>CM061348.1:197689467-198939467 GCA_030867105.1 Liasis olivaceus
TTGAAGAATTCAGGGATTCTTGGTAAGAAAATAGCCAGATTATAAAATGATAGATGCAAAAGCTATGCATCCTAACATTGACCCTTTGATGATAGACCCTTCTATCTTGCTGTAATTGGAATTGGATGCTACCATATCATATGTAGCAAAAGTTCTATTTCATTCCTTGGACTGAAAGGACTCCACTAGGTAGAACAACTGTCTATCAAACACCGGCATTTCAGCCGTACAATTGGTGAGCCAGTTAATGCTGGAAATTACTATTTCATATACAGGTAGTCCTCGACTTACGACCACAACAGGAACCAGAATTTCCATCGTTAAGCAATGAGGTAGCAAAGTGAGATGTCACTTGACTGCTTAGCTTAGTGACCACAATCCCGGCAATACCAGTTGCCATTGTTAACCGAGAATCATGGGCCGTTAAGTACCTACACCAAGTCTGAGGCTTGGTTCCTCCCAGCCCTAAGCCTCAGGAAGTTAAGGGACTGCCTCCAACTCCCCCACCCATGTATCTCTGCCCCCATCTCTTCCCTTCTGGCCATCCTGTACCCTGCCTTGCAGGGTGGGAAGCAGCCCCAGAATCATGTGGCTCTGGGACTCTTTGTCACCCCCCAGGAAGCCACAGCCACTCCAGCCCAGTCTCAGCTGCGGTCACCCTTGCCAGCTTGCGTTCCAAGGCCCCTGCTGCCCTGCGCTCTGCCGCCCCAGCTAGCATTCGCTGTCTTCTTGCTCCCACTGCTGATGAGGTGTGCCCGGCCTGGCTGCTGGGCCGGGCTGGGGTTGAGCTTCTCACTGAGAAAGAAAAAGAGCTCCAGGCCAGGGCTCGGTTTCATGTTTCAAAAGAACAAGAAGCCAAAAGCAGTCCCTAAGCTGCAGGGCACCAAAAAGCCCCTTTGCCTTTCCTGCTTTTGGCTTTTTTTTTCTTTTTTGGAATGCGAAGCCCCGCCCCACCCAGGGCTGCTTTTGGCTTTTTTTTTTTTTCCTTTTCACAGCGCGAAGCCCAGCCCCAATCCAGCCCAGCAGCCAGACTGGGCATGCCTCATCAGCAGCAAGAGTAAGAAGATGGTGAAGGTCAGCTGGGGCGGTGAAACGTAGGGCAGCAGGGGGCCAAAATGGCATAGATGGGGGGAGAAAGGCAGGTGCAAGGAGTTGAAGCACCCCTGTGGTCGTAAATGCAGGGGGGCTGCCAAGTGCCCAAATTTTGATCACATGACCGTGGGGGGTGCTATAATGGCCGTAACTTTGGGCACAGGTCATAAGTCTCTTTGTTCAGCACCGTTGTAACTTTGGACAGTCTCTGAATGAATGGTTGTAAGTCGAGGACTACCTGTATTTTATTTGTTGCCCTGTACATTCTAATGTTGTGTTCTAAGAGTTATGAGGAAGTTTCTAATAAAAATGACTGGGCCAAAGGCCTAGCTTTGCTACTCTAAATTGGGCATGATATAGAGTGGCTACCTTAGTTACAGAAGCTATGGCAAGGAAGTTTCAAACTGACAATTTCAGTTTTGGAAATCATGATTAGGATTAGTGAGGCATAATCTAGATTGGGTAAAGGGAGGGAAGGAAGGAGGGAATTTAGTTAAGAAAAGGTCAGACAGTTGGTAAATGTTAGATGAATTAGAATGGTAATCTGAGAGTTGGTAATTGAGTTTTGTGGCAGAGGGAACAGATTTTCCACCATGAGCAACCCTTTCATCTGAGGAACCATGCTGGAAAAAGACTAGTGGCTGAAATGTCAGAAGGTTGCACTATGAAACAGTAATGATACTTCAAGCAGTCAACATGTCTAATATACCAAGATTTCAAGAACAGCCTTGAGCAGAGGAGTTTCATAAATGTACTGCACATTATAATGAAACAGGTAGGTCAGTAGGTTGGATGAGCCACCCATGTTACCATGCCCTGCTTTCATTCTTTATACATATATGAACACATGAAGAAAGCTAAAAAGAAAGGGGTATGTCTGCAATTAAAAGTAAAAGGGGAGCAAATCTGTTATGTTGTCAAGGAAACCCAAGGAAATTCCCAAACCTAGTTTCCTCTGAGGCAAAATGGAGGAAACTAGAGATAAACAAAAGTTTAGTTTTGTTTGTAATGCACTTTGGGATGAACACTGCAAAATGGAGGAAACTAGAGATAAACAAAAGGTTTGTAAAGTTTGTAATGCACTTTGGGATGAACACTGTTACATTTTTTAAAGGATATGTTAGCTATGTTCCAGAACTTAAATAACAAGCCAGCTGCTACAAAGGATGTGTTAGATTTTTTACCCCCATTTCCAAGGTTATTTTTTTAATATATTCCCTTACAGCCATTTCACTCTTCTCAAACATGAGCCTCAAAATCCCCACAGGGATTTTTCTTGCCAGCTATGAAGAAATGTCTTTAAATATCTATACACAAATAAAGGTTACTGAATGGAAGAGTAGCTGAAACCAAAGCAAAGGTATGATGTTGAAAATGAAATATAGGTGTCTACAAAGGGATGAAGAAAGATCCCACTATCGTTGTTCGGTTCTCCAATCAATCCTATCTTAGCTGCAAGCTAAGATACGAGTAGCAATATCATTTTATTAGGCATTGCTCTACCATCAGATAGATTCTGAAGCATGACACACCCTTCTTGTTTATTTTTATATTCCTCTATATAGGGTAAGAACAGAAGAACAGTCCTGCTGGGTGAGACCAAATGCCTCTAGGAAATTCATAAGCAGGACATGAAGATAACAGCTGCCCTTCTTTTTCAATAACTCATTTTTAGAGATGCTCTGTATCTGATACAGGTGATCGCATATAGTTTTGAATATGTTATCCTTCACTAATTTGTCTAATTGCTTGTGAAGCTATTCTGATTGGTGACTATCAAAATTTACCTCATGAAATCATCTTACCAGGCTTCCTGAGTTACTTCAAAAGTTCTCCATTGAAGGTAAGGAGCTGGTGGGAAAAAAGGGCATGTTGGAAGAGAACAGGTGTCCCTGGCTTATCTACCATCTGGACTGGCCATCTACTGCCAGGAAACACGGGACAAATATGTCAGTATCGTTTTTCTCAAAATACTTGCTATGTTGAAACAGTAAAATGTACTTTCTTTCCCACTGCTTGATTAAATACATTGGGTCATCCTCATGTAAATTTAATTACTCTCTTAGATACAGTTCGAAATAGAAATTATTTTACTTTTTTTTTTTTCTTACATTGCACACATACTATACAAACACAAATTTCATATGTGCGCATATATACTTACAACCTATTTACTGACAGATAGATCTGCATATCCAACCAATCACTGATACATCCTTCTTGTTTAAAATCAGATGCTTTTTTTATATAAAGCATAAGCTTTTCTGAGCTGCAGTTTCTGCTTTATAATAAAATGTGTTAGTCATAAAAGGTGCTACCAGACTCTCTGTGATCTGGGGCTACCATAAACTTACACTGCTCTCCTCCTGCAATGCCTTCTTGTTTAAGTAGTCTTTGTGTTCTGATAGGGGCAGATTCTGGAAAAAAAAAACAACATAGTCCAGTACCAATCCAATACCACATTATTCTTAGAATTATTTTAGCTGTGTTCAATGGTGCTTATCCAAGTGATATTACTTTTGAGCAAGCATGCACGGGAATAGGCTGCATGTGAATATGCCTGATGATTTTACTGAACTATGGAGAAAAGAAACTTTAGTCATTGAATAAGTAATGCTAGAAAGAGATCAGAAAACTGAGACCTGCAAAGCTGAGATGAAACAAAACTGTTACATAGATCCAAGATGTGGTGTAAGAATATATGACCTCAGGAGACTATGTCCTTGAAGAAGTTGGGTTTTTTTTATCTGGGAAAGAAATTATTTCTTTATTCCTTTGGTTTATATTCACCTTTTATTTGGGGGAAAAAGTCAACGCACATATTGTTCCCTCCCACTCTTTTTCCCACAACAACAACAATCCTGTGAGGTAAGTAGGGCTGAGAAAGAATGACTGGCCCAGTCACCCAATGAGCTTCCCTAGCTGAGGATGAACTAGAACCTGGACCTTCCTGTTTCTAGTCCCTTAACCACCACCCCACATTGGCTCTCAGGCAATATGATAGACATCTTTAAATATTTAAGGGAGTGGAGGCAATGGAGGAAAATTGCTTTTAGTTTCTCAAGGGGTAAAATCTGAATTAATGGATTCAAATGTACAAGAATGGAGATTTTGACTAAATTAAGTTTGTGAAAGGCCACCTGATGGTATGAGTTGCTTGATAGTGGAACAGGTGGCTTCAGAAATAGTTGTGTGTAGAATAACCTAATTCAATTTGATGAAAATTGATAAAATTCTTGGTAAGTGGAATGCATGGCCCTTGCCCTTATATTAAAACGTGGCCAAAAGGTGTGTCTTTCATTCTGTCCTCTTTCATGAAGTCTGTGGTTTGAGTTAAATCTCAAGAGAAAGCATCATGCAGAAATGCTCCCATTAGATTGGGAACTGTAAGCGGCCAGGGAGGCTTCAGAATAATGGAAAAATATGTAAGCACCCTCTGTTACCTCTAATAATAAAGTCCACTTAAATAACCACCAAAGAAATTCCAAATAAATTCTCAGATGTCCTAAGAATAAGGTAAAAAAGAAAAAAAGAAGAAGAAGCTTCTTTGAAAGAGAAAGAAAACTTTCTGAGAAATTGTGAGACAAATTTTGGCACGGCATTTCTTAAAACTGAATCTTGTTTATTAGATTCAAGGAGAAGGTGACATTTGCAGGTAAAACCATATAAGATAATGTATACTTAATTCAGATCCTGCCAACATTTTTTTCAAGGAAGAATACTTGATAATGATCCCTAATCAAATGCATTTTGCATGCAAATGACCAAACCTTGTATGCATATTTAATGTCTGGTTATCAGTGTTTTTAATATTGGCTAAAAAGCTATGAGATGGACATAGAAATAATATTTATAAAATTATGGACTGGTCCTATTTTTTCTGTTTCTGTCAGTGGTGATCTGGTGAGCAGTTTTGTAGGCTGTCCTGTGGGTTTCCTACTCTTAAATATGCAGAGAACGTCCATGGAGATTTGGAGAGGCAAAAATTGCTTTCATTCCTGCTAAGTCGTTTTACATGTCATAGAAAATTTCATAACTAAGAAAAGTCATAAAAATGATGCAGCATACTAGAATTTGAATGGCATCATTAGATGTGCATTCACCTCTTTCTCAGCAGTTATACAGAGTCAGTAAGAGAAATACACATTGAAAGGAGTTGGCAGAAAGTTAATAAATGGACAGTATAAAGGCAGAGATAAACTAGATTTTTAAAAGCCCATTTGTGCATCTTTAATGTCACAACTGTGGAATGCATTCCTTCTCATCTGGCCATTCCCTTCATTCATGTATGTTAGAATTATGATGATTAAGAGTCTAATTAGAATTATAAATGAAAGAATGAGAAAGGGAAAGGAAGAACAGAAGGTATACGTTACAGCCATGGTGTTTAGAAAAAGTGAAAAACTGTCAATTAAAACACTTCCATAAATGTCTAAATAGACACTGTGTTAATGCAGTTAACATACATATTTTTAATTATGTGACTAGGAAGCACAGATAGGTCTAAGTAGCCTTGGGAAGAAGTAGTGAGAATTCACTATCACTAAAGCTTCTATGTAGTCTACATTTTGAAGGAAGCATCATGCCAATGAAAGCTTAGTACCAACAGACGATTCTTTCAAAGCCAAGTAGCAGATTTGAGACCACTGTTTTTTCCTTAGGACCATGGCAGAGGTAAAAAAGTCTCCTATTAACTTCTCCATAATCCCAGTGTTGCCTTCTAGTTCCTATTTCACATGAAGGCAAAACACTGTTGTTAATCACAACTCCCTTTTTCCCACACTAAGACTGGAAATAAACTCCAGTGGACCCTGAGATTTTCCTTTAAGTAAGCACATTTATGATTGTACAATAAGGCTGCACTTGAGTAAACATGCATACAACTGTAACACATGAAATGTTCTTTGGTTGATGGAGTAGAAATAGGATGTGCCCCCAAATTTAAAATAAGAAACATAAATTACTTTGTTGATGACCCTCCACACAAATTTGATTTACAGATTTGATCTGAAAACAGTGTAACTGAATCTCTAAATCAAACAAACTATCTAGATGGAATCTGAAGGTTAAAGTAAAATTTAAATTATGAAATTAATCTTGCATTTATATTTACATAAATTTGTTTAAATAATATTTAAAAATAAAATGGTATAAAAGGAAATATTAAATAATACAAATGTATTTAGAATAAATTTTAAATTAGAAGTTACCAGCTGAAAATGAAAATTTTAATGACTGCAAAATGTGGCTATAATATACTTTAATTATTAATGTATAGTAAATTATAATATAGGGAAGTACAAATTTGCTATCTTAAGATTGGAAGGATTTGTTGCTCCAGTCAATATACTAATGGTCAAATTGTGAGAACGGGATAATCTTGCAGCTCTATAATAAAACTCTGGCCATATTCAACTTGTAATTCCATGTGACAGAATTCACCTGATAAAATATTCCTCAGGTGAACTTATAGCCTATAGGATGGAAGTATGGAGTCTCAGATCTTCTCTCCCAGAAGCCCTCTGAGTCATGACATCTTACCCTATCCTCTGCTTTGGACTAGTGGCTTGGTGGTTTCTGCTGCTTCCAGGGGATGCCTTATCTGGTGTCTACAACATAGTTCTGCTATGTAAGAGAGATAGGGCTTTCATAACCTATATTGTTTTTCTGGTTATTAAGATGGCAAAATGCAAAAGTGAATTTATTTATTTATTTGTTTGTTTGTTTGTTTATATTGCAAGTTTAGTCACCTCCCATCTCACTCAATGAAATTATGTATATAAGACAATTGTCTTGGTGTATATTTTATTTATTTATTTATATTTGTTATTAAATTTATATGCCACCCATCTCCCCCAAAGGTGACTCTGGGTGGCTTACAATTCTAAACCAAGACAATAAAAACAATAAAAGGATAAATATCCCCCAATTAAAATCACAAGTGACAATTCTATAAAAGCCAGTATACAATTCAAGATGATGTGGGGAGCAGTAACAATAATCCCACCAGTCAGTTCCAGCAATGTGAGCCCTCATCAGGCCCTTAGACCATCTGGCATAGCCATGTTTTCTGATCCAGGAAGGGGCATAACTGATGCATAACACAAAGTTGTGGAAAGGTCCTCCTAGCCCTGATTGCTACCTGCTCTTATGCACCGGGTCTATCTGGGGTAGTGCAACCCCACCTAGAACCAAAGATGATAAGCTCCTAGATCTTGAGGTACCCCATATCCACAGCCACTCCATTTTACCAGGGTTCAGCTGAAGCCTGTTGTCCCCCATCCAGGCCCCTAAAGCCTCCACACACCACAAAAGGGCAGCCACAGCATCACTGAGGTCACCTGGGATAGAAGTATATAGTTGAGTATCATCAGCATACTGATGATATCTCATCCTGTGGTGCCAGATGATCTCACCCAGCAGTTTCACCCAGTAGATGTTAAATAGGAGCAGCAAGAGCACTGAACCCTGTGGCACCCCACAAAGTAGGGGCTGTGGCTGGATCTCTTACTCTTTATCAGCACCGATTGGTGTCGGCCTTGAAGGAAAGAGCTGAACCAGCACAAAACTGTGCTGCCCAACCCCAACTCCTGCACCTGACCCAAAAGGATATCATGGTTGATGGTATCAAAAGCCACCAAGAGGTCAAGAAGAGGACAAACACACTACTACAATCTCACTTGCCAGAGACCATCTAAAAGTGCAACCAATGCTGTTTCTGTCCCATAACCAGGCCTGAAACCTGACTGAAAGGGGTCCAAATAATCCATTTCCTCCAGGGTTCTCTGAAGCTGTTGCACAACCACCTTTCCTACAACCTTACCCAAACAAGGAAGGTGGGAAACTGGACAAAAACTGTCCAAAAGTGTGGGATCCAGCGCTGATTTCTTGAGGAGAGGGCAGACCAGAGTCTCGTTAAAAGGAGTCAGGAACACCCCCTCCTGCAAGGATGAATTGACCACTGCTAATACCCTCCCCAATGTCACCTCCCTGGTGGCTTTAACCAACCAGGACAGACAAGGATCTAATGCACAGGTGGCCACACCACTTCCTCAGGACCAACAGGATCAAACCATTCCCAGATAACTGGGTAAGTCCGCTCCCCAGGCACCTCCACTGGATCTGCATCATGCTTAGCCTCCAACTGGGAATGGATCTGAACGATTTTTACCCATGAGGAACTGGGTGACCTGAAACAGAGTCACCAGGTGACACTCTGCGGATACAATAAGAGCAGAGAAATAATGGTATTTCACTGCCCTTACTGCCATGAGGTAGGCCTTAACAGCAGCCCTAACCCATGTTCAGTCAGACTTGTCCTTAGTTTCCACCTGTGGCATTCTAGACATCTCTTGGACCTTTTCAGCACCCTTAACTCCTCCGTAAACCAAGGGGAGTGCCAAGGGTGATGGACCAAGAGAGGATGCACAGGTGCAATCCTGTCCAAGGCCCCAGCCACCTCCTTATTCCAGGCTGCAGCCAGGGCCTCCACCAGATCATGCAGCAAAGCCTCAGGAACAACCCCCAGCTCCCTTTGGAACCCTTGAGGGTCCATCAGTTGCTGGGGGTGGACCATTCGAATAGGTCCCACCTCCCTGCATAGGGGGGAGCATAGGAGAATTTCAAGGCCACCAGGGAGCAGTCTGACCATGACAAAGGGGACAATACCAAATCCCTCACCAGATCACATTGCCACTGCTTCAACAAGAAAACTATGTCTGGAGTGTGACCACTGTCCCGAGTTGGGCCATGGATGATCTGGATAGACCACTGTGGTAGCCATGAACTCCTGAGCCACCTCTGAGGCCAACCCCAGGGATGACAGATTAAAGCCCCCAAGACCATAAGCCTGGGGAACTCCACTGCCACCCCCAAGATGGCCTCCAGCAGCTTAGGCAGAGAGGTTGCTATGCAGCAGGAAGGCTAGTACAGAAGCAAAACTCCCAACTGAT
This sequence comes from Liasis olivaceus, assembly GCA_030867105.1. Lineage (NCBI taxonomy): Eukaryota > Metazoa > Chordata > Lepidosauria > Squamata > Pythonidae > Liasis > Liasis olivaceus. The sequence goes on from CM061348.1 coordinate 197,698,512, forward strand.
CCCACGAGCCCATCCTCAGGAACAGGGTCCCACATCCAGCAATTTGTGGAGCAGAGCCCCTGAAGGCCAGCAGAGATTCCCGGATGACCACTGCCACACCCCCTCCCCTAACCTGGGGTCTCAGCTGGTGCCAAATCTTAAACCTGGCTGGACACATTTCTGAAAGGACAACACCCCTTTCTGGTATCAGCCAGGTCTCGGTAATGCATGCCAGGTCAGCCTGCTCGTGCCCAATAAGATCATGAACAAGGGAGGGCCTATTATTGACCAACCTGGCATTCATCAGCAGCAGCCAAAAGCCAGGGCCTCTGTAGGTCCACTTACCAGGGTCTGGGTTTAAGCACAGAGGGCCGGAACACAGCACTGGTATCACACACTGGGCGCGCCTTCCCCTGAAACAGCCTGCCCTCCAGCTCCTGTCATAACATCCCATGCCTGTCACTACTAGAATACCCTTACCTGCCCTACTAGGCCCAAGGTGCTCTTCCACCCCGCATCCTGCCCTCCAGCCTAGGGGGCTCAGCATCACATCAGCCATTCAGAAAACTGAACTGGCCACCAATCAGCCCAAGGGGATTATTGTGTGTGTGTGGGGGGGGGGGGGGGAATGGGCTCCCATGGCATTTCAGCTACTTGCTATCAGCACCAACAGAGGCTTAGTCCCCCCAACTCCCACTATTCTTACCATACCTCCTCAACTGGCCCTTCTCACTAGTCATTGAGAAGAGGGGTGACATCCACTCTTACCCCCCCACCACATACCAAGAAAGAGGTAGCACATTCATACAACAACCACCTACAGACCCATACCACAACAACACTAGTCACCCGGGCCCTACCCTGGGGGTTGCCACTCCCAATCACCTTAAGGGGCTAAAAGCCTAGATCCCCCAGGTCGCAATGTCTCTGTGGGTCTTCAGGCCTTCAGGCTCTGGCCTTCAGCTTGGCTGTCACAACTGGCCCAGCCTCGGCCCCACTGCCAGCACTCTCACCGCCACTGCCACTGCCACTGAAACCTACAGTGCCAGGCATAAGCATCAGCTGCACAGTCCCTCTCAGCCCAGCTGATCTCATCTCTGATGTCCTTGGCTCAGCTGCAGGTCCAGCTCTCATTGCTGCTACCACCATCATCACCCTCAGGACCGGGCATCATTCCTGGCCCCAAATGGTACAGCCTCAATCCAAGTGCTCCCAGCCTGAAAGGTGTGGCCTCAGCCTCAGTGCCACCTCCAGTGCCCTCCCACAGCCGCAGCCACCGCTGTCGTCGTACTCCAGGTCTGAATATCACTCCCACACCCACCCTCAGTCACCCACAGACTCCCTCGTCTGTTCTCAGCCCAGCTCTCTCTCAGCCACCACCACAACTCTCACCCCCGTGACAGCCAGCCCAGGACAGAGGTGAAGCTGGGGGTCCTGTTCACCTGCACACCATTCACCCCATACCCCAGTGCTGTTTATGGCTGGGAGCCTCATGCCAGGCGTCTGCTCCCTACTGCCATCTTGAATTGTATATGTAGAGCTGTGGTGGGATTAAGCCTTCCTCCCTCCCTGTGGGAAATAAATCCAGTCTCACAAGAGTTAAACAAAATGGAATTTCATTATAAAAAAGGAAAAGGTATATGAAACCCTTTTTTCTTAATGAAAATGCAAACATTCAATGTTGAAAAAAGATACATTAAACAATTTTCCAGCTCATAAGGAGGAAAAAAGTGGATAATTTAGATACTAAAATTTAGAAACTAAAAGAAAATACAGTGCTCCATAAAGACCACAAGATGGTGCTGGTCTGCTACAAATTGATGTTTTCTGATAAAATCTCAGAAGTGATACTGAGGGGATAAAGTTCCAAATATTGCTAAAGATTACAAAATATTTCTACAGAAAAAAATCTAACTTAATGAACACACTTGAGACTTGGGGGGGGGGAACTGAGGTTACCCCCAATTTTAACTTGATTAGACAGTAAGAGACAATTAAACCTAACCCTATAAGAAAACAAAACAAAACAAAAATAAAAATAAAAATCTAGTACAAATTCCTGGCTAGAGAAGTTACTTACTTCTCTAGTTACCCAAAGCAAATGTTCTTATATTCTGGTAAGGCTGACATATTCTAATTTCTTGAATTTCTCCAGATTTTTGGGGTATTCCAAACTTTGCTTGGAGGCTGTGGGGAATCATGGCAATTTTGCTCTTTTCCAGCCTCTCCATGGATTTTTAAAAGAACCCAACCTTTTCTATCTTTTTCTATCTTTTTAAAAGAACCCAACCTTTTCTATCTCCCCAGAGTGAAGGGCTTCGTGCATATGACAGACAGCCAACTATATTATTGGGGATGTGTATTGAATGTCCAGACATGGAGGCTACAGTCTGGCAAACTAGCTACATCCACAATAATTCCATTTTTAGACTTTGCTAGAAATCAATGTATTGAAATGTCTGAATAAAAGGTTTGCTGTTCAGTCTGTATGTGCTACTGTCTAAAATATAAAAATGTTTTCCTACTAAGGCCCAATCTGTACATTTTACTAGTTATACCAACAATTTTTAAACGTTTTAAATTTTAAACTAGTTTTTAAGTGTTTTTAACAATTTGTAAACCACCCAGAGTTGCTGGGAATCGGGCAACATTTATTATTGTTGTTGTTGTTATATTTAGTCTATTCACATGCTTCCCTGATTGTCTGAATAGACATCATGTACCAATAGAAGATAATAGACATCTTGTTTTTGAGCTGGTTTTAATCATATCTAAATTATCTTTTCTTAAAGATTTGTGACAGTGTTAATAGCCCTGTGGCTGAATTACTCCAGTACTGCTTTGGGACTGTGTACATGTAAAAATTGATATAGAATGCTAAGTTGTTGCATTCTTAAATGTGCTAAGTAGAAAAACAAGCCATGAGCTGTTTCTCAGTAAGTTAAACATAGCAAGCAATATTATTCTGTTTTGTTTTGGGTACTTAGCACAAATCCCTTAATAATGTGTTTGAGTGCTAAAATCATTAATACATGTGCAATTCCCTGAGATGGGCTTGATTAAGTCATATGTGTATCTTCTAATTAAAAAAAAAATGACATTAGGCAAGTGAGTGGCATTTCTAAGAAGAAAATTCAGTGATGATACTCCTTCTCCCATCTCAGTTTAGTCATTTTTAAAGCTTCCCTTTTCACAACAAAAAATATTGGTGAATATAACTGCCAAAGAGCAGATATAATATTTCTCCAAAGTCTCACATTCCGTGTCTTCTTAAAAATATTTCAGTATTCATTTGCTAATTTGAAGCTTCATTGCTAATCAGGTGGTTGCCTGACTAATCCAGACAGTTAAGATGTAAAGGGCAGCTGGTGCTCTTATGTAAGTAAACAGACACGGGGAAATGGGGCTAATATAAATCAACTTCTAGAGAGCTTAAAGCAAAGTCTTAGTGTTTAAATTTTTTTAGGTGGTTTTTTTTTTTTTAGCTTTAGTTTTCTTTCCCTGGCTTTGTTAAGATAATGTGGTATAACTTGGGAGTCAAATCCAAACTGTTTACTTTATGATCCTGGAGAATGCACTTGTTTTCATTAAGAGCAGCTTTGGACATGACACAGATGCCATCAAGCAGAACAGGAAGTGCAGTACATCGTGCTTCCTGTCTCCATGCTGTTCTGTCTAATCCCAAACATAACATTTGGAATTCTTACATTAAGGGTGATCTAAGGATTATAGATACCAGCCACAGGGACAACTTGTGCATCTCTTCCTACAAGCAGTTGGTCTGTGATAATATGGCAAAGACATAAGCTGAAAATGTGAGGCACTTAACTTGAACATCCTGCATTGCCCACATTATTATATCAGAAGAAGCTATCTGAATCAATTGCCAGGCACCCTACAGATCATGGGTGCAATAACCCTGGTTGTAATATTAATTCTGAACTGGGTTTTGGCTCTAGATGAAGAAGAAAGCTTAACAGCCTTGTGCTCCAGGTCATGGTTGGCATAATTCAGTGCAGTGCCAATTTAGATTTCAAAAAGGAACTTAATAATGGCAAGGATAGGCCATTCCTCAGGCAAACAATCTGGCATTAATTTTTAAGTGCTCAGTGACAAAATGGCCCAGCTGGAGATGTGAATAAGAATATGGTGCAAGGTAACAGAGAGATGATCACCCAGTTGCCAGCGAATGGGTTAAGAAATTGGGGAATAAGAAGCAGTCACAATTACATATTAAGATTTGAAGAGCATTATTTTAAAAGGGACAAAATAGATTTCTATCCATTTAAGGGGATAGAAGTACCCCGCTCCCCCATTTAAGTGTATGCAATAATTATACTTATGCAAATTATCTTGGGTACCCTTCTAGATCAAAAGCTGAGTGTAAATTAAGCAAATTGTTTTTCTATGTAGAAATCATTTTCAATATGTTATTATTAACATCTATTATTATTATTATTACCACTATTATATAGCATCATTAGCATATATGATGTAGTACCAATCACAGGATAATTAAAAAATAATAATAATGTCTGCCCAGCAAACTGGCTAAGCAGATGAAGCAGGAGCCCATTTCTTTGCTGAAAGACATTTGAGTTTAAGGTTAACAAGCAGTTGAAGTCAAAACTATACCAGAACTATTAACATTTGCCTTGCACTGTTTGGCTGAGTTAGATTCTGGCATATTTGTGGAGTTTCTTGAGGTTGGAGAGGATATAGAGAGCTGTCTGGCATTCCTGGAATTAGGATCTGAACTTTGGCTCTCTTCTTTACAAGGGGTGGAGGGGTTGATCCAGCTGCCCCCTTGGGCTTCCACACTTGTCTGAAGGTGATTATGAGGCTGGCTTTCCCCCTCCACCATTACCCCCCTCGCTCCCAGATCATTGCAAGCAGGCAAGCAGCCGGCTTCCTGTAAGCATGAAAGATCATTACCTCAGTAGCTTGGCTCAAGGCACCCAATCTCTCTACTTCAAAGAGATTGTGATAATATTTACTTCATAATGCCTCACAGATAAACCAGCCGATTAGCAAGGGTGGGAATGCTAACTATCACCCCTGTGGCAAGAGATAAGGGGCCTTGTTTCTGGTTTCTTTGAACCAGTGTCATATCACCGCTTAGAGATAATTCTTGCTGTCCAGCCAGCTTGTTTGTTGGGAATGGTTTCCTCCTTAATTGTGGGATCACAGTTACATACCCGGTGAACCTGAAAAACAAGAAGTGACAAGGCAGGGAAGGAAGCCGCACTTTTCAAGCTGCTTAACTTGAAGTAGTCTCACTGAAGTGGTTTGAGGTTTGCTGCGCAACCTGACATTAAAACAGAGGGAGGGACTCAGCCAAATAAAGTTGCCATCATGAAGAGTATGGCTGGGAAAGGAAAGGGCCAAAACCAGACCATCCTCTCTTTTTCTTGGCTAATGTGAAACTAAAGAGGAGGACCTATTGGCAAGTACATCTTCGTATAAATTGCTGCAGGAACATTTCCTAAAGATGTTATTAAATGCTGGCCACTCCTTATGAAGTCCAGAAGGAAAAGGACAGAAAAGTAGCTTTGAAAGCAAGGAGGAAAACTGATAAGAGAAAAGAAAAGATTTCATATTATGACAAAAGATTTAATCTCAATCTCAGGCTGAGGAGAACTCTGAAAGAAGAGGGAAAATATCAGCCATTAATTACACTGAACTTTAGATATAATATAATCCAAATTCTTATCTCATGTTTAAGATAACAAAAAGAAAAAAAGTCACCAGATGGAGAATGAACTTAAACAGATAATTAGAGTATTTTGCTTTTAGTGAGTATGAGATCCTGATACAATAGAATGTTAATAGTGCAGCTTCCGTTGTTGTTGTTGCTGCTGCTTCTTTCTGGAATCATAGGGTTGGAAGAGTCCTTGGAAGTCTTCTAGTCCATCCCCTACCCAGGGTAAGTATCTTCATACCATCCGAAACAAATGGCTTTCTAACCTTTGCTTGAAAACCTCCAGTGGTAGAGCACCCATGACTCCAAAAGCCTCTACCGTTCCACTGCTTAACAGCTCTCACAGTCAGGAAATTCTTCCTCATTTTGAGTTGGGATCTCCCTCTGTAAAGCTTCCATCCATTGGTTCTTGTCCTACCCTTGGGACAAGAATAAATCTACACCCTGTTCCCTGTGATACTCCTCAATTATTGCAAGGCTGCTATCCTGTCTCTCCTTAGGCTTCTGTTCCTTGGGGTAAACATTCCCTGTTCCTTCAACCATTCTGCATTGAATTTACCATCCAAATCCCTTACCATCTTTGTTACTCTTCTCTGTACCCCCTTTCTAGTTTCTCAACATCCTTCTTGTGTCCAGAACTGGATACAGTGTCTGGTTGCAGTCTAACCAGTGCAACATAGAGCAGAACTATCACTTCCTATGCTCTTGATACCGTACTTCTGTTGATGCAGCCTAAGGCTGCATTGGCACTTTTGGTAGCTGCAGCACACTGCTGGCTCATAGCCAATTTGTGATCTACCAGGAGACTCAGATCCTCCTTAGAAGTATTACTGTCAAGTAAACTACCACCTATTTTATACTTGTGCATCTGTTGTTGTTTGTTTGTTTTTTTGGTTCCTGCCTAAGTATAGAACCTTACATTTCTCACCATTGAAGTACTTGCTGAATAGGACCCAATATCAAGATCCTTTTGAGCCTTGAGCAATTTCTCTCCCCAGCTTTGTGTCATCTGAAAATTTGATGAGCAGCCCTTGTATCTCCTCATTTAAGTCATTTATGATATGTTGAAGAGCACTGGCCATGGGACAGAACCACTTCATACCTCCTTCCATGTAGACATAGATTCATTAAGAACCACACATTGGGTCTGGTTGTTCAACCAATTATTAATCCATTTGGTAATGGAATTATCCATCCCACACTGTTCCATTTTATCAAGAAGGAGACCATGGTTGACTTTACTGAAGTCTAAGTTCACACATCCACAGCATTTCCTTGGTCTACTAGTCTAGTCACTGTGTTTTTAATAAAAGCAGCAATAAGATTTGTCTGACACAATCTATCACCATCCTCCCAGCAGACAAGGGCCAAACCATGTTTATCATGGATATATCACAATACATACAAAAGCCAAAGAATTACTGTAGGATAAAGAAACCTACATCCCAGTAAACACCAACCGGATACAGAAATTAGACAACCTGATCAAGAGAACCCTTAACGACCTGATCAAGAAAGGCCAAATCACAAAAAAAGAACAGTGGTCGATGAAAAGCAGTGGACCCATTCTCCCACACTTCTATGGATGCCCAAAAATACATAAGACCAACATAACTCTCTGACCAATTGTATTGTTACCAGGAACCCCCACATACAACAATGTGAAAGAACTTACAAAAAAGCTTAGACATCTCACAGAGGGGACTGAATATTCTATCAACTCCCCACTACAGTGCCTCAAGAAAATCAAAGACCTAAAAATAGATTAAGATGAAATTATGGTTTCATTCAATGTCACAACACTCTTTATATCCATAGACCCAGAACTAGTGAAATAATCTATGGCAGCAGTACTACACAACACACACGACCTAACTAAATATACTAAGATTGAAATACCCAGAATCATGGACCTCATCAACCTCTGCCTCACTACCTATTTTCAGTTTGATGGACAAATATACCAACAAATCAAAGGAACACCCATGGGATCACCACTCTCAGGACTCATAGCAGAGACTGTAATGCAGCTTCTAGAAACTATAGCACTTCCACGCATACAACCAAAAGTATGGATACAGTATGTAGATGACACCTTCATCATAATAAAAAAGGAATAACTAGAGAAGACACATGAAACAATCAACAACATTTTCAAAGGAATAACATTCACAAGGGTAGAAGAAAACAGCACACTGTCCTTCCTGGATATCCACATCAGCAGAGGAAATGATGCAAATTAGAAACACAAGTGTATCGGAAAACAACCCACAATAACAAAGTTCTCCATTACCAAGTTAACAACCCAACCTCCCACAAGAGCTGTGTAAGAACATTATTCAGACAAGCATGAATGCATTGCAGCAGAACAGCAGAAACAGGAAACAGACCACCTATACAACATTTTCCAACAAAATTGATACCCACACAATTTTATCAAAAAGTGCCTGACCACTCAACCCACCACAGTACAACCAACACAAGCTATGAAAAGGATAACATTGTCATACATCAGAAACATCTCAGAAACAACCAACAGAGTATTACAACCACATGGCATCACTGTAGCACACAAATCAAGTAAAGCCTTCCAAAACATCTTAAATAAATCAAAAGACCCAGTTGCCGAAGAAGAAAAAACAGGAGTCATCTACAACATACAGTGTAAGGACTGTAACAGCCACTATGTAAGACAGATAGGCAGAAGACTAGCAGAGTGCATCCATGAACACCAACTAGCAATCAGAAGACACGATGAAAACACCTTAATCTCACAACACATGAACAGACTCAACCATAGTTTCAACTGGGAAACTGTCAGCATCTTAGACCAAGCTAAATCCAAAAACATGAGGGAATTCCTGGGAGCTTGGTATTCAGACAAGTCAGCCATCAACAGGCACATAGAGATAAACAACATCTACACGCTATTCAAAAGAGACAATAAAAAGGAAAACAAAAGACCAGAACATCTCCTTACCAGCAGTCATCACCCAGATAAGCAGAGATTAACACCAAGATCACCACCAGACATACAATCAGCAGTAAACAATACCTTAATCAAGGAACTACCGACTCAAACAAACAAGCAGTAAACAACAACCTAATCTAGGAACTACCAAGGGAAAGAAAAAACAACTCCCCCACCAACACTGACAGGGCAAACCACTGTATATAAACAGAGAGCAAACCCTACTCCCTTCTAGCACTGAAGATGTTACCTAGCCAGGTAATGAAACGTCTCCAAGAAAACAACCAAGCTCAGAGAACCCCAAGGACTCTACAATTTATTTTTAACGAACATGTGGGCTTCTAGTAATCACCTTGTTCCTTTCTGTGCTTATAAACCCACCATTTGATTGTCTTTTTTAGGATTTTCCCTGGTACTGAGATAAAGCTGATTGTTCTATAGTTTCCAAGGTTCACTTTTTTCTCTTTTTAAAAGACTGAAATGTTAGCTGTTCTCCAATCTCCTGGCACTTACCCTGTACTCCAGGAGTTCTCAGAGATTACAGTCAGTGGTTCTGAAATCAAATCCACCAATTCCTTTAGCACTTTGGTAATTCATCTGGTCCTGATAATTCATCTGGTCCTGGAGCCTTGAATTCATTCAAAGCAGCTAGGTGTTCTCTTAATAATTCCTTACCTACTTTGACCTGCATTTCTCTTATACCCCTAACAATAGAGCTTCTGACTGATTGGAACACATTTTCCTTTTGCAAAATGACAGATGCAAAATAGGAATTAGCAGTTCAGCCTTCTCCCTGTTGCACATCACCCTCTCACCATCTTCCCCAATCAGCCAAATGACAATTTCCTTGATTTTTCTCTTGCTACACACATACCTAAACTTTCTTTTATTTTTAATATACATTGCAAGCCTCAGCTCATTCTGTGCCTTAGACTTGATGAAAGGAAAACTCAAAGAGCAAGAAAAAGGCAGAATTTGCCCCAGTTCTGCATTCTGACTTAAATATTTATTTATTTATTTATTTATTTAATTTATTTATTTATTCGACTTGTCCCCGCCCATCTCCCCTACAATGGGGGACTCTGGGCGGCTTACAATCACTAAAATCACAATTAAATTAAAAAAGTTTAAAAAATTATACACATTATAAAACTAGAAATTTACAGAGATAAAAAGCTAAAAACTCCAAGAGGGCAATAGGGCCCCACCAGGCCGCTAAGGGGCCAGCCAACCCCATTTCTGATATCCTCCCTCCCCGCCCCAGGCCAGATGGCAGATCCAGGTCTTCAACTCCCTCCGAAAGGCCTGGAGTGAGGGGGCCTGTCTCACCCCCGGGGGCAAGATGTTCCAAAGGGTGGGGGCTACAACAGAGAAGGCCCGCCTTCTGGACCCCACTAGTCGAAGTTCTTTTACTGCGGGGATCCGGAGCATGCCCTCTCTATGAGATCGGGTGGGACGGGTTGAAGTCGTGGGGGTGAGGCGGTCCTTCAGGTAACCTGGCCCCATGCCATGTAGGGCTTTAAAGGTGATAACCAACACCTTGAATTGGACCCGGAAGCAAACCGGTACCCAATGCAGCTCGCGGAGCAAAGGTGTTATATGGGTCCTTCTTCGGGCCCCAAAAATTGCCCGCGTGGCTGCATTCTGGACCAGCTGAAGCTTCCAGATACTCTTCAAGGGTAGCCCAATGTAGAGCGCATTGCAGTAGTCTATCTGGGAGATAACAAGGGCATGAGTGACTGTCCGTAGGGCATCCCGATCCAGGAAAGGGCGTAACTGGTGCACAACCCAAAGCTGTGCAAAAGCCCTCCTGGCCACGGCTGCCACCTGCTCTTCGAGCAGGAGCCGTGAGTCCAGGAGGACCCCCAAATTATGCACTGGGTCTGTCTGGGGCAGTGCCACCCCATCCAGAACCAATGATGACAACGTCCCGGATACAGAGGAGCCATTAACCCACAGCCACTCCGTCTTGCCAGGGTTCAGCCGGAGCCTGTTGTTCCCCATCCAGACCCTCACAGCCTCCAGGCACCAAGAGAGGGCGGTCACGGCATCACTTACCTCACCAGGGATGGAGATATATAATTGAGTATCATCAGCATACTGATGATACCTCATCCCATGATGGTGGATGATCTCACCCAGGGGTTTCATATAGATGTTGAAAAGGAGCAGAGAGAGAACCGAACCCTGCAGAACCCCACAATGGAGGGGCCGAGGATGGGACCTCTCGCTCCCTATCACCACCGATTGGGATCAGCCCCGGAGAAAGGAGGTGAACCAGCACAAAACCATGCCGCCCACCCCCATATCCCTGAGCCGTCCCAATAGGATACCGTGGTCGACGGTATCGAACGCCGCCGAGAGATCAAGGAGAGCAAGGATGGTCGCACTTCCACCATCCCGCTCCCACCAGAGATCATCCATAAGTGCGACCAATGCCGTTTCCGTTCCATAGCCGGGCCTGAAACCTGACTGATAGGGGTCCAGATAATCTGTTTCCTCCAGGACCCTTTGGAGCTGCGAAGCCACCACTTTCTCCACCACCTTCCCCAAAAAGGGGAGGTGGGAGACTGGGCGAAAGTTGTCCAGTACAGTAGGATCCAGGGAGGGCTTCTTGAGGAGGGGGTACACCAACGCCTCTTTAAAGGGTGCTGGAAACACTCCCTCCTGCAAGGATGCATTAACCATCGCCTGGATCCAACCACATGTCACCTCCCGAGCTGCTTTCACAAGCCAGGAGGGGCATGGGTCCAGATGACAAGTGGTGGCAGTCCGGAGGATCCTGTCCACTTCCTCAGGAACCACAGGATCAAACCGTTCCCAGATAACCAGGCAAGAACGATCCCCCGGTATCTCCCCAGACCCTGCACCACGCTCGGAGTCCAACTTGGAATGAATCTGAGCGATTTTATCCTGCAGGTGCACTGCGAATTCCTCCGTGCGGCCCTGCAAGTAAACCCCCAGATCCCCCTTACCAAGGAGGGACCTGGTGATCCCAAACAGGGCCGCCGGGCGGCACTCTGCAGATGCAATAAGGGCGGAGAAGTATTGCCGCTTCGCCACCCTTATCGCCACAATGTAGGCCTTAATAGCGGCTCTAACACGTGTTCGGTCGGATTCCGTCCTTGTCTTCCTCCAGCGGCACTCTAGGAGTCTCTTAACCCTCTTCAGCTCCCTCAGCTCCTCCGTAAACCACGGGGAGTGTCGGGGCCGACGTGGCAAGAGAGGCTGCAAAGGCACGATCCTATCCAAGGCCCCGGCCACCTCTCTATTCCAGGCAGCAGCCAGGGCCTCCGCTGGACCGTGCAGCAGGTCCACGGGAATATCCCCCAGCTCCCTCTGAAACCCTGACGGGTCCATCAGGCGCCGGGGGCGGACCAATTGCATGGGTCCAGCCTCCCTGCGGAGGGGGATGGCATAGGAGAAACTCAGGGTCACCAGGATGTGATCTGACCATGACACTGGGGAAAGCTATACATCTCCCCTCAGATCACTTTGCCATTGCTCAGACAAGAAAACTAAATCCGGCATGTGGCCACTATCTCGGGTTGGGTCCCGCACAATTTGAGACAGGCCCATGGCTGCCATGGTAGCCATGAACTCCCGAGCTGCCTCCGAGGACCGTCCCAGGGATGGCAGGTTGAAGTCCCCCAGAACCATAAGCCTGGGGAACTCCACCGCCAACCCCGAGACGGCCTCCAGCAGCTCAGGCAGCCACGCAGCAGGGAGGCTGGTACAGTAGCAGCACTCCCAACTGTTCACGGGCGCCCAACCTAAGAAACAGTGTCTCACAGCCAGACACTTGTGGAGCAATGCCCCTGAAGGCCACTAGAGAGTCTCGGATGACAACAGCCACCCCTCCTCCCCTGCCCTGGTATCTCGGCTGGTGCCACACCGTAAACCCAGCTGGGCACATTTCCGAGAGGGGCACCCCCCCCTCAGGCCCCAGCCAGGTCTCGGTAATACATGCCAGGTCTGCCCCCTCCTCAGTGATTAAATCACCTATGATGGGGGCCTTGTTGTTAACTGACCTGGCATTAAGCAGCAACAGCTGGAGGCCAGGGCCCCTATGAACCTGCTGGCCAGGACCTGGGAGTGAGCAAGGAGGGTCGGAACACGCCACAGGCAACACGCACTGGGGGCGTCTTCCCCGAAGATGGCCTGCCCCCCTGCTCCCGCCATAACGTCCCCTACCCATCACCACCTCGATACTGTAGCCCCCCCCCCCATCATCCCCGGGGGTACCAGGCCCAAATACCTCCAGTCCCAGGCCCTCGGAGTTCCTATTCTGGGGTAGAGATCCCTCCATCCAACCATACATCTCCATTCAAAACCAGTCACTCCCAAATGAGGGGAGATCTCGCCCACGCACCAGCTCACGCTCTCGGCGCAGGCTGAGACCCACCCCTCACCAACCACACATCACGATCACACTCTGCCCCCCTGCACAACCCCTCTCACTAGTCAGCAGGGCGGGCATCCCATACACACGCTCACACCTCCTGGCTCTCACCCAGCAGGTGGAGCCTCACATCCCCCATACGCTCCCAGAGTCCCACCCAGACTCTCACTACCAGGGGGGAGTCCCAAATAACCCACTGGAGGGACCCCACGGCAATACATAAATATATTTGCAAACCAAGGTAATAAATGCTCATCAAAGTTGTATACAAATTAATTACAGGCATATGTATTTTCAGTTGCACAAATGCATTTTCTAGGCAACTGCTATGCATTATTGTATTCCCTGCTTGTTGGGAGGTAAATAAGTGAGTGGTGCCAGATTTCCTGACCAAGTCTTAGAAATGAATCCCAAACCTCCTGGCTTTACATTGCTAAACTCATCTTCTGGACTAGGACGCAAAAGCTTCACAGATATTTCAGCTCAAGAAAACATCTTTATTGAAAACAAGAATACAGCCAAACAAAACTGTTGATTATCCACTTCCAGTGTGAAGATCGAAGTGCCATTTATAACTGTGGTTCTTCAAACCCATAGCCTTTTCTTCCTGTCCCTTCCATTAATTAATGAGATCTTTGTATAACACTTAGTGGCCTTGAAGAAGAGTAGTTGTTGGGTGTTTACAGAACTACTGACTCTGGCCTGAGAAACTTGGGCTCTTTACTGACTTTTCAAAGGTTGTGGAAAGGAGAATTGTGACACTGTCAGACTCAGAATTTCAAATCGTTTAGTATATAAATTATAAGGTTATTACCTAATCCAAATCATTATGCAAGATTATACTGAGCAGGATTGTTATCTTGAATTACTCCCACATTAATTACATGCCCAGGTGAAAACAAAAAGAAGTTACATCTTATAAATTCTATTAGATTTAGAGCAGCATATGCCATGGCTTTAAATTATTCAAAATTTGCTCTTGTAACAAAATAAGCCACATGTTCTATTGAAGAATAAGTAATGTTCACAGTCACAAGAAGGCAGGCTGTCATTCAAGGCAAAAGTGAATTCCTCTGTTCCAATGTGTTCAGCCATTTGTCCAGAAGCTGGTAAAAGACAGGGGAACAAAAGTTGTGACTAAAGGAAAGACAATGGACAGTCATTGGCCATATTTGGAGAAGGTCCATCTAAAATGCTTGAAAGGCTATGCCAATAAAGCATGGATGACCAATATTTTCATTCCCAAGACCATATCTGGTGCCAGTTCAAGGTTCAGGCATAACATGAACAATTGTGTGCATGTATGAAGACATATATACATGCCTTCATCTCCTTCACTCCAAGCAGTATTTTACCCTTGTAATAACCACTGCTCAAGATTGCTGGTGTTTAAGTGCTATTAGCAATGGGAAACAAATCACTTGAAGCAAGAACATTTGGAAAGAGGAAGAAGCAATATTTCTCCTCACTCCCAGTGTAAAATAACTAATGGCAGTAAGGAAACAACTCTCCTGAGCAGGGTCTTTGGGAAGGAGAGAAACCTCATTCCCTCATTCCAGCAATCCTGCTGAAACAAGAAACCAACAGTTCTCCAACATCCAGCTGATAATGCCTAAATGGACATTAGGGAAAGTGCAGCTGGAGGCCACTTAGGCTCCATTATTAACTATGGGAAAACTGTGCAAATGTCTTTTAAAAGTGAAAGAACTAAAAGAGTCTGATTGAAGAAGAATGTCAGATGATGCTTCATTGAAGGAGATATGTGTAGTGTCTCCTCATCTCCTCTGTCATGTACTCATCATCATCAAAAGCTGCTCATTTCCATTCATTCAAAGGTGGAATTATGAAAGAGGGAAATTGCTTCATGCATTGAAGCTCCCTGCACAATTTATAATTTTGATTTCACATAATTATAAATTACATTGATAATTCCACCTCTGTTTCCTCCAATCAGTTTCAGATCTGAAAGGAAGTTGCATGTAACTCCAGCTAAACCTGCTTTATTAGGGTTTCAGATCACATAAGCAAATCTACTTTCATTCAAGTAAGTGAGAATACAACTATTGAGGCTGCCTGGAGGATTATATGGTAGTTGGAGAGAATAAAGCACAGAATTATATGGATAGCCCCATCCTTTATCCAGTTCAGGTTTTGTGCATTCAAGAAATGTCTAAAAAGGGCAACAGAACACTTCCTGCTTTAGTTTTCCCTCTCTTCTAGAAGTCACAAGTCTACATGCTCTCCCAGTGGCATGTCAATATGGTGCCTACCAATTGAAGAAAGTTCATCTGGCCCCCAGTGGATAAGCCATAGACTTGTGATACCCCATCCAGTGATGGATGGAATTTTTGTTGTCTAATTCTAAGAACCCATGTGAATTATTTCTGGCTCATCAAGCTTTGCTGAGCACTCTGTCACAGTCCATGCAATTTTAATTATGTATGAATCATAGAAATGAACTTCCTTCCAAATATTTCTGTTCTATAAAGACAATTTTGACAGGACTCCTTATAAAAACCCATATGATGAGACTTTGCCTCTTCTTCCTCTTCTTTTTGTCTGAAAGCAAAAAAGGAAAAAGTGTTGACATTACTACCCAACATATATATAAAGTTTGTATTTTTTCTACATATTTGTATATTGTTTTTCCTAGAGAAAAGTCCTCTTGGCTTATGCAAACAAAATGGCCTCTTTATCCCTTAGTGATTGCTAATTATAGACTTTCTAGAAAGTCTATAATTCTAGAAAGTGTTACTAGTGTGCTACCTTTCATAAATAATGCTTACTCAGTCATGAGAACTATTTTGTACTGAGCTAGCAAAATGCGCAACCCAGTAAAAAAATAGAGCTTCTGCAACAGATGTGTCCATGGCACCTGCTATGATAAGGATTTATTTAGTCAGCCAACTTTTTTCTAATATGGTGGAAGGTTCTCAGATGTATTTGAGTGGCAGTTGCATAGTAAGACCACCAAGGAGGCCTAAAAGTTTGAAGAGAGCCGTGGCTTGTGATTCCCTGAAAAAGGAAGATCTGCTTTTCTAACATATGTCCTGCAGACTGAGGTTTAAGCTGCAATCCAATCCAATCTTCCTTAAGAAAGAAGTTCTTGCCAAGTCCCTTGATTACTACTGAGCTTTCTTAATTCACCACCTACTCCATCATTATCATTTTCATAGTTGCTTAGAAAATTGATCAGCAGTTGCAGATTCAAAAACTTCCATTCTTGTTTGAACAGAGAATGTAGAGGTGATAGGATGACCATGTGGATAAGATTCCAGGATTCTCGCATGTAAATAATTCCCTACATGAAATTCCAGTTCATTTGTTATAGTGTGCTAATGTCTCAGGCTCTTTGAAGAACTGTTACATAAATCTTTTAAACAGTGTTATCTCCTCTTGCACACAAACCATAATTTATTCTGACGACTTCAAAAGGTCATAAGTTATCTCAGTTTCACTCTAGCCTGATGTGGCAATTATTGAAAACAGAGGCCTTTATCCAGCTGAGAGTTTTACTTCACAGTTTTCACCTAAAAAATTTATAACCACTCTCTTTCGAGTGAAAAATTCACATTTTTAAAAAAAACTAAGCAACTTCTGTTCCTCACAGTTTAGTATAGCATTAGCTACCTACCTCCTACAGACAGAAGCTTCACTTGGGAAGTGTGGGATGGGGAGACTAAGCCACAGTGTGATGACACAAAATGTGTTCGTCATATGAAATTTTCTGTATGTGTGTGTGTATGCATGTGTGAGAACTGAAGAAAGTTATTTTGCCAGTTTCCTTGGTTTCCAAATTGGTTCAATGTATTCTAGAATCTAGGACATACAGTAACAATTGTATTGTGCTTTTTATCTAAAAGATCCTCATAAAACTGTACAATTTGGTAATTGTACCACCAAAAAAGGTTTGTGGTCACTTATGGCCCACAGTCACAGGTCATCCATTCCTGCCCTACAGTGTCTAGTTTTCAATATCTCCTATATCAGAGGTCCCCAACCCCTGGGCCGCAGACTGTTAGGAACTGGGCTGCACAGCAGGTGGTGAGCGGTGGCCTACACCACAGCAGGTGGTGAGCGGTGGGTGAGTGAGCAAAGCTTCATCTATATTTACAGCCACCCCCATCACTCACATTACAGCCTGAGCTCCGCCTTGAATGACTTCCACGAAACTGGTCCCAGTGCCAAAAAGGTTGAGGACCCCTGTCCTATATGACATTTTAATATTTTTCCAGATTATCCCATATGTTAATACGTTAATATAAGTTTTGAGCAAATAAGATAACATATGAACTTGAAAGGAAGATAACCTAAATTTAAGATGATGCCCTCCACCCCCTCAACCCAAAGAAAGATTACACAGAAAGTAGTTGACTATTTCTGTTGCTGGATTTTCTGAAAATATAAGACGACCCTCCCCTTCTAAAGGTAAATTTTTTGAGTCTAAGTTCAGTCTTCCTTTCAGGTGAATCTAGTATATAGGTAGAACTGATTTTTCAAATGGCATCCCTGTTAGACAGTCCTACTTTCAAACATCTCAGAGATCTGCTAAGTGTTGAAGCACTTAGATGGCATTGCATCTGTTTATGTCGATAGTTTGAGCTTCTTTTTTATATCAAAAGGGTAAACGTTCTGTAAAAATATTTTGAGTGTTTTGCCTGCAAGGTCTGAAATCCACCTCCAAGGAAATTGAATTAATATACAGCTTGAAGGGAAGAAAAATTTAAAAAATAAAACATAAATACAAAATGGCATCTTCACACAAAGAGGGATTTGCCAAGTGAGATTTAAAAAAATAGAAACCAGTAATGCTTGATCTTTTTTTCTTTTTTAATCATTTCCCATTTAACAAATAACACCTCCTGCACTTTAAATATTTAATGTGAAATCATGGATTTATATAGCTTACAAAATGCCAGTGGGTTATTATCTTTACAGTTTTCATGACAGGAATATTCATATTCACCAACAAAGACAACAGGAATTCCTCCAGGTGCTAATGGTAGATAGCTTGGCTTGCTGCTCCACTAATCTACTAATTACAGAATCCCTCAGGTAGAACAATGTCATTAATCTGATTAAATTATTTATATTGAGGGAAAGCTAAATCTTATTAGGCCTTAAAAATTTTGGATGTCATACAACTGTATGAATGACATTTTGGTATGGTTGAGGAACATGAACGATTGTCATAGTAATTGTCAAAGAAGTTAGATACTCATTTGAGGAGTTTGATACACCTCTTTAGGTTTCCTATAGCCAATGCTATACCAGTATGTAATAGGTAAATAATCTTTTACGTTCCTGAAACTGTACCATTGTTGAAGCTAAATATCAACTTAATCAATGCCTGGATAGAGGACCCACTGGGAGCACACATATATTCCACCAGAACAACAGGGTTGTTGCTTCCTGTAGTGGCAATGAGGAAGACCATTGTATTTCAAGGAGACTGCAAAATATTTTAATTTCTCCTTCATATTAAGAAGCTTAGAGTTCACTCTGAGTCATAATGAGTCATAATGAATAAAATGTGGAGTAGGTCCAGGGGAGTTGCCCAGGGAGCGTTCTTGCCCAGTTATCTGGGAACGGTTTGATCCTGTTGCCCCTGAGGAAGTGGACAGGGTCCTCGGGGCTGTCAGTGCAACCACCTGTGGTTTAGATCCTTGTCCCTCCTGGTTAGTTAAAGCTACCAAGGAGGTGACTTTAGGGTGGGTCCTGGCGGTGGTTAATTCATCCTTGCAGGAGGGGGTGTTCCCAAAGCCTTTCAAAGAGGCTTTGGTCTGCCCACTCCTCAAGAAACCGTTGCTAGACCCCACCCTCCTGGACAATTTTTGTCCAGTCTCCCACCTCCCCTTTTTAGGGAAGGTGGTAGAGAAGGTGGTCGCGCAGCAGCTTCAGAGGATCCTGGAGGAAACAGATTATCTGGACCCCTCTCAGTCAGGATTCAGGCCCGGTTATGGGACAGAAACAGCATTGGTCGCACTTTTAGATGATCTCTGGCAAGAGCAGGATGGAGGGAGTGCATCCATCCTTGCTCTTCTTGACCTCTCAGCGGTTTTCGATACCATCAACCATGGTATCCTTTTGGGTCTGCTGCAGGAGTTGGGTCTAGGGAGCGAGAGGTCCAGCCCCCGGCCCCTACTTTGTGGGGTGCCACAGGGGTCAGTGCTTTCACTGCTCCTATTTAATATCTACATGAAACCACTGGGTGAGATCATCCGGCACCATGGGGTGAGGTATCATCAGGATGCTGATGATACCCAACTATACATCTCCATCCCAGGTGCCTTAAGTGATGCTGTGACTGCCCTCTCGTGGTGCCTAGAGGCTGTGGGGGCCTGGATGGGGGACAACAGGCTTCAGCTGAACCCCGGTAAGATGGAGTGGCTGTGGATATGGGGAGCCTCAAGATCTAGGAGTTTGTCATCTTTGGTTCTTGACGGGGTTGCACTACCCCAGACAGACCCGGTGCGTAATCTGCTTGAAGAGCAGGTGGCAGTCGTGGCTAGGAGGGCCTTTGCACGACTTCGTGTTGTGCAGCAGTTATGCCCCTTCCTGGATCAGGAGGACCTCCGCACGGTCACTCATGCCCTGGTCACCTCTGGGTTGGACTACTGTAATGCGCTCTACATGGGGCTACCCTTGAAGAGTATCCGGAAGCTACAGCCGGTGCAGAATGCAGCGGCACGGACAGTTCTTAATGCCCCTAGGAGAGCACGTATAACACCGCTGTTGCGTGAGCTGCATTGGTTACCAGTTTGTTTCCGGGTCCAATTCAAGGTCATTACCTTTAAAGCCCTTCATGGCACGGGACCAGGTTATCTGAGGAACCGCCTCGCCCCGGTCATTTCAGCCCACCCCACTCAGTCCAGCAGAAGGGGCAGGTTGCAGACCCCACCAGTCAAGGAATTTCGATTGGTGGGGTCTAGGCAGAGAGCCTTTTCTGCTGCAGCGCCCGCCCTATGGAACATCCTGCCTCCTGAGGTACGGTGTGCCCCCTCCCTCATGGCCTTCAGGAAAGGGCTCAAATCCTGGCTCTGCCAGAAGGCCTGGGGGCCAGAGGGGGGCCCGCACCTGTGGAGATGGCTGGTGGGATGATGGGTTGTCCCCCCCCCCCCCCCCAGCATCTTACAGGTTTTTTAGGGCTAAAATCATAGGAAGTTTTTAGGGCATTTTTAATATATGTTTTTTTAATTATTTATAGATTTTAGCCATGTTCAGAGAGACCTGTGTTTTTTCTTCTTTTTTATTATTGTGAGCCACCCAGAGTCACCCGTTGGGGGAGATGGGCAGCATACAAGCCTGAAAAATAATAAATAAATAAATAAATAAATAATGTTTAGCTAACTTGTTTTTCACTCTTGCTTGGGAGTAAAGAGAAGGGAAGAATCTTCACACAGTGTAGGAGGACCTCAAGGTTATCTGTACAGTTCCCAGGCTCATAGGTCACATGATGAACAGGTGCACCATCTAGCCAAGATCAGGTCATGCAGTCTCAGTACCATGGAAACAGGGTCATGAGGTTTTAGTGCTAGACTTTGATAAAAACATTAAGATTGCCTCTTGAGCTTGGAGCTTCAATACAGACTTTGATACCAGGTGCTGTGTGAATTGATTGCCTTGGGGTATCTCTGCTGTTGTTCCACTGGGGCTCCTGACAGCTGAAGGAAGATTGGGTATCATCTTGCTTGGTATGCTATGCTTTTATATGTTATATGCTTTTATATTTCTGTTTCCTTAAACTGTGTTTCTGTTTAAACCTGTCTGCTATAGTTAACAATAAAGCTTAAAGTCTCCTTACTTACCGGTGTGTCCATTGCCTCTGGATCCCAAAAGAACCAATCGTCTAGCACATGGCCAGTCCTTGGCAAAACAGTTCCCCATGACTTCTCACACCTAAAGCATTTCAACAATTAATGTAATACATTCCAAACAGATTACATGGGATGACCATGGTCTCCCATGGAAGAGTTGCCCTGGTATGGATATTTTCCTTGTATGAGCAGTGAATTAAGCCACTGTTAGCTCAGTGTAGGAAGAAACCAAGCTAGCAATCATCTGATAACATTTATATAGATTGTGAACTATCTAAAGAAAAAATGAACAGATGTTCCAATCCATACCCATTGCAGTGAAATCTGATTGTAATCAGTAAACAGGATGAGACAATGCCTCAAATGGCAAGGAAGACCGCAGGAAGCAATGAAACAAGAATTAGCTGGGGAATGAGTTTTCTAAAGGGAAGGCAGAATAACACTGATAAACAGTTGAACTACATTTACTTATTGTTCTTTCACAAACCATTTTATAAAGAACCAAAATGAAGTATCAGAAGTCTGAACCATTTTTCAGTCTTGAAGGTTCTTGAATATAAGAAAGGCTCTCAAATGAAGCCTGAAATCCTACAATTCTGAAGGCAAGCATCACCATTTTTCCTCACCTTTTAATTTTGCAAGTCCTATTGCATGGCCTGATGAAACAGAGGTTCTCCCTCTATAGAATTGCTTCCAAACTGAATGCACACAAAAGAAAAATCCAAGTATCTGCCCTCAGTTATACCATGAGGTTTTAGAGGTACTTTCTATGGGAAATGCTGCATTGAGTCCTGTTACAATTGCCCAATGTCATATATGTAAGGAAATGAGTAAGTTTATAGCCATTTGTTATACCTGAGAAGTGAGAGAAGTTGTAAACAGCAAGATCTTGATATCAGACACATGGTTTGCATCATGATACATGGTTTGCATCAAAACACATGTCTCAGCATTGGCCCCCTATCCTGAAGATGTCTACAGTAGATACTTAACGGTACTTCTTCTTCAGACCATTTGTATGCCCTGATGACTCTGCCAAATCAGGGAAATGCCTATGTATTTGTAGTGTGCTTCAAGACTGATACAAAGTTGATAAACTCTGATTTCAGAATGTGTCTACAGAAGTTTTCAGAGCATACTCTGTTTCCAATACTCTGCATTACTCTGAAGACTACAGTAGCAAGATTCTATATTGCATACCATAGTAGATACAGAGGCAGAAAATGTGAGCCTAAAATATATGTGCACAACATATACGTATGGAATATACATGCACATATATACATAAAGTATAAAACGTACATGGTTCATGGTCAGATGAACAAACTTCTGAGCCAAAAAGCATCTGTCACAATGGAATTTATTCTCTATCAAGCCTCACACAGAAATTGAGTATGTGCCATTAAGTTGTGGTCGACTGTTAGCAACAACATAGCAACAACCTTCTCCAGGATGATCTGTATGCAGTTTTGCCTTTCAGGTCCTCCAACAGTCCACCCATTGCTGCTGTAATCAAGTCCACCCATCTTGCTGCTACTCATCTTCTTCTTTTCTTTCCTTCCATCTTTCTCAGCATCATAGACTTCTCAAGAGAGCTAAATCTTTGTATAATATATTCAAAATATGATAATTTGAGCCTGGTCATTTGTGCCTCAAGTAAGAACACTGGATTGATTTGTTCTATACTTCATTGGTTTGTTTTCTTGACTATCAATGTTATGCTCAGGAGTCTTCTCCAACACCAAAGTTCAAGAATGTCAGTGCTCTTTTTCTCGTGCTTCTTTAGAGTGTTTGCTTCTTTAGAGTGTTTGCTTCCATAGAGGGAAAGCCATTGCCTGTAAAATTCTGACCTTTGCAGATACAGACCTATAATGGCATATAAAGATCTTTTCCAAGGCCTTCATGGCTTCTCTACCAGGTGCTAGTCTGTGGTGTATATCTTGACTGTTGATTCTTTTACTTTTGATAGTCCATTCTAAAAAGCAGAAGCTGTCCACCTCTTCAACATCTTCATTGTCAATTCTAACACTGAAGGCTGGATCTGTTGTCATTAGTTTGGTCTTTATATTTAATCTTAGTCCCATTTTTTCACTGTGATCCTCGACTTTCATTACAGTACTAGAGCTTAGAGATCATTTGTATTTTCAGTGTATCAGAGTAGTGTCATTGGCATAGCACAGATTATTTTGTTTTTTCCTCCAATTTTAAAACCACACTCATCTTCTTGCAATCCAGACTCCCTCAGTGTATATTCACCATACAGTTTGAATAAATGAGGGAACAGTATACAGCATTGTCTCACTCCTTTGCTGATTTGGAGCCAGTTTGTTTCACCATGTTATGTTGAGATTGTGTATATGTTTCACATAAGAATAATGAGATAAAGAATAATGAGATGACCTGGGATTCCTATTTTTTTAAGGACATTCCACATGGTCAACACAAGCAAAGGGCTTTCTATAATCAATGAAGCACATAGTGACTTCTCTTTGGTCTTCAGTTTTTCTCAATTATTCAGTGTGCATCAGCAATAATATTTTTTGCTCCTCAGCCTTTTCAAAAACCAGCTTGAAATCTGGCATTTCACTTTCCATATACGGTTCTAATCTTCACTGAATGATCCTAAGCATTATTTTACTAGCATATGAAATTGAAGATATTGTATGACAGTTTTCCCATTCTGTTAAGTCTCCTTTCTTTGACATTACAGTATCTAAACTAACCTTTTCCAATCTTTTAGTCATTGTGTCATCCTCCAGATTTGTTGACATGGTTTGGTTAGAATCTTTACCCATTCTTCTTCTGTTGCTTGTCATATCTGTGTAGATATTCTATTAATTCCTGCAGCTTTCCAACTTGTTAATGACTGGAGTGCGGATCTAATTTTGTCTTTTATACTAGACGTACTTAAAAATAGAGAATATCTTCTCAAATATCTTCAGCATTGACATTTCTATTCTACAGAATTTCAATACACTCCTTCCATCTTTGTTTCCTCTTTTTTGAATCAGTTACTACCACAGATTCTTGTCCATCTCAATACATTGTCTGGCCAACTCCTAGCACACTTCTTTTTTTCAAAAAGAATTGGCTTTGGAGCTGTTAAGAGATCATGGAAAGGTTTTTGATGTCAAATTTATCTCTCTAACCCTGAAAAAGAGTATCTGACAAATCCTATGGTCCTTGAGGTACTGTCCTAGGAACCACAGGATTACATACTTATGATTTAGACGTTACTGCAGTCAGTGGGATAGAGCTAAGTACTTTCTTAAACATTTACATTTGATTGGGTAATGCCCAATATTTTTACAGGACACCCCATGAAAGAGGTAACAGAACTATAGAAAATTTAAAGTTACACAGAAATCAATTTTTAAAATATTGCTGCATGGATTTAAAAAAAACCCTCATTGTTCAGTCAGGTTAATTATAATGAAGAACATACACAAAGTAGTAGCAGTTTTGTCCTATGTGTCATTGTATAAAAACATTCACTTTGGAAAGTTTTAATATCTATATGAATTTCATATGTGATGCGCATAATATCAGACAGATATAATTAATACCATATATAAGATATGTGTGTGGTGTGTGTCTGTATGTATGCACACTGGGTGTGTCATGATTTCTAAATCAACAATTACTTATCATCTACAGTACGTGCATACTTCATTTGGATTTTACTATCTGTATTATTTTCTAATACACCAGTCAACTTAGGAAAACACAAATCTCTGAGGAATAGTAATTTTCTTTCATGATAACATTCTCTGAGGATACGTTATTAACAATACATGGCTCTGTAGATTTACTGTAATACTACTCAGGACTTCCATTTGAGATAGGAACACGAGCCTCGAAAGTACATCAAAAATGAACAAGCTAGAAATAACTTTCCTTACTTGCAACATTCTTCAAAATCAACACTCAGAATGACTCCAGTTGGTATTCTGACCTCATTTTTGCTACTGTTTGAATTGGCTGACCCAAAGTCTAATATGCATTACTAGAACACAACAAATTGAAAAAAAGCATAGCTATGTTTAATCTAGCCAACTATTCTTCCTCTCTTATATTGAGCTTTCCCCCCACAACAGCTATGAAATTAAGCAGATGCATTATTAAATGTGAGCACATTGCTCTCTAATAACAATTACCAATCACTTTTTACAGAACAAAAAATAAGGAAAGAATCCTGAATCAGACTGTTTTTATTCCCTAGCAGTATACTGATGCTGTGTCCTAATTCTTTTTTTTTTAGATCTCACAAACCTGAAATTATACTTACAAAACATTTTAATTAATCTGGGGGTCCTCCTGGATTCACGACTCCTGTTCGAAGAGCAGGTGGCAGTCAGGGCTAGGAGGGCCTTTGCACAACCTCATGTTGTGCGGCAGTTATGCCCCTTCCTCGATCAGGAGGCCCTCCGCACAGTCACTCATGCCCTGGTCACCTCCCAGTTGGAATACTGTAACATGCTCTACATGGGGCTACTCTTGAAGAGTATCCGGAAGCTACGGCTGGTGCAGAATGCAGCACTGCAGACAGTTCTGAATGCCCCTAGGAGGGCACATATAACACTGCTGTTATGCGGGCTGCATTGGTTGCCAGTTTGCTTCCAGGTCCAATTCAAGGTGTTGGTCATCACCTTTAAAGCCCTTCATGGCACAGGACCAGGTTATCTGAGGAGCTGTCTCGCCCCGGTTACTTCAGCCCACCCCACTTGGTCCAGCAGAAGGGGCATGTTGCAGACCCCACTGGTCAAGGAATTTCGACTGGTGGGATCTAGGCAGAGGGCCTTTTCTGCTGTGGTCCCTGCTCTATGGAACAATCTTCCTCCTCTCATGGCCTTTAGGAAAGGTGTGAAATCCTGGCTAGGCCAGAAGGCCTGGGGGCCGGATGGGGGCTTGCATCAGTGGAAGTGGCTTGTGGGTAATTGAATTTACTCCCCCCCCCAGTCATCTTGAATGTCTTTAGTATTTATGTATAGAGTTTGTTTTATAGGATTTTAATGGATTGAGTATTTAATTATTTATGGGGTATTTTAATTGTTTATAGGCTTTTGATTTTTAATTGTGAGCCACCCAGAGTCACCCATTGGGGGAGATGGGCAGCATACAAATTTAATAATAAATAAAATAAAATAAATTAATTGATATATGAAAAAAGAAAAGGAAAAAAGTAATATTACTTCTAGCAGCTTCAGCCAGAACTACTTGCTAGAGCAGATTATACAAAAATATATATTTTATAATGGGCCATATGTATAGTTATGCCATCTAGAGTCACTTGTACAGTGAGATGGGTGGCATACATAAACTTGAAAATAAATAAATAAATAGTTATTGATGGAGATTTAAATTATCCACCATATTATTTAAATTATAACTTTTCAGACAGATTGGAAAATTTCTGTCACATTTATTGTTATCATTCTGATTGTTTTCAGAGTATGTGACATAAATTATGTTCAATCTTTCAGCCTGAACTTTTCAAACAACTTTCTAATTATATTGGGCCAAAGATGTGTTGAATATTAGTCTTTGCCTTTAAATAGAGTGGGAAACTATACATCTAAACACATACCACAGTTTGTTGCCAAGTGATGCCTTGTAGTCCTCATTTCTGTCTCTCTTTACTCTTTGTTACCCAAAAGCCAGGCTGCCCTTGTGTTTGTGAGATATCCAAATGCATTTTGACTCTGAAATTTCCATTTTTGTTTTCAAAGTTGCCTTGGCATGTTCTTAGCTTTAGCAGGGTGGAAGAGCTACTATTTGCATTATTGAAGGCAAATGTAATTATAATCACGAACAGCTTCCTTAAGTTCTGCTACACATGCAGAACTCTGGATTAACAATAGCAATAGAGACTGGATTCATATAGCCTATTATGGAGCCAATCAAGGGGTTGATTTGATTCTGCTTGTAGCTGCTGCAGGGGTGGGGGGCTTTTTGTATCGTGGATTTTAATTCTGGAAACCAGCTGGAGTCATCATGCATGAGTTGGGCAGCCATATAAATTTAATTATTAATTAATATAAATAAACATACTATAGCTCAGTGTGTTACCTGAGCATCACCACAGATAACTTCGTGCACAGTCACTGTATTTTCTTCACCAGTAAGTAACTATATCACATTTAATATTACAGGTCATCGCTTTGGAGATGAAGAGAATTTCAAACTTGACCATAATGTTTTTTGTTATGAGCATGAAAAAAAAAAAAATCAAGTAATTGATGTTCAAATCCATATGATTAGCACTCCTTTGACTTCTCTCTTGTGATTATTAGCAAGAGATGAAGAATCTTTCACCTCCGATATTGGATTGCCTTCCAATTCTTCCTATAAAAAGAATGTAACTCTTGACTTCAGTCATCCTTGGAAGATTCCAATCTGAACAGTTTGCAGCTTCAGCAAATGTGAATTCTTGGGAACTGGCACTTGGGAGTTGGGAAATCATAATTGTAACAATAACAATTTAGCAAGCTGCCAAGCAAGGTTAAGGATAATGAGAGGTTAGACTTTTTTCTCAGCAATCTAGCCAGAAAGGTTGCAATTAATTGAAATAATCATTGCCATGAGGCTAGAGCAAAGAAGAAACATTAGAAGGTTCTTCCAGACAAAACTTACAAAAAATAACTTTCTGCCTAATTTAAAGGAAGGCATTAGAGGTGACAATTTGGAAAATCCAATCATATTTGTACTCATGCTGACTTATACTAATTCCCAGATAGCATAGAGCCCAAACTGATCTCATGCTGAACTTCTGGTAGGATAGTAACTCACATTATAGTACTCACAGTGACCTCCTGCAGTACATATTGTCTGTTAGTCTTCATGGCCAAACTAAACACTTGTAATTACTGTATGCACATGCTCATCCAGTTACCCCATAAGACTAATTCTTAAAAAGAAAGAAAATATAAAGAGGATTCTGTGATTAACCAGCATGTTCATTTCTGGGGGGGGGGGGGGGGGGGGGTGCGGGGAGGTACCTGGGACTTTCCCTGGCTGCAGGTCCTTGGATATATGCCCTGAAGTTCAGCCTATGGTCTGTAAGTTATGTGTTTCTAACTGCAAAGTAAACATGTGAATGGGAAAGTGGTTTAACTAATTTCATCCAATCCATGTTCTTAAATGGATTATGTCATAATCCTACTGTATTTTAAGCACTGACTGCAATGAGTAGCAATTAACTCTCTTTACTAGAACAATCAATGTTAATTTAACAAATGAAACGTGGATAAAATGAAATCGGTATGTCTCGAATAATATGCCAGATTTTTTATCTTCTTTTCACTGCCCTCTGCATATTTTGCATGGAAAGAAAGATCCTCTGAGTTATGTTGTAAATCTTTGTTTATTGCTTGCTGTCTTTAAAAGATATCAAGCACAAGAAAAGCAAAGAAAATATTTACCCTAACTTAATATGGCAATGGCATGTCTGCGTCACATTTCCTTTTTCAAATGCCTGCTGCTATTTGGACACTTGCTCTTTATGCATCTGCAGTGTTATGCAGGGCTTCATGCAAATCATAGATTTTTCTTTTAAAAGAATTAATTAATTCATCCACAAACTTCTAGAACCACAATTAAAAAAAAAAAGATTAGGGGGGAAAAAACCATCAAAGACAAGAGAGAAGGCTGGATATTTAAAGGACTCTTGTTTCATACAACAGATAATCTGCTGATAACTGAGGCTTAAACTCTAAATATTTGGAATAAAAAATAAAAATTCCATAACATTTGGAAAATATTATATCTCAGAAATAAAGATCAACAAGATCAGTTCCCCTCCTAAATTAAGTACAAATGAGGAAGCAAGATCCATCATTTGAGGTGACATTGTTAAACGCAGTGTTAAGATATAACAGGTGGAACAATAAGTGGAAACTATGCCCATAAGAGCCTTTGCAAAGTTACATTTACTAAGCCAGTTATGTCCTGCCCTTGTGCACAATCAGTCATGCCCTTTTCACCTTATGGCTGAACTACTGCAACTTGCTCTAGATGAGCTGCTGTGGAAGTGTGGAGCAGGGGTGTGAAACATGGACTCTCATCCCCAGAGGAGCGAAGAAGAGATAAGAGGATGAGACTGGCCCCTCCCTGAGGAATGCTAGTGATGTTTGTAGTTTGACCCTGGGAATGGCTCTCAGTCTGAGAAGATTCTGTAAATGGTGTGAAGCCAATTAAACCTTGCTGGATTGAATCTGTATTGTCTCCTGGAGTTTCCTGGGCTAAACCTGACATCAATCTTCTCAGACTGAGAGCCGTTCCAGGGTCAAACTACAAACATCACTAGCATTCCTCAGTCTCATCCTCTTATCTCTTCTTCGCTCCTCTGGGGATGAGAGTCCATGTTTCACACCCCTGCTCCACACTCCCACAGCTGCCCTTGAAGGACCTCTAGAAGCTAAAACTGAAACAGCATGTGGCTGCCTGGACACATCTAAATTCACCCATGTAACACTTCTGCCACAGTAGCTGCATTGGCTACTAGTCAGTATCCAGATATAATTCAAGGTATTAGTTATTACCTTAAAGCAAAATGAATCTGCCTATCCAGTGAGGTCAGGGAGAGAAGGCCTCTTGGAGGTTTCATCACCAAGGATTCTTTCTGTGCAAGGCTTCTCAGAGCCTTCTCAGTGGTGGCCTCACTTTTGCCCTCACATTGAGATAATCTCCCTGCTGCATTTTTGCAGGCCTATAAAAACTTGGCTATTTGGTAAGGGCTTCAGGAAATGTTAATCTGGGCCTCATCCTGGTGAATGGCACCTTTATTACAGTATTACTTTTCTCTTTTGGTTTTTCTACTGTTTTTAATGCATCACCTTTTCTTGTAAGCTGCTCAGAGCCAGTCTGGAAGGAGTGACAGAGAAATCATAGTAATAACTGAATAAATAACATTTTAAAAGTGCAGCCCACCAAAGCATTCAAAGACTTCTTTCAAAACTCACAATCTCAACTCTTTTAAGAGGGATATTGGTAGTAGTAGTAGTGTACGTATGCATCTGTGCAAGTATGCATGCAATTTCTGGAATTATATGAATAGCCAAGCTCCAAATTTCCATTCCCTAGTATAACATCTCAAAGTCAAAGCCTACCAAACCTGCATCACTTTTACCATATTGAATTTGACCTAAGTCTGATATTTCTGTGAATAAATTTTCTTCTCCCATTTCAAAATATTTAGATATTTCCCACATCATATGATCCTTCAGTGGGTATTATCTTTACCCATACTCTAGCTCAAAAATGGCCAAAACAAAGAGCTGGTTATGGGGTAAAATAGTTCTTTGACAGCTCCACTTCCAATGAAGGATCATGTAAGCAAATAGTTATTTTACATGATTTGGATAATGGAGAATAAAGGAAAAACTCCTAACCCATCAAAAAGCAGATGAGGAGGAGAAAGGTCTCACAACTGATGGAGAGAAGGTTGCTCAAACACCCTTGCTTGAATAACTGAGCAAGTTGGTGATGAGTGAATAGAGGAAGCAAGGAGGGACATGGGTAGTTGCTAATGGTACTGCTTATCTGGAAGAAGCAGTTGGGGGAGCAAATATACTAGAAAAAGCCAGTTTAGTCTAGTGGTTAAGGCACCAGGCTAGAAAGCAGGACACCATGAGTTCTAGTCCCACCTTAGGCATGAAAGCTGGCTGGGTGACTTTGGGCCAGTCACTCTCTCTCAGCCCAACTCACCTCACAGGGTTGTTGTTGTGGGGAAAATAGGAGGAAGAAGGAGTATTAGGTATGTTCACCACCTTCAGTTATTTATAAAAATAATAAAGGCAGGATAAAAAATCTAAAAAACAAAACAAAAAAGGAATATTGGCCATAGTTGCAAAGAGTTAAAACAACAGCTGCCATCGTTGTAAGTGATAAATGTATTTATGTTGATTCTCAGAGAAAGTCTAATAATTCTGGCTCTTGAAGTTTAGCCTCATTATTAAATGGAGGCAATTTTCACTTATAATGAGGCAGGAATATGCATTTGCTTTAATGCAGTCTTATTGTTTCTTTGCTGGTTTATAATTTTTAAAATGCCTAATAGCCAAATTTGTCTGAATGCTTCAATAAAACACACCAAGAAAGAAAAGCAAAGGAAAATGCAATTCAGGTTAAAACAGATACAATAAACTAAAATTAGGCACACAATAAAGACACCACACAAACTTGGCAGCAGCAGGGCAATTATCAAAATCTAACATAATATATAAATTAAAATAGGGGTAGAATATGATTAAAATACACTTGAAGAGCCTGGGAAGAGGTCTTCACCTGGTGCTGAAATGATGCTTACGTGGGCACAAATTGAGCCTCAGAGGAGGGAGCGTGCCAAAACTAGGGTTAGGGTTAGGGTTAGGGTTAGGCTTTGGTGGGAAGACCTGAGGAAAGTCTCATTGGAAGATCTTAAGGTTTTGGTAGGAACATCTGGAAAAAGATATTCCTTCAGGTAATCTGGTCCTAAGCCTTCAAGGGCTTTGAAGATCAAACCAGCATTTTGAATTAGGCCTGAAAACGGACTGGCAGGCCGCGTAGATGGTGAAGTAATGGCATAATATCATCATATCGGGCAGTCCAGTGAGCAGTTCAGTTGCTATGTTTTAAATTAACTGAAGTTTCCAGCCTGTTTTCTAAGGCAGCCCCACGTACAACACATTGCAATAATTAATTATTAGCAACACACACTTTCAGACCTCTCTAACCAAATCCCCACAGTGTGATTTTTTTTTTAAGCCAAATATTTGTAGCTGCACACTTGTAGTTTTTACGCCAAGTACTGACCGTACTGATGGCTTCATGCAGACCATATGAACAGGAATACAAAACACAAGAAGTCTAATTCAGCTCTAATTCATTAGCCCCCAAGGCTACAGTGCAACGCAAGGATCCAGAAGGTTACTATACGTAACGCTTTTGTCCACAAGGCTCCCAACTGTCATGGGGTTAGAATTACTACACAATGATTGCACGCTTCAGTCTAACTTGACACCTTCAGCAAAACAAGATAGTAAGTACTTCAAGTGAAAGTTCAGGGCACGATTTCACTGATAGAACTGTCAGCCATCTAGGGAATTCTTTAAAATCTCAACATCACTCTGAACACGTCTGCACGGGCTCTTTGCCCAGCGCTAGAAGCAGCTCTGCACTGGGTAATCTTATACCATCATCTCTATTTGGCTTCAGAGTTAATTTATTTCTTGCTCTGCTGCAATGCATTTAGAATGGCAGAAAAAGCCATTTTTCCATTTACAGCCATGAAACTCTGCTGGGTTTGTGAGTGGGCCATTCTCTTATTGGTGGCACCTCTTGCCTCTCCCTGCCTCCTGGCTCCTGTCCTGGAGCAGCTATTGGTTCTCCTTGCCCACCTACAGGGTTTCAGTGTCATACTCCTGTTGCCTCTCAATAGGAAGTCTATACAAATGCTCCTTTCCCCCCCTTGTCCCTCACACCAGCCACTGCAACAGGATGCAAACATGTCTAGAGATACGTCATTTCACCATTGTAGCTTGCAAGGCACTCTCAAATATACCAGAGGTGTGCTGTCTTCACAACCAGAATTTTTTCCCTCACAACAACCGCAGGCTTTTTTCTTCCCCAAACGATTAAGCAAATCCTTGCAATACAAACTATTTTTTTTAATATATTTCCTTATTGTTTGGGGGAGGAGGGTGAGAGGGCTTTTGCTGCTCCAATATGTGTAATCATTATGGAAGCAGGACACTGATTGGGTGACTTTTTTTTTTAACATCCTACCATTGGTCAGTGGTAAGTGAGCACTGATTGGCTCATGGTGATCCCTGGGGATTCTCAGTGGTTCTAGGTCAGCAGAAATGCAATACTGTAGCTTCAAATTACTTTGTGAGGGACTGGGGAGTAGAAATGGAAAGTTGTGTGATTTTTGCCTTAAATTAGGGTTGAAAAGTCTTCTGCTATAGCCCCCAGATCTCTTTTTCTGGCCTCCAACACTTCCTCTGTCTCCATCACTAAAAATCTAATCTGCTATTTTCTGTCTGCTGGGATCAGGAAACACATACATCTGTAGTATAAGGCTAAAAGAGGCTAAAAAAAAAATACTGTAAAACCCCCATATCCAGTAAAAAGTGGGGGAAATCCCAAATCCTGCCCTTACTAATGTTTAGCACATGATACAACCCTGCCCTCTTAGAACTATGCTTTGCCTAAATATAAAGTGTCTCCCCAGCCACTTAAAATTAACCATTCCTGTGTTAATGTTGTGTTAACACAACTCTAATTTGTTGTGTTAAGTAGTAGATGTATCCCTCCACATTGTTCTTGCAAGGCAAATATTAAAACATACGAGCACGCTTCCTCACTGGTTTGCAATCCTGAGTTTGTGTAAGTCATAGGGATGGTAGCCAACAAAACTCATAAATGTTCACAGGGTATATTGTGACTGCCCTTATATTTAGATTTTAAGCAATATTTTATGATCTTTTTCCTTTTGCAATATCTTGTTCCACTTCCCCATAGCTGATGGGGGGGGGGGGTTTACCCTCTTTTACGTATATTTACTTGTATTTGCTGTCCCCTTTGATTAGCAAATGACATGAGATGTCAATGACATTAACATCTCATCATATCAGCAGATAGCTTCCCTGTGCTGTTCTATTGGCAAAGGCTTTTGACACACAGGTTGCATAAAGCATATTTTCTAGACCCTGTCACTTATGCAACAAATGGAAGCCAGTATCTTTCAAATGTCCCTATCACTTAATTATCACTAGTAAAACATCTTCAATTTTAATAATAGCTGGGATTAACCAAAATCTTATTTAAAAGAAAACAAAGCAGAATTTTTTTGAAATGCTTGTGATTATTAAACACTCAAAAGTGGAATCTTCACATTAATTCAGGGCAGTGGGTGCAGGCTTTCGATCCAAACAAACAATCCAAAGATATAATGTATCCTGTAACCACAAATAAAATTGCCGATGGTTCAACAAAAATAAAATACAAGCAGCCGCCTTCCTACGCCCACCTACCACAGAGCTTATGGGTTCTATTTATTCATTCAACAAATACATGTTGAAAGATTAGGCAGGAGTTGGCTGCCATTCAGGAAGACAAATGTAGAGGAGACTCATTTTCTGCCTCACTTAACCTTTAAGGATTGGTACTAAAAGTGAGGAAAGCAGGTGGTGTGGGGAATTCCAGTCACCGAGATTTTTGGAGTGAGATTATTTTATATACATATATATGTATTTCCTATATATGCAGAGGGAATTTTCAAATGGGAGTCCTCATCTGTAGTATGAAGAGGTACTATGCAGATGTTGATGGACGCCCTTTATTTGTTGTTTGAAATAGCAGAGAGATTGGAAATAAAAATTTTAGATTGTGGAGGTTGGATTTCAATAACAAAGAATTGTTTGACTGTCATAAAGCCTCACTTTTACATGGCTGCCACCTCCCCCAGTATCTGCTGACAAGAGAGCTTGAATGAGAAGCAATGAAGGTCTTTAAGTGGAAAACACCAGTTGTAGTGGCCATTGCCAACCTTTTAGCATGTAGCATGCTTAACCTTTGCTCAGCTGCTGCTTGTTGACACCTTCTACAGTTTTCTACAAATATTCCTGTCTGCTCAGGCCAGCTGAAGAAGTGAACATTTAATGCCAGGAAGAATTATTTGAAACATGAGCTTGGCAAGAGACTCTTCACTGTCTGCTTGCAATGCAGATACAGTTATTCTAGCTTGGGTCCTCGGCTAGATGTTTTCATTTGGAAGAGGTGACTTTGAACCAATCACTACATCTCTACTCAACCTACCAGGTAGGTTTGTTGTTGTGAGAATGAAAAAAGGGGAAAGACCCATGGATGCTACCTTAAGCACCTAGAGGAAAAGTAGGATATAAATGTATTTTTAGATTTATAAAATAAATAAGGACATCCTTCTCCAGCCTTGGTGCTTTCCAGATGTCTGGACTTCAGCTCCCAAAATTCCCCAGCCCAGAGAGTCATTGCTGAGAATACTGGGAGCTGAAGTTTACACATCTAGATTGGGAAAGGCTGAAATAAAGCATGCAATTCTGTTAGCTTTTCCTTTTTAAAATTGTAAAAAAATTATGCAACCAGCATAAGAAAGGAGTATCTAAAATGATTTGGTGACATCTTAGATTTTTATGGGTTACTAGGTTAGAGATTCATCCTGTGGTTTGGAAATAATAGAATATTTCCTAAATATGTGTATTGTGTACAGAGCAAACACTGAATACATTTGATCTCTCTCAACAGAGGTAGCCAATATTAAAAACAGCAAAGAACAGAAAAGAAAATGGAACAGGATAATGTTGGCTGAGAGTTCCATCTTGCTTTTGATGGGGTTGCTTTTCTACTGTAAAAAAATCAGCCTTGCATTTTAAGCAAGTTCTTGATCCAGCCATGTTTCTGCATATTGAGTTAGTAGCAATAGTTAGAAGTAAATCTTGCTACTTTGTACAATGTAGCTTTTCCTTCAGAAACCATCCTGAGTTGTCAGTGACCACTTGCCAAGTTTCTGCTCAGTCTCTGAAGAGACTGCTGTCTGGGGAAAGGAGGGAAAGAGTAGAACTTTGCTTGGCTAATTATGAAAAGGACTTGCTGTATGTTGCAACACTTATGCTGATCTTTGAGCTATTTAGGGTAGTGAAGCTGGCAATGAGTTCAAATAATTATGGAGTTGGATTTAAAGCTAGAACTTTTGTGGAGCTTTATCTGCATCTGATTTCATTGACTGAAAATAGACAAGGGGTTGCAGTAAAATTTCCTCAAGAGAGGCTCCCACAAATAAAAGTTGAGTATTGGACAATCTTTGAAAGAATGGTGAATATTTTAGATTGGGGCAATATCTAAAAGTGCAACTTTGAGTTCGCGGTGAGGGGGGAAAGATGTTGGCAGGTACAATTTATTTTTTTCTCAGCATGAAGATAGGAGAGAGTCAGTTTGGTGTACAGGTAGTCCTCAGTTAATGACCACTCATTCAGTGACCATTCAAAGTTACAACAGTGCTGAACAAGTGGTACTTATGACCAGTCCTCAAAGTTGCAGCTGTTGCAGAATCTCCACAGTTGCATCATTGGGATTTGGGTGCTTGGCAAGTGACTTGCACGTACGACAGTTGCAGTGTCCTGCAGTCACATGAACACCATGTGCTGCCTTCCATGCTGGCTTCCCACAAGCAAAGTCAATGGAGAAGCCAGCAGGAAGTTGAAAGTCCCAATCATGACAAGCCTTTCCTTAGGCAGCTTGCAAGCCGACTGGCAGGTGGGTGAGCATTATGGAGTGTGGGGGGGTGCTGCAGTGTGACACAAGTGTGGATGGGCAGGAGGGTGCTGCGGTGCAGCATGAGTGGGGTTGGGTAGGTAGTGCTTCAGCCCAGCATGGGCATAGCCAGGCATGCACTATTGAGTGCAGGTGGGGGGATGCTGTGGGCAGGTATTACAGTCACATGAGGTCCTCGCTTAACGACCTGCAATCCTCCCTTAACAGCAATGGAGGACTGTTGACATTGTTGTCGCTAAGTGATGTGGTCACTTGACCTTGTGCTTTACGGCTGCATCACTTAGCAACAGAAATTCCAATCCCAATTACCATTGTTAAATGAGGACTGCCCATAGTGTTAAAGCACCTGGCTAGAAACTGGGAATCTGTGAGTTCTAGTCCTGCCTTAGGCACGAAGTCTGCTGGGTGACCTTGGGCCAGTCACTCTCTCTCAGCCCTAAGAAGGAGGCGATGACAAACTACCAAAATTTTCCCAAGAAAACTGCAGGGACTAGTCCAGGCAGTCACCAGGAGTTAACACTGACTTGAAGACACGCGCGCACACACACACACACACAAAATCAAGATAGAAGCCCTAGACTATTATGGATATTATGGTTATCATTTGGCTAGTTTGTCTTACATCATTTGGAGACACTATTAGGCCAGGTCAGATCCTTGATTTGTGATCACAACATTGGATTTTAGATCAGTTGGAAAATATTGGGGTCTGACAGCAGGTTCAAGTAGGGTTCAGTGAATTCACAGTCATAGAATGAGTGGACAAACATAAATACATTTAAAAACAGCTTGTTTTTAAAAGTGTTGCTCCTGTATAATTGTAGCAATGATATCATTTTACTGAAAGGCATGAGCTTAATTTTTCTGATATAACCTAAGGAACACTTCACCTGGGAACAAATGTGGCCTAGGAGAATTTGAAGTGAAAAGAGATGTTTGGGCAGGATGAAGTAATGATCTATTTGTTATGCTGAAGGATTTGCCTTAATTCAAACCATGATCAGCTCCTCAATTCTGCAAACTGAGTCATTCCACCTCAATGCTGTGAACAGAAATTTCAAAGGGTATCCACTAGGTTGGTCTGGTGGCTTTATTCCAATGAAAGGGAACTCCTGTCTCTATACAGAAAGCCCTTTTAAGCATTCAGGCTGAAGTGAGGTGGCATGTGGCAGCAACATATCCACTTGGTGCTCTGTTTCAAAGGATGTGCTAGGGTCAAGCTCCATCAAATCAAATGGCCCCTTTGAAGCTCTGCATGCTCATAGACATTAATAGGAATGAGGAACACTCTATGGTTGGTTGGTGTGTAGTGATCTACTCCCCAGAATTGTGTGTTCCTTGCAGTACCCTTGTCACAGTGACTGTATTCATTTCCTGTCAAAAGAGAACATTCTTCTCAGTGATCTACAGTGGTGTCTGCAGAATATCTGTACTGTGTGATGTGAAAAGGATTAGGCAGAGTCAGGGAGAGAATGACAGAGATCTATCCTCCATCATTCCAGCTGTCTGTGAAAGCCTGTGGTCTCCCATTAACAAATCCTTCCATCTATGATTGGTTGCTCTTATTTCTAAACATCACTGAACTTTGCCTCCACTCATTGTTTCATCTATCATTAAGATGCTGACCATATGCCTTCCAGTGTAGGGTTCAACTTTTGTATTTGGTTTCTGTCTGTCTGCTGTCAAAACAACACTTAAAAAGTCAAAGGCCATGACAGGCGAGATGTATTTGTTGAATTATACCATCCCGACCTAGCTTCACTTGAGTTTGTCTGCTTGCATAAGTATAGAGCAGCTCATGGACTCAAGCAAGAGGAACCTGCTTGGCCTAGCATGCTCTTGTACTACACAAAGAGTATAACCAACAACTTGCTGTCAACAAATGTTGACAATCATGAAAAAGCAGCTCCTTTCTCAGACTGTTGTCCTTTCTTTGCTTATCCCTGAATAATTGTCACTGACTTCAACTGTATCCAAATATTGCAAACTGTTCACCTGGCAGCCAGCTTATACATGTTCACACAGCAGCTCTCCCCTACTGATAATTTAGTCATTTTGAGCAGTGCAAATAATACTTCACACTTAAAACATTGTGAATCAAGAAAAATAAAGCTTTGCAAGTCAGTTATCTCAAACAAGCTTTACAAATCATGGTGCTGCATCAGGAATCAAAGTGACATACTGCCCCAAGAACTAATAATCTCATTCAGCAAGGCTTTGGAATTTAGATGAATTAGCATGGATTCCCCATGTATTTTATAATGGTTTCTCTCTGTTAATGCATTGGGTCACACTGGGGAACAACACTGGGTCACAATTCCAGGGATCACCAGTCATGGATTCAAATCTGCCTTAGGAGAGAATTGAACCTTCTAATCAATCAGTGACATCATCAAACAATTTCTATCACATGACAGCTTCCTCCTGCTATAATGGTTTTCTGCAAATGGAAGCTCCTTGTTTGCATAAAACCTTGCCATCACAGCAGGAAGAAGCTAGGACTTAATGTGATAGAGCATCCAGTAATGCCACTGAATTATTTGGAGGGGCTTAGTTTGCTTCCTGCATAAGTTTGGAGCCATGCTTGGTAATATCCTCTGTCTCTGAAAACCAACATTCTCTATAGAATGACCTTTATGCACAGAAAATCATAATTCTTCTTTCCTGGGGCAGAAGCTTGGCTATATCCCCAAAGGCCATAAACAATGCTTGTTCTCCAGAGGGCAATATTACCACCACCATCCAGCAAAAACATTTTTAATCACTGAGACTTTTTAAATATTGTTACTTTCAGGAATATTTTATATTTTATGTACTGCCGTTATCCATTTGCTAAATTGTCTGGATGCCGTAGAATTTTTTTTCCCCCCATTTTGACAACTGCCTTATTTCTGATATAGTAAAAGAAAGCTCCCTAAAGCATCTCATTGGTTGACCCCATGCTGAGAGGTCTGAATAGACAGAAATCACCTTTTGTTCTGCCCCCCCCCCCCCCAACAGCTCAAGCCTTTCCCTTTTATATAATGGCACAGCTGGTGAAAACCAGTAAGCATCTTTATCATTCAACCACGAAGTCATTAGCAAGTTGAGTTCAGCCAATAGGTAATTTTCTGATTTTCTGATAAATCCATGATATCAGAGATGGAAAAATTTTGTTTAATTGGGCAAAGTAACAGAAGCTGGGTTTTAATTCCCTCCAGATTTGATAGGATAGTATTCAAGAGAGATGGAGAGAGGGACCACTACACCGAACTCCAAACATGTGCTGAAATAAAGGAGCTTATTCAAGGAGGCAATAAGTAACTAGTTTAGCTAGGCTAATATTGATTTTATTTGCATTAGTCTTGACCTAACCCCTAAACACTTTTCTTAACCTTTTTACAGTTCACCAAAACTTCCACATCCCATTGTTTTCCTTTCCTTATCAACTGAGTTTAGACAATCAGAGATAATGTAGCACAAATAGCCTCAAAGCCATTAGCATTAGGAAAAGAAAATCCAAGCTGAAAATAGCATTGCTTATACTGGTGACATTAATGATCCTAGCCAATCAGCATGTATTCACTCAATTAGATTGTCTTCCATACAATGTTGACCTCTTGCTGCTGAGAAAGACTGCTGTGGGAATTCCTTTCCATTCTTTTTGGGAATTTGCTTATTTTATAGTAAGCACAGATATATTCAGTGAATTATAAAATAAGAGTACTGCAATCTTGGATCAGCCCCAAGGGATGTTTGCTATGGAGACTGACAAACTCAACATCCAATATTATCATTTCATACTTATTACCCTCATCTGTTAGAAAGAATGCTTTAAATTCAATATTACTTCCTTTTGTGGTTAATAAATCCACATGAATCCTATTTGCTTCTTATGGAAAGGTACTATTCAGAGGGAAATGACTGTATTATCTTCCTACTAGTCAAGACTATAATTATCCCTATCAGTAGCCATATTGCACTTATTATACACTAGTATTTTACTGTCAGAAGTTGCTTAAGGTTCTTCCATAGATGTCCAGATCTGGATTTAATGTAGAAAAAATAATCTTAAAAAAATTGGTGTCTTTGAACTGCTTAATTTTAAGCATCTGATTTTTTATATAAAGGATATAGGTTGACATTTAAGAGTTTGAGCTATACATTAACATTGTATTAGAGAAAAAAGCCATAATGTGGCTCTAATGAATTTACTGGAAACCATTTGCATTTTGAAGTACACATAAAATGGGACCATATGTGTTAGGTTTTAACAGATTTCAAGATACTTTGCTCCTGTCCATCATTCAGAACTCCCATGCATTATTTTAGGCCTTCCTCAGTCTGTTCCCTCTAGATCAGTGTTGTCCAAACTTGGCTACTTTAAGATGAGTGGACTTCAACTCCCAGAATGGCTGGTTAGGGAATTCTGGGAGTTGAAGTCCACTCATCTTAAAGTGGCCAAGTTTGGACAACACTGCTCTAGATGTTTGAGGACTGAAATGTCTCATAGTGGCTCGGATTTATGGGAGTATCAATCCCTCCAAAAATGTGGAACTTACCAGTCTGAGTAAGGATGAATTAATTTCAGCATATTTAACACAGCAATAACCTAGGATAGCCTACTTCAGAATACTTGTAATGCTTAGCCCAGCTAAGGCAAATTAGCATTTTCCCTCTTTATAACACACACACACACACACACACACAAAACCAAGTTGATTGATTTGTGTGGAGAGCACAAATAAATATTAAATTGATAAAATCTTTACATCAGATCAGATCAACAAAAAAAGTATTTCAGTTGCTCCCTTCTTATAAAGGGATTCACTTAATTACAGGATATTTTATACCCCTGCCTGCATGCTACCAGTACCTATTCCCTATAATAGATCTGCATCATAGAAAATTTAAATAAACCATTCAAGAGTTGTTCCTCCGCATTATGACCTATAGCAATAAAGGCATTAGGGGAAAAATGTTCTAAAGTGCAGCCTCTAGACAGATTTCTCAACCTATGTGGAATTATGGTCTCAACATAGGCCATAAACTGAACCATCAATGATCAGCAAAATAAAAGCATGCAGATGTAACACCTTATCACAAAAATCAGATATGTAGAGTTGACGTGTTAAATGAGCAAAGTACAACATCATAAAGTGAGTGTGCTAGGTTATTAATATAGATTAGTGATCTACGGCACCTTCCAGCTAAGTCATGATTACTCAATGTGTACATGGACTGTAGGATGTGGTTAGACCCTGATTTCATGCTTCAAAAATAATTTAATATGATTTGGAAGTCTTCAGGTACTATATCTGAAATCTTATTCCTTCCCATTGTTTAGTGCTGAAAATCAACAAGTGATTTCTGCCTGACAGAATGGGAGACAGTTTGCAGGTGCAATGACCAAATTCAGACAAATAGTTGAAAAAGGCCTTGGTTTGGTTTTGCTTTAGTGCTCTAGGAGACTTGCATTTCAGTTAAAAATAAATAAGTTAAACAGCAGACTTTTTTTTCTCCTTCTAAGATCAAGTCTGAAAATCTCAGAGTAGTCACTACAAATGTAGCTTTGTTTTTTTAAGTGTTTTTCCTCTATCCTTTTGTGAGCAATTGCTATGAAACTGTACCCACAGCATGGACATGGCTTTCACAAAGATTCCTGCAAAATTTCAGATAGATAGCAGATTTTTTTTTTCTTTAAAGAGGAAATCTCCAGATTATTTGGGACTGAAGGAAAACAGCTAACGTTTTCACCCTCTCTCCCTGGGTTGTAGTTATTTATTTATTAGCAATTTGTATGAAAATGGCATATATCATAAGTATCATGCTTGCAAGAAACTTGCAACACTTCACAATAAGTGCTGGGGTTAGGGAAATGTGATGAACGCAAAACAGTTCAAGTTGCTTTTTTTCTTTATGGTTTGCTTTATACCAGTGTTGTCCAAACTTGGCCGCTTTAAGATGAGTGGACTTCAACTCCCAGAATTCCCCAGCCAGCCATGCTGGCTGGGGAATTCTGGGAGTTGAAGTCCACTCATCTTAAAGCGGCCAAGTTTGGACAACACTGCTTTATACACAGTTGGCACCAGAATGAAACTGGAATTAGATGGGGTAGATGATCACTGTGGAACATAAAGTGAATGTAGCAGAAGGGTTTTGAACATCCAGCTTTTTCTGAGCGAGTACATAATGCTCTATCTTCTCTTAGAAAATCAATACGATGGGCAGCACCTTGTTTGGAAACATGCCCATTTGTCTGAAGGAAGAACAGAAGAAAGCAAGACTATGAAGAATAGTTGAAAGGGATGGGAGAAGAAGTTGGCAGACTCTACGCTGCTAAATGAATGCTTTGTAACTGATTCTGTCTCTCATCACAACTGTTTTGTGAATGGAGTTTCCCCATAGCCATTTTGGAAAGGGCCTACAACAACTTTTCAAAATTCCAAATGTGCCACCACTTCTCCTAAAACGTTGGGATTCCTAGCATAATGTACAACAGATAGTGGTTGGGTGTTGTTTTTTGACAGCTGCAAATGAAACATTTTAAACATTACTCTGGAAAATATAAATACAAAACAAACATAAAAGGTTGATTTGGTGGGGTGGGGGCAGCTTCAGCAAAAATCCCTTTGGTGCTTTATGGAGACCTGATTCAGCAGAAAGCAAACAACAGCAGGAAAAATTTATCTATTGTGTCTCAAGTGTACATGGCAGGTCATTGCTTCTTTTTGTTTATATTATAGTGGCCCTTGACACTTTTGGAGCAGTTTGTTCAGCTGTATCTACAAAAAAGATGATGTGCTGTATTTCCTCTTTGGCCATATTTTCAACTTTCGGGGAATAGCCCTACTTTTCATTACAGCTTAGTCTCTGTCTCTCTGTCTCTCTCTCACACACACACAGCTTCAGAAAAGGAGTCATATCTCCTGCAGTTTAACTGAGTTAGAGAACAATAGAATGCTTACAAAAGTCACTTCTACATCCAAGTACAGAGTCAGGAACACATAGTTCATTCTTTGTAGATGAATACGCTACTTATGAAGTCCTCAGCAGCATGGGTCCTAAACCACTTCATTTGAATGGCCCTGCACAATCTCTGCAATCCATTATAACTGAGCATATTAATGGATCTTCTACATAATGCCCAAGGCACAGTCAGCACAGAGACAGGCTCTTGCTGGTTGCCCTCCTGCTTTGCCAAGCCCAGGGATTTCTTAATGGCAATTCAGACCTCACTGTGGATTTTCATTACATCTACGGTTTACATCATTACAGAGTAGACACTAAAATGAGCTTGGAGGTGGGGAACCAAATCCTCGCTTAACTAGAAGCCTACTGGGTGGCCTTGGACAAATTCCTTACTCCTGCAGCTTAGCTTACTTTAGAGAGAAGTTGTAAGGCTAAAATTCTGCTTTGAGTTACACGACAGAAGAGTTGAATACAAATGTGGCAAATAAAGGATAAAAGCACTTTACCTTATTGTATTAAGTCTGTAATTGTTACACTGAGCACCAAGAGAAGAAGCAGATTAGTAGCCTAGATGGATAAATGATGTGATTAATGCATAATATGTGAAAGCAGCTTTATTAGAAAAGGCTGTCATTTGATTTAAGTAAACTTTTTTTAAATAGTAATTTTGTTAAAAATTACAACTACAATGATAAAAAATTAATACTCACTAAAAAAATTTTAAAAACTACAAGGTGCAGAAAAAAAAGAAAATAGAAAAAATAGAAGAGAAAGAAAAAATAAAAATATAGTAAAGATAAAGAAAAGAAATATATAAAGAGATTACTTCCCCCTTCATCTCAACAAATATAAACAATTTTAGTAACTTATCACCTTCTCTTAAAATACAACAAATGATCTCTTCTTCCCATATCCCATCTCCTTTCTATAAACAAATCCATAAAACCTCGTCATTTCAGTCCTGATGTCAGCAAAAGTCCATTAAGGGTTACGAGAGATAACAACATATCTATTTTAACCTTGATCATATAAACCAACTTTATATTACTTCCTTTTACTTTTAACAGTCTTGATCTTTAGTCCCTTCAAATAATATTCTAAAACTTTATTTCTTTTCATTTTTTCTTTGTCTCTTTTCACAAAATTCTTCAAAACATTAACAAGCCTCTTTGGTAAATCCAATACAGGAAGATTATCCAAATTACTCTCTTGGTTTGTTATTTATATATCCCTATTAATTATTAAGACATCAGTTAGTATGGAGCACTTGTGGGCAGTCTCAAGTCCTCTCCTTGTCCAGAGAGGAATTATCAAAAGCCGGTCTGCTCAATGGCTCTTCATTCTGCCACAGTTGTTGGCTCCATTTTTCATGGAGCCATCTTCAGTTCACCATTTCTTGCCCAGAAGTCCATTGATTAAGTAAACGGTAACTGATTTGTTAAGCCATGTTTGTGGCCTTGGGGTTCTGAGCTTTGGTTGGGATTTACATTCATTTTTTGAAAACTGACAAGTATGGCAAAACTGTCCAATAATTTTTGTGAATAAAGAAGGCAGGATTCCAGCACTATCACAGGAAAAGTGAAAAATCAGATGTCCCTAAAACAAAGTTGAGTTTTTCTCTTCTTTTGCCCATCTGCAGCAAAACATAGTTCCTACTCATGCAGAGAAAGCATGGTTTGCCATTGAATGCA
Source organism: Liasis olivaceus (assembly GCA_030867105.1). NCBI lineage: Eukaryota > Metazoa > Chordata > Lepidosauria > Squamata > Pythonidae > Liasis > Liasis olivaceus. The sequence goes on from CM061348.1 coordinate 197,743,312, forward strand.
CACTCAGCAAAAAGCCATAGCCAGGGACAGCTCTTATTATATACCAACAAGATTTCCAAGTTTGCCAATTTTGCATCTTCCTGTTTTAAGATATACTTTTAAAAAATCTTGGCTGTTTGCCTACAAATGTAATGTATGGGTTGCTTCTCAGCAGTCTCTCCTAGGACTCACCAGTGTGACTCCCATCTGGAAAAGCCTCAAAAGGGGGTACCCCATGGGCATGCCAGGAAAATCTTATAGGGTTTCATGCTTCTAACCAGGCCCTCTCAGAAATCCAGAGAGAACTTGACCCTTAATAAAAAATAAAAAATGATGGCACCTGAGAACAAAAGAAGGTGGGGGGGGGGGGAGAGGAAGAGGAAGAGGAAGAGGAGAAGGAAGGATTTTAAAATTTTAAAAATAGCAAGAGTCTATCTAAATTTGAAACTCATCTAAGCTTGAGAGAAAGGCCATCCACCCTCAAAATGGCCTCTGTTCCACAGAGCTAGAGAAAACTAGAGTGATTCATTTCCATCCCACTGGCATCAATAAAAGGGGAAGAGTTTAAGAAAGAAAGAAAAGCAGAAAGGAGAGAGAGAATGACACCACCGTAGCTTACTTCCTGCTCTACTTTGCTGACACAACTTGGTATCTTTTGAAGCCTCCAACTAGGAATGAAACCGTCCATTTTACTGTCTGTATTAATAGAACAAAATTTTAGTCTAGTACTATACTGTGGCTTCCTTTGTGTCTTCTCCTAATTTGCCTAGCCAGCTTTGGCTGATCTAAGTAGGGCCAGGACACCACAGTATCCTAGGACTGTAGGCTATACTGGAAAGTTGAAAAAAGAAGCCCCTGAAGGCAATGACAAATTATATTACATGGACTACATGTAGTCCAAACTATATAGATACATCCATGAAATTCTTAGGAGTTGAGCTTGATATGAAGGAGACTTTTGACTTTACCACGAAAGGCACCCTACTTTGGTCTCTGATTTGTAAATTCCCACAATGCAGATTTTAAAAATGCAGATTGTCCCCAATAAAAGCCCTTTAAAAACACAGCTACATCTCTATGCATACAGCTTCTATACATGTGTACTTTTTCACTTGGGGATAGGTCGGGTAGATTTTTGATTGGGAAAATATGAGCACTAATTAAATGTTGAAGCTGGTCTGATAGTAACTTAACATCCTAACTTAAATTGGAATCTGCCGTTCTGTAACCTGCATTCTTGTACAACAGAAAGCTTACTGTTTGGCTTTCTTCTGTATGAAATCCCTTCAAAACTAGGCTTATTATCATTTCTTAACGTCTCCTGCAAAAAGTCTAGGGCAGACATGACATACCCATCCTAAATCTGAACACTTGACTTCTCTTTCCTATGTGAAGAAATTTGCATCTGATTCTTTTAAATTTCATTCTGTTCTTTTCAACCCCCTCTCCAATTTGTCAAGAACATATTTGAGGGGTGCCTAATATGACATCCCATAGCTACCTTCTGAAGACCCATCTTTTTACCTAGGCCTTCCATATAAGAATAGTTTTGCTTTTTTAAAAAAATAAGTAAATATTGGATTTTTGTCTTCTAGAATATTAGCTGCCTATCCAATTTTGTATCACCTGCAGACCTGTTAAGCATTCCATCCACCCATTTATCCGACAGTGCCAGCCTTGAACAACTACACTGATGCTCAACTTTGATGATGTTCTGTTTATGAGCAGTCTTATAATATACCTACTTAATAAGCCATCCATTCTATACCAGCTTGCTTATAATATCAGGAAGTACTTTGTCAAATGCTTTGCTGAAATCAAGACTTAGCCACAGCATGGTTGTGTTTTGCATTGTGCCTAGCCTCAGTTAAGAAACTGAATGTGTAATTTCGGCCTTTATTCATATTTCAGGTTATAAAGACAGTGCTGTATGGGATATATGGGAGAAGCCTGTTTTGGAGAATCTTGACGTAAGGCCATTTAGAGATTCATAGGTAATCATAAAAACTTAGAAACGTTCTTTAGTGAGGCATAGCATCCCAAGGGGGGGGGGGGGGTGGACATAACCTATTAAGCAATGCAAGAGCAACAACACTTAGTGCTGGGTTCAAATGTGGTAGAAGTAATACAATTTAAGTAAATTTGGGTTATGTGTATACCTGGATAATATGGAAATGCTTTGTGCATCTTAAGCTGAAAAGATGGTGTAGTAAGAACTTCTTCTTTTTTTTTTTCCTCTGTCTTTCATGTAATATGGCACTTCTGAAATCATTAGGAATTGAATTAAAATAATATAAAAGGGTATTCAGAGTGATTTGAGTTGTAGATCCATGCCTTATTTATGCTGGGTTTCATGTTTATTCATTCATGTATTCATGAATTTCAGGTTTAACCAAGTCACTGAGTAATTAATTTGGAGTACAGTAGAAAATCGAGAGAGAACAATTTAGGCCTCCAGGTATCTGTCCTGCCAAATATCCTCAAGCACCAGTTGTGGAAATCAGGTTCTCAGTTGCCTGACTATAGCAGAAACACTGGGGAAAGGATGCTAGTTCGGAATGACTGCCAAGACAATAATTACTGGGAATTCCAGAACTGTCCACTCAACAGGATGAAGACCTAAGCAACTGAGCCTGCTTGATTTTAACATTTTGCTTGTGTAAGCAATAAGTACTTGGAGGATAGCATTTAAAAAAAAAAAAAAGCACATAGGAAACATAAAAATTAGTGGTAGGTTGGCTGCCCCTGATGCATTCGTTGGAGGAGGGTTTTTTTTAACCCTGTGAATATTTGACTGCCTAAACGGGCATGTGGCAGTCTCCTGCCACAAAGAAAATTGTTTTCTGCTATTTTGTTTCTACAGTCTGTGTTTATAACAAGTATTTCTCACTGTGCTACTACTTTAAAATCCTGAGGTTTATCCACAGCAATTTCCCACGTTTTTGGTGCAAAGCCTTGAAAAGATGCCTCAAGCAAGACATGCAATCAAAAATAAAACATGCCAGTTATTGACTGTGTCTCCATCTCCTTAGGGGGCAGCTTACGGCTACACTAGTCTGAAGAAACCTATGTTATGAAAAGCAAAATGAAAGAAAGCAGAAATTAAAGCCAGCAGCTTTGTCTGGGCCTCCCACAGCAATATTAAAAAAAAAAAAACCTTAGAAGTTCAAAGCCTCTTTTACTTCCCCTGTCCCAATTAGGTCATTTCTTGTTTGGTCCTATATGACTGCACATGCTATGCAAAAGTAAATGCTCCTGCGGTTGATCACAGAGGACTGCACACATTACATTTGCAGTGAATGGCAAAGATCTTTGAAATGTATGCCTTAAACTAATACAGGTGCAATGTGACAAATGTAGATATCCTGTGATACTTTCAGAGGTCTGTGACTGGCTACCATTTCTTGCTGAGTGCACTCTCTCTCCCAGAATAGGCTTGTTTCCATGTACCATAAATCAAGGTTCATCACTTCTTCTACACTGAGGGCTGCACTTGACCTCTGAGGAGGTTCTACTCCAAAAAGTTGTGAGTGGGGCCCGGGCAGAAATACCCAATCTCATATGAATTGAAATAGTCAATAGGCTTATTTTCCGGCTTCTCTAGAATAATAGTAGACTAATAGAAGACCAGAATCCCTGCAGGTAGTGATTCAAGGATAAGGCCATATTACCCAAACTACAAAATCTGTTAAAGAAATCTGCAACTAACAGCTTTAAAATGCAATATTTCTACTTAGGGTAAAAACAAGGTTCAGGTTTTGTGCTTCTTTTCCTTGCCTGCAGGGAAAAATGAGTTGACGTTTTTGAAGTTTGGGCAGGAGGCATGATTGCCACTAGGGCCTTGTTCTGGTAGGAGATCTAGCCCTCGTGCTTATGGGTTTCATGATTTCCCTGGTCTATCATATTAAAAAGTACTATTCTGTGCCAGCGGTTTCATAGCTGTAGCCAAGGTTTTTGAACCTGCACCTGGCCTTTGGTCTTCAGGTTGGGTCCTTCTGTTGTAGATGGACACCTGAGATGCTTTAAAAACCACCAGAGATGGGCAAAGTCTTTGAAACAGGCATCATCAGATTATTTCATAAATCCTTCCATAAATAGATAAAAAAGGAAAAGGAAAAGAACTGTTCTCTTTTGAGTCATTGAAGCAATATCCCCAATTAAACCATAAGGAATGGAAGTGAGAATGTGCTCTGATGTCTGATATAAGTAATGGATAGCAACTGTAACTGGCAGGGCAGGGTGATAATGGCAGCTTCTGGTTTTTTTATCTGAATTAGAGAAGAATTCCAGGGATTCAAAGGCCCACCTGTTTTAGAACTCATAGAGTTACTTTCTGATTGTGGCTAGAGGAAATTTTGCTGGCTTTGCTAAAAATCATGAAGTAAATGGGTTCTTTACTCAGCCCAATATTCCAGTTATAACTGTGAGTCACTAGGAGTTGCATGATCTTTAAATTGTCAAAATGACTGATAACAAATAATAGTTGATTCTTGTTATTCGTGGTAGTTATGTTCTATGAAGTCACTATGAACACTGAATTAGTGAATAATGAACCATTGCTCCTAAGGGAAATGCAGGACTTGACTCTGAGCCAGCTTTTTAAAAAATCCTGTTTGGGTTCAGACACTTAGGCAATAGTTTGCAAGGTATTCAGTTCGGACTGAAGCTACCATGTCTTTCCATTGGACAATTGCTCTGCTGCTGTGCTCCCAACTTTCACTTCCAGGAAAGCATCACCAATCACTTCCCTTCCCATGGGTCTTCCTGGAGATACATTCTTTTCTATATGTAGAATTACTTTGGTGATTGAGGTGGCATATAGGTAGGTTGGTCACTAGATACATAAATACACAGTTAAATTAAATTTATACATATAAAGCTAAAGGATCAAAAGGTACATATAAGTGGGGACACACACACAGAAAAAACCTATTCAAAAAATCTTTTCTTACCTCTATATTTCATTCTAAGGGTTTTGACCTATCTTTTAGCCTGATCGTTACAACAGCACAGTCACTGTAATGCTTCTCTCATAAGTGAAAGGTTGCTGGTTTAAAACTCAGCAGAAATTACTTTCATTTTTAATTATTCTTAATTTCAAGCTTCGTCCTCCTCCCTTTGCTTTGTTTTTTTTTTATTTAAAGAAGTACGCATCCACATTTCATTGTTTTTTAGTTGCCTGAGATAGAAAGATTTCATTGCCAGTCCCCAAATGGCCCATAATTTATTTGGGAGCTGAAAAATCAGTGATTTTTTTTTCTTTTAAAACAGAGAATGATTAGGCTCAGAAACAATTAGAACAAAACAATTTCTTCTGGGTTTCAAACCAGTAATGTTTAACTTATGAGGCAAGAGTTATACTGACTGAACTACTGCAACAGTAAAGATAAAGAAAAGCTCTTAAATGAACTAGATCTAATGGTAACCAATGGCTCAGTTGAAAGGGTGGCCCTTCTTCTGCAGAACAGTCAAGGGACTGCTGTGGATAGCCTGTAACAGACTTCGGAACCCTATCCCAAATGGACAGAAAGTGTTTTTCATAAGCAGAACAGAGAAACCCGCCCTGAAGTCACTTTGAAGGTGAGTGGGGAATTAATAAAGAACTATATTGTTCATTTCTGCCCTCCGAAAACAGTTGCCGGCCTGTTCTGGTGATGGGGCAACCAGGCAGCGCAAATAACCCCGACATTCAAACTGCATTGCTTTTCCATGAAAAGGGGCATTTAATTCTATACAATTGTTCTATCAGCAGAATAGCTGTATGAGAAGGCAGGAGAACTAGAAACATCTGCTTTTCTCATCTGGAAAGCCACAGAGATATAGCAAGTATTCGAAAATGGCATGCAGAATAGGAAAATATCCTGACCAAGGGTTGTATAAAGTTAAACAGAGAAGGATCTATTGGCTGTGAATGCAAACCATACTTAGTAGTCATAGCCATAACAACCATCTCCTTGTAATGAGTCACTTGGGGTCCAAAGGATTTATCTGGAATGAAACTAATGAAACATTTGCAGTTATTTTCACATACCAAAATTCTGGTTCATGGTTATTAAATATAGAAATCTAAAAGTATTCCTGTAATACTTTTAGATTTCTGCAACAGAATAATTATGACATTGTTGTTGTTGTTCAGTCGTTAAGTCGTGTCCGACTCTTCGTGACCCCATGAACCATATTGCGCCAGGCCTTCCTATCTTTCACTGCCTCCCTGAGTTTGCTCAGTTTCATGCTCATTGCTTCAGTGATGCTATCTAGCCATCTCATCCTCTGCTGTCCTCTTCTCCTTTTGCCTTCCATCTTTCCCAGCATCAGGGTCTTTTCCAAAGAGTCCTCTCTTCGCATTAGGCGACCAAAGTATCTGAGCTTGAGCTTCATTATCAATCCTTCCAAATTGTGACATTGCAATCCTATATTTTCAGGATTTATTATTTATTTGAATATGCAATCCTATCAGGATCTATTATTTTTTTCATTCATGTCTACCTTTCCTCCAGGGTGATAGACATGACTGTCTCCAGTTCTGTCTTCACAACAGCCCTATGAGCAAATTTGGCTGAATGAGGGTCAAGATTATTCAGTGAGTTTCATGGCTACATTAAAGTCTAAATTATTATTATTAATTATATACTGGCATTATAACTACCACACCAAACTCTCTCTCTCTGGAATTGCAGTTTAACATCCATGAGTTTTTAAATATCACTTAACTGAGATGAACCCATGAACCCAGCATCAACATATGACTTTCAACCAAGATAGTTAAAGGTCTATTTTCTCTACACCAACCTGCCTGCTTATTAAAACCTGATGGGCATTGTCAAGGAAGGTTTTACTATGATGCCCAATATTCTTCCTTGAGATGTTCATGGGATGTTGTTTTAGCTTCCAGTGCCAGATGAAGATACTATTCTTCTAATGGTCTCACTGTAAAATTTGGTATTTTAAACCAGGGTTCCTCAACCTTAGCAACTTTAAGATGGGTGGACTTCAACTCCCAGAATTTCCCAGCCAGCATGGCTGGCTGGAGAATTCTGGGAGTTGAAGTCCACCCATCTTAAGGTTGCTGAGGCTGAGGAACCCTGGTTTAAACTGACTCTTCATTACCTGTTCTTCTGTTTCTGCTTTTAGCCTTCACTTGTTAATTCTTTTATTGTGCTCTGAATATAGTTAGTCATCCCGAGCACCCATTTAGGAGGTAAGAAGAGAGAATATACAGTAGTCAATGTATACTGAACATAAAGAAACATTTCTGCAATCGTTTATTCAAAGACGTATGCTTCTGATGATAAAACTAAAATCTCATTAATACATATCTGGTTAAATTTTGCTGCACTGGGATACCAGAAGCATTTATTTTTCTTCCATTGATATTGTTTCCATCTTCCTAATGTAGCTTGCCCTGACACTTCAGGGACATTTGATAATAATTCATTCTCTTGTTCAATAACTACTAACTAAGATGATCTGCTGACTGGTCCCAGTGACTTCTCCCTATAACTGCCCTGGTCCTGCCAGAAAAGGAAACCTGGTCCTTTCTCCATTCTTCTCCAGCCTTGCTGCTCTAGGAAGTCTGGGATCATTAAGGAACATGCCCAGCTAAGCCACTAAGAATATTCACAGCAAGTAATTATCTGGAAACTCCACATGATTGAAATTATGTTCACAGAATTGCAGAAAATTAGACCGGTCACAAATTATATATCCCTACAGGGGCCTTTGTACATTTTTAAATTATTTTTTATTATTTTAGTTTTCTGTTCTGTACCTACGCTCTGAAATCAGTATGTTTCCTTCTATTCTTCATGGATTGGCATGGGTTCTAATTTATTGAGATTTAAATCATTTTCTCCTTTCCACAAGAAAAGAAGAAAAGGAGTGTTGAGTATCATAAGACCCAGTATTTTTCTGCTCAGACTAGGAAGGCTGTTTGTTCTGAAGTTAATTCTCTGAAGACAAGACACTTGGTCAAGAAGAGACCACTGCTGACATATGGATGTCCATACAGCTACTCTGTGGTTATTCAACATGAAGCCATATCACCTTCTGTTTGGTTCTCACTTTGTGTTCTATGTGAACACAAGCCATTGTGTTTTTTAAAACATGGTTTTAACATTGTCACTTAGCCATTGTGTTTTTTAAAACATGGTTTTTGGTTAGCATGATATGAGAACCTGGCCACTATGGCTTATTTAACAAACCACAGTTAACGTATTTGAGATTATTGGGTTAACTTAGCCAATGTGACCATGTGGAATAAACAAATCCAAGTAGACTTTTATATGGAACCAACTACTGACCTTGAAGCAGATGTTCTTTTAGGTAAAACATACAAAATGACAAGCTATATGCATCAACATTTTCTGGTTCTAACCAGACGCCAATGGGATACCAAAGAGGTATGAACCCAATCTGTCTCAGGAGTATTTGAAGATAAAAATGGGTAACCCTATACATCTCAAATTGAGGGCACTCATGTGTAATCTTATAAATGGCCCTTAAGCATGCTTTGCTTAGTAGTAAGAACTGTAAAACCTACAGACAACAATCAATACTCATTTTTCCCTCCCAAACAGATCAAGTTTCAAGATGGTCAGTTGTATTACAAGTGTATATTCAGTACAAAGAAATTGTTCTTGGACATCATTTGAGGTCCTGAGGGGCGAGGGGAGAAGGAAAATGGTAAATTAAAAGTATAATCTGTCAGTCAACTGAAGTATTATTTTATTTCCTATGTATTGAGCGGCTAGGCATCTAGGAAGTAATTATCCATCCAACAGAGGGAAATGAGAGGAATGCATTATAAAATACTTCATTCTATATTCTACATGTCACTGCTCTTGACAGATGTCTCTTCCTATGTGCCAGTCCAATCTGAATATTACTAGTCAGTTTCTTGGTATAGAGAAAATAAAGATGGAGCAGGTGAACTCAGCTCAGTATATGTTAAGACACTGAGGAGATCCACAAAAGGCAGAAAGTTAGCAGGCATTTTCTATCTGCAGAGATAGGTAGATGGTTGTTATCCTGATTTATTTAGAAATTAAGTTAGGTTTAGGATGCTTCGGCTTATTTTCAGTTAAGTGGAAGAGGATTCCTCGCTAATTTTTTTTTCCAAAGAAGGAATGATATTTGATATAAACTTTAAAAAAAATCCCATAAAATCTGTCTTCAAGAATGTCCTGGTTCTACTAGTATCAACCAGCCAGTGCCATCCTGAGCATGATACTGGCGATGGTGATGGTGGAGAAGGAGGAAGCAGGAGCATTTATCATTCAGATCACAGGAGGAAGGAGGGGAAGCAAAGAGAAGGATCAGTCTCTTCACTACAATGATGCCCTGATATGTACAACTTTGAATTTTAAAAGTTATAACAGACCCGAGGATTCTTCTAGCCTTCCTTTCAAGAGGTTTTATGCTCCAGGCCCTAAACAGTTCTTCTCTGCCACTTCCAAGATCCAAAGAAGAGGAACACTTAAAAGCTCACCAAAGCAGAATGGCTACCCATGTAGTGGGGATAATAATTTGTACCTTCCTGAAACCACACATAATACAGCCTTTATTCAATAAATAGCAAAGCCGTTTCACACCAAGCCAAAGGTCAGCTTTTGCTGTATTAATAGCTGCTCTGGGAGGGTCACTGTTCTGCTATCCTACATTTTTTTTCCAGGGCCTGGAGATGCAATTTCCTACAATCTGCAGGCAATTTCCCACCAATTTTCTTGGGGAGCTAATAGGCTGTGACAGGAGATGGAGCTAGCAAGCAGCAGGCGGCTTCAGAAAAGACAAATTGCATCTCTGCCACCTAACTGGGCAATCTAGATCGACAGAGTTTATAGCTTTGTAGTGTTATTGGGCCCCATGCTAACACCAAATCACTCAAGCTGCTATCTGAATTTCATATTCTCCTTCCATCTGAATTTGCCATCACCACATATCACCCACAGTTACAAAATAGATTGCATGCGATTAGTGGTTTAACGGCCTTTCAAACAGCTTCCTAGACATTGTTCAGATTCAAAATAGGGAAATGCATAGTCTGGGCATCTAGATATCACAGTCAGTCATATTGTCCTTTGGTATCAGTTTTCAGAAGAGGCAGCAAGTCACCCCCTGGGGGGATTTGCAACCACAGAAGAAATTAATTGTACTGCCATTTAATGGTAAACGCTGAATTTTTAAAAACTTATGGCATAGACAAAAAGACAGGGAGCTGTATAAAACAGAGTTGCATAGGAGCACAGAAGAACGGCGCATCTGACAGTTTTCAAAGGATTTGTGTTCTTCAGAATCTGGATGGCATTAATTCTTAAGTATAACTCTGTTTTTTGAGTTACATAAAATATCAAAAAAGTCCCCAAATTTAAAAAAACAAAACAAAATTGAAGTCAGTTATAGAATTAGTATTGATGATGCTCAGGAACAAGTGATGTTGGGTGGGCTGGGGAGACTTTGGTATGAAATGGCTGAACATTGATCAGTTTTATCAGGAAATTCTTGCACAGCATTCAACACCATTCACTGAGCCTACCTGGATTCCAGGTTCCGCACTGGAAACATTTATTGGATGGGGTGGAAAACTTTCTGGTTTTACTGCTAACGTTATTATTTCCTCCCTCTATTCAGGTGAATACATACCTGATAATTTAGAATAACATTCTATGTATCTCACAGTGGACCCTACTCTATAAAAGCTTATGCCATTAACAAGAATATCAGTTTTCAGCATTTATATGCATTAAATCTGTTCAGTAGATGTCTGCAAAAGAAACATTTATAGTTTTAAAGTTCAATTCTATGCATGCTTAAAAGGAAAGAAGCATATAGTAGAGCTTACTTCTTTTTGGCAGAAAACAGTAGTTGTAAATTAAGTGAGTAGAAACATGAGAATCTACTACTCAGATCTTCAGACAAGGGTAAATGAGCCAAAGTAAGTTTTTTTCCATGAAATAAATATTTCCTATTGGGAGCGAAAAATATAAAGTTATAATGAAGACATCAAAACAGTTTTTCATTCCAGTTCTTCTGTTTTAAATCATATATCACTTAATAACCAGTTTTGTATTTGGGTGTGGGTTTTTGTTTTGTTTTGTTAATGAAGTGCTGTTCCTTCAAAGCATGGAAAAGTTAGTGACTTGCACTCAGACACCAATAAGAGGCAATCTATACTAAATGTAATTATTAAAAAACACACAAGCAGCTGCACTTGCAGGGAAGGTTATAGGAAACCTGAGTTGGAAGCTGAAATGAAATTAAATGATCAGGGTTAATGGAATAAACATCTGGATTAATTTGCATTTTGGTCCACCTGCAGCTGAAAGTCCTTCACATTAGCAAGTCTTGAAGCATCCCTGTTAACTACTATGCAGAATACAGCAACATTCATAGGGTGGATCTGATATGGCTGTAACCTCCAAGGGACACACCAATGCCCCTCAGCTAAGGTAGTGGCAGAATTATGACAACTAACTCTACTCTCACTTTTGTACATTCCAAGTAAAAGTCTTAAGAACCAAATTAGGAGCACCATGGCCCGGAGTTAAATCTTCCTACCTGCCATGCTAGGTTCCTGATCAAGTCCACTAAATATTGAGTAAGAGGAGAAGGAATTGTTTAGCTCTCAGTTAATACATTTAACTAACTAACATTTCCACAGGCACTACATTGGCAAGAACTAACTTTGCAGGAGGAAGGGGCACAATAGAGAAAGTGATGTTAAAGAGAAATATGTATTTGAAATGGATGAGTAAAATCTTAATGTGCAATTTTCTCCAGTAATACATGAACTACATTTCCAAACACCAATCTGACATTAAGGTTACTGTCATATTAAGTGGAAATACATGGTTGATTCATTAGGAGCAAGTAACTGAATGACAGCATTAATATAGAATTTATAAATATTAAAATTGCACATTAATTTTAAACCTAGTTTTTCAGTGAATACTTGGCCCAATAGATGATTTGGATAATTCTGAAGAATGAACTGAGAGCTTGGAAGTGATCCAAATATCTTGATGCAGTTAACCACAAAATAAAGAGTTATTAGCTTATCATAATTGCAGCCAATTTTAAAGTAACAGAGTACTCCACTGTGGATTGCTGCAAGGAAGTGGAACAAAGCGTGTGAAATGAACAGATGGATTTGATTTTAAACAAATTAAGCCCACTCCCTGGGATGTAACAAGTGATTTTGTAGTTTTCCATGTTATGGGTTAACTTCCCACTGTGACCTTCTCATGCTGCTTGGTAATTTTTTTTTTTCTTGTCATTAAGCACAATCATTGAAAGAAGATGAGGGCTTATTATGTTCAGTTCTAAAACTCTCATCTTCAGCTTTTAGGTCTATAAGGACTACTTCATACAAGATAAACTTTACCTACAGCAAAATGAATGTGCCTGAACTGGTTCTCATATGCTAAATTGCATAATTTCCTGCATGGGATTTGATTTGTGAGTAGATAATCCATCTTGTGTGAACTGGCCCCTAGAGCACCTGAAAGCTCAAACAGGCAGCCAATTCAACCATTACATTGTGGAATTGGTTTTCATCTTCATGTATTCTAGACAAAAACATAGAGCTAACTATGATCACACCAGACTCTAGCAAGGGCAATGGTTTATGCCTATCACATCCTCATATAAAGTTGGATCAAGACTGGATCATCTAAACATAGACCATGTGTGGTGCTAAGTGATGCTCCTTACAATTTAGGGAACACAACTTCTACAGGTATCTTCTAAGACTCCATAATGATCATGTGTTAAAAGAATGCCCATGGAACAGAGTTTATTTAAGAAGTGGCAGATATCAGAAAATGCTTTATTTAGCAACTTTATTGATCTTCAGACTTTCTACTCCACTCTTTTTTCATTACCTGCAAGTGTCTATCAAAGAATAATACATTTAAACTACAAACCACAAGGAAGGAGAAAGAGTAGCAAATTAAATGCTGTGATCACAGAAGTCTCTTCCAAACTCTAGATATTGCCACATTAAACGTCCTCATGTATCCATACCTGCAAATCATCATCAAGAAACTGTGATGGATCATAATACCTAGGCGATTGGTCCAGAAAAAGGACTTTTTCACTTGCAATCTGGTTCTAAGTCACTTAGAGCTTTACAGCACAAGATCAGCATCTGATTTAAGCAGACCTCAGTACAACATGAAAGACTTTATAGCCTTTACAGAAAAGAAAAATGGGAAAAGTTTGAAGCTTACCCTGAAAATTAGAGAGGAAGATCTGCCTCCTGGAGTCAACTATAATCTGCTTCAAGAAAGTCAGATGGCATGTACAGAAATGCTTCTCGGAACTATACAGGTATAAAAGCTCACGTGGGTTATAGAGATAAAACTTAGCTGTACTGAAGAATTCACATCCAAATGAGCTTTATTTGCTTCAGAAAGGTCAGTTGTTGGTCTCCCCAAAGTAAAGAATGTTCATTAGAAGTTTGAGTATGGGTGAGTGAGAGAAAGGCATTGCTTTACCCTTTGGTTACCATCTTCATAGCATCAGCAGCAGAAGTACATGGGCATTTGAAGTCAACCCAGCTATGTGTATGCTTTATAGTGGGATAAGTTCTCCTGCTGCTATGCTCTGCTATTTTCTGGTAGTGGCAGAAACAACGGGACCCTTCCTGCTGGTAGTGAGTGCCTGTTGGCTGCATTGATTTTAAAAACAAAAGCAGTCCTTGTGGCTGTTCAATAGCAGCAGGAATAGTTGTCATTACTGAAGTTATTAGAAAGAAGATATGAATGGGAGCCATTGCATTGCTAAGCTAGTATGCACACAGACCGCTGGCCAGTACCTATCTCTTTCCTTCTGTTTACTGGAGTTGTATTGTCGCAGGATTTGCTCCAATAAAAGCCTTGAGCCCTGAATTTCAGAAGGAATTTGGGTATCATCTCTCACCTTTGTTTTGTTTCCATTTATCCCTCTGCTGTCCAAATTGGGCCATATTTTGTAACATTAGTTTCAGATGACTGATTGCCCCATTGCTGCATATTATGCTAAGCTTTTGTATATTTAGGAGCTCAGTCCACTAGAGAAAAAGTTACTGTAAAAACAAACGAATCTGCAACTCCACTTCTGCAACTGAAAATTTTCTGCAGGCTGAACACTTACATGCTGACTTAAACTGCCTAAGTCAGTGGATATCATATTCATATTTGTTTATCCAGAAAACCAAAACTACCGACACTTAAAAAATAAAAACCATAAACTCTTTTCAAGCTTTTAAGTATCCTGCTGTGTAAAAACACATTGAAAAAGAAATAAATGATTCAAAGACCATCAATTCAGGAGCAGTAGGGCTATGGGAAGGAGGGGGAAAAAAGACTAGTTTGAAATATTTAGGTCTTTATAGTCTGATAGAGGGCAGGATTTGAAAGTGGCTACAATGTGGGAACCCCATGCATCAGAAATGACATACCAAATGAAAAACTCAGTCACCCATTTTCATATAGATGCACATCAGATATGTGTCTGTTGATATGTAGATAGATAACTGTGCTCATTTTAAAAACAATGAAACTAGGCCATCAAGAATACTTAATATTTTATATTCCAAATGCAAAGTTATATATATTAGGACTATTATCATTTCATGCTGCTATAAAATGGATTCAGTAGAATGAGCATGTAAATTGAAAAGAAAACTAATGTCTTTTCAGGCACTAGATGCAAGAAAGAAAATTTGCTCCCAAATGGAAAATTTTGTCTGTAGTTAAGCCAAAGTTGCTCTCAGATCTCTCTTAAATTTAGTTTTCAGAGGACATTCTTTTGAATCAGTGTAGATAAGCTGGTTACTTATCACAAGTTGTGGCAAATATACTTGAGAAATAAAATTAATGTAAAAACCCAAAGGTTTTCTTTTTATTCTAACATGATCAATTTTATCCCGTGTACTACCTGTACAAAATACACAGTAATGCGCATTAACATTGGGGAAACGATGCACTTTGGATTCAAAAAGGCCGTTCAAAGTGGGTACGGGCACATACTCTCTCAGCACTCCTTTAGAAGAGCTGCGTCTTTCCTGAGCTCCCCATGCAGTCCCAGCAAATATGCATTTTGGTTCAGGAGGTAATAACAGGTGCCACATGCATGTCCATGTCCACTGCAAAGCACCTTCTCAGCTTCAGATCTGAAGCACAGTACATCTTTAGTTAATTTTATGCCCAAATTCTTCTTAAAACCTTTAGCGGTATTTATGTCCTTTGAATGTAGTAAAACTCATATACTAGTGGAATGGCTTAAAAGCAAGAAGGCTCTCAACTACTCATTTTCTGATTGCAGCATGATGAACAACTGTTCTCTGTCAGTAATAGGAGTATCACACTCCATAAATATGTAGGTATATATTTCTGAACAGATTTGTATTACTTTCATTTTTTTGTCAACATGAACAAATAGTTTCAAACTATGAATTTTAATGCAACATCCCTAAATAAGCTTTACAGGTGCTCAAAATAGAAAACCTTAGCAAATACTTCCCAGTTTTAGGATAGCTTATTGCAAGTTTTAAGTCATACAGTTTTTTTTTTTTTATAATTATTATTTCAGGGGCATCAGGGGAAAAAAGGAGACCATTTATTGATACTAAAGCCTTTACTGTAATAAACCAAATATATTTACAATTTATACAAATGTTTGATCTTCAACAAAAAATACAAAAACCCATATCCCAAGAGGCAAAACCAGGAAACAAGTTTATCCAAGATACCACTGTTCTACACAAGACAGAATGCAGGTGGAATCGCAAGTGCTGAAATGTAATCCCACATTGTCAGGCAATGAGCATGATTTTATGATGTCATAAGGGAGGGGCCCAAAAGGCTGCAATAATCTTCAGCAGACTCTGCTTTTAAAATCCATTAAAGCTATGCTACATTAGTCCTTCTTGCTAGATGTTGAATAGCATCATGGGAAGATGTGGGAACCAAGTTCTTCTTCTTAAAAAAGTAGAGTCTTTCTACATCTACAGTTTAAAATCATTTTGGCCCAGTTCAACTCTTTTAAGTTTCCAACACAATTTCTCAGTAGATAACTTCATAGACAGTAGCCTTCTTGTCTCCAGAGCCAGTAACTATGTATTTATCATCAACGGAGATATCACAGCTGAGAACAGAAGATGACTCTTTGGACTAGGAGAGAAGGAACAGAAGTATAAGTGTCTATGTGTATATGCACACCTATGGACAAACCTTTCCTTACTCCTCCTCACAATGTATAAAGGTTTGGGTTTAAATTCTAATAACGTGAGGGTAACACATCATTTCTTAAGATAGGACCATCCCATGCTCACTTCCTTGAATTTCCTGGCACAACAGAAAAGGTACATATAGTACCACACCTCCCATCTCAAAGAGCCCTGATCTTCAAACTTACTTTATGTGCAAACTATAATTCTTACCTGGAATATACTGGCACCATATGGGGTCCGCCAGGCATTTAGGAGATTATCTTTCCCAGTACTTACAAACCATTTGCCTGCAAAATGACCATTAATGAGAACAGTTAAACATACTACATAGACATATATCGTATTCATAAAAGCTCTCTTCAGGAGCTTTTATTTTACAACTAAATTGTTTCCAGGTATACTTAACATTGGGAACTTTGTGACTCAAAGATCACAAGGGGAGAGAAGAGGACAAGGGGAACAGAAAGTGTGAAAAAGTGTCAAAGAACACTCCACGAAAGCCAATATAGTTATTCATGTTATTTAATAGCTTTTTATTTTGACAAATGCTTGCTGGCATGAGTAACCCATGCAGTGTCTGAAATCAACCTCAGGCTTTTCTAATACAGGCCAAATGCATCCTGATGAAGTGATTGAAATATATGACTTAACTCAAATGTCATAACTAACTGGTCCAGTAAGTATTAAAATTTTGGAGCTTCAACATGTTTTAGCCTAACAAGCAAAGAAAACTATACGCCACCAGCTATTTTGGAATGCTGCTTTTATTATATTATACATGATATTATTACGTATTATATCATGTCATATCATATATTATAAAATTTTGTATCCTGCCACAATCAGAGGACTCTCAATGGTTCAAAAGGTCAGAAAATACAATAAAATATAGAAATGTAGGGATTTGACAGTAAAACCAAAACACATCAAGGCCCCAAAAGTCCTTCAGAAAAAGGCAATGCTAAAAACAGACAAATCTCCACAAGAGGTCGTTCTAGATGGCCAGCCCCATCACTGAAAAAAAAATGTGGCCCCATGTGGAACATTTGAGATAGTCTAACTGATTGAGGGCATGAACCACTGTAGTAAGGCCCTCTCCTTAAGGCTGCAATGGCACACCAGCCAAAATTGGCAAAGGTCCTCTGGGCCGCAGACTCCACCTGCTGATCTAGCAGGAATTGCAAGTCTGACAGGATTCCAAAGTTGCAGTCCTGCCTGCAGTTGGTTAAGGATACCATAGAGAAATCCTATTCACCATATTATTATTTTGTGAGTCCTTTTCTCACAACCTTGCAGGGAGAGCCCCAAAAAAGCTACTTTTATTTTCCAGTTGTTAAAGCAAAGTGGAATGAAAATATTCAAGTGCCTTGCCTTCTTCTTAGGGCAGCTGAAGCTGATTTATAGAAATGTGGATGGCACATACTCTTCTTCTAACTTACCACAGTATGCAAACTTGAGTGATAGCACACAGCTTTCATGCAGATGAAGCTGGTATTTGTCTGGCTTATTTACATGCAGTACTTCCACATTACTGCTTTCCATTCCCACAGCCAGCCATTCACCAGTGGGACAATAGCCAAGGGAAAATATCTTTAAAATAAAGAGAGAAAGGTATTTACAATTCCAGCAGAACAGCAAGCAATGAAAAAGAGAGAGAGAGAAAGAGATAAGATAAAATGTTTTCCATCTTTTCTGAAACATAGGATGATGATTCAGAGTTGGAAATCGGCACCAGTAAGTATTTATAATGTGCATGTATTAATTCCAGAATATGTGGACTAGTGGTAAATAGGCTTGTCCCCTGACGATGTGTTGCCACATTTCATCCTCCTTTGCTTTCACCTCTCTAGCCTAAGTGAAAATGCCAAATAAGATTTGCAGGTGCACTCACAGTTTTAAGCGATTCATAGAAAATACTCTATTTTAAAAGAAATTGTCAAACAGGTGGCATAAATTCCTAAATATATCCTTGTTACAAGTGATTTTGTCCCATAATAAATGGCTTACCTGATAGTAGCTTGAGGCTATAACAACTTATATAGATAATAAGATTAAACTGTTAACACCAGCAGTACTACTCTTACAAATGTTTTGTCTTCTCCCAGAGTTACTAAATGTACCCAGTACAAGATGGATTTTAAATGCTGTATTATTCACTGTCTTAGAAATGCTTTAAGAAAATAAAAGACACCTGGGATGTGAAGTCATGCTGCTGTAGCTGCCTCCCTTCTCTCAAGTCCCAAGATCTTACAGTGTTGTCCAGGCCTCCCGTCCAGAGCTTGGTACCATCATTAGAAATGTCAATACAGCTGGCTCCATCTGTGTGGCCTTGGAATTGCCTGATAAAACAAACCAGATTGAATAATGATTTCCTGCCAGAACTCAAGGTAAACACTGTTGTGTTGTTAGTTTTGGATTCTGTATGAGTATCATCTTCTCTGCATTAGCTAATGTGCATGAAGCAGCAATCTTGCCCGCTTCCCTACTGTGAAATGTGCTCACTGTATGCAAGCTTTTTTGCAGGTGCCAAAGCACATGGAATGAACCGCAAATTTAGGTAATGAGAACCAAACATATGTGTGCATTGATCTGTAAAAAGTAGAAGACTCTTTGAAAAGCTGTAATTCACTACAGCAACACCTGGAAATAAAAATTAACAGATTACCAACAGATTGTCTAAACTCAATAGACAAAAGGCAAATTGGCTCACAGAGGGAGCCAGTTATTTATAGGCTTTGTTGAGCTGTGAATCAAGGACACTTTTTTAAATGCTTAAAAGATTTGGCTACATAAACGCATGAAGGAAGATATCCAAAAATACTGCCTGGCTAAGCATGCAAAACTCTGACCTAATAGCAAACAGGTCTGTCATCATTATTCAACATTTTACATTTTAAATTTACATTTTTAATATAAATTTTACATTTTATATGGGAAACCCCTGTTCTCAGTAATAAAGAATTAGCTCAAGTAGGTATTAAACCCTAAACTTGGACATTCAGAAGGGCTTGCCTTTTTTCTATTAGCAATTAGCTTTAGTTCCATGCCGTGACAGCAGCTGGGGAAGAACCACTACCTTGGGACAAGTTATGAATCAGCTTGATAGGCCCTAGAGTCATATCTCTGAAAGTGAAAGGGGTTATCAGTCAGTATATTCCTTTCATTTTCTACAACTTATACTGACACACATAAGGCTGTATAAACCACAACAAAGTCAACCAATACTCATAGCTCAGAAAAATGGGCAAGAATTCAGGTGCTCAACGGTAGGGCTGGATAGCACTTCAGAAATAATTTGGAAAAGGTGCAGCTCTATAATTCTGGAAAAGATGCAGTTGCTTTAAAATGCTGAAGACAATGCTATGTTTGTATTTCAAAATACATTATCCAAATTATTTCCAAAGCACAACTCAAATATGTTGCATGAGACTGAGCAAAGACCTTTGTTTCTAGAAGCTTGCCATGGGGATTTAATTTTGTTTTTCCTATTGGCCAGATAAATAAAACGGAGGCAATTTTTTTTTCCAGAACTTCATACATGTCTAATATATGGTCATTTAAATAGAGCCTTATCCAACTATTACTTGCTTGTACTTTTCAGGTCATGTTTTGAGAAAACTCCATGACAAAATTATTTTTTCTAAGTTCATTCCTCTTGTACTAATTCACTTAATTGGCTTAGTCAAATTATGCAATTAACACCTATTTGTAGTAAACACCAACAAGAAGAAAGCTCCATATGTTTTGTGCTAGTATTATGTAAGTGTTAGCTTCCCTGATCCTACACACAATGTGAGAGAGCACATGTATTGTTTCATTAAGAGCTTGGTTAAAAATCCACTGAAAATAGGGGCTCCAAGCAGAGGAAATAACAAAGCCATCACTTGAGGCCATTTCAGATATTATTTTTAGTTGCATTTTAAAAATAAAAACAGCAAGTGCCACATGCCTGATCAAATTAAGGATGTCAATGCTAAAGCAGGTTGTTTTTCTAAGGTAGTGAAAAAGTTCCAAGGAACTATTGGAGGACAGTAGCAATTATTCAAAAAGAAATGCCATGGAAGAATTTGAAAAATGTCTGCTTATTGTTGTTTTGTCTTTCTTCCCATATACAGATCTTATTTTTGAATACTTCCTTTTCAAGGGATCTGATCTACTACACAATTAGCACTTGCACAGTAAAGCCCAAACCCATTTGTAATTAAAGATGAAAGGAAAAAATGATACAGAAGGTAAAGGCAGATACAAATAATAATTTCTGCTTGAAATACTGGCCAAAACTTTCTTGTATAAAACACCATGCCATACAGATTATACTTAAAGGTGGTAATTGGACAACCATTTCAAGTTAACCTGATTTCAATAGTGCTTGGGCAAGCCAAACACCTAAAGGTTTTGGACTCCCAAAGACAACTATTGATGCTGTAGCTTATAAATAAGCATGCACCAAAGTATCACCCATGTGTCTGCAAAATTTGGCATTGCAAAAGTAGAAATGTATAACATCAATACTATAATATCAAGTAATTTTGTGAATATGGGTATCAGCAAGTAACCAAAGGATAAGTTCAATATATATTTCAATATATATAAGTTAGAGACTGGGTTTTCAATGTCTTAATTTTTTGCTCTTCTGCTTTATGGGCAGAAAAAAGAATAAATTAAATACATTGCTGTCCATTTTCTATAAAAACAACACAAGTAATTTGATTTTTTGGCCTATCAGTGTAGAGTTCACAGTCCTGCTTGTAATTAAGATGACTCATTCAGTCTGCAAGTGTCCAGAAATGCTTAAGTGGCCAAATGCCGATGCTTTAAATAGCCTCTCATTATGAAGGCAGGTGCAAATGTCAGCTGTGCTTGCTGAGATTTATTGTGCATTGCTGCCAGTTTTGTTGTGATATATGAAAAGTTGGTTTTGTGGTCCACCAAACACTATCATATTACAAATCTATTTTGGGCTGTTAAAAAGTTGCTGTCTTGCCAAAGCATTCCCACCAAGGTGTACCAAAACCTTCTTTCTTTAATCTTGAAGGCTTGAAAGGAAATTACTTATGTGAGCATTATGCTAATTACACACCCTGCCTTGCAAATGTGGAAGTATTAGAGGTTGTCTGCAAAAAGAAAAGTCGCCTAACCACCTAGAAGGGGGAGAAGGGAGAAACCCTGACCAGCAGCCAACAGAGGCGCTAAGAAAAGCAGAACATTATGTGAGCTAATTTCAACTTTTATTTATTCTTTAGGTAAGTGAACGGTTTAAGAGTTGTTTCATTCATTTACACTTAAGCTGCCAATTATTTTGGAATAGTCTTACAGTTACTATAACTAACTGAAGAGCACGAAAAAAAGAGACAGCCTGCCACAACACAAAGTATTTAATGCCAAGAGACCGAAGCTCCCAGACCACCAAGATTAGATTAGTTGCTTTTTATTTGTAACAGGAATATTCAAAGCATCATGACAAAAAGGTTATATTGTTGACTCCACACTAAAGCAACAGGAAGAGAGTTCTGGAAAGTCCTATAAGGTATAATTTAAAAATGTTCAGTAATCTCCATGAAACAGGGCCTTTCATTGCAAAAGAATGGGAGTGATGCTGGAATACAGTGCATATAAAAAAAATAAAACAAAATTTTTGTTAAATAGCATCAGTTAAATACTGTTTTGGCCAGCAAGAGTTTAGGTAGAATTATATATCCAATCTAATTTTCAAGGAGGATTTGTAGGAAGATGGTGGTGGTGGAGGAGGCATATGAGAGAATGAGCAATGGAACAGATTGCATTTTGAGTAGAAAAGTGAGAAAATGTTAAATGTTATGAGATGTTGCTGACAGAAGGTCAGGCCAAAAGGTGATGAATAGAGGATGTGTTGGAGATAAACAGACACAAGACTTGAAGCATAAGACTTGGGCATAAGATTTTGAGAGCTGTTGTCCCAAGACAGTGGTGAGGAAATTAGAAGTAATTCAAGTTAGCAGTTTTCTGATGGCCTCAGCTACTAAGGTCATGAACAGAAAATGCAGCAGTTGCCATTATTATTTCAGCAGCCGCTAAAGAGACCAAGGAGACCCAATCAATAGAAGATAACCCCCCCCCCCCCAAGTGAACAATGTCCTGGCTTTGGGAGGTTGGTAAAAGAGGTGGAGGCTGTGATGAGGATTGGACAGCTGGCACTGAGAGACCCCAACCGGGGTCAGAGGCTAGAAAAGTGGTGGGAGCAGTGGAAAGCCCAAGCCAAGAGCCCAAGCTGAGCTGACACTAGCTGAAAATCAGCGAATGGAAATAGCCTCAAATGGCCAGGAAGCCTGGTTGAAAGCAGGCTAATCTGGTTGTGGACTTTGGAATTCAGTCCCTAGGTGAGAGGCAGGGAGAAATGAAGAGGGCCATGCTCTGGAAAGAGAGAACAGGGCAGGGTAGAAACCCTTGTCCTATTACAGGACACTGATGGCAGAAGTGCATGGGCATCACTGGGAACTATGAGGAAGGTTTAATTGGCATTGCTGTAAGTAGGCAGAGACAGTTGGGAGGGGGGAGATGTGCCTAAAATTGGTAGTGTATGGCAGAAGACAGTGTGTGTAGATGGTAATAAATGGTTTGAATGGGGAGGAGTGAGTGATGTTTGGTGAGGTCTGTAGAAGTTCCTTGCATATTGTGGCCAGATGGGATATCTGGGTGGTAAGTGCTAAATGACATGCTGGAGAAGAGGACTGGGCAGGGACGCCAGGAGTTTATTGCAACAGTGAAGGGCAGAGGAAGGTGTAGCAGGGGACTTCTTTAAAACCTTTAACATGTTTATTTCCACATATTGAGAAAGGGTTTTAGGAATACAACTCCTAGATACATAATATATTCTGTAGAAATTATAAAACCCAGCTTTTTATTAATGATATTGATAATATTTCATTGCATATTGATATTTTACCCCAAACTAATGGGTTCCTCCCCTAGTGGCATGGATGTTAAATATCATGGGGGAAAGGACCAAGCCTTGTAACATTTCACACTGGAATAACTACAGGCTCAGTAGCTGTTTCATTATAATTATACTGGAACTGTCCACTCAGGTAGGAGAACCACTCTAAAATATTGTTCGCAGTCCCCAATCCTTGGGGGCAGCATATTTTTTCTTTTTCTCTTTCTCTTTTTGTGTATTTTTTTAAATTTGTTATGAATGTTTTTAAAAAAGCAACATGTTGATACTCAATTATACAAAGCCACAACTAGCTAAGTCAGAGGTGCTATGGAAGTCTTGAATCATTAGCTGTAAGGGACTGGATAGCAAAAAACTGTCTGTCACTAGATGGAGGTGCTTCTCATTCATAAGTATCTTGGCTATCTAGAAATATCTACCCACCAAGGGTCATACTTTCCATAAGAGAGCAGGTCCATAACTTGGTGGTCCACCTAGATTCATGGTTCCTGTTTGGACAGCAGGTAGAAGCTCTGTGGCCAAGGGGGCCTGTGCCCATCTTTTGTGGATGTGCCAGTTATGGCTCCACCTGGACCAGGAAAGTCTGGCAATCACCACCTCATCACCACACATTTTTATTACTCCAACACAGTCTATTTGGGCCTGCCTCTGTAAATGACCCAGAAGCTGCATTTTGTGAAGGAGGACTCATTATAGTAAAGTCACTCCCATTCTGTGGTCACTGGATTAGCTGCCAGTAAGCTTCTGAGCTCAATTCAAAATGCTGATTATTGCCAATCGGGCCCTTTATGGCATGACACCAGGCTACAGACTACTTTAAAAAAGAGGACTCTGCTCATCCTGTCCAGACAACTAAAGACCTTCATAAGGCCTCACTTCATAAGCAGTAGAGGGCTACTGCCTTTAAAGGTATGCCTGGCCCCTTCTCTTCTCTCATTTTGAAGGACACTGAAAACCATTTTATTTCAGTTGGTCTTTGGCCCTTAATGAGGAATTTTTTCTTCTGTTTTTTGATGTGTTTGAATGCTGTATTGATTTTAATCCTATACTGACTTTGTACACAGCACAACGTGTTGGGGCAAAAATATGGCTCAATCAAACAATCAATCAAATAGAATATATGTTGTTCTTAAGAATATGGAATCAGGAGTGGCATAGGTCAACAAACAAAGCCAAGGAAGAGACTGATGCAAGCATCAGTAGAGTAACAGTTCAAAATAAGCAGAAGGCCCACATTAAGAAAGATGATTGAGGAATTAAGAGGTCAGGTGGAGTAGGAACTCAAATTAAAAGAGCCCACTAGAGAATGAAAAGCTATTAAAGTATGATAGAAAAATGGATGGAGAATGTCAATAGAGGATCTACTCTTGATTGGGCACATTATGAAAGAGGTTAATTATGTAACAAGTTTGCCATCATTTCACTCTTAATGTTATCAGCTATCCCTGGTGGAAGCTAATTGAATGGGAAATTCTTCAGTCAGTTACTATTTGCACTTATGTACCAATAGATTTTTGTTATGTTTTATACTTTTCCTTGATACAAGGTATGCCATGTACAACTGAAGACAATCAGATAACCTGAAAATGAGCTATTAATATTCTTACTATTCAGCATTTTCAGGTGTTTGCAGAGGACACCTGTGGTGTTTTCTGGAAGATGAGATGGCCAACAGCCAACTTTCTTTTTTTTAAGCAGGAATGTCATTTATTTACAAGTAGTCACAAATAAATATTCTCTAAAATAAAACCTGCTCCCTGTCTTGGCCAGTCATGTACAACAAACACCACCAAATGCACCTTTGCTCAAAGCAACTGCAGAATTTGAGAACTGGTATTTAGTTTTCATTCTATGCAAGGTGACAAAGGTTGTAAATATAGACAACTAAATACAAGAAGCTTGTCATGAACCCTCCAAAATGTTCAAACCACTGTTTTGGAAAAAGAAACATAGGGCATAGTGCTTCCAGCTTTACAGTACAATTTGAAGCTACAACAATCAGATTTTACCCAAAGAAAATCTAAGTTTCTAATAAAATCATGCCAATTAAGGGCAAGACACAACTTATTTTTCTGTTCTGTTTCAAATACTTATTTTGATAGCATTAGAAAATGTCAAGCCCATTCCTGATTGCTAGAAATCTTCTTTCAGTCATCTCTCTGGCTTCTGAGATTTTGGAAGGCATTATCCACAAAAATACAACTTACCGATCATAAGGTTTTGTTTTCCAAACAAATAAAAACATTCAGGCAACTGAATGCTGCAGATTTTCTTGTACAACTGAAACATACACACAATCCTGAAAAGGCAGATTTGAAAATAGAGGTATTCAGACTCAACTGTTTTGTACTTAGACTTTTAATTCTGAAAGATCAATGGAAGATGGAAGATGTTTGCCTAAAAGTAGCTTCCAGAGTAGTTTCATCTGGCCAAAAATGAATAAAATACAGCAACTCACCTGACCAAGGTTTGATTGTGCAGATCCCATACTGCAATGTTCCCATCACTACAGCAAGAGAAGCACACCTTGGAATCTGGGCTGATTGCTAGAGCATAGCAGGCAGGAGCTGAGGATGTCAACTCTGCTTTAATACGTGGAGTTGGAGCTGCCAAATCCCAAATGGATAACGTGCTGGCTTCCCCACCAACGATCAGAGTGCATCCATCGGGGAGTAACTTACAAGACCGAATGTAGTTATCTCTATTCTGGAGAAAAACACATCACCTCAAATATATATATATTCTGCAATAACGGGCAATGACACGCTTCATATTGCAAAACACTTCAAGAAAGATGGCAGTTGTCAAGAGGTTATAGGAGCTCTCCCTTACAGTTCAATAATTCAAAAATTCAAAAAAAAAAAGAGAGAAGAAAAATAAGGGGTTATTATAGTTTTCAGTCCATAACATGAAACAATTGTCAACCTTTTCACTTTTAATAAACACATTAGAATAATAAAACCTCTCCAGCAGCTAAGAAATGCAATGCTAGTAAAAAATATGTACCAACCAATTATTCCATTTTCTTACAAGCTGCAATAAGATTTTTCTTCTCTGGAGTGACTGCACTGTATTTTAAGTTAAGTCACTTGAAGCACTGCAGCTTGAAAAAGTACATTTTTGGCAATACTGGTATCTTGTAATATGGTGGAAGTAAAGAAAGATACAGCAGCAGAGGTAATGTATAGCTTGGCTTCTGACTACATGTCATTAAGATTATTGTTTTTATACAGCTTTTTACTTTTAAGGAACAACTAGTTATGTCTCTATCTCATAACTCTATAGATTGTTTAAATTGAAAAAATAGTATGCCATAAAGCTTCTTGCAGATAACAACTTGCTGCAATGTATCTAATTCATTATGAAAGTTCCTCAAGTTTTATACAACTGTTTTCCAAAAATTTAAGTTCAAATAATTAGAATAAAAATGAACTATTCCTAACACAAATCAAAACTTGGATTTGCTTTCCCATTTTTCAATTTTGTCTCATCTAGGTATAATATGATTAGGTATTGGAAACAGATGTCTCAATACATATTAGACTAAAAAATGACAATTCATGCTAGCTATAGTTAAACAAGATTAAAAAAAAAATCTAAAGTACAATCTTCATGTTTATTCAGAGAACTAAATTTAAACCCCACATTGCTCATTGCAGTATTCTGCATTTAGTAAATATACTTTTGCTCCTTTACTTCAGGGTAAAACTGAAGGCTCTAGAAATGCCTATCATAGGTTTTGCAAAATAAAAAAGAGATAGGAGCAGAATCTCTTGTAAGGAATGAGAGCAAAAAGCTGCCCCTTCTTTTGCCCATTGGTGCAGATCAACATTTTTAATAGCTTCTGAAATTCTGTACTCTCAAGAAGCTTGTCTGATGTATCCCATTTATTGCTCAGTAAAGTTGGTTAATAGAGCAGAATTATTTCTTCTGACTAGATGCTTCTTGCTCTTAAATTGTGTTCATTTGTTGCTGAGTCATTCATTTGCTATTAGATTTTTTTTTTTATAGAGGAGTGATTGATCCAGAAATAACCTCAAGAGTAAACTAAACTCATCTGAATCTAGGTTTCAGTACTGAACACCAGTGAAACCATCTTTATTCAGAATTATCATTTTACTTACCAGGCAGTCCAACTGAGAAACAGGACTCTTATTGCCAGGTTGGCTGATATCCCAGACTTTGACACACCCTTTTCCACCAGTATACACATGTCTTGTTGGATTGCTTATGGTAACAGCACACACCACTTCCCCATGGTTCAAGGTATTGATCTGGCGAGCATGCCGAGGTATTCCTGGTCCAATGAGAGCATCTGGGGGAAAAGGAACTGGTTGCATCTGACCATCTGCAGTAACATGAAATGAGTATGCTCTGGTGGGGAAGAGAAGAAAGGGGTAGAGGGATAGGGGAAGAAAAACAAAGGTCAGATAACTGACACATTTCAAGCTGTGAGTGTAAGTCTATCTGCAACAATCTGGGATATGCTATGGAATAGCTGTTTCCATCTGAACAAGGTAATCAGTAGCATAGGAGAGATAACATAGTTATTTTCCATAAATGACACTAATGAAGAATAACTATATGAAGTGAATTCTGAATTAATGTGCCTTTTCAGTTCAAATACTTTTCTACCCCTGTCCCCAATTTTCCAGAGTTTCATCAACCAGTTCCTAAACGCTAAATATATAGAATAGAAGCATGCCTGTATTTATTCAGGGAATGCCTGCCTATTCTCCAATGAAGATCACTGGAATATAACATTTGATCATATCCTAATGAAACATTCTGCTACTAAAGTAAGTTCTTAAAAGATTAATTATCATGCCCCATATATTCCCCTTGCCCATCCCTTATCCTTGGCTGTCCTTTCTGACATATCTCAAGGCCAAGATAGTCAGTAGAAAGGATGATAAAATTAATTCAGTCATTCAATCAGAAGCCAGATTGTCAGATATGTCAGATATGAACCAAAGAAAGAAATGGGAAACAAAGGTCTCTTTGCCTTTCTCCATCCATATTACATTTTCATTTACCACTCGTTTTTAATCTGTTAGATTCTCTGTTGAGTTTAAAAATCATAACAAACAGTCATAAGACTATCGACTTCAACATATAAATAAAAGTAAATTTCCTTTACAAACATATGCCTAAAAATTTTGCACATTTTTAATTAGCTGATCAAGCATGACACATTGGCCGTCTATAAAATCTGAATATTATCCATGATCTTACCACACAAGACTCCTCATTTTGCATACTATAATTCTATTTTTTCAGGGCTAGTATAATCAAAATTTACCATTAAAGCAAATGGGAAATTGTTATCTTATATCTTCTTAGTAACCAGGATCTGATCCTGATTCCACATTCTCATTTATAAGCATAAATTAAATCACCTTCTCCATGCAGATGAAAAGTTTAATTAATCTTAATTGAAATATCAAAATGTGACATGAACAAGGAAAGGACAGTAATGGAGCAAAGATCCATAAAGCATATTCTCAATCCAAGAACACAAAAATATATTAGATAAAGATGTTATCTCTGTCCTTCATCCTAAAAGAATCAGCACTACTGCATGCCATTTCCTTCATCCAATGAAGTACATACTAGAAAATTTTGAGATCATAGTCTATATGGAATGGATTACAAAAGACTATGTTAGAATACGCTAGTAGCTACAAGCTATAGGGGGATGAGATTTCTGCTTCTGTAGATGCAGCTGGACTCCAACTTTCGCCAGCCCCTGCCCCAGCATACTCAGTGGTCAGGGATAATGATAGTTGAAATTAAACATCATCTGGAGGCCCACAAATGTCTTATCTCTGAGTAGAGCAGAAAGATGAAAATAAATCTGAAATTTTAGAAGGAAATATGGAAAGGAAAATACTACTAGTAGTAGCAATAGTAGTAGTAAAAGAAAACTGGGGCTTTTGTGAAAAAAGCATAAATAGCAGCTAATCTGGAAGTTGAATATGAAAGAATGCAAGAGGGATCCTAATCAGTTTGGCCAGGCTACTATCACAAATATGACCCCAGGTAGGTTTGCTTATAATTCTCAATAAATTCAGAAATTACCACAAATACCATGTATACAAAATTGCAGGGTGTGTATACCAAATACACAAGACAGCTTGTGTAAAAAACAAGCAATAATGGGGGGGCGGGGGCGGTGTGATTACCAAGGTGTATTTTTGGAATGCTATAAAGAATAGCTTCCAAAAACTTTGAATATTAATGATATAAATAAATTCAGAAGCCCATTCTCCATGCTTTTGTAACTTGCATGGTACCATTAACATACAAATACACATTCAGGATTTTAAAGACAGAAAACATTTAACAAGAGCTAGATTTTAAAAAAGAAGTCATGTGCCTCAGTTTCTCTTAGCATCTTGTCAGGCTGTAGTAAAGATACTGGAACAGGTTGTCCAGAGGGAGTTCTTTCAGAGCAACAGAATGGGAAAAAGTGTGTTCCTAAAAGCATTATTGTTTTCATTACTGTTGTTTTGAGCAACCAGCACCTACTTCTATCCTAAATGTGTTAGTTCAGAAATCCATTTTGCTAGAAAGAGAAGAACTAGTATATAAAGAATAAATACATTACATACAAATTCACACACGCACACTTCAACCTATTGATTACTTAAACTATGAAATAACACAACAGTAGCCAATTAAGAAATGAAGTTTCAATTATTTGGTTGGGAAGGAAGCTCCTCCAGTCAAGAAGAGGCATAGCAAGGATACTGCATTTCATTTGCAAAATAAATTCAATGTGACATCCTGATTCGTGTGCCTGAAAGGAACTAGCTTTCAAATTTGAGCTGAAAATTCTCCTGCTGTCAATATAAATTTGCAGTAGACAGGGCATTATTTGAACTTCTACACCAGAAATTTTCAATAGACTTATCTATCACAGATAAGGATATAGCATCAGAAAGTTGCTATGGGTAACTGAAGGCATCCTGCTGCCTTGGGGTGATCAGACATAGCATCAACCTAGTTTCAAAAGCAAATAATGAAATGAGATCAACTGAGCACCTAGGATTTTCAAAGTTTATCTTGTCTATTTATATAGTACACACAGGCTATGAAAGAAGCAGCTTCTTTAAGGCAGAAAGAATATACAGTGGATATATGTTGTGTAGGAGACAGAAAAAGGAACCAGGTAGTATTTTTTTTAAGTTCAATCAAAGAAACAAAGGCTGGGGAATAATAGCCAGGGGAACGGACCTGGGGCTTTTATGACCCTGAAGTTTCCAGCTCCTGATTCATGAAGATTCTATTTTTTAACTTAACTGAGTGTTTTGTAATCACACTATTAAAAACAGAAATCCTCCATCAATGGTCTGAACATTAGTATTTTAAAATAATAGAAAAGTACAAAATGTCATCAAAATCCACAATATGTACTTTGATACAGTTGCAAGAAAAAGTATGTGAACCTTTTGGAATTTCATGGTGTTCTGCATTAATTTGTCATAAAATGTGATCTGACTGTCATCTAAGTCAAGAGTATTGACAAATATAATGTGCCTAAAATAATAACACAAAAACAATTCTGATCCTTCACGTCTTTATTGAACACACTCATTCAACATTCAAAATGCTAGTGGAAAAAGTAAGTGAACCCTTGGAATCAATAACTGGTTAACCCCCCCCTTGGCAGCAGTAACCTCAACCAGGTGCTTCCTGTAGCTGTGGATCAGACCTGCACATCGTTCAGGAGGGATTTTAGCCCATTCTTCCTCGCAGAACTGCTTTAGCTCTGTCATATTCTTTGGACGTCTTATGTGTATGGCTCTCTTCAAGTCATTCTATAGCATCCCTATTGGGTTGAGGTCTGGTCTCTGACTTGGCCACTCCAAAAGGTGGATTTTGTTTTTCTGAAGCCATTCTGTTGTGGACTTGCTCCGGTGTTTTGGGTCATTGTCCTGTTGCATCCTGTTGCATGCAAGTTCTACAGAGTTTCAGCTGACGTACAGACATTCTCACATTATCCTGAAGAATTTTTTGATACACTTGCGAATTCATCTTCCCCTCAATGACTGCAAGCTGGCCAGGCCCTGATGCAACAAAGCAGGCCCAAATCATGATGTTTTCTCCACCATACTTTATGGTTGGGATGATGTTTTCATGATGATATGCAGTGCCCTTTTTATGCCAGATGTAGTGCTGCATGTTCTTTCTAAATAGTTCAATCTTTGTTTCATCAGTCCACAAAACATGTTGCCAATACTGCTGTGGAGTGTCAATGTGCTCTTTCGCAAACTTCAGGCGATGTGGGAGTGTGAAGCAGAGGTGTGAAACATGGACTCTCATCCCCAGAGGAGCAGATAAGAGAATGAGACTGCCCTCCCTGAGGAATGCTAAGGATGTTTGTAGTCTGACCCTGGGAATTGCTCTTGGTCTGAGAAGATTCTGTAACGGGAGTGAAGCCAATAAACCTTGCTGGATTGAATCTGTATTGTCTCCTGGAGTTTCCTGGGCTAAACCTGACAGGCGTGCAGCAATGTTCTTTGTAGTAAGCAGTGGCTTCCTTCATGGTGTCCTGCCATAGACACCCTGCTTGTTCAATGTTTTATGTACTGTAGACTCATGAACACAGATGTTAGCCAGTTCCAACGATGCCTTCAAATCTTTGGCTGTCACTCGGGGTTGTTTCTTTACCTCATTGATGAGTCTTCGTTGTGCTCTTGGGGTCATTTTGACTGGGCACCCATTTCTTGGTAGAGTAGCCACAGTCCCAAAGTGTCTCCATTTGTAGATTGTCTGCCTAACTGTAGACTGGTGAATTTCTAAGGTCTTTGAAATCACTTTGTAACCCTTTCCAGCTTTATGTAAATCAACAATTCTTGATTGTAGATCCTCTGAAAGCTTTTTCATGAGGCATGGCTCACATAAGCGTATTCTTCTTGTGCAGAGCAAACTCAAAACGTTTGAGTGGTTTTTATCAGTCAACATAGCTCTAGTCCACACCTCCAAACTCATTTTCTTAACAAGACTCCGGGTATGCTAACACCTGACTCCAGTTAGCCTTTTCGAGGTCAACTCAAGGGTTCACATAGTTTTTCCACTAGCACTATGAGGTTTTTATGGTTGTTCTCAATGAAGACATGAAGGATCAGAATTGTTTTTGTGTTATTATTTTAGGCATATTATATTTGTCAATAATCTTGACTTAGATGACAGTCAGATCACATTTTATGACAAATTAATGCAGAACACCATGAAATTCCAAAAGGTTCACATACTTTTTTTTGCAACTGTACACGGTACATAGAAACTTCCCTTCTGATGAGATATACAGTGCAAGTGGGGAAAGAAAACAAAACAGAATTGTGTTTTAATGATTCAGGTTTGTTTGTTTATTGTAAGTAACTGAGAATTGATAAGATGCATATACTCAGCATTTTTAGAATTTATACCCAATCAAATCTCAGGGATCCAAGAAAACAGGACTTCGGTGCCTAGATATCTGGGGGCTCTCCAGGGATACTAGAACCAAACTGAATCAAATAACTAACAAGATATAAATAACAGACCTTTGCAGATCAGCTCTGGCTTGATTTGGACATTTGAGATTCAATGGCAAAGTGATTTTGATTCAAGACACTTTGAGATTTGATTTGGAAAAAAAAATCATTCATAGGCTATAAAGGGAAAACACTTAAAGCCTGCAGCTGTTTTATTTTTTGGCAAAATGGGGTAAGAAGGTAGGGATGATAAGATTCTCTAGAGAACAGTAATCCTGCCTAATTTTTGTTGAGTATTTTACAGGGTTTCACAGATTTTTTTTTAAACAGTCCCTCTGCATCTCTTCTAAGGTACTGACCACCAGGAGGAAGAAAATTTAGCAAACTAGCTCTCAAATATACGTCAGAGCCTAGGTTACAGAACCAATGGAGTAACTCTCCTATATTCTCTGTGTGCGTATACATGCACACATGTGCCTTTGAGTCAGTATTGATTCCTGGTGACTACCTGGACTAGGCCCTGCAGTTTTCTTGGCAAGATTTTTCAGAAGTGGTTTGCCATGGCCTCCTTCCTAGGGCTGAGAGAGGTAAACTGGCACAAGGTCACCCAGCTGGCTTTGTACCTAAGGCAGAACTAGAACTCATAGTCCTCTCCCTATCATATATCAATTCTAAAATAAATATTTTCAAATACGGTGGCCTCTCACTTTTCCATCTTCCTTTTGGGAGTACCAGGAAGATTGGTATAGCTGGTTGGCAAGCTTGGCCTCTCAAGGGAACAGCTTCCTCATCACTGACGTCAGGGGGTTGCCACTCTGGGCAGCAAACTTTGGAAAAACTTGAGCTCTTCTGGGCAGAGAGCAGAAGAATGATATTGACTGGGATAGTGTAGCTTTGCTGCCTCTGTTCATTGTTTTGTTGTGTGATGACAGTGTCACAGGTTCTTTTTTAAACCATACCCAATTAGATTGACCCAGACCCAGGAGAGACACAAAAGCACTGGACCCTGGACCAGGGGCTTTCATTATATCTCCCTGTAAGGAATGGGGAGATTTTTTATTTTGCAAAACAAAGGTATTCTACAAAAGTTATATGCAGTATGTATGTGTTTATATAATATACATATACATATATATTTCCTATTACCTCTATCCTATACTCTGTTCTATTACTACTACAACATTTCCTCTATACTATCTCCTATACTATTACTGTTAAATAGCTCTAGTTTCTCCTTACAGAGCCTGTTCTTTCTTAATTCTCTTGGATTTCTTTTATTTTTCTTTCTTCTCTACTGTTGCTTTTTAATGGCCAGCATGTAGAGCTCTTGCACCTTTCCCAGCTGGGCTTCTATACTTCTTTTTCTCTGGACCATCCACTCCCTCTGAAGGAAAAACACCTTCTTTCTTTTGGCTGTTACCCTTCCCAGTTTACTGGTGGCTGCAGAGCTCCAGAAACACACCTCTCCTCCCTCACCTGTGTCAAGGTTGCAGCTTTATAGGCTGATGCCGGGGAAAAGCTCAGATGGGAGGGGAGAAAGGCAGCACAGGTGCCTGCAGTTTTGTCAAGCAGCCTGCTCTTCCCAAGACTGGAGGCACAGGAACTTTTTAGAGGCAGGACTCAGCTGTGTCTGGATTATGCTTGCTGGCATTACTTTATATTAAATAGTGAGTAGCAAAACCAAGCTAGCACAATCAGATACAATATCAGGCAGAGCATAGATAAAGAGGTTAATCCGGATGTTATGGCCCTGCCACAACCTGTTCTTAAAATAGTAAACATTTAGGCTGCCCCTTGTGTTTGTGTTAGCCTAGCACTCATTCATTCATTGTTGAGAGATCTAAACCATCTCATGCAGAATTTAAAAGTATAGTTTGACCCAAGATTGCTTATTGGACTGATCAGTCTTCTGTTCTCATAAACCTGAGCAAAGAAGCTGAGAGCTGAGAAAATGAATGACACCCAAGTTAATATTAGCCTTGTCTTACAAGTTCTGACAAGGAGTACAGTGTGGTAATAAAACTCATAGGCCAGCCACTCAATCCACCCAGACGCCCTTTCTATCAAGTTGCAACATTTTATGTTGTCCATAATACCCCAGAAGCAGCAGAAAAGCCATCAAATCTGAAAAATGCTTTGAAAGGCTACAAAGCATTTCAAAACCAAAGATTTGAAGCAGGTACCTTCTTTGATTTGTGAATTAGCTTTAGTAATGTGATTTTATCAAACTTCTTTCACGCTGAACATTCTTGAAGCTTGGCACAGCTCTAATAAATACACTTTATTTGCAGAGATTTACTGAGGTTGCAGAACTACACTTTTCAAATGTGGCATTTGAATTTTGGTACAGAATATATACAGCACTAGGAATGAAACATGCAGAGCAAACATTTTGTAGAGAACTGAAATGTGACTGACAAGCTTTATTTCTGAACTCTGAAACAGAATGTTTGCCTTGCAGTTCCATTCCATTATCTTACAGCATAGGAACAAATGAGTAAGTAATAATGTATCCAAATATTCTGAAATTATCTGAAACTTAAAAATGAAATGATCTTTAAGTCATACTAAAATTAGAAGTGGGAATCTCCAAGTTTTTTTAATCAGAGAAGTTTTTAGTTTAAATGCAAATTAAAACAAGAATGTATTTTATTTAAATATAATATTAAAATCCACTTTCCTTCAGCCTTCTGGGGATCCAAAATTCTAGGACAGAGAGACCGTATCTTGCCAAGAACTTCTGCCAGCTAAATCGCTTGTACGAGTAATAAAAATAGTATGAAGTGCTCTGTACAAGAATGGCAAATATACTTAAAAAAAAAAGTAGTGTAAGATTGTAGCCTTTCTGGGAAAATTTAACATACCTGCACCTTTAGGATGCTCATCTTTTGCCATAAAAAAACAGTATGCTCTGGCTAATTTAAATATTCATTATGATATCAGAAATTACTCACGGTTTTCCTCCAGGGATTCCAGCCAGATTGGGAGGGATTCCAGGGACTCTCATATGAGGGGGAGGATCAAACCCAACCTGATAATGAACAAATAAATATCAAAATATGCTGATCAGTTAGAAAAAGTACAAGACTACTAAACTTTCCCCATACTAAGGTTTCAGGAAATACAGGTCTACAAAAATTAGATATCCATCAATCTGATGGATACACATATTCTCATTTGCTAACAATGTCCCCCATCATAATATATACTTCCTGCCTAATCTTTAAATGGAGGGAGAAAGTCTGTTCACTTAAGAAAACAAATATTCAATAAAGCAATGAGTTTTTGTATGTTACTAATGGGTAACATTTTCAAAATGAAGGAACTGAACCTTATTTTCCAAATAAGGGGAAATGTATATATTTTTTATGTAGGAACATGTACATGTGGTGAAAAAAAAATCAAATCTCTAAAACTGCTATATCCCTAATGTTCTTTAATGCTTAAAGAAGTATGTACAGGTAGTCCTCACTTAACGACCATTTGTTTAGTGACTATTTGAAGCTTTGATGGCACTAACAGTGACTTATGAGCATTCCTCACACTTACAACCAATGCAGCATCTTTGTGGTCATGTGATCGCGATCCCGGCATTTGGCAACCAGCTCGCACTTACAACAGTTGTAGCATCCCAGGTTCACATGATTGCCACTTGCGACCTTCCCAGCCAGCTTCCAGCAAGCAAAATCAATGGGGAACTGCATGATTCACTTAACAGCTATGGTGATTTGCTTAACGACTGCTACAAAAAATGTTGTAAAATTGGGTGCAGTCACATGATGTTTTACTTAACAACCACCCCACTTAACGATGAATTTTCCAGTCCCTATTGTGGTCATAAGTCAAGGACTACCTGTAAATATTTCAGTGTCTTACATCCCCATTCCAATCAGACTGCAAGCCTACCATAGGGGATCGTCCATAGGCAACTACAGCGGCTGCAGCTGCAGCTGCACTCATTTGGGGGGACATGTTGTGTAGACTAGCATAGGCAGCTCCTGGGCTGGTCAGCTCTCCATTCATGCCAGCATGCGGTACCATTCCAAACGGAGCAGGGTAGGGACCTGGTACAGCGAGAGGTGTTCTCAAGCCAGCTGCTGCAGAAAATGAGACAACATATTTATACTTGATGCAAGTTATTTTGTATTTTTTTCATATTAACCAATCAGTACAACTTGTAGCTGCAGTGCAAACTCTGCTTAACACTATATTTGATTGCAACTCTGTGTGAAGTAGAATAACCTTTGTTATTCAAAGGTTCATGGCTTCCCAAAGATGAAGATTAAAGAAGTGGGCTACCAACCATAAACTCAGCCAGCATTTTTCACTCTAGCAACTTCTAGAAATGCAGCCCTTCTTTCTCTGAAGAAAATAGCATGGACAAGCATTTTCTAACAGAAATGTTTCCAGATTTGAACTCCATAACTCTTCTTTTTTTTTTTTATTCTGATCAATTATTATTTAGAGTTTGTTATTATAAAAGTATACAAATGGCTATAATAAACTCATTTTTAATAGTCTGGAATGTGATAATTTTAACGTTTAATTGTTACTATTACATAAATAAACATGGTCAAAATGCAAATGAAAAGTAATATTCATCATGCCCTGTCTGCCTTGAACACAATCTTTCCTCCCTTAAAAACTCTTTTCAGAGTCCCTATACAGATAGACCTCAAGTTACAACTGTAATTGGGACCGGAATTTCCATTGCTAAGCAATGCGGTCGTAAAGCACAACAACACGTGACTGCATCACATAGTGACAGGAATCCCGGCACTCCCCATTGCCATTGTTAACTGAACCCCACCGGTCATTAGGTGAGGACCCAATCCAAGCCATTCCCAGCTTGGTCCCTCCCAGCCCTGAGCCTCAGTAAGAGACTGCCTCCTCTTGAACTCCCCACACTCACCTACCTCTCCCCCATCTGTGCCCTTTTCACTGCCTTGCACTCTGCCACCTCTGTCACCCTGAGCTCTGCTTGCCCTGCTTGAGGCAGCATTCCTTGGCAGCAGCAGCACCAGAGCTGAACTAGAGGCCTGGGGGCAGTGGCAGCCAGCTGAGACTGCTGAAGCCCCTGGGCCTCTTGTTCAGCCTCAGTGTCTCCACCACTGCCAAGGACTGCCGCTGTGCAGGGCGGCCAAAAGGGCAGAGATAAGAGTGAGATAGGTGGGTGAGTGGAGATGAAGTGCCCTGCGATCATAAGTGTGTGTAGGCTGCCAAGTGCCCACATTTTGATCACATGACCATGGGGGCACTGCAATGGCTGTAACTTCAGGGACCAGGCTTAAGTACCATTCATTCAGCACTGCAATAACTCCGAACAGTCGCTGAACTAATGGTCATAACTTGAGGACTACCTGTATATTTTTTCCTTTGCATTTCTTCTCCTTATGATGATTTGTATGTTTGATGTCCTAGTAATTGCAATTTAGCAGACAATAGCCCAAGGTGTCATTCTATATTTATACTATATTACATGTCACAACCTTAAATATAATGAACAGAAATTTAGAGACTTTCCACTATTGTTATTATTTTGGAAGATAAAAAGCTATTCAGGTAGCAAAAGCATCACAAAAAATAGATACTCAAAAAATCTGCTAAGAATGGGAGTTTTCAACCAGAGTCTTATAAGTCAACAGGTACATGATGACCATATCAAATTATATGAGTAGTAATAATTCAGTGCACAACAGAAGCTTTTTATTTTACCAGCTTGGTTGACCAAAGGGTCCATTGTGGGAGGTTTCGCAAGGCCTGGGCGAAGACCTGGTGTAGCACTAGTTCCTGGGGTTGGTACATCACTTCGTGGAGTTGGTGTACTGGATTTCAGGACTGGTGTGCTAGCTTTTTCATGCTAGTATCATTAAACAAATCAAATAAGTACTGTTATTAATCCAGGATATTACTGAGTATTCTTACACCAATTATCATAACAGCATGTGGAATTGTGAACTTTTACAATTAAATTTCCTGGACAATTTCCTAAAATTCAATATTAATGGAGTCTGCCCTCCTTATTTCCACTAAAAAAAAAAAAAAAGAATGATATGCAACATTCTTTAGTTGTGTATTTTATTGGCAAGAAGTGAAACTGATTAGTTAATTGCAATTTTAAAATTTTCAGCTATTCTAATTCAAATATAGGACTTTGAAGAAAGTAAATGACAGAGTTATTCAGATTATGAAGATATATTTTACAAGCCAGCTGGAAAAAAAAGAGACAAAAGGCACATGTTATGTTCCAACTAGACCTCAAAGTGATGGTGATTTACTACAAAAGACTTGTTTTCCCTGCCAGAAACTTCATAAAGAAGAAGATTCAAGAAATTGTTACAGATTACAAGAAAATAAATTATACTCATGCCCAGCCTGAAGAATGGATAGAGACTGAGCACTTTTTACCCTTTTATTTTATTTTTTATTTTAACAGATATACAACCAGGAAAAAAAAGAAAAAGAACAAAAAGGAGATTAAAAAGGGATTTGCAAGCTGTGTAAAATTGAATAAGAGTGTTCAATGGAACACTAGATTAATACTACATGTAAGGTTAATCTTTTATCAATTTTGACTATTATTAAAGGGAAATCAATAACAAATAATTAACAAAGGCAACCACTATGATAAAAATGATCAGCCAGTATAAATGATTAATAGAGTTTTCCAACTAATTTTAAAAAGTCTATCCTTATTGTAATGAATCCAGCAAAGTCTAATATTTTAAAAAGAAATCCAGACTTCGCATGTGACACAAGTACATGGGTAGAATTATACTCCATAAATGGCTTCCACATTAAATTAATTTCTGTATCAGACTTGTTTTTTAAATACAAAGTATTTTTTGACATTATTGCATACTCCCACAGCTTACTCTCCCATTCTTCTAAGGAAGGAATTCCATGTAATTTCCAGTAAGAAACGTAAGGTATCCTGACAGCTGATATAATATATGGAGCCAACTACCTACACATTTAGCAGAAAAACAGCTTGCAGGAAATAAAAGTTTATATTTAAGATTCATTCTATAGTGAATAATCTTCCAGA
This sequence comes from Liasis olivaceus, assembly GCA_030867105.1. NCBI lineage: Eukaryota > Metazoa > Chordata > Lepidosauria > Squamata > Pythonidae > Liasis > Liasis olivaceus. The sequence goes on from CM061348.1 coordinate 197,782,962, forward strand.
ATTGTTGAGTTTTATGACATTGCCACCAAGTGTACAAAAATGATCCAACCTGATTATTGCATTTCCAGCAATTTTTTTTTTTTTAAATATGAGTTTTGGCAATGAGTTTTGGCAATCATCACTGCAGTAATATACCAATAAAAACATCTTGTACTAGTTTTCTCTGAGTGTAATATCTTCAGTGAATTTGATATTTATCTTTTAGTGGAATACCCACAGCTGCATATACAACTGTAATTACTCCAACAGAAAATGTTCAGGGACCATGCTGACAAATTTGGACTTTCTCTGCACATTAACCTACTTTGACATAAATATACCACATAAATACAATTGTAAAGAAACCACATACAAAGCAACGCACTCTTAGCCAAAGCAGATTTTGAAGTAAAATTACTCTGGGGGTTAAGTGAGCTTTATACAGTTGTGTTTCAGGGACCTGATATCATGTCTTGTTTAGCCTCTGACTGATGGGTAATTCCACAATAAGTAAGAGAATGAGGAGGACTTAAATTATAGGGTCCACGAAAGACAATCACAAATCAAATCAAAGCTGAAATCCCAACACTGGTTTTGGGATCAGATTTCATGGTGTGGACAGTACTTACTCCAACAAAAATAAAAAAAGAGGAAAATCATCATATAATGAATGAACAGGTAGTTTTTCCATTAATAATTAATTGCTACTACAGTTTTGATCTGTCTCACCACAAGAACTGCACTTAAGTCATGAAGCTTGTGCACAACGCAGTAATAAATAATGATCAGTTGTCAAAATATAATACAATTGAGAAAAATACTTACCAAACCTATTTCTTTGGATTTCATGGAAGCAGAACTTCCTGATGAGGCAGTGGATGCTGGGCTGCTAGAGGCATCTTTCTTCAAGATGCGGGCTTTGTCTATGCCGTTCTCTCGTGGGGAATGAGCAGGACTTGCTCGGGGAGATGAAGGGTCCTTCACGGGTGAGGGTAGTAACAAAGGCATATGTTATTATTAACTAATAACTGTTATGCAGTAAAGTGCAGTAAATTGAGAAGTTGGAAAGCTTTGAAATTTGTAGTATCTTATGTTAAATGTATGAATGTATTATAATTTAGCTCTTTACACCAGTTACATACATCTACCACATGGAAAAATAATCTATGCTTTAAATGGCGAACAGGACTATTTCAAACCACAAAGAAAAATGTTTGGTGCATTTCAAACCCATTTCCCAGAAATAAAAGGGGGCAATAAGCAGGATAGATAATTTTACATATTGTTAGAGACAAAATTCTAAAAAGATCTTCCAAGAACTGTGAGGAAAAAAGCAAAAGGAATATAGTTATGTATTTAACTTTCTACTGTTCATAAATAAGCATGTTTATATGCTTCCACATTGCACCACACCATGAAAGCTTGTGATGCTATTAGAATTGTTCTTTAAATGGCTTACTTTCCACCATATTTCCTGCATACCTACCCCCCCTTTAATATATCCAGAATAAACACTGTTCATTTATCTATGATCATATGCACAATAAGAAATCTGAATAAGCAAACACCATTGCACCATTTGCAGACTCACAAAAACAATGGTGATCGTTTCTATGATATTTTTTTCCTTCCCTTGTGTTTAGTCTGCTCAGTCCCACTCTCAAATCAATACTGACAAAATAAACACAGAGATCAAGGACTCCCAAAACATCCATATGCCATGGGACAGACACATTGGTTTCTAGGGTCTGTGGCAAATAGGAATTTAGTAATATTGTAACTCCTCCCTACTGTTTGGCTTCTCCAATGAAGAGATATTACTAATAGCATGTTATGGATTCATGCAGACTTTTACCAAGGGATGTACAACCTATAATCTAAAATATTTATATCCCTTTCAGCTTCAGCTACAATAAAAGAAACACTAAGCAAGTTACCTCATTAGATACATCCACAACTAAGTTGTCATCACTTTTGTCTCCATCGCTGTCCTAGATTTAAAAACAATGCTTAGTTCAGTCAGCATTTTGGACTTAAACAGTCTATGTACTATAACTAACAACAAAACAAAAATAAAGGGCACCCCCTCATAACTGCTTTAACATACTACCTTCACAAGTTCGCAGAGTAAATGTAGGTGGGTGCCCAAGACAGAGGGCTTCACCAACTTTTTGTGGATGACAAGTTGTAGGTCAGGAGGTTCTCCATGCCTGGGACCTGTCAGATGTTCTTTCTTTGAAAGAGCACTAATCCCATGTCTAAAAATAGCCAGGTCATGGGTACAGAGAAGGGATACAGTATATAACGGGAGAAAGCCCTCCTGGGCATTGGTCTGTCTGTCTCTCTTGCACATTCTTATGCTTGTTCTCTCACTCACTCTCACTCTGTCTCTTGCTGTCTTATATACTCACTCTACCAGTTTCTTGTTCACATGTCCTTTGTCGCTGTATCTCTGTCACATTCTTGCTTGCTTGCTTATATATCTCAAGAGAGTGCTAGCCTTACTTTTGGAATACAAGTCTAGTGTGCTTTTAAAAGAGTGCTAAACCTGCGAATACAAAGGGTATATAAGCATAAGATCTGACAAGCACCAATCAGGTACTGTATGTTAAGATGTCTCTGTGAAAACAAGGTCCACTCTCTCCTGTAGACCAAGCCAAAATCCCATGGAGAACAGTGCCCAGCAACCACAGAGGAGGGCACGTCCACTGCAGCCTAAAGTGGCCAATAGGAGCTGGGCAGAACTTAGCCTCTAACCACATTGCCCACCCTATTATTAAAGCATCCTAAATTGTGTCCATAGCCACAATTGTGTTGGGAGGAAGTGGAAGAAAATACTGCTTCAAAACTAGGACAGCTAAAGATGACTCAGGGGCTGAGAATGAGACGAAGGTAATGTCTTGAGGACATGTGATTTAAAAATGGTTACCAGGGCAAGTTTCTGCTGCTCTTAAAGGGACATAAAGATCAATACTGTTGACCTTTTCCAGTGAAAATTGCTTTCCTTGCCTGTTCTATGCAAGAACGCTTCCTATTTCAGAATATTTATATTAAAGACATGACTGTGAGACATGATGCACTACATGCAAATATATGTAACTCCAAATGCCAGTTTGGCAAAACATGATCCTATTAGCTGATTTATAAATAACTGTTTCTATTCTACCACCAGCAGATGGCAAATTAATTCACATATAAATACTATGTCTTTCATCACCTTCTCCCCATTTCTCAGCTTCTTGTGAAAAAAAGCTAGGAAATCAATGGCTATGTTATATGGTAATATGGCAAGATCAGGCATCGAGGAGAAAGATTAAATATATAGCAACCCAATGGAAGTGCCCTGAAAGTGATGATGGCTGTTGTCAAACTGGCAACCTGGCAACATTTTAGATGAAGTCTCTTACATAGTGGCTTGAGTCCTTATCATCCACTTTTCTTTTCTTCATGTCATTGGAATACTCTGGTCCATTCCTGCGTTTATCTGTGTTCCGCAGACTGTCTGGGACCAAGAGTGAATTACTCTGCAAATACATAAAGATCATCAAATTTACCTTTAGAATCCCTTTGCAGACATAACCTGTGACAGAAATGGATATTTCCAACAAGCGCAATGTTTTTATTCACAACACAAACTAAAAACAGAATGGAAGGCTTGCCTTGCAAGAAACTTGTTTTAGACATCTGCTGTATAGAGGATTCTGTGTAAATCAACCTACTCTATATAGTGTTTTTCATACAGCTTCTATGGGACAAAGTAATGGTGAGAACAGAGTCATTTATTCATGAAAAATGTTTGTGTCTGAATTTATGAAAAGTAATTGCCGAAAGCATATCACAGTTTACCCTACGTCTTACTTATTATTAATATCCTTTTTTGTATGTGTGAGTGAGTGTGTGTGTGTGTGTGTGTGCACCTTCAAGTCATTCTTGACTCCTCATAACTGCCTGGACAAGTCCCTCCAGTTTTCTTGGCAAGATTTCGGAAGTAGTTTGCCATTGCCTGCTTCCTAGGGTTGAGAGAGAGAGTGACTGGCCCAAGGTCACCTAGCTGGCTTTGTGCCCAAGGTGGGACTAGAACTCACAGTCTCCTAGTTTCTAACCTGGTGCCTTAACCATTACATCTAACTGACTCTCTATTAATATGTTTACAATACTCATTTTAAATGTAAAGTAAAGGGAGAAAAGACTTTGAGGGCTTTTCCTCTTAGCTACATAAACATGCTGTCATCAGTCCTTGAGTCATCAGAAATGTATGCCCCCTTGAGTACTAAAAATAATTTTTAAAAAATATGGCTATGCAGAACTTCATGTCAGCAGAAGAAATAGAAAATCTGTAGTGCATTCACAGGCGACAGAAGACAGCTCCCTTTTTAAATCAACATTCTGTGTATCACAGGATTATGTTCTCTCAAGAGACCACCAATTCTGATGTTTTTAAAAGATGTATATCTGAAGCTCTTTCAAAGTAACCCATGCATATGAAGAGTTCACATAATATCTGACATGTACTTCAAGGCATGCCAATCAGGCATTATGTCGGTAGGTTCTTCTGCAGAAGCCAGGTGTCCAGTCTCTCCTGCAGTGCAAACCAATATTGCTAAGAAGGGCATTGCCCAAAATCCAGAGAGGTATCTACTGGAGCCTAAAGTGGCTAAGAGGAGCTGGGCAGATCCTAGTCCCTGTTCCCATTGACACCACATTGTCAGTGAAATGCTCTAGATCATGTCCATGACAAACAATGTGTTGGGAAAATATCCTTTTAAAACTCAAACAGCTCCAGGTGTCTTGGAAGCTGAATCCACTGTGGCTGGGGTTGAGACAAAAGCAAGATCTTGAGGACATGCCAGTTATAAAAGATCAGTGGGCCGTATTTGTGCAAGGAAAATGATCTCTCATGTTGCTGAGTTCTACATTGTATTTCTCTGTTTACGCATCTATTGAACTACTGGAATGGTCAATAAAAGTTTAACTTGTTTGAATTTCTTATTACCAAAGAGTAACATTTCTTAGTGTCAGACATTGGTCTGTATATTGATTCATAAGGGAATAAACTGAAGCATTCATTTGCATGTATATACCTAGAATAAAATGAAGAAGCCTAAATAAATACAAAGCATCCTCTATTGCTTTAACTAGTTTGTTGATTTCACCTAATTTACTGCTAACACTTTTTTTTTCTTCTAAATTCCAGCATCAAACTCTTAATCTGAAAGAAAGGCCAAAAAACAAGAGCAAGGACTAATCTTGTCCACAATCTCCAGGCTACTTTCTTTAGATAATGTTAAGTACAAACTGTTGACCCAAAGGGGAAGAAAGGCATTTTAGATATTTCTGGGTCACATGATAATTTGACATGCCTCCAATTCTCATCTTCCCTCCAGCTAAAGCATTAAACATGTCACAATGGGTTCTTTTAAGTTCAGGATTAGCATATGCAAGAAGGGCAATTTGTTCAGTGGTGTGTTAATGCCATGAACAATGCTGAATGAAGGGCTGGGGGTGGGGTAGAGTAGGAGACAGCTCCTTTCACAAAGGCCTTACAAACCTCCTTTCTAAAAGTCATACGTACAAGAAAGCATCATGCCAACACACTTTCTGAAATTTACCAAAAGATCTGCTACACACATCACTACTGTATTTCATGGAATATATTTATGTATTTTCAAATAATTAAGAAGCAAAATCCAAAGCAGTATTCAGCTAAAGAGCTGCCCTCCCCACCCAAAAAATGAGGGTCACTACACTAGGAATTATAGACATCTTAGCTATATCCTGTAATGAAAGAAAGGAAATCATGGACCCGTACCGCCTAAAGTAACGTGAATGGTTTGTCATGGCACCACGTATTACATTTTGAAGGCAAACTCCAAACTCTTTTATTTCTGCTTTCTCAACCTCAACATACATAGGGCTTCTTCAAAGTTCAGGGAAGGGCCTCATGAAACTAGCTGAAAAAGCAGCTCATCTCTTTAACTGCAGTGTTTCTTGGCTGAAAAGGTGGGTTTGCTGGATCACTGAACTCATTAGTCTGAGATGTGAGTTTAGATTCCCCCCCCCCCCCTTTAAATCTCTTGATGGGCTAAGAAAAATCAAAGGCGTCAGGGGAGAATTTGAAAAGAAATACTCATTTCAGATTTGAAAATGGGTTTCAGTGCTAACATAAACATACAGATACTTTACAGGAAGTTAGCAGTATATGAAAAGGGGGTTGAGTGGTCATATTGCACTAATCTATAAAATAGTTTGATTTTGGTTTAGCAGGATGTGCTAACTGGGTCAGTGTAGCTCATTCTACAAACCATGGTATATGGTTTATTATACAAACCATTATTATACAATTAATTATAATTTAGATTTATAATTATAAATAATAAGCATAAAATATGCTTATTATACAAACATGCATATCCAGCCAGTATTATAATTCTGGAAGAAAGCTGAAACCTAAGAGCAGTTCAGATACAAACATCTTTTTTTTGTTCTTATAATAGTGAAACTACAGTATATTAGATGCATAGCTAATCATATTAGTGACCTCAAGGGAAGGGTGAAAGTGAAGTATATCAACTGTATCTGGGAACAGGGATGTTTTTACCAATTTTAATTGCTTCAATATACAAATAACAGAATAAATATTTATATTCATAGTATTAGCCTTGGTAGAATTGTTTCATCAAGTCTGGCATAAAAAAATGTGGGTTGATTTGTCAAGGCATTGTCTGAATTTAAATCACCCATATGCTTGGATACTGTTCACTGCCACTTTAGAACAAAGAATAGTCAGGAAAGTTGCCCTTTGCCCAATCTGGAATTAAAACTAATATCCCTCTAGGCTACAGACTTGGGTTTCTGTGACCTTCTGCTGAGACTGATCCAATGCTATTGACCCTGGGGTCCTTATGTAATGAAGAAATTGAGCTCAACTCCTGGTAAGTACATGGAAATGTCAATTCTTGGCAACAGTACAGAAGTTGATGCTGTTGCCTTTTTCTGGCCAGAATCATTAGCAATATGTTTTATCTGCATTTTAAAAAGCCCAATCTTCTTCTTCCTCTAGGGTTGAAAGATCTTGAGCCTTTCAGAACTTTTTAGATGTTGTTTTGATCTCCAACCAATGAAATCTTGGAAAGAAATTGTGTAAAGGTGTTCCTCTCTGTCAGCAGACTAATGCTTCAAAAGGTAAACTGAATTGAACCAGATCTGGTGGGTGGGGAAAAGCCTGCAAAAGAAAGACTGTTCAGAATTGGGCCAGATAAAGCCAGAGATTGCAGAGAAAAAAAATCCTGATTTTTTTCACTAATCTATCTCTAAGGGAGAAGCAGTTGGGCAGCTGCTCAGAATGTTGCAGAGACCTCCATTTTAAGCCCATCTTCCTCTTCTATCCAGGTCACATGACCCACTATGGAGCATATGGAGTCTGTCCTGCATTTCTCAGTGCACAATGCACAAATATACCAATACAACAAAGGGGAGAGAAGAATGATACACATAGGGATTTGTTTATTTATTTACGTAAGTTTAGGTGCTGTCTGATTCCAAACTGGCTCTGGATGCCTTACAATAGAATAAGCAATAAAAGTACAGTGTGAAGCAAGATTGGATCCAGTGGCTCTATACAATGATATAGATAAAAACACAATTAACAAGGAGGGACATCCAACCTGGGAAAGCAGCCAGGTCTTTAAGGCCTTCCAGAATACTGTCATATGGATCTCTGGGGGCATCTCGCTCCAGAAGGCAGGGCAGGAACTGTCAGCCCCACCAGGAATCAACTCCATAGGAAAGCTAAAACTATTTTTATTGAGAGTGGTTATAACAGAATTTCACAAGATTGATTGTGCTGTACTTCCTCCCCTTCTTGCACTCATGTGAATTAGGAAGGTGTCTGTCTGAGCCTCTTCCATGTATTTTCTGCTTGTTGTGATTTAATATATTCCCCCCCCCCCCGTCGCTTTGGTAATGGATCTTGCCTATGTCTGTTAAGGTCATCTTCATTACTCTCTATAGCAACAGAGAAGGCACACTTCCTGGGTCCTGATAGATGGCACTGTTAATTCAAAGGAAACCTGGAGTGTGCCAACTCTGCCAGCACACACCATTTGGGCAGAAATCATGGGAGATAGGTAGTTCCTCAAATAACCTGGTCTTATGCCATGTAGGGCTGTATAGCTGATAACCAGCACCTTGAATCTCAGCCAGAAGCAAATTGGCAACCAGTGCAGCTCATGAAGCAAAGGTGTCACATGAGGATACCAAGGCATGCCTATCACTGCCTGCATTCTGGATCAGTTGAAGCTTCCAAGTGGTTTTCAAGAGCAGCCCTGTGTAGAGTGCATTGTAGTAGTCAAGCTGTGAGATGATTAGGGCAGGAGTGGCTGTCTGAAGGGTCTCCCAATTCAGGAAGGGGGGCAACTGACACATCAAATGGAGTCGAGCAAAGGCCCTGTGGCCACAGCTGCCCACTGCTCTTTTACAAACACCCCTGTTCGTCTTCTAGTAAGTGGGTGTATTGTGTCTGGCCATAACACAATGGTAGTCAACGTGCAAGAGCAGTTCAAAATGCACTCAAAATTTCAGTCCACCCACTGACCTGAAAAGGTGCATGTTCCTGCTTTACTGTACAGGCAGTCCCTAGTTTAAGAATGAGTGCTGTTCCCAAGGTCTGTCTTTAAGTCAAATTTGTATGTAAACTGGAACAGTATTATTGTATAATATTGTATAAGTAGTATTGTGTAATTAACTCGAACCATTGTGTGTTTAACTTGAACCATTGTGTATTTAACTCGAATTTTGCTACAATAGGCTCCATTCTGCAGTATGGGTTAAAGATTAAAGTAATGTAATCAATTTACGTCAATTAAAGTAAATGCCACCCAATAAACAGGTTTGGGATGTCGGTTAGAATTACTGATTTTCAAGTATAGGATGCTATATTTTGAATAATACAATATTCATTGAATACTGTAAGTTAATTTGATTGTATTCCTCTGAAATAATTTGATTATTTCTTGCTACAAGAAATATCCCTCCAGATTTTTGTTGTTGTTATTCAAGCATCTCCTTTTGCTGTCATTCAAGATATTCTAGCATCACTTTTTTCTTTAATTGTCCCACTGTACTGAATGGATGCATAATTTAATTACTGTAACATCCTTCATCCCTCCAAAAATGTATTTAAATATTTGATATGCTAGGATGAGAACGTGTGCATGATACTAGCCAGTGGTGTCCAGGCAGGTGCTGGGGGAGTCACAATGGGCAGGATCGCAGACAGAGCTCTGTCCCTTATGTATATGCATGCTATGCTGACATGTGTACAAAAGGGGCAGGGCTGGTATTACTATGCCATGCCTATCAACTTGTCCATTTTGAAACCCCACCCCACCCCACCCATACACCGCTGATACTTGCCCAAAGTTTCCCATGAGTTCTGTAACTGAATGAGAATTTAATATGAATATTTTGTACCAAGGCCCACCACAGTGATTGTGGTACCAAAAATCCAGGGCCACTCTTCCAATAATACAAAAATCTGAATAGTGGCAAAATTCAAAAAGAAAATCTACTGAACAGCAAGTGTTTCCACTACATTGTATTATAACTAGCGGATTTATTTAATTACCTGCATGGTTGCTATTACCATGTAATGCATTTTTGTCAGTGCCCAAAGTGATATCACAGTAAATAGCTTTAATATATCTAGCATACTTTTATATTAGTGCCAGTTAATTTGTCAGTAACGACAAGGGATTATTTTATACTTAAGCCAAAATATACACTGCTCTGCAAACTGTACACATTATCAAATACTTTTAACTGCCTCCCCACCTACTGCAAACCATATGTAATGTCAAAAGTGTAATTTTTGCATACTATATAAAAATGTATCATTTTTAGGCACGTCTTCCGAAGATGGAAATATATAGGTTGAACTAGAATTATAAAATATTACATGCCATTAGCAGACAAGCCTTTTTATAATCAAGTCTTTATTCTATAAACAACAATGCTGATCATTAGCAATAATAGGCTAAGGCAGATCTTTATTGCTAATGTTAAAGAAAAACATGTACTTGGCTGGATAGGCTCTTAAATCTTCTAACATGGGACAGCAAAACAATGACTGTTTCTTCTAATGTCACAAATAGCAATCTTGTAAAAAGTAGTTTTCACCTAGAACCTCTATGAATCTGTAATAAATTTAGAAAAGTTCCTGTTATCCTTTAAAAACATACATTTTTTATTTGTCTAAATAACTTTTACAGATCATTTTTACAAATATCAGCAGAATATCATACATCAAGAATTTCATCAGATTAAACATGCCTACATTCAAGATAAAACTGCTTTTCCCCCCAAAATCAGAATTATAATGGCACTTGAGAGGCTCATATTAGAGGTCACTTCAGAAAGTTCTCTTCCTTTATCAGGGTACAAAGATCTTCAGGATGCTAAAAAAAAAACCTATTTCACTAATCATCCTGTTCCATGGCACTGCATGGCCCATGACCCATACTAAAAGTATGCCAGGAAGATGTTAAAAGCTACACCTATTTTAAGTGACCGTGCTAATTTTTTTTTTTAACTAAATATTTATTTTTATTTTTATTTTTTTGCAGAGGACAGAAGGGAGAAGTTTGATATTTCACTATAGATAGCATTTAACATTTCCTAAATGTGCAATCTGTTTATCATAAAAACAGTCACTCCATATGCAATGTCCATTTGAAGTTGCATATAAGCTATCACTGCAATATACTAGCATGAATTTGCATATGGCATTACACTTTAGGTCTACTACCCTGCTGTTCACTATTCATTATGAAAAGAGCTCATTTGCCTCATTTCATGCATCTAAAATCCCCACCTCCAATACACAAACACACACACACACACACACACAAACTTTATGTCCATTCATCTGCTTCACATTTTAATTCAGTAGCATCACAAATTATTTTCAGGAATGAAGATCTGCAGCTGAATTTTTTTAAAATTCCACTGAAAGATCAGGCACCAGGAGTAACAACACTGCAACTCAATCTCATTTAGCTCTCTCTCAGCATTATGCCTTTGTTCCTGGAGTATCACAACATTCAGATAGGCAGAACTGGCACTCTCATATTATTGCTAGGGTTCCGTGATCTATTTCCTATTTGTTTGCTTATGGATGTGACGGTAGTCATGTTAACCAAATGTATTGGGATATTGGTTTCCATGCACACTTATACACACATATGCAATTAGTGAAAACCTGCCCCAAACTCAATTAGTTTGTTGAGTTCAGATTAAAATCCACAGTTCAGATGATCTTATTTTGTCCTCAAATGCCTCCTCCTACCAGACTAGACTCCATGCTCTAAGGAAGATACATTTTCCATGTTGCATTGTCTATTATGTTCTGTCAGTGAGGAACCGAAAGAGAGATTTGAGGGATACACAGGTTCCCATGGGATGACTTAATGTATTAATCTACTGCATCCTAGTAGATTAAGCAACATCTGCATTCGGGCAGATTGTCTGTCCTGACTTCATCTATGGGAGATAGGAACCTATTTTTTCTACTTATGCATCAGAAATTGTATCCTACACTCAAAATCATACACAGAAGTTGTAGGCTTTATTTCAGTTTAATTATTTTTCTGCAGCTGAAGAGGAAATTATGTGTCAGAACAATTCCATCATTTTTATAACAGCCACATGTATTTTCCTTAGGGACACAACTCTGATAAGATCTTTAAATGCTAGTAGATATAAATGCAGTTTTCTTAGTGAAGAAACCATAATGACTAATGCCTTGGCAGACATCCTGGGAAAAATGGAAAGTCCAAATATAAAGACATAATATTGATAATATTCTCCAGTATGTAATCTACTTCCTGCAGCTGATCTTTTTACATCAAGACAAGCAAACTTTGAACCCAATGATTCTATATAGCTGCTTAAGCCTAACTATATAAACCTTGCCTAACTTGTGTCCTCCAGATATGGTAAAATTCTATAATGCAAATACCTGGAAATCATCAAGTTGTGTGAAACTGATTCATATCAATGGTTATGACATATGCAATAAAGCAACACTGGTATACTTAAAATCTAAAAAGTGCTTTTTAAAATTAAAATGAATATTGTCCTTTGGGGGAAAAATCCCCTTGGAAATAAGAAATACTATAGAAGACATCAATATCCTGTTGAGTCTATGGCACTTGGTCTGACATATGTGAGAAGGTTGGCTGTATAAATTTAATTAATACATACATACATACATAAAAATATGGAATAATGGCAACCTGTGGATATAACCTACATTCCTAAAGGAGGGCAGATTCCAAACCATTCATTACCTATTGTTTTTGAATCCAGTGATATGGGATATTTCCAGAGAGATTCAGTACTTGGTCTTGCATTGATACCACACTCCCATGATTACACACCAGTGTCCTCTTTGCACACCTGAGCCAATTTTCTTTCTAGCTTAGCTACAGTACAGTTCAACTTGCAAAATTTCTGACACTAGTGCTCCATTGAGCTTGAGGGCAGTCAGTTTTCTCTATTTGGGGAAACTTTTGCCTCAACTGACTTTCCAGTGCCTGAACTCACAGTCTCTAGAAAATTTCATAGGCTGACTTACTAGTTAACTTGATTTTAATCCTTCTAGGCAGTTTTAAAATTCTTATAACATGGGTGGTAGTCTTAATTTTGTTAGTTTATAGCATATTTATCCAAAAGGAAGATGACTGTGAATTTAAGATGACACAGCAAAACAAAACCAATGAAATACCTTAGCTCCTGTGCAGTGCCCATCTTCCCCATCTTATTGGTCTAGGTTGCCATCTCCACCTAAAACTAATCCTTGTGATTCCCCTCACACTTCAATGAATGTGTCCATCTGACACCTTTATATATTTGCACGTTTGTAGGTATATACCTACAAACATGCATATTAAATGAATTAATAACTAATTAACATTAATTGCCTATATATAAGGAAGCAACTTTATGAAAGTCATGGTTACATATACTAACCATTCTCACATATACACAACACACACAAATATTGCTGTCCTACCTTCCAGCAAAAGAGGAGGAGGAGAAGGATCAAGATTAGGGATGGGGTTGAGGCAAGAGGAAGAAATAACTAGATAAGAAAAGGAAAAGGGAGAGCAGCTTTGTTTAAGGGAAAGTTTCCCTTGAGTCAAGCTTGATACCTGGCAACTATATGGATTCACCATATAATTGGATATGAAAGAATAATTTGAAATTTAAATCCAGAGAAGACAGGTGTGGCAAAGCATACCTTTAACTACATCTAGTGTTCCAGCCATCCTTCCTGAGCTGATCAGATTTGATGCTGATTATCCTTGCCCTAGATACATTCTGTCTTGGCTGCTACAATGTGCTCTTCATGGAGCTACCATTAAAAAGAGTCTAGTAGTGGTGAAAATGTAGTAACTAGAAACAGGATCATATGGCTCCTGTACTGAAAGATCTGCACTGGTTGTCAACTATGTACTATTTATGGTGTTTGTATTGACCTTTAATGGCTTAAGGCCTGGTTACCTAATGGACCACCTCTCCTGTTATAAATCTGTCTTGTAGTTTAAATCAATGGGAGCAGCCACCAGATGTTCCTGCTGTTAAAATTTCATCTTTCTGAAACCCAGAAGAAGGCTTTCCCAGGTTATGAATATACTCTCTTGGAAGTTGTACTGTCAGTGTTTCGGAAGGGTGTTAAGAAGCACCTCTTTCACCAAAGTTTTTGACCAAGTGATGATTTTAATACTTATTATTCATTTGAATCAATATTTTTATATCATTTTTAAAAACAATTTGGTCAGCTGCCTTGAGTGCTCATCAGAGAAGACGGACGGACGGAAGGAAGGAAGGAAGGAAGGAAGGAAGGAAGGAAGGAAGGAAGGAAGGCGGGCGGGCGGGCGGGTGGGCAAGACAGACAAGACAAGACAAGACAAGACAAGACAAGACAAGACAAGACAAGACAAGACAAGACAGGCAGTCAGCTAACTATACAGACTTCTTCCAAGATATTTTTTGATTTCCCAATCTAGTCTACAACCTAGAATTTCTGGAGGTCTCCTGTCCAAATATTAACTACATCCTACTTTGCTTAGCTTTTCAAGATCAGTCTGTAGACTTACAGAAGTCATCCCATATTTAAGTGGTAATCTTAGCAATGGCTCCCAATGTATGAATAACCCTTGGAGAGAAAGAGAAAGGTACCTGTCTCCAATTTTGATCTTCATAAAAATGCCTTTAAAAAATACTTGTCCTCTGTTGCTTTTAACTGAAAAGGTCATATACCTTAGAAATTGGAAACTGAATTTTTCCAGTAATATGTTTATTTTAAAATTGCTGCAGTGATTTAGAATGCTTTGAATAGTTAGCTATTTAATTGTAAGTCATGATCTTGAAAAGCAATGAACAAATGAACACAATATGTAAGTATGGAGAATCACTTAAGATAACTCAGTGATTTGTATTTATTTTTTATTTTATTTCACTTGATTTGATTTCAATGATAAAAACATCTGATCTAAGAAGGAACTACCATTCTTATGCACAGCATTAGCCTAAACAATTTTTTCATGCTAAGGTGGTAGTTAAGGGGAAAAAAGATTGATAGGAAGCTTTTACAAAAGCTATCAAAATAACATACAGGTAGTCCTCCACTTATGACTACAATTGGGATTGGAGTTTCTGTCACTAAGCAATCATTAAGCGGATTTCACTGGTCATTAGCCGAGGACCCACCCCAATTCAAGCCATTCCAGGCTTGGTCCCTCCCAGCCCCAAGCCTCAGTAAGGTAAGGGCCTATCTCCAACTCCCCTCACCTGCCTATTTCCCCCACATCTCTGCCCTTTTGGTTACCCTGTCCTGTGGGGCAGCAAGCAGCCCCAGAACCACACGGCTCTGGGGCTGCTTGCCACGCTGAAGCTCTGGGGCTGCAAGAAGCCCCTGAGCTGCAGCACAGTGCAAAGCCAAAGCTGCCCCTGGAAGCCTCAGGCACCCCAGGCTGTCCCAGCAAGCCACAGCTCCTGGGAAGCCCCAGCAAGCATTCATTTGCCCAACTGCCTTCTCTCCCAGTTCCCTGCACTGACCTTTGCTTTTTGTGCCCAGCCACCGCAGCCAAAGCACCTCACTGCCTTTGCTGTCTCCTTCTCGGACCCAGCTTCTCTGGTGAATATTTCCTACATGCAGCTCCCTGAGCCTTTGGAAAGCTGCGCTGCCTTTGGAAAGCTGCACTGCCTATCTCCTGCTGCAATCTGGTGCCTCTAAGCAGCTAACATTTGTGTGTGTGTGTGTGTGTGTGTGTGTGTGCCTTCAAGTCAGTCTTGACTCCTGGAGACTGCCTGGACAAGTCCCTGCAGTTTTCTTGGCAAGATTTCAGGAGTGGTTTGCTACTGCCTGCTTCCTAGGGTTGAAATAGAGTGACTTGCTCAAGGCCACCCAACTTCCCTTATCACCATGATGTAAGCTGAACATGGGCATGTACCTATGCTCAGTTGGATTCACTTTTTGTTCTTCTCCACCAGTGTTCCAGGCATCATTTCTGGTGCTTTATTTCCCAGAGGGCTTCAGTAAACCAAGGAGGCCACCAGGGTCAGAAAGAGGTCACTTGGGGAGCAATCAGGTCTACACCCGTGGCCAAAAGTTTTGAGAATGACACACAGATTAATTCTCACAAGGTCTTCTGCTCCGGTGTTGGAAGATCTTTGTGCAGATGTTACGATGGTATACTGAAGTATAAGTACAAGCATTTGCATAAGTGTTAAAGGCTTTTATTGACAGTTACATTAAGTTTATGCAAAGACTCAATATTTGCAGTGTTGCCCCTTCTTTTTCAAGACCTCTGCAATTCGCCCTGGCATGCTGTCAATCAACTTCTTGGCCACATCCTGACTGATGGCAGCCCATTCTTGCATAATCAATGCTTGGAGTTTGTCAGAATTCGTGGGTTTTTGTTTGTTCACCCGCCTCTTGAGGATTGACCACAAGTTCTTAATGGGATTAAGGTCTGGGGAATTTCCTGGCCATGGACCCAAAATCTCGATGTTGTGGTCCCCAAGCCACTTAGTTATCATTTTTGCTTTATGGCAAGGTGCTCCATCTTGCTGGAAAAGACATTGTTCATCACCAAACTGTTCTTGGATGGTTGGGAGAAGGTGCTCTTGAAGGATGTTTTCGTACCATTCTTTATTCATGGCTGTGTTCCTAGGCAAAATTGTGACTGAGCCCACTCCCTTGGCTGAGAAGCAACCCCACACATGAATGGTTTCAGGATGCTTTACTGTTGGCGTGACACAGGACTGATGGTAGTGCTCACCTTTTCTTCTACAGACAAGGTTTGTTCAGGATGCCCCAAACAATCAGAAAGGGGATTCATCAGAGAAAATGACTTTACCCCAGTCCTCAGCAGTCCAATCCCTGTACCTTTTGCAGAATGTCAGTCTGTCCCTGATGTTTTTCCTGGAGAGAAGTGGCTTCTTTGCTGCCCTTCTTGACAACAGGCCATCCTCCAAAAGTCTTCGCCTCACTGTGCATGCAGATGCACTCACACCTGCCTGCTGCCATTCCTGAGCAAGCTCTGCACTGGTGGTGCCCTGATCCCAGAGCTGAATCACCTTTAGGAGACGGTCCTGGTGCTTACTGGACTTTCTTGGGAGCCCTGAAGCCTTCTTCACAACAATTGAACCTCTCTCCTTGATGTTCTTGATGATCCGATAAATGGCTGATGTAGGCACAATCTTAGTAGCAGCAATATCCTTGCCTGTGAATCCCTTTTTGTGCAAAGCAATGATGGCTGCATGTGTTTCCTTGCAGGTAACCATGGTGAACAGAGGAAGAACAATGATTTCAAGCACCACCCTCCTTTTAAAGCTTCCAGTCTGTTATTCTAACTCAATCAGCATGACAGAGTGGTCTCCAACCTTGTCCTGGTCAACACTGACACTTGTGTTAACGAGGGAATCACTGACATGATGTCAGCTGCTCCTGTTGTGGCAGGGCTAAAATGCAGTGGAAATGTTTTTTGGGGATTAAGTTCATTTTCATGGCAAAGAAGGACTCTGCAATTAATTGCAATTGATCTGACCACTCTTCATAACATCCTGGAGTATATGCACATTGCCATCTTCCACACTGGAGCAGCAGACCTTGTGAGAATCTTTGTGTCATTCTCAAAACTTTTGGCCACGGGTGTAGTACTCAGCTTGCATCCCATCACCAGTGGCTCACCAAGCACTAAACTGATTTGCCTGCTAGATAGCTGGAAAACTCCCCAAGAGTCCTGCAGAAGCCACTTGTACCTATTTTGTGCCTGGGGCAGATCATCTGAATAGGTCACCTCAACCTACAAAAATCATAGGTAGCTATCAATTGCATCTGGATCAGGCTTTACCTGATCACAGCAATGGGATGATGGAAATCTCCATATCCAGTTCACAAAACATCTGCTCAAAGACCAACTCCTAATTATGACTGCCTATGTGAACTCCTGAGCCTTAGCAGAGCTGGCCCCCAAGGCATGGAGGCTGAAGTCTCTCAACACCAGAAGGCAGGGGATCTCTATCACCAGCCCAGAGACCAGCTCCAGCAGCCTAGGGAGGAATTCTGTAGGGCAGCAGGGTGGCTGGTACACCCATCATCATCCCATGCTTGTCTGTCAGCCCAATAAGCACTCACCACTGAATATCTCAGGATCAGAGTCCCTTATCATAGGTAAGACATCTAAGTATAAATGCCAACCTGTTCACCTCTGTCTTGGCATTAAGGGTATGGAAGTACCTGAAACCCAGCTGGACTAATTTCTGACAGAGCAACACTGTCACCCTTGTCCTGCCAACTTTCAGTAATGAATGTTTCACCCATATGATCTTACTTCATTAACCATCAGTAAATTGAGACCAAGAGATCCAATAATCCAGTCACCTGGCCCCCAGGATGGGAACAACTGGCTTGGAAGGCAAGACTGCCAGAAGGTTGGAAATCCCTCTTTCCGTGCAATGGCCCACTATCTATCCAAACCTTGAACAGATTTTCTGAGATACAGGAGGGTGCAAAAGAAAGGGGCAATCAGTAGAATTTACCACCTTCACTTCTCTTTCAGGAGGAAACTCAGAATCCAGGCTATATGGCTAGACTTGAGAAGCCTACCTACTCATGCAAGATGTTATGCAAAACTGCCTCCCTTTTTCTCCTGCCTCATCCAATTAGTTACTTCTTTAGGAAGCATAAACAATATTTCCTAACATTTACAGATACCTTATTTTTCTTATTATATCTTTTGTTTTAATTTTTATTTGTAAGCTGCCCAGAGTCACTATGGAATCAGAGTGGCCTAGTCTGATTGATGATGACGACGACAACGATGGAGAAAAACCTTATAGAGCAGCTTTAATAGGATGTGTACTCATAAAACCTTGATTTGCTTTTTAAAATCCCACACTTTAGAATTCAGTTCTATTCTGCAAAAAGTATGTGAAGACAGAGAAACAGATTAATTTTGTCTCTCACAAACCACTTTCAAGCCAGACCAAAGGCTCTGAGGAATCCCATTGCAAGGGGTATAAGAAAATCAAATTTAAAAAACTATATAAAATGCTATTCAATATAATAATTGCCCAGGCAGTGTAACTACCATACATATGTTATCTATATGAGGTCAAATATAAAAAAGGATGACTTCTAATATCCCTTAAATAGCATTGTTCTATGCTGCTAATGAATTTTACAAAACAGCATGTGAGTAACTCGGCATATATTATTGTTTTAAACACATTTTGAATCAGTAGGATTCTTCAAAAGGATATTACAAATTATGCATAACAAGACATTTTTTAATTAATGATACATTTTGAATTTAAAAGGTAACTCCAATTAGATGTGTAATATCTGATCACATACTTACGCACCAGGTTTGTGAAGATAAAATTATAAAAATTTCTCATTCCTGGTGACTACCATATAATAGCTCACCTTGTTTTCCAAGCACATACTATATGTAACTTATGGAATTAGCAAAGCTGCTATCTGAAACCAGACTAATTTGCAGGGATTTTATCACCATAGCCACAAAGGCTATTCAAAATAAATATTAAATTTTAATTCTTCCAACAAAGCACTGAAGTGTCCAAATAGGAGAAACTGTGCCTATTATCTAAACTAGGAGAGAAGCAGCAGGTAAGTCTACAGGGAAGAAAATGTGAATATCTAGGCTATCAACTACTGTAATAATGAAAACGTTAACATTAGCAGGAATATTGGTACTTACTGTGCCTGGATCTCTGTCTGTTCCCGTAGTAACCAAGAAATGCACAGACATGCCCGTTCAGACACAGAGGCAAGAACAGAAATAAAAAAGGGGGGAGAAATTAGAACACAAGCCGCAAACAGTTTTAAAATGGCTTTTATTTATATAAGTCATTGCACATTCCTAATACAGTGATTTCCTGAAAATTACATTTTGTAAACATGATTTACAGTTTAACCATACACAAGGCCTAGTTCTTTCCATGACAGAATAAATTAATGTTTATTCTTCAAAAATTATTCAAGTGCAATTTGCCCAATATTTAAAGGTGTCCTAAACAAAACTACAAAAAAGGCGCAATGCTTAAACCTTTCATTTCAACTCATTCAGCTCAAATTTTTACTCTTCATTTGCCCACCCTTTCACCCCTTGCCCCCTTTCCATTAAAGATTACTTTCTTTAATAAAAAAAGAAACAAAAATATTGTCCACTTATTCTGTTTAATAATCATCCACAATATTGTGCTGGCCACTGAGGTCACAACTAAGCATCTGCAGGTATGTCAAAATGCCCTGCATCTCATCAAAGCAGGAGATCCCTATGAACTCCAGGTTCAAAAGCTAAGAACCTCAAGCTAAATTTTGTTTCAGTGGTATAAATGCAGAACATTTAAAGTTTGGCATTATAATTGTTCTTGGCTTTCATTCTAGATAGCTCAGTTTCTTTAGAGATGCCCACAATTTTCAGCAATGTGTGAACACTCATTTGACAATGTCCTAATCAGGCTTTCCATGCCTCTCACCTCTGTGGTGGTCTGCATCATGATGCTTCTTGTCATCTTTTATTGCCAAGTGAGACTGCCCACCCAGAGCACTTGAGAGGGCAAGAAGGCCAGCACTGCTTCCAAGCGGAGGGATCCCAGGAGGCTGAAGTCCTGATGGGTGTGGAGTAAGAGGCACTGGAGGTCCATGGCCGTGAGAGAGATGCTGAGCCTGCAACTGCTGTTGCTGTTATTTATTGTGGTATTTCCAGACAGGAGCAGCACACACAGCAGGCCATTTGAAGGAAGGAAGGAAAGAAAAGGAGGACTAGTTAGCCAGCTAAACACAACACTACTTCTTGTCACAAAGCCTACCCCTACTTCAGCCTGGTTTAGATAATCACCCTGTGCTAAGTTTCATAACTGTGAGAATATTGCCTTGGCTATTTATTCTCTTTCGTATTACAGAACTAAGCCATGCAATTTAATCTATAGCCCAACTAACAGATTTGTGTAGTCTAGTCTGGAAGACAGCTGGCACCTCTTAAAATCCATCTCTGTATTAAAAGAATTAGTGCAGACAGAGATATCATTGGCTCTCACCTTCCTGTTCCCAAAAGCTTGTTTTCACAACTGCTTCAAATAAAGATGAAAACCAACAACTTAAAAGGGCCCTATCTAAAGTAAGCCTCTGTTGCAGCTTCTACTGGGAACATTTCCAATACTGAATCACCAGCTGGAAAAGTGACCAAACAAGTCTTCTTTTCACCTCTTTCTCATCTTCAGTGTATGCTGGACATTAAGACTGACAGAATACAGAGTGTTGATGTGATTAGTCTTATCCTCAGGGCACTATATTTGAGATTTACTTCAACAGTTTCAAATCTATGTACCTATCCCCAAATCCAGCAGAAGATCAGAATGATCTCTGCCAGATCACAATATATGCTAGCCTTTTCCAGCCTGGATGACCTCCAGATGTGCAGACTTTATGTCTCAGAATTCCCCAGCCAGTATGATCACTGCTGAGAATTCTGGGACTGAAGCTCACATATCTGGAAGGTGCCTTGTTTGGAGAAGGCTAGTATTCGCAGTTATACATACATAGAGAATATTTACATTTTCCCCTTCCAGTCTACCCCCAGTTTGAATGTTAAGCCCAGGGATAATATAACCAATTTGACTGAGCTCCAAACAGAAGGCAAAAGATTGACTTAAGCTGCAAGGCTTCAAGTTATTATTTATCGTCTCAGAAATAAGCCCTTCTGTGAACAATGACACGTACTTCGAGATAAGCATATATTACACCCTTCCCTAACCTGGCACTCCTTCCAGATAGATTGAGACTGGGTTTCTAGAACTCCCAATATATCTAGTTAGTGCCAGGTTAGAGAAGATTGGTACACAGAATTGCAGCCCACACCTTGTATCTTAGCAGCCAGAAGGTCTACTTAACCCTTTCCAATTTTGAAAGAATTGTTCAAAGTGCTTACATTTGTAAGCATGGGTCTCTGCAGTATGACTTCAGCCAAGCTGCAACTCTCAAGAGCTGATAGCATTACCAGGTCCTGTGTTTGACACATGGTACAATCATATCAATTACATTGATCACCTCTATAGGTTAGTACTTACTGATTTTTTTAAAAAAGAAAAAGAAAATCATTAGTACTGTCCTTATAAATAACAGCATAACATTTAACAGAATGTTACAGGCACTTAAAAGAAAGTGCATGTTTCCTCTGCGTGTACCTTAGATCGAGCATTTTAGGTGAAACACCTGTTTTTCTGAGTTATTAAAATTGGATTCAGTTAAATTTTCTGTAGCAATCAGGGAAGACACATTTAAAATCTGTGTCAACCACATTCATTAGAAAGCTTTGGGCTGTTTAATCATTTCAGCAGTGCTTCCTATCACCATAAAGCTAACTCAATCCATGCAGTCATTGTGAGAACATGTATTATTAAACACTTTCACATTATACATACTTTAAAAAATATATTTATATTTTTATACATCAACATTTCTACAATGTCTAGATGTACTCTGTACATTCTAATAAAGGACTTCTGATATAGGCTTTTTTTTTCTGCTTTTCATGTCAGCTACTATCTTGCTACCCCTTCTGTACTTTCCCCTTCTTAATGATAGCAACAGGTAACAGCTGTACCATGCAAAACAAAGCACAGCACATTTACACTCTTTTCTCAACAGAAGCAGCTCTTCAAACTATAGGTATGATGTAGTTTTATAAACAAATTAGTATCTAGCAAATAAAATACAGGAATTCTATTTTCCCATAATTAAAGTAGATTTTAAAATGAACGTGTCTATGGGCTCTGCCATGTCACCCTCAATTCAAAGTCAAAAGATCTCAGACATGGTTTTACACAACTGCTGTTTAAGGCTCCAAGATGCATTTAGGGCTTCTCCCCAGGAACATGTCCAAAAAGCAGGGGGCACCATTCTATAGAAAAAGTTTACAAACACAGGAGCAACATGGAACTAAGACATGGACCTTCTGGTTATGCAGACAAAGGATCAAAAAAGAGTCTGAGTGTCTGGGGTTACCCATGAGCCAGCTTTTTTTGCTCTTTTTTATGATACATCAGTGTAGACTTATAATTAATAGATATAAGTATCAGGGCAGGGCTATCTAGCATTTAATGTGGAGCGTTTACCATGTATAATAGACCTCTTTTATCTAGGGACTACCTATTTGAAACGTTCTGCGTGCAAGTGAGAACTCAAACAAATACTTTTATTATGAATACTTTTATGTCACTTCAATTATTTCACCTCTAAGCAGCTCACAAATACATATGTTGAAAGAGCGTATGAAAGGATTTCCCACAGTATGCACAGGTTCCACTTCCTGTGTCACCCGCATGACATTTTAACAATATGTGAGGGGATTCTGTGCACATATTAATGTGTAAAGGAGCTTTCTGCTGATCAGGACACATACAGTAACCCTCACTTACTATGCAGTATGAAAAATAGGTTGCAATGGCTCCACACATCCATCTCATTTATTAGTGAGCAAGGCTGAAAACACTTTTGTTTTCTACTTTTTAAAAGGAATTTCCAGTTGAATCTTTTTGTGGACTCAAACAAACAAAAAGATAGGGCTGAAGGATGAAAGAGTGCTGAGAATCCAATTCATTGTGGCACAAAAGGGTGCATATTTCATCAGGTGGCTGTGAGCTAGCCATAATTTCTCATTTTTCTCAAAAGTGAGAAACTATAATTACCAGTTTCAGAACAAGCCAGGACCTAATATCAAACATCTGTGGTTTGGAAAAACTATAATCAATTGGAAACAGTCTAACTCATCGAAGGAGTAATGCACACGTAAAAGACTCATTTTGTCTTCATTTAGTAAACTTGAGATATTATTGTGCAAACTGAACCAGCATGCAGATTCCAAGGGAGCAATTGCATAATATATCATACTTAAAAGGAAACAAGAAAACTGTCTCAGCTCTATTGAGGAACTAGGACATTTGTCTCCTTTCCCTCAATAGCTTCCATTCCAACTGGTTCTCCTGAGTTTATATTCTATCTTTTGGTCTGTATGAATTCTCAAGCCAGCTTACAATAATTAATAATTTTATTCCCTCCTTTTCTCTTTTTCTTTTTGTATCATTCATAATTTTTAGACTACAAACTTGAAGGTAGGTGCTTTAAATATTGCACAAAAAATATGTGGGAAATGTAACATGATTTTAAGTGTGTTCATTAGTGTTTAAAGTGTTATTTGTAAAAGAGCATCCAACTTTCAACTCACAGAAATGAACTCAAATATTAAAATTAAAATTATATTTATAAAATAAAAAATATTTTGCCATCAGAAAAGTCCAGCCTTGCTTCTTAATTTGTGTTATAAAAAGATTGAATAGGAGTCTGCATTCAAACAGGAGTTCAATATTACCGTACACACAGGAATTCAACATTACAACATGGTAGTAAAACATTCTTGTATATTGGAGAAGCTTTAAAAAAAAAAGAAGAAGAAGAAGTGACTTTTTTTCCCTTCCCTCTTGCTACGAACTGCAGTGTCAGTAGAATTGGCATTCTGGTGCTTGGACATTTGTGCATATAAAGAATGAAACAGTATTACAGTAAATAGGTTTTACTTATTGATATAGTGGATGAATTTAGATGATTCCATCTCAGTTGGAGAGGTTGCATTTAGATGATCAGACTGAACTTATATATTTATTCATCTTTTGGCTGCATGTGAAGTCACTTTGAATACTGCAACAGACAAACCAACTTCCAGTCAACTAGAGTTGCAATTTCATATGAACCAGGAAACTATATTTAGCAGAATCAGAACAACCCAGTATATTAGACCATGTCTTGAATATAGTTTCTAACCCTAGCTTATTCTAACACTGTCAAGCATAGTTTCCCAATTCAGAAAAAAATGTAAAAGTATAGTTAATTGGAAGACTTCCTGATGTCTTTGCCAGAATCAGTACCTGACTAAGAGTTGGATGCATAGGCGGCTTTGTTAACATCCAGAGCCTCTTTTGATAACAAAAGAGATCGGTTATCTTTTTATAAATCAGACAGAATAAGAGTTACTTCCTTTTTTCAGTCCTCTAAACTTCATATTCACAAGTCAACTTGGGCAATGATTCAGTGTGAAAACATTACATGCAACTAGTACCACTTATTTGGGGATGAGAGAATCACAATAGCATCTTTAATTCAGATATGAAGAAAAGGATGTGAGATCAATCGTGTGTCCCATTAAATGATTAACATGGTACACAAAATCTTGTATAGTTGCTTAAGTGGTTAAAGGAGTTCTTTAGTTTTAATCATGTGAAACAGACCACTGTGTTTACAACTAAATGTATACTAAGCCACTTGTGTTCTCTGCCCCATGCACAAGGAAGGTGAAGTAGTCAAGCTAACTTAAAATCAGTTTCAAATATTTAAACTGTTACTGCAGTGAATGTCAGAAACATTTCTAAGCCCTACCCTCAGCAAGGAGCATTACAGAAATTTCTATTTATAGACTTTTGCTTTTTTAAAAAAAAATCTTCATGAAGATGATGCAGAAATCTATATAAGTTGTTTTATACTAGTTCAGTATTTATTTTTCCCACTCACTGCAGTATTGTTTGTTGCTGCTGGCAGTTCCTGTTAAGTGATAACTTAAGTGGAGGAGTCGTTTTTCCCCATCACCTATTCAATTATTCTTTTTACTTTGAGATCACTAACACTGAAGTTGTAACCTACTGTATACAAAGCATGTGGATCAATGAACTGTATCTTTCTTGCTCCTAGTAAAGTGCATGTATAATTTTTCTCCTTAAGGAAGATGTTAATAGGCTATGCTTTTTCCTCATTTAGAATTCAAAATGCTGTGCCTCTGGCAATATGCTGTATTTACAGTTAGAATAAAACAAAAGGATGCCAATAAAAAGGGGGCCGATCAATGCTTACAACAAAGGTTTTTTTAGTGTGAAAACCAGGAAATTGGATGCAACTTGGAAACTTCTCAAGTTATTATACTACTTGCTTCCTTGAATAACTTTTAACTAGTTTAAGGACATCATGATATTGGTGCCCCAAAACTTTAATGTAACTAATTAATGAATTTAAAAGCATCTCCTAGACCAAGAAAGCAGGATATTTTCTGTAAAAGAAGAAAAAAAATAATATTTAAAGTAAGTTAGACAATTCAATTAAGATATTACTTTATTATTATGCCTGGAAATTTAATTCAGCTAGGTGACCTTTAAATCCCACTTCAGAGAAACATCACTATTAACCAAACGTACTTTTAGCCAGGATGACTGGTGAAATGCAGCAACATTGGTCAAAACCTGATGTAGTCAAGGAGAAAAATATGCTATCTAAAGAGGTTTGGTTCTTTGGACAGGAATTTAAAAATTGTAACACGGTTACATAACTATAATTGAGTAATTTAATGTT
This sequence comes from Liasis olivaceus, assembly GCA_030867105.1. NCBI lineage: Eukaryota > Metazoa > Chordata > Lepidosauria > Squamata > Pythonidae > Liasis > Liasis olivaceus. Next base: position 197,808,925 of record CM061348.1, read on the forward strand.
TGTTTTTATGCTTTAGAATATTTTCTAGTTTAAATCAGATCTTGATTTTCCAGAGATTTTTATTCAATGGAAAAGAGGCAAGAAAAAAACAGGAAACTCAAGATGGTAATCTGCCCTTCCTACATACAATAAAGTAAGTATAGAAAATCAAAATTTATCATCTGTAATATATTTCAACTTGCATTTCTGGAATAATTATTAGCACAGGAAATAAAAACATAGCACCATGTGTTTAAAAAAAACAGAAAGTCTTGGAAATAAAGACTGGGAATTCTGCAATAGGTGTGTGGCAGATTTTATAGTTGTCTGAATAAATTTATTTTATGTCTCTCCGAACTTCACTGCTATATCTGACTGTTACGGCACTTCAGCACTTTTTAAAATAATCCGGCCAAGTTTTTATTTCTAATTCATACCACCCATCATCAAGCAGCAAACCTGAGATTATGATTTATGTCTTATTCCACAAGCACAGCTTCATATTTAAAATGTAATCTGTGAAGTACATGGAAAGAAAGCAGAGTTTTAACAAATACATACCAGACTCTGGCCTTCTGCATACTTTGTAATTTACAGTACATTCGGAAAGTATTCAGACCCCCTTCACTTTTTTCAATTTTGTTACGTTGCAGCCTGATACTACAATTGTTCAAATTCATCTTTTTTTCCTCATTAATCTACACTCAGTACCCCATAATGACAAAGTGAAAACAGAATTTTAGAAACGTCTGTAACATTTATTAGAAAGGGGAAAAAACCTGAAATATCACATTGGCATAAGTATTCAGACCCTTTACTCAGTACTTTGTTGAAGCAACTTTGGCAGCAATTACAGCCTTGAGTCTTTTTCGGTATGACGCGACAAGCTTTGCACACATGGATTGGGGGATTTCCTGCCATTCTTCTTTGCAAATCCTCTCAAGCTCAATCAGGTTGGATGGGGACCATCGGTGGACAGCCATTTCCAGGTCTCTCCAGAGATGTTCAATAGGGTTCAAGTCAGGGCTCTGGCTAGGCCACTCTAGGACATTCACAGAGTTGTTCCTAAGCCATTCCTGTGTTGTCTTGGCTGTGTGCTTAGGATCGTTGTCATGTTGGAAGGTGAACCTTCGGCCCAGTCTGAGGTCCTGAGCGCTGTGGAACAGGTTTTCATTGAGGATATCTCTGTACTTTGCTCCATTCAGCTTTCCCTCAACCCTGACCAGTCTCCCACTTCCTACTGCTGAAAAACACCCCCACAGCATGATGCTGCCACCACCATGCTTCACTGCTGGGATGGTACTGGGCAGGTGATGAGTGGTGCCTGGTTTCCTCCAGACATAACATTTAGAATTGAGGCCAAACAGTTCAATCTTGGTTTCATCAGAGAATCTTGTTCCTCACAGAGTCCTTCAGGTGCTTTTTTGCAAACTCCAAGCGGGCTTTCATGTGTTTTGCACTGAGGAGAGGCTTCCGTCTAGCCACTCTGCCAGAAAGCCCAGATCAGTGGAGGGCTGCAGTGATGGTTGTCCTTCTGGAACTTTGTCCCATCTCCACACAGGATCTCTGGAGCTCAGTCAGAGTGACCATCGGGTTCTTGGTCACCTCTCTTACTGAGGCTCTTCTCCCCCGATTGCTCAGTTTGGCCGGGCAACCAGCTCTTGGAAGAGTCCTGGTTGTGCCAAACTTCTTCCATTTGAGAATTATGGAGGCCACTGTGCTCTTGGGAACCTCCAGTGCAGCATAATTTTTTTTGTAGCCTTCCCCAGATCTGTGTCTTGCAATAATCCTGTCTCTGAGCTCTGCAGGCAGTTCCTTTGACCTCATGGCTTTTGCTCAGTATGCATTGTCAGTTGTGAGGCCTTCTATAGAGAGGTGTGTGCCTTTCCAAATCATGTCCGATCAATTTAATTTACCAGAGGTGGACTCCAGTCAAGGTGTAGAAACAGCTCAGCAACAATCAAGAGAAATGGAAAGCATCTGAGCTAAATTTCAAGTGTTGTTGCAAAGGGTCTGAATACTTATGCCAATGTGATATTTCAGTTTTTCCTTTTTAATAAATTTACAGACATTTCTAAAATTCTGTTTTCACTTTGTCATTATGGGGCACTGAGTGTAGATTAATGAGAAAAAAAATGAATTTGAACGATTGTAGTATCAGGCTGCAACATAACAAAATTGAAAAAAGTGAAGGGGGTCTAAATACTTTCCGAATACATTGTAGATCTCTCTAAATAGATAAATAAATCCCTCTATTTGTTAAGTATCTTGTTTTGAGTTTAAATCTGCAGTATATTCCTCAGATGAGTAAACAATTCCTGTAATTTTCAATCAGTATTAACCAGCAGCACTGGGGGGTGGATAGAAAATGGCAAGATGGCAGCTGGAATGTGTCACAGATGTATAAAAGGGATGGACTATGCATTGCAATGCTCCATCCACCATCCTGCTGATTTTTTTCCCATCACTTCACCCCTGGACAGCTCTAATTTTAACAACTAGGGGTTTGGTTGGCTGTGGATTATGGTGGCTATAGCCTAAAACATTTGGACATCATAATGCTGGGGAAGACACTATTAAGCCTTTTTCCAACCTCCTTTAAAAGGCTTTTGATATTTGATCACTGCAGCGATACCTTCTCCCCATCGACCCCAAAATATTTGACACTAAAGTCAGAATTGCAGATGATGATTCCAAAACTTCTGCAATAAGAAGCTGCAGCAGCAAATTTTTGCAACCATATTTCTATTTTACAGGAAAGGATACATTCTAGTAATTTATAGGCCCTCTGAAGATTAACTACGGACTCATAATAAACCCTCAAGAGGTTAACCTCATCCTCTTAAGCTTCACACACTACCGTCTCAGAGATACCACAGCCAAGGAATGGAAAAATAATCCAGTGGTTTGCTAATCCTTTAGTCAATCACCTCATACAATGACAGAAAGCCCTTTAGACGCCAACAACTCAATCTGTCTCACCAGTACCATCAATCCAACTGATACGTTTCACAGAAGCATGAGCGGCACACCTTAAAAAGCTAAGAGAAAACCCTACTATCATTAAAGTATTACATTCTTTCTCACCTAAACTAAAATACCCACAATATCTGCCTATGTCTTATGAACACAAAAAATACTCTTAAGATATATTTCTATAGTTCATTAAAAAAAAATCTGCAATCTGTATCAATCTTCTAAAGTGACACTATTATCAATGTGACCTAATTATGATTCTAGTTCAAATTTCCTTAATTTTCCAGACTGCTGACTACCTTCTTCCTCTTCCTCCAATCTCTTCAAATTTTGCAAAGAAATCCATTTAAATGTCCATTCCAAGAGAATATTTACCATACACTTGAACTCTGAGATGTAATGTCCCTGTTGACGTTTTTAAAAGGAAGAGGATTGCTTCACTTGCCAGTTCACTAATTCACTTAGAAACATTTAAAATTAGACTTTTCAATTCCATTATCCTTCAAAAATAAATGTGTGTGACGTATGTGAACATATTCTGCCTTATCGGCCTTTTGCCATATGTTTTAATAAACAATACACAACCTCACCTAATTACATAACCTTCCAGATGGGTGTCCATACTGGATAGGAGTCTTGGAACAGGAACCTTGACACTTCTCATGAGCATTACATTGGCAGAGTGTTGCTAGAATTTGTTCTTTCTGGATTAAAAAAGGCATAGCTCCAGATCTAGTTAATCTTTTTCTCCCATTTCTGCAAACTGCAAGTTTCTCAAGCACCCCATCTCACACATCCTGTGCCTTAATTCTTGTGCCAAACGGGAATACGGATCTAGATTTCCACTAGTAGGTCATTCTCAATGAAGAGGCAAGGGCATAATTTAGAAGCAATTATCTCCCAAGTCCTTTAAAAAAACAACTAAATCTCACTAAACATTACTAAAAACACAGATCTTAACTATTTCCATACATCTACATTAGGAATATCCTTATCTTTCCCCTCAATGTGGTCATTTCTTTGCCTCTCAGCTGCTTCTACTTTCATGCAACTCAAATATCTTGGGCCCTTCTTAGCCACTGGCTACTTGATTTGTGCTTCTAATGTTGGAGAATTCAGCAGCCTATTTGCATTTTGAAAAGACTCACTCATGATTTTTCAGGCTCACGATAGATGTCTAAACCGTTAAATTACTATTTCTTTTATTAGCCTGAAAGACATTGCAGTTTAAGAGCATGGCCTCCACTATTGTTCTTTATACTAAGTTGGGTCTCTGAACAATACTGACAGCTGCTATCAAACTGAGCTGGCGTTTACTTTAGTGCAGCTGCTGCTTGTAAGAACAGACCGACTCCTGATGCTTCCTCCCCTCTAGGGACACAGGCCGACACAGTGAATGTTCAATGAAGAGGAGCAAAGGTCCAGTGAATTGTCAGCCCAATTTTATGCTACTCCAATTTTCCAGAGTGCATCCAATCCCTTTCAAACAAATCAAGCATATGTCAGAGCATGAAACTTATTGTGCAGCACAGGATAATTATTTGTGTATACAAATGTGCAGTGGAAGAGATGATCCCTTGCTGGACCAATCTGGGGAAATACCTATGTGTATAGTGAGGCTGCAGTTGCACAACTCTTCTTGGACTATAATGAAATTGTTGGATCAGCCGTGCAAGATACTTATATTGGAGGAAACGGTTGGGCTGTGGTAAAAAACATAACATTTAGAAGCAGTGAAAAATAAGAAACATTTTAGCTGGCGGTGACATGTTAATGCCTCAGTTATTATGGGCTGGTGTCCTATGCATACTTGCAATTGAGAGGAACATGGCGCATATATAAATAAATATATATATATAAAATCATGAGAGATTTAGAACAGACTAAAAAAAAGTCCATCTTCACAAGCTCATAATTAACCCGTGGAATTCATTCCACAAGATGTTGTGATGCTTTAAAAAAAGCAGGGGGAGGGTTGGAATACATCCACAGAGGAGTGATTCACCAAAAACTATTAGGCTTGAAGACTGAATGTTACCTTAGGATTTAAGGCAGTATGCCTCCAAATATCATTTGCAGGGGAACAACTGCAAGAAAGGGGCAAACTTCAGTCTCCTGCCTGTGATTGCCCTACTTTGATCAACAAAATTCTGGACTAAAATGGGCTATGGCACAATCTGACAGGACTAATTTTATGTTCTTGCTAGGGAGTATGTAGCTACTTCTCAGGAGGAGTTCACTGCATATGAGGCAAGCCTCCATTTGTAGAGTCTTTTTTAAAAAAATGCTGATGTTTCACTTACAATGAAATCAGCACATTAAATGAATGGAGGATAGTTTTGTTCTTTTAAAAATACACAAGAAGAATAAAAAAGCTGGGTTACAGCTGAGTGTGCAATATACATTCAACTGGAAGTAGTCTGCAAAAAACCCAGTATTGTTCTCGTGGCTGTTCTGTGCTCTTAGGGAAAAGGTAGCACTCTGTAGAAAGATATAAGCCAGATACTCCACAAAATATTCATTGTCCAATATCAACATTTCCAATTTATTTTAAAAGCTATTTTTAGCTATGTCAGCTAAACAAACTTACACACATAGAAAATACCCAGTTCAACTTCTGAACTAAGTTCCAAGTTAAGACATCATAGGGACAAGTTAGGGGTCATGAAGACAAATAAAGACTTTAGAAAAAAAGATAGTTGACTGGATGGGAGAAGGGGGAGAAACAAGGACCTACTTTAAAAGGGGAGGTATGTTTATGCAAAGCTAATCTGTGGAGTGTAATAAAGCTGCTTGAATAAAATTTAAGCTGAAAATCTACTGACACTTGCAGGGAGGAATAGCTATTAAAAGGAAATGAAGGTCACTCTCCCAGTTTATTTCACCTAATTGACTATCAATAGTTTACCACAGGCAAAGCTATCACAGATCTACAATTCAGAAATTGATAAAGGGATAGTTTTCAAGGGGAGGATCATTCTTTTAATCCTCCCTCCATCTTGTGGTGGTTGTCCCCCCCCCTTCTCCAGTTGGGATGTAATTTTAAGCGCAGATGGATTAACTGGTGCCATTGTTTGAAAACTTCACTGGACTATTGCACTGTTAATCCATACAGCAGCATGTCTAATTATCATTACAAAGTGTCTGAGGGAACTATAAAGACCAGCAGGGCATCTTCTCACAAGCAATTAACATAAACTAGTAAATGAATAATTGGAATCTCTCATAGTACTTGCATATGAATAAAAATCAGAAGAAGGAGGATTTCTTGATTCAGGATCTTTTGCCTACTACAGAAGCAATAGGATAAAAATACAAGTGATATTTCTAAGCATGGTAAAAGGACTGAAAACTAATTATATTACAAGTAAAATGTCTGGTGCATGAAGCTTATAATACAAAGCAAGTTAGCTACTTGTTTTCACATATTAGCAGACATTTTGCACATGATGCTCAATTTTGTATTCACGTGACAGATACAGAAGTTCTGGCAAACCTAAAGATTGTCTGCTACCCTTCCTTATTTCTTTCTATGAGGTCAGGAGGAAGAGATTATATACCCATTTCTATTTTTGTTTAAATACAACTTGTCATGTTGATTTGGGACATAACTAGGACATTAGTATTGAACTTACCATGGTATCTTAATTGGGACGATACACTACACCATGGTTAAGCAAAAGCAGAAATGAAAGTTTTTAAACTTTTTCTCCCATTCATTTTTTTTTCACTTATATATGTGAAAAAAAATATATTTACTTACATAACATGCCATGGTTATTTTTTTTTTAATGCAGACATTCAGGTAATCAAAGGACTCAGATACCACAAAAACTCTGTTAATCCCAATACTATATTGCCGTTCTAATCAGTTTGGCTTCGTTTTTCGACCTATGACCTACCAACTCCAAATATTAACTTACAATTCAGAACCACACCACACATAAGATATTTCTTATGATACATAGGATAAAGTAATTTCATTTGATAAATTAAGCTTTCAGCAATGCTACCAGTTTAAAATTGCACAGGTGCCAAGAAAATAAATGCTTAAAGGGTAGCATTAACTATCAAAGATATTATTACATGTCAAACATTAAAACATTAAAGCTGCCAAAAGCAATAAGAAAGGAAAGCTGGTTATACACACTGTAGGAGGTAGACCTGGAAGGCCACGTACCCCGATGATGGCATTCAGCTCAGCCATGGTCACTTGCTTGGCACGTTCCACTGCTTGAGCCACTTGTTGTTGATGCTGGAAGGGTTTAATAAATTTCTGTTATCAGAACAACCACTACCTCAGATTTAAGCAGGGAGAGGGGGGCATTTTTTAAATCAAGAAGTAGCAAACTGAGATGCAACTTCCTTTCAACATGCACAAATACGTAGCTTTTATTACAGTTTATTCACAAGTTAACCTTCTTCCCAAGTAATTCTTCTGTTTATACGCTGTGATTGTACACACTGCGCTAAACCATACTGTATACAACCTCAGCCCTTGCCTTAACACTATCTCATTGGGGAGTCATCATTCAAGGCATCCCTGGGTGCCAACTGTGAGCTAGGGAAATGTGTGTGACAAGCCACTTAGGCAGCATGATGGGCCCATTCATGTTGTATCATCACACCTACTAAAACAGGCATTCCCTAATTTCCTAGTATCAGTTTAGTCACCAGGTTCCCTCTCTCTCTCTCTCTCACACACACACACACACACACAATACAACTTCCATCTATGCCAGTAACCAGGTTCTCCTATCTCCCAAAATTCCCACCTGCGCTTTACAGTGCTTCATGGCACAATCCTAGAGTATGTAAATGCTAATAAATGTTTGTCAGGAAACTTAACACACATTGCAACTCAGTCCTTTTTCTTAGACTCCCAAATCATAGAAAAAATGATTTCAAAATTTCAACCAGTTCTTGGAAGTTTTTAAAAAACTCTTTTGCAAGTGCCACTCAAAAAGTTTAGTGTGCTATTAAACACTATCATTTTTATTTACAAAGGATTTAACAAATGGCTAGACTAGCAGCTGCTAAGCTAATGCTGGCATTAAAAAAAAATCTTGATAATCTTTTTAGTCTGCCTCCCCCTGCGTTGGAAAGAATAATTTTGTGGTTGAGCTATTTCACCAGTTATACATTTGGTGTATCTCATATCATCTCATCTGCTAGACCAAATTAACAGGGGGTCTGCATACTTCAACTACAACAGATGTTCCTCATTCTTCTGAATTTTGATAAAATTAACATCTTAAAAACTAGCTAATTTACAAACAAAGATGCAACATAATTTCACTTTAAACAGCTGAACATTTGTACTTACTTCTTGAGACAAAAATGGGATGACTTGTGCACAGATTGTATTCAATCTCTTGGCAATTTCGGTCTAAACAGAAAAGTAAATATTTGGATTAAACACGCACATTATATTTTAGTTTACAAGATCATGTGAAAGACAAATGTTATAAAAATGTGAAGTACCCCAATATTACATCAAGTATCTAAAATATGTGGTTAAGCAGGCAGAGTTCAGCTTGCTGAAGAACATCTGCTATAGCTCCACATATATTTGAACAAATGTATGCTGTATTACATAGGTCATTAGCAAATAAAGCATTGATTCAAAGCTAGCATGAGATTGTTAAATCTATTGGGTTTTGCCCCCTTTTTACTAGATCATTTTATGAAAATATTTGGCACAATAACATCTTTGTAACATTGCAACTGATTAAACAAAAAGTTAAGTAACAAACACAATTAAAAGGAATGGCACACATTTTCAATGGCTGCTTTTAGACTAAATCTTTATCCACTGAGTTAATCTTACTTCGCTGCATTCTGATAAACATTAATAGATAGGAACAGAAACAGAAGATAAAGCAAACTTGGGCAATAGTAGGGCCAGTAAATTCCTACTTCAAAGAGTAGATTCTGTTTTGTGAAACCAGAATTCTGCAATCCACTCAGAGCATGTATAAAGGCATGCCAACAGAGTAACAGTGTAATATGCGAATGGCCTTGTAACATATTATGTAACCTTGAGATAATCTAGGTCATATTTTTATTTGATTTGAGGCCTTTCTGGTGCTGAAAAAGGAGAAATAAATCACAAGTAGGTATTAGATATCCTCACAAGTTGATATCCAAGTAGGCACCTTTATAACAATCTATGCTTAGCTCTTGTGCTAATACAAGGTGATAAGGGCACCCTGCATCCATGCCATAAATACTACTTCAGTGAAAGCCATGGTTATATATCAGTTGGGTGAAAACCTATTTTTTTGTCATTACCTGGCCCATCATTGTCCTACATGTCAGTATCAGACATGACATTAGTTAAAAAGTACAATTCAGCAAAAAAAAATAATTTAAAAAACTGGCACCTCCTAACTAGTCTCTTAAACTGTACCAGAATTTATTTGTCAATGTTGTACTATATATGGTTGTATAACATATACAACCTGTCTGTCAATCAAACCACCTGCGAGCCACAAAAATCTACACCCAACTTTAATTCATGCCATCCTATCCTTTTTGGGGTAAGAACTCAATCTACTTCAAAACATTCCACAACTAGTAATGAGAGCTCCAGATACAGAATGAAGACAAGCTTATAGCATAAAAAAAAAGCAGCCTCAGAAATACTCATGAGACCAGAATCCAACCTTAAAAAGGGGGGGAGGGGGAATGAACAGCCCCAAACCAGTCAATCAATCAAAACTGTAAGCTATGCTTTAGGAATATGCAATATAGATGGCATTAAACCTCTGAAATGCCTGACACAGCCCCTCCAGTTCATGTAATATTCATGACTTTTGAGCTGTCACTAGCTTGACACAGCTTATCCTTAGATTTCTGATCTGCAAATATAGAGGACAGTTAAAACAATGTGGGATAAAAGAAACCATCCCTTACAGACAGCAGATACATCAACACTAATGGCCCATATTCTCTTCGCTCACTACGAAAGCAGATTTGCAGGGCTGGTGCCTCATGTGAAAGCCCCTCAAGTACCCTTAATTGTTTATGTTCTTAATGTAAGGCCTCTTGAACGCATTCATTTTTAATAGCAGGCTTGAGTGTGGGGCCTATCAAACAGCACACAGCAACCCCAGTCATTAGTCCTTTGCTATCGCAATGATGACCTTTTGATTTATTTGTAAATGACAAGCTTGCTAGGGCTCCAGACTCAAACAGTGCCCTCCTTTCTAAAGCATCATAAACACTATGGGGGAATTCCACAAGATAAAGTTGAGAGTGAAATGGTTTGCATTCTGTGTGAGGTATGTGTATCTTTTTATTAACTTAAAGTGTTTTGATCTGAAACATAGTACCTTCAAGCGTTGTTATTTGTCATTTTGTCAACATTTCATATTGAACTGAGTGATTAAGGGGGAAAAAAGCAGATACTTGAACAGTTTCAAAAATGCCTGCTTCAAATTCTGTAAATGTTTGTTCAGAGATTTTTTTTCTTTTTTTTTCTGTGCTTTCTACAGAAGGAAACAAGACATGTTTAACTGAGATTAAAATATATAATACTCAAGCTTCCCCCCCCCAAAAGAATGTAATACATTGTTTCCTAATATATCAATTTCCGTGGGTCATTTTTTCTCATTAAAAGTAAATTCTCATTCCAAATTTAAAAATAACATTAAAGTTAAGGTATTTCCTTGTACAAACTGGAAGCTTAGGTAAATAATCACACTATTGAGAGCCCGTGTACCAATAATCACCATGCACCATGACCTATGGCAGGAAATGTTTGCTCAGTCTTTTAACACAGAAATTTTAACAAGTTTCCAAGCCCGTATTTGAGTGATGCCTTTGTCAGAATGACCAAAAAAAGTGTGAATGCTTCTGAGTTCTCCATTAGCAAAAATGTTATAAATGTTATGTTACTAAAGAAGAAGTCAAAAAAATCCACAAATTAGGCCAAATTTTTCCAAGCATGAGGACTGTCATTCTAATAATGTATTATTTTGCACCTGCATTTGTTTTTTTAATGCATGCACAGTGCCTGTCGCTATGCCATCTAGTTCCTGACCTGACAAGTGGCAGTGGTAAGAAATCACCAAAGAGGAAGAATAAACTTGCCCTTTTGCTATTGCTGCTAAATTGCAGCATGCATATATACTTATTCATCCCCTGGCTTAACAACAAAAGGACTGAGCCAGCATCAGGAGGATGAGGAAGTTTAGTTTTCAAACTCATTTTTTAACTATTTGTGGGTAGAGTTATGCAACTTTCTCCCAGATTTTTACATAAGAATATTCAGAATTCCATTCTATAGCCTCATTCTGGTTATAATAAAACAATTGGCTTTAGTCTATGTAGAACTGGAAAGTTGCAATTCCCATCTGACTTCAATTGTCTTTAAAAAATGACTGAAAAAGGGATTACAGCTACTTGTATTCACCAAAAGTCCCTTTACCTTAGCATATTTACAAAAACAATAAATCCAGAATAAAATATTTGAAAGGATATTTTCAAGTTTGCTTATAAACTCCTATTTTTAAATATCTGAATTATCTTTTCCTGTCACAACCAGCAAATTGCCCTTGCAATTTCATCAACTGTAGATGCTATATGACAAAGAAAGTGTCTATGTTTTTGTCCAGAAGCACAACCAACCCTTTTCAGAGGTCACCCCAATATGATTTATATTTATATTTATATTTATATATATATATATATATATATATATGGGTGAAGGAGAAGGAACAAGTGTTTCCCACAATCCAAATACAAAGTAGAGATGTATAAAAAGCTAGGTGCCTTAGAAAATGCAATTTCATCATGTTAATTGAACAGGATATCATTGAAAGCTTTTACTTTCAGCTAGTTTTTCTGAGAAGCAATGCTTTGTTATTTGAAAGACAATCCAGTTTCCTGACTTCAAAAGGCACCATCATCATCATCACCCTTTGTTAGACAGGAGAAATTAAACTAAATATTCCATTCAAATCCTCAAAAGTTCATCTCACCAATTAGTTCTTATTTAAGAAATCTTTCTGTGGGAGTAGTCTGGAATATTAATTTCTAACACATCTCAGAATAAATTAAAAACATTTCTTCATTGTGTAATTACAAATGACATTTGTAACTCCACTAAACTAAAGATGTGTAGAGTTGCTAGGAGTCAGGTGGCAAATACATTTAATAAATAATTATTTTTATTATTAATTATGTGTAACATCCACCATCCCCTTCTCTTACTGTACAGTAAACCAAATACTTCATGCTTTTGTTTCCCCAGTTTGAAAAGAGAATATATATGGCTACTGAATTTGTGGAGTACAAATAATTAACAAATGTATATACTACTGTTGAATTAGGGCATGTATATACAGTAGGGTTATTCTGTAAAAATTTGATAGGGTTTCTTTCCACAACCTTTGGCAAAATGACACAAAACTGCTTGCAGCACAACAACTATCAGGAAAGTGAGAATATATCCTCACTGTTGAGACAAATAAGGCAGATGTTCCCAGGTGCTAGAAGGCGCCTCCCACTGACAATGATGCTGTTCAAAGAATCCATACTGAAGTCAGTCAGCTACAGATGTCATTCCACAACATTACCTCACTTTGTAAATAGAAGGCAGCTCTCACAAGAAGGGAATATATATTTCCGCTGTCAAGAACTGTCCTCCACCATCTCCAGGTGGCAGCAAATTGAGGAAACAAGAACATCACCACATCCTACACACAAGTAGGGGACAGTGTGGAAGTAAAGGCAAGATTGTAAACTTTGTTGCATCTACTAAAATAATGGTTTTCACAGAAAAATAATGAATCTCATGAAAATTCAATGCAGCAATAATATGTCCATTGTTAGAACATGTACTTGGTTGAAACTGACACCATCCTTTTTATGATTAATGTAGCTACAGGACAGGGTCCTCTTAAGCTGAAGTGGTTCCTGTAGCTATTTGGATTATGGAGCTCTGAAAAATCCTGACAGCCTTATGACATGCTTGTCATTATTATGCCACTTCCAGAAGATCCAATCTAGAAGTGGCATGAACTGTGTATCCTAGACATGAAACCCCAGCGGAAAACTCAAGTCTGCCTAAGATTAAAAGCAACAACAGCACTCCCACTTTTTTTTAACTGTTTGTCACTTTGGGTGTCCTATGGGTAAGAAAGCAGGCACTAAGCATGAAACAAAACATGCTCTTTTGTCCCCATACTATTTTATGCAAATAGTAGTTTTTACATAATAATACACCTGACTGTTTCAAGATTCATAGTTTTGAATGTTCCAGTTGCTCATAGCACCTTAATTGGACTGTTGTTTTGTGACTTATGACTGCTTTTTTTCTTCCAGCATAGCCAATACCACAGCAGGTACCAGTCATATCTTTGCTGCTATTGCTTTAGATTGAATAAGGTGATGTGGAAGTGAAGTGTTGAATGGAGAAAAGCAATTAAACACATGGTCAGACAGGAGGAAACTGCTTGTAGCTGCTTGACTGCCTAGTAAGTTATTGCTTTTTTTTTTTTTAATGCTATGGAGAAGTTAAGAGTTCATGTGGATGGTCGGATGGGTTCTCCAAGTGTTGTGCTGTGGGGGTTTTTTGCTTTTTTTTTTTTTTGCTTTTTTTTGCAACCAAGTAATGTAATACATTATGCGCATTTTGTGCACTAATTTGCTTCACATACAAGTGTTGCTTATAATGCTGAGGTTGTATAAATGTAAAGATTGTTAGTGCAAAGTGGGTTTGGTTGGATCATTGAACTTTGAGATATGTGTTTACTCTGTACATGTCCTCATGTCTTACGGTAATGTTAATGTTATTCATACAATTAAGCAGTATCAGTAGACTTTTCCCCCCCAGCTAGCATCCACCCTGTGTGCAAGCAAAAAATTCAGGAAAGAACAATAAAGTTGCTTTTGTTGGGCTGAGAGCTGGCAGGCAGGCTGTATAAAAACAAGTAACAGTGCCTAAAGAAAATTGTCCGAGGAGATGATAATTTAAAGAACATCAGAAATTAGTTGATCTCAACCTCCCATGCCTAAAGGACAGAAGAAGCTTATTTAAAGAAACTGGGAAACGTTTTGTGGGAGCAGCTTTTTTATAACAACTAACTTGAATATATTTTTCAAATATATTTTTGTATTTCAACAGTGTCGTTCCCATTTTTTCCTGAAGAATTCATTTTTATGTTTTCAAAACTATTTTAAATATAATACCCTTAGTTTCCAGCAATCCAAATGGTAGATAGTGTTTATCATGGACAAGCAACCATGTCCATTCTACAACTGGGATAAAGAGCAAGGCAGCAACATTTTTCAGTTGGTTCCTATGGTGGAACACCCAAAACATTTAATAGTTTTGTTCAAGTGGAACAACAGCCAACTTGCAATGTTTCAACAGACTGTTTTAACTGAGGTTCTAAAAAATATATACATTTTGTACTAAACGCCTGTAAGTTCAATACATTCCTACTTAATATGCTGCAATATTTGAGTGGACCTTTGCATGGTACTGGAGCTGCAAAGAAGCAACCACAAAAAGGAACGCACAAATCATATCTGTTACTTCCACTTCCTGTCTCGTACAAATTCAAAGCAAACCTAGATTTTTTTTTACACTCTTTCTTCTGACTATCAGAGCAATAGTATTTCAACTGTAGACACAACTGTAATCTATTCTGGCCCTATTATTGTTCTTATTATATTATTACTTATGATGAGCAACTATTAGCTCTTATTTATTATATAAATTGGTGAAAACAATCTATGGAGCTTTCCCGCTTAACTAAAGATGCTATCCAGCTATTACTCATTGTGGACTTCAGAAGATCTTATTTAAAAATCACCCTGAAGTCTAGACAGTTACAAAATAAATGAAGTCTTTTCACTTCTAGAAACCTATACATTATAATCAGGCACTATGATATGTCATGATATTATTTTTTTTAAATCCATATGCTAAGCAAACCTTTTGCCAAAATAAGGGAAGAAAAACCATTATGGAAAAATTAAATGAGGCAGACATGAGAAAGGAAATATTTAAGCATTAATAGTGGCAATTAAAATCCAAACTTCTGCCAAGTTCATTCTCTATCAGTATTTTTTTAAAAAGTTTTTTTTTTAAAAAGCAAGATGGCTCCTCAAGGAGGAGGGGAAAAAACCTTCAAAAACGACAGTATGATCGCCTAACTGAAACTATATATTTAGCTTTGCCACAAAACAAGCAACCAACTGTGTTCAAATCCCTGCATCTGTGCTATAGAAGTTTCAACAAAATAGAGCTGAAAACTCCATCTGAATGAGCAAAATGTTCTTGCCATTTATACTGTGTAACAGTAATCCACCAGGGAGTAAAGGTCAAGGCTGCCCTTTTGGTCATTACCGAATCATTTGAGATGATCTGTGGTAAGGAAAATCGAAGGCTGTGAGTATGCTGCAAATGGCTTGACCTCAGACCAATTTTTGTCTCCATCTGTCTAACAGATATGAGGATGAAAGCTTTTTACAGGGTTCTTTTTAAATCCATGTTGTAAGGCATGAATCGGTTTGATATAGCGTTAATAAGGGGGAAGTAGGCTTTTCTGACACAAACACATTTAGATTGTTATTCTTTATCACCTGAAGTATGTCCTCCTCTCAGAAGTTACTTTCCTTACATCTGTAAATTGTTAACAAAATGGCTTAGAGATACTTTCCCTTTGCTGGGAAGGGCAGAAAGCATCCAATTTGCAGCCTTCCACAAGACTGACTCACAGGACAAAAGAGTCTTCCACAAAGACGGTAAGTGGAACTGACAGTGGAAGTGGAAACACCTTACTTTGTGCAGCATACCTTCATTTTTAAAAGGTTTTATTTGCTCAGAAAGAAATGTCTTCAGGACAACCTGAAAAAGGTCAACATACACACAGTGCAAAGGATATAGTCAGGGTAATGGCCATCATAACTTGTTTGCCTTTAAACAGCTGTAAGAAAAGTTGTCATACACTTAAAATTGAGATGTTAAATAATCAGACATACGAAGTCACTACAACTGCAATTATTCAAAGATACACAACTGTTACTGTACTCAGATATAATGCCACCTACCTCACAATAGTATGCGTTATTAACCACCATTTGTTTAAAGCTAGATATGTTGGCTAGAGATGATGGGAACTGAAATCCATCACATCTGGAAGGTGCCAGTTTGAGAAAGGCAATGCTATTTTCTTATTTTGGCAGTGACAGCAACATATTAAGAGGCTCTGTGCCATATCAGGAGGTTTAAGCCCCCACAGTATATCAATGTCAAACAACAGCATGTCAAACTAAGATTCAATTCAGGTAAGTGCCATTGCCAAATGTTCTTGTTCCCAGACGTGCTTTAAGATTATTTTTATTGCTTAAAATTTAATTTGTTCCAACTCACATCTCCATGACAACACCGGCTAGCCCTGCAAATCATTTGGGTAATTGGATACCTTATCTCTCTATTGCTCTCAAATCGAATGATTCTGCTAGAATTGTAACAGCCAATCACGTTTACAGGCCTCCTGAGTAATAGACTTAGAAAAGTAGCCACATTCATCTCCTATTTACAGCCATATTAACCATTACACAAAGAAGTCATGAAGGTGGCCTCCAGTATATTTCAAGTTATCAGTGTTGTCACCATTAATATTGCAATCAACAGAAAGGGATGTGAAGCCATAATCAAATAGATTAAATTCAGATTGATAAAGAGGTGGGTTGGTGTGTATACATGCACACATACACTAAATGAGCTTTGATCAGTGACTGTCTAAAAATATTAGCAAACAGTGCATCACTTCAGTTCTAGCAACCTTATATATCTGATATAATTGCGCATGCACTTTAAAAAAGATTGCTACATTATAATTATCTGTCATGACCCCAAATTAAAAAATCAGATATACAGACATTACTGATCTTGATGTGTCAAAAACAAAACCTACACGGTTTGAGCAGCACTGATGCAAGTGGGTGCTAAATTCAAAATGCCATATCAAACATTTTTCTCTCTACCCCTCTAAGTAATTCATTCATATTTTTGATTTGCAAGTAGTTGACATGTAATTTGGCTGAAGCAGATTTCATTCTCTTAACTGGTTAGTGGATAAGACTGTTAATTGATACCTTTTTATTTCATGTCATACTATGAGCTCTGCTGCATTCTGCTCTTTGTCAGAGCAGCTTCACAGATTCAGTACATTATGGATCAAATCACATCATGCCAAGACCCTCCAAATCCCTATGGTAAGAGGAACATGAGATTTTTGGTTTTGATCACATACATTTCTGCATTTATCATAAATAACTGCATATATGCTGGCCAAATACAGTGTCTTATCTTGACAAACATAGGGAATAATGAAGAGAACAAATCTGGGTTTTCTATTCTTAGTGCATTGTAAATGGTATCTTTCCCCTAAGCAAGTTGCTATGTATTTTACCATGAGATCGTGCTACTGCTGTTAAAGACAACTAAGCTGGGATTTCTACCCAGATCCACTCTATGAGTCCATCTATTTCAGTATTACGTGCATAATTAAAAGTAATAAAAGATACCCTTCAGTTGAGCTCAATTCCAGGTGTCTACATGGGCAAATCCATGGAAATATATGGAAGTGGTTTGCCACTGCTGTCTTCTGGGGTTTATAAAAGAAGCTATACAAGAATTAAAACAAAAAAAAGGAAAGAAAACCCTAAATTGCTAAAATATTTTGTTCTATTGATATCATTCTTGAAAGTAGACTAATATATAAAACTGCATAAACAAATAAACACTTGTTTTATGCATGATCTAAATGGTGATGTGTACATATGCAAATATAAAATAGTTTATCATCCATTTTTATAGCAGAATGTGTGAACTGCCCCCCTTGAAGGGTGCAGCACTTGAGACCAATAAAAGCAGGCTATCTCTTTGACTGTGTTTGCACATCCACTTAAGTATGAAACGGTTAAATGGTAAACTCACCACCATAGAGTCCCACACACAACTTCTGTCTTCTCCCATTAACAGCAAGAGCGAAGTAGCTCAAAAGTTATCACTATGGTTTGAAAACCAGTTAAGTGGGGAATCCAAATTTAGGATGACACTACTTCAGGTACATTACAGCTTAACCCTAAACTGATCTGTCACAACCATGGATACACACTGTGATTTTCAATTAAGCCAACTATAGCATTAGTTACAGAGCTGGTTGGAGTATCAAAATCAAATAAATCATCATCACCATCACCATCATCATCATCATCCTGCTTTTGGACATCCATTTCCTGCATGTGTAAACAAGTTTGAAAACCACAGAGGTGATTTGCAGGTCATGTTACTTTGGCTGCACAGAGGTGGTAATTGTTGTATTTGCAGTTCTAATAAAGCACATTTATTGCCAGGTCATTTTATGGCTACACATGAACCACATCTTTTATGTTGTAAGATGCCAAATATTAAATACCGATCTGTGAAAATACCTTCAGAATGAATTTTTTTGCATCAAGAGTTAAATAGTAAGCTCTACTCAGTTAAGGGGAACTTAATTTTGAGTGAATACATGTAGGACCAAGCTGCATGTTATGGATGGATGGAGCAGCATCATGTGCAGCTTTGTGGGGGGGTTTGTCAAAGTGAAAATGAATTTGTCAAAGCAAACATAAATTGTTGATAGTGCTCATCACTGCATATTAACAAACCCAGTTTATTTAGGCTACCTCTATTTAATCTAAGCAGAATAAACCAAAGAACCCCTTATAATAGATTGGGGAAGGGAGGGGAGGGGGGTTCCATATTTTTTAGGCCCAGCATCTTGACCAGACAGCACACAAAATCCTTTTCGCCCTGTTCTTCACAAAATGGAAAGCTACCTTTTGTTTTCACTCACTAATCCAAAGAAGCCTTTCACATAGCACAAAACAGAGGTTGAAGCAGTTTCTTCCCTAAATCAATTCTCTTCTTAACCATCCACTAGATGTTCCAGCACAGAGAAAGAACAGCCCTTCCCTTCTAATTCAAAAATCCATACTGCCATTGCCCTTGCAAACTGCTAAACAAGCAGTATTGGCAATTCACTTGTGTTCAGTAATATATTTACTGCAAATCCCAATGGCTTGCTTCTTAATGCAGTTTTCTATTGTGTCTGTTCTTGTCAATACACTGACTGGTCACCTTATTCCATAAGCTACTTTGACCAATTGTTTACACAAGATATCAAAAGGCTGAAAACAAGGGAGGGGACATTCCTTAATTTTCTATCCAATAATTTCTGTCACCAGTCCCAAAGAAGCATGGTACACAATAGACCCGGCATATCCTAACTGGAATCACTTCTAACTAGCTTAATTTTGGGGCTATTCTTATTAACCAAGGTAAGACTGAGATAACGATGCCACAGACATGCCGAACGGTATGTGATCACTATACTTCGACCTGTGGTTTCAAGAAGCATATCCAACTACAACAATTTCCTCTCTTCAAACAAAGACGTAGTTCATTTTGTTCAAGAGTTTATTTAAACTTTTGCAAGGGGCACTGACAGAATCCTCTGCTATGAATATAACACTTCAAATGCCTATGATGGATTAATAGTGGGAAAGATTCACTTATTAGGATCTCCTTGTGTCCTAAAAATTCATAGAAAATTCTATAAAGAATTAAACATCTAAAAGACAGGAGTTAAGATCAAAATATAAAGAAAAATGAGAACTGAAGGGGTAGGACCGTATCTATTGCAACCTCTTCTCTAGCACCCGGCTTCTTAGATATGACCTTTGAGGTGTGGGACAAAGACAAAATTCATCAGTACTCAAATGTTAAAAATATGTTCATCTAATGTCTTGATGACAGAAAATCAAGATGCCAAGAAAGTCAGAAAGCAAGTTATGTCAATAAGTAAAATACAAGCAGCCAAGCAAAAGGAAATCTATAAAAAAAGCCAATCTTTTGCTGAGGAGGTAATTCTGGGTTTGAGGGTATACTGCATCACAAATTCAGAAAGATACTCTTAATTTATGCTACTCCACATAAAACTATTTCCTTGCATTAAGAAATGTAATATTTAAAATCTATGTGTCTGACATTAACTTGCTATGAAGAAGTTACTAGTTTCTCAAACTCATTTGAATTCCCACTTGCAATCTAAATTAATGAAGCCAGATTCAAAGGTACATTAATGAAAACTAGGCCAATATCGTGACCATTCTATTTAAAAGAACTGTGAGAAATCAAGAAAATCTCTGAATTGTCTGCAGCCGTCCACTACTGATGATGTCATGAACAACCATCAGGAGATATGGCTGTTGAACACAGACAGCTTTGTGAGTGGATCCTTAAAAGACAAGATTAGCACTGTTAGCACCATGCTCCATTTTTGAAGTTGTAATTATTTGGAAGCGAGAAGGCAGCAAGCCAAACAGAAAAACACAGCAGGGCAGAGTGACAAGCTTGCCTGAAGGCAGGTCAGAAAGATCATAGCCGTCCCCTCAGAGAAGACAAAGGCCCACCTGTCAGTTTTAGAATGGCAGGAACTCAAAACACTGTAGTAGTTTATATAGTCTGTCTGTGGGTTCAGCAGTGATCAATCTTTCTTTGGCTGACTGCCACCGAACTAAGGCTAATCTTACCCCTAAACAATTCGGGGTTTAACACACAAGAAGGTTTACCTTCTGGTTTACTCTGAAGGCCATCAAACAAGAATGGTGAGAATGACACACAGAAAACATTTCCCATGCAGCTGCTAATATCCAAGAAACCCTGTATCTTGGCAGCAAATTTACCACAGTAACCATTGCTAACCCTAACTGCCACAATGAGTAAGTATTTTTAAAAATGAAACTCATAACCTTTACAGCAATTCCCTAGAAAGATCTATATCAGCCCTAGATTGAGTACTAGCATAGCTTTTGAAATGCTAATAGAGAAACGAAAGAAAGAAAGAACTATCATAACCTGGCAAATGGTTTAATCTAAAAGCATGTATACATAAGCAAAATATGCAATCTAAAGGGGAAAAAACACTATTGCTTCAACTGTGTGTCAGATCAAGGACTAAGCTTACTGCTGGTTAAATTAAAGCAAGGTTTTCTTTCCTGCACTTTCCCCGTTTTCTCTACTTTTGTCCTGGAAAAAAGTGATTGGGTCCAGAGATCCCACAAGTAGTGAAGCATTCCCAGGACAAATCCATTACTGCAAAGTACAGAGGCAATTTTTGCCTACTCCCATACTCTTAGCAAAGCAAAGATACCCTTGCATGGCACTCAACTCTTGATGGCTATATTCATGCAGTACTCTTGGAAGCACAACAGAAGAGATTTGCCAGTGGGATGCTTTTTTAACTTCCCAATCTATCCAACAGCTCTGGAATTACAGCACCCTCCCGTCCAAGTACTAACCAGGGCTGACCCTGTTTCACTTGAGATCAGATAAGGTTAGTTACATGATGCCACCTGTTCAGGCACATTTGTCTCATATCCTAATAATCCATTCCAAAACATTGGGGAGAACTTTTCCACACATAATAGAGTAACTACAATGAAAGATCAGTAAATTTTGCTCTTCTCCTTGATGGATTCTCCGAGCAGAATTTCTACTGTATCAAGGGCCAAAGGAAACTGTGCATTAGCCAACCCAATAAATGTGATCAGTAGAAACCCATTTACAAGTAGTGGCTTTTTGTCAGAGATGTTGGTTTGCCCTTAGCTATGTAAACCATCTTTCTCATAGTATAACAGTTCTAAATACAAAAATTCACAATGTCTCTGGAAATTAAAGGCTGCTAACATGGGGATTGCACCGAATTTTATTCCTACAACAATCCTTGGAGAGAGGTGGTATGAAAGACAAAGATTGATTCAAAGTCATCCAGTAACTCTGTGGTTGAATGGGGTCTTGCCCAGTCCATTACACTACCTAAATGCAAATAACTAATGGCATATTAAACAAAGTAACATGAGTGGAGAATCAACTTAATTTTACAAAAGATGGCCAGAACCTGAAACAGAATTTCCTGGATGCCATCCACTTTGCTTAAAGGCAAAAGACATGCAAAGTGGGAATAGAAAGAGCTTGTCTGCATTAAATTGAGTTCCTACCATGCAAGTAGAAGCCTGTTCAAGCAACGTTGATTTTCACTTTAGGAACGTACTGCCAACATGAAATAACAGCTATGGAAACAAGTACTAAATAATCTCCCAGATTAACATGACTTTTTTTTTTTTTTTTTAAACCATGCTACTGCAGTTTCCTTTGTTCAAGTTTGGAGAGTTAAGGGGTATAGAACTCTGAAGGCATTTATACACATATATAACATTAGATGCAGGCATCAGTAACATTGCCATTGATGAAAAAAAATCCCCAACACTACATTTTGTGTAAAAAAAATATTGTCAGTTATGACAACTTTTATGTCTCCTGATGGTGCCTTGCTAAGCATTTGGTTATAAGCCATAAAACAGGAATAATTTCAGCCTGTCAGGAGTCTAGCTAATGCCCAGTTTCCCCCAGAGAGAATTCCTGTCAAATGTAATGAGAGCTCTGAAGACCCTCTCTACAACATAATGAGCACTTAGGCCAGGCTGGTGATCAGCCAGCAAAAAGCATCAATTGGAGCCTAGCTACTCCCTAGGGGATACACATCAACAGTTTTAATAAGAATTATGATTACTCTCTACCAAATGCCTAAGAACATACTGTTCATGTTTAAATCATGAAATTCTCACACACACACACACACACTTTTTTTCAAGATGGTTTCAGTTCATTTTTGAAACAACATTGGTAAGGTAGCGAGATAGTTAATTCTGTGTTGTACAAATGAAATGTATAGGGTAAAATCAATGCTATCTGTTGTATACTATATATAAAGAAATGGCAAGCTCCTACCAGGTATAAATATTATTCTGGCAATTTTCTTCTACAGAAATATAGACAATGCATATTGTATCTTAAAATATGTTATTTATAAGTTTCATACTGAGGCTAAATAAAAATTGGTACAGCAATGCTAAAATAACACTCTCAGTTCCAAAGCTCTTTCAGTTTTGTTTCTTCAATCTTTACAAATAAATCCAATTCTCAATTCATGTTTCCAATTTACAGATTTACTTTAGCTGTACAAGAAGAAATTTTAAAGCCAGTCACAACGTTAGACAAAAGTACGACCAATTAACCTCATAAAACCTGTGATCTGTAACAAGCTGTTGCATTTAGATCTCAGTTTAATAAGGTGTGAGCAAATAGCAGCCTAGACATTTTTGTTTTTCTTAAGAGAAACATTAGTATTTGTTTCAATATAATGGTCAGATTTTCAAAACAAACAGAGAAAATTATGAAAGGAAAAAGTAGAATTCTTAATACCTACATTTCAACAATTTAAAGACTGAAAGCTACCATTACTTATGTGACCAAATGTTTAATATGTAAACACCAAATGTGCTACCCATAACTAAAAAGCATCAACTTTCGACAGAATCATAATTCTGAATTACCAAATGTTCTTGAATCTGATGGATTTTACACATGCTCCCCCAAAATCAAAGAGTTCAGAATTACAAAAGCATAATTCACCATTCAAACACACTTGCTTAATGGGAGCCTTTGAATACACTGAAGATGTGAAACCTGAACTAATCAATTTCTTCGCTTTGCCTTAGCTGGTCAGCCATGCTCTTTAATTTAATGAAACAAGAGTTTCAGATGAAATAGCACATATACATCAAGAAAGAATTGTATTGTTGCACTTTGAAATGTATCCAACTGTGCAACTTCATCTAATGATAATTTTTTTAAGAGGCCATCGATTTCTGAAAGACTTATTGTACCAGCATCTTGATGAAAAAGTGGATGTCAGCATATCTACAGAATATTTACACCCTGCCATTAATGCTTTCTTTGGCAGACAATAACTACTCAATTGAAGGTCCTTTGGGCTGAGCAATCATTTAGCTTTCTTTCTCTTATGAGGTCCTTAGTGCCTTGTTCCAGTTCAATACTCTTTTTATTCACCATTATAGTAGCCATAAGTGTGAATTTTATGGGAACTTGCAAACTCAGTCATAAGGAATGCTTTCCAAGTCACTAATCTTTTCATGCTTTTAAACTGCTTGGATTTGAGCAACTATCAACATATGCTGCCTGAACATAAAATACTGGTTAGGCAGATTCAAGGTTGTGCCAACCCCAAATTTCCTTCTAGAAATCTATTTCCTTGAAAGCATTTAATTTTAAGCATCTAATATATAATGGTGAGGACCAGGGTAGTATTTATAAAACTAAATGGAGATTTATAGGAAAACTATTTCCTACATTTCTCTAACCTCTGTTTTGATGCTCATCTGTTGTAAAATAACAAAGTTTCTTGCATTATGTTCTATTTTGTATAACACAGAATTAAAAAATAACAATATCTTACCTGTTTGTGCATTTCAATATTTAATCCGTATGACATTTCATAGTACTGTAAACAAAGCAGAGAAAAGCCTGTTTAAAATACAGATACAAATACACAAATAGCAGTTCTATCAAGCCCAGAATTTCATTTTCTGTTGTTCCAAACAAGCAGAAGTAAACCAATATATTAAAACTGTGGTCAAGCAGGTTTTAATGAATACCAGGAAGTGTCCTAAAATGTATTCAGGAAGAGAGTAAGCTGCTAAGGGAGATGCTGAGTTTTCTTCTACTGGAGGTAGGTAAGCAGAAGCTGGACCACCATCTGTCAGTGATACTACAGGTACATCCTGCACCGAACAGGGAACTAGATCAGGCTATCTCCCTGGTTTCTTCTAATTCTGATTTTACATTTTAACAAAGCAAATAGATAAAAAGATCGTACTTACCATAACATAGTGCCTTTGCATTTCTGTCTTTTCACTTGCAAGCTTCTCACATTCCAACTTAAGGCTACAAAAATAAAATTGTGTAGTTTTTTTTTAATATATGAATTTAAGATATGCTTCTATTTACATTCTGAAAATATGTAGTTTTGGAAACTGTCCTGGGATATCAGAGTAGAAATACAGAAATGCTTTAGCAACCTGCTTTAATATAGATGACATTTGAATATACAGAGGAGATACGATCAAAACAGACAAAAGCATTCCTATGAAATATAGAATAATTTAATATAGTGGGAAAATATGTTGTTAAAGAAGCATTAACATACAATTCCAGCATTCCAATGCAAGATTCAGAAAGTATATTTCCATACAAATCCATGTTGGATTATTAGCAGACAATAACACCTCAGTTTGTCTTTCCCCAAAATCAATTTCAGATATAACCCAACTAAACAATTTTTGGCCATTATGCAGACTACTCAGTGCTACTGCAACAACACTATTAAATGCACGTATACTTTTAATTAGACTCAGACACAAACAATTTATGCCTTTCAGTTGAAGTAAAGAAAAAAAAAAACTTAAATCAGGCTGCCAAGCTTCAAACTCATTTACAAATTGCATGTCCAATGGAAATTTACTTCTAGGATTGGGATTATAAGTGTATTAACTCAAAATAAAAGCCTGAAGGTCATCAAGCCAAATCTTTTAGATAATTAAAGCCTTTCAGCTTTGCTGCTATGATTAAAGGGTATTTGTAGGTGTGTACTATAATGCCTGAGACTCTCACACTATTGTAAAAACTTTGCTGTTTGAATACTACTTATCTGAACAGGCTTGATCTTTGCAGTTAAGACTATGTACACAGTGTGCTTGAGCTATATAACAGTTGAGCTCAATTTTATATATGTATGTTTGTTTCTACAAACCAAATCAAGATAATATACTAGCCATCTGGCCCTGAAACATGTTTACTTTAAAGATGTGTTCCTCAGATTTTTATTAGACATATATTTTACTTACATGTAAATACAGGTTTGTATTTCAGTAAATAACTATAACCCCATTTTTTATGTTTGCAAATTATGCATTTGACAACTTAGCTAAACTTTTATGCACACTGTCTTGGGACTATCTTTCATGGAAATTAATTAGACATAATTCTAACTTGACACACACAGGATCAAACAATTGCCAAAATAAGCATGTAAACACTTTTTTTTCTTTTTCTTTTCTTTATAAAAATGTAAAAAAAAATCCTTTTACTTAGCATGCAAATAATTTCTACTCTCTCAGGCGCTCTGGTTTCAGAACACAGTTAAATAGGGTTTTTTAAAAATTTATTTATTTAATGATGGAATGCTGGAATATGAGGACAGGAACCCTGGTTGACCAAATGTCAACTCAGACTCTTAAAAATTTCCAGAGCAAATATTGACAGTTCCTGTAAAGCTCTGAAAGCACATAGGGAGAAGGAGGGAGGGAGGGAGAAGAGACTATCACCTAAACTGTATTAAGTTATACAAATAAAAACAATAGCCTGATCCACCAGCCTGCCACACACTCACCTTCAGTGAGTGACAGGCCTTTAACTGACTCCTCACGCCACCACCTGGGCATAAATACTAAGTACATTTGGAAGAAGCAAAACACACCCTATTGAACAAGCACATTATGGAGTGCCTTGAAAATCTCAGCACAGAAAAAATCTTCCCAAGCAAGGAAAAAGCAGTGCATTAGAAGCTGACATGAGCCACTCTCACCTGTGATACTGAGCTTGGAGAAACTGGAACTCCTCTTTGATTCTGTCTAGAGACTCTGGGATTGTGAACTTAAAGGGCTGTCCTGCAGCTTGGTGTGGCGTCTGAAGGGAAGGAAACCGGGGGGGGGGGGGGGGGGGGGGAGAACAGTAAGAAAAGGGAGGGGAGTTGTGAGGAAACTGTTGAGACAAGAGGCAAAGTTGTATCTACACCTACCGAGGGAACAATACAACCTGGCCAAGAGCACGTGGCATGGAAAAGGCAGAATCCACATGAAATAGCCTTTGCAGTTATGCCCCATCCATGACTTGCTGCTGTTGTTATTATTACTTATAAACAACAATAACGCCACTCTCCAGGAATGGTCAGGAGATCGCTCTCTCAAACGTCCTTGTCCTTCCAGGAAATGGCAGCGGTATTTTACTTTCAGCTAGGAGACGTCTGAGGGGAAGCACCGTCCACTCTTGCACCGGGAAAGGGAACCGAAGCGCTCTCCCCACCCCACCGGGACTAGCGGACAAACACGTCCGCGGGTAAACAAAAGGGGTAGACGCACGCGCCCCCCCCCCCCCAAGGCAACCGAGGCTTTTCAAACAGCCCCAGCCACGCCAGCAGACGATCAAGAAGTTTCCCAGGCCTTTCCTCGGCCGCCCACACCTCGGTTCCAAATGCTGTTTTCGGCCCAAGAAGAGTTTGCAGACGACAAACAGAAGCAGTCGGTTCCACTTCCCGGTGCCTGTATTAGCCAAGAGACCGCACATACTTTTTGCCCGTGCGGGGGGGGGGGGAGCGGGGAGGAGAGAAGGAAGGAAAGGGCCACTTACAGGATGCCGGCTCTGAGGAAACATGGCTCTGGCCGCTGTTTTACTCCTTCGCAGCTCTATCCTCGCCTCGACCCCTGAACTTTAGATTCCGAGAAAGCCAAAGACCAAACGCCAGGTGGGCGAAAAGTGGGGAGGGCGCTACTCCGCTTCTTGGCTCAGCTGCAGGCTCATCCTCCCCCCCACACAGCTTCCCTCCAGCCCGAGCCCAGCCGCTTCCTTTGTTGCTAGCTTGAGAGAGGGAGGAAAGAAAAAGTCACCGGGGATCTGCCCGAGCAAGCGCAAGAGATGTCCAGTCCGGGATGGGTCCTTCCTTGCCGCCGTTGTTGTTGCCGCCGGTGCCGCTCGTTTGGCTTCCTAATTTTTTTTCTTTTTTTCCTTTTTTTGCAGTAAATAACCTTCCCTTCCTCGACCGCTTTCGAACGCAAAAAGCACTTATGAAAGACCAAACAAACAAAAAACCTCTAGAAAAATCGGTGGCTTTCAACTCGATCGGAGGAGAAAATCCAAACAAGTCAAGCGCCCTTTCCGACGACCGGGTTCGGTGCTACAGCCGAGGAGTCCCAGTGCGAAAGGCCGAGCTGCTCCCCGCGTCGGGAGGAAGATTCAAGGCCAGGTCAGGCACGGGACGCGAGGAAGGAAATAGAGGGGGAAGAGGCAGGGTTGGCTCGGCGAGCAAGGCAGCAGCCAGACTTAAGAAATAGAGTCCTGAGAGTTACACAGGAAAACCACCCACCCCCCTTCGGCCTCTCTTCTCCCTCCTGGTACCCTCCCCTCCCCACCGCAGTCGGTACCCAAATCAAGAGACGGTTCCCCCTCGGAGTAGTGCCGGGGCTGCCTTCCTAGGCCTGCAGCGCATCGACCGGGACCCCCACGTCAGAAACCCGAAACGAAAACACCCATTTCGAGCAGAAGCATCCCGGGCAATCTCGCGGCCTCTGGTCTCCCTTCCGCTGCCTTTCTTCTCTCTTGCTCAACCCCGGGCCAAAGTTCTTTCCCGGATCTCTCGAGGAAACATCCAGGCGGAGGTGGGAGAAGGCGACACCTTCTCCTTCCCCTCTCCAAAATTATCACAAGGATGTTTCTTCCATGGAGACAAGACCAGCACGTAATAAGAAAACTCCGCAGGACACACAACCCAGCTCGGCGGCGGCAGGATCTCAATAAACGGGACACAATGTATCCGCCCGCGCTGGTTACATTAACACGCGGTTTCACACTCCTCGAGCTAACCAGCCTCTCGACTCCGCCCCGAGAGATAGGGAGGAGGGCATGTGGCCAATCGTCTGCTTCAGAACCAACGTGGGGCAGTGACATCAGGCCAATGGAAGCTGATTCTGGTGAGCGTCACCTCCCCTTCTCCCTCCCTCCCTCCCCCTTTGCTAGGAAGCCTTTCTAGCTGAGCTGCAGGACCCCTCCGAGCGAGCCAATGGGAGGCAGTGGAACGTTCAGGCAGGCAGGGAGAATAGGAAGGTCGGGGAGAAGGAGAGTGGAGAGGCTGGGCTGTCAATCAAAGTAACGTGGGGTAGAATATGCGCGCGCGAGAGAGAGAGAGAGAAAGCGAGCGCCTAGCAGTCATTTCTCTCTCTCTCTCTCTCTCTCTCTTATTATTCTTCCTTTACCTTGCCCCACTCTCTCCAGAAATCTGTGAAAATAATGTAGAGAGATAAATAATGCATCCCTCGTTCAGGACAAGCAGTACCTACAGTCAGATGGATGCTTCCCTGTTTAAGCTAATGGAGGAACGAGGGGCATGGTGTCGCCTTGGAGGATGAAGTGTTCATAGCGATCTGTATCAAAGTTTCCTCGGAACAAGTCTTCTCTAGGGCTTCCGGAAATGTAGCCTCTTCTCACAACAGTTTTCTCTTTAATTTGTCAGATCGGGGAAAGTGTTGGCTGAAGTACCCAAGGTAGCCATAAAGACTAAGAGGCACCGTTGGTATCCATAGATTTAAATATATTCAGCGAATATCACAGATGTGAAGTGGTCGGTTTGTTTCTTAACTGGTCAAGGGGCCTGCTGGAGGTCTGCTTATCAGGTGATTTTAAACTATTATTTCAGTTCAGGCTGATGCCCAGTTCTTTGAAAGTTTCCAAGTGACAGCTATTGTGATAACTCCTCTTAGAAAGCTCCAATGTATTTTGTTAAAGATAGCCTGTAACAAGAGGCTGAGGCTCTATTCCACTATGGCAAAGAAGAAGTCCCTCCATTATTGAAACTCAGGCCAAGACAGGTCTCCAGCGAAGTACTTGAGCTTTTGCAAACATCTTTGGTGGGCTCTGTTGTCTTCTTTTAATGCTTCACCCCATGATTATTATGCTAAAGAATCTCCTTATTCATTCCTCTCCCCTTGGCTGAGGAAGGAGAAGGAAGAAGCAGAATGTTCCTTCTGATATCTAACTGATGATTCCTCAAGTCTAGATGGGACATCCTGAAGTGAGAATTTGATTTTGTTTTCTTTTAATTTGCTAAATTCCCCACTGAAGGGTTGAAAAGGCCCTCACTGGTTCCAGATTAGGAGCAGAACAAGGACTTCTACCATCCAGGAGAAATCAAATTTACTGAACAACCCCCTCCCTTTTCTCTTAATCACCTACTTTCTTCAGAAGAAGCTCAGCCAAGCCAAATCTGCATTTCAACCAAACCAACAGATAAGGGTAAATTTACTTTCATACATTCTTTATCTTGCTCCATGAGCCAATTAAGTTCTAATTGCTTTCACTTTTTCTTAAATCTTTTCTTAAATCTTCATTATGACCCTAACCTCTACTTTCTCTTTAAAGTTTGCAACTGACATGTCTTAACTCCTTCCTGTATGAGTCGTTTCCATTTCTGAGTTTAGATCAATGCTAGGCTTCCTTTTTCCTATATTTCCTAATCAAACTCCTACTCTTTATGCTTAGTGTATAATTCTCAATCCCCTGATTTAGTAACATTCTCAGTTTATGTTCAATTCTAATCCCCCTGAATTTATTTATTTTACTTTTTCTGAACGTCATGGTTTTTTTTTTCCATGCATTAAGTTTTTACCAAGGTTCAACAAGTCACAAGATCCTGTATTTGTGGGTTCAATTTACATATACGTAGTAAGCATCCATGCATGTAAATGAAAGTACTTACAGACTGATAGAGAATGCCAGGCAGACATGACTCAAAAATTAAGGTAAACCTGAGTAATTAATCCTGAGTAGCTCTGGAAAATCAATATCTTACATTTTCTTTTGTTCTTTGCATGTTTGCTTTGTATGTTTTGTGGTGCTCTTGTCTCATTGTTTGTGCTCTATGTTGGGAGAGGTTGAAATGTTGATAATTGAAAATATTACTGAATGTGATTTTGTATTTGAGGCTGACAGGGCATTTGGGGAATTGTATTTGTTTGACAGAGAATGCTCCATTGCTTGCTACTTGCTTGATGGAAAATATTGTCAGCATTCCCTGAACATGATGCCCTCCTTTTACCTTACCTCTAACTTTCCTGAGGTTCATTTAAACTGCACTAGACAAATTTAGCATAGTTGTGTTGGATTAACAATTGGGCAAAGTACCCCTTGGTCTTGCATTGGTTAGATAGGGAGAGGAAGGTCTTTTATCTTAGTCCTTTGTGAATTTTGAAATCTGAGCTTAAGTGCCCCTATATTGCCAGAAGCTCCAAAAGTGGGTTAATTATGTGGGGGATAGAGATTGAGGAGCTGCAAAAGGGTTAGGTGCTCTTTATCTGGAAACAAGGCAGGCCACCTTAAGCAACATACCTTCCCCTTCCTCATTGTTTTGGACTTTGGGAAATTTTGTAAGCTATTCCCTTCTGAGAGTATTGCTCACTTCCTCCCTTTCTGTTGTTCTGAAATCTAATTTAACTGCACTGGGTAGCATTAAAAGGTTATTCCAGGGCATGAATCTGGATCTACGGTTAGCTTAGTATCCCCAGATTTTAGTTGGAAAGAACTAGTGTGCAATCTCTTCTTTGTCCCCCACAGATGGCTTCCAAAGTTCTGGCTTTAATGCTAAACCATATTGGGCAGCTCTGAGTGTTAAGAATCTGGAACATTGTGGCTGCATATAGGCTTTGGTGTTCTCAGATTGGTGATAGGCCTCCTGGGCAGCACTCTTCCCCTTTCCTGTTTGGAGAGGAATTTATGCTTAGTTTGTTTTTGAAGGAGGCAAACTGAGAGAGCATCTTTCGGATTTTTCTGCTTTGCTGGTCAGTTTTGGTTGCTTTAAAGCAGACCAGCAGGGCATCTTTTGGAATAAGTGGTATTTGGGTGTTGCATAGGAAAAACAGTACTAATATACTAAAGTAATCTCATTCTTCACAGTGTATTTTCAGTTGTTGATATTGTTCCTTTGTTGGTGTTCCTTCAGGGAGCCAACAATTATTTTGTTTTTGCATGTGAGTTTCATGTGAATTTATACTTCATTTTTTGAAGAGAGAACTTTTGTTATTGCTTTCACTGTCTATCTCCCCACCTCCCCAAATAAATCTGGTAAGAGGCAAAAGATTTCTCTTAAAAGATTTTCTGCACCATCCCTCATATTTGTTTTAAGTAAATCTAGCACTTCTATTCTACTTGTGATAAGATAGTAATGCTAAGCACAGTGAAACCAGATTTTAACAGGCTAATTGGGGGTGGGGGTGTCTATTATTGACAAAAGTCCATTGAATCATAGAATAGAGCATTGGGGAGGGGATTTATATTATGTGCCTAATAATATCACTGGAAATGAAATAAATTGAAGTAAATTACATTTTTCATGATAATATTTCTCAGATGATGTAAATTGCAATGGAAATTGGATCCATTGTAGACAAAGTATATGGCATCAAGGTCCACTAAAACAAGGCTTCACTTTAAGTTGATTTATTTAACTTCCTTATTTCAAAAGAATACAAACATTCTCTGAAATTGTTTAAACTGAATCTGCTTCAAAACCAAAGGATAAACTTCCCAAACTTGAGAAATTTGTAAGAAAACAAGGAGACTGTCCCTGGCTGGCTGGATTACTCAGATGGTATAACCACTGCAAAGGAACACTACATCCCAAACTCTGAAAAATTTAAGTTTGGTAAGAATAAAAAAATAAATTGTGCCTCATAGATACCTCTGTGTGCTTTAGTAGACTCTAGAGATTTATTACATGTCAAGGACAAAGAATTGGAAGGGAAGAGGGAAGAGTATGTGAACAAACGTAAAGAAAATGAGAGAAATAAAACAATGCAGGAATAGGAAAAAATATGTTTGCATATGTCAGAAGTAGAAGCATGGTAGAAGCAAGAGAGTGATGATCTTATTTCAGAAAAGCACAGGTGGACAGCTTTGTTAGAAGAAAGCTAAATAGCCAAAGATCAAACTAGGCAAACTGCCGAATCTGCAAAAAATGAGCTTGCTACTCTGAGGATGTGTTTAGATGACTCAAATGGCAGCTATATTTTTGGCAGGTCAGCACAAATCTGTCAAGTTATCAGGAAGCCATGTGCATTCAGGAGTTAAAGAAACAAGTTGGTATCCAGGGAGAAATACTAGCAGAAACAGGGATCAAGAAATGTAATTGAACCTCCAGCTAACCCTCATCCACATAGAGAATATGCCTACAGATGCCATTCCATTGACTCCCTTTAACCCAGAATGGCAAGAACCCCCACTCCCAAAAGCTCAACCTCATTCCCTAACAGAATAGTCAATACCAGTCTCTGAGAAGGAAAAAGTAAGATGGAGCCTTCTCAGTAAAATCCATTGCACCCCTAATAGGACCGCTGAGTAAGACCAGAGTCCAACAAGTTCATCCTTCAGCTGAAGGTACTGATTTATCCCACTTAGCCTCTTCTGATTCTGCACACTTAGAGTCAAGAATTAGCAATAATGAACTTGTAGACTCTTCCTCCAGAAGTATGGGTAAGAACAGTAGTGAAACATCATGTTTGCAGAGATTGTTCTTTCTAGGAGCACAAAATATGATGGACTCAACTCCTGAATCTCATTTAATATGGGAAAAAAAACAATTAGGGATAGTGTTTGGCAATGGAATTTTAGCAATCCTTAACTCTTTTTCAGGCATTTTGGACAATATATTTTTGGAACCCAAAGCTTTATTGCTTTGACATGCAACTACTATTTACTTTGAATTGGGCTGTGTTCTGAAATTAGACACTCTGCATAGTGTATACAAAAATCTTTCTTGATATTAAATCTTTATATACATTTTTTGCTTAGATGTTGACTCCCAGTTGCAATACGTGGGGAATAGGTATGGGAATGGCAACCTCTTTCTGTTCATTTTTCATAGAGGTATCCATTTCCCTTTCAAAAACTTGTGGCTAAACATCTTGTTAGTGACAGTGCTAGAGAGAAAGCTCTGTGGGTTAATGTTTGCTGTAAAAACAACAAGGTGAATTTGGAACTTGCTTTCTCCATTGGATCCTTATGGCTGGTTGTGCCATACCATGTTAAATCACACAAGAAGCTCAGTGTTAATATCAGTTCCATAAAATCTTGACAAGCAATTGTCCTTTGGAACATCTGGCAAATTCAACTATTTTGTTGGAATTCCATTTCAGCTATTCCAACCTGCTTCTAATGGTTATAAGAATTCCAAATATCCAGAGCCAACCTAATGACCCATACATACCATATATGTATCTATGTCAGAACACATTACAATTCTGTAATCTTTAGTGATGTGTCTCTTCATTATTTTTTTTATAATAATAGCTTGTGGTAAGATGCAATGTTGTTTTATAAATGCCATTTGGACAGCCCAACACATGAAAGCCTTTCCTTTTCTTTTAAATATCCTTTACCCAGTGTATCTTGGGTTTGATCTCTTTCCCCTTAAAAAAAAACCATCCTCACCCTTTGTTACAGTAAAAGCTATGAAGAATAAGAGTATTAGAAGGTGATCATGCTAAGTAACTTATCAGTCATATTTTAGCCAAAGTAGAAGCAGCTGGTGATCTTTCTTTGTGGGAGATACATTTTGGCTAGAGCTCTACAACCTGTAGAATTTGTCTCTATTGCACTTCATCCCACAGCTTTGAGTAGCAGTATGATTTCCATTCTGCCTGAGGATTGTAAGAGCTGCAGTCCAAATACATCAGCACAGCATTAGGTTAGGGAAGGTTTCTCTAATCTTCTAATCATAGAAGTCAATGGGTCTTCCTTCTAAGAGGACATGCGTAAGTATATATTCATGATACTAGAACCACTGGAGTTATGAAACCCCAGATTAGAGTTTATTATTAACATATTGATACAAGTTGGTAATATAGCTCAACCCAACTGAAACAACATATTCTGTAAAATGAGCAAGAGCCTTGTTGCTTTCCTGCTATAGACACTTACTCAGAACATTGATCAAACTTAATTTTTGGAAGGCATGTTTTGACATATGCTGAAGGTACATTCTGTTATTTATATTTTGCTGAAGAAGTAATTATCTTTAAGCCACCTAGTTTTTGCGTTTGATACCAGGGAACATTTTCCCCCTAATCTCTGCTGTTGAAATGATGCTGGTAAATGCTATTTAAGGCAATAAATGCTGGCTTGTTTACATATTTAACAATTATTTTTGTTCATTTGATGGTTGGTTGATAAAAATCTGTTTTTTGGTATGCAGATTTACAAATTAAATTAAAAGCATCATTGTAGCCTATGCAATTGCTTAGATACACATACTGGAGACTTTTTAAAAATATTCTTTATGAGAGGATTTAAATAATTTTCTGTGTGGCATGCAATTTTCCTACACACAGATATGGAACAACTTGTGGAACTAGACTGTTCATATTATTCAACACACATTTGGCCACGGAGTCTATTTCAAACTAAGCCCATTCAACATCCCACTTTTAAAAGAATTCTATTGCTTTCTAACTTGGGTGGGGTGAGGATAGAACAACTGAAGTATGTTCAATACTATAGGAGTTACATATAAATTATGTTTTGCAGGTTCTA
Source organism: Liasis olivaceus (assembly GCA_030867105.1). NCBI lineage: Eukaryota > Metazoa > Chordata > Lepidosauria > Squamata > Pythonidae > Liasis > Liasis olivaceus. Next base: position 197,844,221 of record CM061348.1, read on the forward strand.
GGATGCCCACAAGGTATGGATGTGTGTGCAGTATCTTCAAGGTGGGGGTACAATGTCATGATCAAAGCCACACGTCTTTTTGTGCACAAAAGGAATGAGGCTTTCATAGTGACACTATGCCTGTCATCTTGCATATTTGTACTCCCATCCCCCCACAAACACTGCTGTGTTGGTTAAACAATTATGATACTAATATTAAAGCTTAAATTAATATTTAATATTATGGAAATAAGGCTATACCACTGAAGATTGCCATTCTACCATAACATAATTCATTAACTCGCCTATTTATATTGCAGTATTAATAATCCAAAGTGGTTCTAGTGAGAAGTAGGTTCCATTAAGTTAAATAAAAGTTATTCATAGGTGCATCTTCAAAGAACAGCAATATATATTAACTATATTATAACACTATATGAGGTTTGTATCTGTTTCCCACATGCTGAAATTTATAGCTACATTTCTATAGGCAGCAGCTTATTTAGTGTGTAATTTAATTTAATTTAATTAACATATTTTCAACACTCTTTTCCACTTAAAATGCACTTAGTGCCTAATTGTTACTAAGCTTTCTTATTAATTAAAATGACAATGAAAAGTTCATTTTTAAATAATGTAATTTAGACTTTAAAGTATATACTATTTGACCAATAGCAAACATGTTGCTTTGACCTATGGACAACAGAGTTATGTATTCTTTGAAAATATTTCAGAAAAAGTGCTTGAAACCTGAGACTGCAAAGATAGCCCCAACTTTTTAAAGCAACATGCATTCCATGTAACTTATATATAGATTCTTATTGTAGAAAGATTTAATTATTGATCTTAGTTCTGAGTTTCTCCAAGAATCTTTAGGCTATTATTTGTTTCCAGCAACAGCAAAATATGCATCCATTACTTTATTATGAATAAAGTTACATTTCTAGGGCCTCACATGCAGTTTCTTTTATTTAAAAAATCCTGCATTCATAGATAAGCAAAAACACCCTTAATCTAGATTCTTTTATACTGAGGTAAAATTGCTTGCTCTTTGATGATTGATCAACTGTTCTGCTTCCATCTAGAGTGACATTTTAGGCATAAATTAAAAGTTGCTAGTATTACTGTATACAAAGTTGCTTCACAAAGGTTGCAACTTGCTCCTGATGATTTTGTGGTGCTTGGATGTAAGCTAATAAAGAACATAATGTGAAAAGTTATAGGGTTTAATATTATGCTTCACATCATTGTGCCTGCAGACCTAATGGTACTTTTGATGGTTTTCCTCAGGCCCTTTCACTCCCTCTCCCATTCATCCATATTATTTCCCTTCCATTTTATCCTTACACAAATCTGTAAAGTAGATTAGCCTGCCCAGGGTCATACAACAAGTTTCAGGCCTGTACATCCTCCTCTGTAGGTACCTATGCAAAATCCCAACACCATTCTAGGTATGAGGGTCCTGCATCACTTAACTTGGACTAGATGGCAGTCCATGGAGTATGATATAATATAGTTCAGAAGTTGGACCTTTAGGAATGGAAAGGCCTCTCCTCTTTGAAGTTCCCGCCCACTAATATCGTCTGGCGTACCAAGGTTGAGTGGATAGATAATCCGCTAAACCAAACAGCTTTATAAATTAGACTGGCCTTGCTCACAAGAATGTGTGACTAACCCTAGGACATTTGTTCAGTCTTTCTTTATGATATTGGTAGTGGTCAGCAGTGTGCTGCTAAATGTTAAAGAACCAGCTCTGCTGGCTCCATTGCCACAGCTTGCAAAATTCTAGAAATTTAACAATCTGCTGTGGCAAGTCAGTTCCAGCAGACCACTGGTGGTGGTAGTGACTATTACTTATCTGCTTGACTGTTTGTTTTAACCATATACAATGGTTCTAGATTCTCTTATGATCTTGAGCAGGAATAAAACAATGCAACACAGTCCATAGGTATGACTGTTATGGAAAGCCACATGCTAGCATTCCCTTAAGATTCTTTCTCCATTCTTATTACAGTACAAAGTACTGTGTTGAGTCATCAATTGGGGTAAATGCTTTCTAAATACAACCTAATGTTTTAATGTGAAAAGAAAAACAAAAATCAGTAGCAGAAACTGTGAGTACTTAAAACATAAATAATATCAGTTCCAAGGAATGTTTTCTGGTTTCACACAATATGGTCAAATTAGAGATTGCAGGAAACCAACTGAATTAAACTGGGAGCAACTGAAGAAAAATGACCAGGTTTTAGGAAGATGACACATTCACTGGCCAGTGTGCTATTTTTTTTTTTTTAAAGGCCAATAATTTCTTTGTTGAGGCATAGATCAAAAGAACCTGCATATGTTTTCATTTTGTTCTAAGCCAAACTGGAAAATTGCATCCAGATGTTTAATAGGCATTCTGTTGGGGGGTTATTTCTTTTTTCTCCCTCCCTAACTCCCTCCCTTCCCCTTTTTCCTTCTGCATTGATTAGGTATGTTGCTGTTGTTTACTTACAAGTGTAGCTGGATCGTTAGCTAATACAAAAAATGTTTGCAAGGAGTTGCTAACTAGGCATGTGGAAGCCCTCCATGCTAGTGAACAAGTTATACACTGGACTAAAGGAAGAAGCTGTAATGCTTGAGAAGTTGCTTTCCTTTCTGTGACTAGGGAAATGTTTTCCAGTCTTCCTTTGCCTACAGGGATTAATATTTGATCCTAATAGGTTGAAGGGCAAATAAATTAGACCACACATACAGAGAGACAGGATGAGAGAGAGAGAGAGAGAGAGAGAGAGAGAGAGAGAGAGGGGCAACCTGTCCTGCAATAATATAAAAGGCTAACATGCTCTGTGCCTGGCAAAGAAATTGTGGCAAATATGGTAAACTTTGAACCATAATATTATCACTCTCTCATAATTTTTGGAGCATACTTTAGAGACAGATGGGGAAGTCGTTTAAGATAAATTAGTGCACTTGACTTCATTACAGTAGTGCTTATAATTAAACCAGCTCCTTTAAAACTTTAGTACCTTTGCAGAGTACCTAGAAGAGAGAAAAACATTTATTATTCGAAGTGATTTTGTACTGTAGATGGAAGAAGTAAAAGAAAAGCAGAACTGAGATTTACAGAGAAAATCTAGAAATAAAATCAGTGTTACTATTTTCAGAGTGCATTATACCACATAAACTTTTGCTGTAATAAAACAAGATACAGTGTTTGAAAATAAAAATAAATTGGGAAAGCTGACAGACGTAATAGTTTTATAAAAGAGATTATTTTAGACTTCATGGCTCCAACTTGATAACCTTTTAGGTTTATTGTGTCTTTTCTAGGCTGCTTGACTTGACAGATCATTTCTATAATAAAGGACACCTGTCAATACAGGTTTCTTTTTTCAGTGGTTGCCTATTCACGCCAAACATACAACATTTACGTTTCTGTGCTGCCCATTTTTATCCTCTTCCCTTTTTTATTCTGATTTTTTGCTTAACATCCAACCTGGAGAAACATCTGCACAATTGGAAAGTTTGCTCATTATTTTGCAATATGTTTAACAGGCACATTCTTTACTATTGTTTAATAGGGCTGTGCAAACTATTTGGAAAGGATCTTCACAAAGCAGTCAAAGAGCCTCTCCAACCCCAAAGCTCACACTTTGAGTTATATTGTCCTCTTGAAGAAACGTGGTCTGAAAATATCAGAATGAAGAGAATCAAGAATACTTGGTTTGGCAATAGAGCTAGCAGCAGTAGTAGTAGTACTAGTAGTAATTGATTACAGACTGGAGAAGAACCAGGCTTTCGGTGAGGATTCATGGTGAACTAGATGTCCCCGAAGGAGCGGGGATGGCATTGTGGTGGAGATTGGCAGCCAGATGGTGATTTCTGACTGGTGCAGTCTCTCCAGAAAAAAAGATTGTGACATTACTCACTTGTACTCCGGACAATGCTTCTTGTGAGTAGACTGCAGGAACTGAGCTTTTTGTGGTCAGCTCCTGAGTTGAGGGATTTCAATCAAGCTCACAGCTGTAATGCAGACTATATGAACATAAGGTGTTGTGCAGAGCACAGCAAAGCTCTCAAAAACTCTGCTCTCAGGAAAATTACACATCAGCATGAGAGCTTGCAAAATGCAATGTCTATATTTTGCTCTCCAAAGAAAATCCAGTCAGAAAATATAGACTAACTGGATTTTATTGATAAAAATGCAAAACTTCATAAAATACAAGTTGCATACAAAATATAGTAAATAACAAAGACTTCTTCTCATCTCAGCATCCAAGACTTATCCACAACAAAGTCTCTAGCTAAAAAACACTCTCAGAGAAGAGGCACACAACTTGGTTCTTAGTTACAACTACATAATCCATAAAAACCTACATGATAGATAAAACTATAAACGACTGACAGGCTGGGCATCTAGCCCTCCCGTTATATTGCCAGCATGTACCCCCCCACTGAATAACTAGCATACACATTACAATAGGTGGCAGTAAAAAGCATATCAGTCACAAGATGCTTTGTTTACATTAACTTCCCACACGGTAGACGAAACAATTGTTGTACAGAGGACGGGATGACTTTCTTCCCATGAGAAAATCCTGACATAAGGTTCACATGAGCCTCATTTCTTAAACACTTGCATGTAACTAATTTACAGCTGAAGAGAGATTTTCTGAGGGGCAGGATAAGAAAATTCCACTTGGTGAGTTAACATTCTTTCTGGATTACAAAGGAAAAAAATGTTTTAAAGATTTAAAAACTTTTGGTAAAAAGCTTAACAAGAAGTGGATGTAAGAAAGTTTAAAATGGATAAAGGGAATAGTTATTTTGGAAGATTATTTTTTGATGAAAGTGCTTTTGAACAAAATAGACAAATGAACTGGACCTTTGTGCAAGTGCAGACAATTGGTGGATTTTATAAAACAAAAGATAAAGGTAATATGAGCCAGACTGATGCTGACTGTAGCTATAAAGATGCTGACTGTAACTATGGAGATGAAAGTATTAAGGCCACAAGAAGAAAAAAATAGGAAAAAAAAGGTAGAGGAAAGTTTGCCTTTTTTCTTTCCCTTGTTTGTTTGAGACACTTCCATTTTTGGATTATAATATCATAATGGCAACCACCAGAAAAGGAGCAAAATTAGCAAAGGAGAGGAGAGAATCATTAGAGCAATCTGCAGAGAAAGGAATTATACCAGATTTGCTTCAGAGAATATTTGAGCAACTGGGCAGTAAGTCAAATGAATCACTTAGTACGAAATTGACTAAATCACTTGTTAATTGACAGCTTTTGAAAAAAGAATGGATGAAAGATTTGTAAAGATAAAAAAGGAGATGAAAGAATAAATTAAGAAAATGGAAAGTTCTGTAAAACAAGTGTCTGGAGATGTAAAACAAATTAATGACAAAGTGGAGAGTAAGACAGAAGTTATAGACAGAGAGTTGGAAAGAGAACTAGATAATCTGGCTGTATTGGAATTGAGAGAGAAGGAATTTTATTGAGATTTAGAGCAATCCCAGATTGTTTTGGTGAAAGGGTTATTAAAACTTTAGCAAATTTTTTGGATTGGGATGAGGAGGATACAGAGGCAGAAATTAATAAAGTTTATAGAATAAATACAAGATATATGAGAATAAGAAATGTTCCAAGGGATATTTTGGTGCACTCTGTTAGGAAGAAGATGAGGGATCAGTTTTGCAGCAGCATTTTAATACAAGACTGAAGACTGATAGTACAGATGTAATTGTTTTTAAAGAAATCCCTATTAGAATCTTGCATAAGAGAAAAGAGTATTCTCTTTTGACTGAGATATTTAATCAGAAAAAGGTTCCATTTGATGGGACAAATTGGAAGGTATGATAGGTGTGATTTTTACTTTTAAACAGCAGAGGTTTCAATTGAATTCTGTCAGGCCTAGCCAAAGAACAATGATGAAATGGTCCAGTCGAGTATAGTTCCTTTATTTGCTTACACCTCAAAGACAGAATCTTACCAAATTAAATCTATACTACAGAACCTAGTGGATATACCCTTGGAGATTCTAGGGAGTGGCTATCCTGAACCTCTTACTCTTACCATGCTCCCCCTGCAGACTGTGTTGTCTTTTGTCTCCTTTCCCCTGCTGGAATGCACCCGCTCTTTCCTGGTAGCCTTGATCTCCCACATCACTCTCCTCCTCATAGATACATCCCATCACAAATTCTGTCTAGAAGGTGAGGGAATTTCTAGAAAAGATTTAAAGAGGAATTGGAGATTCAAATGGAGGTGTCAGATGAGACTACACAAAAACTTCAATAGGTGCAACAGGAAGCTTAAATGGATGATACTGAACTACATGCTACGTGCTCAATTAAAAAAAAATTGCATGATTATGGATTACAAATGCTTAATATGGAATACAAATGGAGCAAATGCTCCTCAAATGAGAAAAAAAAATGTTAAAAAATTAAAACAAGATATAATTTGCCTACAAGAGACACACATTAGAAAAAAGGAAGTAAAATATTTGATTTATAAAAATTTGGGTGAAGACTTTATTTCAGGAGGAACAAAAGAAAAAAGAAAAAAAGAAATGGAGTTGTTTTGTACAAAGATCTCCAACTAAAACCAGAACTTATATTGACTGATAAGCATGGTAGATTTGTTGGGGTGGAAGTTAATTTGCATGGGACTAAGACTTTGATATTGGGAATTTATGCCCCAAATGAGGATAAAGTACTGTTCTATAAAGGACTTATGGAGAGACTAATAGGTTTCTCTTATGAAAATTGATGTTTGATGGGGGATTGGAATGGAGTGATCTCCCCACAACTGGACAGAACTTTTGAGAAAAATATTAAAATTACTCAAGACAAATTACCAAAAGTTTTCTTTGATTTGATGGACAATTTAGGGCTGGTTGATATAGGGAGACATAAAAATGGCAATTCAAGAGAGAGCACCTACTTTTCTGAAAGACATAGATCTTTTTCAAGAATAGATATGACTTAGATTTCAAAGTACTTGGCTACTAAGGTTTCTAAAGTACAGATATTACCAAAGACTTTTTCGTATCATGATCCTGTGAGTTTGGTTTATAAAAGAAAATCTAGTTCTTTTAGATGGAGACTAAATGAAATGTTGCTACAGAAAGAAGAAATAGTAGAGGATTGTAAAAAGAAATTAATTTTTTTTAAAATAATTTAGGTGAAGGCACTGATTTAAGAATTGTTTGTGATGCAATTAAAGTTTTTATTAGAGGTTATTTTATACAACATAATAGTGAGCTCAAAAAGAAGAGTCAAGAGAAAACACAAGCTATTTTGGATGAGATAAAGAGAAAAGAAGAAGAATTAAAGACATTTCCAGAGAAGATAAGTTTTTCTTAACAGATTAAGCTTTTACAACAATGCTTATCTATGTTAACAGTAAGAGAAATGGAAATAAAAATGAATTATGTAAAGCAAAAAAATTTTGAGTTTGCAAACAAACCAGGGAAGTGGCTGGCATATAAATTACAAAAAGAAAGTGATATTGAAATTACAAGAGGGAGATGCTGTATTAATGGATAACACTGTCATACAAAAAGCATTTCATCAATATAATTCCAGCTTGTATAAAAGAAGTGACATCTCTGTAGAGAAAATAGATGAATATCTAAAGAAACAAAATTTACCGAATATTACAGAGGAACAGAAACAGATTATGGCTGGATCTATAACAATAAGGGAAGTTTCTGAAGCTATAAAAAAGATTAAAGCAGGAAAGGTGCCTGAATCAGGTGGATTATCAGGTTTTTATTATAATTTTTTTTCAGGACGAACTATTACAACCTTTCCAACATGATGAACTCTATCTTATAGGGAGTTAGAAAGAGGCCAATATAGCACTAATATCTAAAGAGGGACAAGATTTTACTTTGACAAGAAACTATAGGCCAATATCATGACTGACTAATGACTACAAGTTGTTCATAATGATTTTAGTTGATAGACTGAAAATAATTTTGCAAGGATTTATTCATGAGGACCAATGTGGGTTTTTACCTAAAAGACAGTTAAAGGACAAGGTTAGAAATGTTTGAACATTTTGGAATATTTGGAGCAACATTATGAAAAACAAGCCACATTGATTTTCTTAGATGCAGAGAAGGCCTTTGAAAATTTGAACTGGGCTTTCTTGTTCAAGCTTTTGGAAGATATTAATTTTGGAGAGAACTTTATAAAATGGGTAAGATCGATTCACACTTCACAGAAAGCACAAATAATTGTTAATGGAGATCTAACAAAACCCTGTGAGATACAAAAAGAAATAAGACAGGGATGCCCACTGTCTCCTCTCTTGTTTATTTTGGTTCTGAAAGTACTGAATAGAGATGTAAGACAAGATAAGAGGATTGTGGGAGTAAAGATTAAAAAAGAAACTTACAAGTTAAGGTAAGAAAACTTACAAGCTTTTGCAGATGATTTGGTGTTGGTTTTTGGAAGATCCTTAAAGGGAATTGAAACACTAATGGCAAATTAGAAGAATTTTGTGCACTAGCAGGCTTCAAGATTAATAAACAGAAAATGAAGATGTTAACAAAAAATATGAAAATAGACGATCAAATCGAATTGATGAATACAATGAATTTTAAGATTGAGAAAAAGGTAAAATATCTGGGTATCACTATGACAAATATGAACTGTATGTTATTTCAAAATAACTATGTTAAGTCATGAAATGAAGTTTAAAAGACATGTTAAGATGGGAGAGATACAACTGTCATTGCTGGGAAGAATTTCTGTGGTAAAAATGAATTCGGCCTAGAATGATTTTTTTGTTTGTTTGTTTCAGACAATACCTGTTCTGACAACTGATGCACCATTTAAACAGTGGCAGAAGGATATATCTAAATTTGTGTGGCAGGGGAAAAAACCACAAGTTAAATATAAGGTGTTACAACATGCAAAGGAAACAGGACGATTGGGTCTACCTGATTTGAAATTGTATTTTGCAGTTTGCTGTTCGGTTTGGATGAAAGAGTGGATGCTGCCGAGAAATAGAAGGCTCTTGGAGTTAGAAGGACATGACCTGAGATTTGGGTGGCATGGATATTTGTGGTACAATAAAGTCAAAGTTAATGTGGATTTTAAAAATCATTATGTTAGATGTGCCATATTGAAAATATGGAATAGATGCAAACCCAGGTTGTGCCTGAAAACACTTTTGTGGCTTTCAGCACAAGAAACATTTTATAAATGAGAAATAATAGGCAAACACAAATGGCTAACTTATCATGAGATATTAGAACTTTGTCAAGGGAAATATAAAATAAAACCAAGAGAGGAACTGGTGCAGAGGGATATAGTTGTCAATGGTTTTCTTATTTATAGTTAGTAGAAAGATTTAAAGTAGGCAAAAGGGTTTAAGGTTTTGAATGTTGTAAGACTGAGTTTGAAATAAAATTGTGTAGAAATGATGAACATGTAATTGCTAGAATGTATAAACTTTTATTGAAATTTGAAGCAGAAGAACAAGTGAGGGTATGATAAAGTGAGTTAAAAATGTTGGTTATAATGCACAGATGGAACAATGGGAAAATATGTGGTTGAAAGGATTGAAATTTACACTATGTTGTACAGTGGTACCTCAATATACGAACGCCCCATCTTACGAAAATTTCAAGATACGACCAGCTCTGGCCGCAAAAATTTACCTCAATATGTGAACTCCACCTCAAGATACGAACCGGATCCGCGGCCATTTGCCCTGCTGCCACGTGGTCGCGGCTTCCTGTGGGCGAGATCGCGGTAGCAAGGAGGCGTTCGGTGAGGCTTGTGGTGTGTTTTGCGGCGTTTGGAAGGTTTTTGGTGTGCTTGTCAGCATGGCTCCAAAGAAAATGCAGAGCGGGCATGGCAAGAATAAGGCTTTGAAGAAGAAAGTGACGATCGAACTGAAGAAGGAGATTATAGAAAAGCACGATCGTGGGGTTCGTGTGACTGATCTGGCCACGGAGTACAAGATGGCGAAGTCGACCATCTCGACTATTTTGAAGAATAAAGATGCCATCAGAGAAGCTGATGTGGCAAAAGGAGTAATGACCTTAACGAGGAAGAGGACACAAGCGCTGGAAGAGGTGGAAAAGCTGTTGTTAGTGTGGCTGAATGAGAAACAGCTGGCAGGTGATAGCGTGAGTGAAGCTATCATCTGTGAAAAAGCCAGGAAGCTGCACAGTGATTTACTGCGGACAAACCCCTCTACCAGCGCAGCAAGTGAGGAATTTAAAGCCAGCAGAGGCTGGTTTGAGAAATTCCGCAGGAGAAGTGGCATCCACAATGTGGCAAGACATGGAGAGGCTTCCAGTTCTGACAAGGCTGCTGCAGAAGCCTACAAGGAAGAATTTGAGGGCTTTGTGAAGGCGGAAGGATACATCCCTCAGCAAGTGTTCAACTGTGATGAGACGGGGCTCTTCTGGAAGAAGATGCCAAACAGAACCTACATCACGCAGGAGGAAAAGGCACTGCCAGGGCACAAGCCCATGAAGGACAGACTGACCCTTTTGCTGTGTGCGAACGCGAGCGGCGACCTGAAGATTAAGCCGCTACTGGTGTACCATTCCCAGACCCCTCGTGTGTTCAGGGAACACAGTGTGAACAAGGCCAGACTGCCTGTCATGTGGAGGGCCAATGCGAGAGCGTGGGTCACAAGGGAGTTGTTTATGGAATGGCTGCACGAGGTGTTCGCACCCAGCGTTAAAAAATATCTTTCCGACAACCAGCTGCCTGAAAGGTGCCTTCTTCTGATGGACAATGCCCCGGCACACCCTCCAGCCTTGGTGGGTGCTATGGACGCTGAGTATGACTTTATAAAGGTCAGGTTCCTCCCCCCCAACACAACACCTCTCCTGCAGCCCATGGACCAGCAAGTGATCTGCAACTTTAAGAAGCTCTACACAAAGGCACTCTTCACCAGGTGTTTCAATGTCACTGAGGAAACATCCTTGACTCTGACAGAGTTTTGGAAGAAGCATTTCAATGTCCTCCACTGCATCAGCCTCATTGACAAAGCCTGGCAAGATGTCACCTGCCGGACCTTAAACTCAGCCTGGAGGAAACTGTGGCCAGAATGTGTAGCTGAACGTGACCGTGAAGGGTCTGATGCAGAGGTAGTGGAGGAGATTGTGTCCATGGGCAAGAGCATGGGTCTGGTTGTCGATGGTGCAGACGTAGAGGAGCTTGTTGAGGACCATGAGGAGGAACTGACCACGGAAGAACTTGCTGAGCTCCAGAGTGAGCAACAGAAAGCGCTTGGTGAGGAGCATTCCACTGAGGAAGAGGAAGACAGGGAGGAGGTGAGCAGTGCCGAGATTAAATCCATTATGGCAAAATGGAATGAGTGCCAGGACTTCTTTGAGAAGCACCACCCCAACATAACTGTAACGAACAGAGTGTTGAACATGATGAATGATAACATGGTCTCTCATTTCCGGAGGGTTATGCAGCACAGGAAAAAACAACTGACTTTAGACAGGTTTTTCCCCAGAACTGAGCCTGCAGCTAAGAGGCAAAGAAGAGAGGAAACCCCTGAAGGAGATCTCCCCTAAGTCCCTTTGGAGGGGGACTCTCCCTCCAAACAATAACTGCCTCCCCACCCCATTCTCCCTCTTCATACTGTGTTTTTTTTCATGTTTTTGTGGTTTAAAAATAAAATGCATACTGTATTTTCAGAACTGTGTTTACATTGAACCTTATGGGGAAATTTGCTCTTTCCTTTGGCGAGGAATCAGCGCGGGGGTGGGTGGGTGCGTGGGTGCGTGGGGAAGCCCCCCAGCGCCTGATATTGCTTTCACTGCGAAGGAAAGGGGGAGGAATGAGTGGGGTGTGCGTGCGCTTGCAGAAGGAAAGAGGGGAGGAATGAGTGGGGTGTGCGTGCGTGCGCGGAAGGAAAGAGGGGAGGAATGAGTGTAGGGTGTGCGTGCGCTTGCAGAAGGAAAGAGGGGAGGAATGAGTGTGGGGTGTGCGTGCGCGCGCGGAAGGAAAGAGGGGAGGAATGAGTGTGGGGTGTGCGTGCGCTTGCAGAAGGAAAGGGGAGGAATGAGTGTGGGGTGTGCGTGCGTGCGCGGAAGGAAAGAGGGGAGGAATGAGTGTGGGGTGTGCGTGCGCTTGCAGAAGGAAAGAGGGGAGGAATGAGTGTGGGGTGTGCGTGCGCGCGCGGAAGGAAAGAGGGGAGGAATGAGTGTGGGGTGTGCGTGCGCTTGCAGAAGGAAAGGGGAGGAATGAGTGTGGGGTGTGCGTGCGTGCGCGGAAGGAAAGAGGGGAGGAATGAGTGGGGTGTGCGTGCGCGCGCGGAAGGAAAGAGGGGAGGAATGAGTGGGGTGTGCGTGCGCTTGCAGAAGGAAAGAGGGGAGGAATGAGTGGGGTGTGCGTGCGTGCGCGGAAGGAAAGAGGGGAGGAATGAGTGTAGGGTGTGCGTGCGCTTGCAGAAGGAAAGAGGGGAGGAATGAGTGTGGGGTGTGCGTGCGCGCGCGGAAGGAAAGAGGGGAGGAATGAGTGGGGTGTGCGTGCGCTTGCAGAAGGAAAGGGGAGGAATGAGTGTGGGGTGTGCGTGCGTGCGCGGAAGGAAAGAGGGGAGGAATGAGTGGGGTGTGCGTGCGCGCGCGGAAGGAAAGAGGGGAGGAATGAGTGGGGTGTGCGTGCGCGGAAGGAAAGAGGGGAGGAATGAGTGGGGTGTGCGTGCGCTTGCAGAAGGAAAGAGGGGAGGAATGAGTGGGGTGTGCGTGCGCTTGCAGAAGGAAAGAGGGGAGGAATGAGTGGGGTGTGCGTGCGCTTGCAGAAGGAAAGAGGGGAGGAATGAGTGGGGTGTGCGTGCGCGCACGCGCCACATAAGCCTTTCCCCCCATTGCTTTCACTGTGCTTTTGTGGGGCACGCCAAGGGCTATGCACAAAGGAAAGATTTGATTAGCACTTCCTTTTTCTCCACTGCGCCTGGGACATGTGCTTCAGGATGCGACCAAATTCGGGGGGGCGGATTAGCCCTATTTACATTAAACCGTATGGGAAAACGTGCTTCAGAATGCGACCAAATTCAGAGGGTGGAACGGATTAACCGTATTTACATTCAATCCTATGGGAAAACGTGCTTCAGAATGCGACCAATTCGACATGCGATCAGAGTCACGGAACGGATTAAATTCGTATCTTGAGGTACCACTGTAATCTTAAAGGGAATTTTTATAAAATGGTGTACTGTTGCTATATGTCACCAGAGAAATTGTCTGGAATTACACATTCTAGACAATTTCTCTGGTGACATATAGCAACAATAGGTTGCTATATTTCCAAACTTATGTTGGAAATGTGAACAACAAGAAGGGATATTTTATCATGTTTGGTGGACATGGATTCAAATGCACACATTGATTCAGAGGATTTTAAAGATTAATATACAATTGAGACCAGAGGTTTTTCTTCTGGGATTGATGGAAACACAGTTGGAAAAATGTCATGGAACCTTGTTTTTGTTTGAGGATTCTGTGTAGTATCTTAGCTGTTCCTAGCACTGCACCATTCTGGACAGAGAGCTCTGATGTTCTTGGGATCTGTTGGAGCCACTCTCCCAGCTTAGGAGTCACAGACCTGAGTGCTCCTACCACACTGGGACCACTTTGGCCTTTACTTGCCACATCCTCTCTAGTTCTTGCTTCAGGCCCTGGTACTTCAACTTCTCCAACTTCTTCTTCCTGACGTTGCTGTCACTTGGTACCATTACATCTATCACCACCGCTGTATTCTGGTCCTTGTCTACTGCCACAGTGTCTGGTTGATTGGCCAATACCTCCCTGTCCATCTGGATCTGGACGTCTAACAGGATCTCAGCCCTGTTATTCTCCATGAGCTCCATCTCCCATCTGAACTTGGGAAGGTCTAGCCCATACACTGTGTATTCCTATACACAATGCCAGCTTCTCGGTTGTGCTGTTCAGTGTATGCTGTTCCTGCCTGCATCTTACACCCTGCCACTATGTGTTGGATTGTCTCCAAGGCCTCTCTGCACAGTCTGTACCTTAGTTCCTGTCTAGTGTGGTAGACTCCTGCTTCTATGGATCTGGTGCTAAGTGCCTGTTCTTGTGCTGCTATGATGATTGCCTCAGTGCTGTCTTTTAGTCCAGACCTTTCCAGCCAGTTGGAGGATTTCCCAATATCAGCCACCTCAGCTATCTGTCAATGGTACATCCTATGCAGGGTCTTGTCTTGCCATGACACTTCCTCTGCTTGAACTTCCTCCCATGTCTGTTGCTGCCTCAGGCATTCTCTTAGCAGCTTATCTTTGGGTGCCATCTTACTGATGTACTCCTGGGTGCTCTGGATTTTATCCAGGACAGTGGCTTTGACATTCACCAGACCCCACCCGCCCTCTTTCTGGCTGCTGTAGTCTCTGGGTGTTGGACTTGGGGTAGAAACGTCCATACATTGTGAGGAGCTTCCAGGTCTTCACATCAGGAGCCTCCATGCCCTCCTTTGGCCAGCTCACTATACTGGCAGGGTATCTGATGATTGGCAGGGTGTACTGGTTGATGGCATGGATCTTGTTCTTCCCATTGAGCTGGCTCTTCGGGACCTGCCTTATCCATTGGTGGTACTTGGATGTTGCTTTCTTTCTTGCATCCTCATCGTGGTTCCCATGTGACTGTGAAATACCAAGGTACTTGTAGCTGGTCTTTATGTCCGCTATGTGGTCCTGTAGCTTGGCGGCTATGATAGGACTTTCCATGTTGTGTGGAGGCAGGTTATTAGCCAGTGATTGGTCAGTGTGTTCCCTTGTGGGGGTCTTTCATGATCAGCACTGTCCTTCCTTGTGTTAGCCAGTCTAGATGGGAGCCTGCTGCTAACAGCTGGTTCATCTGTGCTGCTAGGCGTTCATGCACTGCTGTTAGTTTCTTTAGCCAGTAGGTGTGGATCATGTCTGGGCCAGGTGCTGTCCAAGCCTTCATGTTGTTGACCCACTGTTGGATGTTTGTTACTGTGATGGTGACTGGTCCCTGTTCTGGGAGATTGCTGTGGTCTATCAGATCCTGCAACCAATTTGCATTGGTGTAATGTATCTTCTCTGTCTTCCATACGTTCTTCCAGTACTGTTCAGTTTCTGCTGTCAGTGGCTCTGCTGTTACTGTGTTGTTGCACTGCAGTTAGAAGAATACCTTGGATGGTTCTTTAGAGAATAGGGCATTTATCTTCTTGGCCTCTGCTTCTCTAGTGTATCTCCTTAGCCTGGTAGCTAAGCTGTGAACCTTTGTTTAGCAGTCTTTAGGGCTTCAGATGGAGTCATGCTCTTGTATTTTTTTAGTAACCAAGTCTTATCCTTAATCTCCATACCCTTCTGTAGTTTCACCAGCTGACCAACTTCTCTGCTTTGATCTTAACCTCCAACCTCATTTTCTGGCTGTTCTTCTTCATCATGTAGCCAAGCATCTCCAGGATTACAGCGGCTATAGCGTATACCAGTTCATTGGTTTGAGTTATGGTGGTAGTAGGGATTGTCATGAGGGCTCTATTGGCATCTTCTAGCATACAATCTGATGGTACTTCTTCACTGACCCTTGGTAATCAGTCTCAAGGGTTGACTGTAGCTAGTTATCTATGATCTTATGCCTCATATCAGCTGATGTGCTCTGTAATGGAGGGGGTGCAGTGACATTCCAGCTTCAGGTGTTGGCTGCACATCCAATTGTTCTTCCAGGTCTTCTTGAGTCCAGGATGTAATGTGGAGTTGATCTATCTCAAATTGTGAGAGCAGCTTCCTCTTCACTATGATGAAGCATTGGGTAACTAGCTGTTTCTAGTTAGTGTGGATGTAGGTCTTCTGTCCATCCATAGTTCCCTTGTATGTTTCATATATCCCTTCTCATTAGGTCTACTGTTGTAGTAGCATTCCATCAATTCCAGGTTCTCTTGTCTTGTCCATTCATGGTTTGTTCCAGTAGTCCACTTATCATCAGGTTGTCCTGGTTCCCCAACATCTGGCGCAGACCTTGTTAATTAGGGCAATGTCTGAGCCAGCATGACTCTCTTAATTCATGTCACTATCTAATTTGAGGTAGGCAGTTGAAGTATTAGGGATTCAATACCCAAGGACCCCTACTGGTAAGGTATAGGTACTAGCCGGGATGCAAACCCTGGTCTCCCACATCAAAGGGCAGTGCTCTAACCACTACACTATCCAGCTGCTCCAATATATATATATAACGGAATGGAGAGGATCGAGCAGTGTGATGTGGAAACAATAGTTCAGCTTTCTTCAGTTCCACTTTATTAATCTCCATTTCAAGTACTATGTCCACTTTAGGGCACCACGCTTTAAGAAAAATTCAAAGAAGCTGGAACAGTTTCAGAAAAGAACCCTGAGGATGATCACTGGCCTTGAAATTAATTTCCATGAAGTTGAAAATGAAGGATTTGGGGAATGTTTAGCCTTGAGTAGAGAAGACTGAGGGGCTTACAATAGCATTTTTCAAATACATGGGGAAAAAAATCACATAGGAGAAGAAAGTCAACACCTGTTCTTTAACTCACTGGAGTGTGGAACACCAAATAATACATAAAGGTGATGATGATGCTCCTCCTGACAGTAAGAGTGGTTTGTCATTGGAACCAGTTACCAGTGAATATGTTTAAATGTAGGTTGACAACCTTCTGGGGTGGTTTAATTTGGCTTTCTGCACAAGGAAATTGGACTTGATAATCTAAATTGTCTCTTTCAACTCTAGGATATTATGATTCATGTAGTTATCAGAAGGCTCATGAGGAACAGCCAGTGACCATAATTCTATCCAGGCCCAGCATCAGGGTGAATATGAGTGAGCATTTGCCAAATCTCACCAGCTGATGCTCTCCTGTTGAAGTCTGTTCTTTCTCTTTTCTTTGTTTGCCTGTTCTTTTTGAACATACATGGAGATGTGGGGGGCCAGCCTCCTAATATTCTTCTTTTGAACTGAGGACATCACTTGGCCTTTGAATAGTATGTAATGGGACCAGCTAAAAAGTGGGCAGGACTAGATCAAGCATTAAATCTGAGTATATGTGAATTGATTATGATTACTTTCCATGTATTTAATTATCCTACCCCCCAATCTCTCTTTCTCTCTCACACACACACATACACACACACACACAGATGCACGTGCACACACACACACACACAGTTACAATTTGGTGGCTAACATATAGAAGCTCTAGGGTCTATACTTGTGACATCAAATCCTGAGGTTAGCATAGGTCCTAAATCATGCACTTGCCACCTAAAAATGTAAACCCACAGACAGCTGTTTTTCCATGAGGGGGAAGAAAGCATGTGATACTTAACATTATGGCCCCAAATTTTCTTGAAAAACAAATTATCCAGTTTGTGCAGTACCACAATCATGCTTGGATTCAACTTCAGCCAGTTTCATTTAATCAAGACCATTAAAGACAGTAGACATCTTGTATGACCCAGGGTAGAACTGGGTATCATCAACATACTGATGACATTATATCCAAAATCAAAAGACAGCCTCCCACAATAACTTCATCAAAAAGTTTAACACTGGGGAGAGAATCAAATGCTGAGGGAACAATCACAGGAGAGATCTGTCTTCCCCTACAACCACTCCCCTACAACCACTAAGGAAAGAGCAGAACCATTGCAAAACAGTCACGCCAGTCTCAAATCCTCGTAAGTGGTCCAAAACGATACCATGGCCAGGTGTATCAAAGACTTCTGAGAGATCTAAAAGGACTAGAAGGGGATCAGTATCTCCATCCAGTTCACAAGATACTTGCTTTTTCTGATCTTATGGGCAGGCCTTGTACCACAGAGGCTTTTATTGGTGATAACCAGTGCCTTAAGCCAGAAAGCTCACAGATAACCAGTGCAGTTTGGGTAGCAGAGGTACTGACCTGTGCCCAAAACTGCACCACTGCTTTCTGGACTGCTGTAGCTTCCAAATGATCTTTAGGGGCAACTCCACATTGGGTCCATTGCAATAGTCCATGTGTAAGATGACTATGAGAAAGGACTGGATCCAGGAAAGGGCTTATTTAGCACATCAGATGAATTTGTGCAAAGACCTTCCTGGCCCAGTTGCTGCCTCCTTATCTAACATTACCCCAAATCGTTCACCAGTTCTGTCTAGAGGAGTACCATCTCATTCAGAACCAATGATGGAAAATCACCAGCACTAGAAGAACTATGCACCCATAGCCACTCAGTCTTGTCAGGGTTAAGTTTGTTCCTTCCCATCCAGACCTGAACAGCCTCCAGGCAGTGGGGCATCACCTCAAACATTATCACTTGTTAACCAGAAATTGAGAAATACAGCTGAGTATCATTATTGTACCTGATCCAATGTCAAAGGATGACCTCATCTAGTGGTTTCAGTAGATTTTAAACAGGAGAGATAAGCAGATCAAGTTCTGAAGCACCTTGCAAACCAGGAGCTTTGGCTTGGATCGCTTACCACCTGTCAACACTGATTGGAACCGGCCATGGAGAAAGGAGAACACCATGTTTCCCATGGTCCAGAAAAATACTATAATCAATTATATTAAATCTGCTAAGAGATCAAGAAGAACTAGAACAGTCACACCACACCGTCCTGGATCTTACCAGAGCCATCCACAAATATGATCAATGCTGTCTTCATACTATGCCTCAGCCTGAAACCTGACTAAAATGGGTCTAGATTATCCATTTCCTCCAGGTTTCTCTAGACCACCTTCTCTATAACCTTACCCAAAAAGGGAAGGTTAGAGATTGGATGAAATTTGTCCAGAACCATTGGATTCAGTGATGGCTTCTTGAGCACGTAGAACTACCCCCTTCCCCTGGATGAATTTACTATCATGAGGATCCAACCAGATGTCACTTTTCAGGTGGCCATAACCAACCAGAAGGAACTTCAAATTAATAAATATGTGGCTAGACTAATGGTCAAGAGAATCCTGCCCACTTTCTCAGGAGTTACAGGATCAAACAGTTCCTGGGTAACAAGACAAGGCTGTGCCTTGACAAACTCAACATGACCTGCTAACCAGACACTCAATGCAACTAACTAGCCACTCAATGGAACTCAGTGCCAAGGTTGGTGGCATCTCCATTGCAATCCATCCAGATCCTTGAGATGTCTGGATGGATCATACTAATGGGCTTTTTTGCTTCACAGAGGTCTCAAGTGGCAGCCAATCTCCTCTGGACAAGGAAGTGACCATGGTAAAGAGCTGATAAAAATGCCCTCCATATCCAGATTACTACTCAACAGGGTCCAACATGTGGCCACTTGAGTGTGTTGGACCAGAGCTAACTTGGGATAAACCCATGGCTTCTGTTGAGGCTATGAATTCCTAGACTCTTCTTGATCTAGCCTTCAGGAGTCACACAACAACAGGCAAAGAATTTCAACACTAGCCCAGATACTAAATCTATCAGCTCATGGAGAGATCCTGTCTTGCATCAGGGTGGCTATTACATGCACAGGATCACTAGCTTGTCCTTATGGCTCAACTTAACACTCAAGTATTCACTCCCCACCACCTCTGGAGAAATCTTCTTGATCACAGATTAGGTGTCTTTCAGGATCAATGCAACCTCCTCTCCTTCTCTGGCCTTGGGGTCAAGCTGCTGAAGGACTCCAAACCTAGCAAGGTAGATCTGTGAGAGAGTGACATCCTCACAGTTGCCCAATCAGAGTTTGTTAATACATGCAGGTTCATCCATGTCATGAATAAATGAGGTATAACAAATGGTCTTAAGTTATGGATGGTAAATGTCAGATCCAAGATCCCCAGTGACAAAACCATCATGACCATGATTTGAGGCCACAAGACTCCACAAGTGGAGACTGGAACTAAATTATCAGTCTCCCTTCCTCTGGAACAGTAAACCCCATGCTTCCTGTTGTATGTCATAAATGAGATACACCTACCACCCACATGTGGTTTATGTCCAACAAAACACACAGGCTTTCCCTGCCATTCTTCCCTATAAGCTCCATCAGACATGCAAATACCTTTAGAAGATCTGCACTTGGGGTATCCTATGTTGTCAGGCTCCCCAGTCTATCACATAGCAGGCCTTCAACACTGCAACCTACTCTATGCTGAGCACCATGGACCAACAATATGGACTATCTCTCAGCATGCTTAGCCAGCATAAAACATACAACCAGCATGCCAGTGTCCAGTCTTATTCCTCCCGGACTGCCTGGGCAAGAAAGATGCCAGCAACCTCTACTTCTAGCTCTCTCTTGGCCTTCCACCAGGCCCAACAGATACACATCACTGTTAGTGTTGGCTCTTCTGATATTGTTTAGTCCAGCTGAGGCTGCTGCAACCCAGTAGGTTTCAAAATTTTTTCCAACTTCTCCAACACTTCATCTGAGGAATAAGCCTGGCATGAGTCTCCATGCCATATTCTCCACCTGCTCCAGTCTTTAGTAACAGTGGTAGCTGTCATGTTTTCTGGTACCCTCCTGCATCCCTGATTCCACTGACTCACAGTTATTGGCTGCTCACTCCATCGCTACTGGAACAATTTGCCCAGTAGGGCTACTGCATCATGAAGTCCACTCCATCAGACCAGGATGCCTCACTGATGCCTCAGCTCAGCAATCCTGCACTGCCCAGCTCTTAAAAATGTTCTCTTTCACTTCCTTAAATCCATCACAGTCCCAGCCACCATCCATTCCTCAGACTTCTACCTGGCTTCATCCAGTCTAAAACATACTGGATCCTGTTCCAACAAATCCATTCTACAATTCTCTCCAACCATCCACATCACATTTTTACTCTCTTGTTTCTCTAACTTCAACCGCAGCCAAATTGTTGCTCCCAGAAATAGGTTACTGTTCAATGCCATCTTAAAAATAAGTATACTGAAACACTGTCAATATATATATATATATATATATATATACACACACACACACACACACACACATATACATATACATATACATATACATATACATATACATATAAGCTACCATTAATCTTTACACCATGTTTGTGGGGTAGGTTAGTATTATTGTTTCCTGGTTGTAAAGCAATGTGACACAAAGTAACATGAAAAATGTATTTTATTAGCTTTACCTGACTCCAAAATGACTCTGAGCAGCTCACAGTATCAAACAGATAACAAAATGAAAACACACTATAATATAAATAAACAAGATGGCATCAGACCACTCAGTACATAATATGTACAAATATTCATCCAACAAAGACTCATTCAACAATACAGAGGACTTTACAAATATGGCTATATGATAACAGAGAAAACAGTTCTTTAAAAAGCTGGTATGGTACTATACTACTGCAAAATTTCTTTTGTAATTTTTTTTGAAGGATGAAATATATAGTGGCTTAGTCTGGCAGAAAAAAAACCCTTTAAAATACTCCCTTTTTGAAAAGTTATCCATTTTAATCATGTTATTTTACCAAACTGGCTCTCAGTTGTAGATATTAGCCATGATGAGAAGGTCTAAATATAATAAACAACTGTTTTTCTAGAACTTCCAGCAGTTTATGTGCAAAGAAATATGCAACATTATTTATATATTTATTAGTTGCCCAATAACCCAAATTTTCTGAGAGACATACAACTGAATAGTTTAAAACAAAACATTTAATTCATAAAATGACACCAATGTATATACTAATCAACTAATAATAAAAGCTTCAGCCCTTTCCAATGAATAGGATAAAACCAGAAGATGTCCCACATCGTATATTCTTCAATCTTATGCTCTTATTATATACTTTAAAAAAAAAAAAAACTTTGTAAAGGTTGAACGTTCTGATACATCATGCCCATCAGGAATAAATGAGGAGACAAAATATGTTATGCTTATGCTTATTTTATGTATTTAGAGCTACAAAGGCTAGCTTCAGATTGGAGGCAGTTGGCACAAGACCCCTCTAGCTTGCTTAATGGCCTGGGTGGATGTACTTGGTCCTTGTGAAACACTGAAGGAAAAGAACACTTTGTGCCTCATCATCCTAAGTTGGTACATCCTGTTTGTCACATTTGAAAGTTAAATGTGGCAAAGGATCCCCTCCCTTGTCCCTAACCTTCTCCTTATAGTCCCATCAGCCACATAAGGTCATCTGTATGTACAGTTGTCCAAGTCTGAACAGAACTTAATTTCTTTTCTTCTTCTCACATTCCTGAGCTGCTCTGCATTTTTGCATAGTGTAGAAACCTTGAGATATTACAGCCCAGGGTTATTGTTGCTGCCTTTAATAATGAAGAAGGCAATTACCATCTTCATTTGGCATAACTTGGTGTCTTCCACCCTGGGTGTATTAGTGTAATGCTTTTATATACAAACAAAATTAACAATAATGTTTAAAAATATGTACATACCTATTTACTTTATGGAGGAGAAGTTGTCACATTTTAATATGCTGCTGATGAGCGCTCAACATATAATTACCATGGGTGTGGTACAAGAATCTGAATAGTACAGATCAAAAGAAGATGAAATGTTCATTTACTGCCCTCATTGCAGATGTCAGCACACATCTTTTATGAAGCAAATTTGGAAAATGAATCACAATTCAGCCACCAGGTAGGTCTAGAGATCAAAGGGGTTAAGGTTATGGGAAAGATCATTTTTTTTTTAAAATGATGTTTGTGTATTTAAGAACCACCATTATCCTAGAACATAGGAAACTGTCTTCCCAGTGTAAGGCATCCATCTGGCCTTGTGTAGCCTGTTGACTCATACTGGCAGTGGCTTCCTAGATTGCCATCATTTACCTGCTCTTTTTTTAAGTGGAGACGTCATAGAAAGGGCATAGAAAAAGTATATGTTGTGTTACTAAACTGCGTTAGATGCTCACTTTTGTCCCAGCGGTACTAGAAATACATCAGATATGCATGCCTTCTGTGGATTGTCTAGTTTAAATTTTCAGTTGCATAGGAAGAGTGTGAGATGTAAGTATGAGGAGTTGCTGGTTTTTTATTGATAAATCTATGAGCCTGTGTGCTATGCATGATCAAAGGCTATTGGAAGGGTTTCTTGCTGGTAATCTCACGTATTCTTCTCAATAAAAAGACCACTTCTGAAAATTGTATTAGGCTCAGGCTATAATTCAAAGTACACAGACTCTAGAGTAAGATCCACTAGGCACCATAAAATCTATTTTTGCATAGGAGTTTACCAAGGGTTTCCACAAAGCAGAAAGCTTTTTTTTTTTTTTTGAACCTAGAACAAGCCATCACATTCTGGAAGTTCTGCCAGACTATTTTGGATCAGCTATGGTTCAGCAGAAACAAAACCAAGGTTTCAGTTGGAAGAAAACCTAGATGTAGAACTAGCCCACTGCATATTTCTCCCCTTCTCAATTCCCAGCACAGCATATTTCACTGGCCAGCCTGCCCTCAATCTTTTTTTGCCTTCCCTGTCCTTCCATAGCCCCTGCTGCTGATACCCCAGCATGGTATAAATACTATTCTACCTCCCCCACACCTACCCCCAATGCACCAGTAAGGAACAAACTTACAGCATGGTTCATTCCACTGTCTTGCTTGCCCCCCAAATCTTCCCAGGACTTTTTCTTCCCTCCATTCCTCCTCTTCCTCCCCACAGCTGCCAATGTCATTGGCTTTTTCCTATTCTTCCACAACCACCACCATTTCAGCACAGAACATCCCCATTTTGTTCTGTGTATGGACAAAGGTATTCCAGACCTGGACCATTCGATGTTTTGTGCATGGAACATTTTATGCATCCTTAGATGTCACTGCTATTTGTATCTTATGACTACCAGAAAAAGCTCATCACATGTTTCCGTAATTGTTTCCTATACTTGCATTTGAAATACTGGACTTCAGGTCAGAACTGGACCTTAGGAATACAAATATAGGAATTTTACATTGCCTAGTGGAACATAATTATAAATACATATGCGAGAAGATAACAGTAGCATCCCCCACATCAAGAGTTTATAAACATATAATGCATATGTGTATCAAAATAGAAATATATATGGATTCAAATGGAGTGCTTTTCTTAAGATGATCTTCTAGATCCACAAAAGAGGATTTCCAGTGTAGGAAAATAAGAACATCAACCATAGAACTACCATGACAGGGCACTCTACACGCATGCAGGCACACAAACGGCAAATATTCAGGCTATATGCAGGATTCCTGGTTTGGGTCTACTGTATAAGTGTACCTGTTTTCACTAAATAATGTTTGGCTGGAAATAACATTTTGGAGCCAGGGTCAGTATGAAGACCTTAAGCTAGGCTAAATCCAGAACATGTCAGCTGAATTTAAAATGTAATGGTAAATGACACAATTGCAGTAATAATACTGTACTACATGAGATAGGGGCAACAGTCCTGGCCTGCCTAATCATTTTGCTAACTGAAACAGAGTTAAAATGTTACTCCATTCATCAGATTTGGACCAACTAATCTGCCATATTCAAGCATTAATTCTGCCTTCATCTGTCCCCTCTAATTGTGCTGTTGTCTAAAACAAGCATTTTATCCCATAATTATGATGTCTAACATACTCAGAAACTAAAACCGCAACTGTGCTTACAATCTTACTTCAGCTTTCCTTTGCTTTACAGACCTGCAAAGGTTGTAAATGCAAGGATTGGCCACAAAATTTCTTTTTCATCACCATCATAACTGCAAACAGTCACTAAACAAGGCAGTCACTAAACAAGAACTACCAGTACAGGTATGCAGTATTTAAGAAAAATCACATGACTTCCCTGAGATGCTACTTTTCCTGCATTTACAATGTTATATCCTGGAGTGCGCACTCAGATTCTAAATGAAGTTTTGCATTTATTACAAGATCTTACTCAGCAGCAGTTGGATTTCAAAGAAATGCCAATAGTACAGTACATTTAAATATGAAAAAGTTACAGGTAGTTACTTGAGTAGACTAGGAATACCAGTCCTATATATGTTTATTTGTGCAATCATATATCTGCCTATTCAAAAAGATGTCATATTGAGTTCAGTGGAGTTCACTTCTCGATCAGGAATACAGGTTTTCAGAATTAATTATCACTGAAGTAGCCTTTGTATTTTAAAAATAAAAATAAAACTTTAAACTTTGTGCTTTGAAAAATAAATACTAGCTCATTTTTATTTGCATTTTAAACAGTCTATGAATTTAGACAGGGGTGTACTTTGATAAAATGAACAGATTAGAATTCATACCTGAAAAACCTACAGAGGAGGCTAAGCAGTTCTTTTCTTGTAATTTGCCCGTTAGGAAATTATTTTCTTTCTATGAAGGAAAAGGAAGAAATTGAGGTAAGCATTTTTTTTTTGTTTAGCTAAAGTACCTTCAGTCTGACAGAATAGGTATACAAAACATGAAAACATATTTTGTGTTAAGCTTAATCTGGAACATTCTAGTAGAATAAAACTTAACATAGTTCAAGTGTTCCAGCCATAGGGAACAATGGCTCCCTACTCACATATTTTATACCTCAGGGTCATTAAAGTAGCAGGGAGGGAGGAGTCCATACTGGCTGCTATTTACCACTCACACTTTTCAGCTGGAAAAGAGAATAGCTTAAAAAAAACTTTAAAGGAAACTCTGATAGAAGCAATGGAAGCATTTTTTAAATTATTTTTTGCCTGGGGAACTTAAGCAGGACTGATGCTGGATGTACTAATTGAAAAGAATGTGAGAAGATTAGCTGTGTGCACTCACCCCTTACCATTAGCCATATCTCAGCAGGGAAGAATGGATGGGACTACACAGCAAAGCAGGAGAGAGAAGGATCTCTCTTTTGTTTCTTCATAGGGTGCTGCATGTGGGTCTAGTGCTCTTTTGGAATAACACTAAACCTGTGTCGCAAAGCAGTTCAGTTATCAGCTGACAATCAGTCTCCTTTTCAATGAAGCTATGCAAAATACCTATGTTAAACCAAAGCAAGTTTTGACATAGCTGAACCTGCTGATCTAACCATCTGCCAAAACTCACCTCCTCCCCCAGTCTCAGTACCAATCTACCTTAAAGAGAGGATTGCTGGTTGATATTTGGAAGCAGGGGAAGGAAATAATGCTTGGAGAATCCATCAGTCCCTGTAATTTATTCAAAGCCAAAGTGATGAGTTTTTCTTGTACAGCACACGTTTTTGCTCTTACAAGGACCCATCTGCATTAGAATAGTCCAAATTTCTGAGGTCCATTCAGCATGCCTCCCTCCCCATTACAAACTTTTTGCTAGAGATCTGAATAAGGCAGCTGGCTGAAATATTGGCTTAAACAAATATTTGAAGGTGAGTCCCTAGTCAGCTTACCCTGACTGGAAAAAAACAAAGAACACTGTAGACTCTTAACCCATGACTTACTCATGCTGGGTTTAGAAAACCTACAGCTGAGATAAACAGAGTTATTTGATTTAGTTCTACAAAATGCTAGGGCCAAACCATCATTTCATCACTGTCATGTCCTTATCAGTGCTCCTTATGTTATTACCAAATATTTTTACAATACTCTCTCAGTCACACACCAAAGAGCATTTACTTTGTCAAAATTTGATAGCCTATCCTTGAAGGTGATGGAGAGGAGATTTCATAGCATTCATAATCAAGCACACTTCTGCATATGTTTAGACACAGTGGTTGAGTCATTCACAGATGTTCTTTTGAGGTGTCGCCTGGATCACACCTCATGCCTGGTGTCAATCTTCCCACTTATGGGCAGATGCTCAGTCTGGCCTCAATCAGAAGTTGTGCTTTTAAGTGATTAGCCTAGAGTCATTTTTATGAAGCTTACAAAATGTTTGCCACAGCGATCATAGTCAGAAATTGTGGTGTCTGACTAGATGGGTCCATAATTATCATCATCATCATCATCATCACTTTCCCATCATACTCATTCTCACAGTATTGATATCAAAAGTTACAACTTCAACAAATTGTTATATTTTGTTTGGCCTTTTGCTATGGAGTTCCAGTTGGGACCAAGATATTTTTGGAGTCCATCTCTCCATCTTGTAAAAAATTATCTGAGTGGGAATGTGTAATTATTGGGCCACCACCATGTCACTGTTGTGTCCTCCTATTGTCAGGTAATCATCATCATCATTGTCATCATCATCTTTTTTATTTTCTCTTTACTAACCTACTGCTATTAGCTTTATTACATTTATCCAAGTTTGTACTGGTTTTTTGGTCTGTGACTATAAATTAAATAAATAAAGCCATGTCCTTATCATGCTCTTTGCACCATAACTAATTATAATACCATTTGCCAGCCTCATGCCATAGCAGGATAGGGATCACAAATGGGAGCAACACTTTTGCTAGTAGAATAATCTGGTAGTGCAAGGATTGGAGGATAGTAATTTAACTTCACCATCAGGAAGTGCCCAAAGTAAGTTTATGTGATTTTGCTATGATATAGTACAAGCTATAGAATACTGTTTTTAAAATATATTTTCAAAAATATATTGTAAATAGCTAAGAATATGAAAACCAAGTTTATAATTTGGTTATAATATACTTTGTAATAACCTCCTTCTGAGGCTTTGGAATTTTTTAAAAAATCAATAAATATGTGATGATGAAAAATAGAATAGAAAACACATTTTTTTTTCTTTCTAATTCTGTGGAATTGTTACAGACTGTATGAGGCTGATTAAAGGGGGAATGTTTTAAAAAGCTAACATGTCTCAGATTAGACTGAATGGCATGGAAAATTCTTAAGAAATCCATATATACTGTAGACTCCAACCCACTTCAAGATTATCTCACATGGCTTAACCCTTTGATTTTTAATTATAATTTTATAGAGTTTTGCAAATTTGTATGTAATTTGGGGAAATCCTTGAATAAAGAAGAAAAACTTCAAAGCTTGTTTAACATGGTGAGATAAAATATTTGTGTGCATGTTTTTTCTTTATGGTCAAAGCCTTTTCTCATGACCCTTTGGTGCCTCTTGGCTATCATTGGTTGCTTCATCTTATTTCATAGTAGAACTTGGCCTGAGTTTTATAGGTACATGTACCACAGGAAAAAAAATCCAGAAGAATGTATCTATTGAGACATATTTATTTATATAGAATGTATACTTCACTTTTGTGCGGAAAATGATACAAAACCTTTATTATACCATGTCTCTCTCCCTCCCTCCCTCCCTCTCTCTCTTTAGGACAAATCCTTTTTAATCTCCATTTTGCCAGGGTTTTAATATATCTAAATATGTCTGGGATTTTGCCATTTTTAAAATCCACTGGATGTGGAGATTAGAATTTTCATTAATTAACAATGAACTCCTGGAGAAGGTAGGGCAGATACTTCTTGCCAGCCAACAAGAAACAATTATGTCTCTCAGTGAAGGCCAACAGGTGCCAATCTTTTCTGTTGCCATGAGCCAACTGGAGACAGACAACTGTGGCACTCTGTTATCTTGCTACAGTGTCAAGCTTCCATTGCCTGGACTTGGCAGTAAATCCTAGTCTTCTGACTTCATGCAACCTAACTTGGCTGCTAGGCTTGGACTCACCTGAAGTCTCTCAGACACATGACACAGTGTGACTTAATTAGAATGAAACTACACAGAGCAGTTGATTGCCCTCTATTAGCTTGAGGGGGGAATTCCCCTCTTATATCCATGCAAGTTCTAATCCTTGCTTCTTCTGTCCCCCTTTCCTATACTTTAATGGACTCTTGCCTGAATTTATTGTCTTTGAAGCTGAGCTGTTGTTGGTTGTTGACTTAACTGGCAACTCTGCCCTGAGAACTGCCAACTCTCAGATTCTCTCTCACACACACAGACCCTTGTTCAGTCAGACACCAAGTACTGCTCTCCCAACTTAAAAATGGTCCAGACATCCCCAGTTAACCGAGAGCTGATGGTTATTAATAATGCTTAGTTTGAAATACAAATGCCTGTTCAAAACATATTATAAATATAAGTAATGTATCTTCACTATTATAAATTATAGCTCACATAAATGTTTTTATATTTTTTACACTGTACGTATATTTACTGTTATTTATTCTGTATGCTACACTGCATCAATATATGAGGGGGGACCCAAAACCCCCCCCGGAATTTATTTATAAGAAATCATGTATTTATTTTTACATGTTCAAACTTCAGTCACCTTCAAAGTACTCTCCATTTGACGCAATACATCTACTGAGACGTTTTTTCCGCTGCTCAAAACAGGTTTTGAACTCGTTGATTTTGAGGCCTTTTAGTGCTTCTGCCATTTTTTGTTTCACCTCCTCTGCATCGGCAAAACATTCCCCTTTGAGGACTTTTTTCATCCAGGGAAACAAGGAAAAGCACACAGGGTGAGATCGGGTGAATAGGGAGGGTGGGGCACAAGGGTCATGCAGTTTTTGGTCAAAAACTACTGAACACTCAGCGCAGTGTGTGCAGGTGTGTTGTCATGGTGGAAGAACCGGTCACCTGTTTGCCACAACCCAGGACGTTTCTTCCGCAAATCGTGACACAACCTTCTCAAAACTTCCGGATAAAAACTTTGGTTGACCGTCTCACCCGGAGGAACAAATTCCGAGTGCACAATCCCTCTCACATCAAAGAAGCAGATGATCATTGTTTTCACGTTCGACTTCACTTGTGCTTTTTTGGGTAATGGGGCTGTGGCAGTTTTCCATTGGCTGGATTGCTGTTTCGTTTCGGGGTTGTAGGCGTAGCACCAAGATTCACCTCTGGTTATGATTTTCAAAAAAAAATCAGGGTCAGCCTCCAACTGCTCCTTCAAAGCACGGCATGCAGTCAAGCGATTATCTCTTTGTTCAAGTGTGAGCAAGCGAGGCATGAATCACCCATCACAAAATAGGCAAACGTGTTGAAAGAGTTTCTAAAAAAAAAAACTCACTGAAGCCGAACGCAGCCTCTCACAACAACCCAGCTGGTACTCTGATGCAGGTGGGTTCCTAGAACACTCACCTAGCGGGGGAAGCCTGTACTACAAGGGGCCCACCCTCCAGAAGATAATTCCAGTTTTTTTGGGTCCCCCCTCATATACAGTATGTATAATGATAGATAATTTGTTCATTCATTCATTATCAGCCTAAGTAGTTCCCAAACCTCAGCAACTTTGAGATGTGTGGACTTCAACTTCTAGAATTCTGAGCAATGGCCATGCTGGCTGGGGAATTCTGGGAGTTGAAGTCCACACATCTTAAAGTTGCTGAGGTTTGGGAAACATTAGCCTAAATCAATCCATTGCAGTGTGAAGGCCTCTTCAGCTGCTTCCAATTGCTTTGATATGTTTTTGGGTTTAACATCCAAATTTCCCAACCATATGTCAGCACAGGTAGTATACTAATTAAACAATTTCCTGATTAAACAGCCCTCTTTTTGGCACAAAGGTCAGCTGGATGACTTGGGCCAGTCAATCCGTCTCTCAGCTCTTGACTAGGAAGTTGAAAAACTTCTATTTAACAATCTGCACTGGATCAATATGGTAGATTATGAACCCTAACTTTAATGAAAAGGTCTTCATCCTGCTGTAATTGATTCAGGCTGATTTTATATAGATAGATATATAGGTATCAATCAAATTAATACACTGTGGGTTGGTAGGCAATGACATAGATAAACTCTCCAATCTAGAATCTCTTCTTTTTTGATTTTCAGTTATTATCATCCTATTTTAATAATGTCAACATCCCCCTGTCTCTTACTGGTAAATTAGATGTAAAGGATGTATTGTGTTCTTGACATTGTACAACCCTCATAATGCTGATGTGGAGATGAGGAAGAATTTGTAAGGTGAGGATTGTAAAATCTTGGCCTGCCTATTAACTTTCCTCTGCTGGTCTCTTGCATAGCACTCCATGTATGGACCACAAATCTGCTGAAACAGCATCTAGTTCCACTCTTAATTTTAAACCTAATCATGCATTCTAAGTCTCTCAGGTGATGGAATAAGGGAGCAAGTGTACTAACTTCAGCCGTCCATCACTGCCATACAAGTTGAAGGTGACTTTCTGTCATGGAAATATTTATACACTAATTCTACTATTCTGAACCATGCTGAGAGCTTTCTCAGGGAGTACAGACTTCTTCCCAGCAAATAACCACCCTCCCTATCCTGAGAGAGACAGGAATAATAATGGAGGAGATAGAACTCTTCACTTATCATAATACATAAATATGGGATTAAAAAAAAACTTTTCAGATGCAGACACCATTATATGATTTTGTGCAATGCAGTGGTTACAAATAAAAATTATTTTAAATTTGTTTAAAGTTTTTAATTTTTTAAAAAATAAAATGTCTTATATCTTATAAGATCTCTTAGAATATCTTGACCCTATCTTGATATTTTGACCTTTAAAAATTGTGCATTACTGTGGGGATTATGAGAATTATTTGTAGTATTCACAGATGCCATAGCATTCACTGGTGACTTTAGACCGACCGTCCGTCCTTCCTTCCTTCCTTCCTTCCTTCCTTCCTTCCTTTTTTCTGGTACTGATGGAATCCTGTGTTGATAAGTGTGCTGTAATGCTTCTTAATCCTCATATTTTCTCTTTATACATTATAAACATTATTATATTTTATAGGTCTTATACTAACACTCAGCTCTGCTGTCACATGCTTTCCTAAATTTGCTGTAAAAACAACACTATAATGTTTTTATCATTCCACTTTTGGACTTCACCCCACATATTATTCTGTTTTTACAGTTTGTACAAAATGTATACTCATTTGGCAACAAGGTAGTAATTTATCCTGTGCCTTATGAACAATAGTACATCCATAACTTTCAGCAACTTCTTTTATGAGTACATTTTTATATAAAATATATTTGATGCAAGAAAACGCCTAAAGTTAGGGAACTTATGAACTGTGCTTCTTTTGACAAACTGTACTTCCAAACAAAGTATTTGACCTCTGTGTGATAGTCTTAAGAGTTGGCAATGACTTCTTGAAGTCTGGTAGACTATAAACCAGTGTTGCCCAAACAAAATCATGTTGGATCAACACAGGTACACCCACTTGAGATTACAGTAAATCCTTCTTGTGAATCCCAAAGTTCAAAATGCTAAGAATGGCATTGTGTTGACTTTTACAGTAAATCCAGACAAGATTGTTCCTTGAGGGGAAAAAAACCCTAAGGATTTCTCACTAGTGTTACTATATTTTAAATCTGGAAGGGAGGGCATAGCTTATGTTCAACACAAACATCATTTGTTTATTTTTATTTCTTTACCATAGCAAAACTACAGATTAATCATTCAGTCAGCTGAAATGCTTCAAGTATTCTTTCACAACCTAAATTTTTAACACCTAAATCTGTACTTCTTGCATGAAATCATGAAACTCTATTACTAAACTGGTGCTGTGGTCTGGAATCACAACTCTGTTACTCTTCCAGTGTTTAGTCACTATAAGCTAAAGCAATGTTTGTGGTATGAAACAGGAGGAGGAAGCATTTTGTGTTATTGGAGAGTAGACTCCAACCTATGCAAAGACTACTGAAGCAGGTTTTATAACTTTAATAGAAAGAAGATTTATTGACAGGAAATATCTGAGGTATCCAGGCAAGTTTAGCCCCTAGCTAGCTACATCCTACATCCTACCAGTGCTCCTTTGCATTTCTGCCTGTCTAGAGAACAGAGACAGGAAGGAAGATCCTGAGATTAGCAATCACGTAAACAAAGAGTAGGCAGACTAAGAGATAAGAGAAACACAGAGGGAATTCCTAACCATACATACCTCATTGACCCTTGTCAGTAGATTATGAGGTTCTGAAAAACAGTACAACTGAAGTCACATTTTCAGTAGAAATCACATTCCTCTGGTTCTAAACCAGTGCTTGATATATGAAACATAAAGACAGTATTTGTGGTATGACATCACAAATCTCTCCCACTAAATCTATTTTAGCTATATGAAATCAAAAGTCTCTGCAAGCTAAACCAATGTTTATGGTATAAAATCAGAATACTGCCACTAACCAATGTCTCCTCTACAAAATTTCCGCTCCTGTGGGTTAACATGTGTTTGTGATATGAAATCATAAGTCCCCATGAGCTAAACCAGTGTTTGCTGTGTGAAACCAAAAGTCTACACAATTTAAATAAGGGTTGGCCAGTGTGAACTCACAAGCTTCAGCTTCTAACCTAATATTTATGGCTTCCTCTTAAAAGCAGTGTTTTTCCAGTTATAATTCTTTCAACTAAGCTAGTGTTAATGGCTTGAAATCACAAGTCTAGGCTACCAAGCCAGTGTTTTAAAACTCTACAGCTTTGAACACCCACCCAAATGTCAGATCATGCTGTTTGGTTCTTTGTGGCCAACTATATCTTAAATGCTTGCTGGCCCCACCTCCTCTTCTTCATACATCAATCTAGAGACAGTAGGGGCCGCACTCTATTCCTGAGACTCCTGTGGAGGTGCTCTGACTTTCTGGCTACTTGGTATCACTTGCCCTGATGTCATTGGCCTCTGGCACTCCAGTTCAGATGTTTTGGGTGTTCCCCCCCCCCTTGCAGGATGTAGTACAACTGGAGCAAAACAGGCAATACAAATATGTGATTACACCATGCCGTCTGCTATTTCAGCTGAAGTCTTTTTCTTTACTTCTACCAGTTGAAAACCGATTTAAAAGTGGAGGTGAATAAGCAGAATGGAAAGGACACCTAGATGTGTGTCTCCAGATTTTTCTTTATAGCTGAGTAGACTGGCAATGCTATTCTTCTGTACATAAGCAGAATGCTAACATCAGCACTGAATTGCTCCTGGTTGCAGTTTCTTATGGGCTGATGGTTTTGAATGGGTTGATGGATAGTTCCGTCAACTTAAAAGAGAATCTTAAGAATGTTCATTGTTTATTCATGGCTTCCTGCCCTTTACTACCTTTACTGTGAAACATTTATCAATAAGTTACTGAAAATGGACAAAATTAAGGATGGTTTTTAAATATTACAATTAGTAAGCAAAATGTTTTCTTTGAAATTTATTGCGCTGTTATGCAGCATCAAGGCTGACAGATACAGCTTTTGCCCTGATTTACAGGGTTTTGTTTCTTGTTTTTAAATCTGTGATGATAGCTTGAAATGTTGTCTAAAATAAGTAAGAGAAAGGAAACAATAGTGTAGGTAGAAGGAAAAAAGTCTTAGAAGAACGACTGTAAAAATCTGTGACAATATGTTTTTGGAAGCACCATGCTTATTAAAGAATAGCCACATTTGACACACAGAGATGCAAGTTTAATATTTGCACTGAAAGACATGCAAATACCATATAAAGACATTGGATAGAAATGTGGTCTGTTGTAAGAAATGAATGTTTCTCAAAACAAATCACTTTTAAGGTGGGATTAAGGTATATCAGGAAAAGTATAAAAATAAATTGACCTCAATTGGAATGAGGTACTTAAGAAGTGTGTGTGTAGCAGTAGTAGTAGCAGTAGCAGCCGCAACAAGAAGACATAGAGTAAAGAATGAATGAGTCAGTGCTGAATGAATGGAGATTGAACACAGAAGTGACCAGTATGAAAAAAGTACACTGTGGTGGTTTGGTCGTACAGCAAGGATGAATGAGGAATGACTTACAAAACAAATATATGAACAGTAAATAGGTTGAAAGGAGGGGAAAGATCAAGAAAGTCATGGCTGAAGTTAATGAGATCCTCAAAATGAGAAAAGTGAGCTTACAAAGGCAATTGCAATATATGAAGTGGATTTATGGGTATGGTGGAAACAAGGTTGATTTAGAAAAGTAGAAAGGTATATGGAATCTTGTTGATGTAAACTATATTACCTATATTCCTTTTTCTTTCTTATCTCCTGCATTTAATTTCTTTGGCTTACTATTTTTATACACTTTCTGCATTTTGTATAATACTATTTATCCCCAAATCCCATAATGGGTACTATATATATCTATGTATGTATGCATGCATGTAGTCCATTATAATCAGTACTATTCCAGTTAGATTTTTAATTATTATTGTTGCTGTAATTTGATTATGGTCTGGATAGACATTTGGTTTCTGCTACAACTGCCACTGAAAGTCTGCCTAAAGTGAAATGTGAAATAAATGCTGAGCTGTGTCATCAGGCAAGTCTGATAAATGTTGAACTTACCTGAACTCTCACTTCTACTCAATCAATCAATCAATCAATCAATCAATCTCCTGTGGCATATTTTAATGAAATGATTATTCCCAGCCACTTTTTTGCTCAAAGTATAAGTTGAGGTCCTTCTTGAGCAAGCATCCAAGGAATGTAGATTCCACCCAAAGCAGTGGTAATGAAATGTCAGGTCTACAGACTACTAGCTAAAGGTTCTCATAAAGGAGAATATGTGTGGCTCAGGGTTGAGTTGTTGGGGTTTTGGTGTTCTCTAAGCTTACTTCTCTTCCTACAGATATTTCATTACTAGGCTAGGAAGCATGCACTGATGATGCTTCCTAGCCTAATAATGAAGTGTCTGCAGGAAGATGATACAAATCACAGGCCAGATGTGAGGCTTATCTTGTGAAAGAACTGTTAGTCTGACTTTCCCATAGGTATTACAAGAATATAGTTTGCTTTACAAAAGTATCCTTCCCTATCTTTATTCTTATTCCTATTCCCATTATTACTCTATACATATTAATACTTAATTACTTATACTGTTATATACTTAGTATACTTATGCTACTGTCACTATTGTTGTGATTACTTTTATGGCCTCATTCAGAACACTCCTGAAATATTTCATAGCTGTTTCCCTAAACTATATTTTGCAAACCATCAATATATAGTTTGTGCTGAAGATTTTAATTTAATTAAAAATTCTCAGAAGTACTTTAAAAATAGTTTTTCTCAAAATTCAAAGGTATTTTAAACATATATATTGGAATTTATATTAATAGATATTTGCCATTTTAAAATCTAAAATGTAGAGAATATCCTTTTTGTCCATTCATGCACATCAACATTGTTTTAAACTAAATTATTCTTTTTGTTCATCTACCTTGTTGGATCAAGTTATGGATGTTCCAAGAGGCCCCATTTCAATCTCAGATCATGTTCCAGTGATTCTGACTGTGAAATGTAATAATTATGTAATAATAAATGGACAGTTATTTACTGAGACAAAATCTATCCTTTATCAGTTTATGGTTTTTATATTCAGTTAAATCAGCTAGGGACTTCTGTAACTAAACAGCAAATTATCAGTTTCTTGGGAAATATTGAAATGGAAGAGATCAGCAAGATAAAAATAAATTGGCACAACTATTGACATTACAAGAAATTACAGAGACACCTTCATAGACTTATTGGCATTTGTATTGTTAGATATCCATAATCAATAATTTTATCTTTCCATATTTCCTTTATCATTTTATGAAGCTTATATTATAATAATATTAAAGCCTGAGAAAGATCATACTGCATAAGCAAACTATAGACCTTAATATGGATGTTAAGGTGTTAATTGCAACACTAGCCAGAAAGTTATTTCATCTATCATCAACCCATCTCAGCATAGATTTATAAAAACAGACAAACATCTGACAATGGCCACCTGATGTTTGATACTTTGGATATTGTGGCAGATAAATTGTAATCGGCTGTTCTAATTTTGTTGGACATTGAAAAGGCATTTGATATAGTTCAACTGGATATATAAAGTGTGTTCTAAGAAGATATGGGTTTCCATCATCTTTTATTCACTGATTACAATTTGGTATCTTCACCCAGTGGCTAGAGTTATCATGAATGGATTTGTCTTTCATATTATCCAGTCATATTGTGGCACTTGCCAAGGATGCCCCCTATCTCCTTTAGTCTTCAGTTTGGTTCTTGAACCATTGGCTTCTTCTGTTAGATGGCCTCAAGATATTAAGGGTGTGGTAGCACTCAAGACTGAATATACATAGTTCTTTTATGATGATGATATATGGCTATCCTTGAAAATTATGCAGTATCATTACTGAAGTATATTGTATGTTTTATACTCTTGTCATACCAATTTAATAATAATAATTCAGGTATCTCCTCACCATCCTGATTTAGCTTTCTGCCACCTCTCCCTCCCATGGCTGGCAGTGCTATGGGCTACTGGGGGTGGGGAGGAGGGAGGGTGTGCTACCACTGGTACTGCTGCTTTGGGCACTGGAGGGCTGCTGTTGGCACTGTCTGGCCATCCATATGCTGCTGTTGAGATCTCCACTAGCCTTGGTGCTTGTACTTGCTAGCTGCTG
Source organism: Liasis olivaceus (assembly GCA_030867105.1). NCBI lineage: Eukaryota > Metazoa > Chordata > Lepidosauria > Squamata > Pythonidae > Liasis > Liasis olivaceus. Next base: position 197,881,359 of record CM061348.1, read on the forward strand.
CTGTGCTGATGGTGCAGATGGCCTTCTCAGAATGCCATCCCTCACTATCACCTTTATAGCTCTCTGGGCCCTCTTCTTCCTCTGCTGACACGGCCTCCTAGAACCTGAGGGACCTCCTTTCCCATCAGAGACACTGCTACTGTTGCCAGCAAGTCTTCTATCACCACCATCTAGATCGTTCCAGATCTCCCTGCTATCACTCAATTCTTCTTCCAGGTTCTCCTCTACCAGCTACAGATGTCAGTGCTGGGACTTTTTTTATAGTCTAGCCTGCTGCCAATGTTGCCCTCAACCACTCCTAATGTTAACCAGTCACTGACAACACTGACAAGTTAACCAGTCTTTCTCAGTCTGAGGATGTGTGTTGAATGCCTTTTTTTTTTGGAAGAAAAAAAGAATGGCCTATAGAAGAATGTCTCCACAGTCAGTATCATAAGGCAAAACACAATTTTCCCCCAGATTTCTGAAGGTAATTATACAAATGTGCAGCAGAGTGCTACAGACCTAGTGTCAGAGCACATTGTTTCTAAATTATGAGCACTATATTTGCATTATAGCAACTTTCAGTTTAACATGACATGTTTCTAAGTCAGTAGAAAGGTCCCTTGTTCCTTTTTTGTTCAGCTTGCGGTCACCTCATTAAATTCCCAGTATTATTTGAAAGCCAGGCCGCAGATGCTCTCATTAAGGTGTGCTTTGTGATCATAGCAATGGAGTGTAATTGTTGCTTTATTTATGAAAAGGTTAACATATCCTGGAGGTGCTGTTAAAGAATTATTCACACACAATCATGCCAGCAGACTGATAACCATTATTAGCCATTTGTCATTCCCCATTCTGTTTCAAAAGTTTCAGTTAGACTGCGTGGGGAATTGCAACGCATGGAGACTAGTGGTTTTCTGGGCATTTAAATATGAAAATGTATACACTGTGTATTTACTGACTGGCATTCATGATGTGTATTTACTGATTGGCAATTATAGCATATTGTATTTAGGACTGGCTCACAGATTACATTGTCCATATGAATAATATAAAAATCAGATGTTGTCCTAAATGTTGCCCTGACTTGCATGCATATTATATTAACTGCAATATATTGAATCAATCAAGTTGGCTGGATTGTTTGCAAAATAAGCTAAGCCATAAACCATGATTTACAAGTTTCCATAGCCAAGTCCGGGACACGGTGGCGCAGCAGCTTAATGATGCTGAAAGTTGCCGGCCAGAAATGGCTGACGGCTTCGGCGATTCGAGTCCAGCCTTCGCCGTTAACAAGGTGAGCTCTTGTTTCCTCCCCAGCTCCTGTCAACCCAACAGGTCGAAAACTTACGTGAGTAGATAAATGGGTACTCTCACTCCGGTGGGAGGAAAAATGCTGGCAGCGCCTTGCACAGAGAGACGGGATCAGCTGTCGGTAAGCGCGAAACCGCGCTCGCCCGAAAAGGGCGCGAAGCAACGGAAATCCCGCCTCCTGCGCTCGCCAGCTGGGCTCTAGGAAGGAGGCTCTGGCAAACCACTTCCGAAACAATTGCCTTGAAAACTGCACAGGATTTGTCCAGGCAAGGATTCATCCAGGCAAGGACTCGTCCAGGCAGGCACTGCAGGGTCAGGAATGACTGAGCGCAGACAAAAAAAAAAAAAAAATAGCCAAGTCCACACAATAAGCTAACACAAAGTCAGAGAAACTATACTGTGGCCTTACATGAGATGTGAACTCAACCATTGGGTAAAAATTTACTGCCTATTCTTTTTCAAGATGAAAAAATTGATCATATTTTCATTTTTATATGGAAATCATGAAAGCTTATGTAACTGCAGCATGTGGAAACAAGATTGATCCTTTCCTTTTATGAGGTCTCCACAATCTTTCTCCAAAACCTTCATTTGCTCTTGAGGTACCAATTTTTTCTAATGGTGGGACATTTTAATTTAACAGTTGTTTCTCAGACAGAAGCTCAACTGGGATCAAATAAACTAAACGTGATATCTTCACAATAGAAACCCAGCCAGATGATTCAGCTCTTGTATATAGTAGAAGAGCTGATGGTACAAAAATAGAAAACTATACTTTCTGCCAATAGTTCTGCTTGGAGCTAGAAACCATAGCACAATATTCTTTTCTTTTCAACTTGGGTAAGATTGTATCTGAAGATACAGAAGCTTCAGGGGACAATTTTAGATGGGCACAGGGATATCATGGTCAACCAAAGTATTGAGATGTGGCTGCTGAATGATGGGCATTTCTTAAGTCTCAAGAGCTAGGGTAAAAACAGCACAGGATTTTTTGTACTATATTTCAACAGCATAAAAAATGCCAGTGATGATATTAGCAACAGGAAATGTGTCACCTGGTTTTCAGTTCTTTTGATTAGTTTTCTTCAGGGTCTAGGAAGACCAGATCCATCTAGAAGAGTATAATTCAGCCATATTTTTTTCCCACACTGAAAAAAATCACAGTATTTTATAATTACTTTTGAAATTACTACTTGATAAATAATATCCATGGCAGGCTTCATAATAGTTTCATGATACTTTGCAAGATTTACTTCCCAAAACATAGAAATTATACACGACAGTTATAGAAGTGTGTAATATTTGGGACCAAAACAGACAACTTTCTACCTGTCAGCTGCTTGTTAAAGAAACGGTGCCTTTTCTGGGTTTTTATCATCTGGCAAATAGTATCATATGGTTACCAGTATTATTTGATTTGTATTTGCTTGTTTCCTTGTGTAATGTTGCATACCTTGTGAAATGTATTTGTGCAAAGATACAAATGGACATGGATAAAAGATGTAGACAAAACCTACACAGAGCAGGCCATAGAGGCAGAAAAGTTTGTTCAGGCAGTTCTCAGCTTCTGTAGTATATAAAGATGATGTTTAAGAAGACTCAAGAGAAGATTCTTAAAACAAGAGATTGTTCTCAAGTGAGTTGGGTATGGCAATGACACTCCAGTGGAAAATACCAAGAGGTATGAGAAAAGTACTAAGCTAGGACTAGTCAAACTTTGTTGGAAGTTTAAAAAAAAATGGATGGGAATACTAGTATGAGTCATCGTATACACTGAGGTAGTGAGCATGGTGGATTTCATATCTTAATTCTTCTAGAACTTAAACCTCATTTTGCCAGCTAGACTTTGAGTTGGGTGTGTATGGATACATACATAAATTAAGGGATTTAAAGCTTTTAGTTCAGGTACTGCATAAATTTCTGTGTAGCCTGAATCTCTGATTATGTAAAAACAAGGAAGTGACTACTAGCACAATGATGTCCAGAGGAACCAGGTTAATTATCTCTATTTCCGCCTTCTCCAACTTGGGCACTGTCCAGATTTTTGGACTCAGTAATGGCCATGCTGGCTAAGGAATTCTGGAAGTTAGAAGTCCACACATGTGAAGGACACCCAGAATGGGAAAGGGTTCACTATTCTATCCTTTACATATTTATACTGGCAACTGGGACTCTCTTTTTTTCTCTATGATCACCATACTTCGGATATTTTGTACTCAATTCTGCATTCTTTACCAATGACTTTTTAAAAAGGCAGCAGCATAGGACAATTGGAGCAACTTCTAGTTATCTTCATTGTGATTTGGACAAATATGCTAGAATAAGGTAATGCAAGTTGGACTTATCCCAGTCCCATCCCAGATGGCAGTACTAAATAACCCTGGCTACCTTAAAAAGCTAATTAGGGTCAGATTGGGTAATACTTGTATGGGTGAGCATCAGGAAATCCTGGCACTATAAGCTATACTGGAAAGTTGGAAAAACATCCCGGAATAAGGTAATGGCAAACTTTTTCAATATTGTTGGCCGGAAAACCTAAAGATGAGGCCATGAAGTTAGCAAGAATTGAGCTCGACTCAAATGAAACTTTCTCTTTTGCCAGTGCTGAAGGAATGTAACATCAGGGCTTAATTCTGCAACCCCCAAGGCTTCAGTGATTCACATTTTGTTTATAAAAAGTATGAGGGTTTTTTCTTGTCATTTTACTCCTCTTCTGATGCATGTGTTGATTGAGATGTCAACAACCTGCCAAATACTGACAACTTGGACAAGGCAACTTTGCTTAGCTAATTGGCCAGTATGTTTCCCAATATGTGTACTACTGACTTAATTAGATAATTTAATAAATGTTTGTATGTATTGTACGGGACAGTGGCTATCCACTGAAGTTTTATTTACTGGCAACATATGGCAATCTGGTAGATTATTGCCAAAATGACATTAACATTACAAGACTGTATTATTTTTAATTTCCTTCACATTTTTTCAGCCCCTAACATATTTCTATTCTTCTTACACTATTTGTCATCTCCAAATTGCTAAGAAGCAGATTGGAATGAAAAGCTTTTTTCCCCCAAGGCCACCCAATTTGCTTTATGTCAGAGGGCAAAGTATCCAGATGGGCTACCCATGCAGCAGCACGAAATGCCAACGAAAAGACCTGTAGCTCAGTGGAAGAACTTTGCATGGAATGACCCATCTTTAGTCCTCAGCTAAAACAATCTCGTTTTTAATAGCAAAGCAAGAAAACGGAGACTTTGGAGACCTGCTATAGTCAGAGGCAACAATGCCGGACTGGATAGTTGTTACAGTCTGAATCATAAGAATGTGTTTCAGTAGGGTGTCAGGCTTGTGTGTGTGTGTGTGTGTTTGAAAGAAGAAAGTCCACTGACAGGGTCCCCAATTGTTTTTTCCTTTTTAAGGCTTTTCAGAGCACTTTTCATTTCACGTTGAGTGGCAGCTCCCTACCACACTAAAGAAAATCATCTTTCTGTTTGTGATATGCATGTGGATAAGAGCCCTTTTGTGCTACTATACAATGAACAAAATATACAGGTGAAACTCGAAAAATTAGAATATTGTGCAAATGTTCATTTATGTCAGTATGGCAACTCAAAAGGTGAAACCAATATATGAGATAGACGCATTACATGCAGAGCGAGATATGTCAAGCCTTACTTTGCTATAATTGTGATGATTATGGCGTACAGCTTATGAAAACCCCACATTCACAATCTCAGAAAATTAGAATAGTGTGAAAAGGTTCAATATTCTAGGCTCAGTGTCCCACTCTAATCAGCTAATGAATCCATAACACCTGCAAAGGGTTCCTGAGCCTTTCAATGGTCTCTCAGGCTGGTTCAGTAGGAATCCCAAGCATGGGAAAGACTACTGACCTGACAGTTGTGCACAAAACTATCATTGACACCCTCCATAAGGAGGGAAAGCCCCAAAAGGTCATTGCAAAAGAAGTTGGATGTTCCCAAAGTGCTGTATCAAAGCACATCAATAGAAGGTTATGTGGAAGGGAAAAGTGTGGTAGAAAAAGGTGCACAAGCAGCAGGGATGACCGCAGCCTGGAGAGGATTGTCAGGAAAAGGCCATTCAAAAGTGTTGGGGACTTTCACAAGGAGTGGACTGAGGCTGGAGTTAGTGCATCAAGAGCCACCACACACAGACGGATCCTGGACATGGGCTTCAAATGTCGTATTCCTCTTGTCAAGCCGCTCCTGAACAACAAACAACGTCAGAAGCGTCTTACCTGGGCTACAGAAAAAAAGAACTGGTCTGTTGCCCAGTGGTCCAAAGTCCTCTTTTCTGATGAGAGCAACTTTTGCATCTCATTTGGGAACCAAGGACCCAGAGTCTGGAGGAAGAATGGAGAGGCACACAATGCACGATGCTTGAAGTCCAGGGTGAAGTTTCCACAGTCTGTGTTGATTTGGGGAGCCATGTCATCTGCTGGGGTTGGTCCACTGTGCTTCATTAAGTCCAGGGTCAACGCAGCCGTCTACCAGGAGATTTTGGAGCACTTCATGCTTCCTTCCGCAGACAAGTTTTATGGGGATGCTGACTTCATTTTCCAGCAGGACGTGGCACCTGCCCACACTGCCAAAAGTACCAAAACCTGGTTCAATGACCATGGGATTACTATGCTTGATTGGCCAGCAAACTCGCCTGACCTGAACCCCATAGAGAATCTATGGGGCATTGCCAAGAGAAAGATGAGGGACATGAGACTGAACAATGCAGCGGAGCTGAAGGCCGCTATTGAAGCATCCTGGTCTTCCATAACACCTCAGCAGTGCCACAGGCTGATAGCATCCATGCCACGCCGCATTGTGGCAGTCATTGCTGCAAAAGGGGCCCAAACCAAGTACTGAGTACATATGCATGCTTATACTTTGCAGAGGTCCGATATTGTTCTATTTCCAATCCTTGTGCTATTGATGTCATGTAATATTCTAATTTTCTGAGATTGTGAATGTGGGGTTTTCATAAGCTGTACGCCATAATCATCACAATTATAGCAAAGTAAGGCTTGACATATCTCGCTTTGCATGTAATGCGTCTATCTCATATATTGGTTTCACCTTTTGAGTTGCCATACTGACATAAATGAACATTTGCACGATATTCTAATTTTTCGAGTTTCACCTGTAGAAGGAATGCACAGTATCACTGGAAAGATTGGTAGTTAACATAAGGCATGCTTGACTGAAGGTATTCCTTCTCAAGAACAACCTTAAAAGCCAAGACTGTAATTTAGCTGGGGAGAAAAGAGGATGAGGTAGGTCCTTATAAATAGCGATATGATTGGTATGCAGTTGATTAGGGCAGTCCATCCTCTTTTAATCTAATTTGATAGAATCTAGGAAGTCATGGTGAGGCAGAATTCTATTAGGATACCATCCCGGTGTACTACTGATAATAGAAATACCAGAATAAATGGAAGAATTGAGCCTCAAAGCATTTTTCTTTTGAGATAAGAACAGCATTGTTATTCTAACAAGACCACCGTTCTTAAGGTATAGCATTTTAAAGCTGATACTTTTAAAACTTTGCTCATTCAGAAATAACACATGCAAGGGTTATAACATATCTCACTCTCAAACTCTTATTCAGGTTGCTAGCCAGCTATGCCTTCCTTTACAGTATCCCACTTCTGTGTACACATCCCAGTTTTCTGAGTCCCCCCCCCCCCCCCTTTTACAACTTGCAGAGCCACTCTAAGGCTACTGAACATGCTGAGTTTCCATAGGATTTTTCAAGTTTTGTTTTCGTTTGTTTTATGATCAGGCCGATTGGCAACCTCAAGTTCTCCCCACATTAAGCAATGTTATCTGACGAGACATAGCAAGCATGCCTTCTCTCTTGTAGTACTTGCTCTCAGAACATCATTCCCCCTGAGATTGTGTGGCCCGCTTCCTATGCTTAAAAGAGCCCTGAAAACATGGCTCTTCCCCCAGGCCTTGGGTTGGATTGAGTGGCAGACCCCGTGCATTGTAACAGTTTAGAATGACTGTTTCTTCTTCTGGACGTTTGGGGTTTTTACTTTTATTTTAATAATAATTTTATTGTACACTGCCCAGAGTTGCTTTTAATTTTAATTTTATTTTATTGCAGTGGGGGAGGGGATTGCTTCTTTAAGGGTTTTTTTTTTTTAAATATACCACGGCAAAAACTCATGATTTGATAAAAATACTGATGTCTCTTATTTCTCAGGATCTCCATTTTGGTTCCATTTCTATTCATCACTTAACCAACTCAGTTTGCTATTACAAGAATGATGGTATATCCCAATGCAAACTAGGAGGAACCTACACTTCTATCTAATCCTAATGTAAGCAATATTTATTCTATTTTGGATAGAACATTATTCAAAAAGTGTTTTAGGTTTCTTCCTGAGATCCAAATTAGGTATGTGAGCAGCCTGAACTAACTTTTTATGCTAAATCCCTGTAGAATGTTATTTTTCAAGAAAGAGAAAGGGGAAAAATATAGTTACTTATCAGTGAGGTTCAGGACTTCAAAGCAATTCCTGATGTTCTCCTTGAAAATGATGGGCATATTCTGAAGTTTATAATGTAGAAACTGCCTGCCTTTCTTTTCCCACTTTAGCTTATCTTGGTACTTGCATATGAGCAGTTCATGATCTGTTCCACAGTCAGTCCCTGGCCACATCTTTGCTGTTATAATGGAGCCCTTCCACCTTGTTCCAATAATATAGTTAATTTGATATCCATGTGCTCCATCTGGAGATGTCGATATATACAGGCATTGTTTTGGTTGTTTGAAGAAAGTGTCAGTAATAAAGGAATCATTGGATTGGCAGAAACTAGTAAGTAATTATCCTGCTTCATTTCTGTTTCCTAGGCCAAACACTCCAACTATGTTTTGCTCTTTACTATTTTCAAATTTGTCTTTCTAATCTCCAACCATAAGCAACACATCTTGCTTTTGTGTTCTGTTGATTTCAGATTGAACTTAACCATGAAATTCATCAACCTCCTCTTCTGCTTCATTGGTTGGAGCATAAACTTGGATAACCATCATATTAAAGATTTGTCCACAAAGTTGAATTGATATTATTCAGTCATTGACTGCACTGTACCCAAGTACTGTCTTTGTTACATCCTTTCTGAACGCTACATTCCTTCTTTGTTTTTCATGTCCTGAACAGTAAATGGTACTGTATGGTCCTCTGATTTAAAGTGTCCAATTCTAGTCCATTTCAATTTGCTGATGCCTAAGATGTCAATGCATAGTTGATTCAATTCATCTTTGACCATGTTGGGTTTTCTCATGTTCATGCTTCTTATGTTCCATGTTCCCACTGCAATTCTGTCTTTGCAGCTTCACACTTTATTTTCCTGAAACATTAGCAACTAAATATGCTAAAGGCTTTAGTTTAGTCACATGATAAACAGTACTCTGAAATATCCTTTCATTAGCATATTAAGTAGCATCTGACCTGAAGGGCCCGTCGCCTGACAGCATTTCATCAATAACTTTATATTGTCTATCCATGTGGTTTTCTTAGTAAAATACAGGAGTGGTTCACCATTGTCTTCTCCTGTGCAGTATGAAATGATGCCTCTGCCGCTGATTATTCACCTCCAGCATCTTCTTATATCATTGCTGCCCAATGTATGTGCCTCCTTGGCTTAACTGAGCAATATAAAATAATTTAGAGCTGACCTTGGGGAAATAATAAGCAAGCCATTAAGGAGGGACTTGGAGAAGAGATTATAAAATCCAGAGATAGAAAGAAGTATGAGAAAGAAACTCATAATAACCACATCTTGATTTTGTTTAGTATAAGATGAAATAGGGAGACACTTGGAGAGGCTTTCCAGATTGAGTTAATACACCCTACAACAATAAAGCAGATTCCTAGAATACATATAGTATCTGTTTCTTGATATGGCCTACCTTGAACAGTTGACAGAGATGACTTTCATGCCATAGGTGACCCTGTTGGGAGTATATACTTCTGGCATATACTCCTGGTATTCTTCACTCATCATTCCTAGGACCCCTCCCACACACACAATGAGGCAGCATTGCAGGACTTGGGAAGGGCTCCTGGGCTATACCAGATCTTCAGACTATAAGCTGGCAATAGCTAGTGCATATACAGCCAATGTAATTCTAAGATCTATTCAGCTGATTTCTGATTACTAGATATATTCCTATTTAGAAGGCAGAGATTGTACACTGCTGTATATACAAGTAGCTGATTGCAGAGTAACACAATGAATATCAAGCAGTAACTTTAGCTAGATAGAAGGTACTGTAAGAGGCACTCTAGAATTTTATGGCATTAGTAATCTCCCTACGGTTTTTGTTTTCTTTTTTGCACAAAATATTGCTTATTTGAAATAGGCATGGCTGTCTCAGAATATTGTAATCACTTTGGGGTAGTGATCTATAGTGATTTTTCCATTTTAAAACTGTTATTGAAGGTGGCAAATGTATGGATATTTATGAGCAGGTATGTGTATCCATATGCAAACACCTCTTTATAATTTTATTTAATGGTATAAAATGCTATCGTATAATACTTTGCTTTTATAAGGATAATGTATTATGTAATTGCAATTAAGCTATTTTTTATTGATGTAATATTAATTGGAAAAAACTATGCATTCTCAGTTTACTATTACAGAATTTTGAAATTATCCATTGCAAGTATCAGTAACTATGGGATTTCAGGTAGAACATTGTCACAGTGGAATAATGAAAGGGAAATTAGAATTTAAAACTTGCAATGGTTGGGAACAATTATCCATCTATAAAATGCTACATTATACAACTCAGACCTTAAGCAACGGTAGCCTCATTTCCTATCAGCAACTCCTTGTGGTGGTGGGAAGCTGCCTTGTCACAATAGTGAGATAGAAAGGGAAGAAATGGTCCACCCAAACTAATATTCAGGGCCTTCAGCTCATTATAGCTCCTAGTGTCTGAAAGAGAGGTTGGGGAAAAACTAGTGAGCAATTAATTGGGATTAAAAAAAGAAGAAAAGAAGAACCATTATCAACCATGTTGATAAAACATGGGAGGCTGTGAATACACAATTTAAGATAAATCTGAAAACAATTAACAGAGGACAATGAGATCCAATTATTAGATGGGCTCCATATCTTAAAACCTGTCTCTGGCAATGCAGTCTTATGTTTAGAAGCAATTAGGCCTCTGATATTGACTGGCAGAACAACTGCATGTTGTTAGCTAGGATGGCAGAAGGCTACTGTTACTTTCTTCTTGTCTGACTAAGTTCTGCCTACTATGAGTGGATTTTAGGCAGCTAGGTTGAAAAAAACTCTCAGAAAATTACTGAAAAATGAAAAAAAAAAGTTCTTTAATAGAGAACCATAGTATGTAATACAGAACAATAACAGCAAATATAGACCTAAATAAACTAACTGTCTAACAGAATCCAAATCAATGCAAACCAATGGTTGTTCTTTGTCCAAAAAGAAACATGCAATTTGCCATGCTGCTTTGGTTCATTAGATGGTGGTCATTCCATTATTCTTCTACACACAACTCTAGATATAAACAAAAGGAAAAAGGCCTTAACTGGCAACTAATAAGCTACTGCTTGAAAGTCGTCATTGTTTAATAATAGTGCAAGTATAACAACTTAAAAAAAATGCTAAAATTGGTTCCCCATCGCAATTAAAGCATGAACAATGTAACAAGAACCCATAATGATTCATATTTTGCTGCTGACAGAATAAACCAATCCTTCGCTTCCTAATGTCCCCTGAATAAACACACCACTTTTTCAGGGTAAACCCAAGTAGTTATTGAGGGTTACATTTTATCTTTTACTTTGCTTCATTTCTTCAGGAGACTCCTTTCTAAACAACTGTCTTCAATATCTGTTCCCCTCTTGTCCTCAGCCTCCGCAGACACTCCTTTGTAGACCTTATTCAGGCTTTAAGGAAATCACATTTGGAGGAATGAAGATGAATGCATTAGTTCTTCTCTCTTGCTTCTTTGACAATGCATAGAAGGCAAGCAATCTTAGTAGAGAACTTCCTCTGGCTATAGAGGCTCTCCATACAATTGGGCATTTGATTTTCCATTGTGCTGAGTTCTATGAAGAATTTCCATAAATAAAAGAGGCCTTCTACTCTAGATGATAATTGCCTATGGGCTCTTTGCAAGGCAAGAAACAGGACTGGTGAGCTTGTCTCCTCTTTCCGTGTAAGCTGTCACCAGATTTTCCTAATGCCTGAATATAGCTTTTCTGGCCTTTGATTTTATAGCAGCTTCGTAGTTGAAAGCTGCTGTGTTCTACACTGTACAGGATTATAGCACTGGGATATAACAATTTTTTGCTTGTTGAATTCTATCATAGATGAACAAAGGTGCTTTCTAAACATGTGTTAATGGAATTTCATGAAAATAACAGAACTCTTAGGAAAATCTATCATTAGCTTGTCTTTTCTACATACCACATCACCATCACCCGGCACAAAGTTTGCTGAATTTTCCCTTCCAAAGATTTTTTGGGGTTTGCACTAGGCAAATAGCACTGGATGCAGAGGAGATTGATTTATGCTAATCCTGCACAACATTTTCTTCCATGTCCTGCTGAGAATGGCTTACCTTTTTCCTATCTTTAGGTATATTACTGTTCCAAGGCCAGTACTGATCTCCACACACAGCTGTAATCATGTTGGTTTTCTCATATGGTATGTTTTCAGTGCTGGAGAACAGAGAATAAATATAGAAGCAGGCCCTCTTCTTCTCATGTTTCTCCCACTTTTAACAAAGTAATTAATTATGATTACTTATGCTGATATGAACATATTCAGTTATTGTCCCTTCAAGGCTAACAATGCAAGTATCCTGTGATACCGCATGCTCGCTACTCCCCATCAAGACTATTTTAGAAGAACCAATACTAGGGTTGCAGCAGAATTCAACACTGAAAGTTGAAGAACAGATGGATGAACATGTTAAGTAAGTAGAATAGGGTAGAAGAAACTTGCAAAGATGTGTGGGAATAAAGTAAATATGTTAGGTTCAATACTAATTATCCCACAGGTATAAACAAAGGTATTTAATGCTTGATTGGACTTTGAAGAAGCAGGATAGGAAGAGTATTGACACTTCTGAACTTTGGTGTTGGAGAATACCATGGACAGCCAAGAAAACAAATGAATGGATCATCAAATGAATCAACCCAGAATTCTCATTTGAGGCAGAAATGACCAGGCTCAAATTATCCTGTTTCAGACACATTATGTGAAGACCTAGCTCTCTGGAGAAGGCTCTAATGCTGAGAAAGGTATAAGGAAAGAGGAGAAGAGGATGACCAGCAGGAAGGTTGATGGACAGTTACAGTGGCAATAAGTGCACTGTTGGGAGACTTGAAAGACCAGGTTAGAGACAGATAGTCATGGGGAAAATCTATCTATGTAGTCACCAAGAGTCGACAAAAACTTGATGGCACATAATCAGTCAAACTCCTTTAACATAGTCCTTTTCATCCATAGTGCTACTGATCATGATAACTCCTATCTTAAAAAAAAAATAAAAAACATTCTCAACTCACTAGTGTTGGCTCTTTACCAGGAAAATCATTAGGTTTCACAGGCAAGTGAAAAAAGTATAGTATCTTGAAAATTTTTAATATAAGTGACATTACCAACTCTAACCAAAAGTCTATAGTAGCACTAATAGGTTGTCTATCAGAACACATACAGGTGAAACTTGAAAAATTAGAATATGGTGCAAATGTTCATTTATGTCAGTATGGCAACTCAAAAGGTGAAACCAATATATGAGATAGACGCATTACATGCAAAGCGAGATATGTCAAGCCTTACTTTGCTATAATTGTGATGATTATGGCGTACAGCTTATGAAAACCCCAAATTCACAATCTCAGAAAATTAGAATATTACATGACATCAATAACACAAGGATTGGAAATAGAACAATATCGGACCTCTGCAAAGTATAAGCATGCATATGTACTGAGTACTTGGTTTGGGCCCCTTTTGCAGCAATGACTGCCGCAATGCGGCGCGGCATGGATGCTATCAGCCTGTGGCACTGCTGAGGTGTTATGGAAGACCAGGATGCTTCAATAGCGGCCTTCAGCTCCGCTGCATTGTTCGGTCTCATGTCCCTCATCTTTCTCTTGGCAATGCCCCATAGATTCTCTATGGGGTTCAGGTCAGCACCCTCTATGGGGCGCTGGCCAATCAAGCACAGTAATCCCATGGTCATTGAACCAGGTTTTGGTACTTTTGGCAGTGTGGGCAGGTGCCACGTCCTGCTGGAAAATGAAGTCAGCATCCCCATAAAACTCGTCTGCGGAAGGAAGCATGAAGTGCTCCAAAATCTCCTGGTAGACGGCTGCGTTGACCCTGGACTTAATGAAGCACAGTGGACCAACCCCAGCAGATGACATGGCTCCCCAAATCAACACAGATTGTGGAAACTTCACCCTGGACTTCAAGCATCGTGCATTGTGTGCCTCTCCATTCTTCCTCCAGACTCTGGGTCCTTGGTTCCCAAATGAGATGCAATAGTTGCTCTCATCAGAAAAGAGGACTTTGGACCACTGGGCAACAGACCAGTTCTTTTTTTCTGTAGCCCAGGTAAGACGCTTCTGACGTTGTTTGTTGTTCAGGAGCGGCTTGACAAGAGGAATACGACATTTGAAGCCCATGTCCAGGATCCGTCTGTGTGTGGTGGCTCTTGATGCACTAACTCCAGCCTCAATCCACTCCTTGTGAAAGTCCCCAACACTTTTGAATGGCCTTTTCCTGACAATCCTCTCCAGGCTGCGGTCATCCCTGCTGCTTGTGCACCTTTTTCTACCACACTTTTCCCTTCCACATAACCTTCTATTGATGTGCTTTGATACAGCACTTTGGGAACATCCAACTTCTTTTGCAATGACCTTTTGGGGCTTTCCCTCCTTATGGAGGGTGTCAATGATAGTTTTGTGCACAACTGTCAGGTCAGCAGTCTTTCCCATGCTTGGGATTCCTACTGAACCAGCCTGAGAGACCATTGAAAGGCTCAGGAACCCTTTGCAGGTGTTATGGATTCATTAGCTGATTAGAGGGGGACACTTTGAGCCTAGAATATTGAACCTTTTCACGCTATTCTAATTTTCTGAGATTGTGAATTTGGGGTTTTCATAAGCTGTACGCCATAATCATCACAATTATAGCAAAGTAAGGCTTGACATATCTCGCTTTGCATGTAATGCGTCTATCTCATATATTGGTTTCACCTCTTGAGTTGCCATACTGACATAAATGAACATTTGCACGATATTCTAATTTTTCGAGTTTCACCTGTATGCTCATCAGTCCTGATCCTTATTTCAATTAGCAGTTCTTTATTAAATAAGTCAGTGTTAATGAGGTAATCTAATGTTAACAGGGTACCATTCAGTGAAATAAGGAATACCTAGCAAACTGAATGACAACATTGATTAAGGATCACTCCGGACTCAGCCAGCATTTGGGGTTCCATTGGAAGCATAGTTTCATGTGGTTCAGTATTCAGAATTGGAATAGCCTAGAGGCAGAGAGAGCAGTAGGATGAGATGACACAGAGAAATGGGGAAAGAGAGCTACAGTATATCATCCTGCAGTCTTGCAAATCACACCTGCTTTTAGCTTTGATAGTCCCACTGTTCTATAATCCTGAAGTAAAGCATAGCTTGACCTCTCTTGCAGCCCACTACTTCTTGAATGGGGTTTAAATACTTTCAGATCAGCCTTGGACCCTTTTGCCTGAGTAAAATCAGGTTCCAATCTTGTCCAGGTGGGTCCACAAATTCTTCTTCCTTTGCTGACTAGACGTTGCACTTCTAGGCTCGAGGGAGGCTCCGTGCAAGTGCTCTTTGAGGGATCCCCCCCCCCAAACACATTCCTTGGTGCTTCACTCCCAGTTCCTCTCTACTGCCATTTTTTCTCTTTTTGTCTCTGCTCCCCAGTTCCCCATTTACCTGTAGTAAACAGTGACCCCTGTGGGATCATTTTGTCTAATTGAAAAGCCTGTAAAAGAGGGGAGTGGGCAGGTGGCAGGATCTGACTTACGTTCTGTGATGCTGAATTGGGGGAGGGGTGTTTCCTGGCTCCAGGTTCCCTATTGTCTATTTGCTTCTTAATCTTCCTTTGTTATTTGTACATTCATCTTTCTGCTCCCTTGTGGACAGATCCAGATAAGGATGCAAATCTAGTCATGGATCAATCTGACAGCTTCCACCATTCTGACCATCAAATATGCCAGTCCTGGCTTACTTTTTTTGTAATGTTATAGATATATGCAATGGGGAATTCCCATTTGTATGCAAAAATCTTGCTGCAGAAGCAGTAGCATTTTCCCAGAATGAGATGCATTAGCGATTGGAAGAGATACCCTGTCTCACAGGTCCTATTTGTCTCTGCTTGGTGATTGGATATCAGGAGTGGGTAAAGAGGCCAAAATATAGCAGCATAATCAGCTGGCTACCATCATAAGCACACAAAACACTTGTTTTTACTCTTTTTTTTACAGCAGGACTTTTTTTCAGCACAAAACTAAGTAGATGGGAAGAAGAACATCTTGCCAGCTGGCAGATAAGCATTGATTAGCTAAAATATCTTCATGCTCATCCATGATCAGGAAAGATAAGTTGCAATGGCTGTTGATTTCTTGCCAACACCAGACTCACAGATAAGGCAACATTCCCATTCCCATAACATCTTAGTATCCTAACATTGTCAAAACACTAGTGAAGCTCTCTTTCTTTCAATTCTGAAATCAAAAGAGTTGGGGGATGGAAAGGCTGCTCATATTTCAGTTCATTCAGACAAGCACTTCACCTTGAATCCTGATTTCTAATTATATGATATTTATATGTGATGGTTTCTGAATTATAATCCATACTCCATTATAGAGTGATCTGTTCACTACATCCCAATTCTACTTGGATGAGATGCCCACCCAAACTACCCAACAGTACTCATCTACTTCTGGCCAAGCCCTGATGGTAGGCTGGAGTGTGCAAAATTGGTTAACAGAATGGCTGGAAGAGTTTTATCCTCTTTGGAAAGGTGTTCACTGTTACTGTAATCAATGGCAGAGAATTGGTTCAGGTTTCTGATTAGCTGAAGCTTTATGTTTCATCTCATGCCTAATAATAATTTGATGGATTATAAATCAAGAATATTGCTTTATAAAATGAGCTGGCTTTCATGCATTAAGCATTCATGCATGCCAACTCTTAGTTGCCATGCTGTTCTGCTTTGCTGCAAATAGTTCTAGTTCAGTAGGGATCCAGCAGGAATCTGAGGACATGATCCAAACATATGACCCAAATCAGATTCTCGCTAATTTCATGTTTTAAACCTCTATCACTGAAGTCAGTGGATCTTTAAATGCTCAGCTGGCATCATGACCATAGATGCTGTTTTAAAGAATCATGTGGATATGGTTTTTCAATGCTCTGTCTCTGATGAATCCTGTGTCATGTCTGAAACTAGCTCTGCTTCAATAGGAGTGATATATTCAGGATGAGGTAACATGGAGTGCTCAGATCACCTGACTCCTTACATGTTTCACCATGGGAGAAAAGCACATTCTCTACAACACACATTACCTTCATCTTCATTGTAAGTTTATTTATTAATTTATCAAATTTGTAAAGCTGCCTGGCTCTGCGTGTCATACACGAATAAAATCAGATTATAACTAGGAAAAGAAATAGACCCCCCCCCCCCCATAACGTGTCCAGGAGAAGAAAAGCAGCACATTCTTTTACATAAAACTCCCCCAAGAGGCCTGCCACCCATCTTAGTCCAAGGTCTGGGTGGGTGGGGAGCAGATTTTAAGAGCATGTTTGACCAAGGGCAGGGTAGGGGCCATATAGATTGCTGGGGGATGCTATTCCATATGGCAGGCACTGTGACAGAGAAGGTCTGCTTGGTGGATCCCATCCGATGACACTGTTTAATCAAAGGAACGTGAGCATGCCAATTCTGTCTGATCAAACCGAATGGGCAGAAATTACAGGAGACAGACAGTTCTTCAGGTGGCCAGACCCTACGCCATGAAGAGCTTTGTAGGTGATAACCTGAATCTTGAATTGTATCTGGAAGCCTACTGGCAACTAGTGCAGCTCATAAAAGCAGAGCTGCAACATAGGCATACCATGTATGCCCATAATTGCTGAGACACCTACATTCTGGAACAGGTGTAGCTTCCGAGTGGTCTTCAAGGGAAACCCCTATAAAGCTTGTTGTAATAGTCAGCATTTGAGATGACTAAAACATGAATGACTATCTGGAGGACCTCTTGATCTAGAAATGGGTGCAATTGGTACACAAGATGAATACGGGTAAAAGTCTTCCCAAATTGCACAGATGGAAAGTCTCTAGTTTTGTGTGTCCCAAACACCTACAGCTACTCAGTCTTACTAGGATTCAGTCTGAGCCTGTTCCTCACATCCTCCAAACATTGGGACAAGGCCTGATCAGCTAGCCTGGGGTCAAAAGTTCAGGCATGGATATTGCCACATAGCAGGGAAGCTAGTACAGCAGCAACAAATATTTTGTTGATATTTCTTATTTATTTAGGTGTATTTTATACTCTATTTTTAACTGATTTTAGCTTCTATATAAACCACCCAGAGTCTTTTTTTTTTTTTTATGAGATGGGCAGTGACAAATCTGATATATAAGTAAATATAAATAAATAAAATACAACTTGCATGAGATATTCAGTGGCATCCAGAAAACAGAGGGAAATGGGTTGCCAGTGATCAAATATGGCCATATTAGGCTGGTATGACCAAATAAAAGTGTAGAAAATTCAAATTAACTGCTCGTATAAGCAAGCCTTGGTAAAATCCAATAACCTTCATTGCATTCTCCAAACCTCCATGTTTACAAATAGTATTCATTTTAATAATAATAACGTTCAAACTAAAGCATGAAAAACCAAGAGGTCTTGGGTTACATCAACTGAAAACACTCCAGTTTAGCCTTTTTGCGAGGCATTAAGCTGTACTTTGGTGAGACTGACCTGTGTTTTGTTGAATGTATTATATTAAGCTGCCATAAACTGGTTTTAAGTAGATATTATGATATCATCATCATCTTCTTCTTCTTTGTGTTCCGCATCTGGTCAAGTTCAAGTACTGAATTGTTTTGAGAGAAATGGTCAAAAAGGTTATTAAAATAAAACGTTTCAGCTATGTAACTTTAGGGGCAGAGTTGAATGATGTCATGGGGTGGGAAAGCTGTGAATGGAGTTTGAATGCTTAAAAATTCTTCAGTTGTACTTCTTTCCAGATTGATCATGATTACTTTATTAAATATTGCTCTCTGGTTTATTTATTTATTCATATATTCATGTTTTGCTTGCATTTTAGGGAAGACTGATTTCAATAAAGCTCTAAGTGATTTTTATAGCTCTCAGTTTGTTGTCAGTGTTCAGGACTACATTCAAGCTGCTCAGCAGTATTTTTCAGTTCTCCCAAAGATATTGAGGAAATTCTCTTGGGTCTTTCCTTGGAACTATTTATTTTCTGCCAAGATAAGTTAGGGTGGAAAGGGACACAAAACCAGAGGTACTGGAAAATAAAGAACTACAGGTGAAACTCAAAAAATTAGAATATCGTGCAAATGTTCATTTATGTCAGTATGGCAACTCGAAAAATTAGAATATCGTGCAAATGTTCATTTATGTCAGTATGGCAACTCAAAAGGTGAAACCAATATATGAGATAGACGCATTACATGCAAAGCGAGATATGTCAAGCCTTACTTTGCTATAATTGTGATGATTATGGCGTACAGCTTATGAAAACCCCAAATTCACAATCTCAGAAAATTAGAATATTACATGACATCAATAACACAAGGATTGGAAATAGAACAATATTGGACCTCTGCAAAGTATAAGCATGCATATGTACTCAGTACTTGGTTTGGGCCCCTTTTGCAGCAATGACTGCCGCAATGCGGCGTGGCATGGATGCTATCAGCCTGTGGCACTGCTGAGGTGTTATGGAAGACCAGGATGCTTCAATAGCGGCCTTCAGCTCCGCTGCATTGTTCGGTCTCATGTCCCTCATCTTCCTCTGGGCAATGCCCCATAGATTCTCTATGGGGTTCAGGTCAGGCGAGTTTGCTGGCCAATCAAGCACAGTAATCCCATGGTCACTGAACCAGGTTTTGGTACTTTTGGCAGTGTGGGCAGGTGCCACGTCCTGCTGGAAAATGAAGTCAGCATCCCCATAAAGCTCATCTGCGGAAGGAAGCATGAAGTGCTCCAAAATCTCCTGGTAGACGGCTGCGTTGACCCTGGACCCTGGACCCTGAAGCACAGTGGACCAACCCCAGCAGATGACATGGCTCCCCAAATCAACACAGACTGTGGAAACTTCACACTGGACTTCAAGCATCGTGCATTGTGTGCCTCTCCATTCTTCCTCCAGACTCTGGGTCCTTGGTTCCCAAATGAGATGCAAAAGTTGCTCTCATCAGAAAAGAGGACTTTGGACCACTGGGCAACAGACCAGTTCTTTTTTTCTGTAGCCCAGGTAAGACGCTTCTGACGTTGTTTGTTGTACAGGAGCGGCTTGACAAGAGGATTACGACATTTGAAGCCCATGTCCAGGATCCGTCTGTGTGTGGTGGCTCTTGATGCACTAACTCCAGCCTCAGTCCACTCCTTGTGAAAGTCCCCAATACTTTTGAATGGCCTTTTCCTGACAATCCTCTCCAGGCTGCGGTCATCCCTGCTGCTTGTGCACCTTTTTCTACCACACTTTCCCCTTCCACATAACCTTCTATTGATGTGCTTTGATACAGCACTTTGGGAACATCCAACTTCTTTTGCAATGACCTTTTGGGGCTTTCCCTCCTTATGGAGGGTGTCAATGATGGTTTTCTGCACAACTGTCAGGTCAGCAGTCTTTCCCATGCTTGGGATTCCTACTGAACCAGCCTGAGAGACCATTGAAAGGCTCAGGAACCCTTTGCAGGTGTTATGGATTCATTAGCTGATTAGAGTGGGACACTTTGAGCCTAGAATATTGAACCTTTTCACACTATTCTAATTTTCTGAGATTGTGAATTTGGGGTTTTCATAAGCTGTATGCCATAATCATCACAATTATAGCAAAGTAAGGCTTGACATATCTCGCTTTGCATGTAATGCGTCTATCTCATATATTGGTTTCACCTTTTGAGTTGCCATACTGACATAAATGAACATTTGCATGATATTCTAATTTTTCGAGTTTCACCTGTATATTTCTTCCAGTACAACTTTAAACACAAATGAAAGGGCACAATTTTGAGGACAAGGTTGAGTTTTAGTGTAATATGTGCTTTCCCCCACATAGTAAAACATGTATTTTGAGATAATTTTGAAAATATGGTAATAGTAAACTATCTTTACTAAAACTATTCTACTCAGAAAACAGAATTGTGCTTTATATCCTTTTGCATTTGGAACAACCTGTTTATAAATTCCATGTTTATAAAGTTACTTTCAAATTTTTGGTTGTTTCTTAATCAGTTATCTAATAAGAGCAGAAGTCAAGATTAGGCTCTGGAGTTTCTCATTAGATAGATCAACTAAATATCTGCATCAGTTTTTTGTTCATATTGCACAATTGTTAACTTATCTCTATACACAGGCAAAATAGATAAATTCTTAGGGTTAAGAAGATATAATTGATAAAATCAGATTACCATCATTTAATTTGTATTCAATCATTCAGATTTGTATGGGGGACGATTGTGAACTCACTAGAAAGTTAAAGTTTTAATTTTTTACTATTCCCTTCATGATTGTTTGCAGTTTTGGTTCTTTATTATTAGATGGTGCTTTTAACTTTTTCTGTATGCTGCCTTCACTCATTTGATGATTAAGTGACCTTATGTACCCAACAAATAACTAACTAAGATGATGAAAATCAAATTTCAATAATGTATAAATCATCAATAACACTTCCACCCCTAGAGGAAATTAAGGTGAAATAGCAGTCAGACCCTCTGTTTCTTTTAGGACACCTATAACTGAACAAAAAATTGTTATTCTTAGGGAGCACTCTGATTTGCTAATTATCAACTTTATGACACTATTGAAGAAATATCAACTCTTCTTTTCTTGGGAATAGTCAAAATGTCTTATCTCTACCCAGGAAATCTGCATCACTTTATCTAATATTTGTCCTGCAGATACTGCAATCTGGATGTAGTAAGATATCAGGCATGATTATTCCCAATATTCTTATCAGATGTTCACCTAATCACCTTATCATATATTTGGTTTTCCCTCAGACTTATTTTTTTATTTTAATCTCACAACCCTTTTACCCCTTAGTTCCTATTTATTTCTTCCATTTTTGCATCTAGATTACTCTTCAATCTCTTTTTCTTTGAGTATGATATATTGTAAATCTTCAATGTACTATATTCTTCTGGGTACTGTGCATTCAGTTTTAATTATGCATAGCCAGTAGTGGACCAGTGCATGATCTCTGCAATCCTTTATTATCAAAATAGCTGTTAATTATGAAACCCCATTGATGGGAGGCATTCTCGGGTTTTAGCAGGAAACATTGATATCAGTTGTAACTTCTTAATCCTTTATATTCTAAATACGAATTCCTTCATATGGTGCAGGCCCCTTTAGTCTCTGGAGTATGCTGATCTTCTAGGCCAACCTACCTGGCTGGGCTCATGTCCTGTTTAGAGCAGCACAGTTATAAATCCTACTGGCTGGAAACAGGGATCAGGTTGCAGTGACAGCATAGTCTGTGCCTGTAGCTGGGTCAAAATAAGGTTCTTCAAATAACAAGTATGAGGGGCAACCAAGTAGTGGAGTCTGTCTAAGTAAGTAATCTGAAACAGTGTTGTCAAGCAAGACATAGAGCAAAGATTTCAGTTGCAGTAACGTTGGGAATGAGGAGGAACAGGGTGTCTCCTCCTAGGTGCTGCTTGATTAATGAACTTGGGCAGTCCAGCTTTTGCCAGGTTTTACCCACAACCACTGACTCTGCCTTAGCTCCTGCACCCTTTGTAATCTGCTTGTTCTGGGGCTAGGAGGAGGGGGCATGGATTCTGAGAGCTCCTTTTTTCCAGTCATCTCTGTTCTAGGAGAATCATTTGCTTCCAGCTCCTCCCCAGCAGTCACTGGCAACTTCCCAGTCCCCAGCGGTCCCGGTCCTGAAGAAGCATTGCCTCCTCCTCCTCCTCCTCCTCCTCCTCCTCCTCACTATCATAACACTCCTCACTAGCTTTCCTGGCAGCATGGACTACTTGTATCCCCCTACTGATATTCTCTCCTACCTAAATCTTTAGGGTCTTAATGAAAATGTGCCCCGTGGTTTTGAAAAGGGGAACTGGGCTGTTCTCGAACTGCTTCTGTCTCATGGGTCCTTGTGCCCTGCATTTAGGGGCTGCAGACTTAATTTGCATGCTGCAGTTTCATTTGTTCCCTGAATTAAGCAAATTACTCCACAACCTGATATGATATGATCTCTTTTAATTTTTAATTTGCTTTGTACATCCGCATGAATCAATTTTTCCAAGCCTTGCCCAACCAAAGTACTGTTTTGCAGGGGCAGTGTGGTATAGGTGAACTCACAGATACTGTGGACAAGATATATTGTGAAAAGGGGAAAGGGTTTTTGGCACAGCCCAAAGCTCTTGGGACCAGAGCAATATTATACTAATGGGTAGGCAACCAGCTGCCAAACTTGTTGCAACTGAGGGAGAGTAGTCTCAGATGTAGAGAGTAAGGAAGATGTCTTTGACAGAGATAGACCAGATCTGTTATCAAAGCAACAAGATGAAGAACAGGGATTATTCTTCTTGTTCAAAAAAGAAGAAGGTATGCTCACACAATTCAGGCAGACACTTCCCTAATTCACATGAGTATAAGGGGGTGGGGTAGGAGTGGGAGTAAAGCACAATTAGACTTGCAAAATTCTGTTACTATAGCCAATATTAATAAAAGCAGTTTGAGCTTTCTTGTGGAGTTGATGTCTTGGTTTGGTCTAATTAGTGAGACTGACACCCCAGGTGAAACAGCCTGTTCTGTTTGCCCTTTCTCAATTAGGTAGACATTGCAAACTAACTGCCTAAAGTTATGTAAAATGTCATGCAAAGGGATGGTTAACATTCCTAATGGATGTTTATTTCAAAGTCAAAACAGAACTTAGTAAAATCTAACCATAGCTTCAAAGTTTCTCATAATGAAAAGGTTCCTTTGTGTTTATAGTTGCATAAGAGTAGGCTCTCTCTTTACTGAAAAAAATAATTTGGGATGTCCAAGAATTGGGACCAAAACCATGGTCCTGCTCCATATATTGATAGAAGATCAAAAGAAGTTAATAGTATTTGTTTATTCATTTATAACATGTATAGTATAGATCGCTTCAGACTAAAAAGACGTTATTTCACTATGATTAAACAAGTTAATCTGTTCTTTCCCTAACACAAGGAAATGTGCCTATACATTAGTGCCATTGTTGATCTAAGATTTCATTGCATACAATATGACATATTTTCATGGGGCGGTTGTAGGAATGAGCCTTTGCCACAACACTAAGGCAGTACTATTGGGTTACACAATATTGTTTGTGATGGAAGAATAATCTAATCTGGTATCAAGTAGTTTGTTATTTACTTTTTGATTCACATAATAAGAAGTCACATAGCTATGTATCATGAATTTTGGAAGTAATTTAGCGTGTTTCACTTGTCTGAACAACAACCACAAGAGTCTAGCAATCATCTGCTGAGGCATTTCACTTCACCATCTATCCCCTCAGAAGTGTCTTTTGGGGAACGTTTACATGTGCCCAGAAGACTTTTGAAGAGTCTTTGAGCTTCTGATATGTAGTTTCAAGGAGAAGATCCAGGAGATCACCTCAGCAAATAATTTGTCCACATTTATAAAACTAGTTTGTGAAACCACATGCTTTTGGTCACCTAAGTAGGAGAGGAAAATAAGATCAGTACTGATTTGTAGGTTTGTTATGATTTAGCCTGTGCTTGTGAAACTTAGCAAATAAAAAACACATTAAATAAGATGACAAAACGTAGAATATATGGGGCCCTTTCTCTGCATCACTACATTTAACCCAGCTCTTCCTTTCATGCAGGAGGTGAATTTTCACCCCCTCTTGTCTTCTCACTCTCTTGCCCCTCCTCTTTCAATTTGTTGAGATGCTGAAATCTGCTTTGTGTGATTTATGAAGGAACTTGAAGCGATTAGTTTCACAGTGCATGAAAATTCCTAGGTTCAGAGGGATGTCCAATCTGTTACACTATGAGCTGTTGACTGGATGAGAACTTGAGCAGCACAGAGCCATAAGGAGATTGTGTTGGGTTATTAAACACTTGTGGTAAAGCTGCTTATTCTTAATTCCCCAGTGTCCTGCCAAAGTGGTTGGATAAGATCAGATCAGATTAGATCAAAGAGCCTGGGAACTGGTCTTTTGAACAGATTCATTTAATCAATAAAGAGAGAGAGAGAGAGAGAGCGCACACACAGTGGTACCAGGATCACAAGAGATTAGGAAAAGGAAAATAAGAAAGAGCAGATTTTTTCTTCTCCCATTCTTTAAAAATTAGAATTCTGAATGCCAAGGAATGGAGCATTTTCTTCCGTTCCTTTCCTTTTTTCCCTTCAGTTTCTGTAAATGTATCAGCATAACATATAGAACAAGTGATTCCTTTAAAGTTTTGTTACTGAGCAGACAGTTTAATGCCAAACATTTTCTAATGCAGTAATACTTAATGAATCAAGAGGTTGTGAAAGTATTATTAAAGCAATCGGTGCTCTAAAATACCTACTGCGAAAAACGTATCAAGAAGCAGTTTTTGCTTTAATAAATCCTTTAAGATGGTGATGGTGATGGTGATGGTGATGATGATAATTTTGGGCTAGGTTAATTTGCAAAAAATTATCAATATTTCTTTTACATTGTAGGAGGACAAATAGCTAACCTGATTTTACCTATGTTTATTCAGAACCTGATGCCATGGAACTTTGGGAATAAAAATATATGTAGAATGGATTACAGTCCAAGATATATACATTAATCAAAACTATAAATACAATTCATTAATAAATCATATTTCTGTTTCCTGTTGGATTATGAATCATTATACTGAATGTAATTAAGACAAAAATGGTAGCTTATGGCATCTCTTATGGTTCTTTCATATATCACAGCAATTTTACAAGCAACTTTAAAACCAATACCTATGCAACACTAATTTTAATAAAAATAGAAAATATGGAAAAATGCCAGATGTAACTGCTCTTCCGGGCATTGCTGGGCAAATTCCCTTTAATGCACAGTGGGATTGGACTCCAAATGAATTAGCAGTGCAGGTGCCTTGAGAAAAATGATTGGCCTTAATAGTATTATAAAAATTAAGCCTGCTTTTACAGAATACAATTTATACTCAGAATTAAATACGGATATGTATTTATAAATCCATTCTATAAAACTTAATTTTCCATCCAGATATGCTGATTATTTCAGGCCCTCCATACCTTTACCAATATTTAATTACTTTGGAACGCTTTAACTCTATTTTCCAAATCAGCATGCATGCATAAAATGACTGCAATCTAATTTGACGTATTATTAGTGATGATTATTGTCATAGATAAATTAGATTGAACAGAAAATAACCTTCATCCTTAGCATGTTTTAGCTCTCAGAATTAATGTGATTTGGTGAATACACATAAATAAAAGTCTGATGAGTCCCTGCTGACTATGAGGCCTGCTGGTGCTGAAGTGTATCAATTTCATGCAGATGATGAATTCCTTAAGCATTCAGTGATAATCATGCTTGATTTGACAAGCCTTTCTCATGCTATTTTAGGGCCTTAATTTTCTGTGAAGTTCTGTCAAGTGCTCATCAAGCACTCACTTATCTCCCTATCTTAACCTGGCAGCCAATCACAAGGTTGCCTAACAAGGCCGCTACCAAGTGCTGAGCTATTAATATTCTGGTCATGTGACTGTCCAAGGAGAGAAGCCAATCAATGACTGATTAACATTCAGGTCATGTGACTCCCAAGGAGAGTAAATGAGTTACACAGTAAGACATCAAACAAATTTTCATCTTGAAAGAGTGATTGCTTTTTCTGCTGCTGTGATGTTTGTCAAATTCACTCTAGCCTTGTCCAATTAAGCTCCATGAGATGAATTAATAATGAAGAGATGTAAGCACTCTGCCAGCATGATATCTACAAGTAGAACCACAGAATGGAGACTGATGGAAAGGGAAACTGATTGGAAAATGTCCAATCGAGGTGGTGAGAAAAAATGCTTCCAAAAGTTGAGGCTCTTTTGTCATATTTTGTTTGCACTGTAATCCCATTTAAGAAGATATTTGGGGAACCTTCAGACAGCTGTTGCCTTTTCTAAGCATGTGGTGAATTTTGCATTCAACAAATGGTAGGAATTCAATGGGACTAGGAAAAGGAAATGTAATTGGCACTAGCACCAAAATATGTCCACTCAGGTCTGTATTTTTCCATCCCATTAGATGAAATTTCTATATATATATCATAAAATAAAACTTTGTCACCCTTTGATAATATTTTGCTCACCTAAACTTGTTTTGCCACTGTACAGCTCATGGAGTTAGGTTGTGTGAACATACCCAATGCACTAGAGATTCTTTGATCCAACAGAAACAAATCTATTTTTCACACAGGTATATTCTCACCATTTGATAATGTCATCAAGTCTATGAAGAAGATTGGTCACAGTCAGTGAATATGAAGAATTTACAAAACCATATTTTTCACTGGGTGATGTGATTACACTTAGTCACTGGATCATTTCAAACTTCTGTCACACACTGGCTCTGTGACCATATTTTCAACAATGGCAGGCTGTCCCTGCAATAGGAAGAAAAAAAAAAAGCAAAAAACCAAATCATTTCCCATTATTATAAAAACAACCGCTATGAGAGAAGAGAGCAAATCTGTATTACAGACTAAGCATCTATTTGTCCAAATACAGAAAAATCTTACATTAAATCTCCTACAAAGTTGTCCACAAAACAGATGCTCTTGGGGGCAATCTCAAAGAATACTTCTTGCTTCTTCAGCTGAAACCTGATATAACTAAAGGGAAGTCTCAATCAATTTTAGGAGATATGATGGTCACAGTGAAACAATGTGTTACATCTGCAAAGCCTAAGACATTTAAAGATTTATAAACCAACCACAGCACTTAGTCTCACTGTCAAGAACTACTCTAGTCAAACTGGCTAAATGTGTTTCTTAAAAGAAAAAGTTGGATGCAAGGTTTCCTGAAATGGGATGCTAAAAATCTATAACTCAGTTACTCAGTCAGTTACTCCTTAGACAATTATATGAAGAATGTTGCACACATATGCTTTCATTTAATTAGGAAAACTATAGTAATAAACTTAATTTGTAACTATGTGCTGTAATCAGAGAACACATTTTAAAGAGAGGGAAATCACTTAAAAGAGTCTACATATCAACTGCATAGTCACATAAGAAAAATGGCAAAGTGAGTCAGGAGTAATAATTTATTAATTGAACTTGTTGCATTTATTCTAATTGGCCCACTTCTTTTGGCTTGTCATTAAGTGACATTCATAGACAGAAACAGAAATGTACAATTAAATACAATTAAAAGCCCTTTTAGCATGGGTAAGCTTAAAATGGATTTCCAATCTCTGAAAGCATCTCTGCCATTTTTCTCCAGCTAGAAAATAAATTGTATTTCAGTGCCAATCCTATGTTAAATTCTGATGACATATTTAGCACAGAGACCCTATGACTAATAAAGCTTTCATCCACTCACTGAGAAGAGTTAGTCAACTAATGGATTCGTAGTGATATGAAAAAATTGTTGGATCTTACTTATTAAGTTCTAGCATGAAATTAGATAAATTCCCAAAGCATTCTCAAGCAATTTATTCTGGTCGGTTTAACAAGGGCGTTAGAGCATGCCAATTAGCTAGCAATCTGAAATAAACAGTAGTTACACACAGAGAGAGCTTATAACTGCAAAGTTAATAACATTCTTAATGGAACTTCTTGGTATGGTAGTTCAAGATGCTGTGAGAAAGCAAGATGTGGAACATACTATATTCAAAAGATTGTAAGTCAAGTCCCAATAATAAAGGATTAAAACATTTTCAAATAAAGAAGCAGAAGTTATTTTTTCTGGTTGTTGATAGGCAAGGAGAAGGAGAGTGAGGTAGCAGAGAATTAAGTCTTCTGGGATGGTGAGAAAAAAAGAGAGGAATCAAGGATATGTTTAAATATCAAGTGAGCCATATAGAAATTCTCTTGCTGCAGTCCTTTACCAACTCAGCTTTAAAGAACAGAGATCCTGCTGTGACCTATAATGTGGAGCACTTATAACATGCAGGCCAATGATGCTTAAGACTATGTTTCTTGCAGTGTTACTCTGCAGAAGCAGGAAATGGTCTAAAATTACTAGCCCCATTCAGCTAAAGGTAATCAAGATTAACATGATCCAGTGGTTTCAATGGCTCCCAGTAATAAGGAAACAGACCAGCTTGGATTGTCCATTTACCTCAGTGTTGTTTACTGTAGCTGGCAACAGCTCCTTAGGAGAGGACCTTCACATTATCTGTTACTTGCTCTTAAACAAAAGATAACTAGAAAGTAGACCAGTTTGGTCTAGTAGTTAAGGCACCAGGCTAGAAAGCAGGGGACGGTGAGTTCAAGTCCCATCTTAGGCACGAAAGCCGCCTGGATGACTTTGGGCCAGTCACTCTCTCTCAGCCCATCTCACGTCACCTCACAGGGTTGTTGTTGTGGGGAAAATAGGAGAAGGAAGGAGTATTAGGTAGGTTTGCAGCCTTGAGTTATTTATAGAAAAAATAAAGGCAGGATAAATATATATATTATATTACAGGAAAGTATAAAGAGATTCATTGAGCTGTAGTCCATCCCAATCCACAATTTCAGTGGTTAAGGAGGTAAACTGTAGGAGGTTTCTTAGCAGTGTATTAGGTGGAAAAAAGCTTGCTTATATTTGCCAAAGCTTGAATGTTAGAGCAGGAAGCAGTGCAGAGTTTCCTTACAATTTTTGCAGTTATTATTAACATTTCTCCACACTATAATCTAGCTGCTCTCAAATTCCATGACTTTCCTCCTTCACTTCTCCTTGGATATATTTTATGTTTGCCAAATACTTAGAAAATCTGTTTTTCACAGCTGAGTAACTTGTAGAAATAATCAGTGTATTCCAGTTATAGAATTGGGGTTCCCCACTTGAAAAGAATTTAAATTGTTTGGGGCAACAAATATAGAACAGCGTGTTCTCCAAGAAATAAGCTTTGCACTGCAAAAATTTTATAGACAGGAAAGCAAGAGATCACAGATGAGGTTAATTTACAGTTAAGCATTCAAATGTTAATATTGTGTGTTACGTTTCCAAGACCATAATTCATGTTGACCTATTATAACATACTTCAGAATTTAGCATTTTCTCCAAGAGAAACACCACTTATTAAGCTGTGGTTTTACTTACTAGTAGTGCCACTGTGCCAAGAAGAACACAAGTGCTTAAAATGCTTAGCTGATTAAACATTAAGAAAACCAGGCAGAAATGCCCAATATTATTATAAGCATCACCAGGTAATGCTACTTTTAAATCCACAGCTTGAAACGGATCTGCCTGTCTTATGTTTGAAGCAGTTAGGAAAAGAAAATGAATTCTACCTTTTCAGTATATGTTTGCATAATTAATATTTTTTTCTTTCCTATGCTATCTATTGTTTGCAATACATTTTTTTGTATCAACAGCCATTTTCATTAAATTGTGAAGTTCTTTGTGCCTAGTTCTTTGAGCTACACTATTGACAGCAAGAATGCTCTGCAGCTAGTTTGAGAGGAAACGACTCCCTGCCAAGCTGGAAAGCAATCACAAAGTTACTGGAGAAATAAGGCCTACTGTGGTAGAGGCTGTGTAGCTAATCCATTAGTCTTTTATAAGGACACTGCTCTGCACCCTGATGCCTAAATTGACCCAACAACCAATCAATGCCTTTATTTGCTGCGTGTCTGTCCCTGAAAGGTTTTATTGCAGGATCCAAGCAGTAATCAAAGCTTCCATCAGTACTAGGGCACTGATGACCAAAATGGCCAAACTTTCAATGAGGTTGGCTCAATTCCAGTCATACCATTTTGAAGATACAAAGAGACTGTGTTGTGCTGTGGAATTCATTTTCTTGTTTACTTCCTACAGAAACAAGAGCATAATCAGCACTCAGTGCATCGGATCAGACCGCTGAGTTGTTGACAGAAGCTCGGAGAGGCTTGCCAGCTTTCCACATGAAACGCAGGCTTTCTTCTAATACCCCCCCTACTGTCTGTCTCACTGCCAATTGTAGCACATCAGAGCTGGCCATTGAGATAATGACCGTGAAGTCTCATGGTACACTTTGATGAAGTGTAACATTTTTTAAGGGATCCTTGTCTGTGCCAAAGTGATAGAGACAGCTGACTAAAAATCACCTCACCAAATTCAAGGCTGATGAAGAGCAGGCACCTACACATGCTTCCACGGAGAAGATGGGGAACAACTTGCCATCAAAGATTCCCCCGGTTGTGACTATTTGTATCACCAAGTCTTTTTATATTTTTAAGGAAAAATGTTTTGCTGATTCAAATTTATTTATTTATATGTCAAATTTATATCACCGCCCAACTCCCACAAGGAGGAACTCTGGGCAGTTCACAAGAAAACAATTTAAAATCAGTAAAAACATAAATAATACAAACATAAAATACAATTATTAAATACAATAAAATCCAAGAGATGGTGAAATTATTTCAGCCTGCGACCAGATAATATTGGTCAAAGGTAAGATTAGGGAACCGGCCAACCCCAAAACTGACTATTCCCATCCCCACCCCATGCATGATGACAAAAGCAGGTCTTCAGTTTTTTTCAGAAGTCTAAAAGGGAGGGGGCCAACCTCACTATATGCATAATAACTGGTAATACAGATGTATACAATGAGGACCTCATTCCTCATTAAGAATAGTTCTTGGTGGGCTATCTGTTTTTACTGCATTATTACAAATGCTAATTTATGTTAATCTAGGCAAGAAATAGATATGCTTAAAATTCAGTGAATCTTGATGTTAGTCTTTTTCAAATGGCATTTAGTAGGTAGCAGGTATGAAATAGGAATGGGCAAATCTGCCTTTATTTCATACAGTTCTTATTTTTTCCACTGTTATAGTTGATTTATCCTTTTTCTATATTAGCTTGAATTGTTTTTTTTAAAAAAATACATAGTATGTGCATATTTCTATGTACATATGTATACTTTTTTTTTCAATTTTATCTAATATAGAGGATTTGTATGCAGTTTTCCTAATGCAAGTTTGTACACTATGGTTTATAATATATTTTTGTATAGCGTTTTCCCAGTGTACTCTTTAAAAAAAACAAAAACAAAATTGGAGAATAGCAGTGTAAAATGTGGAGAAATGCAAATTTAGAAGGATAAATACATTTCATTTTTCATACTGGAAAATAAGAAAAGTTCCTACTAAAAATCAAACTGAACAAATTTCTTTCCCATCCAATGTGGAAGAAGAGACTAAAATATTGTCCACTGTTCCTAATCTAGACCTGTGAGTGTTCAGTCAAAGTCTGAAGAGAACCTTCAGAGATACCCCTGAATGTATCCTGTAATTGAGGAACCCTTTTTTCAGCTGACAGATGCCTAGTGACACATACACATATACATACACGTACAGAGAGAGGGAGAGAGTTTATGCGCAAATGCTCTATTTGCATTTTTAGCTGAATGCTAAATGGGTATACCCCCAATGTCCTTCCTCTATGGATAATCTGAAAGTTTATCTATTTATTTATCTAGTGTCATCTGTATACATAATATTTATTAAATAAAAGGACAAGACTCTAAATCAATCAAACAATTAAAATGGATTTACAATCCAAGACTAAACACAGTAAAAGACCAGCATACAATACAATAATTATAAAAAGAATTTTTAAAATTGTGAGAAAATCCTAAAACAATTAGCAGCTAAGAATTAATAGCATGAGGGAAAAACCAGACGGTTTCCAACAGCTATAGCTATCGACAATAATTTTGCAACCTTCTTAGAGGTTTCTGAAGAGTGGTCACCTGGGAGAAGGGTAACAGACTCCTGGTCGCAATGGCAATTAGAGTTATTAACAATTGGAAGTATTAAACTTGACTGCTGTTGGGTGTACAATGGACATTTTAATAGCACATGTGAGACAGATTCTACCTCCAAATCTGAACAGAAACAAGTTCAGCTTTCATATGAGAAGCTTATATATCTAACATGTTGTCCTATTAGGTAGCCCATTCAGGCCAAAATAGTCTTATATGTGGAACACGTGAGATGTTAAAGAAATGTCTAGAGGCAGACCAGGGAGAAGGAACGATAGTACTGGAAAAAGAGATGGGAGAGTTTGGTTCTGTCAGTTTGGATATCTAGATCCCAAATCCTCTGCTTTGGTTCAGCCAGGGTTTTATCAGGTCCCAAAGCAGGTAGTGCTGACAGGGTAAGACTGTAATATGCCAAATTTTCATTAATGTTTCTTCTTAGGTTGGAAGAAAACCTATCCAGCAAGGTGAGATGAACTAAGGAAGCTCTCAAATATCCAGAATATAAGATGACAGAGTCTTAATCTGGCCCCAAGGGAAATGCAGCCTAATTCTAGTTGTGTTAGAGCACTGGAAGTTGAATGAGGAACTCATAGTAAAATTTTCAAGAACTGGATTGCTTCTAATCTAGGAGACTCCCTATAAATACATAGCTGAGCACTATCTAGCATCAAATCCAGAACTTTGGCTTTAAATAGTGTAATAGCTGCTGGGACATAATTGTTACCAAATTGACCTACAAATTTAGCAATTGCAAAGGATGCTTTGGGGGCTTTTACTAGAAGCTGTCTTGTTTGAGTAGACCAGCAGGTAGAAGATTGAACGTAGAGACCTAGATATTTAAAGGATTTTACCTGCTTGATGAGTTTGCTGTTGTTTGTGGCTTAAAGCATTTCCTAGAGAATACCACTACTTTTGTTTTTGAGTAAATTATTTCAAGGTGTTCTCTAGAACAGGAAAGCAATAGAGCTTTAAGCACCTTCGGAGTCCTACTTGGGTTACAGACAGTATGGCTGCCTCATGAGCATAAAAGGGAATAGAGATGAGGCGACTAACTTTACAATTGCTTATACTACTGCCGAAGAGAAATGCTACATCAGGGATGCAATATGTAAAATTCTTATGAACACATTGATAATTTTAAACTATACCCCCTCCCCCCACCCCCCCCAAACACAGCAGTATATTCTGACTGCAGCCCAACACAATCATTAAGAGATTAGGAACAGGAAGCAGGATTGTTCAATCTTTCTTTCAAAACCCCGCAAGTGAATGGAAACTCCAGCTTCTCACATTAATTGGTTGAGAGGCATCTAGTAGTAGCATGAACCATTGCTGCAATTATTGTGAATTATGTCTTTATTTAAACAAAAAGTAGTAGCAATGTTTGCTGTGAATTTTTCAGGACGGATTACAAGAAGTACAAGAAGAAATTCAGTAACTATTACAATAACAGTAACAGTCAAAAGATTGTTAAAAATAAATTCTCCATATATTCAGTAAAACCTCTTGGAAGATAGCATTCCACGGGGCCATCACTCAGAAGAGTACAGTGTCTTCCACTGCCATCTGTTATACCTCTCTAGATAGATGTGCTTGGAGAAGAACTTCTGGAAATCTGGACATCTAGATGGAATAGTCTTTATAATAGTCTTCTTTCAAGCCACGCAGTCCAAATAAAATCTTGAACTGGATCTATAAATAGACCTGGAGCCACTGGTCTTGGTGCAACACAATCGCAAAGCAGTGTTCTCTTGTCTCTGAATCCCCAATTAGCAGGTTCATAGCCATATTGTGCACTTACCGAAGTTTACCTTTGGCAAAAGTAGTTTTTAATAAATACCTGCAGAAGAAAAAAACCAGCTTGACTACTGTTAAGGTCAATGTTGATGCATCTTCTTAAGTGCATTTGCACACAGCTCATTCCAGAGCTCTTAACTATGGTAAAATATGGATAAAAAGGACATCTGCACTCACTGACTCCACAAGGCATTTTTAAAAAGAACCTAAGTGCCAAACTTGTCAGCATTTTCTTAATAAAGAAGAGCCTGTGTCAGATGTATGCATGTGAGAACTATACAGACACATGGAGGTGAAGGTCCTTTCTAATAAATTATTGTAATCTCTTTCTTTTACATTTTGGCCATCCTTAATAAATAAGGTGCTGACTAAGGGCAAGTGTCTGCATATTAGGTGGAGAATTTATACATTTCCCCCCGCCAATTCTTATCCAATTTGATGGAAGTGAATTTGTTTTTGAAATTCTTTCCAAGGAGGTGTTCTTATACTTAAGGTAATCCCGTACAACACTGCAGCCAATTGGAGCTGGGACTGCTACCAGAACAGTGGTTTCCAAACAAAGTGCTGGAAAATGTCCATTCTGAAGGGCTTAAGGCAGCTCAGGTTGGTGAACAGAAGTTTTGAATCGAAGCTGAAAAATTCTGGCATGGGTTGCATTTGCAAATAAGCTGTGAGGAGGAGGATGTCATCCACTCCTGCACACAGGAAACAGTGAATGACCCATACTGGTGATAGGCCAAAGAGAAAGTCTAGATCTTACCTTAGTTTTGAAATGGCCAAGGTGTGTACGTGAATGTCCTGTCTCTCTTTCTCCAATCATTGTATGTAGCAGACTTTAACCTTCCTAGATTCCCCTGGGAATCAGGGGAATCCCAGGGGCAGCTACTATCACTAATAAAGGGGAAGCTTGTCCTTGAAAATTGAGCCTGAATCTACTACATCTGTAAGGAATGTAACAGTTGTAAACATGTCTGTAGTAGCTCATTTCTTATTTCTCATTTTAAGCAATGAAGTTATTTTGAACAAGAAGCCATAATGTTTTCTTAGAAGAGTATCAGCTACCACTCATTTGTTTGTGTTAATTATGTTATGTTTGCTCATAATTTAAACTGTGTGCTGCCTGGATATTATTGAGACAGAGCTATAGAAAATCCTCAGATAGCTGAACACTATGAAAACTGGCTAAAATGGTCAAAAATTAAAACTAAAAATGCTAAAGGAAAGGGTGGAAAGAAAAAGTAATGAACAGTGTGAGTATGCATATTTCAACTTTCTTGTAGCAGACTATATGTCTTATTGCTTAAAACCAGCTGTCTACTATTGAACAAGTGTAGCATCTTGTAATTTCCTTTCTACATTTATCCATTAAAATTTGTAGCCTGAATTTGGATTGATGTACTACAGAATAACAAAATAAGCAATGTTTAAACACAGCTAAGGCCAAATAATTCAATATTTCCCTAGCTTAGTGGTTAATGAGGTAATAATTTCCAAATATTCAAGTTGATTTTAGTTAAGTTACTCCTTTAATTTCACTCAGGAACATAAAGTTATAAATTATTACTAGCAGAAAGACACATTTTAAAATGTTCATAACTTAGCAATGGTGAAATAACTTTGAATCCCATGGTAGTCTTGCACATTTTAAATTTCAGGTCCCTACTTAAGGAATTCCATGCACAAGAAAACTAAATACAATAGAATGTAGATTTAACCATTAATGTTGTAATTACTGATTACTGCAATGTTCTCTAAATAGGGCTGTCTAGAATAACAACTTGGATTTCATTTGTACAAATTGTGATAGCTAGTTTTCTTTGTGCCCAGTGCTTTCCTTTCATCCATCAGCTGCATATTTGTTAGAGCCCAATTTAACATATTAACCAGCAATGCTATAAAAGATCTGGGACAGCCTTTCTGAAGTTTGTGGCACCCAGATGTGTTTGTCCAGATGTGTTTGTCTTTAACTCCAGCTAGGAATTCTGGGAGCTGTAATTTAATATACCTGGAGGGCTTCAGGTTAGGAAAAGTTACTTTCATTTATGGTTACCTAAAATCAATCAATCCCATATAGAACTCAAGTTCTTTAAAATCTGGTAGAAAAGCCCTGCACACAACATTTTCATTTCAGACAATAAACAAGAATGAGAGATAGGAGCAGGAACACTGTAAAGCAGTGTTTCTTAAAGTGTTGTCTTAGGACCCCTAGGGGTCTTCCAAGACCCTCTCATGGGTCCCCAAAATCAAAATTATTTGCCAGCCTATGTTAAAGAATAATACAATATTAAAATCCTATCAAACAATCATGAGAAGCAGTAGTGGCAGTTAATGCATTAATTTTAAATTTTAATACAGTAAATATCAATAAATACAACCCATACAAACAAAAGTTCTTTCGGGGTCCTCAATGATTTTTAACAGTGGGAAGGGTTCCTGAGAGAAAAAAGTTTAAGAAACTCTGTTCTTAAGGGTAACACCTTGTGGATGTAGAACTAACCCTTCAGGAAGAGTTAAATTTGCTACTTTTAGATTGAAATTGGTGATTGATATTGCATTTTTCTGTTCACATTTCTTTTTGTGAGTATTTAATTATATATTTTTGTGCTCTGGATGCTCTATAATTAGAAGAACAGCATTCAAATTCAAATTCAAATGTATTTTGTAATGGTCATAGGCCAAAACAGCATACAAAATAATAACATCCTCATTGCAAGTAAGACAGGAATACATACTTTCACCTATATCCCATAATGCATATAATTACCATAGATTCCACATTGCACCATGAGACAAAAGTACTTCCCTGTTTGTCACCATGTTTTATGTACATGGCTTCTGATCCAGAAAGATATTCTTTATGTTTCTGGAAGATTCCTCCTCTGGGCAGATCTTTCTTGCCAGATCAAGAGTGTGGAATAGTTGAAGTATTCCTGTAATGTATCCTGAGCAAAAGCTTTTTAAAAGACAATAATTTAAAGGAGCATGTACAACATGCATTCACAATCCCTTTTTTCAAGTCTATATTAATGGTACATTTATGCATAATTCATAATTCATAAGACTACCCATGGTACCTGCCATTCTCTGACAGCTGCCAAGGCCTATTGTCTTGAGAAGGTCCACCTGAATGCAAGGGCACTCCATCCTGTTTCTAAATACTACAAAAAAGCACCTGCATCGAAATCTATGTTCTCCTACTCTTACTCTATGAATGTAAAGATCCTTCAGATGGTGATGTAAAGCAGAAAACTTGTGGAGAAAGTATTAATGAACTGATTAACTGACACATGCACAATAGCCTTGATGTGAACAAACATAAAAAATGGTATATAGCCTTGGTTAATTTCATGCAGGTCTCAGCCTGTGCAAGGTACCAGTTCAAACCTTTGAGAAGGGCGTTGTGTTCCTTCCTTTACAGTTTGCTCTTTGGGACAGAAAGAAGTGTCAACATTTGAGGAAAGGACAGTAAAGAGAAAGAAGAGTTTTCCCTGGCTCCACCCAATGCTTGACTCCAATAGGAGCTGCACAGGAGAGCAGTTATTTACCTCTGATGAAGACTGTCAGATGAAATATGGATAATAGGCGGCACAGCAGCAACAACTGCTTTATATAGTATAAAAGACCATGAAGGAAAGACTGGAAAATCTTCCTAAATCTGTGGAAAGCCTCTGCCAGTCGTGCAGCTTCCTATGTTCGTTTTTCCAATACAGTTGCTTCTTATCAAGTTCTGCTCAGCCCCACCCTCTACATATATTTATTGGCAACATACAGCAAAGGTGTCCTGATAACCATCTGCCACTGCCAAAATGATTCATTCAGTTCCATGAGGAAGGAACTATCACCAGAACATTTATTATGGATCGTCTATGATCCATCAACGCTATACCCTAGATTATTCCTCCTCCCCTCCCCTCCCTCTCCTCTGACAGCTGAAGAGAAAGAACATGATGTCATGATCTAGCAATAAGATTATGGTTAACACACATTATAAAGCTTATGAAATATTACTGTAAAGGAAATGTTAATTCCCTGGTGGTTGTAGCAGTGGTCTTTAGATGCTAGTAAAGACATACTTGTTTATTTCTTTCTCAGACAGTAAGTGCTTTAGGCATTGTCTGGATTTTTATAATCAAGAGATATGTTTTGAAAAATATCACCAGCTGCTGCACTTTTCAGCTATTAACCATGATTTGTGTTTGAAATGCATTAAAACATTAACTTAAATTTTAAGAATGAATATTTTTTTTCATTCTGAAACTTTAAATTAAAAAATACCATATTTGAGAATAGAGGATGGATTGATGGATGGATGGATGGATGGATGGATATATTTTCTCAAATCCAAGCCTGATATTTATTTCAGCTGTTATTTCTTCACTTATTCTCAGGCTGTTAGAAAGAGATATTAGTCCCAGGCCATCTTCATTTCAGAGTTAGGCCCAGATTTGTTTAATTTTGACAGTGGAACAAATAACATTTCTTCAGTCTTTTTTTTTTTAACCCCTTTTGAATGGTGTCTTCCCAAAATCTCAAAATGATTTCACAATCAAAAAGACTGACATCCAAAATGTCAGTTTTGTTTAATTTTCAAATTTTGAAATTTGTGTAATTCTTATTTTCACATGTGAACATTTTTATTTGTTTTGTTGAGCCTCTAAAATGTTTTATTTTCTATTGGAAATTCTCCATTGTTTGGCTTAAACAATTGTTTAAACTTTGTTATGCTTAAGCTTGTGCTGATCAAGATATGTGCTTAGCAGAGAGACATCTTGAAGGTAAACTGAAGTAGGTACAAGTGATATCCCAAGATGTCCTACTGTCTGAGTCAGTGGATCTACTTTCCTACCCTTGTGTGGTGTTCCTCAGGAGAAAACAATGTGGCCAAGTTAGCCCTGAAAAACAGGACAATGCCAATGCAGCTCTTCCAACTATTATTTCGGTACATTACTCTGAACAGTCTTACAAAAAGTCATCAGGATAGGAGGTCAGCCTCTCTGAAGGTTCTAAGATCCAGCATGAGTCTTTGGAACATCTGTCCACATTCAGGGAAGGATTTGGTAGGTGTTCCAAAGAGCTACACTGGCCCCTTTCCTTTTTCCAACATTATTTCTTTGAAAAAAAAAAAAAAGCAATGGACCTGGTTGCAGTGGCAAGTAGATGCCAGACCTCTCTTCCAGTAATTAACGGGGATGACAACCAATCCAATATTTCTCAGCAACCATCTGAGGCAACAGTATCACCTTAATCATGGGAAGGTCAGTCCTTCTTCCACCACACCTGACGAGCACAACATGCAGCCTGAGGGGAGAACAGTTTTAATATTCACTCTTTATTTCAATTGTCACCGTTACACTTTGGAAATAGCTATATAATGAAATAATAAATAATTGCTGTGAGTCAACAGTATGAGCATTCATTTGCTTCCAGACTGAACCATCTCATCCAGATGATGAAAAGACAGAGATGGCTGCCAAGCAAAAATCCTTAGATACTTCTTTCATTCCCACTCAAGCATGTAGTCATATGTTTACTATTTCTTTGGAAGGCCACTAAATAGATATGACATGAAATCAGCCCAATGGGATGGCCTAATTTCAACTTGTTAAAAGTTGTTTTTAAAAAAGTGGAATCTTTTATTTGGCCTACCCAGGAATGACTCAAGTTTGTTTTCACACTGGGAAGGGATTTCTTCTCACACTGAAAGAGCAGATAAGTATGCCAGAAGTACCCATATATTTTTATCCTGTGGATTAGAGCACAGAAATACTTTTAGACTGCAATCTTATATTTATTACCTGGAAGTAAGTTCCACTGAACACAGTGGGCTTCCTAATCAGCAGAGGACTGCACTGCTGTTTTTTAACATTTGCCAAAGATTTCCATTTCTTTGCATCTGAAGAGCATCATTGCTTGTTTCCAATTTATATTACCTTGTTGCTTTGAAATATGTCATTCTTGCTCTGACCAAACATCCAGATTTAGTTTCTCTTCAAATATTGCCTCAAGAGGCGCACACTTCATTCAGGGGAGATTTTGAGCCTTGGAAGAATTTTGTGCAAGATTTATTGGAAAAGATTAGGTGGCAGCCTGCATCTGTGAATAATGATTTAGCACACAGCCGTTCCTTATACCACCAGGCTTTAAGTATTCCTGCTGCCATTTTAAATTTAGTGTGTCGGTGGGAGATGCTTGAAGCAACTCTGCAAATGGAGTGGCTGTATTTTATCGCAAGGGACCTCATTTCCAAATAATTCTTATGTGCTCTAAATGAAATTGTTATTCTGAGAATTCAATTAGACTTGACATAAGCCTGAAAAACTCAGTACCTCTCAGCAAGTTTTCTTAAAGTCCAACTCCTTGAGAAAAGTACAAGGTTCGTGTAAAACTCTTACATAACTCTGGAAAAGGAATA
Source organism: Liasis olivaceus (assembly GCA_030867105.1). NCBI lineage: Eukaryota > Metazoa > Chordata > Lepidosauria > Squamata > Pythonidae > Liasis > Liasis olivaceus. The sequence continues at coordinate 197,922,086 of CM061348.1, forward strand.
AAGTTATTTGAAACCCAAAGCAAAACATTTCTGTCAAGATTAAATTAGTCACAGGCGCTTTCAGATTTATTTTGTTATTTTATTCTCTGCCACAACAGCCTGTTCACCACAAACAAGCATTACATAAGAACCAACAAAACAAACTTTCTCCAATAAAAGTAGTCATTGTTGAGATACCATATTTGAACTTTTCAAGAAGACGATACTCAGGAAGGAAGGTATATCTTATCAGTATATGTCCCCTAAGCCACATGATTGTGAGAGATAGATACATATATATTCAGTATGATCATATGGACAGAAACAATGTTTAAACCTAGGTATATAACGTACTATTGACTATATGTCATCTACATTAAGAAGTAAGGATTAATAAAAAATAGGAATTAATAAGCAGTTTTGCTAAATCATCTTTCTTTTAAATCAGACAAGTCTGCCTGAAAATAATAAGCCATGTTTGGGAGGTGGGGGGACCTCTTCTAAATCAGAAAACACTGGACTGGAATAATAAGAAGGGTTACAAAATAAAAAAATCTAAATCAGAAAACCCTACTTGGAATAATGAGCAGAACTTCAAAATAGCATTTTTCTCCTAAGTTAGAGTACTCCTAAATTAGAAGAATATCAAACTTTCTTCTAAATCTGAGAATCCCTGCCTCGAACTTAATTCTGACTGGGTGTCAGAAGCATACCAGCCCACCTACCGGCCCAAACTCTGGGAAGAATATGAATACACACATACACACAGATCCAAGAGAGGACATTTTGGGGGAAAATTAGAGGTATGTTTACCAAAGTTAGTGGTAAGTGACATTTTTAATTATCCATCTACCTCCACCAGCCCATCACTCTGTGGATATGTAGAACTAAAACATCTATTGTACCCAGCCAACATAACTTGAATGTTGAGGTGATGGCATATAACTATATGGTGCCAAGTTAGGAATGGGTATGGGTGATAAATTTGTGGAACAAATACTATGATCAAGACAGCTTATTTGAAGTCACTGGGCTGTACCAATTGAACTAGAAAAAAGATGACATGGAGCTCTTCCATCATCATCATCTGAAAATATGATTGTGCCTTTTGCAGCTGTTTCTTGAGCAGCCTGTACAAGGAATTATGGGATTTAGAAAAATGAAGAATGAAAATGGCTACTATATGTGAACTTGAGCCTGATCGTCATCTCCAGACAAAGCATCTACAGTCTAGCAGTAAAGACACCCAGTACAGGAGTCAGAAAGAGAAGAAGCAAGGATGCTTTAGAAAGGCAGAAGAAGCAAGGATGCTTTAGAAAGGCAAGGGAATATCTATCATCTCTACATTTCATTTATTTCTACTTGTCCCAGGAAGCATAGACAATTCTGGAGGAGATCTGGAGATAGCAAGGGTGAAAAAGCTGAAATTCAATCAAATTTCTATAGTCTACTATTTCTAGTAGTACTATAGAAATTATAACATTTATAACAGTAACCAAGAAAACTTTTTACCAGCTAAAGCCGCTAGATTAGCTGTGACCTTACCTACAGAGAGCATGACCTTATTTCAGCAAGCAGTATTAATGACATTCAAGTTAGATTACAGTAATGCGCTAGACATGGTGGGGCAGCTTTTAATTTGGTTCAGAAATTTTGATCAATAGAAAATATGGCCACCTCTCTAGAGATAATGATTGGTTGAGATGACTGATTTGGGATGGGGGGGCTCCTCTGCTTTTTGTTTTAATGGATTTCTGCTAGCCCCTATCAAACAGGCCATAATAACATGCCTGTTTGACTTGGTCTATAACTGAGTGAAGAATCTACTAGGGCTATTGTGCATACAGTATATGGTATTATGTAGTTTTAACAATTCATTTTTATTTTCTCTTGTAATAACAGTTTTTATCACCTAGATTTTAACAAGCCCATGCATGGCAGTACTCACTGTAACTAAAAACAATAGTGTAGTCAATAGCAAAAAAGGAACAGAAAGGATAGTAATCCCCAAATAATGATATTCTTACTACATCAAATGTGTATTTAAAATCTATGGGTCAAATGGCTTCCATATATATTAGACATTACACAGCAGGATAAATACAAACACATACAGTAAAGTTTGCACCAACAGATACTGCAAATCAGTTGGAGAACAAAGGGGAAAGTCAGAAATTATGTATTTATCTATATTGTATTTAGGGATGCTCCTCCCTCCCTCCCTCCCTCCCTCCCTCCCTCCCTCCTTTCCTTTCCTTTCCTTTCCTTTCCTTTCCTTTCCTTTCCTTTCCTTTCCTTTCCTTTTTCTTCTATTTTTAACATTTATAAACAATAATATAGTGGAGATTTTGCTATTAAGCTTAAAATTCATATTTCTTTTATTTGTTTTTTAAAAGCATGGCAATCAATGCACTCTGCTTGGTATCTTTTATACTGAGCATTAATTGCATAACCTTGTAATTATCTGTCCATCTTTAGATATTATCTTTTTTGGAAATATATCACTGCTTTAAATTTAAAAAATAAGATAAAAAGACCTATGTTCTAATTCACCCATATAATGCTTCCTGCCTTCCTGCAACAACTATAATGAACCTAGGAACATTTAAATGTATTTAAATCTAGACACAAATACATTTTGATCTCTATGTTAGACTGTGCCACTGTGTTATATGTGTCTGTTGTACTTCAAAGCTATGAAGTCGTTTAGTTGCTTATAGAAGAAAAGAAATGTTCATTTCCTGACATTTTCACTTCCCTTCATTATCCTATTTCTCTGGATAAATTTCTTGCCCAACTTTATGAGATCATTTTTCATCAAAGGCATGTTGTTCTATATAAAATATGCCAGTATCAATAGCAGCATATGACGGGAAAGGAAGAATTAAACAAGTGAGAGGGCCCAAAGGAGTAATTGCTATCTAATTTATTTCTGCCCAGCACAATGATTTGGGAAGTAAATTTCTAATTTTTTCAGGAATCAGTTTTTTTCCTTGGACCACTGAAAAGCAAACACCTATGTTTTTTTCTTTCACTAAACCCTCAGTGTGGCTAGTACAGGATAAATTTATAAAAATCTGTCTTTTGAAGATTAGAGGAACAAATAGCCCTCAAAGAAGTTTAATTCCAAAATGCATTGGGCAGAAATAAACTGGACAACCATAAATCTTCCTGGCATTTTGGGAGAACAATTCTTTCTTGTTTGTTCCCACATACATTAGATCCAAGCGGTTTCAATGATAGTTATGACATTAGAATATAATAGCCCACGACCGAAACGTCTATTATTCCATAATCCTGAAAACTTTTCTTATTTGTGTCTTCTTCTGTCCTTCTCTTTCTTTTACTGCATATAGCTTTTTAATCTAAATACTACTTAAATATTTCAGTGTAATGAAGTTATATTTCTGCCAGTCATTTGTCTAATAGGCACTAGCTCAGTGAACTCATTATACCCTAAGTAAAGCATATTTAAATGAAGAGAACTGCTCCATCTAGAGTTCCATCTTGGACACAAAAACCTACTTAATATGCTTAATTGATTATACCAGATTTCTCTCTTTATATTAGCTTTCCTAAGCATAAAACACATAGGTATGATAAAGAGTGGAGGTTTTCTTAACCTTTATATAAATTAGCATCAATAATAAAGACTGGGCAATTGCTTTCTTAAAAAATAGTGAACACATAAATGATATTTTTATTAAAGGTAATTTGGTATTATTTATAGAGAAAAAATATATCTTGTTCACTGGTAAGATTTCTCTTGGCTATCATTACTGGTTTTACCTTTGAGCTTGGGGTCCTGATAGTATGGGTCAGCCCTTTTCCTGTATTGGTGTATTGATTGTGGGAGACTGTGAGTGTTCTTGGCTGCTATTTTATGCTATTGTTGTTATTTATAATATTGGCTATTCCGTTTTTAATTGTTAGCTGCAATTAAAATTGCAGTTGCAATTTATTCCATTTTTAATTCTTAGCTACCCAGAGTCATGTATATGAGACAGATGGCCATATAAATTTATCAAATAAAATAAATAAATAACATACTGCAACTGCTATTTAATAGGTTTGTGCACACTTAAAAATGATTTGGAAGAAATGCTTTGGACTTCACATGAGCACAGCACATCTCTGCTATCTATGACAGAACAGAATTCTCTTTAAGGACTCACTCTTTAAAGCAGCCACAACTTTTTTTCAGTTTTGTATGAAAACATGCTACAGGTAGTCCTCACTTAACAACAACAATAGGGACCAGAAAATTGGTCATAAAGTGAATCACCATGGTTGTTAAGCAAATCATATGGTCATTAAGTGAATCCAGCTTCCCCAATGGACTTTTTTGTCAGAATTCACTTAATGACTACATGATTCACTTAATGACCTGGTGATTTGCTTTACGACCATCATAAAAAAAGGTTGCAAATCATGATCACATGACCATGGGGGAGTGCGATGGTTTGCAATGTTTGTAAGTGCGAGTACAGGTCATAAAGCACTTTTTCTGAGGCTGTCATAACTTCAAACTGTTGTTAAATGAACACTTGTTAAACAAGGACTACCTATATTTTAAGGAAGAGTACAGAAGTTGTGTGGGGCCTGAAGTACTGCTTGCACACTGCTGTTTTACATTCCATATCTTTCCATGATATAATACTTAAAAGCCAAACAAACATACTAATCTTAAATAGATCCTGGACTGGCTTTAACATCCCAGTGGACAATTCAAGGGCTTGAAGTTAAAAAAGATTTTTAGAATTCATATTTGCATTGATTCCATTAATCTGTTAGCTTTCTATAGTTTCTGATGGAGTAAAAACAGTATTTACATATTCCTTTTTAAATATTTTGTTTAGCAGCAAATCCTATTAAATATCTTGCAAAAACAACATGTTTATGTTTTGATAGAACACTGAAACAAGCCTCACAAAAGAGAGTATAAAATAGGTATAATTACGTACAGTTGCATTTTTCATAGTAATAAACAAACCATTTACAAAAATGACTTTGGCACTAAGAACTCAATTTTCAGTTAAAATATTAGCACTTTCGTCAGACATTTTGAACATATCTTTCAATACCATTAATTAAAAACTTCGTAGAAATTGTTAGCCCTTGGCAAACTGTGATTCAATTGTTGGTGTTTATACATATAAGCACCACACACACAAACACACACACACACACACAAATAAACATATACACAGATTTCTGACATTTATGAGTTTCACTCCAGTATTTCCTGAGTAGAATTTCATATCAGTAATCATTAACTTACTATCTCCACACTACTTTTTTTCATTTTACAATACAGTATATAACCGTGTAAAGGCTATAAACAGTATATATATCTCCTTTCATCCTATGGGTGTATGTGTCTTCCTCAATCTTGGGTCCTCTATCAGAGGCCTGGAAGTTTGAGGGTTCTGCACAGTATCTTAGCTGTTCCTAGCATTGCATTCTTCTGGACAGAGAGTTCTGATGTTCCTGGGATCTGTTGGAGCCACTCTCCCAGCTTAGGAGTCACAGCCCCAAATGCTCCTACCACCACTGGGGCCACTTTTAGCCTTTACTTTCCACATCCTCTCTAGTTCCTCCTTCAGGCCCTGGTACTCCTTCAGCTTCTCATACTCCTTCTTCCTATTGATATTGCTGTCACTTGGCACCGCTACATCTATCACTACCACTGTCTTCTGGTCTTTGTCTACTACCACGATGTCTGGTTGATTGGCCAGTACCTGCCTGTCCATCTGGATCTTGAAGTCCCACAGGATCTTAACCCTGTTATTCACCAGGTTTTGTGGAATCTCCCATCTGGACTTGGGAAGTCTAGCCCATACACTGTGCAGATGTTTCTGTACACAATACTTAGCTACTAGGTTGTGCCATTCAGTGTACCCTGTTCCTGCCTGCATCTTACACCCTGCCACTATGTGTTGGACTGCCTCTGAAGCCTTTCTGCACAGTCTGCACCTTGGGTCCTGTCTAGTGTGCTTCTATGGTTCTGGTGTTTAGTGTCTGTTCTTGTGCTGCTATGATCAGTGTCTCAGTGCTGTCTTTTAGTCCAGCCCATTCCAGCCACTGATAGGATATCCCAATATAAATCACCTCAGCTAACTGTCTATGGTATATCCCATGCAGGTTCTTGTCTTGCCATGGCACTTCCTCTGCTTGAACTTCCTCCCATGTCTGTTGCTGCCTCAGGCATTCTGTCAGTAGCTCATCTTACTTTTCCATATCTTCCCATATCACTTTTATAGTCTGGCAATTTTTAAAAATCCATTTTAAGATCCCTATTCAAATCATCCTCAGGCTCTGTTTTATCCAATAGAATCTTTTCTTCTTCTATAACCTCTATTAGATCCACTTCGAAAGTATCAGAAATTTTTAAAAGTAAATCCTGAATACATTATTCCCAACAGACTTTATTTCTTCGATAGTAAAATAATACTCCTCCATTACATTAGTAGGTATCTGCTCCTTTAATTGCTCTCTGGTTCCTTCTAGTTAACCTTCAAAGCCCAGTCTTATCTTTTGTTTATTTTCAAAATCAAAACTTTCCCACAGTAAGTTTTCTTATAATTAATTCCAAAAGCTGTATTTTAATAAAATTTGAAACAGTTCATAAGAACTATTCTTTCATATTCATCTGGCCCCTTAACTGTCCACAATCAACATTCTAAACTCCCCTTTGCTGTTCTCCCAAAGTTAAAATTTTTCTTTTTAAACTTTAAATTTATTTAAATCTTTCTTCAAGGATAGAAAGAAATACTCCTGGTGTGCTGCAACTTGCCCTTCCAAAGGTTTTTAATTTCCAAATAAATTGATAATAATTAGTTTCCATTGTCAATTAAAAGAGGAAGTATATCCAAATCTAGTGCCCTCTTGAAGGCTCCAAACCACAGCTTGGGCTCGATGTTTCCTGTGACTCCCAGAGTGCTCAACCTGCTGGAGATCACTATTTTGTAGTCTCTTCTCAGGGACCCTCTGTAAGGAATACTTGTGGGTGATCCAGTCACCTCCTTGATCCGGAGATAGTTCTGAAGAGCCAGACCCTATGCTGGCTCCTCTAATCCTCCATGGCCGTCAGCTCCACAAAAACCGGAGCTGTTTTCAACCCACCATTACTCCCCCAGAAGTCATTAACAGGCAATTTCCAAAAGTGATTAGAAAGTGAGGCTTTCAAACTTAGTGTCCTTTAAAAGGTTCTGCTGCAGTTGCAAGCAAGATGGCTAATTCCTTTCTCTCCCAGCACTCAAACCTGCAGAAAACTGCTGTCCTGTGGTGTCCCCACAAGGAGCAGTCATCCAGAGCATATGTGGGTGATCTCCTGTCTTCTCCTTATCCATTCCTTGGTCTTTGCCACAGTCATCTTCAGTTCCCCATACCTCCTCTGGAAGTCCAACAATTCACCAACTTCCTCATTTTCCTTTTGAATTCATTACTTCCAACATCAAAATAACAGCAGTTATCTACTTTGTGATGACAGACAGACATTATACTAATTATAAGTATGAAAATAACAATAGATGCAAAATTATTTTCATATATTTGTAGGAACTTTTCTTTAAATAGCACATACATTCAAATCACTGTTTCACCTTAAATACAAAGACTTAAGTATGGTTTATTATATTTTTGACTTTGATGTAGTGTGAATCCATGTACTTGTGGTTTGTAAACCCTTAGCATAAGCCAGTTCACTATCATTTCTCTAAAAGATTTTATTTAAATAAACCATGTCTTATTGCAATGCATGAATCTAGCCAAAGGGTATATCCACCTGTTTTGCATCTACGGTTTATTTTCCAGTATGGGGGTCTCCCCTTCATGGATCACTGCCTTGTCGTGGCAAAGGGGCTTGCGTAACTCAGTGAAGCCATGAGCTATGCCATGCAGGGCCACCCAAGATGAACAGGTCATGACAGAGAGTTCTGACAAAATGTGGTCCACTGGAGAAGGAAATGGCAACCCACTCCAGTATCCTTGTCAAGAAAAACCCATGGACAATGTCAAAAGGCTAAAAGATATGATGCCGGAAGATGAGCCCCTCAGGTTGGAAGTTGTCCAACATGCTACTGGGGAAGAGCGAAGGGCAATTCCAAGTAGCTCCAGAAAGAGTGAAGCGGCTGGGCCAAAGCAAAAAGGACGTTCAGCTGTGGATGTATCTGGAAGTGAAGAGAAAGTCCGATGCTGTAAAGAACAATATTGTATAGGAACCTGGAATGTAAGATCTATGAACCAAGGCAAGCTGGATGTGGTCAAACATGAGATGACAAGATTGAACATCGACATATTGGGAATCAGCTAATTAAAATGGATGGGAATGGGTGAATTTAATTCAGGTGATCATTATATCTACTACTATGGGCAAGAAACCCTTAGAAGAAATGGAGTAGCACTCATAGTCAATAAGAGAGTGGGAAAGGCAGTAATGGGGTACAACCTCAAAATAGGACAGGAAGGCCTGGCACGATATGGTTCATGGGGTCACGAAGAGTCGGACACGACTTAATGACTGAACAACAACAACAACGACATGGGGGTCAATCAAAAATATGCCAATACAAGTTTATGTTGCTACCCATTAAGAGATAATATTTCTTAAGAGAGCTAAGCAATTCAGCAGGTCCTGGAGGTATGAAGCATAACTCACAACTCTTGCAATTGGTTTTCCTGCCTGGGGATGATAGGTGGGGAAGTCCGGCATGTCTAGACAGTATCAGGTTGTCCAATCATTTTCTAATATGCATAGAGGTGATTGGGCTAATAACAAAACCAGCTACAGCAATTTATACTATGTTTACTTGGACTACAGTAAACCTAGTTCAAATCCTTACTTAGCTATAAAAGATTCTATGACTTTGACTTTTTGCTAGTTATGATTTGCCAGCCTATACTTATTAAAATAGTTCGTTTCATAAGGATAACATAGGGCAACTAAATATGCAGTTTTGAACCCCTGCAGAAAAGACAGGATAGAATTATGATAAATAACACCCTACCACTCCGAAAAAGTATCTCCAAACCACAAAAGAGGGGAAAAGGTGGGGCAATGGTTTATCTGAATGTAGTTCCATAAAACAGAGCTGTCCCTTTGGAATTTTCAGACTGTTTAGAAAGCTAATAGAGCCTTTTTTCAGAACTGGATGGCTGTACTTTCCTCTGTATGTTGCACTGTGATGCCAATGACAAACCGGTCATCTGTAAGCACAGCACAGTCGTCTGCAATAAGGAAGCCTGTTGCATATAGAGCTATACATCTGAAAGGTTTCATGGAAGGTTAAACCCTGATAGTGCAGAACAGAGTTTAAAAAAATCATACAGAAGCTTTCTTATATTGGGTTCTACATGAAAACACTTCATTGTTATGGACAAGTGCCCTGCAGTTGTGGTCCAGTGATGGTTTATTGACATCACAGTGCACCTTACAAAAGAAAGGGGCTGCTCACCCCAGCTCAGGTGAGTTCTGCACTTGTTTCTTTTGCCTGAATGGGTCTACAAGAGACATATACATATTCAAATGTATTCCTAGTGCCTTTGGAAGGGAGCATATGCATACAATAATTGGATCTATCCATCTGCTCTCCTGTTCACACTGCAGCAGGTTGGTACTTGTTCAGCTGGTCTCATCTGGAGCTCAGGTCTCTAGTACATGAGAAACAAGTTCACATTATGAACAAAAGCTACGGCTTCTTCTAAGGGATCAGTAATGGTTTTGTAACATTGTGCAAGTACTAATTGTACTTCCATTGCCCATGATTAATCTCCCCTCCCTTTTTTTCCCTGCAAATTGTTCAGTACTTATCGATGGAAGGGAGAATGAAGGGTTGCTAGAAAATAAAGAAAAGGATTTCAGAACGGGAAACAACTTGCTATCAGATTCTGTTTCAACAGGTTTTTTTTTTAATTCAGTACTCCCACCTTGTCACTGTTTCCTTCAATCTCTTTACTTCCCATTAAAATGTCTAGCTGTCTATTAAGTTTGTTTATACAATTTGCAGTGATATTTCATTTAATTTATTCCAGATGTTGGCTATGCTTTCAGTGAAACAATTATGTCTTTCGATCTTTAGTGCCCTTGTATTAGAATTCTGTAAAAGTGTCTGATCATAGTTTGTTTACAGAATCAGAAGATGGGGTTTTTTTAACACATTTCCTTATGTAAGCTTTTTTTCCTTACTAGTACTAGCATCAGTCATGGAATTCTTTGGAATAGACTAAGTTAACCAACTTAATTCGCAATCTCATCTTCAAATTATTTACCTTCTGGGAATTTGCAGCAGAATGTCTTGATTTCTACTTGAGGAACCAGTAGTCACCAAAGAGGAAAGAAAAATGCTTCCTCTTATTGTGAAATGTAGTGACATAACTCCCATGAGTAATCAAGGAAGAGTTATATGTGCACTGTCAGCAGTGACATTGCAGAAAGAAAGAAAGAAGGGGGGGGGGAGAGAGAGAGAGAGAGAGAGAGAGAGAGAGAGAGAAAGAAAGAAAGAAAGAAAGAAAGAAAGAAAGAAAGAAAGAGAGAGAGAGAGAGAGAGAGAGAGAGAGAGAGAAAGAGTGAGTAGAGGATAGAGTGACTGCTCAGTCTTACAACCATGGGCCTTAGGAGTTATTTTTATAACCTTGGCAGAGGCATCAAAAGCTTCTGTGCAAGTCAACGGTGTGTAAAATTCTAGACTTAAATAAATGTCATACTTTCCACTGACGATAAATCACTCTACACATATATTTTCAGTAATGCATTTCATCAGGGAGCCAAAAGTATACATAAAGCCCTTCCATATTTTATTAGTCATATGTCATATATTTAGTAGACACTTGTGAGTTTGAAGTTTTGCCATAATCAGCTCACATGAAATACTTGCGTTCAGGAGAATGAATCCCAAAGTAAATGGGTCATGTACTAATGCAGTATGTTTAGTCTGACTAGACTAGTGATTCCCAAATGGGGTGTTGGAGCCCACTGCTATGCTGGGAGAGAGCTGCACTGAAAAATTAATGTACTCTATTTGAGCGCTGTGCCTTCATTGGAATAGAGAGGACCCTTGTCACATTGGCAAATCCTCTGTCAAAATAGCATCAACAACATGATTTCCAGGGAGAGAGTAACCTTGGACCAGAGGTCCCTGATGGAGTAGTTCAAGAAGTATCTATCATTGCTCAGAATTATCACTCTATCCTTGATTTCTGGCTGGCTGGCAAAAGAGGCAAGGGGTCAATGGATGCCTGAATGCTATATTTGCAGCTCACTAAGAATAGGTACAGGCTTTCTCAACTAAAAACAAGGTTTCAGATTTTAGGGAACACTGGGCCATTGAGAATTCATGGACTATAAACAAATAATAAAATATCTCTGCATTGAATTTAGAAGAAAATGAGCTTAAGGACATCTCCAGATGTGAAAGGATAAAATACTCTTAAATGTAACAGCAATCCAAGATTATCATTAGTTGCCATTTTGTGTTCTCCAAATGTTCTGAAGTTTCCAATCACAATGTCCCTCCAAAACACTGGGGAAAATGATTAGTGGCTTGCAGTTCCAGATATCTGCTTAAAGAGGATCTAGGGGACACTGTCAGTGGGCCACTGGAAGTTGCCGTAGGATGCTAGGTCCTGACATCCATTCTGAATGGGTCTTTGGGGATGATGTGCAATTCAGGCTGCAATTACTTTTAGTTACCCTATTTTGCATGACTTTGTACTTAGATAGAAGCCTGTTAAACTCTGTGTACTCATAAAGGTTATCTACCAGCATTAAGAGCATAATCAAGAATCCCTGGATTTCCATTACTTGGCAACTGCAAAAGCCATTATAAAATGGAGGGAGGGGGAAAAAAAACCATTATTTGTGTTGATTCTATGATCCTTATCCAAAGTTACAAGGGAATCCCAATGTGCATACTAATATATATAAAAAAAAATAAATGGAAAAAAACCCACCTTATTATGGATGGAATTGAGTACATAGTGTTGTGTAAATATAGATTTTAGAAAGTCTCCTAGTGATTTTTGTCCTTGTAATCATTTGCAACATATTTTAGGAGGCAAACAGCTACAAACTCAGACACGCAGAATACCATTGCCAACCAATTGTCAGCTATTGTTTCATCTACCCATTGACCATTATTGCTTTTAATATTCATTAAAGTTACCTGTGAAGAAGCTGATGGGTCAGTTCTGCTTGGTAAAGAAAGAAGCTATTGCATCTCAGTTAACAGCAGGATGCCTAGCCATATTTAGCTATCAAATACTTAGCTTCATTTCATATTTATTTCTAAGCCAATGAGTTAGCCAACAGTCATAATCAATATTTTTAATTAAAAATAAATAATTACTGTAGCAGGAAAAGAGGAGAGGAGAGGAGAGGAGAGGAGGAGAGGAGAGGAGAGGAGAGGAGAGGAGAGGAGAGGAGAGGAGAGGAGAGGAGAAGAGAAGAGAAGAGAAGAGAAGAGAAGAGAAGAGAAGAGAAGAGAAGAGAAGAGAAGAGAAGAGAAGAGAAGAGAAGAGAAAAAAGAAAAGCCTTTTGTTAGATTGTCATACAAACTAGAGGTCAGCAGAGTTGGCCAATGGTTCCCAATGCTTCCCACTTTTAAGGAGGTGGAATATCTTTGATAGCAAGGTAAGTCAGAGCACTTAACTTCCTCCTAAGTAGGCTGCCCACCCTAAATTATCTCAGAGATAACGTACAATTGGGGTTCAATTGGGGCCAATCTATAATATGTATTTGGAATAATCCAGCATGCTGGGTTAGTATTGTAGATAAAAGCTCTGGCTATTCAGGCTGCCAAAACTATTCACTTCCCCTCATTTTTCCATGGGTGCCAAGCTAGTACTTGACTCCAATATGGGCAACTTGCCCATTGTACCATATGACCCTAAAGGCCATGGCTTAACTGGGAGTTGACTTTGAATGATTTCACATGGCAGGCAGGCAGGCAGGCAGCACAGGTAGTACACATCACTTCTGTCTATTAGAGAAACATGAGTTATGCTCAAGCAAGGCTGCTGGCCAGTGAGCTGATGGTAGTATGGGCACTGGCAGGCAGGAGAGAGGACACACGCTAATTGAGAGAGGGCATTAATTTGATGGGTAACATCATGATCCAGATGAACTTGCCTGAAATTTATAATGTTCACTAGAGCTCCTGTTATATAGCTTATTATCTAGAGATGGTATACTATGGGACAAAAAATATCTTCTGAAGCATTATCACAATTGTTGAACTTCTTTCCTAGAGAAGCTACATCAGCTTCAACTCTGCTTAGTTTGGGGGAATGGATTTTATTTCGAAAACTGTTTTACGTGATATCTGTTATTTCATTTTCTGTTTTAAGATAGTTCTAGTTACCAGAGTTTGATCTGTATTGTTGTTTTCAATATTGTTATTAGTCTGCAGCCAACAGAATATGAAAGGTAATCTTAAAATATGATTACAAAGCATCCTGCCTGATCCCTGGGTAATTCAGGTTGTGTTTATTTTAGTATGTACTATATATCTATATCTATATCTCTACATACATGCGCGCGCACACACACACACACACTCCACTCTATCTTTCTCTCTGGGCCCTACCTATGAAGCAAATTACTATAAAAACAGAATACAGACCTACCTATCTATCCAAATACTGAAGTCACAATAAAATAAAACATCAATATTAAACGAAATATTAGAAGTCAACTAAATAGATAGTATTTCTAACAATCCAAAGTATGGAACTGCTTACCCTTTTTAAATGTGTGCCTAAACTCCAGCAATGAATGGGCTTCACACCTGGGATAGGGAACTACAGTAACCCCAGTCTGCAACATGGGCTTTAAGGAAAAGATGCTCTACTCCTAGACAAAATGTCATTTGTTTCCTGTTCAGAAGCCAATGCAGAATACCTTCTTCTTGCGTGCTAATGCCTGAAGGATGACAGTCCATGGAGGAGAAGGGGGCTGACTAAAATTTTTGCAGGATGGGCCTGGCTTGATTGGCCAGATTACACCGTTGGTTTGGAAGTTTCTCCTCTCTGTCTCATAGGCTTTGCTAAGAATTTAGGGATCATGCTTATTCTGATAAGTTTATTTTTCAGTAGCAGAATAGGGATGGAGAATCTTTTTATTTGGTCAGTATTTTTTTAATCAGTTTTTCCAATTTTCATTGTGTGTCTGTGTATGTTTATCTTCAGATTCCAGATATATATAAAATTCCAGCTTCAGTGCATTCTCTGAACTTTCTGTAATGTTACTATTCAGTTTGCAACTCAAAACATGGGCTTAAAAGACATATTTTTTGAAAGTCCACACAACTGTATATAGCAATGATAGTAATACCAAAAAAATTATTATTGTAGGAAAAATTGCTCACAAAAATATAAAAACAGATATTATAGGACATGTATAGATATATATGAATGCTGTTTACTTTTGTCAAATTCACAAATTGATATGAAAATGGGCCAAAACAAACTGAAACAGAAGTAATTAAACATAACTGAAAATTGATAGATTTGCCCATTATTACTCAAGAATACATATTTTCATTTCTTCTCTTTCCCTTTCAATAAATGTTTTGTCTCAATGAAAAATGTCTCTGAAATCAATCAGACTTCTTTCTAAACAATTATAGTTAGGATTTCTCTTATTAAGCTTCTTTGTAGCCTTTCGCTATTCCCTTATGCTGGGTGCTCATGTCAGTAGATTATTTTCTGCAGAAAGTGAATGAACACCAGAATATGAATACACAGCAAGACATTTGTTTTATATAATATGTCACTTGTATAAGGCGTCCTTGGCCTTTCTTTGCTAGACTCTGTGGAAAATATTTAGTAAACTTTGTGTAACTTGTTTCCTGTTTAACTTGTCCTGGCCCTGAAATATGACAGCTTTCTATTTCCTACATGTTTCTTTTTACATGACAACTTAATAAAGTAAGTGGAATTGCACTTTAGATTTCCTTTCTGAATGAGATTTACAGAAGAAAACTTTTTTTCAGTACCGCCAATTGAAATGATATATTTTGCCTTCTTTTTTCTCTCCATTGCTCTCCTTTTCTCCTTTCTTATACAGTATTCGTGAGTGCCTTTGTTGGATTGATCTTACCCCAATTTGTATTTGATGGCTTGAAAACTGTGTTTAGACAGGATAAATGATTCAATGGAAATTAAATCTCATTTCATTCCATGCTGTATAAGAAAAGCCCTGGTGTGAACAGCAATCAGAACACTGGAAATGATGTTGTTTTGCAGGGAAACATTCTTCACCAGAGCTAAATATCATTATTCATGATGTTTCAAATAACATAGGTGGCTGTTAAGGTTCAAGATTTTCATCAACTTTATAGTGGATAGATTTTTTGGTAACATAATCACAGTGCAAAGTACAGTTAAATACAGAAACCTGGATCTGGATTTCTGACATTCATTCTCATTAGAAGTTAGAGACAAGAGTTATTACTAAATTACTGATAATTTAGAGCCCCTGAGATCAAATGTTTTTGGGTTTAATGTTTACTTTATGTAACTATTTCTAATGATATTCTGAATGTGAAAAGCATACAAAATGTGAGGCTTTTCTCCTTTCTAAGAATGGAGAGGTTAAAAACTATTCACTACAATACAAGGTCTGCTGAGATCCAATCTGCACAGAAAGATCCATCTCAAGAAAGCAAAACTGGGAACATAATTGCCCCTTAACCATGTAGTACTTGTACTAAGGGGACTTGCAGGCTCCCATGTTGTTCAATATCTGTATTAAGCCACTCAGTGAGGTTACTCAGGATTCTGGAAAGATACACTGGTGAGATCCAGATTTATTTCTGTTTGTTATTTGATGTAAGTAAAGTTCTGGGGATGCCTAGGCATCCATAACAGATGGATGATGGTCAGTAAAGCCTGGCAGAGAGAAGGCAGATGTATCCCATGTCAGATTCCTTCCTCTAAGGTTAGAGAGAAGAAACTATCCAATGAGACATTATCTCTGGGATCATACATTTGAAATGTAAAGATACTAAATTCAAGTATAACCAATCAATATTAATATTTTTAAAGAAGTGTAGTCATTTTTTAAAAAAAATGGAAGAAGCAATGACAAAAAACAATATTAAAATTGGAATTCATGTGGTAGTCATCTGGACTCCCTGAACAATTCCATGAATGAAGCAGGGCAAATACACAGTAAAAGTGCATCTAGAAGTATTCTGAATCTCTTCTCATTCTATAATCAGAGCATTAACAAGCACCAAGAAACAAGCTGTTCAACTTCTTTTCTCTCGGAACAATGCCTATATTTCTCTTGTGCCTTTGCAGAAAGTAATATTAAGACAATGAATTCTTTCTGCAGTAGTGCCTCCCAGACATATTTTAAGATGAAGACTTGATTATTCCATAGTAATTGGGAATAAGAGATTAAAAGTACTGTAAGTACTTGCTTTTATTTTGCGTGCTCATTTTCGTCTTAATGGTTCTCATCTTAATCAATTCACCATCTGATAGAGGCAAGAGAAAAGAGAGGTTGAAGAGATATTTTTGTCAGTTTTCATCCTATCTAGATACCAACCATTGTTCTGATTTGTGAGATAGTTATACTATAGCAAAACAGAATTATCATAATTCCTTGGTCTGTTGATTTGCAACCATGATGAACATGACTATGCAGCAATTCAGAAGGTCTCTTCCCACCCAAAAGCAGTTTTGTAAAAGGAAAGATTCTAACAAATACACTAGCTTTTTTCTGGCATTTAATAACATGCCCTTTGCAGTTGTTCCATCCACCCCAAACCTCTCTGTGCTGACAGTACAGTTTTGAGGAACTGCTGTAGCCATGCATTTACAGTGGTGCCTCAGGTTACGAACGCCCCTCCTTACGAATTTTTCGAGATACGACCAGCTCCGGTCGCAAAAATTTGCCTCGCCGTGCGACCTCCGCTTCACACTACGAACCGGATCAGCGGCCATTTGCCCTGCTGCCACATGGTCGCGGCTTCCTGTGGGCGAGATCGCGGTAGCAAGGAGACGTTCGGTGAGGCTTGTGGTGTGTTTTGTGGCGTTTGGAAGGTTTTTGGTGTGCTTGTCAGCATGGCTCCAAAGAAAATGCAGAGCAGGCTTGGCAAGAATAAGGCTTTGAAGAAAAAAGTGGGGAAATTTGCCTCGCGGCGCGACGAAATTCAGAGGGCGGAACAGATTAACCGTATTTACATTGAACCCTATGGGAAAATTTGCTTCACGGTGCGACCAAATCGAGTTGCGATCAGAGTCACGGAATGGATTAAATTCATAACTTGAGGTACCACTGTACATTGAAACACAGTATTGGAAACCAGAGTGAGCACAGGAGAGAAAACTGGCACATAGACAATAATCAGAGAACCCTTAAGCATGTGCTGGAGTCTGCATGCATCTTTTTCTCTTTTTAAAAAAAGGTTTTCTCTTTTTAAAAAAAGGTTTTCTCTTTTTAAAAAAAGTAATTAAATTCTTCTATTTCAACCTTGGTTTTTCAGCTAGGCTCACTTTTGGATAGAGAAGACTCAAAACCTTCATAGAATATCCTCTGTATAATTGTTTGGCCCTTTTGATTGAACCTGTTGGCTTCACAATATTCTATATATTTGAAACTGTGGTCTGGCATCTCAGCTTTTGGCTTTCACTGCATCTTTGATGAAGGAGGATTGTAGGTTGTTAAAGCTCACTTTCCTTGCACAAGAAGTTGCGGGGGGGGGGGGAGAGAGGCATGGGAATTCGGTCCACTTTTGTGTTGACTGCCAGCACATTCCGTGGATTGATTCCCACTAAGCCTAATTGTTGGGCTGTCTCAAACTCTTCTAGTCCCATTCACACAAAGTACAATGCAAGAACTGGTGCCAAAACCTTTTCAAATTTGGGTAATTCCCCAAAATATGTATTGTGGTGCCTTGGAAAGCAAAGTATATCCAACATTAATCCCCCTCAGCTATTTTGGCTTATTTTGTTTGGCTTGGCAACGGGAAAGTATAAATCATGAATCAGGAAAAAACGTGCCAATCTGTATTTAGAGGAGACCGTAATGGTAGGCAGTAAAGCCTGTTGTTTGTCATTGCTTGTTCATTGCAAATGAATTTGTTCCTATGGTAACTGGCATTCCCATGTCCAAAAGGATTAAGGTGCTGATGTAACATGACACTTGAGGCTTTAAACAATTTTAAGAGCATAAAATCAAGCATGTGCTTAACTGGACTGGGACATCAAGAAGATACTATTGCAATAATAGGAAATAAGGAAAATGACTCAATTTTGGTAGAGTATAGTATAAAATGGCACACCCAATATTTGTCCCCCAAAGAGATCAAGGATGCAATTTTCCTGGCTTCTCTGCATGCAAACTGTTGTATTTTAAAAGTAGGGCTACTGACAGGCCTTCAGTGTACTGTAATGGAAAACAAATATTCTAGAGCACCTTTAAAATAGGTTCCTTGATGTACAGAATCATCTTTAACTTCTTCACCTATTTATCTGAAGCTGCACGTGATGTAAGTAACATTGCTCGTGGTATGCGGTTGGCATCCTATGCAGTCCTTTTCATGTGCTTTATGCATGTCAGGAGCCAATAACTTCATGTTCCAAGTCCCTAAGCCTGTCTCCCTTTCATATGGGCCAAAACTACATAGGACACTCAGACAAGTTCTTACTTATTCACTTACAAGTTATCTCAAGCCATTAAGCGGGGGGGGGGGGGGAGCTTTCTTCACTCCTGCCAGTACCCTAGCACTGAGATGCTCACATTTCTACTTATATTTTTAGGGCCAGCTGGCAGCAAATACCACCCTTTCCCATATATAGTGCCATCATATCTAGGAAGAATTTCTGAGGTAATACGCCATACAGAAAAATCCTTTCTTTTCACGTGACATGTAGAAAAAGCTTTGCCTTCCTTTTTCATATAGTCTAAGAAACAAAAGAGTGATTTTTTTTTTCATGATTCATACCTGACACAGTTCAGAAATATTTTATACCTGGGTATCTTGTAGCGTGCAAAGCTGCCCACAGTCTCTAGCATCTGGAAAACTCATTAAAACTCTTGTTTATGTTTCTCCCCAACTAAAAGGAAAATGTTGAATAGTGCCAGGATTTAGTTGTTATAAATTTCAGTGGATTTCTCTTTTCCCCTCCTTTTGATTACTTCTTCGTTTCTGTAATGGGAAAGAAAACTGAAGCCACGGCATAAATTTGAGAAGCTTTTCGTTTGCTGCACTGAAATTTTATCACGAGCCGTGTACCATCCTATCACCATTCCTGTATATGGAAATGGTTGAAAAAGATACAGAATGTTAGTGCATTCTGCCAACTCTCAGCTCTTCTTTCTTTGTCCCAAGCCTTTCTATGCCAGCTTCACAATCACCTCCTGCCAGATTTGAGCTTTGAAAATTAACATATTTTGTGTATGACATATGTTTGAAATTAGCAGGAAATGCAGCCAAGAACTAGAAATTAACCAGGAAAAAGTTTTTATCAAACATTTGGGAGGCAAAGAAGACTTCTGTTGGCTTCAAACATGAGGATAAGCTATTGTCTCTTAAATTAATTCAATATGAATCACTTAGAAACTGACAGCATAATACTGCCTGTCGGTCTGTATGCATCTGCTCTTCCATTTCAGATAAATTGCACATTTGTGTGCAAGAGAGCTCTCCATGTGTATGCTGTGGGCACACATTGTTCCTGGTGTATCTGATTTTTACCCTAAATATTTTAATATAGTTGCTTCTAGCACATCTTGAGGACTATCCTTCCTTATTTCAGTCTGCTCACCAACTGAGGTTCTCACTTTCATATAGCCATTTATTTACTGAATGTATTTTTACTTCCCAGGTGACTCATGTATGATCAGCTAAAAAAATAAGTGAACCTCCCTGCAGGTCTATAATCTTATGGCATGGCACAGAAAGAAACAGGAGGCAGAAGGAAGACAAAGCTAGATGAGAGTGATCACAGGCCAGACAGCTTCAGCAGTAGCTCGCACCCTCTAAAATCCATGCTTAGAATAGTTAGCTCATTCTAGAAAATGCAACAAAACCTCCCTGTTTGGCTAACCATTTGAATGAAGATTTAAATGCTTTTAGTTCCTATTATTTTGTTAACACCCACCCAATAGAAATTCAACATTTTTTTTCTTTTATGGGTATCACTTTTTAACTACCAGGATAGTTAAATATAGTATATGCCAAACAGGTCACAGTGCCTTTCTGGATACATTACTTCCTTGAATTTTGCAGATAAATGCCACAATAGACATATAGATTGAATAACACCAGGAAATTTTATGCACTGAATTCAGTGTGAATCATTCCCTGGTAAGTGTATACAAGCCAGCCTAGAAAACTAGTGGTTCTTCAGGTAGCCTACCAATCTATCTAGGACAGGGTTGTCTGCAGGGTGAGGTCAAAAAATTCAAGGTAGTGGCCATAACTGCGCAATTAAAGCTCCACTTTTTTTTTAAATGTGCATCACATAAAATGGGGGAGATGGGGGAGATGGGCAGCATACAAGCCTGAAAATAAAAAACAGGCAGAGCTTCACTCACACCATCATGGCTGCCATCTTGACTTTTCTGAACACAACCCATGATGCAGGAGTTTTGATTCTGGAACTTTGGAAGAACCACACTGACTCACATTGATATCAATTACTTTTTTTCAAACTGACTGGAGGGGGAGACGGAGCAGAGTTGACATTTAGTCTATCCATGGGTAGGCCAAAATCAATATGCTGTCTTCGTGGGAGTACGGCATACTTTTGACAATTCAGAGGACCAGCAACAAGGAACAAACATTAGCATCATTAAAAAAAAAAAAGGAAAAGGAAACTCTCCCTTAAGCCAAGTCAGCATCTGGATATATTATGGGGATATCCACCTAGTTTTCTTGGCAACCATATATACAGGTTCGCCATTCCCTTCTTCCAGGATAAGGATGAGGATGACCATTTCCCAGTCTACCTTTCAGCACTGGACTTTCTTGGGAGTCTCCCAACTATATCCAATCTAGCTTAGCTTTTGAGACCAGCCAAAGTTGTCTGGGTACTGCCAAGTATATTTGGCAACCATATCATGAACTGCTTGCAAACTTTATTGGGATATTCAAGAATTTTGACCAAATCCTGATGCACAGTCCAATCCAGGCTGGGAATTGGTATCATTCAACCAAATATTAAACCCCCTCCAAACTTCTTATTGTAGTTTTCTCCTCTAGGCTGCCTTACCTAGTTCATTTTAATGTGATGGTAAAAAGTTGTTTTGCATTGTTTATCATTCTCATTCTGTTTGATGAAGGAAAAATACTTCCTTTTTCCAAAGGAAGAAAAAATTCTGATGTAAATTTTATAAAGGAGAGTGGTTTGGCACTTTAGGAGCATCCTTTCACTATACAATCATCCTGCCATATCCTGCAGTCTCCTTGCCTTCCTACTCACCAATTTAATTCCATCATGTAAGAGCTTTTTCCATGGGGCGTTGACAGAAGCCAATGCAGTGATGAGTATAACTGAAAAAAAAAAATAACACCACCACTCTTTACCACTTTCCAACAATAAAGTTAAAATCAACAGCAAAGGAAATTCTAAAGAAATTTGGAAGCAGTGAGGTAGCAAACTACACAGACAGAAGCCTCTCTTGCAGGGGATGAAATTTCTCAAGCAGCTGAAAGATTTATAAATAGCTGTGCTACATCTCTTCTCTATAGTTTGTCATTTTTCTCAAACCATTTTAAATATGTAATTATTAACAGAATTTCTTGACTATCTCTGAAGGCTCCCAGGCAAAATGAAATTTAAAATGTAGTTTTAATATTATAAACAGAAAGAAAGAAAGAAAGAAAGAAAGAAAGAAAGAAAGAAAGAAAGAAAGAAAGAAAGAAAGAAAGAAAGAAAGAACTATAACACTTTCAAAATCAATACTGCTAATCCATTAGAATAATGTAAAGCACAGTAGTGCATACAATTCAAAACCCTGCTTAGTAATTCTTAAATAAAGAACTACTGCTTCCTGTGCAGTGCTGACAGACCATTTTAGGATCAATCTTTTAAGGCAGCCATAATAAAGGTAACAAGCAAGAGTATTCCACTTTAAATGATTCCGTCAGCTTTATCATTTTGACATTCATTCCTGACAGTTAGACGGAACTTATATCGGAAGTACTATATTGGAAGTACATAAAGTATTGGTTCTGTAGGAACGCAAGAAGGAACTCAAGAAGGACTCAACTGATACTTTTCAGGTTTGCGTGCATCTGTGACAAGACCATTTACTGATACATTTAAAAAACAAATGTTGGACCCAGCAAACTGAGGATGAATCTACTGGTATCCAACAGGAGCAATTCACATAATTGGATCTCTTAGTTGTCCCACTTCAGGGGAAAACCATGAGAATCTCCAGAGTCTCATGCAAGCTCTGATTTTTTTTCATGAGTCTGTAAATTTATTTATAGTGTGGTCCTTGAGGTTTTTCAAACATTCCACCAAATTTTGGCAGCATGATTGCCAAAAATGTCCAGGAAGGGCCATTTTGAAGCAGGGAATGTGTAAAAACGGTATTCGATGTCTAAAATAGGCTAACAACATTTTAAAAAATAACCTCCCCCATCCCTTTTCAAATTAAAACAAAAACAGTAAATCAAGGCCTGGTTATGTAGCCCCCATCTACATAAGTGTAGTTCCTAGTTACCCAAAGGGTGCCCCCCCCCCCCACATTTCATTATAGATACATACTATAGGCTGCTTTGAGCCTGGAAGCATAGGGGCGTAAGACTGGCTCACCTCTGCATTATGTACAGCACTTAGGATACGCTTTCTGCAAAATGCCATATATAAATAGCTCCTTCAGCTGAATAGCGTATGGAAACAATGATAAGAAACATTTTCCTCATCTAGCTGCTAATATGCAAAGTGTTATTCTCTTGAAATATCTAATTGCTTGCCTGCACTTATACATTGCATTCTGAGAATCAAATTTGCCTCACACACTGTTTGACTTGCAAGGGCCCCATGCTTACCTTCATAGGGGGTATAAAGCAATCATTTGTTCTTATCCTGTGCACGATGCCAGCACTTTTGAGGATGTAACCAATGTGCTGTGATCAGATCTTAGCTGGGGAGGAATCCCACTGTTTGGTCTGCTGAAATGTGGCCAGTTGCTCTTAGTGAACCATCTCCAACCAGATGTCCTACAGATGGTTTGGACTTCAATTCTTGGTGCCCTGCTGATGGGCGGGAATTATGGGAGATCAGATCTGCATCACACACTGTTTGACTTGCAAGGGCCACTTGCATTTTGGTTATGGAAGAGTTTTCTTTCTTTCTTTCTTTCTTTCTTTCTTTCTTTCTTTCTTTCTTTCTTTCTTTCTTATAGATAGATAGATAGATAGACAGACAGACAGACAGACAGACAGACAGACAGACAGACAGACTAGTGAAAGAGTTTCGGATTCCAGAGACTGGAAACAATGAAGTTTTTTTTTTTAAAAAAAAAGGTCATAGCTTATTACTTATCTTCGCCACCACTTTAAAAGCTCACTGAAACTTATTATTTAAACTTTTCATTTTGTGGGGTTTGTGCACTGACAGCCCCAGGCTTCAATTTATAATTTAATGTTCAGAAGCATGCTGATGTATATTTGCAAAATTACTCTTGTTGGAGAAGGAAAGTCAATTATGAACTTTTTTGGAAAAAAGAGAAGAAACATAATTCAAACTTCTCTTTAATAGTATCAGGGGCGGGGGGGAGGGGGGAATTCAAAATCTTCCCAAAGTTAGGAAATGAAAAAAGAGCAAAATAGATTATGTGAGTTGGCAAAGCAACCTTTTTCACATTTCTAATTTAAGCAGCAAGTTTAATAACAGATACCTTTCTCTCTTTTTCTTTTTCAGAAACACATTGACACTCTCTGTGCATTTTTGCTAATTTATCACAATGATTGTTAATACATTAAGCAAGCCTGTAGTTTATTACACTTCCTGAGATGGTAAGCTGATGGTTGGTTTCTATTCATTCCTTTCCTACCCTGGAAAATTCATCTTTGCACATGAAGCCTCACTCCCAGACTAGGCCTCCCACATTGTGGTTGCACAGGTCTATGTTACATGAGTCATTTATCATGAGCCTGCTTTAAGTGGTTATAATTTCAATCTTACATCATGCTTGTTGTTCAGACGTTATCTCCAAAGCCTGTTCTACTTTCTGGTTCTTCCTGTTTTTACTCACTCCTAGACGATGAAAACATATAGAATTGCATGCACCTGCTCTGATGCTCTGATTCTGGTCTTGCTTGCCAGGCTGGTTTTGTGTATGTATTACCATAAATTCGGGAAAAGGTCTTGGGCAAGTTATGAAACCCAAAATAACATTATGGGAAATGATCCACCAGATTCATAAACAAAAATATTATTGACTCATGTCCCAATATACTCCATATTGAATTTATTTAAATGTGTGATTCAGATGTTTTAATACAGCACTGAGTTTGCTACACAGAAATTGTATGTGCTCCTTTATTACCAAGCATGCTCTGAAAATACTATCAATTGCTTCCAATGAGGTCCAAAAAAACCTATGAAGCAGGAAGGTCTACAGTTTCAAGAAAAGAAGTGAACTCAGTTTCCATTGGAACTGTGAGCTGAATTTGGGGTAGGGGGGGAGTCTGATTTAGTCAAAATTCTAAGGCAATCTCTTCCCAATTTTCCTCTTCCTGCCTTATGCTTGCAAGGATGAAACTGGAGGCTTAATGTTTTTTATTGCTATCTTTAAACTCAGAAGCTAATTATTCTCTTCTATGGTTCTCCACATGTTAGGGAAACAAGACAGTGTTGTAGCCATGGTTTGAAGTCGGTTGACATTTTTTAAAGCACTGTTTGTTTGGGTAAAGACATTATGTACAGTAAGAAAAATTTACAAGCCAAATATATCATCTCTTTATGTTACCATCATAATTTAGTATTATGTCCAAATGAAGCAATGTGATTTCCATGGTCTAAAGTGGATTTTGATGGCAACATCTCATGGCTCCATTACTAAGTCTCATTTGTTGTAAGAAAAGTGGACAGATATTAGCAGAGATGTTTGGCGAATGTCACTGTAAAGTCTCATCCGTTAAAGTTAAATTGCAAAAAACCATATACTTTAAGATAACTATACCTTGATGACACAATAGCTATCATATTAATAGAGAACAAATAGGTGTCTCATATAGTAGTAAAATTATATATGAGATAAGTAAAATTAAAAGGATTTCTCTCTTTCTGTGGCATAAAAAATACATTTTTAACAAATCAAATCATGTCCTTTTATCGTGCTCCAAATCAAAAGCTGAGGTGGCAATCCAAACTGCCTAATGGAGAAGCCAACCATAGCTTCTCCAAGTAAAATCTAAAGTCTTGGTTAAGTCAAGCTCAAATCCTGGTAACTTCATAGTTATGTTTATTTTCTTGGTAGCAATATAGAAATGCCTTGTCACTATATATGCCTTGTCTCTATAAACATGGACAGTGATGAGGAATGAAGTTCAGCAACATCTGGGGTATGATAGGTTACCTACCTTTGATAAAAGGATCCAAATAATATCTGTATCTTTTGTGTGGTGGTAGAAATCTGAGTGAAAGGGAATTCAGATTGCAAGAAAGCAGAGGGAGAATTGATTCCCCTTCTTCTTTCATGCTATGTCCACTTTACGAATCACAGGCTTATTTAGGATTTTTTAAAACAGTACATTTTTTATGCACATTCAGCATTTACCTCTAGTTTAATCCTGTGTGGCCCCAGTTACCATATTTCATCTTAAATAGAAGTTTGAAATATTCGAAAGATAATTTTTGTTACCATTCACTCTTAGAATACTTAGAATACTTCGGGGTGGGATTTAGATCATAAAATGGTACCAGAAATACCTTTCAGATACCTATTATCACTTATCACTGCCCACACAAACAAGTAGCTCCCTTCAGGGAGCTTTGATTATGGTTTTTCTACCTTATACAGTGTCATTTTGGGACCTTCGCCTAATGAAAGGACATTATTCAGGCTGAGCAGTAGCTTGTCCTAGAACGTCTTGGTTGAGGGACAAATGCTAATAAGAAACTGTATGGAAAGTTTTTCTACTGTAGAGGTGGCACAAGCTTATCTAACAGAACTGTAGGTGAATGCCTAGAGCTAAATGCATTGTGGTCAAGGATAATTGACAATAATTGGAAGGTAGGATGAAGCAGCTCAGCTGAAGAAGTCAAAGGGATGATGAATCTAAGCACTTTTGGAACAGGAGTGGCCTTTTACCAGGAAGAGCATTTGCAACAGAACCACTCTCTATCAGCAATAGGTTCTCACTAGAAGTAATTTTCCTCCAATAGGGACATTTCTTGGAATAATTTCAAAATATGATGGATCAACACATGGGCAGATGTAATAAGGCTTGCTAGCATTTAATGGTTCCAGAGATTTGTTTTAGTGCCATCACTTTTCTAGCCAGAGAATCCTTTAGCCTGAGTGGGTCCTAATAAAATTAAGTTACAGAAAGCTTGCATGCAGAGGCCTCTTTTCTTTTATAAACCATTGACATTACTGCCCTCTAATCTGGCGTTTCTCCCAGTTCAAAAGCTGCTAATAGCACATTATTTCTTTTGCAATTTCATTTTCCCCATATTATCCACTACACTGGCAAGTGGGGGAAACATTGTTCTAATAAAAATGTCCTGATCCTATCTTATTTAATAAGTTAAATCTTGGGGTCACTGTGAGAATGCCATGTTTAATAGAGGTCTTAAAGCACTGAACTAAATAAATATCTTTCATCTCAATAACCCTATGCCCTAAATTTTTAATTGCTGGAAGAAGTTGCTGCTAAATGGATTTAGTAGAGACAGAGTTGTTGCTAGGATTATTATTTAGAACAAACGCTAGCTGAAGTTCAACATGAGAATCCTATGCCATGCGAAGGGGCATTAATTCATATGGTTTGGATGTGTCCATCAGTACTTCTTTTTGGTTAGGTATTATTACTACAATAACTAGGATCTTGGGAGAAAGCTAAGGTTGAAAGATGTGGTTAAATGATATCCCTCAAAACTGGTGTTTATCTATATATGAAAAGCTTTAGATATATCATGCTACAACTGTCGGGAAAAAAGGGTGATCATGTACTCATGAAATGATTAATTGAATTCTAAACAGTGGTTTAATGACATTTGGCAATTCTCAGTCCTCAGATTGGCTTTATATTGACAAAAAGTCCAGGTAATATGATTCCATCTTATCAAGGTTTAATGTGTTTAAAGATGCAAGGCTTTTTTTGGTTTTTTTGGTATCACAGAAAAGTAGGCAAAATAATAAACATGGGGGGGGGGTTCACTCTTGATTCACCTTTTAACCTTCTTTCTTATATCTGTGTTGGTTTGTTCGTTTCGTATATTTAGTTTGTTATACATAGAATTTGTTAAAATAGCTTGAATTATACTCATCAGTTGTGAACTTTTCTCATTCTTATGTTTAGTTCTCAAGAAAATCAATAAAATAATGCAACTTGCCACTCTCTCTTGAGGGAGTTCAGGTGCCACATCTATTTGATCTTGACTCCCAAAGCTCTGGGCTGCAAAAACCTGGACAACTATTAGATGGCAGCAAAAAGCCAGGGGGAAAAAACCCTCTCTTTTTCACAGTAGTGGCATTTTCCACCCTCTGTCCTTTGTACACATGTGAGTTTGAGACATAGATGAACTCCCGAACAGTTGGGCATAGTTGTATTAGGTCTATCATATCTAGGCTGCAAAAATACAGGCAACTTGATACAGAAAAGTCTGTGCTGCCATCTAGCGGTCATTTGGATTTCTACAGGCCAGATATGATAGCCCTCCCTGTATGTGACATTAGCATTCACCATGATATAGCATGCAAATCCCCCGGCAGGTTGTCTAGAATACATGATAATGCATTGTTGTTAGTACATTGTTCATTATTAGTATTGTCCATAATGCTAAGTTATATAATAGGTTTGGGATATTTTCTGGAAAGCAATAATCACTTATGACAAAATAGTTGATGAACCACATCAACTATGGTTCAGATCTGTGGTTGCTTTAATCGGCTGTTCTAGTTTCTTCCCTTCTGTGGATCTGTAATGGTGACTACAAGGTAGAATAACCTGCCTCAGAAGTAGGTAGGCCAAGTAATATCAGATGATGTTTCCATCAGTTGTTCCCTCATAGACAGCTGGACAACCTGCAATATCTGGCCTTCCCAGTTGCAAGGGACGTCATAAGAATTGGAGATATAAATGATAGGCACAGAAGGCATGCCATTCATGACCCTTCCATTTATAAGAGACATGTCTTCATGCATGAAAATATTTGATTTAAATTAATTATGGAATCACTGGTAACACATTTAGGACTTTTGCTCACTTAAGAGACAGAAACAGGTCTTATATCTTATATCCTATGAAACTATTTATGTATGTATGTATGTATGTATGTATGTATTTATTTATTTATTAAATTTCTCCCCCGCCCATCTCCCCCCAGTGGGGGACTCTGGGTGACTCACACAAAACATTAAAACCATCAATACATATAAATACATAAAACATCAAAATTTAAAAACATTACTAAAAAAGAGGAAAAGGAGAGTCCAAGAAGATGAAGAATCTGGGGCTGAAGACAGCAGGCATTAAGTATGCATAAGCATATTTGCTTTGCGAATGTCATGTACATTCAATAATTTACTGAAAATATAATCTGTTTAATAACCAGTTCATCCAAATGATACTGAAATCAAAAAATTTCAAAAGCTGTTTGCCAACAAAATAGAAACAGGCACATAGACCTTGTGAGCCAGTTTTGCAGCTGGTGGATCACCACCAAGGTCCTATCTTACAATATACTAATGTTTGAGGAGGATATTAAGGTCAAGGAAGATTTTGTGCCAGAGGCAGAGGTACCTGCAGAATCCTGTTTTCAAGTAGTGAAATCGAAGCTGGGATGTCGTGAAACAAATGTTGGCCCTTACATACGTGCATACAACACTGCAATGCTCGTACAAAAGGACCACGCTCGTGCCATGATGTTTTGTCATTTGCTGGATGCCTCTGGCCAGCAGCCTGCCTTTTCTAAGCTGGCCCCCTATAGGCGTGTGGGAACTGCAGCTCTCCCAAATCCCACAACTCTTGGAAATCTAGTCCCAGCCTATCTGGAAGAGGCCAAGTACCATCCTTCAAATAACGTAGTCTGAATCTGGATAGGTTTTTATTCCATGGCATTTGGTGTGTGGACATGATAGAGGAGGGTACATGATTCTAATTCTTCCGTACCTTCGCAGTATCAGAACAGTTCCTTGTAACCTCTAAATTCTGCTCCAGTATAAATCACAGCAGAAGCTGCTTTGTGAAACAGAAAGATAAATTCTTCTAATTAGAGTTATAGGATGTTTCACCAACAGCATTATCAAACTAGCAATAAAGTGCGCCGAGCTTCTAGTTTTTATTCATGCATGCCAGTCTCCTGCAAATATAGAAGAAAAAGAATATAAAAAGAAGTTAACACTCAAAGCCAAACCTGCTAAAATTAGTTAATCAAATTACATTAAACCCTCCATCTGTTTGTTACATTATCCTGACAATGACAGCGGTAAAGCAAATTTGCTGACTGGTTTATTGAGTGTGCTGCTTGTTCAAAAGAGAAAATTAAAATAAAGTCCTCCCCTGCAGTACATATTACTTGTACTTTAATTTTAAATTTACACAGATTGTGAGGTTTGGGGGAGGTACGGGGGGAATGGCTGCATATTTATTCTTTTTTTTTTTTCTTCACAGACTGACTTCTAAAGCATATCGTTCTCCATAGTAACACAGCAATTATAATTTTAATCATAATCATTAATGCTGTTCGCAGCAAGCAGCTTTACAACACAGCTTTCTTTCTGGTTACCTAAGATCCCTTCAACTGATGCTGAGGAATTTTGTATCCCAGTTTGCAGAGACCATCTCACAGCAGAGGCATCTGTCAGCTGTCAAAATCTATAAGGTGGTGTGTGCAGTATCACAGTCAAAGTTCTGCCCCTTTGGCACATGCTGCAGTGCAGGCACATACAAAAGCATGGGCACTTTGATCAAAATGGACCAGGCTGACCAAGGAGTGGAGGGCAGCAGCAACAGCATCACCAGTCAGCTGTTTGGCAGTGGTGGGGACACTTAGTGTTGAGTTGGA
Source organism: Liasis olivaceus (assembly GCA_030867105.1). Taxonomy (NCBI): domain Eukaryota; kingdom Metazoa; phylum Chordata; class Lepidosauria; order Squamata; family Pythonidae; genus Liasis; species Liasis olivaceus. Next base: position 197,952,269 of record CM061348.1, read on the forward strand.
GATGCCACCAATCAGCTGGTGGAGTTTAGCTGTGTGTAGGCTACAGTGGAGCCAGTAGAGATCTTCAGTTTTTCAACAGTGAAAAATCTGGCTGCAAGCCAACACTCAGTGGTTGTTTTCTGCTCAGTGGGAGCAGTGGCAGTGACCCAGGGGAGCCCAGCTTTAGTGTTTTGGATGGCCTAGGCAGCTGGGTGTTGGCAGTGAGTAGCAAAGGAATTGGTGTGAGCTGGAGGATGGCCTGAGTTTGGTGGCTGTTGCAGAGACTGTCACTCTAGGTAGTCATCATTGCATCTTGTAGCAATGGCACTGAACGAGAGGGGATCCTATGTCATCTATGCTACCTCTCTGCAACATGTGTCCAAGGATTCTTTTCTGCAACATCCAAAGGATTTAGAATTAGAAGAGAAAGAACTTTCAATATGTGTTTGGAGTGGACAGTGTTGGGTGATGCTGGTGGGCCCAAGGTGACTAAGAAGGAGGGCATCGATGTCCTATCTGGATAAGAAGTGAACAAGGAACAGTGGCAACCTTCCAGATCACCCCAGACAGAGGGGAGTATTATAGAATTGTTTTGTCCCCTGCAGAGTGAATAGGAGTTTGTTGTTTAGATGGGGCTCTCTGGTCTGTGGGAGGGATGGCATGGCCATGGGTGTTGCTCTGTTGGGAGGGATGGAGCAGGCAATAATATCTCAGTTGTGATGGGCAGAGGGAGATATGAAGGGAGACTGGGGTCACACTGCTCCTTTTGATGATTTGGTTGACTTGGGTCCAGTCCCCATATGCCCAGTTACTGGACCTCAGAAGCCATGGCCTCTGGCTGCTACTACTGGATGCCAGGTCAGCCTGTAATAAGACCTCCCCATCTATGACCAAATTATGGATGAGAGGGCTGGCCTGGCATTTATAATTACAACCTGGATGAGTGTGCCAGGGGGAAACTTTCCTCTCAGAAGATACTTTTTGATGACTTCTGTAAAGACCAGAATGGTGGTAGGGCATCCAAACTAGCCTTCTTTGATCTTGTGGTGGCTTTCAACACCATGAATGATAGCACCCTTCTGGACCAACTCAGGAGGTTGGGAGCAAGGGGGCATGGTGTTGCAATGGTTCTCTTCCTTCTTCCAGGGTTGGTTCCTATCTGTGTTGGTAGGGGAATAGATCTAGCCCTAAGCCTTGGCTTTACAGGGTTCCACAGGGCTCCATTGTTTCCCCACTTCTATTTAACATCTCCATGGGGCTGCTGGGCAAGGTCATGTGACAGCACAGGGTTGGGTATCGTAAGTATGCAATGATATCCAATTATATATCTCTTTCCTGACTTTCTAAATGAGGTCATCAAGGTTCTTTCTCAGTATCAGGAGGTTGTAGGGGCCTGTATGGGGAGGAACAGGCTCAGGCTCAGCTTTACCAAGACTGAGTGGCTGTAATGTTGGGACTATTTGGATCTGGGGACTTACCATCTTTGGTTCTGAATGAGGTAGCACTTTCCCAGACAGAGCTGGTGCATAGTATGGAGTTTCTCCTAGACTCTTGGCTCCTGCTTGAAGAGCAGGTGGCAGCTATGGCTCAGAGAGCCTTTGCACAGATCCATCTTGTATGCCAATTGTACCCATTCCTAAACCAGGAGGTCCTTCTCATGGTCACTCACACTTTGATCAACTCCTGTCTGCATTATTGCAATGTATATACATGGTGCTGCTCTTGAAATTCACTTGGAAGCTGCAGCTGGTCCAGAAAGCAGGAGTTATGGGTATGCCTCAATATGTCCATGTAACACCTTAATTTTATGAGTTGCGCTGGCTACCAATGGGTGTCTGGATGTAATTCAAGGTGCTGACTATCACCTATAAAGCCCTTAATGGCACAGGGCTGGCTTATCTGTGAGACAGCCTTTGTCCAATTATTTCTGCCCATCCTTTGAGATCTGAGAGGATGGGCATGCTCCAGATCCCTTCTATTAAACAATGTCATCTAAGGGGACCTGGAAGGCATTCCTTTTCTATCACAGTGTCTGTCCTATGAAACAGCATATCTCCTGAGATTCAGATGGCCCTGACACTTTGATGCTGCTGGCCTTTTACAAGGCTCTGAAGAGTTGGTTCTTCTCCCAGGCAGTGGGCAGGCAGTTGGGTGAGCCTGTCTTGGTGATGTTACTGTCTGCCTTTGAGTTTTTTGTTTTTGCTTCTGCTTTTTAATGGATTGTTAGCCATCCAGAGACACATATCAAGTGGACAGCCATATAAACTGAAGAAAAATAGAGGAAGGGAAGGGAAGGGAAGGGAAGGGAAGGGAAGGGAAGGGAAGGGAAGGGAAGGGAAGGGAAGGGAAGGGAAGGGAAGGGAAGGGAAGGGAGGTACTGTGTTGAAAAAAAACACATCTGCATATATCTAATTTCAAAAAAAATAGTGGCTTTGTGGATTTTTTGCAGGCCAGATACAGCAGTCCTACTGATATGTGACAATAACAGGAACAGGATTCATTGTTGAATCCAGGGAGAGATTGAAGGCTGGGTGAAGCCAGAGGTTCCATGAATAGACAATGACTTTGCTGCCAAACAGACATCTGCATGAGATCACACAGGTGTGGTGCTGCTTTTGGAGTGTTGTAAGGCACCCAGAATGTTTTTTGACACCCCAGTGATGGAAAACTGTTCCCATGAACTCAGGCTGGCACCAACACTGGATTTGTTTTCGTACCAAGTAAAGATTTAGCTATTCTGAAATTTTAAGAGTTGGTGGCCACAGCTTGAGTTTTTTAATGCAGTTATGTCAGGTGTTAGCCTTCCTGAATTTTTGTACTATATACATTGAATAAATCCCATTCTAAAATCTACTGATGCCAATCAGGTTCCAAATAATTTATTGAGCATTTATTAAATATTGATTTAATAGTAAATATTCATCCTATCACTATACACATTGGCCATGATCCCTGCCAGGTTCACTTTCACCAGCTACATATCCTAGTTGTCTACAGATATATACTTGTAGGAATTTTTCATGCAAAGAAGGACCTTGGCCCAGTCAGCATCTATATTATGTGGAAGAGCCTTATACATATGTTTTTAAAATGCAGGTACTTCACCCAACCCTTTGATTAACTGATTATATTTATATCCTGTTTTTACATCCAGTTGGAAATCAAAGCAAGCCATGAAGGCATTTCCTGGTGTTATCTTTAGGCTGCCCAAAGTTAAACAGCGAACTCCATACCTGAAAGTTGAATCTTAGTCTCCCCAGTCACAATCCAACATTTTAATCACTATATTACACTAACGTATACATGCTGAACATATTGTTGACCAAAAAAAAAAAGTCACAACTTTGCAATCCATTTTTTATGCTAAGTAGTCTGTTTACTGAATTAAAATTTATCAATGCTGTCAGTACAATATATTTCCCAGGGAATAATTTCTAGACAGCTAATTTCCCCTCTTTATTTCATTAACTGAATTATCATTGTAAATGATCTTCTATAATTCAGATGCCAAACAATTATGCCTGTATAATAGTCCTGCGGGTGCTTTGGTTATTGGTTATTGTTTGATTATTAAGACAGAAATATAGACATCCTGTTTCACTGACCTAGGTTTAAAGCATGATGCACCAAGAGGGTGAAGTTAATATACAGTAATATATATCAACTGCACTCCAAGAATCTTAATGAAAAGGGTAGCTCTGGAGAAGGAAGGGATTTTGATATATCAGCATATAATAATGATCTAGGGACAAGAAGTAAGGGTTGTGAGGATGATTGCCTATAATTTCTATGTGAAGATCTCATCTAAGAAGTAAATCAACCTTTGCATACAGAAGATCTCAGGTTCAATATTTAGCAATTCCAGGTAAAAGTCTCCTACCTAAAACTGTAAAGACTTGTTGCAAATCACATTTAAGAAAATATTGACCACTGAACTATACAGTGGGAGGAAAACCCTGCTACATTTTAACGTTTTTGCTTATCTGGAAGTGCTGGAGTAGAAGCAACAGAAGTGGCAAGGCAGGCATGTGAAACATTGTGTTCTTTAGTGGTTTACAGCCAAAAATATACATCAACCAACCAGGTCTCTCCTTACGTAATCATGGACAAGATAGATTTATTACAGACAGACCTAGCATTCAATAACCCCAACCACAGGCCAGGAGTCCCAACAGACAGACTACTGAGTTCCAAAAATACAGATTGGATATAAATTTCCAACCCCTCTTCCTCTTAGTAGCCTGCCTCTCACTTCCTACCATTCATTCTCCTCACCTTATTATGCTCCCCTTTAGCTATCTCTACTCCAACCCTTCTTCATCCCCCTCTCAGAACCTCCAGACAAAACCAACATCATCCACTGCTCAGGAGAACATTTTAATATATTGCCCTTACTAACATACTAACCTTCATTCAACATAAAATCATATTCTCTAAAACCCACTGTCCCACCATCCATCCCTCTTCTTGGTCTTCCCAAAACCATTTGCACTAAAGGCACTCATTCGCTTTATGATTCTAACTGCTTTGCAGTTCAGCAATTAACTATTTTTCTGCCTCCAAAGGAGGTCAGTGCCTAAGCCATTGTTATGTGTGAAGCTATATTAAATTCTCCTTAGAGTTAATCAAGGGCTTCAGATTAATTTAGCTGACAATCTGTCATGGCTACCCAATCTGCAGAGGCACTTCTTTCTTGGGAATTCTGAGAAGGATGGATTGAACCCTTGAGCCCTGTCCCTCATCCATCTGGTAATGTTCCTTCACGCAGGAGCCCTATTCAGTGGCCTTCTGTCCATCCTAGAACTGGGATTTCTTCAACAACAAAAACTGCTTAAATCCAATTTGATTTGCTAGCTCCTCCTTCAAGTCCAACCATAGTAACAGTTCCCTTTCTTCCAGCCCCTTAACCCATTTCAACTTTTTCCCCCAACCTCTGTGGGAGACTCCAGTCTTTATTTACTGTCACAACTTTGCTCTTCTCACTTTCTGGTTTAACAACATGAAGAGCAGTTAGCCAGTATTGCAAGATTTCCCCAGAGTCACCTGTCTACTTTCCTTCATTACTGCTTCTATGCTGTTAACAATAAAATGCCATTAATATTTCTGTGAAATCACTAAGAGTTGAGGAGATGCCATTTTATCATCCTGTTAGTAAAGTAGCATAAAGTAAGTAAGTAAGTAAGTAAGTATAGGAGATGGTAGACTATGTATAGTATTAGCCACGGTGATCCCATAATGTTCAACAGCGTCTTATTCATACTGAAAATATCTTTATATATTTAAGTTTTTGTTGGTTATGTGATTGGATTATTGTAATCCAAATTACTGCATTTTATTGGCTATGGATGTACATTGCATTCAGCCACCATAAAGTAATGTTGGATAATAACAGATTTTCATTTACTAAAAGCAAAATATGCAGGTCTTCACCTTTATTCTAAAGCTATCATTATATCAATTTATTTTATTGGGTCGATTTATATGCCTTCTTTCAAGATCTTTTCCATTAAGAGTAACTTTCCTCTGAAGCAGTCTTCCCTCCAAAGTTACTATCTATCCTTATTGGTAGGCCTCATAGAGATATATTGTAGGAAATATTGGGACAACTAGCAAAAGTCAGCTAGTCTTGATGGATACTATGTTAAAAGAACCATACATCATTATTTAAAATAAAATAAAAAAATAAATTAGAATTTCAGTTATGTTGTAGGTTTGCACAAAAAAATAAAAATACACAGATTTTTCTCCTTCTGAGTGTCAAAAAGCATATGCATGCTGGTCTTAGAAATCCCCTCCCATAGATTATATTGAGAAATAAGCAAATAAATATTGTATATGTCCAAACTTTGACCCAATCCAGAGGTCACAAGATAAGTTCATCATATCCAAGTTGGGTTAGGTTTCTTGAACAATCTGAATACCATATATGGTCAAGTGTTTTTGAAATAATAGAAATTGAAAAGGTAAGGTATAAAATGGCACATTGGGAACTGCTTTAAAAGAAAAAAGAAATATGCCACCAGTATGTCCTACCTAATTTCATGAGGCTTTTCAGAATCCCATCACTGGCTAGAATCAAAGACACATTTAGGAATGCCTAAACTCAATAAAATCAATGCACTTGGCAAGCCAAAGTCTGAGTTGGACTTGGGATTATTGAATGCACTTAAACAGCCAAAACATTTCCATCTCCCCAAAGCTACTGAAAGCTTACTTGGTTTTTCAAAAGTCTGTACACAAGTTCTACATATTAACGAGGGTTCAGCATAAGAAAAAAGAAAGTGTGTTGGCCCTATTCTGTTTTCCATTTCAAATGGAGGGCAACTACTGTTAACTCAGTTGCACGGGAATGCAAAACTGGCTCATTTCTTCCCAAATAAACTTCCTGTCTTATCTCATCTCTGTTCATTTGGATTTATTAATTTCAGTTAAATGTACTGCCATGTAATTGTGGTCAAGGATTATAATCTTTTTCTCTGTCAAAGTTTTTTATGAGTGGGTTTGTGGCAAAGCATGTAAAATCCAGTATCACAGCATCTGTACAACAAGCATTCCCTTATCCAGTTTGCTCTTTGAGGTCTTTTCCCAGCTATATTTGTTGCTGCTTCCTTTCTAGCAGAACCGAAGCTAATGTTTGGCCAGGAAGTCAACATCAAAGCGATGGTTTAACTTACTAAAATATTAAGAGGGGATATTTTAAGGAAAATGAGTTTATGGGAGATTGTCCACAAAAAAATGGGAAGAGACTGAAATAAAAATGCTATTGTTAGAAGTTTTCATTTCAGGTTGTAACAGTGATCTATATTAAAATACTGAAAGGGAAAAGTATCAGAGGCATCTGGAGGGAGGATACAAAAACATCAAGAGGGCAGCCCATGCAATCAAAGCCAGCATCTTGACTTTTATGACCTTGCTGCACATGTCCCAAAAGTGGTAATACTGAAAGAGAAGGAAAAAAGTCGGGGGGGGGGGGACTTTTTATACCTTAATGCTTAAACAATAATCGTGTTCTCTGTTCCATTGTCTAAGCGTTATTCCCAGCCAGAGAGTAAGACTGTTTGCAATGTGAAAATTGTACCATGGTATTGCATGCCAAATTTTCACATGTATTTCTTCAGTATCTGAAGCTGTCAAATCTTCCACCAATTTGGGATACTTATACATGTAGCCATGAATATGCTTCATATTGACTTCTATTATTATGTGTGGGTAATCTATAGTTAGATTCACAGACTAAGACTGGTGGAAATTTAATAATTCAAGTCCTAACCAAGGCCCTAAGAATGATTAAGGTAGCATCTAAGAATAAGGCAGTTCCAAGCAGGGTAGTGTTTTGTAAAATTAGGGTTTCAGGTCCAATAAATTTTCAGATATCAAGGAAATCCTTTAGGTATTGCTCCGAGGGCTCCAGTCATTATTGGTATAACAACGGTTTTCTTTTTCCATAGGTGTTCAATTTCAATCTGCATGTCCTGGTATTTTGTAATTTTTTTCAATTGTTTTTCCTCAATCCTAGCATCACCCAGTATAGCAACATCAATGAACCAGACTTTCTTCTTTTCAATAACTGTTATATCAAGCATGTTATGTAAAAAATGCCTGCCTGTTTGCATCTTAAAGTCCCATAAGATCTTAACCCACTCATTTTCCAAAACCTTCTCAACTTGATGGTCCCAGTAGTTTTTACTACATTCGAATCCAAACCTCTGGCAAATTTTCCAATGAATAATTTTGGCAACTCGGTCATGACACTGCTTGTAGTTGGTGAAATTTTGCTGTAGCCACTGATCAAATGGTCAACTGTTTCATCCTTTTCACTACAAAGGCAGTATTTGCTGTTGTTTGTCACATGTTGAATTTTTGCCTTCATGTAATTAGTTGGCAAAGCTTGTTCTTCAGCTGCTAAAACAAAGCCTTCAGTTTCTTTCTTTAACATTCTTGATCTTAACCAACTCATGTGGGATTTTTATCAGCTTTTCCTTCTATATCCTTCAAGTGTTGACCATGCATTGGCTTGTTCTTCCAATTAACAAATCGGTTTTCAATTGTTTCTTTTTCATACTCAGCCTTCACCTTTGTTGTTTTCAAGAGCTTTCCCTGACTGTCTTCCTTCAGCAAGGGTTCTTGGCTTTTCTTAATGTAGTCATTCAGGCCATGCTTTTCTTCTTCCACTGTTTGTTTCACCTGTAGGAGTCCTCTACTCCCTTCAGCTCTTGGCAAATAGAGCCAATCAATATCGCTTTTGGAGTGTAAAGCATGGTGCATTGTCATTAGTTTTCTTGTTTTCCAGTCCAAGCTTTCACGTTCCATCTGGGTCCGGTCAACTATTCCTGCTAATAACAGAGACTGCTGGGGTATTAATTGCTTTGATGACATTTCCACCGTTTAGCTTTGATTTCAAAATTTTCGGAACTTGTTTGATATATTTGGCCGTATTATAAAACAATTCAGCATGGGAGAGAAGAATTCCATAGCCAGTTTCTTGGTTCATCAGTTTAATAGTTTGATATATTTGGAAGTATTTTCTTTGACTTGATTATATTGCTATTTGATATTGAGATGATGATGATGATGATGATGATGATGATGATGATTTTATTTAAACGTATTGGCCGTCCAACTAGATTTAAAAAAAATTCCTTATATACAATCACAGATCAGCCTTTGACTAATTGAATTTGCTAACATAATACCTTTTTGCAAGCAGTATCCAAAAACAGTATCTGATTTTTCTCCTAATAAAATAAGAAAATATAAGACTATAGCCTAAATGTTTGATATGGTATAATAAAACTCAATTTATCCAACCAATATAAATGTTAGATTATATGGCCATATTATAAAACAATTCAGCATGGGAGAGAAGATTCCCATAGCCAATCACTTGGTTCATCATTTTAATAGTTATTCCAGATGATATAGTTGAAACGAACTGATTGATAGAAAATATATATCATTAATTTTTTTTCCTGAGTAATTATAAGGCAATCAGACCATGATAAGTTCCCCTGTGATTATCTCTTTATAGCTCATTCATTTAAAATTAATAGGTCAAAGTTATGCTGTACTAAATTAGAAATGCTGGCTGACAAATTCCTAGAAATCAGTCTTCCATTTAAGCCACGTAGTAATTCTTTGCTCAAATTTGAGGTACACTCCTACTTAAAATGATCAGTGTTGGCTACAGAACTACAAATGGTTGAGGATTAAAAACATCATCCATATCCATATTTATTCTGCAGGCACTGAATTTTCCTTTCTGTTGTAAGCTTGCCCTAAACCAAATGGCCCTGTCAACATGTCATTCCATAAGTCAAACAGCCACTGTGAAAATATACATCTTTCTTTTGTTCCATATTGAAGATTAAGACTGTGGAATGTTTTGGATTCAAGAGATAAGGGAGCTGTGGAGGGTGCAGGGGCACATTCAGCCCCTGGCAGTGACTCCCTGAACCAAACATATTTTCCCCCCAGGACCTTGCTGCAGCTGCAGAGGAAAGCCATAGGATCCTGGGGAAAGATGCAGATGTTTTAAGGAGTTCCAGAGATGTGCTACCGTAAGTATCTTCTTGAACTTCAATGTACCTTTTACTCTTCCTAATCAACACACTGCACAGCCCTGTTGAGTTGAGCCCTAAGAGTTCAATCAAGATCTACTCTAAAATAAGACCAACTGAGTTCAACAGGTTTGACCCTTAGGTCAATATGTAGTTATTCTTCCAACAGAGTGTGGTTTACCAATAACTAACATTGCTGTAGAATGAGGCTTGAGGGAGATGCCCCTGTTTTTCTGCCAGGTCATGGAAGTGCCAGAAAAACCAGCCCTACCCTGGAAGCCCCCACTTTCTAATTTTAGAGAAACCAGCAAAGGTAATAGTTTTCCTGATGGTCCTTTTTCCTTACTTTCCCTGTATATTATATAGGACCAACTCAAGGTGTTCTGCTGCTTAAGGCAAAGGACGAGATGATCTACCCACTCTACATTCCACATGCAAGAGCTGTGCAGACCAGTTCCTGAAGTTCTCAGCACTAATAAGGGGTCAGTGTTTGCAACTGCCTCTTTCTGCCTCAGAAAGCATATCTTAGAACGCAAAGGGAAAATTCCATGTGCGTGATTTGTCTAACCATCAGGTCATTTATTGCCTAATGGTAGGGGTAGTCCTAAAAGCCTATTTGATTTTTGTATGGATGGCTGAATCTGTGTATGCATGTTTGTATGTAAGAATGCATGTCTCTCTGGGTATACACAGACAAATTGTGATGGAATGGAATTATGAAGGCCAGGCTCAGGGAGAAAAACATTTTCTTACATCTCCTGAGGAGCGTGGGAGATACAAGAGGATGAGACTGGCACCTCCCTGAGGAATTCACTATGTTGTGGCTGGCATTACTTGGGAGCTGGGGTTTCAGTCTGAGAAGATTCTTGCTAGAGGTTGTAGCTAATAAACATAGCTGGACTGAATTTACATGGTCTCTTGGAGTTCCTTGGGCTAGGCCTGACACAAATATACATCCTCATATTCAGGACAAAACGAAAAGAGCTAAAAACCACACAGTCAACATTTAACAACAATCTCAATCTATACAATTCTGCTTTTTCCACTATCTTATGGAGGTTCTGAATCACCACAGTAATTTTCTTGAACTAAAATCAAGATATTTTATTTATCCAAATAGAATAGAAAATCAGTTCTAGCAGCTGCACATTTGACAGAACTTTGTTTTAAAGCTACCCTGATTACTGGATTGCACCTGCTTTCAGATACAAATATTACGAATTTCACCATAGGATTTGGTCCTCAAATTTATCATTCAGCTCTCATTAAAAACAACCACAATGTTTTTTTACAAGTCAGCTGGGGTTTTGTTTTGTTTTGTTTGTTGTTGTTGTTGTTAATGTCAGGATTTTCTCATGGGAAGAAAGTCATCCCGTCCTCTGTACAACAACTTCTTTCGTCTACTGTGAGAAGTTAATGTAAACAAAGCATCTTGTGATTGTGTTATGCTATTTACTGCCACCTATTGGCATGTGTATGCTAGTTATTCAGTGGGGAGGTACATGCTGACAATATAATGGGAGGGCTAGATGCCTAGCCTGTCAGTCGTGTATAGTTTTATCCATCATGTAGTTTTATGGGTTATGTGGTTGTAACTAGTAACCAAGTAGTGTACCTCTTCTCTGAGAGTTTTTAGCTAGAGACTTTGTTGTGGATAAGTCTTGGATGCTAAGATGAGAAGAAATCTTTGTTATTTCTATATTTTGTATGCAACTTGTATTTTATGAAGTTTTGCATTTTTATCAATAAAAAACAGTTAGTCTATATTTTCTGACTGGATTTTCTTTGGAAAGCAAACTATGGACATTGCATTTTGCAAGCTCTCATGCTGATGTGTATTTTTCCTGAGAGCAGAAATTTTGAGGGCTTTGCTGCGCCCTGCACAACAGTTAATTCATAAAGGGACTGGTGGAAGATAGAAAGAACAGTGTATTCCTCTTTTGCCGGCTCCATTTATAAGGAAACAGAGCAATGAAAGAAAATGACTATCAGGACAGGGGTAGAGCCCTTCATGTGACCACTTCTCCACCAGCCCACACCTAGTTGGTTTCTATGCCATACAAAAAAACAGACAAACTGCTCTTCGCCTAAACATAGTGGTCACTCTAAGGAGAGATGGAGGATTCTTACGTTCTTCTAGCAAACTGATCTCTTGCCTACATCAAAATGCTCGTTATAAACAAACTTAAGTATTAACAACCTCAGCTTATGTCAGGAGCAAACCACTTCCAATGGTCCAAGGGCTGTACTGGGATTTGCATGGCAGGTTGAAGCCACACTCCAAAAATGTGTAAGGCCAGGACCCAACTTTTCAAAGTATTTCAGTGTTCTTGTGAAATGAAATAGTCCTTGACCAGTTTATACCTTAAACACCACACAAACAAAAATAAAAGAGGCCAGGTGTTAGGCTCTACCCATTCTATTGGAGCTACAAAGGGTGTTAGTTGGCCATACTTTTCACCATCCAAACCTATGGGGTTTTTAAGCTTTTCTCAGGAGAATCCTCAGACAAGGAGAGGGTGGAGCTATTGTTGGATCATGGACAAAAGGAACCAACAAGTTCACAGGCACAGACAAGACCAGGATAATGTCCCCCTTCCCAAAAGATTATGAAGATTTCAATTTCCTAAGCAGTGTCAGAAAACAAAATCGTAATCTAATTTGACAACAACTTCAAATTTATACAAAATAAATGGAAATCAATGATACAGCTAATTATATTCCTTTTAACTAAATAAGTAACTAAACTAACTGTAAATCTGTCATAAGTATCAATATTTGGCAAGGACAATTAAATAGGAGAATTAATCAGAACTTAATTTAATAATTAGTAAACAATCTGAAATTTTGACATCAAAATATGGAAATCAGTAATTCATGGATATATAGTAGTTGTTGATACTACATCCTTAAGATCTAATTCAAAATGTATTATAATTCGATGGAGTGTTGATTAAATTATTAATCACATGTATGAATAAATCAGTCAAGCTTGTGTTCCAACTAATTCAAGGCAGGTAATTGATGGCACCATTTTTTATGGACAGGATCCAAATAATGTATGCTAAAGTCATTCTTAGGAGAATCTTTCTTTCTTTCTTTCTTTCTTTCTTTCTTTCTTTCTTTCTTTCTTTCTTTCTTTCTTTCTTTCTTTCTTTCTTTCTTTCTTTCTTTCTTCTTTGAATGGCAGACCATCATGGTATATTGTATACTATTCCCAATAGTCTTAGTTTCAAGAGTAGCTTGTCAGTAACTTAGGGGTTCTCTTTATGAAATATATCAGAGCATGGGCAGTTGGGCTTTGGATCCTGGCTGTAGATGTCACACCCTATTAGCGCAATTTGTTTTGACTAGTTGGATCAACTTTTACTCAGACAAGGAAGTGCCTAGCATAAGGTTCCTGGTTTTTCCCTTATTTGTTTACTTCTCTTTGTCTGCTTCTCATTCCAAATCTCAAGGGCAAGGATAAAAAGAGATGCTGTGAAAGGACAGGTGCAAATAAGTCCCCCCTCTTCCAATGGGCTTGACTCATCCACCAGATAGACAGAGGCTTATAATTCTCCTGACTCCAGTGAGATGAATGCTAAATGAAGTGAGGAACAGCTATGGAATTTCCTACAAAGAAGGTGGGTGTAAACTGGCATTCTAACATCTAATGAGGATGCTCCCATTCCTGAATGTTTTGCACTTTGTGATGGTATCGAGTTGCATCACTTTAATATTACATGATCAGTAAGTTGAGCAGTCAGCATGAAAATGATGGCAAGATTATGGACCAAACATTGATGTTGGCACAGACTTTATATTTTTATAGTAATAACAGATATATCAATTGCTTAATTCACCAGTCTAAAGAAAGAAGAATGGGGTAGGTTCTTTGTCTCCAATACATTGCAGAAGAAGGATGCATCCATTTCTCAAGAGTATAAGACAAGACACCATAAGTAAAAGCACCAGACAAGACATTACAGTGCTGGCCATACTCCAGACTCCATCTGTATCCACAGTCTGAAGAATGGATTATAAACTTATGTATCACATTCGATTAGATAAGGAGCCTTGGGCATTTTATAGTCTTAAAATGGAGGGCAGGATCATACTCTTCTTTTTGGTTGAGAGCCAGGTACAGATTCTGTCTTGATTATGTGTTCTGCCAACAACAAACATACTAGCCGTAAATGGCTTACCTAAGCAGTTGGTAGTCGCATTAATATGATAATTAATCTACACTTTTGTAAAACTAATTTAAGACATATGGACAGCTTCAGTAAATGCTTGATGAAAAACAGCATGACTGAGAATAAAGAAAATTCACCCCCAAATTGTATGTGTAGTTTCCAGTCCAACAAAGAAACTACACAATTTAAATTTAATATTTGCTAGTAGGTTAGCAGTGGAATTTAAAGGAAAACTACAGTTAATTTGCCTTCATCAGTTTATAAAATGGGGCCCTGAAGTGTAAAATGATCTAAGGAGTGCATGCTACAAAGGGGCATGGGTTTATAGTCCCAAACTCTGGATTTAAAAAAAAAAAATCCCTGAATCATTGAATCCCATAGCTAGGATTCCCAATATGAGATTTAGAAATACAGATATGAAATGGCTGCCCACTGCCTTTTTACTATGTCCACTCAGCCTCCTACTAAGGAATTAAACTGACCTTTCTTTGACTTTTCCTGGTTGGGGTAGAATGGCTTATATTTTCTTGCACACATTTGTACATACAGTCATATACACAATGGTGGACATATACATAATTTATATGGGAGACATGCATATATAGCTACACACACACACACACACACACACACAACCAAGCATTGATGAGTTCAGAATAGAAATTATAACAGTGGGGCTTAAACTTGCTTTTTCTTTCTATGGGGTAAAACTGATATTTCAGAGGAATTATGACCTGGCTGGAATAAATCAATACTGTTGGTGTTCTCCTGGCATCTCTCTTTGGGGGAATCTGTCTTTTTAAATGTCTGATTGGCTACTTATGAATCTGAAGACCTAGTTCCTGCCTACCTCATGGACAGAGTTTATTTCTTTTGTGTTGTAGCTTCCCTTTTGCACAGTTCCATATAAGGGTTCAGACAGAGCCCCCTGATGACAAAAGTGTGAGGATAGGTCACTATATAGAGGAACTGTTCCTCAACTGCTGTTGCCCAGGTGTAAAGAGATTACAGTTCCAAGAACTCATAACCAGTGTGATTCCAATACCTTTGAATGGCACTCAATTATTGAAGATAAATATGGTGCTAAAGCAGACCCTTTTTGAAGCACCCCTGTCAAAAAAAAAAAAAAAAAGAGTGAGAATTAGCTGCCTTCAAGCTTCAGCTTCAGGCCAAATGGCCCTCCTACTTCTTTCTCCCTCTGCTTGGTCCTGGCTACAGATGTGACAGCATCCTTCTTAGATTGCCATCAGGATTCAGACCATGGCACCTTATATAATTGCCTATTCACATTGTTTTTAAAAATCCAAGCTTTTTTTAAAAAGAGGTATATTGGATACAATAAACCTCAGGGCTCTGGTAAAATATTTGTACCCCAGATCTGCACACTGATTGTTGTTGCATTTGGAACCATTATAATGTGTTGAAAGATATGTTTCTGAATATACTTCATCACTTGCCAAGGCAGCTGCTGGTGCGGTAGCAATCTGCAGCAAATTAGATGGCAGTTAAAGTGAGATTTTCCACAATCAAGAACAAAGCAGGACCAGTTAGTATGAGGACAGCTTGTTCTTGCTGCTAATGTGCTTAAAACTTGCTGTGCATAATTTGAAACAGCTCCTGTGCAAGGATGCTGTCTTTGGTTTCTGCGGTTGAGTGCTAAATCAAAACCAAATGGAGGGGCCTGAAGAAGATGATGACAAATTAGATACTGACATCTTCTGCTCTGCTACAGAGAGATCCTTCTTCTTCTTTCATTCTTAGTATTAGTATTGATTTAAAAGTTAATTTCCCACAATATTAAAGTACTTAATAGAAGACAGATGACTGAAAGCTTGAATTTCCAGCCAGCTATTTGCTGAAGGAAAATTCACAAAAACTATCCTCCTCATCCAATACAAATTATTTAAAGGTGTAGAAAGCTGATACAGAAAAAGTTGTTGAGTGCCTCCTTAATGGTTGGCTGTGCTAAATCATAAGCAAAGTATCTCTCTCCCTTTTCATCTCTTGAATTAAAAAAAAAATGATAATATTGAGTCCATTGATAGAAAGCCAAGCCAGAGCAATCAGTCTGGATACTTCTGGTGAGCACATGACCTTTTGTTGCTTAAGATACAATGATCTTCTAGAGGAAGTGCATGTGTGCAGGAAAAGGGAGAAAGAGAACCAAATTTGCATCTACTTTTGAGACAAATTAAATTGATTTCTTTTAAAAGTCAGATTCCTGGAAAAAAATCATTTTTTTTTTCAATTTTTGAAAACTGCAACATTATTATTTCCAACATGGCCACCAGGTATGTCCAAGAAGCCTACAAAAATGGCATGAAAGTAAATTCTCTAACCAATTTATGTTTCATATAACCTGCTAGGAGATACCACTGTGATCAACAATAAAATGTTGCAAAACTGAACATTTCTCTTCAGAGTTCCAGTGAGTTCACCATGCCTACCATCCTTTCGTCCACCCATCTCAACAGTGATTGTTCTATGCTTCATCAAACATTGGCCAGAATTATTTCCCGGAATTGCTGTTAGATTTCCCATTAATGTTTTCTTCTATCTCTACTACCCTTGTGTTTTCCCAGGTTTATGAACATTTCTCCTTTGTTTCTGAATTGTAGCCATCTTTTAGCTCTGTTTCATTGGAACATATCATTATTAGCACTATCTTCTTCTGTGACTTGCTTCTTATTGTGCACTGTTTTTTGTGCATTTCATTTTCTTTTGGATTTCTGCCCATAAATTAATAATATCCATACAATTGAGTTTACTATATTGTTGGAGGTGGCAAGGGATGCTCCACTGGAGGTGATGATGTTTTCTGCTACACATCATTCCAGCATTCTGAAGCTTCTCTAGCTGCCCACATTTCCCAATCTGAAAAAGTCCCGAGAGGAGTTTCCTCCCATAAGATAATTAAAGCATGGGACGCCTTCAGTTCCACACATGAAAACTTCACTGAAACTCTCTTCTTTGAAAGGCATTTCAAAAGTAAATTCCCTTTCGTCAAATTGAATGAGAACTAGTAGGAAAAAATGCAGGACCAATGTTCCACAGGCATTGAATAAAAGAGATTCTTTCCCAGTCTTGGTCCAGATCCTAAAAACTGTTCAAGTTCTATGAAGGGGGCATTGATGTTAGAGTTCTCGAAAAGCAATTCTCCATTCCACAAAAGATGCTATTATGATTCAAATGCAACTGTCGGAAGGTTCAAAAGCAGTAAGCAATATGTCAGAAATGTCTGCTCTTCAAAGAACTATAAGCCATTCTCTCTGGATCTAGACAAGACTTTGGGCATGCCTGAATCAACTTTTTATATCCTTATATTTATGATCTCTATAGCTGTAATTTCTTTAAAAAATGGTAACAATTAAAAAAAAAACTTAAAACCAAGGAACTGTGGAAAAGGCTGCTTTATAAATGGAAAAGAAAGTATAATTTATATCACTCTTCAGTAGTTGTGCACCAGTTATTAGTGCTGTATTCCAACCAAGTGTGAATGTAATACAATCCAGCCACACAGTAGAACTTTCTACAAAGAGACTTTTCATCTGGGATTCATTGGAAAATTTGTTGACATTAGTCTTTTTGCTTTTCAAGTAAAGATGTAAGAAAATAAGATTAATTGGAGTGATCAACCATACAATGAAAAATCCAAAGTTGTGCCATTAACAGCTCTAACCATGGATTTTCACAGCACTGTTTGGCCTTTTCTCTCTTTTTAATCCATGCTGCTTTTGATTTGTAGGTGCAAATTACATGAATCAAAAGAATGTGGTTAACTGGTTTCACCAAGTAAGTATTTACTGCACCTTTCAAGCAGGGAATGCAGACACTTTGTTAGTTCCCACTTGCTGAGATAAATACCTGTACCCTAGGACAGAAGCCAAATATTACTGAAAACCTGCAAAGAAGGAAGAACCTTTTGAACTTTCAAGTGGATGTAAAGGGCACCACAGCACCTCTTACTTTCCAGACAGGCTTTTCAATCACCCCACCTTGGATCAGCCCTTCAATTCATGGTTTTACTTATTGGAGGCACAATATTATATCACTGAGTGGCACTGAATATTTCCGTTGAACTTGTTTGAAATCAAGAGCCAAAGAGATGATGGATTCATTCAACTGCATATTGTCACCCAATAAATTAAACTTGTGAGCCCCTGAGATTGTCTCTGTGTTAGTGCTCCTGCCATATGCAAAATCACATGCTTCCAATTTGTGCCCTTTTCTCTAACAGATGATAGTCCAAGAACTAAAATCACACAAGTGAAATGAAAGGAAAAAGTATTCCTTCTTTCTTTTTGGGGGGGAGGGGTATTTTTAAATTTTAAAAAAATGTATCATCAAACCATTTCCTGAGACGCAATCATATTTTTGACAGGATTGTTTTGTGGGAATGAAAGCATTTTGAAAAGCACAACGTCTGCTTGTCTTTTCTTTAAGTCAAAGAATTATTGCCTCTCTCTGCTACAAAGCAGAGTCATATAATTAATGTGGATGCTTCTTTAAACGTAATGTTTCAAGTGCAGCTGATGTGGTTTTCATTAAAAGGGTATGAAAACACAGAAGATGAAGGAGTTGGAGAAGAGTCAGGAACAAGATGGAACTATGTCATCAAGCTAATGAATCTCTGGATTTTCTTTAAAAGAATAATTCATTTGTGATTTACTACAGTTTAATAACTTACTGTCATAATTAAATCACTTTGATATCCCACTTACTACCTTAATTCCCATTTAACCTGCGCACTGTAGTTTCATTTACCCTTTCAACAATTAGCACATTATACCACAGTCCTATTCAAGGTTGGGATGAACAATGGGCCTGAGCTAGATGTGACTGCAAGTAAATCAACTTCATTGGCCTCAGATCAGATCAAAGGAAGTTGCTCACAGAGCATATTTACCCACAAATGGAAAATAATTTAGGTCCTTAATCTTACCACATTGTTCCATAGAACTCCATTTTGTTGGCATTCTTTCCTGATACAATCATTCTCTGGGTTCAACATTGCTATGTGGGATGTGATCCAATGAAGTGGTCCACATAGGATCAGGAAAGTGAAGGCATCAGTATCTTTATTTCACTTTCAATAGATGTCTCTTGCCCAAATAATGCAGTCTGAAAAAACAGAGTGTAACCTAATAAAGTAGGATTAATCAAAGAGAAGATGTTCCAATTGATGTGATGGATTAAGTCATGATTCTTTTTCCAAGGAATACTACTGTCTGAAGATACTGGGCATTAATAAAATGTTTTTTTTTTTAAATATTGAGAATTATATTTCCCCCTCTTGTCCTTAATATGTGAAATGTTCTCCTGTTTTGAACAACTTATGATTGTTACCAAAGATAATAATAAAACTATTTTATTAATGAAATTCCCATGGACAAAGAGATTATATAAAGATTTAATTTTGTTTTCACACAGACCTCAATGGTTCTGTCACTGTTGAATATTTAAAACTCTGGGTCAGATTTTAATAAAACTATAAGGTAATGAGAAGCTTAAAAAAAAAAAAAACAAAGATAATCCAGCATAGGCAAACTTTGGAGACCAGTCAGTATATTCAAAATGTTGAGAGCATGTCATGGGTCTTTCAGAAATTGGTCACCATGGTGGAGGCTTGCCTAGTCACAAAATGGCTTCTATAAGTGGTCATAAGCAGTCCAAAATGAGCCCATTTCCCCAGAGGTATCTGCAGGGTATGGTACAAAAAAGTCAAGATTGCAACCATGATGGTGCAATTGAAGTTCCACCTGCTTTTTTATATGCAATATGTTTACTCCAAGGAAAGCAAGTACAGTTGGTTTCCAGCAACTCCCACTATCTCCCCCAAAAAGCTGTCTACATCTCAGCTTACCGTTGTGCCCTTTCCTAAGCAGGTAGGCAAGCTTCCAAGCAAAGGATCTTCCTATAGCCATCTCCTGGTTTTATTTTCTAACAATTCCAATAAATCCTAACAATTCCAATGAATCCTATATTTCAAACTAAAGATGATACTGAAGGCTGCACTTCTCAGGTTATCACCATAATATTAATTTGGGGTTTAGTTAAAACTTTAAGAATTAAAATCAGGCAAGACAAGAAGCATGGCCATCTATCCCTGATGGTTGCTATGATCTATGAACTTGTATATCACCCACTCCAAATGACTTCAGGTGGTTTATGAAAAAAACCCTATACATTTCATAATTCAAGATTCTCTTCAGAGTAGATCATACTAAAGGAACAGAAATACTGAGCCACATAGCACTGCCTAAGTTAAAGCCAGCATCTTAAAGTGACTGTAGCACCAATGTTATGTTGTTGAAGCAGCTTACTCCTGCCACCAGCAGGGCCACTGCATTTTGAACCAACTGCAGTTTCCAAGTAGTCTTCAAAGTCAGCCCCATGTAGAGTGCATTGTGGTAGTCTAATCACATGGTGATAAAGGCATGACTCACTGTCATAATGGTTCTTGCTCCAGAAGGGCTGCAATTGGTACACCAGCTGAAGCTGGGCAAAGGCTACTGTAGCCATGACCTCCATCCATTGCTCAAGGAAAGCCTCCAAGTTGTGTTCCTGCTGCTTCAGAGGGAGTGCAACCCTACTCAGAGCTAACTTAGGAGCCAGGATGGAGCCAGATTATTTACCTAGAAATAGCACCATTATCTTACTGGGATTCAGGTTAAACATATTTAATCCCATCCAGTTCCTCATACCTTCAGACACCAAGTATGACCTGCACATTACTACCTGGCTGGTTAGAGTGATAGCTGAAAATCAGCATACTGATGATACCTCACCTGAAACTGACAGAAGACCTCCCCCAGCAGTTTCATGAAGATGTTAACTAACATGGGGGAACAACCCAAGCCCTAAGGTTCTTTATAATGGAGCAACCACAGCATTAACTATTCCTCCTCAGACCAGTAACTGGAACCACCCTTTCAAGAAGAAAAAGAAACACTGTGGAATAATGCCACCAACTCTCAGCCCTTGCAGGCAGTTCAAAATGATATCATGATGAACCATGTCTTTATGCTTTACTATACAATGTCCCAATTGGTTTGCTAGACATCCTAAATGCAGATTAAACCAAACATAGGGTACAATCAACTTTACTATCTATGGCTACAATCTATATTCCCTGCACTGAGAAGATAAGTGGAGTGGGTATCATAGGGAGCCAGCAACTCCAATCACAAAGCAAAGGACTGGGAACATGTACTTGGAAGCATTTTACTCCAGACATGGAGGCAGGGGGCAAAATCCTTTGCAGTGATAGCAAAGCCACTTCAGATGATAGCATAAATATGATGGAGATGCCTGTCGGACAAGTGTTGTCCTAAGTAGGGTTGTGGAAGATACTCAAGAATATATCTTACCTTTCCAATTATCTTTTCATATTTAATCCACAGTCACCAGTATAACGTAAGCTCTTCTGAATGCCTTAGTAGTTCTGAAACAAATATTGGAAGGGAAATTCTTACTGGAATGTCCAAGTCCAGCAAATTATAAATTTAACTGAAGTTTCATTACAGTTCTTTATTTGCTCACAAAGAAGTGATTGCTATCAAAGACCAAAGAAACTTGAAGTGACAAGTAGCAGTAATGCTTGATGTATTTAAACCATTTTTTCCTCATAGTTCCAGCTGCTCCAGGACTATATACTCTCTATCTGCATGGTGTTCTTTATTGAATTTGGCCTAATGTTATAGAGGTGTTAGGAATACAGTATAATTTGGTTTGTAAAAACCATGGTGGCCAGTTCTTTGAACACCCTGCTGTGTACTGGAGTGCAGGGCAAGCACAACCACAAAACCACACTGTAGTTACAGCAACTGCTGTGATAATCTTTTGAGAGGTAGAATGAATGTGGTGCTATTTTGCTATCCACTCCAAGGTCTCTCTCAATGTTAATGGGCTGATTTTGCTTAGTTTGGCCAGTATGGTTCCTAAGACTCATGCTGGCAAAGTCAATTTCAGTCAGTGAGATATTCAATTCCAAAGCCTCCTCTCTCCCTTGGTCTTGGACACACTGCCATCATTCAGTATTCATTCAAAGGGTTTTTTTTTTTTTTTCAAATTTGGGGGGAAGGAAGGTTCACTTTTAAATAATTTATAGTGCTATTGCACAATTAATGTTTTATGCCACAGCACTGCAGTAATAATGTGATGAAAGCACTTTCAAAAAGCCTTTAGTCCCAGACTGAGAAAGAATTCAAAGAGTGAAAAGTTAAGTTGTATCAAATATGCTTAACACTAGACTTCATTGAGATCCAGGCAAATACTGTATGTCCTTTTAAATGCCAGATAATTGTGCCAAAATATTTATGAAGCATTAAGAACAGTATTACAGTGTCACGCTTCTTAAATAGCTGTTATGTTTTCTAAGTACATGGTTAATAAAAATAAAAAGAACCATGCTCTTATGTGTATGGATATTTTTAAAGTGTTCTTCACTCCTCTTTCTTCTCTTTTAACCATCACTTTTTTAAAAATTGTGACATTGATGTCAATCAATTTAGAGAAATGGCAGGTAAGCTGCCTTTAGTAAGAAAAGAAAAACAGATGTAATACAGAAACCAGTGAACTGATCAAGACTGATTGAGGAAGATTAAGCATCAGGCTGCAAAATTGTTGCTGTTTTCTTTGCCCAGTCTCTCCCCTATATGTATTTAAAAAAAAAAAATAGAACTCCAGTGCAGGAATGAGAACTTGATCCTACAGACATCTGCCCAATAAATACCACAATTCCAACTATTCTGATTTCTAGCTTATAATTAGTACTACTACTACTACTACTACTACTACTACTACTACTATCCCACTTTTTTTCCCTGAAATTATTCTGGGAAAATCAGAATGGAATTCCCTCCCCAGCTCCCTAGCAGCCAATTATATTAATGCTAATGAATTAACATAACATCTCAAAAGATCAAGGATACTTATTGTCCAGCACTATACTTTGAGGTTCAAGTGGCTTTGGCAGCTCAAAATGCCTTCTGTTAACTTTGGCTAGTAAACCACTTGCAGCTCTATCTTGATGCAGAGAGCTTGGCAAAGTTAAAGAGAGCCTGGCCATGTCCTACACCATTCCCAATGAGAGTGCAATGTGTCATATGTAGGCCACCTTTCAAAAAGGTTCAGAAAATACAGTTAGGTTAAAAATGGGGCTGCTAGGCTGTTTCCTGGGGTTAGGAGATTTGATTACATTATGCCAGCATTTTTGTAGAGGCAGTGGTTCCCAGTCTATTCAATGGGTACTGATGCAGTGTAGTGATTGAGGGGCTAGTCTAGGAGCGGAGAGACCCAGATTCAAGTCCTCACTCATCCACTGACTGACATGGAGAAGGGAGTCTATCTCAGCTCAACCTACCTCACAAGTTTGTTCTTGCTGGTAAGCTACCTTGGGTTCCTAAAGAAAACATGGGATTTAGATCTAATGTATGAATAAATAAATAATGTTAAATGCCTTATATAAGTGTTATAGATAAAATTCATTTATTTGTGTAACATAACTCCTTCCCCAACCCAACATATTCCATTTTACTGTAACTGTCTCACTGTTAAAGGCATTAATGAATCTTGTGCTAGTTATTTTCAGTAACCAAAACCACATAGTTCATGAACAAGACTCCAGGACCTTTCACAATCATTTTTATCCTTCATTTTTTTCACTTGCCACTTTTTGTGTGTATAATGAAGCTATCAGATCACCAGTTGCAATGGAATAGTAATTTCACTTGTCCAGTGTGTGGGTCAGATACTCAAGCATGCTAACCACAGCAGGGATGTAGGAATATTAAAAGGTAGGAAGAGAAACTGCTGCTTTCTGAAAACAAATAGCAATTTCAGAAAAAGGTGGTTTTCATAAAGGCCACAGCAGGAGAAGAGAAAGGATTAAATTCTCCTCCCTATAGACTATTATCCTAATCCTGACTGAGACTCACTTCCATTATTTCTTCAGAAACAGAATATAGATATTAGATACAGATACGTGTTTAGCCTAATACATATTTTTGACACATGTGCAAAGTAGGGTAAACAATAATTTAGCAAGCTTTAATTCATCATAAGGTTCTGGGAAACAGAATTAAATCATTCTCTCCTAGCAACGTAGTTCTAATCATCTAATTCACTAATTTTGGTCAACCCCACCTGCCTTTAAAACTGACCAGGCTGTAGAGGGAGTCATGACACAGGCCTTCAAAATTAACTTGCTGTATGGCACAAGAATCTGCTACTAGGGATAATGGAGATTCCAAAGGACAGCATCTAAAGTGGTCCTTGGAATCTTGGTTTTTCTGTCTTAGTTACATTGTAGTAATAAAATCTCTCTTTCAATGTCATAAACTAGTCAAAGGAAAGACCATGATCAATCATCTCTTTGAAAATCTTGACAATTTATGGTAATGGAATTCCATGGATCCCCTTCTGAAAGGAATATTTAAAAGGAAAAACATTCAGGAAAATAAACCAATCAACTGATAAACCATAGAGGACATCTTGGTTCATACCACCCCTGCCCCAAAGCTGAACTAAATACTAAGCACTAATACATTTGGCTTTAAAAATCAACAAATGTTGAAGAATTTTAAAGCTGTCAACTGGATCCTGGAAAAATCAGAAGGTATTGCTAGAGGATGCATAAAAGTCTTGCAATTAAATCAAATCTTTTGAAGGCACTTGCCTTTTATTAGTACAGCACTTAAGCTTTCCTTTCAGGAATTAATCCCCTTTCCCTCCCGCCAACTCCCCCAGTTGTAGAGGAGCCAAATTAATTATTTTACTGCTTATCTTCAATCTACACCTCAAGGTCAGTGTGTGTCTGTCAGCATTCAGCTAGGTAAACGATCCTTTATTCACAAGACTGCAACCCTGCTAAAGTCTTTTCTTAGGCTGTCTAGCCTATTAATCCAGTTGCTAATTGACTCTTTAATGATGCAGTGAGAAAACAAAGAAAATGTGAAGTTCTGAAAGGGCACCGAGAAACGCATGGCAGCTAAGCCATCCCCTTTTGCACAGTGATGAAATGGATTTCCATAAGCAGAAAATCAAAACGCAAAAAGGGAAGGAAAGCACCCAAACAGTATTTATCCCTGGCAGGAGTAAGTTCTCAGACCCAGTTTCCACATTAGGTTTTTGGAAAAAGCTACTGTGCTGACAGGGTTAAATGCAATGTGCTCAAAGAGTCCAAGCATCTCTGTCTGCCAGACCGTTCTATGGAATCCAAAATTCCAACACAGCCTCAGAGTTAACTGAGTGATTTGCAGCTGCACATTATCAGTTCATTTAAAATACAGATACAGCAATTTATGCAAAGTCAGGAATAGCATCTGTCCACAAAATATACCATGTGATCTAACCCACATCCCACATCTCGGGCACAGAAGCAACAGCTAATAAGATTGCCATTTTTATTTTAAAAGAAACACTGGAAACCGACATATTACGGGATGTAACCCAGAAACACAGTATATAGGGGGCCCTCACTATCCACAGTTCTATTACCTGTGGTTTCTTGTATCCATGCTTGTTAATAAAAAAACCAGTCATTTTGAAACTTTTCTAGCTAATTTTATAATGTTTGTAAATCCCCTTTTTATCTACTTTCTGTTCTTATTGTTCTTCTCTTGTTTTGTTTTTTTCCCCTTTGATTGCACTTTTAAAATTAATAAATAAGAGGGCCAAAAAAGAAAAGAAACCAGATTTCCATATGCCATGGTAAAATTTTGGTCTGTCTGCATTTTTAAGCTCATATTTTGTTATTTTGTGCATATGCAAAATTGTTGACATGCTTTTCTGCATGTATACATTTTTTAAGGCCTCATGGTCCATAGTTTTGTTATCAGCAGTTGTGAGGCAAGAACAGAATCCATGCAGATAATGAAGGCCACTGTACAGGTTATTTTTAAAAATTGCTACTAATATAAACCTGACAATTAAGCAAAAGATGCGGAATTTAAATTATATAGATACGATCTCATACTTCAAATATGAAAGAGAAAAAAGGGTATTTTAAAATCTCAAAACATTAGTTTGACATTTTAATTCCAAAAAGGAGGAACTGTAATAATAACAGTAGTAGTAATAATAACAGTGGTACTGCTGACGATCAGCATGCAGTTCTGGAGTTAGAATATTAAGCATTTTTTAAAATCTTATGTTAATTAGTTTTTTTCATGACTGCACCCACAGGTGACACATTCTAGATGCAAAGGCCATCCCAATCATTCTATGTGTAATTTTTTTTAAAAAGCCTTTTTCATGCAACTTACTTAAATCTGGGTGTGCTAACATGGCTTCTTATGTGACAAAGGCTTTCTTTGTACAGTCAACCATTCATTTCCTAAAGCGATGACACACTATCGGGGCTATGTTCAACATGATGCTGAAGAATCTATGGAAGGTTTTTTAAAAAGTTCCTTCCATACCACCCAGAGTTTCCACCAGTCATTGTTGCATAGAAGAAAGGGAAAGGAAACCAACAGAAGCCAATTATGTGCTTCAGGCAGATCAAACTAGTACTTCCTTTGAATTTGGCTCTCTGGCTTCTGCTGCCCACTATTAGTTGCTAGGTCTGCTTCTGTAGTGCCATTCTATTAAACTCTGGCCACGCTTTCCCCCACGCTCTCACTGATTGACAATTGCTTCCGTTTTAAAAGCCACACAGTTGCTTCCCTCCCTTTCGCCAGAATGCCAGACACAGCGAGGCACTTACACAGTTAAACCACTCACAAACACACCACAAATATTTGTCTCTTGGAAAGTAAAATGTGGAGAGAGCTGCAGAACTGAAATGTGACTCATTAACAGGAGGGCTGAAAGTACTGTGGTTAAATTCTGGCAGAGACCCTGAGTAGTACAAGTGTTTGGGAAGTCATCAACCAGGCCTTTTTAAGATCAAAAACACATGATAGAACCACACATAGCACTTTATGAAATCTGAAACTGTAGCACGAAGAGTGGCCTAATTTAATCCATGTGGTTCTAGGCGTTTGATGTTAATAGACCTGTTCTTGCTGTGTGGGAATGCAATATGGCCTTTAATAAAACACGGCATGGCTTGTAAAATCATTTATCCTTGGAGATTAATTTTGTTAATATTTACGCTCAATAATGCATGTATTCAGTAAGAGGTTTTGCGTGTGTGTCCTATACAACCTTTATGAAGGAATAATGAATGTCAGTCTTCAAAGACTTCTCTGCCTTTGCATAAAATGACAAGATTTGAGTGCTATGATTCTTCAGCATCATGCGTATGTTTTTGGGAGTAGGGTAGAAAAAGTAGCCATGGGCTTTATACTTCACCTTATGTTTCAGCCACACTTTGTTTCTTTAAACCTAGTCAAGTAAACAGCCTTGAATAGAGTATTTTAACTACTTTAATTAGGATGAGTGGGCTAATATTCTTGGTTTTCTTCACTGATTGAAAATCACATTGTCCATGAGAATTAGATTACCAGCTTAGGTACTTCAGCTTTTCAGAAGATTTACTAACCTATACTGGAACGCTTTAACAGTCCAATTCAGATAGTTAGCCTCTGAACAGCTTCTGTCCTCTATCTTTAACTATACTTTTCTTAAAACAAGCCTGACTTAGATACCATATGATTCATCAAGCCAAACATTGAGGTTTTCAGCCTTGTATGGCAACAAGGGATAAGAATGAATCTGTCATATACTATTTCTCTCAGCTTTCCATTTTTCCAGCCAAAACTCCTGGAGAGTGAGAAAAACAAAAATAGGTATATACATACAGAAGTCTGTGCAAAACTTGATACCTAATTTTTGTGTCATGTTTTCCCAAAGTATCAATTTTTGTATGTGTTTTGCTTAATGTCTACATTTTTACAATGATTTTTCTCTAACATAATATGTTTTATGCAGTATTCTTATGTAATTTCATTTTTGCACCTATTTCCTCTAATACGTATGTTTGTTTTATGTGAAAATTACATCACAAAAATCAAGGAAATGTGACTACTGAAGGATAGTTATATTCCTGTTAGCATATTCAAGCAAGAATTGGTAGGATCATTTGTCCCAAATCCCTTATTATTGTGCTGTATATTATCTCTTATTTTTCTGATCATGGTAGCTACACAGTGCTATCAAGAGAAACAAGAGAAAATGACTCATAACTTTTAAAAATGAAGAGCAAAATGTACCTTAATAGAACTAATCAGCTAAATTCAATGTGCCAAAATAAATGCTCTTGGCACTCTTTTTCTGGGTCATGTGGCTTCAGCACTTGCAAAGTGTTAATATCTGTTTTAAAGAGACATACATCTTTTACATATAACTGCCAGGCTGATGTCTTATTAAGGATGGAATAAAAGTATATATTCAAACATACTCAAATATATGTTGATATATAAGTTAAAAAATCTACGTCTTCCCTAATTAATGAACAACCATTTATTTTAGATTACTGTATACCTTAGATCAACTAGAAGATATATGGAAATGATTTCCATAAGAAATTACTTATGACTGGCAGAGAAATCCAATCGAGGGGTATGACAGCTCTGGTTCTGGAATGTTCTGATATATCCTTTGTCCTCCCATCTACAGACCAGGTGGTCAGAAAGGATGAAGAGAAGTTTAGATTTTTCCATTCTCTTCATCCTTTCCCCCTAGTTTGGTGAATTACAAAAGGCCTGAAGTGTCTAAGATCCCTTTTCACGCTTTCTAAACTTGGGATTTCCCAATTGTTGGTTCTCCCAGTAGTCATGAAGAATGTTGGGGAAACTAGAAGGGAGGTTTTATATTGGGTCCCCTCCCCCCAAAGTCAGCAACTTAAACCTGACCTTAAGGAGGGAAGGCAAAGAGTTCTATGACCTTATGCACATTTTAGCTGTAGTGCTGGAGAAGACTCTTAAGAGTACCCTGGACTGCTAGGAGGTCAAACCAGTCAATCTTAAAAGAAATCAACCCTGACTGCTCATTGGAAGGATTGATAACAAAGCTCAAGCTCAGATACTTTGGTCACCTAATGCGAAAAGACGACTCTTTGGAAAAGACCCTGATGCTGGGAAAGATTGAAGGGAAAAGAAGAAGGGGACGACAGAGGATGAGACGGCTAGATAGCATCACTGAAGCAATGAGCATGAAACTGAGGAAACTCAGGGAGGCAGTGAAGGACAGGAAGGCCTGGCGCGATATGGTTCACGGGGTCACAAAGAGTCAGACATGACTTAACGACTGAACAACAACAACAAAACAACAGTCCACTGAATCCCATGAGGTTTACCTCTGAGCAAAAATGTACAGAATTGTACTGTAAATGAATGCAGGATCAGTCTGCTAATGATTTACCCAAGAGGATGTAAAATCTCTGGCCAACAATTGATCCATGCGGTTGACCAGTGCTCAATAAACGAGGCTCTGAGAAACTTTTGAAGGTAGAACTTTGCAAAGTACGTTGTACAAACAAAATGGCCCTCCTTGAAGTATAAAGCAGCCGTGTGTCATCTGGAACTGTTGCTGCAGCTGCTCGGAAAGTTTTTCCTTGCACATGCAGCCAAACCACTTCTGCTGAGACCACTAGTGGGGGAAAGCCCTCAAAGCAGTGGTGTGAGCCATTGGGAAGATGCAGCTTGTGCTAGCACAAACACCTCCTCTCTAATGTTTCAGGCAGCCTTTACAATAAATGCTCTTTTTATTGAAGATTTTTACATAAATAACAGATAAACGTGAAAATATATAAAGTTAGAAAGAAGAAAAAAGAAAAAAGAGTGCAGAAAGCAATACAATTAGAGAATGGAAAAAAAGGAAAAAAAAATAATTAAAAATTACTTCCAATCTTCTTTGCAGCAGTTACAAACAAACAAATTATCCCTCTTCCCTCTTTAGGATTATATTGCAGAGATTCCTTCTATCCCATATTCAACTCTTTTTCAATCAGCAAATCCAGAAATCACCATTTCACTTTTCACATTTTCAGCAAAAAGTCCATAAAAGGTTTCCAGTCTTTTATAAAAGTACTTTATTTATTTATTGATTGATTTGATTTGATTTGTCCCTGCCCATCTCCCCTACAACGGGGGACTCTGGGCGGCTTACAGTCACTAAAATCACAATACATAATTAAATTATAAAAAGTTTAAAAATTATAAAAGTTATAAAAACTAGAAATTTCCAAGACTAGAATAGAAATAAAAAGCTAAAAACTCCAAGAGGCCAATAGGCCCCCACCAGGTCGCTAAGGGGCCAGCCAACCCCATTTCTGATATCCTCCGCTCCCTGCCCCAGGCCAGATGGCAGAGCCAGGTCTTCA
The DNA here is from genome assembly GCA_030867105.1 of Liasis olivaceus. Taxonomy (NCBI): domain Eukaryota; kingdom Metazoa; phylum Chordata; class Lepidosauria; order Squamata; family Pythonidae; genus Liasis; species Liasis olivaceus. The sequence continues at coordinate 197,982,253 of CM061348.1, forward strand.
ACTCCCTCTGAAAGGCCTGGAATGAGGGGGCCTGTCTCACCCCCAGGGGCAAGATGTTCCAAAGGGCGGGGGCTACAGCAGAGAAGGCCCGCCTTCTGGACCCCGCTAGTCGGAGTTCTTTTACCGTGGGGATCCGGAGCATGCCCTCTCTATGAGATCGGGTGGGACGGGTTGAAGTCGTGGGGGCGAGGCGGTCCTTCAGGTAACCTGGCCCCATGCCATGTAGGGCTTTAAAGGTGATAACCAACACCTTGAATTGGACCCGGAAGCAAACCGGTACCCAATGCAGCTCGCGGAGCAAAGGTGTTATATGGGTCCTTCTTTGGGCCCCAAAAATTGCTCACACAGCCGCATTCTGGACCAGCTGAAGCTTCCGGATACTCTTCAAGGGTAGCCCCATGTAGAGCGCATTGCAGTAGTCTATCTGGGAGATAACAAGGGCATGAGTGACTGTACGTAGGACATCCCGATCCAGGAAAGGGCGTAACTGGTGCACAACCCGCAGCTGTGCAAAAGGAGGACCCCCAAATTACGTACTGGGTCTGTCTGGGGCAGTGCCACCCCATCCAGAACCAACGATGACAACGTCCTGGATACAGAGGAGCCATTAACCCACAGCCACTCCATCTTGCCAGGGTTCAGCTGGAGCCTGTTGTTCCCCATCCAGACCCTCACAGCCTCCAGGCACCGAGAGAGGGTGCCTTATCGTTTTCTCCCTGACCAGACAGGTCAGTCAATGCTCTTGCTTTTCTAAAGTGGTTCTTTTCCTGAGTTCAAAGTTTCCAACAATTATAGGAGCTCTTGTTCTTAAACAGCCCCGAATGATTTTCTGTAGCATATTACAGATTAATTTCTCCAACGGTTGTTGTTGAGGTAAATATCTCAAATAATTTAAGAAAGATTGCTTCCTAAATATATGCTAAAATGCTAGATGACTGGTCTGCTTCTACCAATGGTGTTTGCTGTATCATGCCTGACTCCAGAATTTGTCTTTGCCTTGTAGCGAAGATGGGCACTCCATCCCAAAGACTGCTCAAATGCTTTGGCATCATTTCTTCACTACTTCTTGGTAGATCTAAATGGTTCAGTCTGCTGTCCCAGCATTAAAGGTAATGTGGAAAATAAAATAATACATGCATGCAGAAGTATATAATGCTTCTAGGAAAAAATATTCCCTTTTTTGTTCAGCCTTTTTTTTTTTTTTTTAGATTTTTTATCCCACCTTTATTATTTTTATAAATAACTTAAGGCAGCGGACATACCTAATACTCCTTCCTCCTCCTATTTTCCCCACAACAACCCTGTGAGGGGAGGGGAGAGAGTGACTGGCCCAGTAATGAATTAATTTAATTAATTAAAGCAATTAAAGCAATTTAATTAATTTAATTAATTAAAGCAAGTAATGAAGCCTTACTGGCTTAACTGAGGTTATTAATAGAGTTGACTATTTTGTTGGTTAGCTTTTCTTTTAAAATGAACAGTACTTTAAAGGCTGGATGACTCTTGGTTTGTGTATTCAAATAGTATTAAAATACAGTGAAAACTGCTACATTGGGTGAGGTAATTAACCAACAATAGCTCTGTTTTACCTCATATTAGTACCTTACATGATAATATATACTTGTTGCCTTTTTCCATTTAATATTTTTTTTAAAAAAATAGAGTTGAACACGCTAATCAATTATTGCACTTCTGTGAATAGATTTAGATAAGGAGATCTGCAAATGTTATAAAAAAGGAAGTCTGTGTATGTACATGGTAAGCAGATAAAACAGCATTCGTGTGACATTATCTTCTTGTGGAATCTGTTGGGAATGTGAGAATGAAAGCCCTCATTGACATTACTACTAGGTAATCTCACTCTATCTGCAGGTCCAGTGAATTTTTTGATATGGCTCCAGTGAAAACAAGTGAAAAAGAACTTTTAAAATATTTTTAAGGATATATATAGGAATTAGTATTCTACTGTCCCATTTTTATGGTTTGTTGTTGTTTTTGCCTTGGTCTGGAAAATACTGAATTCAGCTATTCAGAAGAAAAATCGCTCACATACGCACTCATTTTTTATTCATTATATTGCACGGTATTATCAGAAGGTGCACATTATCTGTCTCTTATCTGATATAACTATAGTTTATTAATCTAAAGTTTACCTACTTCATCCCTCTTTTGTTTTCTGCCCACCATGAGGTCATTACCAGTAATGTTTATCTAGTCAATGACCAGCAACATTTCAAAATATGCAAGAAAGTAAAATCAGATGGGTGAGATAAAATACCAGCATAACCTATCTAATGGGGCCTACAATTTGGCCTTGCATTTAGAGCTTCAGCAATGGCTTGAGATAGTCCAAGGGCTGTGTGTATTTCTGGTTCTGTTCCAAAAAGGTGATTCAGCACTGCCTTTGGCAGCTGCTGCACAAACTTGGAGGAAAAAAGTCTTTAAAGAATTGGAGACAAGTGCTTTGTTCACACTCACACACACCTAGTGAGACTGAAGCCCTTTTTTTTTAGTAGACTCCAAAGCACTGTATTGCCTTAGTATTTTATATAAATGACACTTTTTTTTTTTAAATACAGCTACTGTGACACCACCTTTTGCAGCACTCCAAAGACTTGGTGAAATAGATTTCACTTGATCGGACCCTAGAATTGGAATGGTGTAGATTCCCACTGTCCATTCTGCCGGAGAGTAATTAAAATCTCTTTAATAAACTACCTTCTTCCACCTCAGGCTATGTGATTTGATTGAATTCAATACGCAAAGTTAGCTGGGAGATAAAGAATTAATTGTTTATTTCTAGTTCCTGGCAAGCTTTTAGAAAGTTCTTGATGCATTTCAGTAGTTGATGGGACCTAATTAGTGACTCTTCAGACTTCTTCAGCGCTCCTTCTAAGTGTGTAATCTGATGGACCAGCAGCTGTATTTTTTTCTTCCTCATCCTCCTCCCCACTCACCCCAGCCCAGATTTTAACTATTTTATCTGACAAAGAATTAGTAGAAAATCCCGAAACCTATTTGACTGTTTTGCAAATCTTCACTTGCCTGTTTCCTTAACATGCACTTTTGTTTTGTTTAACATCAACTTTTGCTTTTTATTTATGGAGAACAACTTTAGAACAAATTAAAACTTCCTCCAATATTCTTTTTAGTATTCCTCGCCAAGTTGCCTGTAGGATTTCCATTAGTTAATAGACCATTTATTGATAAATAGTTCATTTCTTTCTCTTTCGCCTTGTCTTAGAAATCCTTTCATGAAACTCATCAAAATGTAACAACATTAATGAGTTGACAATAAAGGAGTAGAAATCAAATATAAATATTCTTAATACTCCCAAATGTGCACATTAAAAAAAAAAAAACTCATTTGGGCAATGAGCCTTCCCCATATTCCACAAATAAAATGCTGTAATGTAGCTTTCGGAGCCAAAATCTGTAATTCAAAAGACTCTCAAGAGTTTCCCGTTCTCCTTCACTTACATCATTTTGTATTGTTATGTGGTGCTTGCTCACATGACTAAAAAAGACATTTTCTACTGTATGCATTTCTTTATGTGTGCCCACAAAGTAGCAATTATATATTAGTATAGTCATCTCTCACATTGCCAGACTGTACTATATTCTAACTCTCCTCCTAACCTCACATATCTCTGCAGTCTAGTAAATATTTTACTATAGGCAGTCCCAGCATTGCACTGCAGGAAACTAATCCTTCATAACATATAGTAGCAGACCACTGGATGTGATGACTTATGTCTATCAGAATCATCACACAGTTGTGATGCCTAAAGCAGAAACTTTCTGAGCCAGCATGACCCAGAAACAAACTAATCCAAGTATGAAAACTCCTTGTACTAACACCAGAATTTGATGATGGGTGGCACTAGACAAACTTGGTATAATTTCGACATAGTTATTCATAAATTTCAAGATAATGTTTGGGGAACTAATTATGCATAAGGTTGCATTAATAGCTAGGATCCCAAATGAATGGTCATATTTATAAACAATACTTCTATTTACAAGTACAGCACCAATGCTTGTGTGTGTTTATCCATGCTTTTTTAAAAATCACAAGACATTGTTTCTGGATATAAATTTCCTGTTTGACTATGTATTTATATAGAATCGCTAAGATCTGAATAAGCCACGTTAACTGTTGCTTTCATAAAATCTATATTGTATATTTAATTTATGAAGTTTTAAAAGAATATCTGGGGGGAAAATGCCAAGTTAGATAATGCCAAAAGATATGTTCATTGGAGAACCCGCTTTTACAGGCACTGCCCAGGTGCTTCTTCTACATTTCATCGGCCACTAGGAGGAATGGGTGTAGTCAAGTCAGTGCGGGGATTCCCTCATTTGAATTCCTTTACAACCATAACAAGGTCAGGTACTGCAGCAGTAGCCAGAATACCATGCAGAAAAGTTAATGTGCTGGCAAAGGAAACTTGGACAGGAATCAAAAGAATAGGAAGGAACCGCATTCTGAAACTGAAGTAACCTGCAAACAGTAATCCTATACTAATAAACTGTATGGATGCAAACTGGGCCAAATATACAGAAGACTGAAAGTTTGCTAGTAGCCATCTGTTCTGTTAAGGAGTTCTTAGTTGGACTAGAAACAACCAGTAGTTGCTCTTTCCTTTGATGACCAGGCTACCCAATTTCTTGATGGATTCTGAAAATGGGAAACCAAAGCCAACAGCAAGATAAGGAAATAACATGAGTTGTATTCTGCTTTCCCAATCACAGAAGGCAAAGCACATTAATATATATGGAAAATACCACCATATACCCTTTGCATCACAAAGGACTTGTGAAGCTGAGGGGCTGCCTGACAGAAGAAGCAGTGGCAGGTAAGATCACCAAGCCACCTCCTAGGTATCAGTTCCAGGAACTAGGTGAAGCAATAGGAACCATAAATCCAGGCATAAGCAAATGAGAAATAGAGTCTTTGGTGCTCTCTGAGCTTGGTTGTTTGCTTGCAGACATTTCATTACCCGTTACTAACTAGGTAACATTATCACCTGAGGGCACTGATGATGTTATCTAGTTGGGTAATGAAACAGCTGCAAGCAAACAGTTAAGCTCAGAGAGCACCAAGGACTCCACAGTTGAACCCTGAGCTACATATATTATCTTCTATTGGAATCAGATGAGAAGTGTTGGAAGATCTATTTCTGCATGCAGAAATATTTGTTGCATTCTCTCATCCTATTGATTCAAAGCTTGTAGTCAAAGATTGGGTAGTGAGTCCCCTCTTTGGATTGCTTTACATTCTCTCTTTAACATTACTTAGCACGTCTCTAATTGGTTAGGTTTATATCCTCAGGGCTGTCATTTCTTCCAGTTCTTGCTTCTTGTTCTTACAAACCCTCTTCCCTTTGGTAATGGAGAAGACACCATGCCATGCTACATGTAGTCCAGCAGATCACATGGCTAAAGCTTTATTCTTTTACTTAGAATACAACTAGATCAGATATTTTGGCTTTCTATCTAAATGTAATCTCTTAATAAAAATTTTCTTTTTAACATAAGCACACTCTCCAGAAATTCTTCTGTGAATTGCTTTATTATTTCTCTCTCTCTCTCTCTCTCTCTCTGCATGCATATTCTACTGCAAAAGCTATTCCCATCATCATCTAACTTAACTATTTTCTTAACTCTTGTAACTTCAAAGAGCCACACTTTATATAAATCCCTTTAAAGAGTGCTGGTAATTGAGATGCCAAAAAGTGTTTAACTAGAATGATGAGAGCTCAAGATTTCAATACTTGAGTACAAAACCACATTGCAAACAGTCCCTTGTGGTCTTCCAGTTCCTTTTGTTATTCTGTACTTGATATTCAATCATGGGACAAGATCAGAAGGACATTTAGGATCAGCAAATGCAACCAAGCTATAGACAAAATTACTAAGAGGAAGTTCAGAACTATTCAGCTAATTGCATCAGCATTTTCTGGTATTAATATGGGGAGAAATATATTTACAGTAAGTACTAATATGCAGGTGTAAGCAAATACAATTGTAATGTGTTTTGTATATAACATATTAAATAGCTTACAGATTCAGAATCTTGAACTTGCAATTTTTAAAGTTTTATTAAGCTAGTGGCCATGTTTTAACATTTACATGATAACAGTTTTTAACATTTACAATGGCATTATTCTTTCTATTCTGAAAGATTGGACAATGAAACCAAAATGACAAATGATCAGCCTACAACAGATGCAGCAATGCATCCACTCTTCAGCTAAAGTTACATCTAAATCTGCTTACTTATATAAAGCATTCAGTTGGACCCAGTAAAATTGGCTTCAGGGTAAACAGGCCTCCCAAATCATGGGGAAATGCTAGATTCACTAAAGTTCATCATTCTACACTAAGCAATTCCTCGCCTTGAATAGCTACACTAATATTTTCTTGACAGATGTTGAGCTTATTAATGGTTATATATCTTGCCTCTGGCTATACTTTCTTGTGTGCCCTCAACTCTGATCTATGTTCTTCCATGCATCTTCCCCTGAGTACCTGTGACCATTATAATTCCAAGCAGGATCTAAGATAGTATATTGTAAACCAGGCCTCACGGCACATACATAAGCTGATTGCACCCCAGGCAGTGGCAGCAGAACAGGGAAGGAAGTAAAGGAGGAACAGTTGAGTCACACTGATAGGAATTTGCTGAGAGGATGTATGATAGAGTAGGAACTTCCAGAAACAATAAATAGAGGATAGTAATTAAGAGGAAATGATTTCCTCCAAACAAAAACGGAACTCAATAAGAAAATTAGTATTTTGGACCTGACAATGAAATGAATTTGTCCCAAGGATTAGAAAAGCAGAAAATAATGTTCAAGAGTCAGGAAACTAAGCTGTGGAGCTGGATGTAGGAGAGATACACATATGGTGGAAGAAAGGACTGGAGCAGAACAGTTACAGGCTCAGGGCAATGGCTAAGAAGAAAAAGATAAAAAGATTAGTTCCTCAAAAGAAGCAGTCACAAGTGCTAAAAAACCAAACTGGAAATTGTGTCTTTTTGTTCATCAAGAGAGAAAGAAAACCTACTCATGAGGAAGCAAAAAGTAAGAGAAAGTACAAGGCTTTTTCCCCTACAGCTGTCAACCCACCAGGGATCCCAACCTTAATAAGGGGAGAAGAATAGGTTAGGGGACTCAAAAGGAATCAGGAGTACCAGTTGGCAACATTTGGCCAATAGAGGTAGAGGAGAGGGAGAGAGAGGAGCTGGCAGTTTTTCACAAGCAAGAGAATTATCCAATGAGTCAGCTAGGAGAGGTTTGAGAAGCAGACTGGATCAGATTAGCCAGAATAGAGGAGATCGAACCCAGAAGGAGAGAGAAAGTAGCTAGGCAAAGAGTGAGAAAACTGCTATGTTCCCCAGCTGCTACCTTGGACATGTTTCATGGGAGAAGGGACAGCTCATTTGTTTAAATATGTACTCTGTGCATGTGTGTGTGAGAGAGAGAGATGGGGAAAAGGACTGCTAGTTTCTCAGTATGCCCTCTCTATAAGATCCAAACACATTCAAGAGCTTCCATATCTAATTGGTTTGTAATACCATGTGTGTTCACACACACCGTTATTGTTTCTCTAATGCAATAGTAAAGTTTTATTTGTTCACAATTGGAGTGTTGGTATTTTCTTATTTAATAATCAGGGGCAGGACATCTGTAACAAGCTGTGATATCTGGCAAAATGATGAAGTGAGTGATATCAAACTCTGTCCCTTATATATTTGCATGCAACCTTGTAACATTAGTATGAAGGTGGTGGAGTCTGGTGACATCATGACATGTGTTTTGTTATTTGCTTCTCTGCTGGTATCAATCTTCAAGGGCAGGATGGAACTTGCTCCTGAAAGGGCCAACTGCTGGTTGAAATCTCAGCAATAGGCTTGATTAAGTGGATGCAAAGGAGCTGAGGAGATCCAGCTGGGAGTTTCTTAAGGGAGCTACCTTCTTAAACCAAGGGCAGCTTCTATAAATAATAGCTACACAATGGAAGCTTTTCTAAACTATTCGCCTTCCATTTCTCAAAGCTTCATAGCACACATTAAAACCAAGTCAGAATACTGCTAACATAATCAATGTTAAGAGAGCCAGTTTGGTGTAGTGGTTAAAGGTACCATGCTAGAAATCAGAAGACTGTGAGTTTTAGTCCTGCTTTAGGCACAAAGTCACTAGGTGACTTAGGACCAGTGACTTTCTCTTAGCCCTAGGTAGGAGGCAATTGGAAACCATTTCAAAAAATATTGCCAAGAAAACTGCAGGGACATGTCCACAAAGTTGCCAGGAATCAAGACTGACTAGAAGACACAAACACACAAAAAGAATATTAAAACTATAACTTTATTTTTTCAGATCTACTTAGATATTCATATAATATAATCAGGGAGATGTCCAGATTTTTGCAACTCTAGAGGTTGCAAAGAAATATTAGCCAACCAGTGTTTATCTAAGGTGGCCAGTAGCCAGCCCACAGAATTTTTGATTGTGAATTAACAATAAGCCCTTCATTCCTTTCCACAGAAAGAATCCCTTTGTTCCCCTTCCATTATTAATGCTGTGTCTTTTTGGGGGGGGGGGGGAGTTAACAAATATATATCTTAGAAACCACTATATGGAGGTGGGGGAGAAGTGACTGTAAAGATATACAAAGGCTATCTGCCCCAGTTCCATTGCCATGATGTTGTAACCGTAAACCTAGATGGAGAAGGCTTTTTGAAAAACTGTAATCATGGTAACATGTTTTTAAATTGGAGGAGGGAGAATAAGGGATGATGTTATAAACAAATAAAACACAAGCATTAGAACATTTGAAGCTGATTGAAGCTACTGCATGTTCTTTATTGTATCAGCAGGAATGAGATAACCAATTATAAGGCATAATTACATTTTCCATTTCTGTAGCCCAATGAATCTGAAATTACCATTCATTCACCACATACAGTACACACATCATAGATCAAGATCAATCATGCAAAGAAGCTACCAAAATTCAAGCCAAAAATATTCCATCAAGCACATGCATAACCCATGTGCACACACACAAACTGTGTCAATACTCTAACAGTGCTTTCTTTATATGCTGGCATGGAATGTGGGTGCTTTAAACATAACTTATCCAGTGGGCTCAGTTTGCTAATGAACTTAAGCTTCACACTGATTTGTTAAACTAGACCTTGTTAATGCTGTATCCATACAATCAGATTACTCTGTAGCTCACAAAACTTTAATGGACTTCAGTGTGCATCTCCCAAGTTAATCAGAGCATTATGGTGGAAAGTGAGTGTTTTACAGTAATAATGAACAGTTAATATAAAATTATGTGCCTGCTATAAGATAGCAAAACTCCTTCTATAGGTTGTGTCATCCCATCTGCCCTCCTAGCAGCTTTCCTTGTCAAAATAACAACTCCAAGCCCCCTCCTTTTCTTTCTCGTAGTTCTTTAATCGCACTTAGTCTGAATAAGCCTTCAAACAGGGGACTGGATCTTCTGAAGAAGGACACACAGACACCCTCCAAAGCAACAACCTCTCTGAAACAAAAGAAAAGGCAAAATCTTTCCAAGCACAAATTGCCTGAAGGCCAATTCACAGGGACAAAGATCTGCTAGTCCTCTTCTGGTTATTGCTTTTCAACTGTCAGTCCCACCCACTATGTACTAAATGTCAACATTTCCAACCTGAAGTTCATAGGTCGCATGTAGACCTCAAAGATATCTCTTAGAACTTGTTAAAAGTTCTAGGTTTTCTTCTACTTCCACTCCATTTTGCCATAATGAAGATGCCCCCGTCAACCTCAGATAATCTTATACTAGTTCAAAAGCTAAGCTGGTGGGTACAGCCTCTGAGTGAGCAGAACTTTCTCCCTCATGGTAGCTCCTTCAAGTGTTCAGATAGGCACATCTGAAGAGAGCTATGTATTCCCTTGGCTTTTCTCATTTACTGCCGAAATATCTTCAGAAGACATCCCTCTGTTTAATGAACACTATAATAAAGATCTAATTCCAAATCCATTTCTGAACATCACCATCCCTTGCTTTTGTGAGAAAGCAGGGGGAAGGTGCTATTTAAATTTGCGCATCATTGCTAAAATTACTTTCAATGATTTATGAGCAGGCAAGTTATCTGGATTTTGTTCTATATGCTTGCTTTAACAATCACTTCTATATTTGAATATTTCCTTTCTTCTTGTCTTTTCTTTTTTTTCCCATTTCAATCCAATTTCCATGACTCAAAACCTTGTGTTCAACTAGAGTATGGTAATCGAGGCAATTATGTCATTGGGAATGCAGCTCAGCTCTCAGGTTAAGGCTTCACACCTGGGCGTCATTATTCTCTTCCATATCAATTTATTATTTAAGGACTTATTATTTGAAAGGTCTCACAGTACTCTAGCAATTAGAGTCACAGAGATTCTGTCTGCCTCAAATATATTTATTCTGCTTTCCTAGCTTTTTAATGCCAAAATAATTAATGCCATTCTAATGCAGTACTTATTGGTCATTTTCAAGTTGTCAATAATGTCCATTGTCTATAAAAATAGCCACTTCTTTAAAAATGGAATGCACAGCTACGAAATGTGTATGTATCTGTTTCTGTTTATGCGGGCGTGCATGCATGCATACACACATACAAAGGATGAATCCAGCTAAAATTCTAAACAGGAATATAAGATTAAAAAAAATCCTGGTAAAAGGTTTTATTATTGATATACAATCCAGAAATCTAATTATTTTATCACAATAACAGGATATAGCAAAAAAAAAGGGGGGGGGCTTTTGTTGTTGTGTGGAATACTGGAATCAATTTTCTTCAGTCTTGATATGACAGAGAAAATGAACAAAATGATTCAATCAAGATATCTATCATATCCTGTCAAACCCGAGAGGGTTTTTTGTTTTGTTTTGGTTTTGGGGTGTTGTGTTTTTTTTGGTTTTTTGTTTGTTTGTTTGTTGCATATCTTACGTATAAGATGGTTGAAGGTGTTCCTTCATATTGTTTAACCATAATAATTCTACATAGGATCACCGGAAGACAGGGCTGTTTGTCAAGAAGCTTCTCTTCCTTCTAGCGCTTCCCAGAATAACCAAGGGAGTCACATTCCAAGAAGTATCCAAGAACGTTGTTACAGCGTCTTCCATTGCTATACATGTGCAGGGCATTTTCAAACTTAAAATCACTCTTGCAGATACTTGTCCGGGTAGCTCCTTAGTCCTCTAGGAGAAATAGAGCTCCATCATGCAAGTGGATATCATGCAACACGCAACCATATTGATAGTACAAGTTCAGGCTGCTGAGGATGATGCACAGGAAAGACAACATAGCAGAAGAGCGGGTTTAGGATAATTGATCACGGAATGGATAAAGGTGTGTTATAGCTATAGATATTATGAAAGAGGAACAGTTTATTAATATTGTATTACAACTGCTAAGAATAAAGAAAAGTACATGTGAGATATTCTGCCTCTTGTGCCAAAATACCTTGGTCAGCTTAGAACTTATGCATCTTGACTTAAGGGAAGACATTTGCTGCTTTATCATAGGCAGCAAAATATATTGAATCAGGCCTATTGGCAAGCAGTTATTGGAGAAAGCTAAGCATTAAACTCCTTAGATGATGAGATGAAGTTCTATCCACTTATTGGTTCCTTTTAGGAACCCAAAAGTATGAAATTGGATATTCTTTGTCCTGACTCTAAGCTTGTGGAATTTATCTGTAAGAAAGCTTATGAAAATCTGTCATTGCACAATTACTGTAGTTGAAGTTTTAAAAAATCATAACAATTTTATATTTACATTGGTATTCTCTCAGTATTTCAATAAACCACTATGAACTTAAACAGGTATCTTGATACAGTTGGATAATCCAGCCTGGTGATCTATCACCTCCCATCCCCTGCAATTTTTGTAAGAGCCAAAGTAAAGCCAAAGATTTGTCAAACAATTTGTGTGATTTTATGTCCTTTCTAACTGTTACCTGCCATCACATATCTTTGTTTGCAATGTTGCTAACTGGTGCAGAGGACAAGACATAAATCATTATATGAATATGAATACTTCCTATCACTGTCATCTATTGTATAATCTTGAGAAAGAAATGAGATAAAGGATATAAATGATCTGAAATCAACAAGGTTTTACTAATGAATTTGGGGGGGGGGGGCATGGAAGGAATTAAATTTAAGTTGATCTGACCACAGTCATTTAAGGCAACTGAAATTAAATTGACCTGGAATACAGGTTACATCACTGAAGTCCTGCAGTAAACATGAAATGAAAGAAGAGAAAGTCCATCTGCTCAGGACAGGAAAAGCACATGCTGCAAACTATGATAAAAACATTGGACAGCACCTATAAATAATTGACAATTGTCATCTAGCTATTTCTTAGTTATTCATTGGTTGAGTGCTGCTCTTTTATATTGGTGCTATCTAATCTTGTTACATCAGTTGCCCTTCTCAACTCAAACATTAATATGTCTCTTTCTGACGTGTGATATAACTTGACTTCTCAGAGACATCACACACTGCACTAGTTGAGAGCAATCTAATTGTCATTGGCAGACAGAAATATTACAGCCAGATAAAACAGTGTAAATAATGAAAAGGCAACATTCAATACAGCACAAAAAAATCACCATAATTATACAGATCTTTTCAATCATACCCACTGTATGTCATTGAATTAGAATAGCAACACATTAAATGGAAAGATTCAGTTTATCATGCCAACACCTGCACATTTTTGATTATACATTACACAGCTCCAGAGCAGGTGTGTGGGTCACAGAGAAGAAATTTGGTATATTACATGTAAGCATTTTTGGTTTCTGCCTTTAATGCTAGTTTTAAGCACCTGTAGAGGTGGGTGGCACAGCAATTTAGCTGAGAATATAATACAGTCATATATAGAAAGACTAAGCACTTCTAATTGCCATATCTTAATGACGTACAGACAATCTAAGGGCACAATTAACCAGCAGGATACATTCATAAAACGGAAAGCCGAAAAAGAGGTGAGGAATTATAAACGTGTAGACATGAAACCTACAATAAAGTTGTGATTAAAAAAAATGATTGTGCATCTACTGACAACGGAAGACTACATAATGGTAAAAAACCTTAATAGTAGAGAAATTAAAGCTTCAAATGTTGAATATGTGGTGCTTTCAAAGCACACAAAAGCAAAAGGATTTTAATTCAGTATGCTTTTTTACTCGCTTTTGGGAGAATAACTCTTTTTCTAGATCCAACTTCCAACCTCGAATAGCTCACCTGAAAGCAAATTTTCAGTATGATCTGCAAACTGGCAAGAAGCATAAAAGATACAAATGGAATAGTTGTGCTTTTTTAAAAAAGAGAATTGTAAACAATGAAGTGAAAGGAAAAAAATGAAGAATGAGGACTGTTACTTGCTTGGGCAGTGCACACTCTTGCTTTTCGGTTCAATTTGGTTCTCACTCCAGTTATGACTGAGAAAGGTCAACCATTTTAAATTATTACTTCAAGGAATTACAGTTTCATTTTCAACAGTATGTCCTGGGTAGAAAATTCCTTGCTTATATACTCAGCTGCTGAATTTTTCCCTTATGAGAATGGTTTAGGACCTTTCCTCATTTGTACTTAGCCTCGGCTCAAACATGACCTAGCAACATCTTTTTTTCCATTGTGTCCTATGATGTCCCTAGCCCAGAAATGAGGCAATCTTAAGTAGTCCTTAGCTGTGTCAGTATTAAAATAGCATTCTCTCCTTATTCTTTTTTTATATTTAATTTCTATTGAAAAATTTTCACAGAAATAAAAGATAAACCTGAAATAATATAGAGTAAGGAAAAGAATAAGAAAAAAGAAAAATGTGAAGAAAGAAAATAGAGTATAGAAAGAAATACAAATAGAAAATATATATAAAGAAGCAAATTCCAATCTTCTTTACAGCAGTTACAATCTTATCCTCATTACACCCCCATAAAAATTACATCCCAATTCTCCTCTTCTCATATTCAACCCTTTTCAATCAACATATCCATAAATCACCAGTTCATTTTTTTTTCCATTTTCAGCAAAAAGTCCATAAGAGGTTTCCAGTCTCTGATAAAAGTACTTCTTGTCTTATCTCTAATCAAACAGGTCAATTTTGCCATTTTTGCCAATTCCATAATCTTTACAATCTACTCCTCCACTGTATTTCAGAATTTTTCCATCTTTGTACATATAATAATCTCACTGCAGTTAAGCATTGTCTCCTTATTCTGACAACATCCAAGCCAGATTTTATACCGCTATCTGTCACTATTCTGGACTGACCACCTGGCACCTGGTAAAAGAACTGCTGCCAGAGATTTGCACTAAACTCATGGTGCAGATTTGGACTGGACAACTTTGGAAATGGATGCACTGGCAGGAGCAAGTTCTTACATATGGGAACAGTTAGTAGCATTAAAAAAAAAAAAGACTCAGCTCAATTGTAGCCACTTGTTGGCCCTACAAATTCAAGAATTCAACCCAAATTTCATTCAACGAGTGGAAGAGGACATGATCAACCAGAGGGTGAGGGTCCTGATACTCTATGTTTTATTGCAAAAAGCATAGACCCTGGAGAGCCCAATGTCCAGAAAATAAACACAATATTAATGTATCCATTATATACACTGACCCCAAGGAATCTACCATTACTCTCAAACCACTATTGCCTCAGCAAAACCTCTTGCACCTGAGACTCCAGAGGAAAATTTTAATCCCACCCTTTTCCATTAGAATAGCCAGCCCCCAATTCCACCAGCAAACAGTAGACTTTTATAACTGTCTACTGTCTCGTTCGTTTCTATGTACAATTGTCTTTGTTCAGAAAATTCTTTTGTTAATAGAAATCGGTGCAACTTATTTCCACTTAACAAACCTCTTCCTTTCCTCACCTCCTTGCTTCGGACAAATCTATACAGGCTGTAGGACTTCTTCTTTCCTTTCAGAACCACTTACTATACAGTTGAGGATTCACAACATGCTTTCTTACTCAGTATATTTAATAGGAAGAGACCTATTATGTAATTGGATGCTAAAATTTAGTGTATCCCTGATAGAGTTTATTTGGATATGCCAGAAAATCTTTTACCAGAAACTTTGTTAGTCCTTGCTATGAAGGGAGAGATAAGAGGCCAGCCAAGTGGCCAACTGGAAGGTCTCTCCAATCCAGACTCCTCTTTCTGGGAGAGCTCTTCTCACCATATAGGTCTCTTGCAAGTACTCCAGGTAAAAATTCAGGTCCTTTCCTTGGGAAAAAAAATCCTTCTGTTCTGCAATATCAAATTTCTCCTGCAGCAGAGGTGGGCATAACATTTCTGATACCTCACCAGGGGAATATTAAACCAAAAGATCCATCATTCAGAGAGGTATGCTTTCATTTATTCTACCTATTATATATTTTAATATGAATATGAATGAACCCAATCAGTAAGTTCAAACCTTATTAGTCATACTGACTACTATGACCTATTGCATAATTAATGAGTATCTGCCATTGTAATGTAACCAATTAAATAAACATAATTTGCATAAGTCTGTAAAGAGGACTTGTAACCCTGCCATCCTTAGGCTTCCACTTTCATGCCTCTGGTCCCATACTTGTCAATAAAGCCAATTTATGCTTCAATGTAATTGTGTCCTGCTTTCTGGTTCAACATATCCCTTGGGAAAATTTTCCTTCAATAAGATCCATTTGCAGAACAATTTCAACTCTACTTAATGTGAACAGTATAAATATTTTATCTATGATTTTTCAGAAACTGAAGAACCCATCAAACTAGCGTAGCTAGCAATAAACAAGAAAAGGGCAGATATTTTCTCCACAAATAAATGCATGGAATATACGGCTTGGTTAAGCATATATACAACTTGAATACTTGTATACCAATACTTGGTTAAGCATATATACAACAGCTATAACTGTACTTGAGCTGTGTCATATGAGGTTTACTGGGATTTCTAGGACAAACTAGGTGGTTGTAGAATGAATGCTGGCATGGAAAATGATGGATGTTCATAGACTTTCTCTGGTACAATTTGTTCTTTATTCATAATTCATCCTGTGTCTTATTATAGTTTCTTTGATATTGGTTGATTCCAAGGGCAGCTTCCAATCCTTTCAGTTGCACCCAAAAAAAAAAAAGTCATTTTCTACAATCTGACTATGTTCCATTTAAATTGGTGCATGAAGCATCCTGGGATGTTGTCAATCAAAACTGACTAGAATGCTCCCCCCAGTATATTGGTTATTAAGGAAGTTTCCCTTGCAAAATGGGTATGTGGGAAGAGATTTTCTCTGCAGTAACTTCAGGGAACTGCTTCCTCTCAAAGTGATTTATTATTATGGCTGGTTGCACAGCCAGCCAGATGTTTAGACTGGATTTGGTATTTTTGTCCACCTATCGAGTCCTTCCCAAGGACCTGGGATAGGCAGATGCTGTTGTTTGATGGTATTAAAGGTATCATCACAAGATGTAAGCTGTTCCAGGTAAAGCTGCCTTTTGCAATTGACTGATGGTGATTTTGTCAATGCCAATGGTGTTCAAGTGGTGCTCCAGATGTTTTGGGATTGCACCCAAGGCACCTATTACTATTGGTACTATCTTTGCTTTCTTTTGCCACAGTCATTCTATTTCTATTTGCAGGTCTTTGTATCTTGTGATTTTCTCCAGTTCTTTCTCTTCTATTCTGCTGTCTTCAGGTATTGCAATGCCCACTATCCAGACTCTTTTGTCTTTCTTATCAATAATTGTTAAGCCTGGGGTGTTATGTGGCAGGTGCTTGTCTGTTTTAATTCTAATTCTAATTATTATTATCTACCCCACTTTCCATATATAGAGTAAACCCTCATTTTAATTCTTACAACAACAACTTGATGAGGTAAGATTGGGCTGAGAGAAAGTGATTGGTCCAAAATTATCCATGGAACCTCCCACTAGACTGTTGGGAATATTAATAGACTCCTCAATATTCTAATCATGACATGGTACTAGATCTCTTTGATAGCACCAATTACTATTATAGCATTATATGGATTGTCTCTCTCATCCCTCCCAAAGATATTTTCATCAGTTACTCTGTGGCTACTAGCCAGGCCAAGCCCCTGTATGGTGATTGGATGCCTTTGCGTTGTAAAACTTGCTTTAATAAAATGAATCCCATCTGGGGTTGGAAAACAAGGAGAATTTGTTCTATTCCTCTTGAAACTAATTAAGAGTAGTTCTGGAAATTGGCTGCTTCAAGAGTCATAGGAGCATTCTATCAAGACCTATTGATTTTGAGCAGACCTAAAATACCTTGGAGCCATTCTACTACAGCCAGAATACCCCAGTAGTGTTCTCCATTCCAAAATGGATCAGCTGCACATTGTGCAGGATAGAAATGATATGTCAAAAGTGTGAACAAATGTGGCAAAATCAGAAGAGAGACATATAATCAAAAAAAAAAAAATGTTGTTAAAAATGTCATTAGGAAACTTACCTCCAGAACAACTTTGTAAAAATTCCATACTCTGGAGTAGTGATGGTCAGGTGGTAAACTAATATCAGATTTCTAAGGGTATAGGAAATCATGGTGAAACCACAGGCTTTAAGTTGATTAGTCTCCTGTACTATGATAAACGTTTCTGAAAAACCCATTTGCTGCTAAATGAGAGGAAACAAAAAAGCCTTCATTCTCAGTCACCCTTAACTCACATGATAGAAGTAACAAGTTAGACAAAGCTTGTGGAGGGTGTCTTCTGAAAACCTTTCCAATCTCTTAACAATAGCCCAGTTCTAGGTCATTTGACCAGATTGAGGGGTGCTTAGAATGGAAGAATCAAATGTTCCAAGCAGCTGTCCAACAGCCTCTCCTATAAGGATGCACTGAGGGAATCTGTATTTTTATTTTATTTTATTTTATTTTATTTTATTTTATTTTTGTCCTCAACTTCTGGCTAGACCCAGTCTATTGTCAAACTCAATTGTTCTTTTGCTGGTTTCTCCACCCACACCAGATTCAGTTCCATTCTGTTCAGTTTTTAGAGAGCGATCCTGCTGAGACAGATAGGCTGTCTCAAATCCCATTACTTAATCTCTTCTCAACAATCTGCTGGGTTGGAGAGAATAAAAGTGAATTGCAAAACATTTAGTAAAGCTGCCCTTTCTTGAAAGATACCATGCAGTATAAAGTTGGCTTTGCCATTTCTATAGATGCCATGAAAAAAATGCCCCAGAAAACCACTCAGACACATCAGTTGCAAGACAATGGAGCTGTCCCTAAACTAACAGGAACATTCTAATACAGTTGTATAACCCTATGCAACCCATTCTAATATAGTTGTATAACCCTAATGCTAGAACTTTGGGAGTTGTATTGGCTACAAGTTTGTTTCCAAGTGCAGTTCAAGGTCTTATTTATAATTTATGAAGTCCTTTATGGCTTTGGATATCTGCAGGATCACTTACTACAAGTGGAATCTGCCCACCCAAGGCATGTTTGTAGAGAAACAATGCCATATGGGAGGTCAAGTGGGAAAGAGTTCAGAAGATCTGAGTCCTCATTCAAATCTTCCTTCCTCTGAAACTGCCTCTCCCAGAAATAAAACCCAGCACCCTCATTTTTAAAATTTAGAAAATTATTAAATATTTGATTATTCCAGCAGGCATTCAAGGATTGAGATGTAAAGGATGTATGTACCTAGGAATATGTGGGCACTCTTAGTGTTTTTGTCATTGTTATTATGATTTATTAATATTAATGTATGTATTACATTATACATGTACAAATGTATTATACACTTCCTTATTGTACACAGCTTTTATAAACCATTTTTTTACTGAATCAGCATAAAAGTACTTATATATAAACAAACAAATAAAATAATGCTTTTTTGCTAATAAGCAATCATAGTAAAGGCAAGTTCAGTCATATTTGGTCTGTCTTGAGAGTTATTCATAAATACCACCAAAAGTCATCTGTTCTGAAAACTATTTTCAGAAGATGACAGGATGGAAAATATTGGGTTATTGGAAGATTTCCTCCTCAAATAGTAGCTCCTCCACACCCAATTTCACAGTTTTCAGGAGGGATTTTTGGCTCTTCAGAAAAAGATAATTGCAGAAAGCCATTCTTCAACCAAACAATCCTGTACATGGTTGCTTATAAGGAAATTTGACCTGCCTATAGCTAAGTTAACATGGAATAAATTCCATATCTACTTATTTTAAGATTACATAACTTCCTATCTGACATGCCAAAATATTTCATAGTAAATATATCATTTACAAATCTCTTTCCAGTTCTTCATGAAACAATTTAGCAAAGTTTATTAATCAGTAAATCTAATTTCTGTATTTTTCTGAGGAAAGACCCTTTTAAAATGGTAAGTTTTCTTGCCACACTACTTTTATCTTCATTTGGTATAAAACTTAGCAGAATTCTTAATGAAAAAATTATATTTGCTAATATCTGCTGGGTGGTGCATTTTTAATGCTATTAGATCTTCTTTAAAAAGATACTACATTGTTGTCACCATTCATGATATTTATTATATTTTTCCATACCCTTAAGTTTATAATATGTAATATTTTGTGCAAACCCTGCATCTCATGGTTTATGCAAAATAGTTTTTAACACGTTTTAAAAATAATCTGTAGCAGCCATGAAATGGAAACACTATGCAATCTCAATATAGGCCTTTCTGCTTCATTTCCCAGAACTGATTTTTCCCTCTTCTCCCTCTGTAAATATATCATCAGAAGAGGTATGCATAGCAGTTATACATTTCATCATGTAGAGATGCTCTATGGTTTTGAAAAATCCATTCCTGTATATTGTGGCCAGTCACGGTCAGCTTACCCGTTTGATGGATGGAATGTTTGTACTAATAATCAGAACTGCTAAGGTTTACCCAGAAGCCTGCTGTCAGTTATTTCCCACACTGGCACTTCAGCTATGGTGCTGGAAGCCATTTTGTCAGGCCTGAGGAAGTTCATGTAGAACTAGCAACAGAGTTTCTGACAGTGGCATGTACTCCCACAGAGCCTTTGATGCAGTCTTCAAAGCTCCTACAAATTATACCACAGACTCTTTTGAGTGGGCAGTATAAAAATATTTGCAAATAAAGTAAATATATCATAATTTATAATATGACAGAAGGGCCACATATGTGCAGAACATTTAACTTTATTTGATTACTTTAACTTTAATTAAATCAATTTTATGTTTGTCCTGGCCTTGACTGTTTTCTGCAGTGTAGTCCTGACATGCTAAAGTCAAGTGAGACCCTTGATCTAAAGAGGATTGCATTGTTCTGGTTTAAAGTAATTTTGTAAGATGGAACAACAGCAATCCATAAATTCCCAAGTTATTCCATTTTTGTTTGCTTGCTTTTATCTGTTGTAGACCAGCATAAAACAAATAATATCACAATCATTCCAAAACAGAAGCAGGAGTATAATATCATATTAATAAAAATATTAGTATAGAATTAGAAAATATAAAACCAGGGAAAAAGCTATAAAATTACAGTCTGGAGGCTAGATACTATAAGTCGTTGAGTTAAATAACTATAGATAAATACATACAAAATCTATAATATCTATAAGACATTATAACAATTTAAAACTATCCTAACGTGATGAGATTAATAGAGCCCTATTAAGATTTGATTGGGATTACTGCAGTTTTAATCCAACCAGTTAGAAGCAAGATAATCACAAAATAAAACATGGGTATGTTTTATCTGGTAGTAACCTAAGTGGTATATATGTGCATTCGGGGGGGGGGGGGGGGGAAGGACAGGAAGGATGATCAATTATATCGAATGTAACTTATATGGGCCTCAGCGTCACCTGACTTAGAGGAATCATTTACGTTCAGCCACAGCTTGGATACAGAACCAGGCTACTCTGTTTGAAATTCCTGCCTCCCGGTCAGCTAACAAGAGGCTAAGGTGGTCAGCCTCTGTCCTGTCTGGGTATTGTGTTATGGATGGAGAAATGTATGTATCTCAGAGGTCTCTATTTAAAAAAGGCAGTGCAGCAGCAAACAACCCAAAGTTTCAATTTCCCCCTCACCATAAGGGCAGAAACACTGTTCTTTAGGTATGTCACAGAACCTTCCCTCCAAAACAGTGGAGGGGAAGACATTGCAGCAGGCAAGTATAAAAGCTCTTCTAGTGTTTTGAGGAGCGATATTGTACAGGTAATGCAACACTTTTTCCTGAGCTCATGGGAATAATATACCGTGGCACCTGGCTGAGATCGTTTTGCAGGGCAATATCTCTGGCACATTGTTTGAAATATGCTTTGGCCTGATCAAATTCCACTGGCATCAATACATCAGGGGAAAGTCCACAATACCTTAGGGCAGCACTATATAGTTTCCCCGAAGAAGTCTGGAATTTGATTTGAAGAGTCAAAAAAGGCAGACAGCTTGTATTAAAGGTTAGTTTGAGCCAGTAGCTAACGTGTGTTATTTGGGCACAAGTTTCAATTGGAACCATTAGTTATTCCATTTAGGCAAAACATATTCTTGACACAAAAGTGCAAATATAATTCTCTGTTTTCAAAGATGCAATCTTTACTCAGGGATATCCACAGAGGGGGATCAAAAAAGTCAGGGTGGAGGCTGCAATCACACAAAGCACATAAAAACTAGATAGGGCTTTGACCACACGGACACCATCTCAATCTTTTTGGCACTGCCACAGGCACTCCTGTCTTTACACTGCTCGCTTGTAGAGGATTGTTGACATTGCTAAGGATATTTTAGTATAAATTAGCTATTCTTTATGACTGAAATCAATATGCCTAAGCAATACGCACAAGTCCAACCAATATTTGTTCATCCAAATGGATTTCAAGGAGAAATATAATGCATGTTTTTGCAAAATAGATCAAGGCCACAAGCTAGCCTTGCCTTTTTCAAGATCATGCCTTCCAAATGTACTGGACTCCAACTTCCATCAAGTAGTCTAAGAAATCAGGAAGTTAAGCCCACCATTCCTTGAGGGTACCAAGTCATGGAGATATTGGGAAAGCTAATCTAAACAATCAGCCTTCTTTTTCTTTTTACATCACATGGCAAGCTATTATGGGTGAATTTCAAATACAGTGTCCAGTGCAATGGTTGGGGAGTGAGGGCTGCAAGTTCTGGCTTTTAAAAATCAGTCCCTTGATTTGAACTCACTCAAATCACTAAGGAAACTCTCTGGATTGTGGCCCAAAAGCAATACCTTGCCTTGTGTCATGTGATTCACAAGATTTTAATGTAAAGTTTCTCAACACTTTTATTCTTACACACCAGCATATTGTGACTTATTTTTTAAGAGAAAACTATTTAGAGAAAAAGAACAGATTGCTCAAATGCTGCACTGATGACATGCAAATAATATTTTGGGATGCTGAATCTGACAGCCCAATTTGGAAAATAAGGCTTGTCACAGCCTCTACATATTCAACAAGAGGGCATAAATGCATCATCATTAGAACTCTTTCTTGAAGATTTGATTATACCACATTACCAATTATCACAGTCATTACCATGGTGAGCACTGCTTCTCACATGGCTTTTCAAAGAGATGATAGTTGAAAACATATAATTCTATCTTGGAGAAAAGAAGCACTATCTTCAAAGCCATAGTTTTGACTTCAACTGACATCTCCAGGAACACATGTGGTCACAATTCAGCAAACATATGGATCAACAGATATACACAGAGAAACTTCTCTTTTTCTTTTTTCTTTTTTCTTTTTGAAGCAAAGCTCTCCCCTTTTGCAAAATCCACTTCTACTGCTACAATGATCCTGGCCTGAACATTAAGAATAGTTGCCCTGGCTTGATAGAAGACCAAGAATGCACTTAAGATATGTTTCATATAGGGAATATGTTTTATATACAGCCATTTAGCCAATATTCTGATATTGACTGGAAGCAGCTATCCAGCTAAAATATCATGATTAAGTGGAAATTATAGAAAACCTGTAGGCAGAACATATGCTTTATAACTGAGCTATAACCTCTCTGTTGTATCAAGCACCAGTGGTGAAGAAACATCAGAGAGTACATCAAGAAGTTATGAACTCAATGCTCACAACAGACAGAGTTGTTCATAGAACTGTCCAGTAATTTTATCACTCAGAGAAGGCAAACATCCTGTTAAAGGGGATCCCAGCCATATTAAGACACAGTAGGCAACAATCCAGCACAAACTTACTTGCAAATTCAGATTATTTGTCTGCACTAGTCAGCCTTTATTAACATTTCCAAAGTTCCCTGTTTCCACGTTACAGGCTTCCAGCTACAGGAGAGATTTTTAAAAAGCACTCCAGTAAATAACAATATAGCATATCTTTTAAAACTTTAATATTAAGGTAACACCGCCAAAGGATCTGAGGGAGACAGAAAAAGAAAGACCTACATATCCCCCCATTCTGCTATAACAAGATCCAGTCATATCAGTGGATCCTGGGAAATGTAACAATAAGGAATCTCATCACAGTTATATGAATGCCTTACACTAAGCATAACAGGATCTCTTAAAGGTCTTTTTAAAAAAAAAACTCTGGGAAATTAACTGGAGAGATGAACTTGATGAATTTCACTGGAATTCTTTGTGACATAGAATTCCTTTTAAATCTGTTTCAGCAAGTCATTAGGAACTAATCATGAAGTTACAGTTATTCATAGATAGCCTTGAATTCTGCTAAAATTACTGCATACACATTGTAAACTTTCTAGATTCTGCTGGTATACATTACCTGCTTTGTGGCAATACCTTAGCTGATCCATAGGCTGAAAACTTTTGAAGAAAATCAGCCAACTACCTTGTACACTAAATCCTGTTGTTGGTTTATTCTCCTTATTTCGTAAGGCATATAAAATCAATGCAACATAAGAAACTGATTAAATTCTTGTGAGCTGCAAATATTCTCATTATTGCAAAACACTGGAAAATTATAATACATCTTTCATTGGATCAGGGCTAATTAAAAGTATAGGAAATTCTTTTGACTGACAAATTGCCAAAACAACAAAGAGCTTTGCAAGATCCTATAATGAAGAATATCTTAATCACATCTGGTCACTATTTATTAGCTACATTAACAATGTTTTTCCTGATAGATTGCCTTCATCTGTTTGCACTGCCTGCTAAGCCTTGGATAATTCTAGTGCCATGTAGGACAAGGAATAGGATGGTGGCATTTGCAACTTGGTTATCAAGCAGGTTGACTTAGTATGTGCATGAACACATTCTTAAACTGGATCCATGCCGTGAATGCTCTTGTGACAGGGAAGGCTTGAAATCCATGCTTCATACATGGCTAAGTTAGAACTAACAGTCTTCATTTAGGTGTGTGTTGTTTCTAAAATTACTGGTTTCTCAATTTTCCAGGACTTTTAAAGCTATCTGGCCTGCAACCAATAATCCAGCAGCCTTATGCAATTCATGGAAACACATGGAATCTTCTTAAAAATATTTTTTCAAAAAATACCTACAGTCTTAACAGCAAAGGGCACTGCATTTCAGAATTAAATGAGAAAGAAGAAGATTGCTTCTCATTTTTGCCCCCTCTTTACATTGCCTCTCCCCTGCCTTGACCTCTTTTTTTCTATCCTGTCTTTTTTCTAAAGATCACAGCCTTTTTATTGCATGTGAAACCAATTTTTCTCAATTGCTCTACACAAACCCAAGAGAAGAAGTACAATTTGATCCTAAAGTATATTCAGAGGCTGAGTTTCAAGCATTACAGTTAGCGAGGTTTTTCAGTTCCAGACCCAAGTCTGGAATACTTTACCCTTTGATAACCTTGCTTTTGACTTCTGAGAACAAAGGGAAGACAATGGAAAGATTCCCTTTACCCATAACTCTGTCAGGGTTCAATGGGAAATAAGTAAGTTTCTTTTGTGGAGGAGGAGGAATAAGAAATGTCTTATGAGGCAAGGTGGCAGTGGGTGGAGTGTTTTCAAGACAGATATTGTTTCAGTGCTGGCTTAAGAAAATAAATTTCCTCTAAAGGAATACCAGGCTGTAAAACACAGGTTAATCAGGTCAAATCAGACTGTCACCCAGAACTTCATTAAATGTCATCTTTGCCATTGACAAAACAAATCCAAACTCAGCTGGGAGAGGGAAATAGGGAAGATGGCTCCAGCACGAGCAAGCAGACACAGCAACCTACTTTATGTGTTGACTTTCTGTTTGCGAGATATATAGTCAGCATTTCTAATGAATCTGCTGGAAGCGGCTGGAATATTATGATTTATAGCACCTTCCTACTCTCTATCATAGCATTTTATTAGATGGATGGGAAGCTGGTAGTAATGAGGTTAGGAATGAGAAAACATCCATCAAGCTCAGCTACGACTCCTCTGGAAAGGCAACACGCTATCTCGTATGTCACAGGCAGTGATCTGGGTCACGATGATATAAAATGCATGATTAAAACCAAGCATTTGACACCAGATAATAGGCATCCCCTTAAAAAATAGCTCCAGTGTTCCTAACTTTAATTAAGTCCCACTCGTAAATATGCACCATGGTAAATATACAGCAGAATGGGGCTTGTTTATATTCCCCCACATAACAATTACCTCTAGAACGGACCCTTTATTTCACTACATGATGTTATTAGGCAGGAGAGGATCACAAATACAAACCTTAAGTCAGTGATATCAAACAGTCATGCAGAATAATACCTCACTCCCCTCCTTCTCCTATGCTCCATCTCTGCAGTTATCAGTCTGGAATAAAACATCCTTAATCATCCTCAACAATCCTTCAGTATGATTCTGATTGCATCTGCAATAATGAGGCCAACCACCGGCCTCTTAAAGATATAGCAGGAGAGCACTCTGTTTGTGTGGTGTTTTGTTTTGTTTTCCTTTTCACATGGGACTCCCTTCAATGTGACTTTTAAGAAAAATTCATGTTTAAATGTATGACAGAAAGAGGGAGACCTTAATTTACAACAGAATTGTATCTAAGCAAGCTGCCTTGATTTCAATAGGAGACATTTCAAGACTGTAATAAAACACTCCTGTTACCTTCAACTGGTTGCAGACTAGTGCTTAAGAGTATCAACTGCAAATTGGACAATCCCATGGTTCCAATCTCACTTCAGTTTACATTTTATGGGCAGTCTAAGGCAAGCTATTATTATGCAGCATTTCACTTTTTTTTCTTCCTCCAATTACACTTGATATTTAATATCTTTGATAGGGTAGCCCAAAAGATGGAACAAGAGAAGGTATGAGCTGTATAAAATATGCATATTCTAAAAGCAAATTTAGATATGATTGATATAATTTAAAAAGAAATATGCTATATCTCAGTTGGAAATAAGGAAAGCATGACGTTTATTGCCAGTTCAATCTGTTGATAGGCATTACATCAACTTATCATAGTCCTCCCTTGATTGCCATTTTTATTTTCCCCACACTTGGCCAGTATTTCATACTGATCAGTGCTATCCTGAATGGTTTGGTCTTCTTTAAATCCTAACAATGTAGCAAACAAAAGTAATATGTAAAAATTCCATTAAGAATTTCCAAGGAGTAGGCAGAAGAGATCACATTACTTTGGAGGTCATTGAGGAAAATTTTCTGTTTCTGTTCATTGACTTCAGAAAGTTTCACTTCAGCTTCCCTTATCACAGTGAAGTTCTCATCATACAGATTCTAGAGGCACATCATGCACCCCTCAAAAGAAATTCCTGAAGACTTCCACTAAAAAATGTCTATGATGCCTATAAGTCAGTAAAACATTATAAAACCATGTCTAAAGTGCTGGGGTTCCACTCTCTATGGTCATGGACACTGATCTTCTTGAAATCAAGTAGATTTGGGACAATTCTAATTTTTCAAAAGTAGCTATCCTGTCAAAATCACTCTAAGAGCACATTATAAAATCATCCAAGAAGTCATATAGAACAACATCCAAGGATCTGTGGACCTCTCTCATCTTGGCTAAAGTCAGTTTTCATGACTCCACCATCATGACTCCAGCACTGGATAAAAATGGGATTCACAGAAAACTATGGAAATAGAACCTATTGCTCACTGAACAGAAGATTGCTGCTAATCTCAAGTTTGTCAAAAAGCATTTGCATGAGCCTCCAGACCTCTGGAGGAAATGTTCTACAAACTTATGAATGTTGTTATACCTATTAGAAACCAAGCACTGCATTACACAATAAGTACTTTATGCTCCCTGTCAGACCTCAAGGAGATAATGTCATTGTTTGAGGATATTTGCTGCCCTAAGACCAGGATAACTTACTTGAAAGAAGCATGAACTCTGCTTTATATAAAGCAATTCTACAGAAGAATATCAAGCTTTCTATCCATCAGCTGAAGTACAAATGGATCATGCAGCAATAATCACAAACTTACAAGCAAGTTGTAATAGTATACAATATATGTAGCTCAGGAATGGCATCTTGTATTATTAGAGTATCCAAAGAACTGGCCAAGATACGCCTAATAGATGGCTACAAACATTCCATCAGCTCACCTATACAATACCTTAAGAAAATAAAAGCCTTAAATAACAACAGGAAAGGATGAAATTTTGACATATTTTGATGTCACTGCTGTGTTCACATTGATTCATCCAAAACCAGCTAAAGAGACAATCACAATGCTATTCCACAACTTACTCAATCAAACTGAATACACAAAAAACAAAATACCCAAATGTATAGAACTCACTGACCTACAGCTCAACACATACTTTTAATTTGATGGTGAAATCAACCAATAGATCAAAGGGATATCAGTGGAATACCCCATCTCTGGATTCATAGCAGAAACAATAATCCAAGGACTTGAAATTATACTTCTTCCAAAATACAATCCTAAATATGGTTATGCTATGTAGACAACACCTTTGTCATTATCAAAAAGAACAATTAGAAAATGCACACATAGAAAACACACTAATCAACTACGCATTTGATGGAATCAAGTTCACAAACAAGAAAATAGCAAACTAGATATCCTCATTAGTAGAGAAAATGATGGCATACTACAAACCCAAGTCCACAGGAAAGCAGCCCACACAATCCAAATCTTCAGCTACAACAGCAATTACTCAGCAGCATACAAAAAGAATTATATAAAAATCCTATTCAGACAAGCCATAATGCATTGCAGCATACAAGAACTACAAATATCAGGAATAAACTACTCACAAGACATCCATCAACATAGTGGATACTCATGCAACTTCATCAAAATATGCATACCAAATAAACAGAATATAACACAAACATTACAATCTATTGAAAGGATAATTGTCCCTTACATTAAGGGTTTTTCATATTCCACCAAGAGGCTACTCTGATCATTTGAATTAACTATAGCATGCAGATCAACAAAGCCCATACAGAACATTCTATGCAAACCCAAAACAGAAGTCATATACTGTACTTCCAAAAATGTTTATTTCAGACAAAATATGCAAATGCAAGCACAGTTATATGTAAACATTTTAAAATTGGGCAAAGTGATGTCAAAACTGGATGCAAACTTAAGGCTGGGGAAAAAAAATCTAACTGAACAAAACTGAATGTGACAGATGCAGCTACTCTGTTTCTCCCCCATTATCCAGCTTTCTTAAAATACCTACATATGACTACTGCTTCTGAGCCACTTAAAGTCAAATGATTGGAAGTATTTCAAAAGCATCTTGTAAAATAAAAGCACTTGTAATAAATAAACAACAGCTACAGCAAAACCTAAACTTGAATAGATTTGATCACAAATGATCAAGCATTGTCAAATTAAGCTCTACGATATTTTACCACTAGGAAATGCTTTTGAGATCTTTCCTAAGAGATGCTTGGATTTTGCAGATACTTTGTTTCATAATTACTTCCTTAATCCTTCTTTTTTAAACTAGAAACCCCACCCAATAGGTTTGGTCCACATGATGTCCATGTGATCCAGTTACTTAAAGTTCTTGTCCTAATGAAGATGCTTTCACATCGGGATGAAGAAAGCAGTAGCTCCATCCATTGCTGTATTTACCCTTTGTGTATTTAACTACTGTTCCCCAGCTACTCACAGTTCCAAACCTAATAAGGAAAGAATGTTCTACTTCTGAGAACTGCAAAAAATCACTATGCTCAGTGCCCACTGGCAGCATTAATAAAAAATAAAATGAAAAATGCAATCTGATTAAATTATGTCAACCTTTTCTTATGCCAACGGAGCTTAAATAAGCAAACAGAAGCAGTGCAGAAAATCATTATTGGTTTATTAAAGATCAGAATTCAATATCTCAGTGACTGAAAAGCTTATGCACTAACATACCCCACTGTTTAACTTCCCCGAGTTAAAGGAAGTAAACATGGTGGCAGTGAGAGAAGTTTTGTTAGGACAATGACATTTAACCACAGCCTTGCTAAATAGCAGAGAAAGAGGTTACATTACGATACATCAAAGAGTTTAAAAGTGCATAATTTAACCTTCAAGCAGCTATTCTGCATCAATGACAGCAACATGCAAAGAAATCCTACTTTCGAAGAATTCAAAGATGCTAAAATAGGTATGGAGGTTGGATCTTCCTCCTTTGAAGACAACTGGTCATGAAAGTCATATGTAACTGCAGAAACCTTATGTTTCCAAGAATCAACAGTGTGAGGGAACAGCTGCAGGAGACAACTCTCAGGATTGTCCAGTTGGCCACTGTGGGAAACAAGATGCTGGACTGGGCAGACTATTGGATGTATTCCATCCACTCCTTGGATGTATTCCATCCACAGGTAAGTAAGAAAGTCTCCTTCAAATTAAGCTCAACTCCTGATGACTTTAGGGATACAGGTGGTTCGACTGCTTGTTCGGCGACTGAACTTACGATGGCGCTGGACGAGGGGGACTCATGACTGGTCCTTGAAATTCTGATCGTTGCAGCATCCCCAAGGTCATGTGATTGTGATCTGGGCACTAAGTGACTGGCTTGCAATTATGATGTTGCAGCATCCTACGGTCACATGATCGCCATCTGCAACCTTCACTGCTGGCTTCCAACAAGCAAAGTCTATGGGGAAACTGACAGGAGGTTGCAAATGGTGATCATGTGATGTTGTGCTTAATGATGTCTCAGGATCCACTTAATGACAGCAACTGGAAGTGCTGGAACTGCCATTATAAGTCATCACAGTCATGTGACATCACACTTTACAACTGCTTCGTTTAGTGACAGAAATTCTGGTTCTAATTGCTGTTGTTAACCAAGGATTACCTGTATATCCTTGCAGTTTTCTAAGCAGCTTTGCAAAAATGGTTTGCCATTGTCTTCTTCTGGCATGTTTTTTCAACTACTTGGTCTATTTTACAGTCCTGGTATTTCTGGAATGGATGGGTGGGCATGTCTCCCATCCAGATACTAACCAGGCCTCATACTGTTTAGGTTCCAAGCTCAGACAAAGTGAAACAAGTGTGTACAGGGAAAATAACTGTCACACTCAGGGAAAGAAAACCTTGCCAAAATGAAGCCAATAGTCAGTATAGTCCCCTGCTATTCCAAGAGCAATCAGTGCTATTGGAATCCCAATGTTCACCTTGTAGTCTATTTCCCTCCCCCCCCACCACCCCTGAGCTTTCTTATGAAATCTCAAGGAAAAAAGGCTTGGTTCTTTCCAAACTGTTTTCTGAAAATCTTGTCTCTAAATTTTCCCATCCTTCTTGCAACCTTCTCTTCTCCCCAAGCATATTAACCTTGTGAATGGGGAAAAGGCACAGGAGAAAAAGATATGCCAGATATGTGATCATTTCTCCATTCCACAAGAGTTATAGAAAGGCACTGTGGGCTTGTATTTCCTTCTCAGTAGTTTAAATATTTCCGAACACCATTTGCTTGAAGTTAATTTATCTGCAGAGGATGAAAAGGGTCCCTTTGCGTAGGCTGTAGTGAGAACAGTACACCTGGAATGCTACAAGACAAGTACTTCTTGATCAATGGACTGTTCCCTCACTACACTGTGCCCATGAATCCTGAAATAAAAACAATTCATGTTTTCATTTATATAGCAAAAAACAAAACACAAACCAAATCTGTTCACAACAAATGTTACTGTTTTTAAATTAGATCTGTAGATTGATCCTGCTAGGTGGAAGAGGCCCTGAATACATTTCTATTCAGCACATTTGTAGGAGAGAACTGATTTTCAGTTTCTTCCTTCTGCTGGTCCTACTATTATCTCTTGTGTTGTTCTACAGGAATTTGCCAATCTTTCAGAGCAGATTTTCAGGGATCATAGCAGACTGCAAAGGGAAGTGGGAATAGCGATGATGCCAGAGTTGGATTAAAACCTGCTTAACTTTGCCTTAAGGTAAAGAGCACCATATACATTTGGACATTCTTAATCTTTTTCTTTATCACTGGCAGGGCTACTAGAATTCAGCAGGAAATAGACAAGACTGAAACTCAGCAGCATACTGCATTATCACTTTCAGAATTTAGTGCCATTACTAATTTTTGGTGGTAAATGAAGAGACAGCCCTGTGGCCTCACCAAAGCCTCAGGGTGATCACCTCACCTCACAGGTGATTCACTCCATTCTAAAAGCATGGCCTGGTTTGAAAGAAGAAATTAAGCAGGTCAGGAAAATGAAGTTAAATCCTGCAGCCTAACTCAAGGTAATATTTCCTCAGACAGATAAAGTGTGTAGCTTGAAGGTGCTCCTGGATCTGGCATTTCACCTGAAAAATGAGGTGACAGTCTTTATTTCTTTACCCACAATTGTATATTGCCTATTCCTTGTATACGTGGAAGTGATCACAGTGCATATAACTATATTTGGTGCATCAATTGCTTTTGGGGGTGAACAGAATGAAGAGAAATGCAAGAGAAAGTTAACAAAACACAATAAAACATGCACAGAAAAGAAGAGGAAAAAGAAAAAGAGAACAAAAAAAACAAACAAACCATACTGAAATAGATGAATATGAAACAAAAACTCAGTTCTTAAACAGTGAATTAAACCTTGACCTCACAGAATAATATTGTTTAAATTTTCCAGAATATTGATAAAAAGCTAGGTTATATGTAAAAAGTAAGCACATGCCTTCAATCCAGGGTTTCAAATTGGGTGCAGCAGGGACTTTCCATTGGAATAAACCAATCTTTTTAGCTACAGATAATGCACAATAAATCCATAGTCCTTTATTCCAAATTTTCAATATATGATTTCTCAACACATTCACATCCTTAGCAACATTAGCTTACTTCTCTTCCCAACGCCATACAGACAACTGTACAGTACATTTATTCAATCCAGTGGTATCTGCAGGGTGGGGTTGGAGTGTCAAAATTCACAAGGTGGCAGGTGTGGCATCACAATTAAAGCCCCACTCTTTTTGTATGAGTAGCAATGTCACACATATGTATAAAACAGGTGGGTTTATAAAATGGGTCCAAATAATTTGTTTCCTCCAACAGCCTCTGCAACTGTTATCCAACTGCCTTCTCAACAACCTTCCCAAGAAAGGGAAGATTGGAGACTTGGACAACAACTGTTCAGGAGACTTGGGTCCAGTAACAGCCTCTAGAAGAGGTGGTACACCACTGCCTCCTTCAAGGCCAGAGGGACCACCCCCTCCCTCATAGCAGCTGACACTATCACATGGACTCAATTACAGTTCACTTCCTGGACTACATTAATAGCCCAGGAGGGACCTGGATCTAATAAATAAACTAAACTCAGTTTGGAAGATCTTGCCCATCATCAGGAGTCACAGCCCAGATAACTCCACAACACAAAGCCTCAAGCTTCTCATTTGGACTTGCCCAGTTGGTGTCCAACTCCAAGTGGATCTGAGCTACTTTATCCACCAGATAGCATAAATATTCCTCACATCAACCCTGCATATGTCTCTGTAGCCCATCTCTCCTCAGTAGGGAATGGGTCACCCTAGACAGGATCACTGGACAGCCACTGGTAGACATAGTAAGTGTGAAGAAATAACAATGTTTTGTTGCTCTTATCACCATGTTATTATTTACTCATGTTCAATTCAGATTTGTTCTTTGTCTTCCTCTAATGGGATTCTAGGTGTTGCTTCTGGCACTTTGTCTCCCAGAGCTCCTTGGGAAACCAAGATGTGCCCCAGAATCATCACAGAGAAAGAGGCCACATAGGAGCAATGTTGTCCAAGGCCTCTTTCACCTGCCTATTCCAGGCTGCAACCAAGGCCTTAGCTGAACTGTCACTAGATCATGAGGGAAAACCCCAAGCTTCCTCTGGAACCTACTTGCCCTGAGACAAACTGAAGCAGAAACCAAGTCCCTACCAAGATATCAAAGGAGTCAAATAATATTTGTGCCCATACAGGTTTCTGAGATAAATCATCTAAATTGCATAAAGAAATAGAAGCCAAAATATAATCAAGAACCTTGGAAGGAAAACTGCATTTATCTAAGGCATTCCCTAAAAATGTAAGTTGTACCATAAGGAAGGCCTTCACCACAGCCAGTGATACAACCAGCATTCTAGCCAATTTATCTGCTGGGGAAAATCAAGTATATCCACTAATAGTCCAATGTTAACTATCAGTTGACATATTTTATAAAACTACATTTTACAGAATTAATTATTCATGTTAATATGATTTGGAGTCTTTTGAGAGAAAGTTGCTGTCAATATTTTGGCATGCACTTTTTAAAAACAAAATCAGGCAAAAACATGCATATTTTGCAGAGTCTCTGCCTCTAATTTTACAGTTGTAAAAACATCATCCAAAAAAGAGAAGAAAACTTTTTACAAAGCAAGTATAATTATAAATTCTAACAGCATGGGAGTGAGAAAGTCAATTAATATCTTATACCAATCTATAGGAAAGCCATCTGGAACTGGAGCTTTACTTAATTTCATTGATTTAATAATATCTATTATGTCTCGCAGACACAGTGCTACAGCTATAGAAGCAGCTTGATCCTGAGTGCTCATTGGGAGATGTATTTTGCATAAACAGCCAGGAGCCCATATGGAATTGGCAGTACATAAATGTGATAACAAATAAATAATAAAATTTATTTCCTTCATTTTTAAAAAAATTGTTCATCTCGACCATTGCATCAGCATTATAAATTTGAGTAGAAAAATGAGAAAACTTGCTCATCTATCACATTCAAATATTTTTATACTTTGCCCTGGAAATCCTTAAACAGGTCAGGCTTTTCCCCAGCAGGCTAGATGAACCAATTTAACAGATACACAAGAATCCAAGAACTTCTGATCAATAAAATTTATTGTAGAAATGCTAAGAAACCATTATGAATGTATTCCAGTGACTGTGATGTAAAAAATGCACGTTCTATTTACAGCAATTGAATTTCTTGTGCCTCTTTCTCCTGTCTGTGCTACTTAAAAGGCTAGAAGTGATTCTCTTTTGGGTGGGAGGTAGAATTTCTACCTCTTTTTTGTTGTGGAAACAGCCTGATTTAGTATCAAGCTGCATACATTTAACCATGTGAAAACTAACTTTCACAAATGGTAGGAATATTATTTGGTTGGTATTGTTTAAATCAGTAATTGATACCAATTAACTGAGTAGATGAGTATAATGCACTCTACATGAGACCGTTCTTGAAAAGTGCTCAGAACCTACTTCAGAAAATGTACTAAACAGATGTTTCTGAACAAGCTTTGTAGGCTAACTTATACCTTTCTTGGAACAAATTCATATTGTTTGCCATTCATTTCTACATAATTTGATGTATCTAGTCTTGAACTAAAAAACCAAATGTGGTCAAGCTAGTTGAAGGATCATCTTCTTCCATTATATTTGTTTGTTTATTTACTTATTATTTCATTTATAGCATGCATATCTTCTGGGAGTTCAAGGTATTTTAAGAGATTTTATCTCCACGTAAATAAAGCTTTGAGGTAGTTTCAGTAAAAAAAGATGACTGTCCAAAGTCACTTAGTGAACTCCATGGGGAAGTGGGAACTTGAACCTTGGTCTCCTCAAACCTGTGCAAAACCTGAACTCCTACATTGCACTATTACTCCATATGAACCTGCTTGACAATTTATGATGTTATATGTTTCCCCCTTGGCTGATGGACAGGCAGGATTAAGCAGTGCCCTAAATGTAGAACTCTCTTCTCAGAGAGATATTAGCTCCTTTCTTGCTTTGTGTTCAACTGACAGTAGATAAACTTTGCATCAACAGGTTTTTAAAATGAAATATTTTAATGCTATATTTCTATATGCATTTATGACTATTCTTTAAATTACACATTGCCCTGGGGAACTGGTAGATAAAACATTCTGCTCATAAATCTAACAATAAAGGCATGAATATCAAGGAAGCGGTATCAAGGCATCACGCGAAATGCCATCAAGTTGTTGGGGGTAAAGCAAGGTCCATGGCCCCTCTGTCATTGGTTTTATGAGTTGGATATTGTAAAGCTCCTTTACCTTTCAACTATCTTATTTTTCAGGGGGAAAGAAGTATCCCTGATATTCCTAGTGAGAGATAGGATGGTAATAAAATTCATATTTCCACACTGCCAGTGTTTACACTCACCAAATACACACCTTAGCTCAGAAGCATGGTATCGTTGTCATGCCACTGTTCGAAGACCTAAATGAGGTCCTTTCTCATTGAACAATGAGGGGTTTCAAGAAAGGCTGTCAGTCAATCCTATACATCCTCCCTCCCTTTGTTTGCTGCACTGCTCTTCACAGTAGAATAATAAAAACAGTCACTGCTTGCTAAGCCCGCCCAAAACCCATTGCAATGGCATCGAGACACTACCGTGGCATAGCCATTATCTGTGGCAGGGAGGAGGACAGCCCAGGAGCAGGGACTAGTTACTACCAATGGCAAAGCTGCCCACTTCTGAACTCTTGCTCAGATCAAGGGTCTCAAAATGCAAAATGGAAGAAGCCAGAAGATGCTGTCAGTGTGGAAGGGAGAGGCATGGTGCCACTGAGAACAGTGCCAGATCTCCATACGGAAGTATCCATGAACAAGAATCCTTTAGCTTTCTCTCTCTCGCTGCATGAGTGTTTATTTGCAGAATTATTTTATTATTTTCACTGATCTAAAACTCCTCTACCATATCTGATTGGGCTTTCTTTAACATTCTTACCAGGCTACAAAAAACAACAACAAAAACATCATATTAGAGCAAAGCAAACTGCTTGCTGAATATAGACTGCATAGAGTGATAATGACAGAATGGCTGGATATAAATTATCCACACTTAAATGCCAAAGTATTAGCACCCCCCAGATGCCAGTCAGTTTTATTTTCAGTTTTTGCCATCCAAATATAAGTCGATTAGACTCACACCCAGAAAAGCCTGGCAAACAAACCAGTTTGGTGAAATGAGGTCACACACATGCTTGATTGCTATTTTAGATCATATCTGAAAACTGATATGGATCTCCTTTGCTAGCACCTGTTCCCATTCAGAAGCCTTCGTATTTATGTCACCCAGCAGAAGGTGAGTTCCACATTAGTACTAAATAAACAGGCAAGAGAGTTGTGCGGTTGGTAGTAGGGCTGACCTTTTGGAAGGCATTAAAGTATCTATGCTGTAATCCCCCATCTTGCTTGACAGCACTGTAGGAAATATATCCAGAAATGTATGTATGGCTGTAGCTATGTGACAATCCTTCATATGGCAACTGAAGCCTGTAATTCATTCCTCTGCAAATGGATATATAATAGGCTCCAACAGAATAAATCATTCATTTCAAGGTGACCATAAGTAGATGTCATCTTACACTGCAACTCTTTCACCCCAAAGAAATCATTTTTGTTCAAAAGCAAAGACTGAAGGAGTTAAATCCAGGCTTTTCTGTAGAGGATGCCAAGCTGGCTATTTAAACTTTTCCCAGACTTAATCGCCAGTCAGCCTTAATTCTCAATGTGTGCCATAATACCCAGAAGAAAATCTTATTCATATTTTCTTCCCTTGTATTCTAATTTTTGCATTTGATTTGAACTCAATGGGGTGTCCGCAGTGAGAGTCACTGGCTTCAAAATGATGGGTGCAACTGGGTGATCAAAGCCCCAGCCCTTCTTACACACATGCACTGTGTGTGATGCAAGTTAAAAAGGGGGGCTTTGATCATCAAGGCCACACACTCAGTTTTAAAGCCAGTGACCATAGATGTGGGTGCCCCTGATTCAGCATGTATAAAAATGTTCTGAAAGAGTTAGGCAAGAGGAAAGAAACAGCCTTCAGCAAATGAATCTTGCATTTGAGGGTTCTCCAGAGCTTAAAGAGAATTGACTCCATGTCCCATTAACACTGAGTTTCTTATGTATTTGTCAACTTGTGAATTTAGAATTTTTAAGCATAAGAAATTCTTATGCTTTTACTGTTGAAATGTGTACTGGGCAATGCTCTCATTGAGAATATAAAATAATATCCGATCTTCATTAAATGAATCTAATGTATAAACCCTGGCATGCCTTCTGTCGCTCTTCTGATTTATTGGCTTTTTGCATTATTGATTTAGTTATTAGCTTGCTGCTCAACAGTTAGAAAAGAGGTTTTGCTTCCTTGAGAAGCTGCTGTGTTCTTCTGTCTTGATCCTTGCAGTGCGAACAAACATAAAACATAAAAAATGTTTTTTTTAAAATTTGGACTTTATAGAAGGGCTTTGTCCTCACAAACATGAAATTTTAACTAGAGATATGAATAGTATCTTTCTCTTCTAGTTCTGACCTTTTTGACATAACCATAACTAGAACATGGGATCAGTTCTAAAATGATATATATTGTACTTTAAAATTAATTAATTAAAATTAAATATATATTGCATATATTCATTCATAAGTCCATTCTATTCTGTTTCAGCACCAATGAGTAGTCATTTTTTAATCTGACAAAAATGCCATTTAAGTATTTTAAAAAGGCACTATTTCCTCACAGAATATACATTTCTCAACTCATTTTCTGCCAGTGTACACATTCGTAAATATATTATTTCCTAAAATACTGAACGTTGTCAGTATAATGTGGATAGGTTTTTTTTTTTTTTACAAGAACTCCTCTGCAAAATTCGTCAGTGTAAAATCAGAAAAGTAATTGAGTTCTGAACCGCATACTAGCCAGAGAAGTATGGTTCTTGTCAGTTTCCACTGAAATATAATTAAACAAACGCTTCAATCATATGTACTGTGGATATGAAAAAAAAAAACAAACTTGAACTACTTAGAACAAGGAAGGGTGGGGAACCTGCAGCTCTGCAGAGGCAGCTGAATCCAAATCACAGCATTTCCCACCCATGTGTTGAAGAATGCTGGGGGTTGTAGTTCAGCCACATTCCTCCATCTCTTGGAAAAGGCGAACCTTGTTTTTATAAAGTTGTTTGTTCACATACAAGTATAGTTATGTTTGAGGGTAGAAAACACTTTTTTTAGGTAAAGGTCAGCATAATATACAAGTTTGTTATTGTTAAATTTTTATCCTGCCTTTTTTTTTATTTTGGTCAATTCAAGGTGGGAAACATACTTAATACTCCTACCTCCTATTTACCTCACAACAACCCTGTGAAGTGGGCTGGGCTGAGAGAGAATGACTGGCCCAAAGTCACCCAGCTGGCTTTCGTGCCCAAGGGAGGCCTAGAACCTGCAGTCTCCTGCTTTCTAGCCTGGCACCTTAACCACTACACCAAACTGGCTCTCTGGTTATCCTATCATGTTGACTCTGTATTAAGAAACACAAGGCTGATAAGTCACATTCTGCAAAAATCTGTTCACCTATTATGTTAAAAAGGTGTGAATAAACAAATCTTATAGCTTACCCAGTTCTGAAAACTGGAAACTTTAGGCAATCGAAGGTGAACACATTCATGTGTGAAAGAGCTCTCCATGTCATTCAATATATTTCACATGATGAAAAGGAACCATAATTTAATATCCAGCAGTTAACAAGTCTTGGCTCACAAGGCTTGCTGTCTAAAATTAAATCCTCAGCATGCAAAATACATAACCTATTTTCTGGTTCTACACAGATAGTAACTCCCAATTATATTTGTCGGTTCTCATTCTGCTTTCAGAATGGAAAATTTCTTGGACTTTTGGTTGGCTTTTCCTGTGCACAAATTTTGTTCCAGAGAATTATTTTATGGGTAATAAAGTAATTGAGGATATAATTCAGGGAGGTAAAAACTAAAGGGAATGTGGTGACGAGAAAAGGTCAGTGCTTATACCACTGGATTTCTTTATTCATTTCAAACTAAAAATTTTAGTATTAATCTTTCTGCCTCAAAATAAAGTACTTCAGAAGGCACGTAACATGTTCAAATAAATAATCAAAATTCAACAAATCAATAAAAGGCATACTTAAACCAGAACAAATAGCAGTTAATACTAGAGCCAAAAAGATAAATTCTCCAGCAGATATTTTTTGGCCCACTTTTATAGCCTCTCTAGATCTTTTGGAAACTTTTCTTTCTTTTCTAAAGTGCAAGCTTCTCCTCTTAGTTTTATGTCACTTGCAAGTTCGATAATTCCCTCGACCCCTTCATCCAAGTTATTAATAAAGAGGGTGAATAACCCAAGACCCAGGATGTAGCCCAGTGGTACTCTATCTGACAGTGTTCCTCAAGTTTACATAGAGCTATTTATGATTCAGCCAGTTCTGAATCAATCTACTAGTTGTATCACCCATGTTGGCTCTTGATCATTATTTTACTGCTATCCAAGTATTCACAAACATTGCTTAATAATCTGCTTGAGTACCTTGCCTAGTATAGATGCATAGCTATTAGGCCTGTGATTTCTTGTGTCCCCCTTCTTCCTTGTTTTTGAAGATAAGGCTAACATTTGCATTTGTCCAGCCTTCTGGGATGTCATCAGTTCTCCAGGAGTTCACAGAGATTACAGTTAGGGGTTAGGTGGTCACTTCCACTAGTTCCTTCATTATCCTAGGATCTAATTTATTTGGCCCTAGAGTGCTAAATTTATTTACATTAGCTAAGTGTTCTTTTACCCTCTCCTTGTCTATCCTGAACTGTAACTCCTTTCTCCCACTAATGGCGCAATGAGAGCCCACATATGGCTTTATTTCCCTTCTGAAAGAAGGGAAATCTAAAGTTCAAGTTAAGACATTCTACCTTCTTGCCATCACCCATTACCAATCCATTGCTTTCTTTTTGCAATAGATGTGTAGTCTCTTTGCATTTCCTATTGTTTCTGTCTGAAAAAGCCTTTCTTGCTGTTTTGGACCTTTCTTGAAAGCCTCAACTCAGCCTTAGCCTTTCTGACAGAATTTTTTCAGTTACTGTTTCAGTAACTTTCCAGTGCAATGTTTCAATTATGGGTCTCATCCCACCAAGTTTCAGTGATGCCTACAGTATATTTGTTCTCTTCTCTTAGGATTTCAACTTCTCCCTGTTTTTTTTTTTCCTATATTCTGCATTGGTTTAGAAACCAATGAGTGGTACTCCCTACTGGCTTTGCTCCTATTAATCTCTAAGTCCCCTCCCCCTTCATGGTTCTTCTTCTTCTTCTTCTTTTCTGTTACTGTTCCCAATTCTTGGTGGTTTATTCAGTTCATCCTCCCCCTTTTGCTCTAGTTTAATGTCCTCCTAATGAAATTGGCAAGATGACTGCCTAACATGACCTTCCCAGTCTTTGTGAGCTTAGCCTATCTTTTGTCAGGAGTCATTCATGTAGGTATTCACACCCTTCCTTGAGAGCACCAACTTGTAGCCAGTTGTTCACTGCCAGAAACCTCAGTTAGAAGGATTGATGAATGTGCTCCTTCTTCCTCAAAGTGTTTCTTCAACCCATGGGGGCCCAAGTGTTTTCCATTCTAGTAGATGTTGATTGTCTTGTGGAGTGAGATCCTTATACCAGTTGCTGAACTCCATTGGCATTGTGTACCACCTGATCCTCTTGTTTTTCTGTGTCATATGCTTCTCTTCCTCTATATGTTCTTTGGCATTCGCATCCATTCTCTGCCCCTTTTGAAGAACCCATTCAAGAACTTCTCACCTCCCTACATGTGTACTTAGAACTTTCTCCTCAAGCCTCTCACCTCTAGCCCTTAATGTGCTCCTCCAGAAGGAC
The DNA here is from genome assembly GCA_030867105.1 of Liasis olivaceus. Taxonomy (NCBI): domain Eukaryota; kingdom Metazoa; phylum Chordata; class Lepidosauria; order Squamata; family Pythonidae; genus Liasis; species Liasis olivaceus. Next base: position 198,023,335 of record CM061348.1, read on the forward strand.
AATCAACCTGCACTGTCACCAGGGAGGAAAACAAATATGGCACATCTCAATATGGTGAATAGACCAGTTCCCTTCATTACCCTGTTCCTCTGAATGAACCCACACTCCCCAAATGCCCTTGACCTTTCCCACTGAATTCCTGTTTGTTCTCCATATTTGCTTGCTCAATAAGCTCATTCTCTGGTGAACTGGCTTAGTTACCTATCTCCTGAAATTGCCTCTGTTAGGTCAGCCACAAGTAATATTCTAATCATACACAATGAACAATCAGCAGCACTGAGGAAACAGTAACAATCAGGAAACAGCCACCAGCACTAGTTAGCCAGCATTCTCCACTGCTTCTCCCACCCTCTTCCGTCTTCTCCCTCTTTCCTCAACTCAACTGAACCCTGTTTGCTCAGTGAGCTTTCACTGAACTCAAGTTCCACTGAACTCACTGTGATGTACTGCTTAGTAGACATGGATTGAATGGCCCTGTGGGATGTCATAATGTATTCCTCCCAAGCAAAGTTATGTAAGATTGGCTAGCTGTGACATGCAGAGAAGATCTGTGAGCAATATGCATGGCTAACTGATTTGAAAAAGGCCCTAAAGTTGTTGGTAGGTAAATCCAAGTCTTGGATGAAGACAGTAAATCACTTCTACTAAGTCGTCTCAGAAGATCATAAGTTACAGTTTTGGAAATATAATACTACTTTAATATAAAGACTGAGTAAAACATATGCTTTACTATTAAAATTCAGGAAGAAGAACAAAGCCTGTGCCACTAGTCACTATTTTATATGAGTATCATGTAGACCTTGTACTATAAATCTTTGCTGAAAAACATGCATTCCTCAAAAAGCTTTTGCATAAACTAGCAAAATGCTTTTGTCTCAATGGAACTCCTTTATCACACATAACCCATGTTAATGTTAAAAACCATATTACTTACTAACTAGGTATTTTTCTTTCCTTATTTTATGGAATGTGCAAAAAATTTAAAAATCAGTAAAGCAAAGCATTGATTAGCAAGCCCACTGTGCCACCTCCATTTAGGAAAGGGAGTCTAAAAACAAAATCAAACAATGCCTTGTTATTTGTGAAAACTCCCTATGCCCTCTCCATGCATTTGTCTTTTGAAAATCCAGTGAAAATAAATCTTATTTCAGGAAAACTAATATGGCTAACATGACACTTTCCTTTTGATTTCTCTGTCTGGCTTCCCAGACAGCAGCACTTCCTTTTGCATGGCAGTTGGGAGTGACAATGACCCCCGTGAGTCAGACATGATAAAGAGAGCCTGGTTTACCCTGGAAATGACAGATGAGGCCAGGTCACAGCTCTCACCCATTGTAACATATTCATCAGAGCAGTGGCTGCTTTTGCTTTCTGCCTAAGCAATGGAAAGCTTAATGAGCAGACACTGCCCTAACTTGTTCAACTCTTCAGTTGTCAGTTGCAGTGATTACTGTAGTCTAAGATATATATTTAAAATACTTGCACTAGAGGACTTGCAACTGGCACCTGGTAACACTACAAGTTCATGCTTGTAGTGTTTCCTTTTTATATATAGTTGTGTGAAAAGGTATCCATCTTCTTTGGGAAGGAAGGATCAGCACTGAATGTTATTAGCGATTCAGGTGGGTCCTACTGATATTGAGATAGCTAGATAGATCTATAGATAGATGATATAGATTAGATATAGATATAGATATAGATATAGATATAGATATAGATATAGATATAGATATAGATATAGATAGATATAGATATATTGGGGCTTGGGTGAAAAAAATAAAACCAAAGTTTGGTGCTTGGTTATTGTTTCATGAGCAAAAGCATCCCAACAGACCAGTGTTCCAATATGAAAAAAGGAATTGTGCCCTTTACCCCCTTAGCACAATAACTGGAACCAAATGCTTCCTGTAATTGGTGATCAGTCTTCCACATCATTGAGTAACAATTCTGGCCCATTCCTCCATGGCATACTGTTTCAGCTCAGTAATATTTGAGGGTTTTCCATCATGAAGTGATCATTTGAATTCCTACTACAGTTTTACGAAGTTTAGATCTGGACCTTGACTTGGTCATTCCCTAATGTTGAACGTGCCTCCCCCTCCGGCCCCTGCCCAACTATTCTCTTGTTGACTTGCTAGTATTGTTAGGGTTCTCTGAGCTATCTAGTACATATGGTTTACTATAATGGGTTTTATATTTTTCCTGAAATATACAGTTTTGTGAGCATCTCTCCTAATAACTGCACTTTTTGTATTCAATTTTTCATTAAGGAATTTCATTGCAAAATTTGGAAAAGGATATTTTTAAAATGCATTTCAGTACATGCTTTGATTTGGGAAGTGCAAGTTAGGTAAATTCGAATTAATATGTGAACTCAATAGTCTTCTCCCTTATTGCTAATGAAGAATTGAGTTGGAGAAATATGCTGGAGGCAGGATATGTAAAAGTGTTCATTGTTTCTCTAATCAAAGTTGCATTCAGAAACTTTGTTCCATGGGAAAGCACATTAAAGTATAATATAGCAACTAATCAGTTTTAGAAATCACTAAATAAGCACTTGGTTCCTTGCCTGCTAAATATTGAGCAGAGAAGTGGACAGAAAGAATTCCATCAGGAATCTTTGGCATATCTTAAAATCAATATAGAGAAAGGTGTGTTGAAGTTCTGATTTGGGGAAGGCATTGTGTGAGGGAGGGGGGCTGAGCCGTGGATCACAGATAGTTTGTTTTTCTTCTTTTCCCCAAATCTGGGAATTGGTTTGGAAATGGTACTTGTAGGAGTGGAAGTGGTAATTATACCTAGCTGCTAATGAAAAGGGACTTTGGGAAACCCAGTTCCTGGACTAGTAGGGAACAGCCTTTCCTTTTGAACGAGTGTTGGGGAAAGGAGAGGTACTGATGGTATATTGTATGGAGGGAAGCAAGCAAGAGAACAAATTCCCACTGGGAATAGTAGAGAAAACATGAGATGAGAGCTTGGGCACTAGCAGAACAAAGGTGCTCTCCTAATTTACTGGCATCCCCAGAGCTGTATTCCAGTTCTCTTTTATCACGTTTCATTCTGTTGCTGGCTTGGTTTTACCCAATCCTCCATCATTGGACAGCTCCCTCATGAAAGTCACTAATGATATTTTACAGAGTTGCTGTAAATAATTCAGTGCCAATGTTAATAATGTATACTAGAGGAAGAAAGGAATTAAAAGGAATAGCCAAAAGGGAGAAGGTAAGTATTTGGCAACAACATGAAACAAAGTTGAGAGAGCAAAGGAAGGCTACTAGTCCAAAAAAGAAATTAAGTCTTGATGGAGTGGAAAGAAATAATTGCTATTTGCATGTAAAATCAATAGATCCTTCCATCAAAATAAGGCATTTGGAAATCCTATTCTGTATTAAAATAATCAATGAGTAATGAGAGAAAACACAGTCATCTAGGCTTTGGTGGAGTATACCAGACACATTTGCTGTAATTTCTATGAATGATTTTTCATTTGCAAGTATCAGTTGAGGAACTGGAGAACAAGGATCCAGCAGTGTCTTGGCAAAACTTTCTCCTGCAACTTTCTACCATTCTCATGTAATCTGATGAAATAGAATTCCATTTCAAAATTCCTTTCAGAAAAGAGAATTTTGATGAAATAGTCAAGGGTGGAAAGCATGTGCTCTAACACCTATCTGGATAAGAGGTGGCCAAGACAGATGTGTGCATGTGAATGTTTTGTTTTTCATGGTACAATTACCTTTCAAGTGGTCTGTAGCTTGTTTCCCATAGCATGGGAAGGTAGGGAAGCTTAAGACTTCTCAAGAGCTGATTGTGCAAGAAAAGACAAAACATTCTTGTGCATGTTCACTAAGGGAGGAAGTGAAAATCCACGTGCCTCCCTGTAACTTTTAGGAGAGGAATGGGTTAAATCAGTATGCTACACTCCCAACCTGGTCACATCCTCTCTGCAGCTGTAAAAACATGTATACAAAGCAGCATGTTTATCATCATATTGAATATGTCCCTGTTTGGTTCCACCAGTAAGTATATACTTAAAACCTAGGGTGGGGGAATTGGAAGATTACACAGATTTAAATCAAATCCATTGTGTCAAAATACCATGCTTTCATTTGTTATTTCAAATAATTTGTAATATGTGAAAGATGTTTTGTAAATCAGAAAGAGGGGCAGATTGTATAGAGAAAATCATTTGTAGCAGGTATCATATCTACCCACAGACATTTTCATACATTTAACTGTTTGCCTGAAATTACCTGCAGTTAATGACTTCTCAGAAGTAGATCCCATAATCTTCCGTTATGTTCCCTGCCCAATACAATAACTGCATAGGATCTCAGCTTTAAGTGAAAACTTAATTCTTTTATAGTAATTTCTGTGAATCATTAGGGCAAAAAAAAGTCAGTGCATTTGTGTGAGCAGGCTGATTTCATTGTCCAAAAGAGAACACCTTTCAAGGTGTCCTGAAAACCCAGTTCAGAATAGTCATTAGCAATGAGTGTAAGCCATTGGGTCAAGCAAATATTTGATCTTTTCAGTTGAGAAATTCTCTGTCTCTCTCTCTCTCTCTCTCTCACACACACACACACACAGGTTTGGTTTTGTTTTTTTAATGCATCCTATATAAAACAATCATGGCTGGGACTTTTTAAACGTTAGGGTCTCTTTTTCTTATGATGAACTGCTGGTAGTATATTTCATGTGAACTGGTGACACATGACCCAGTGCAACGATTCCTTGGTATCTCATTTGACAGGCTGGGGAAGTTATTTCTGTCCCCTAAATGGATTTGTTTGTAAGCAAGGAATAATTAAGACCCTGGTGACACATTATGTTCAACACAAAGGTAGCCATGTGTTAGCTATTGACACTTCTGAAACTCAGGAATGGACAGAAAAGGCTGGAGGGAATTCTAGGAAGCAAAAGGAAAATCAGGAACCACTGATCTCTATTTATCTTTCCTTATCTTATCTCTAGTGGCTAATTTTCTCTGGATTCTGCCCAGCTTAACGGGTCAGGGACAATTAGCTGCTAAAAAGTAGAGCAGGTATGTGGAACTCTGCCCTGTAAATAAAGAGCCTAGATTTATTAAGTATTTTATTGTCAGTAATCTGGCAAATTTTATGTTCCATAGTATTCATTTTCTATTGGCTTTTCCCCCTATTTTGGTTTTATTGGTTAGAATGTTGGAAAGGATTGCAGAGTTTTAGGTTCAAGTGTTCGCTCTACCACAGAACTTACTACCTGATAGGGTTATTTTTCAGCCCATCTTTTCTCACAGAGATGCTGCAGGAGAGAGCAATTTGTTAATTGCCTGAGCTCCTTGAGAAAAGATGGGTCTGAGAAGAGAAGAGAAGAGAAGAGAAGAGAAGAGAAGAGAAGAGAAGAGAAGAGAAGAGAAGAGAAGAGAAGAGAAGAGAAGAGAAGAGAAGATTCTCATTTAGCCTGTATTTCAGCACCACACACACAGGCTTCTGTTCAAATGAAAGTTTTTTCTCTTCTCCTTCACCTACCTATGCAAACCCCCAAATTGATACGAAATATCCTCCAAATCTCTGGAGGGAAGAGGCAGATGCATTCCCTTCCCGTCCTATTGAGAGCAGATGTTCCATGAGGGCTCAGAGAATATAATCCATCTATGGCTTTCGTCTACTAATGAATTTAACATCAATTTTGATGGTAAAGGCACTTGTTAACATGTAATGGAAAATGCAGTTGTCTTGCGACTTGCTTGAAATATAGATGTCCTTCTTGGGGCTGCAAAAATAGCTAGAAACAAAACAAAATTCCAAAACTGAGGTGGTCCTAGGTGTTGTCCCTAGGACAATACCCCAAGGCCAGATAAATTATATGCAACTCCATCTTTTGAGGTTAGAGGGCTTTTGAAGAGGGAATTCTGACATCAGGATTCTCCTTTCTGTCACTTTCCTCCCAAAGAAAGCCTCCCAAAGAGGTTTTCTCCTTGGGAAAGCCTCCCAGGCAGGGACAGCAGGACAGGGATGGCCCACTGGTACCTATAACCTTCTGCCATATTCCCAAACACAACTAAATGTAGGACAGCTCAAGGGCTCACCAAAATGTCTCCTCTCTTCTTTCTTATTTGGTTTGCTTATTTGTTCTTTGCAAGAGAGAGATGGAGGAACCCCGGGAAAATCATTTCTGCTATCACTAACTTACATACCTTCTGCCATATATTTGTCAGGAAGGGGATGTTTCCAGTAATTGCACTTCAGTCTCAAGTAATTTCAGAACAAGACTTCAGCATCCGGTAGGAAAGATTAAATATCTTTAAAATGCAAACAAGATGAATCTTTTAAAAGCTTCCAAAGAGTCTTGGAGCCATAAAGTCCTCTCAACCATCCAATGCCAGTTCCCTTAACAAAAGATGCTCTTAAGTTTGCCCAGCTTCTCATTTGTCAGTTCAGAGAATTCTCCCTGTCTCCTCTGCTAGGCTGGCTGTGGAGTTTTAGATGACTCATTGTACAGGAAAGTTCACCTTCCATTATAATGTTTTCTTTAGTAAGCACTCTTCTGCAAGTGCTGTAGTGTAAACAGGAATAGCTACGCATACGAACATTTATTAAATCCTGATGAATATTTCAATACCTAAGGGAGAACAATTCACAGCTCAATCATTCAGGCCGTTTTAAGTGCAGCGCAGGACAATTCCTCTACATCTTCCATTAATATTTTATCACCCATTTTATTCTGTTTACCTTTTTGGTTAATATATAATTTAAAACTCTTCCGTGGAATGGAATGGAATGGAATGGAATGGAATGGAATGGAATGGAAAGGAAAGGAAAGGAAAGGAAAGGAAAGGAAAGGAAAGGAAAGGAAAGGAAAGGAAAGGAAAGGAAAGGAAAGGAAAGGAAAGGAAAGGAAAGGAAAGGAAAGGAAAGGAAAATCTGTTAGTCTGCTTATAACAAAATTCTGGTGAGCATGCCTCTCCATTTACAGTTCATTGCAAAGAACTGTATTTAGCACAAACCTCAGATATTTGAAACAGACTCAGAAACAACTGTCATACAACAACCCACACTCTCCCTTGGATTTCAGACATCAACCTGTGAATAGCAGCAGGATCTATAACGGTATATTGCATTCTGACCTGGTAAATATGACACTACAACCTGCTGTGGAACATTGTGTCTTGCCCTAGAGAGAGAAAGCCCTTCTAACATGACCCTGTGACCACACAGACACAAACAAACAGTAGGAAATTGATTATCCAGCAGAGCATGATTATCCCAGAGTTTTATCTGTGGTGTACACAACATACAACACTTCAAAGAATGAACATCACTTTAAGTAGGGATGTTCTTTATCCTCTGCAATAGAAATATGCCAGATTAAAAAAAGAGAGAGAGAGATACAGAATGCATGCTGTACAATAAAATATATGGCACATAGACTCTGATCTTTTGACCTTCTTGGCCAAGTAAACTTAAAAAACAGACTTCAGCCTATCATATCAGCATGTTTAAATATTTTCTAGAAGGGAGGACGAGAGATATCACAAGGCAGGTAATAATCAGAACACCCTCCCCCCCCCCTTTTTTTTTTCCTCAAAGATATGTTATGAGCCTATTCTGGTGATTATATTCTACTGGACCCCACCTGGGTGACTGGCTAATCCATAGTATCAGGCAAAAGAGGAGAAGGAAGGAAGGAACTAAACAGTTAGAATTTATATTTATCTTTCTTTATGTAAGATTCCCATCATTATTTGCTCTATTTTTATGGCAAAGAATACTGAAACTACCGTATTTTTCCGACTATAAGATGATACTTTTTTCTAAAATCCTTACCCTAAAAATTGAAGGGCGTCTTATTCAAGGAAGTCAGCCGAGGAGAGAACCTCGCTGTTGCAAAACTGCCCATACTTTGTCTCTGCAGGCAGGCTTCCTCCTATTGCTAGCCTCCAATCACGAGTGAAATAGCTTGTCTCCCAAACAGACTTCCTCCAATCACGAGCCTTATGTAACTGACGTCAGCTGATGCTGAACAAACCAATTAGAGGAAGTCTGTTTGCAGAGACAAGCTATCGGCAGTTTCACTCGTGCTTGAATGTAATCAGTTATGCAAAAGAGCATGGAAATAGAGCTGGAGAGAGAAGGTTTGGACCTCCTCCCACCGAGTGTATCAGGTAAATGTTAACTAATTACTAAATAAAAATGTGTTCTGCACTATCTTTAAAATATTGATTTCTTAATTTTGGGTTGGAAAAATGGGGTCGTCTTGTACATGGGGGTGTCTTATTGACAGAAAAATATGGTATATTCATGGAAGGCTATGCTTTTACTTTTCTTTCTGCAGCACCCAACTGAGGCCAGCTAGAACTTCCATAGCCTCTATCATCCTGATCCATCTTTCTCTTCCTCTTTTGTTTCTAGCATATGCTGGTTTTCATCATTCTATGTAATGAGGTAGGCCACAGCCCATATTTCAAAGGACTCCCAACTCTCAGGAATAATTTTTACAGGTGACCAAATTGGGGAAGGACTCATGCGGAAGTTCTGTTGCAATATTGTATAGGAATATATCCATAATATTCTGATCCTAGACACAGTTTTTGTTTTGTTTTGTTTTTTAAATCAACTTCACCAATACAATCCATTAAGTATCCAGACAGGGCATGCTTCTTGAAGCCATACACAAAACACAACAGTCTCATACTCAGAAGGAAGTGTCATTCAGTTCAATCATCTTTATTTCAATAACACAGGTAGAAATGTGAAGTCTTGAGTGTTAATACCCAACGATAAGTTTTATTGCAAGGAAAAAGCAGTGATGGTGTTCTGTATGTATTTCCTATTTTTATTGTACAGTTATTTTATATATACTGTATACTCAAAATCAAAAGTCCACCAATATTCTAAACCTCGGGAGCAATTCAATAATTTGCAAAATATTTCTTAGCATTCACATATATGATCCCATGCTAAGGTTTTACACTCCATTTCAAGCCTCACTGCCAGATGATAGCAGACCCAAAAGATAGAGGAGCCTGCAGGACAATTGTACCCCCCAAAATACAGAAGCACATATCCTTGTTTACAGCAGAGAAGCATAACCTGAGCTTCCAGAGTTACATGTACCCCAAAGCTTTGGGTGTGGCCCTCTCCAGACATTTCTGCCAAACTATAATATTAAATGCAAAAGGACAATTTATTAAATAAATGGTAAGTAATTGAACTGTATTAACATAATTAATTGAATTAAAAATTAAGCGAATGTAGTTGGTAGAGTTTAAATTAAAATACGTTTTTGACCTAGGTCTACTCACTTATTAGTACTGGCTCCACTTTTTTTTTTTTAAATGCAGACCAGCCATACCACACCTACTCACACTTACTGTTCAAGCTGTTCCTGCTTTGTGTTTATGCTGGCTTAACTCTAAACTGGCTTAAGAAAACCCTGTCCAGACTGAGCCATTTTGGCAACAGCTTACAAGGTATTTAGTCCAAAGTGCAGGCCGCTCCCAAAGTGTACTCCCACTAGACAATTCCCTTGCAGCTGTGTCTTTCCCCAGAATGCTCATAAATGCAGACACAAAAAACAGTGTTTTTAAAAAGTAAAAAATTAAAAAAAATGTTTTTTCTGCCCTGTTTCTTTCTAATGTCTTTCAGATCTACCTTTGGCATGAATCCCATAATATCACAATGGCTATAACTCTTGTCTTGTGAATAGAAGGTTGCTGGTTGAAAACCTAGCATAAATGCAGAGAATTAATACTTTTTTCTCCCTATACTTCCTACTTTTTCTGGTTGCTTTTTTTTTTTTTTAAGTCTAGTGGTGCAATTTCATTGTTTTTCTAGTCACCTAAGGTAGAAGGGCTCCACCCCCAACTCCTCACACCCAGCTAAGAGTAAATTTTCTTTAGATCAATTTCTGGCTGACTCATTACTTAGCTATTGAATTGTTCAATTTATAAGCCATTTCAATTATCCAAGCAACTCTAGGCACATACAACATATTAAAACAATAAAACAAGTAGAAAACAGTAATAAAGAACAGAAGATCAATATATATTACTATATCAGGGAAAGGAACATCAAGAACCAAGGAATAAAATCCCAATATCAGTGTGGGATAATACTAGTATATATAATGCTACCCAATTCCTATAGCTTATATTTTATACTATATTCTCTACCAGTAGTTTTGGATATTATTCTAATTTCCATTTACCCAAACCAACCAACCTTGATCCAAAGTCATTTAGATGACCCAGTGCTTAGGTAGTCTAGTGGTTAGCTCTGCTAGCAGGGTTTTTCCTCTGCAGTGTCATTCTCACTCTGAACTTATTCCATGCCAAGATGCCAGCACCCTGGGCCTTTAAACTGTGGATAGTTCCCTGGGCTACTGCCTGGACTGCTACAACCTGCTACTGTAGTGCTCCTGCCCATGTTTTAACTGCCACTGTTTAGGCCACTTGAAGACTTACTAGCACTTGGACCAGTCAGAGAGGCTTGTCAGTACTCCAGGCCAGTCAGTGAGTCATCTTTGTCACTGACATTGCCCTATTCTACCTACTGCCACTTTGCTGCCATATCTTCTTGACTTTGTCATTTCTTTCCCTTCTTCTTTTTTCATGTCACTACACCATTGCAGCCAAGTCCTTTTTAAAAGCCAGCTCATCTGCTCGTTAAAGGCGTATCCTTAAAAATAAAAATGGAGAAGAGGTGCTCCTACTGCCATGCATTCTACACTGGTCAGCTTTGTCTCAGCTCAGCAGTTAAGCAAGGCTGGGCCTGGTTCTTACTTGGATGGGGAATATCAGGCCTGTAGACTAGGTTGGGAAGTCAAAAAATATATTGGAAGAAAGGTTGTGTTCATGTAGTCACTAGGAATCAAGCTCAACTTGCAGAAGTCTTTATATATACTCTGTGATAATATACCAAATTACTAATGCACTCCTTCATTGGTTGTGGACTTAGGAATCAAGCCAGAGCTCAGAGCCAGTAAAAACTAATGTTGTCTGGAAGCCATAACTGTTTCTCACATGTGATAGTCATATGCAGTGACATAAGTTCTACTTTGGCCTCTAGACAAAGATTAACTTTATGGATACTCTGCATTGATCAGCTTTGGAAACCCGTACTGCAGTGAGTATATGTGTTTCAGGGGGTCTCACAGGAAGATCCCTGTAGAAAATTCTAGTGCATCTTAACACATGTACTGCATATACATCCATCTTTTTTTCTTCTTTTTTTGGAATCTCTGCACTGTAAGAATCCTAAACTAATTTAGGATGGATTATGCAGAGAATAAGATAATTGACATGGTTTGTCTTTGCTTTATTGACTACAGCAAGGCCTTTGATTGTGTAGATCATTTCAGAGTATGAAATATATTAAGGCTAATGGAAGTGCCAAAACATCTGATTATTCTTCTGAGGACCTTTTATAATGAAAAAGAAGCAGAAATAAAATGATCGGGAGAAGGGAAGAGTTGAGACAAAGATGCATATTGTATCCATGCATGTTTTATTTGTACAAGTAAAGACAAAGAAATGAATGTTGTGGATAGCTTTGTATTCTTGGGCTCAACAATAAATAAAGATGGTCACTGTGCTGGTGAAATAAAAAGGAAATTACTTTTAGGGAGGAAGGCAAAGCTTATAAGTGATAAGGGTATTTCTATGACCAAAAAGCAATGATTGGTAATATCTTGCTTTGAAAGCTGGACATTGAAAACAAGTGAGAGATAGATGCCAATGAATTGTGGATTTGGAGTTAGTAGAGTGCCACATAGTGCAAGAAGAACTAATCAATCAGCCCTGGACCAAATAAAGTACTGACTGCTTGAAGAGACAATCAGCAAGTAGAAACTTGGGTATTCTGGGGATCTGCTACAAGTGGATGATGAAATGGGGGGGGGGGGGAAGCAAGTGAGTTTGGCAAGGGTAGTAGAAGGGGAGGATAACTAATAAGCTAGATGGACAAGATGAAAGTGATCACTGGAATGCCCCTTGAAGGACTATAAATGATCACTGGGGACGGGTCAAGTGGTGGGCAGTTGTTCATATAGTTTCTAGGGATCAGGTCCAATTAATTAGAAAAGGACTCATAAAAATGAAGTATGTATGCAGATGGTTAAAGGGCTAGTATCTAATGTAACAAGCTCAAATACAGACAGAGAAAACTATTACGAAAAATTAATGCTTTGATAACCAACTCATGTAAGTATAAACAAGCAAGCAGATGACAAATGGAAATATTTTTGTACCTCTTATAGACTTATACGTATATAAACCTCTTATTTCTGTTTTGCTATCTCTTGAAAGGAAGCTCTGGACAGTGTGTCACAGTGGCAGTGGAAGACTGTTAATCATTATTTATTCAATTAATACCATTTATAGCCCAACTTTCTACAATGGAACATAGATTTCTTTGGCCATTTCCCTTCCATATACTGATCAGACTTGACTGTTTACTTTCAGTAAGGTTGCTGCTCGCTGTGTCTCCAGATTACACTCATGGCCCAATACTACATTCCTGTGCAATCTGATTAACCCTAAAGTTTTCATACTACTCACATGGGGGGGGGGGGGGGAAAGTTGACAGTCCCACAGACCGAAAGTTTACAGCCTAAAGTTTTTAAAGAGTCCAATCACTACAACAGATGCAGTGTTCCCTTTTTGTCCGCTTTATCTATAAAACCTTTTTTTTAGTTTTAATATAGTGCTTTATTTATAACAAAGTGTTATCTGTTACTAAAGTTTGGCATAGTTAAGCATCTAATATCTAAGGCATATCCCTGTTCTATCCATAAGTGATGTTTTAGTGTCAAAAAAATTGCAAATACAGTGGTACCTCGGGTTACGAATGCCCCTCCTTACGAATTTTTCGAGATACGACCAGCTCCAGCCCCAAAAATTTACCTCGACACGCAAACTCCACCTCGAGCTATGAACCGGATCCGCGGCCATTTGCCCTGCTGCCACGCGGTCGTGGCTTCCTGTGGGCGAGATCGCGGTAGCAAGGAGATGTTCGGTGAGGCTTGTGGTGTGTTTTGTGGCGTTTGGAAGGTTTTTGGTGTGCTTGTCAGCATGGCTCCAAAGAAAATGCAGAGCAGGCTTGGCAAGAATAAGGCTTTGAAGAAAAAAGTGATGATCGAACTGAAGAAGGACATTATAGAAAAGCACGATCGTGGTATTCGTGTGACTGATCTGGCCTCGGAGTACAAGATGGCGAAGTTGACCATCTCAACTATTTTGAAGAATAAAGATGCCATCAGAGAAGCTGATGTGGCAAAAGGAGTAACGATCTTAACGAGGAAGAGGACACAAGTGCTGGAAGAGGTGGAAAAGCTGTTGTTAGTGTGGCTTAATAAGAAACAGCTGGCAGGTGATAGCATGAGTGAAGCTATCATCTGTGAAAAAGCCAGGAAACTGCACAGTGATTTACTGCAGACAAACCCCTCTACCAGCGCAGCAAGTGAGGAATTTAAAGCCAGCAGAGGCTGGTTTGAGAAATTCCGCAGGAGAAGTGGCATCCATGGTGTGGCAAGACATGGTGAGGCTTCCAGTTCTGACAACGCTGCTGCAGAAGCCTACAAGGAAGAATTTGAGGACTTCATGAAGGCGGAAGGATACGTCGCTCAGCAAGTGTTCAACTGCGACGAGACGGGGCTCTTCTGGAAGAAGATGCCAAACAGAACCTACATCACGCAGGAGGAAAAGGCACTGCCTGGGCACAAGCCCATGAAGGACAGATTGACCCTTTTGCTGTGTGCGAACGCAAGCGGCGACCTGAAGATTAAGCTGCTACTGGTGTACCATTCCCAGACCCCTCGTGTGTTCAGGGAACACAATGTGAACAAGGCCAGACTGCCTGTCATGTGGAGGGCCAATGCAAGAGCGTGGGTCACAAGGCAGTTGTTCATGGAATGGCTGCACGAGGTGTTCACCCAGCATTAAAAAATATCTTTCTGACAACCAGCTGCCTGAAAGGTGCCTTCTTCTGATGGACAATGCCCCGGCACACCCTCCAGCCTTGGTGGATGATATGGACGCCGAATACGACTTCATAAAGGTCAAGTTCCTCCCCCCCAACACGACACCTCTTCTGCAGCCCATGGACCAGCAAGTGATCTGCAACTTTAAGAAACTCTACACAAAGGCGCTCTTCACCAGGTGTTTCAATGTCACTGAGGAAACATCCTTGACTCTGGCAGAGTTTTAGAAGAAACATTTCAATGTCCTCCACTGCATCAGCCTCATTGACAAAGCCTGGCAAGATGTCACCTGCCGGACCTTAAACTCAGCCTGGAGGAAACTGTGGCCAGAATGTGTCGCTGAACGTGACTTTGAAGGGTCTGATGCAGAGGTAGTAGAGGAGATTGTGTCCATGGGCAAGAGCATGGGTCTGGTTGTCGATGATGCAGACATAGAGGAGCTTGTTGAGGACCATAAGGAGGAGCTGACCATGGCAGAACTTGCAGAACTCCAGAGTGAGCAGCAGAAAGCGCTTGGTGAGGAGCATTCCACTGAGGAAGAGGAAGACAGGGAGGTGGTTAGCAGTGACGTGATTAAATCCATTATGGAAAAATGGAATGAGTGCCACCCCAACGTAACTGTAATGAACAGAGTGTTGAAACTGATGAATGATAACATGGTCTCTCATTTCCGGAGGGTTATGCAGCGCAGGAAAAAACAACTGACTTTAGACAGGTTTTTCCCCAGAACTGAGCCTGCAGCTAAGAGGCAAAGAAGAGAGGAAACCCCTGAAGGAGATCTCCCCGATGTCCCTTTGAAGGGGGACTCTCCCTCCAAACAATAACTGCCTCCCCATCCCATTCTCCCTCTTCATACTGTGCTGTACTGTACTTTTTTTCATGTTTTTGTGGTTTAAAAATAAAATGCATATGTTTCAGAACTGTTTAACCATATGTATTTACATTGAACCTTATGGGGAAATTTGCCTCGTGGTGCGACCATATTTGGAGGGCGGAATGGATTAACAGTATTTACATTGAACCTTATGGGAAAATTTACCTCGAGTTGCGACCAACTCGAGTTGCGATCAGAGTCACGGAACGGATTAAGTTCGTAACTCGAGGTACCACTGTAATTTAATTTTGGGCTTCTTTCTTTCTGTGGAGACTTGATCCTACATACATGAAGTGACAACCCTTTTGTTTCTTTTTACTACATTATAATTGGTAGCAAAGATTAGCTGGAAATTGGTTCTGGAAAAATATTTTCATTCTCCTTGAAAAATATATTCCTCGATGCTTTTGAACACGTTTGTATATTAACAATGTAATAAGTAGCAATTTGGCATTTTAGTTTTATTTTAAGTTTTCCTTTTATTGTACCTTTGCACCAGGAAGTGCTGTGTGAGATGCAGATGCAGCTCAGATTTTAAATTATTTATTTATTTGTATTTGACATCACCCTGGTCCTGAAGGACTTCTGGCAGTTAGTAACAGTAGTATAAACATAATAAATCATATGTATAAAACAACAATAAATCACATAAAGTGCTCAAAAAATGACAGAGAACAGGTAGCACCACCCATTATTTCCTGACACACTTTCCAGAAAAGTTCCATTTTGACATGGGCGGGGTGCTAACTTAACTTCTAGAGTTAGCCTATTCTAAAAATTAGGGACCAGAAACTCCTCACACAGAAGTAGGAAACCACTAGCAGCTTCTCATAGGCTACATGTACTGGACAGGTTGAATCTGGCTGAAGGAGACCATCCTGGAGGTACTTGGGAGACAAGCCATATAAAGCTTTATAGATCAAGGTCTTGGAATTGCATTCTATAGGACATCTATAGGAAACCACTCCAGAGTCCACAGCATTAGTGTTATTTGACTATGGCAGCTTGCAAGGATATAGCCTTCTTACTAACCTTCATCATTAACCCTACTTATCTTCCTCAGAACCTTTGATTAAGCTACTTGTACATGTTGCCAAAAATGTGTGGTTCTCTCAGATTGTAAAATCATTCAGATACTTCTATAAAGGGTTGGAAGTGGCAACCAGTTTCGCCTAACCTTGAAGACAAATGCCTCATTTCCTATTGACTGATTCCTGAAGTCATTTTCCACCTCAGGATTTCCTTGTGCTTCCAATCATCCAGTTGTTTCAAGGCTTTCCCTACTTCTCCCTCCCCACAGTAGAAATATGCCATGGAAAAATGCATTTTTTTGCCAAAATTTATACCAGTGTCATTTTCTTCCAACTCCATGATGGATGGATAGCACTTCAACTCAGTAGTGGCCAAAGCCTTCAGCAGCTTTCCTCAGCCTGGCACTCTCCAGGTAACCTGAACTTCAACTTCCAGAATTTACAATCAGTATGATCATGCTAGCAGGGAATTCTGGGAATCTACATACAGTATAGGGAAGCAGCAGTGGGGCAGTAAATGTCATATCCGTACTACTTTTTGCAAACTCAAGAATAGTGGATTGTAATAGATACATTGAATATCTATTCAATGTAATAGATACATTGAATCCAACTGATAAGGTAAAATTCTATATTTATTTCTTTAATTATATAATTAATGTTTACATAAATTAAAGTTACCATTGGTGTCATGGTGTCAAGACTTAGAGAATACATAACAATCAGGAAGCTGAAGAACTTCTGATTCCACCCAGCTATAACTAAACCCAGTGCCATCCAATGAATATGTCACAAAGAGACACTATCTATGCTACTGGTTTATAGCAGTTGAAGTTTCAGAGCAGTTTCCTGTAAGCAGGAAGGTGAAAGTATCCTGTTTTTTTAATCGTACGGTTTAATTTAATAAAAAATTATAGACTGCGGGTATAGCAGAAGACTGGTTAAAATGAATTTGATGGGGTTTTTTTTCCTGATCCTGGACCCCTAACTCAACATCCCCTGATGCTGAAATGAGGACATAAATTCAGAAATCACATGATTTTGCTCGGGGGGGGGAGGTATTTCCTATTTCAAAGGAGGTTACAGGGAGGGAAAGAGAAGCTAAAAAAAAATAAAATAAAATAAAAAACAAGCTTAGGGAATTCTGCCTTGCAAAACTAAATGGCGTTTAAAATAAATAAAGCAGTGAACAAATGGTACGCTTAAAAATATTACATACTTCCATTTATGGGACAAGGGACAGGTGTAGTAATAGAACCTTTACCTATTTTTCAAATATTTTACAATGGTTTTTCGTTTTCAGGCCTTCTTTTTTTGAACTGGTGATCGTCAGTGGAGGTACTTATCAGCAATTCCTGGGTATTGGAAATCAGTTCTCAGACATTTAGCCTATTGATCTTTTATATGGGTCTAGTCCACATTATGATCTCTAAAATACATTTATTTATTAATTTCTTCTTTTTCTCCAGGAGTTCAAGGTGGCATGCCTAACCCTCCCTCCTCTAATTCTTCCCAACAACCCTGTGAGGTAATTTGGGCCACGAGAGAACATTTAGTATCAGTCCAACACCTTAATCTTTACACCACATTGTGCTTTGCTTTTATCAGCTAAGGGGCAGAAAAAAACTCATCCGCAGAATGGTGGTGTTTTCCCTTCGTGCAGTAGCCTTCCCAGCAAATCTGGAAGGATACAGAAGGGTAGGAGGCCAAGAGGAAGTTTCATTGTGTGAGTGGAAATCTGCCCATGTAACGCTGCAGGGATGTTGGCCAGACATTACGTCATCTATTCTTATTTTAACATTAGAGCTATGCACAAAGAACACAATAGAAACATAATGTGGCTACAAGGGCAGTAAAAGTATACAAACACAAGGTGAATGGATATATAGTAAGATAACTGATTCCAGTGTGATGGATTAGAGGTACTCAGTTTAGTAAGTGTGTGTGTGGTTTCATTATGGTGGATGCATACTGTTATGCAGAAATATAACATATGCCTGACATGTAAAATATGCACAGTAGTTAACAGCAAACATGCTCTACCTAATTTTAGATATGAATATTACTTGGAGGAGATATTTGCAGAAGTTGATCTATCTTTTTAAGTATAAGCATTTTTTTCTCTTTTTTAATTGGGAGGGAAGGATATGATCATTAAAGGCATGCACAAATAATAGCCAAAAAAGTTTCTGTGTAAGTGGAATGGTGTTCTGCTTATACTGAAACCAAGCTGGATCAATTTATATTCCAAACAGCATAACTACACATTTCTGTAATACTGTTTATTTTATTTATTTACTTATATTTCAAATTTAGTCACTGCCCGTCTCACTCAACAAATGAGTGAGCTGGGTGGTTTACAATAAATAAGAGTAAAAACCAATTAAAATACAATAAAAACAGTAATCAAAATCCAAGGGATAGATGATATAAATAAATTATCGACCTCTGGGAGTGTCTTCAGGATGCTAACCACCCCCAGGGTTGGTTACTCCTCCTCGAGCCCCACACAAGCTGGCTAAGCCAGGTCTTCACCCCTTTCCAGAAGGCCAGCAGAGTGGCCTGCCTCACCTCTGAGGGGAGGGTGTTCCATAGCACGGGAGCAACAGCAGAGAAGGCTCTCTTCCTGGGACCCACTAAGTGGCATTCCTTAATTAACGGGGTCTGTAACATACTTTACCTGCCTGCCCGGGTGGGACAGGTCGATGTAATGGGGATGAGATGGTCCCTCAGGTAACATAAAACATAAATTTTATTACATAAAACCCAAGAATAAGTGTTGGTGAACAGATTATTCTTGTTTGCAAACTAAATAATTGTTATGTCTTTTAACAGAAAATGCCAATTAACCTGATATAGCTAGTCTTAAAAATCTGGTGGTTTTAATGAACTTAAGGCTATTATTTTCCAGCTTAGAAGGTTAAAGTTTTGAATACATGTAGTCAGATGACCGTATACCCCAAACCTTCCACCCTGTTAGAGCAAGAGAAATTCTCTATCGTTGTGATACTTTACTGTAGGATCAATATCAGAAAGGCAGTCCCAGGGAGGCTCTGCTAAGCTATTCCTTGCTGCCCCTTGTTTGTGATGTGTTTGAACAAAGCTGGCCATCCAGGGTAGTTTTGCCACCTCTGGGCTGCAAAAAAGCCAGACAGTCCCTTGTGGGCAGCAAAGATTAACATTTTCTCTACCTCTTGGCTGCCATTTAGTTAATCCACACAGCCCACCTACACAGCCCATATTTTTTAAATCACAGAATATGAAAGGATAGAAAAGGGTTTTAAAAAGACAGAGACCAACACACACACACACACACACACACACACACTTTAAAAGCTCGATTTTCAAACATAGCATGAAATCTTACACTGATAAAGAGCCATTCATATGCATAGAGAGATCCCATCATCATCAAACCAAGGTTGTAAATTTGGGAGAGTACTCTCCTTCAGTTGTAGGAGCAATTTTGTTGTTGTGATTGTTATTCTAGTATTTAGAAAATCCATACTTCTTTATATGGTGGTAAATCCCAATTTTCTGGTTTACAATTCAAAATGGCATTTGTTTTTTTAAACCATATTACTCTTCCCAAAACAAAATTAACCAAATTATGGATGTTAAACCAAAAACTATAATGAGGCCAACTCATATGATCTACATAAGTGTCCCTCCCAAGATTTTTTTTTTTTTAATTTCCAGCATAATTAAGTTGACAGCCAGAACTTTTTAATCATTCTCGATGCTGAAAAAAATTTTTTTTTTGGCTGAATTAGCATCATTTTAAGATCATAAGAAACATGCTTAATATTCTTTAAGGCCCTTAAACATTGATTTGTTAAGATGAGGGTATTCCAACTCTAGTTCAACATTCTTGCAAATATTTAATATCTATCTTAGCAATACTTTTTAACTATCTCTTTCAAAGATATTGTAGATTTACTCATTTTAATAATAGCAGCAATAGCTGTAGATGCCATTAAAAACTTGATCCTTAGTAAGATGATCTAACATATTAATACCCCTTATGTTTATGTAAAGTATTAATAATCTATGAATTGCAAAAGAAACATACTTTCAGTTTTCAAACTAGGATTATCTGAATGATAAATTTATCATGGATAAGAGTCCAAATTATATATTCCCAACATATCTCCTAGATGTGCCTTGCAGGCTTCAATGCAGGAAATATGATATTTTGACTAAAAAAAGGAACTAAGTCCTTGCCAAAACAACAGAGAGATCACGTGACTCTCTGCGCCCACAGCGTTTTTAGACTTGATCATTTTGATTCAAAAGAAAAATAGAAGTTAGAAAGTACACCCAGCAATGAAGCAAAAGTAAAGAAAGTAAAAACCCTATCATCACATGACACTTGACATTTGATTTTAAAAAGTAGGTTTTTAAAAAAAAATAACATAAAAATCCATGTTTATTTATTTATTTATTCATTCATTCATTCAATCAATTTGTATGGTTGCTCTCCTTACCATTAACTATTTATTAATAATGTATCACTCTCTTTAAAATACTTTAAAGAAATTAACCTGGGAATCCCTCCAGACACATATATCTACCTGGGAGTAATACTCATTTTTATATTACTCTTTCCTTATAAGCTTATTGGAATTTTTAAATCATTATTTATAGCTAAGTATGAGCTGATGATAAGCTAGGAAGAGAACTCCTAGAGAACAAATAACCCTTTTCCAAGTGGCTAAAGTAAAAGCTTACCAATTCTCAGTCAGTTGTGAATTAAGCCAAAACAATTTCAGCCTTCACTAACTTTAACTATACTTGTACAAAATTCAGTAGACTAATAAGATAATAAAAATTGCATAGAATGATCCAACTAAAGATCCATTTGGTGAGGAGATGGAAAACTTGTGCCTTCTTGCTAAATGATGCTGGACTACAACTTCCAATCAGCCTTGCCCAGCATAGTTAATGATCAGGGATGATAGAAATTTGTTACAAAAATGATTTAGGTGTTCCTCCTCCCATTTAGTGTGTTGCTCTAGTTCCAACCATTATATATTTCCTTTTATTTCTGTAAAGGTGTACTGGTATAGATTTTAATTGTATATCTATTTATTGTTTTAATATGTTGTGAGCTGCCCAGAGTCCCCCATTGGGGGGAGATGGGCGGGGACAAGTTAAATAAATAAATAAATAATCCTAAGAATTACACCAGAACTGATCAGAAAGTCCAATAGGTATCCTATGCTTTTTGCTGTATGTCCCCAGCTGATCCTCTAAACATGCAGAATTCATCTTTAGCCAGAACATGTCTCCTCCATGAATTAGGATAATTTTCTCCTAAAAGGCACCTCAGCATATACAGGAGCATTTTTGCAGACCAGAATTTTTTTTTTTTTCTGTTCAGTTTGAAGGCTCTAGGTATTCATTAACTGCAGAAGTTGTATTTCTCTTGAAGGATTACTTGCCTCTATTATAAATTAGCTGCCCTAACTCTACCCCAGCAGAGACTGGTATGCACTGGAGGGAAAGATGTGCAAACATTCATGGGACATTATTTAACGCATTCTGCGTGATGGGCTATAGAGGAAAGACTGTTGTGTTCCAGTGTTCCTATTGCCTACTGCATTTTCTGTTTGCTGTTCTCGCCAACAGGGAATTTACCAACAGCACTACACTGGGGAACATTTGAAGCCTTGCCTGACAAGGTAAGTTCAAATTATGTAGTGATCCTTTTTATATAGGGAACTTGTTAGCTGGATTAGTGATAGAGTGGTGCCCTTTGACAGCTTGTTGCTGGAAGTGAGCAGTTTAATTTTCAAAACAAGAAGATAATATTACCATTTAAAGAAAATAGTATGTATATAATGACAAAGGGGGAGTTGTTCAGGGGGAGGTTGTTACTTAATTTGTCACAAAGTTCACACCATATTCCTTCTTTGATTTCCTTTACTGTTGACTTCTGAAGGAGAACAGCGACAAGCGTGTATCTTGGAGTGAGACAGCTAATTTTATTATGGATGAACACAGTGTTGTGACAAAACAGTGGCACAGCTGTCATAACAGCTGTCACACATTAATCACGACACTGACAAATAGCATAATTACTTTATCTGGTATTCCTAGCATGCATACTCAGGATGTGCTGCTTCGGTTTAGGCGTATCAGCCATGCTTTAATTAAAAAGACATCAATTTCAGTTAGACAGACAAGGGCTAGGAGGCATGGGTACAAAATGGAAATAATGTTATTGATGGGATTTTTTTTAAAGAGATATCAAATGAGCACTTGTTTACGAACTAGAAAATACAATTTGAACTAGTTGCTCTTTTCTGGGTCACTTTTTTTTTTAATGACTAAGCTGCTTGCAACTGGATTATTTGCACAGGTGTGCTTTGTATCCAACTCCATATCCTTGAGCAGGTGGCTCCATATATTGTAAATGATCACATAAATCCTGCAGTGTGTTTACATTTTTCTTTCCTTATATAGCAGCTTGGGATAAAATTGCTATTATGCCATTATAATCACCGAATTTGAACCAACATCTATGAATATGGAAATTGTACAGTGATTGTAGATCATGCAGAGTTTGAGAGCCTATTCACATCAAACTGTATGCAAGAAGAGATAATGAAGGAACATAATAAGGTATGATAAAACTGAATGGTATGGAAAAAGTGAACCAAGATGTGTTTTATAGGGAGAGGGTGCAAGAAAAGCTCATTTGATATTATTTTAGTTTTAGAATGTCAGTGGATTCATCAGAATCCCCCTGCCTTCATCTAAGAATATATTATTAGATAATGGAAGTTTACCCCTTACCAGTGTCGGTGGGGGTGGAGGATTTGTTTTGTTTTATTTATTTATTTATTATACATTTATTATTATACATTTATTGATTATAAATATAAATATATTTATTGATTATAAACCCACACCCCACCAACACTGGCAGGGCATGCCACTGTATACAGAGAGCAAACCCCATTCCATTCTAGCACTGAAGATATTACTAGCCGGGTAATGAAATGTGTGCAAGAAAACAGCCAAGCTCAGAGGACTCCATAGTTCAACCCTGAGCTACACATATTCTCATCTATTGGTACTGTCAGAAGTGGCTGACAACCATTTCTGAAGCACAGGAATGGACAATATTGCCCTTTATCAATTCTCCACACACTTTCAAAGCAGCTTTCAAGTGTATTTTCCTGCTGCAGCTCAAAAATGCACTTGTTGTCCCTAAGCTGGCTCAATTGCTCCTATCCATTTGATCAAGTGTGCTTTCATTAGCTGCAGCCTCACCACAGCAATTCATTGTCTACTTTGCAGAGGAAGGATCACTTCTTCAACTGAGTCAGTGCTTAATATTAGTTCTATTACCTTTTAGACCTCTTTTTTAATCTGATTATTACAGCGGCATAATCAATCAAACTTTTGCCTCATAACCCAAATGTTGCTGGTTCCAAAACCACCAAGAACTTTTTTTTAATTACTGCTTTTTTCCCTGGGTTTCCTCCTTTTCCATTTCCTTTATTTTTTATTTCCTAATAGTGCAGTTCCACCATTTCACCAATTTTCCAATCACCTGGGATTGAAGGTGGTCACCCTCACTTTTCAAATAGCCCAAATAACGTATAGGCTGTTTGGGGGCTGAGGTAA
The DNA here is from genome assembly GCA_030867105.1 of Liasis olivaceus. Lineage (NCBI taxonomy): Eukaryota > Metazoa > Chordata > Lepidosauria > Squamata > Pythonidae > Liasis > Liasis olivaceus. Next base: position 198,046,840 of record CM061348.1, read on the forward strand.
AAGCTCCTACCATTGCATTTCCCAAATCTTTATGTGAAAAGGAAAGCAGTTATTACTAGTGTATGATTTTCTCAGCAAATTACAATAAAGCTCCCTAATTAATATTAAATGTAAGAGTTATCACTGATAATAGGAATAGTACACTTGGACTTCTGATGCTGAGCTTTGAAAATCTAAATGGCTGGAAACCAAAATATGGAAAAGAAATATCCAATTGTAAGAAATGTTTGAGGAATTTGATCATTGTGCACTGTGATACATTTTGTCCTGAACCATACCTTTAAGACTGATATGCCCATCAATAATTATTGTTAAATAAAAACAAAAAAGCAAAATAACCTCCCAAAATAGTGATGATAAAAGTGGTTTCTATTTCTAAGAGACCAAACAGCTAAAATCCTCTGTACAGACTATAAAAATATCAAAACTTCAACTTCTCAAATAACAAAAACAATAAAACACAATAACAAGGAAGGTATTGAGGTAGGCTGGGGTGAGACAGGAGGACTAGAATGCATTCACCCAGCCAGCTTTTGTGCCTCAGAGAGGACTAGAGCTCACAGTCTCTCAGTCTGTAGTCTAGGATCTTAACCTCTCCTCCCCAAATTTGCATTTTTCTGAAATCTCAGTTCTCAGCTTAAAAAAAAAAATCTGCATTTTAAATTGCACACCTTAAGAAAGAGCAAAAATAGAAGTGTGTGTGTGTGTGTGTGTGTGTATGAGATAAAAATATAAGTATAAAATTCATATTTTGATCTGCAATTAAAATCTGAATTTGTATGTCCAATTTGTTTATTTTAAAAGTGAAGCTCAAACTGGGCATGAAACAGAGTGAATTGAAGAGAAAACAAATACAAAACTCAATTGTCCATTTCTGGTTATATTTTGTAAGTCCCAACCAGGAGACAACTCAAAGGGATCTTTTTATTTTTCCTTTACTTCATCACACGCCCCTTGGTAGCACTCAGCTCTCCTGAACAATAAGAATCAGCAGGCTGTTGAAGTAAGAACCAGCTATCGCCAACCGTAGTTATCTCCTTGAGTAAGAGGTTTATTATTTATCTTCCCTGATGCAGTACCCATGTGGCAGAATTGATACCGAGCAGCTGGACAGATTACACCCTGGAGCCACATCTGCAGCTGTATAGATCAACACTACTTTCCCTGCCTTTGCACCAAGGAAGTTTATCTCCTGTCACTGAGATTTATTGCTACTTACTTCATGCATTGTTAAGGATTCCACCTGCCCCCTCTCCTTTATTTGGTTTTCAAGCCAATCTAAGACTGATCGTTAACAACTGATTCGTTAAGCATTTGTTTACTTCCACCTTCCTCCCCACCTTAATTAATAGTGACTTCCAGTTTGGTTTTATGAAATAAATAGTGAGGTTAACAAACAGGGATGACTTGTGGACATCAGAAAGAATAACAACAATGAAGTATTTTTTAAAAAAACAAAAACAGTAGCAAGAAATGTCTCATTAGCAGCTCCAGGAGCATATGCATTTCTTATGAGTGAGTGATTTTGGACAGCTAGGGTTTATACACCCATTACACTTTACAGAGAGGCTGTTGTACTGGGGGATAAACACTCCTTACATTACATGTGCTTACATTTATGTTACTAAAATTCTACCTCTAAACCAAACACTATGGCCCCCCCCAAAAAAAACAGGAAAAAAAATCACATAGAACCCGCCCCCCGCCCCCCCCCCCCCAGCTGAACAGACACTTTGCATGCAAATGTCTTATTCAGGATTTAACATCTTCAAGCCAGCACCAGGACACATTCCTGGCTGAAAAGAGTGAAGAAACCTGCTAAAACAAGGCTATTCCATGCAAATATACAGTATATCTTTTCATCAACAATTGTTCAAAGAGATGAATATAGGGTTTATTTCTAGAGCAACTGTCTAAATTAAATTTAAATTTAAAATCCATTAGTCTTGATTTTGGTCAGTACTGATACAAATAGATTCATATCCCTCACTTGACTGGTTTGTGCTCTAGCAGGCAGTTTTTCCAAGCCTGGCCATCTAGTTCAGTACCAATGGCACACATAACCTCTTACAAAGTACAATTTTCAAAGCTCCAAGGGTTGATTTGTTGCCTCAAGTACATAACTGGGACATTTATTTGAATTGCACGAATAGAGTCTATCGCTGATTTATTGGAGAGAATTAAGCAATCATATCTGGCCTGACTAGAATCACTTCTTCTCATGCTTTAAGTTCCATTTCGGTCCATTTTTAATTACTATCAACTTGCTTTCCTGGCCTGGCACTGGTCAAGTGTACTCTGCCTTTGAAAGATTGGAACCGAGGGTTATAAAACACTGGACCTGAGGTTTGCCTGGCTTGGAACCTCATTACAGCCAGATGTTATGCATAATAGCATGGTGCAGAGAGGCCCACTGATTTTTTCCTCCCTTTTTCATCTGCATAAGTATAGTCCATGTAACACTGTTAATAAAGTGGATATCAAGTCACCTACCTACCTTAGGAAAAGGCTAGCTCTTTGCTTTAAGTACCCCATCAATCACTCTGAATTAGCATGGTAATCTATGTGAAAAGTACTAATCATTATAAATTCATGTGGCATTCATGAGGATGTCAAATGTATACCCAGAGGACTTATGTTGAAAAGAGAGCCTTACACAGGACCTCTCCCTATCATTCTGAATCTGTCATTGCCTTTAAGTCATGTAAAGAGTATGAACATTTGATTGTATAATATCTCTGTTTAAGGCCCCACAGAAGGCAATACAGACCATCAGAAACATCTTGTTGGAAGAATGACAATTGCAATGGCTTTTCTCCCACTTTAGATCCCATTTCCATGAACAAGTCCTTAATAGATCTCATCTTATATCAGTCATCTGCTCATTTCCAGGAGTGTCATCTAGCTAGTTCACCTCATTTTGTGAGAATGGGTTATTAATTCTTTGCTGGAGTGAAGAACACCGCATGACAGTGATTGCAAGAAGTAATCCTGGTAACACACTGCTTTAACTGAATCCCAAGTCCATTGCCTCTGCGATGACTTGCACCTCTTGCCTGTTAAATCACTGTTTTTTCAAACTTGGCAACTTTAAAATGTGTGGACTTCAAGTCCCAGAATTCCCCAGCCAGCATGCTAGCTGGGGAATTCTGGGAGTTGGTCCACACATCTTAAATTTTGCCAAATTTGAAAAACACTGATTTGAATGGAGCAGCCTAATCCTCTTGCTGCAGCTCCCAATTTTCTGCTTTAAAACATCCTTCTGTGGTCTGTAATCTGAGACTTCTACCACTGAAGTGGAAATTCACTTGATGTCCCAACTCTCTTGAAGAAGGTGGATTTTTCTTTCTGGGGGAAAGACTTTCTTTTCCTCAGGAGAATTGCAGCAATAGCAGCAAGTTTCCCTCGGTTGCCTGAACCTCTGCTTTGCAGGTGAGAAGAAGGCCTTGGATGAAGAAGTGGTGAATGTACATGAATTGGGCAAGAAAGCTCAGGACTGATTAGGTTTTCCTAACTGCTATTGTGTTTTCTTTGGAAGAAACTGTGACAAAAAAACAATTGTAACAGGAAAAATTGGGTCAAAGGAAAGAAACTTTTAAAATATGAATAGAAAATAGAAAACCGAAAAACAGTTCCTTTAAGCTGAGCATGCTGGTAAGACACTCAATCAAATTCAGCCTGAACTTTAGAAATGTACTGCCCGGTTCTATGCATTTTTAGTTGGAAAGAAGATCCAAGTGGGCATATAGAGGATTGGAGACCAAGTCCTGGGAAGGGAGAGGAGAGCACAGGAAAGAGATGGCTTGGAGACTAAAGGAGAAGGATGGGAGAGGAAGGTGGATGTACAGTTTGGGTGAGAAAACAAGATACTCTTTCTACCAACTCAAGCTTTCTGTTGCTTTTCCCAAAAGAGCGGCTTGTTCTAAAGATTAAGAAAAATTCTGTGCCAGATAGGATTGCATGACCTCTTATAACTTGACAAATTATCATTGTAACCAGGTGTTGCCTAATGTAGATAATAACCCTTCCTGCATCTAATGCAATCCCATTAGAAGAACAGTAAGGTTAGATTTTCAGTCAAGATGCATTATGTAGTATAGCTAGATATTCACAGCCCAGAGGCCCTTACTGTTTCTCGGTTACATTCCCCATTATCAACAGCCCATACAACCAATATAGACCTAGAATGATGAGAACTCATGTTCAACATCCTCAAAAAAATGTCACATTGACAAAGGCTGGATCATTGGATTCCTCTCATTTTGTTCTTGTTGTTCTTGTTGTTTTATTCCAGTTTGAATAAAATAAATTAATTCTGAAACTAGATCTTGTGAATTTGCCACAGTTTTCCTCTGCTCTGCACTATGACTGCACGTGTGTACATTATAAAAAAAAAAGTATTGGGACAAAAAGAAAAAAGCTTGTTACAACCATGTTTAACAATATTTCAAATTATTTTGCTATTGATTTTTTAAAAACGCTCCAAAGAATTTTGGCAGAACTCTATACTATAGCACAAAATTGCTTTTGGGGCAGGGTGGTAGTATCTCAACAGAGTCCATGTGCAAATCAGGGGAGGAGAAGGGAGGCGATTTTGTCTTCAGATATCCAGCCAGTAATTCAACATTTCACACTCCACAGAGAAATGTGGATGAGTAGAATTCCAGCAGTGTTTCTAACTACAATTTACATCGGAAGCTTACCAGTTCTGTTTCCAGTGTCCTGTCTCATCCCTTGATCCTTAAACCTGCACAAGAGGAACAAATTGTATATTATTCTTTGTCATTTTTTTCTTGAGAAGCAGAAAGTAATGTGAAGGATGGAGTGGATATCTTAGTGCTAACACAAGACAGAATCAGTACTGAGTCCTGCAACCCCAAATTACCATAGGTTTTTCCCACCCAGTAATTTTTGTCTATCAATTTTCAAAAACTACTGTTGTCGCTCATCAGACTGAACAAAGCAGATTGAGGCACTTTTTTGTTTGTTTGCTTCAATGAAATTCTTACCCATAGTATTCATGACAATTCTTACCTGCCCATTACAGTTAACCCTTAAACTTTAGAGATGACTAATACCCTAGAAAACAGAATGGGCTGAAAACAACTGAATGACATTTTATAGAGACAAATGCCAAGTTCTCACTTAGGAAACACAAATCAAATGAACAGGTATAGAACAGGGGATTACCTGGGCTTGACAACAGTGCTTCTGAAAAAATCTTGGAGTAGTCATTGACTGCAAACACCATTTAAGTCAAGAGTGTGATGTAGTTACAAAAAGGCAAATATAACTTTAGACTGCATAAAGTCACAGTTCTACTTTACTCTGTATTGGTCAGATCCCTCCTCTTACCCTTATTTTCTTGAATAAGGTCAGATAACACCCTCACTGGCAATGCCTTACCCTTTGAGCCAGGGGGTGTGTGGAACAATAATCATCACAAGTTCATGACATTTATATTTGTCCCATCAGAATCTTTCCTTATCCAAAGTCCCAGGGGATGGAATTTATTAATGAAGTGCCGGGAGTTGTAAGGAACTCACCAATATGATGTAACAGTTCATTAGGAGGACCATAGAATTAATACAAAATGTACCATAACAAGTGTTATTTGATATCTATATCAAACATCACACCAGTGTGATCTCTGAATTTTCATGATAAAGTGTACCAAAACTTCAAGGATGAATTAAGTTACAATTTCAACAGAATTCCTTAATGTATACTCTGTATAGATGTTCCCACATTGCGACATACTCCCACATTGTTTGTGGTGACTGTGGGCAGACCTGGGGACTATTTCCAATTACTTAAATTGATAGGATTTTTATTAAGTATGTAAAGAGATCCTGTTTACATTTAAGACAGATGAAGGTTCACAGGCCACAGTTGGTCCACTTAATTTAGCTGTCTGCTTTCCAGGGCAAATCTTCAGCCCAGGAAATTTTTCTACCAACTATTTATTAAAAACCCATTTAAGAATGGGCCAGACGGCACCTGGGGATGTTGAAATTATGTCTATAATATAAATAACTAGTAGATCTTTTCCATCTTTCTTAACTTTTAGGAGGATTGGCATGTTGCAGCATCCTATCAGTCATGGCCACGTGAGACACTAGATCAGTTAGTTAATCAACAAATCAGTTTTGCATGCCGACAGCACATTAACTCCAGTAACCCAATCAACCAGGGAGAAGCCATTTTTTAAGTCTACCCAGCAAATGAGGCAGGAAGACTCACTTCCTGCTTTTTTATTTTCTACCAGTGTGAATATCTGCAATGGCCCAAATGGTATTGGCAGCAAGACCACAGAGCTGGTGCTTAGAGAGGTGGGGGATGTAAGGTGTCTGTTATCAGGGTTTTCTGCTTTCTTTTTCATCTAACATACAGCCACAACAGGGAAAAACTAAAGTGGTAACCAAAACAAAATTTCTGAAGAAGTTTCATTTTCATGGGCCCTCTCTTTGTCTTAGAAAAGGAAAGGAACCTTCTGGTAAATTGTTCTGATGACATAACCAAGAGGGCAAAATTATTTTAGGCTCAAACAGTCCTGTGGCTATTTTGGGGTTAAAACTAATCATCTGAGTCAGGGCCACTCTCACCTGGCTGTTCCAGTTAATGACAGACAGGATAGGCCTTTTGACTGCCTCATATTGTTCAGAAAGTGCCTGTCCACACCCACTATGAATTCTTCCAAGGAAGGACAAATCTTGTTTCACTTCATTCCAGCGAATGTTTATCCTATTAGAGATACACTGGAAGCAGCTGTGGAATACCCAACAGGAACTGTGGTAGTGAAAAAAAAGAAAGAAAAAAAAACTATCTAAAGGAGTTTCCCTAGAGCTAATTAGATAATCTTTAGGACATCATTTACACATCATTGGATAACTTCTCTGAGCTGTGAACTAGTTTGGAGACCATGCTTCTGTTTAAATATTTTCACACTTTACCCAGATTTTGAGTTAAAAATAAATAACATTTCAAAAGCTCACTGAAAACTGGAGGCACTTTTCCACAATAATATGCTATTTAAAATGCTATTTTGGATCAACTCTGATCCAACTTTTTTTTTTCCTTTACTTAAATTTATGACTGTGCCCTTAAAAGGAAAACAAAATGACAAAGATAATATATAAGAACATTTTCTGCATTTTGTCTTAATTATAGTACTGCACTTCCAATACACCAAATGAACTGCTGAATCAGTGATAAAGCCTGCACTGCAGAATTAGGAGAACAAGGTCATTTCATTACATTCAACTTTAGATGTCTGACTTCATGTTCTGAACTGGTTGTCAAGTAAAATCCATTAGTTGCTTTGTTTAATTTTTTTTTCCTAAAGCACTATCAACTGCATAAAAAAACTTGAAAAAGTTACAATGAAAATTATGAATCAAAAGGTTCCGACCATCCTATTCAAAATTACATGAACAAAAGAAACTCCAATAAAAAAATAATAATTGAAAAATGAAGGTGGAGAGAAATGGGGGGAAAAAAATCACTATAAGTTTCTATAACTGAGGACAAATTGTTTCATAGGATTATTAGAATTTGGAGGAGAACATTGTTATTTTCTAAATTGAATTGGATTATTTATTACTGTACTTAAAAGTATTGAACACAAAGAAGATTTTGAACAAAAATTAGATTAGGTTGGGAACTAATGTATATGAGAGAAACAGTTCAAAAATGAATCTCTATATAAACATTACAAATATTAAATTCTGTTTCACATAACTCCTACCTGATAACACCAGCCTCCCATTTTGTTACAGTAGTACTGCAGGAAAACATGGGTCAGTTAACTATAGGAATTCAAGAGCTAATGTTTAGGAATATTGTTTTTCAAGTACCATTGCTATAGGAACTAATTCCTGGGGAAATGGCAGGTTAGGACCAGATGAATTCCTACAATACACCAATGGTAGGAATCCCATGCCCCACATAATGTGGCAGATGTAGAACTTTCAGTATCTCTTACTATTGGTCATGCAACATCTGGAGAGCCATAGGTTCCTGAGTCTACTAAAACAGCAAGAAACCAAACTCAATGTGGCCTTCCCTCTGATGACCACTTTAACATTTCCTGGAATACAGACCATAGATTATCCAAAAAAGGAAAGCCTTTGCACATAGATCTCTATGTGCATAAGTTTCTATGGGAGCTGAATCTGTGTCCAATGTCCATAGGCATGTTTCAGGTCCAGCATATAGGTAATAGAGAATTAGTAAAGAAATACATGGGGAGAAAGCTACAACCTTACCCTTTAAATCACGTGGATCCAATTTCTGCATATATATGAAGGGCTTTATTTAAGTAAGGAATCAGTGGCTGTGTCTTCAGTTGAGACTCTTGGCCATTGCTGTTGGCAATGACAGCAGTACTCTAACACAAGAAACACAGAATTCTGCCCAGAAGAAATGAAGTTTATAAAAGTACCAGAATACTTGATTTCCATTCAACACTTGTTCCCTTACCCCATGAGCTAGCAGCACAAGCAAGAAACTTCCCTTTGATCCCTCAAGAACATCCTTAACATTAATCGAAAAGATTTCTCCATAGCTGGAGATAAGCACATGAATTCTTTTTGACAAACATCAAAGCATCTTTGCAGGGGAGACATGTACAAGTTCACTATAGTAGTGTATGATGGCAATGGGAGGGATTAGCCCTTGCTGGTATATAGAAATATTCAGAACAAGGTAAGAGGGGTAAAACCAATCATACTATAGAAGTGCCCTTAGTCTCTCTGTTTTCTCTCTTGTGTAATAAAAAAAAAAAGTAGTTTAAAATAATTATTTTTTAAATCACCTTCTGAGATTGGGAAGGAAGCCAACAGAGATCTCTCCATTGTTCATTTTCAGCAAGAGATCTGCAGGGAGTTTAGCGTGGTCTACAAAGTTGCTATGTTTCATTTGCTATTATGGGTGTCCTACACATTTTGATCAGTAAAGAACCTGCCACAAAACCAACAGCAAACACTTGCCAGGAATTAAAGGAAGCAGGGTATATTAGCTCTCTATGATACTGTTTATCTGCACCTTAAAACATTATTTTGAGCAAGAATGTCGAGTATAGGTAAATATCGTATAATGCATCATCTTTTTTCACAAGTCCAGTTTGGATGCTTCCTGAAATGTAAAGATTGAACTCAAAGAAGAGTTTATGGCTGCAATTTTTCCCTTAGCACTACTAATTCAATTTGATGAAAAAGAATTCACTTTAATTCATTCAAATAAGAGGGGAAAAAGAATTCACATTCAAATAAGAGGGAAAAAATCAGGGTAAAATGTAATATTCTTCAGTGATTATGTGCCATCACTCAGGGTAAACTTTTAGCATCCACATGATAGACCTACTTCAGGATGATCTGTCCCCATCCTGGCCCTTCAGGTTTTCCAATGTCCCACCCATCACCTCTCTAACTGAGCCCATCATCTTCCTCTTGTTCAATCTCTTCTCCTCTTTCCTTCCATCTTTTCCAAAATTGTGGACTTCCAAATGGAGCTGTCTTCTCATAATGTATCCAACATATGATAATTTGAGCCTGGTTATCTGTGCCTCAAGGTAGAATTCTGGACTGATTTGTTCAATGATCCATTTATTTATTTTCTTGGCTATTTTCAGGAGTCTTCTTTAATATTGAAGTTCAAAAGCAGCAATACTCTGCTTTTCTACACTGTTTCTTCAAAGTCCAACTTTTGCTTCCATAGAGTATCAGAGGGGAAACCTTTGCCTGCATGATTCTGATCATTGTAGGTATAGACATGTGTCAGCATCTGAATATCTTTTCCAAGGCCTTAATTGCAACCTTTTAAAGTTCTAGTCTGTGGTGTGTTTCTTGCCTGCTAGTTCCTTTACTGTTGATTGTCAGTCCTAAAAGGCAGAACCTATCAGTGTCTTCACTGTCACTTCTAAGAGATGAAAATGTATATCTATTGCTGTATCTGTTGCCATAAGTTTGGTCTTTTTTATATTTAATTGTAGTTCCACTTTTTTACTGTGGTTCTCGACTTTCATTACTGGAGCTTGCAGATGGTATATTTTCAGGTATCAGAGCAGTGACATCAGCATAGCACAGGTTATTGATGTTTCTTCCTCCAGTTTTAAAATCACACTCATCTTTTTCCAATACAGCCTCCTTCAATATACATTAAGCAAATATATTCTTGCATTTATTTTATTACAAGCTAGCCAAGGGAAAGGTGTGTGCGAATACCTTATCTTTCATTCTAAAACAATTTCCAGGGTTCAGCAGTAAAGATGTCATGAAGGAACTCCTCCCATGAGCCTTTTTCTGGTTGGGTACTAGGTAGACTCCAAGTGAGAGGAAAATGTGGAACCAAAACCAGCATCCTCTGCCACTTCCAACAATAAAGCCAGAACGGAACAGAACAGAACAGAACAGAACAGAACAGAACAGAACAGAACAGAACATGTCTTTATTTAGTCAATGACCAGCGAATAACAGCAAAGCCAGCTGTAAAACACCACCAAAAGAATTGCTAAAGAAATTCCCTAGGGCCTCAAGAAGAATATTGAAAAACAGAAGCCTCTTTTACAGAGGAAGAACATTTGCAAGACATTTCCAAGACAGATTTCGTCACAGCTTTACGCAAGATGTTTACCAAAGAGTCATGCCAGATCAAAAGGCCCATCTAACTGGTATTTTGTTTTCACAATGGCCACTTAGATACCAAGTGGGAATCCATAAGAGGATCCACATGGAACAGATATTGCTTTACTTAGATCTCAGATTGCTCTGTTGTAAGTACAAAAACAGCAGAGACATATTCTTACCCACAAAACAGAGGATTTCAGAGAATGTCGAAATATCATTTGTACCAGCTTGAATATTCATAATTAAAATCAAAGCATGAAAGAATTATTAACTTTATAAGAAATGTCTTGGCTCAGAGCAACTTTCTCCAGAAGGGCCCTACAAATATGTTAGGACTACAATTACCAGAACTTTCTCCATTTCTGAAGGAAAGGGGTTTGAGAAAAGGCAACATCCTTCCATGTCATCTTTTCTCAAACTCTTTTTCTTCAGAAAATTTGGAAACCATGGAAATACAGGAAAATGTATATTTGGTTTAAGGAGATTAGGAACACTGAAACTCAGGGGACAATTTTTTTTTTTAATTCACTAATTTCCTTAATTTGTCAGATAATAAAAGCAGAAAGGAAGCCATTTGTGCCATTTGGGGATAAAAGATTTATTTATCTCTAACAAGGGCAGGAAGGTGAGTCAGCACTGGCAGGCCAGTTCCCTACCACAACAAACACTTGAGCCAGAGTAATGATTCATGGGACCGTCCTGGAAAAAAAAAATGGCAGCCACATGGAAGTAGTTTCTATTCTGGTCACATTGTCACCAGAAATGGTTGCAAATATAAAATATTATTTTAAAAGGATACAACCTCCAAGTGTACACAACTTATCACAATAAAAGAAGCAAAAGATTAAAGAAGCTCAATGTAAACAAATAACATGCAAAACAAAATTAAATTTAAATCAAATTTAAGTTTTAGGCAAAACTTCCCCTTCTTTGTCAGCCTACATTGAGAATGAGCCCTTGGCATGACATTAAAGACCATATGTAATCCTTGGCTTGGAAAAGCTTATATAACCTTGCTCTGTGGACAAGCTTGACTTTCATAATCAGATGCTGTTCAGATAATTTGAGTAGGAAGTTCCATTTACCCTAATCTGAAAATAACCCATGCATTTGTATTTATGAGAGTTGAAAGCCAACACATCTGAAGAATACCAGGTTGGGCAACCAAGATAGATCCAATTCTACCTGGATCTTGAAGATGACAAGGGCCATTAAGAACAAAACAAGGCTGCTGCTACAATCCAGGCCTGCCTCTTAAAAAGATTATGCATTATTTCTTATAATCTCTCTGAGAAAGTAGTTTGGATTTTTTCCCCTGATTGTTCATGGACAGGGGGGTGGGGGGGGTGGAGAGACTTTAAAAAGTACAATATCTAAAGGATACCAATGTTTTCTACATTTTTACAGGTCAGTTAAAGAACCTTAATCATACCCATGAAGATGGGTGTTTTGACAACACCTATAGCATAAGTACAGCCAAGAGTTTCAAGCTGCCATTGGAGAACAGTCGCAATTCTCCCAGATATTCCCATTATCCTAGATTGTACTGAAAACTCCATACTTCAACAGGTAATTCCTTGTATTATATCATAATATTACTTCCTCCCTCCACCAGCCTGCAGCAGCAACCAGGGAATTTCCAGGTAAATGCGAAGAAAAGGGACTGTAATTCTACCCAACCCATCTGCAAGTTGAAAATGTTTTGCTGTTATTCTTTCTCCATCTGGCACGCAAGACAGCTATTAAGAAGAAAAGACAGTGGACAATGAAATCTCTTAAACAGCTGATGATTTTCAAGCTGGTGTTTCTATTAAACAAAATGCCTTAGGTCTCTTCCAGTTGTAGAGCAACTGCACAGGCCTGATAGTCTGCGGATATATATTTCACTGTGGTTAGGGGGGAAAATAACTTAAGATATAGAAACAACTACAGAGGGGGGAATGATGGATTAGCACTAAGAGGCAGAGACTCTAGAATATGAAACATGCTTGCTAGTTAATTTCATTCTCCTCAATTCATATATCATTCAAACAGATGCAGCTGCCTTTCTTCCATTCTGGATCTGACTCCTGTAAAGGTAAAACTCTGCTGCCTCAACAGGGCTGAGAGAGAATGATCATCACCATTGTGCCATGAGTAATGTCAAGTTCCGTGAAAATGGCATCACATTAATTTCAGCGTGAAATTCCAGGCAACTTGTAAGCGGCTCCTAAGATTATGCTAAACCTCCAATTCTCTGGTGATGTCATCAATATAGTAATATGGCATATCATAAGGCTATCAGGCTGTCAGACTATTAAACATATTTTACATGAGCGATCATCTGCTTTTTCACCAGTCGGTTAAGTATAAATGTCTTTCTATGCTGCCTGACTGTACGAGTCCACCTCAGATAAGAACCAAACTGAGTAACCTCTTCTCCAGCCTGTGAGTCCTCTACCAGCAGTATCACAAATTTCACTCAACTCCTCCCAGCTCTAGCTAAATATAGAGTTGATTAACTCTTAAACACACGTAGGCCTTTTGTTTTTTATAATTAAAATGACATGATATGCAAAGTTTAATTCCTGATTTTAAAAGATTGGAGAAATGCTAATCAACAACCACCTGAAAGAAAACTAGATGCTGAAGAAGAAGTCATTGGATTTAAAAATACGCTTTTAACTAAATGCATATAATATGTTCTGGGACACATTATGCAGATTTCTAAACTGCAGAGACAAAAGCTAGCCTGGTTTTGTTGTTCTTGTTGTTGTTAATTTATTTTTTTTTTTAGAGAGAATGTAGGCAAGTTGTCAGATGCATGGTTTCTCTTACTTGAATACATAATATGCATAACAAAAATATGAACTTTGTGGAAATATGTATACATGAACTTGTTCTGTGAACAGAAACATTTATCACATGTAAACTGTGATCATGTGTACCATGCTTAATGTTGAAAATAGGGTGGAGGGGAACTAGGGATATGCCCTGAAAATAAATGAATGCAAATTTAACCAAAATGGTGCAAACCAACCTAGACTAAATGTTCTGTAGTACAAGGCAAAGCAGGACTAGAACAAGGCTTGCCTCAATCCAAACCTAGACCTTAATGAAGTTTCAGACTTGATTAGCTCTGCAGCCTCCAACACTAGAAAATCAAAGCAGAGGTTCTTACCATTTATATTTCATTGAAGGGGACAGACAAATTTTAAGGACAGACAAGTTTTCCTTTAGAGTGGTCTGAGCAAGGCCATAAAACTATGGCATCAAAGGAGCTTGGGAATGGAATCTGGATTCTCTTAGTAACATTTGCTCCTTATAGTTCCTCCTCATTTCTTAGCAGTGTGTCACTGTCCGCACTTTCAGTGTGATTCTGAGCAGTTAGCACTTGGATTAGTTCTGTGTCTTAAGCAATTGCTGTCCTTTATTTTTCTTTTTTAAATTGCTTCAGCCTTCTTCCTTTCAATTCTTCTGAAGCAACTGATTTATTAACATTTAATTTTTTGGTCCTTGCTCTGTTCAGTTCCTACTTTCCCTAACTAAATACTTCCTCATATAATTAATCCTTGCACCCCTTTAAAATTAACCCAACAATATTCAGATGTCTTGACAAGGATCATTGTTGTCCCTTATGAATTCTCCTTACCTTTGCACAAAATTCATTCTCCATATCTATCTGAAATTTGGCATTGTAGTTCCCGTATAAGGAACTACCAGTGCTGCAAATTTCATCAAATTATGTTTGAAAGCAATTGTCAGGCTCTTAGCCAGATGACTCAAACCAAAAGTAATCCTTTTCTTACTTTTTAGGCACATAAAATCTTCTTAACAAGATTTGTTGAAGTGAAAACAATAGGGTTACAAGAATTTCAGCAACAGAACTCTTTCCCATTTAGAACTGATTTATCTCCTAAGACACTAGGTCAGAGCCTTTCTTAATTCCTTTCTAATGATTTTTCTGTGAATAGATAATAATGGATGAGGTTGCAGATGTCCATTTACATGGTCTCCTGAATCCTTACCAGGCTGAAAACAGATGCTTACAGCAATAGAGTTACAAGCACTACAGGGTTTTTTTAAGAAAAGTTGAAAAATTCAAGAGGCAAGTTCAGAAACTTCTGCACCTACCTTTATGAAATGTGGCTTGAAAAACATCCTATTCTCTTTTACCTATGCTAAGAGAAAGTCAGCTTAGGATACTGATCAAAGTCATGCAATCTTCAGTCTAGCCATTTCTGAACCTTCAGAGTAGGCTTCCAGACCAAATCTAATGGGTTGTGAACACTCTAATGGGAATCCAGTGTGTGCTTGAAGTTTGAATTTCGAGATATGATGAAAAAGTACTCGAAAAGGCATTCCTTGTGGCTTTTTCACAGATATAGAATGTCTTAGTATTACCTGGCAATCTTGCATGAGAGTTAGTTGACATCTGCTATAGAGAGAATACCCACTGGTGTTAAAACTTCCATATGATTATTTGCTCATGAACAATAAACTCCTGCAAAAGCTGAGATCTGCATGCATTTTGGGTTTGCTGGACCACAACTCAAAATTATAATGCCAAACATACTGGGGGCAGGGGGAGGGAAATATAATTAAATCTATTATATTTCCTAGTTAAGATTTGTAGTCTGCAGTTCTCTGCCCTAGTAAATTTCCCCTTTTAAAATATTATTGATATAAATTTCTATAGCTGACCTTTAACTTTAGTGTTTACCAACTTTCAGTTGATTAGCATGTGAGTCATATGGAACATTAAATGAAATACTTTGTTATGCAAGTACTGCAGTGATTAGTGAGGTTTCTGAATAAATTATGTAATTTAACATCTGCTATTAAGCTAGTCCCCACATTTATTGCATCATAACAATGTCATTACAGAAGAAAGCTGTGCTGATAAGCAGCATGTAATAAACACACACTATGTATCTAAATGTTTGCTCCTCCATAACTCTTGTTCTGCTTAATTGTGACAGCCAACACTCATTCCCTTTGTTAAACACACTGATTTCTCATCATTCGTCACAGGCAAATGATGGACTAAGCATTCCTATGCATCAATTATGCTGGAGGTGAGGGAGCGGGGAGGTCCATGCTATCATTGTGTTAGTAGAAAGGTCAGTGTATCCTATATCCATTCAGCCTGAGGAGAAGAGGGGAAGACGTGCAACATAGAAAATTGAAAAGTTAAATATAAAGAGTGAGCACATCTCCAGCAACCCTAGAAAGGCAGGTCACATCCTAGCAGATTTATTGCCTTTCCAAACATTACCTTTCTCTCCATCTCTATGCAACAGACTATTTCATTGACCTGGCTACCAACAGCCATCTATTTGTGCATTCAAGATCTCCCACTCACAGTCTAGTGCCCCTGAGCTGCCCAAACCCATCAGGTTCTCTTCCTACAGCCTCCGAAGCTTCCATCCTTGAATCGACTTGAAGCAATTAACATGTAATGTGGGAAATGGATCTCTATTTACCACCTCCTACCACAAAGAAACCAGACAAGCAGTTTTCATTGCTTTGTATCCAAAAGTAAACGGTCTTGAAAAGGAAAGCGTCTCTATTCTGTCTCCTCTTCAGATCAACCAGAAGAATCCCATTGATAATGTCAATGGCATTATCTTACTTCTACAAATGCTAATGCTGCTAATGAAAAAAAGGCTTGTAGGTGTTCTATAAAAGATTAAGGCTATTTAAGCTTAAGAGGTTAACAGGAATTATAATCACATAGACCAAAAGCAAATAAATCAAAGGTCTCTCTCAGTCTATTTTCTGTTGCCAACAACAATACATAATTAGACAGCAATAACAGGGGTGTTATGTAGCCATTTTGGTCTGGTTCATGAAAATTTGTTGTTAAATTTTGTCTGGAAAAACAGGAAATGTATCTGACTGCCTTGTCTGGTTCTTTCTCACACACACAAGCACACACACACACAGACAGATGCATGAGTGAGTTCCAGGTCCTCAAACTTACCTAAATTACTGCTTTCCCACCAGCTGTATCCTGGGAAATGTGCTACAGAGGCAATTGGACTTGGAAAGGACATCCTTGCTATTACAATTGCAATTAGATGTAGTTGTGGACCTCGGGAAGCCTCAGGCATTGTATATACTCAGTGGCTGGAAGTTTAAAACACCTGCTCCAAGCTAAAACTATATCATCATCATCATCATCATCATCATCATCATCATCATCATATTATTATTATTATTATTATTATTATTATTATTATTATTATTATTATTATTATTATGGTTCCTCAAGTGATATAGAGACATTTTCAGACATTTGACAGTCAAAGCAATAGAGATATCACTCTCCATACAAGCACATAATCATTTTAAAGAGAAACTCTTTTTCCACTCAGAGGATTTTGCAGGTATTTGTAGTCTTTATTTTAGAGAAAGAGGTAACCCTGGAAAATATGTGATTAATGGTATTGCCTTATTATAAAATCATAATTTCAGCAAAAGAATAGCATGAAGAAAGAACATTTATTTCCCCGTATTTTAAATTCAACTTGTAGTCAAAGGTTACGTAGAAAAACATGTATTTTTATTTCCATGCATAGCTATGATATTACTTCCAGCCAACAATGAAGGTCTCTATGGACAAGACTTTCTAAACAGCTGGAAACCTCAGTGCCCCTCTTCTATTAATCTCCTGCTACAGAACTAGCTAGACACTAGTGCAGAATATTACTAAACTGTGCAAGTCACAGCTAATCTGTCTCTTGCTGTAATAAGATGATTTTGTAAAGAGATCATGGTGTCAGAGTCTTGTAACTTGGGGTAATTTATTGATATTCCAGTGGGACAGGTATGGAAGCAGATTGACAGATAGTATTAATGCACATTAGAATCAGCCCATATTTCAGAAACACTAACCATTTTGGCTTCAGATATCTTACCTGTCTTCCTTCCTTCCTTCCTTCCTTCCTTCCTTCCTTCCTTCCTTCCTTCCTTCCTTCCTTCCTTCCTTCCTTCCTTCCTTCCTTCCTTCCTTCCTTCCTTCCTTCCCTCCCTCCCTCCCTCCCTTCCTTCCTTCCTTCCTTCTCAACTATTCTGATACCACTCTTTCGACAGCATTGTCCTGTATCTTACAGCTTCAGACAGCAGATTTTTCTTTTCAAAACAATCTTTTAAGATTCCCCTACAAATTCACATAAAAATTCTGCCAGTAACCTGTCTCTTTTCAGGCCAGAAGTTAAGCATTCCATTTTTTTAATTTGACGATATTTATTCCTACTCAGTTTCTTCCTGTGCATTAATATGAGGAGTGCCAAAGAGGTGAGAAAAGATCCATGGTGGCTCCTGGCACTGATTGCCATGGCTGTGCAGTGAAGTTACACATCACCAATGAAATAATAATCTGTGATGTCACTGATACTGCTCTTCATTTCCTTTCCAGCAATCTCTGGCTATAGGGAGAGTGATGGGAAATACAGGCACTCACCTCATCCTATTTTTTTTCCACTTCAGTTTTTCTGCAGTTTATTTTGGGAGGTTTTCAATCTTCTTATGTCAACTGAAGATTGTCCTGGCTTTCAAAGTACGTTAAAGCCTAATATTTTGAATGACAGACATCTCCCTCTGTGTGCTGCATCTCAGCTACCTCATTAGCTACTGTGTCTTCTCTATTTCCTCACAGATACATTCCTTCTCTGAATACATGCAAAGAGCTACTGTTGAGGTTTTACTCCACGATGTGAAGAGGATGCAAGATTCCCTTGGAGCCTTTTCTATGACATCTGCTTCTGTTCCACTAGACCATATACAGGAAAATTCAGCTGGAATGGGTAATATATTCAAGTAACTCGGCAACTACACCAACTTATTTTTTATGAGAAATTAAAGAATTTGGGGAATGACCACCATTCCCCAAATATCTATCTGTCCTTTTGCTTGCTATAGAAAGATACTCTCTCTCTTTTTTTTTTTTTTTGCCCCAACCTCAGATATTTTTCTAACAGCATGCAAAAACATGCAAAAGGGAAGAGTTTCTCAAACATGAGCTTCCAACCCATAAGGAATGTCTGAACAGTTTCAGAAAGCTGCTAAATTATTACATATTCTTAAAACAATCTTCCATCTCCTGGCACATCACTATCCACAGATTTGATCCCTTCTATACTCATCCCTTCCTGTTTCCAACCAGAAGCAACTGAGCTTCATCTGGGACAACAGGAACTGTGCACATTGTTGTCTATGCTGCAGTCCCACCCTTCACAATGGAGCAGTAGCAAATATTGATCTGAAATATACCCAGGATATGCACCATCAAATTCTGACCTTTTCTATTTCCCATATTGATGTCTCAGAATAATTATCCTTATACAAAATGTCTCCGTTTTTTGCTGCCTTATTCTGTAGTTAAAACTTTGGGCAATGCTACCTTAGGAAAGAATGTCTAGATATAGTTATTCTGAACTGAACCTCATGTTACAGTGCATGTGTAGCAGTGTTTCTCATGCTGGCTGTGGAATTCTGGCAGTTGAAGTCCACACATCTTAACATTCCCAAGGCTACTGGTGCGTAGCACACGGTGATATTTGATTATAGCCATAGTAGGGGCAAATTGTACTGGGTTTTCACCTTATATGGAAGAGAAGGTTTTCCCTTTCCTTCCCAATCTGATCACCCTCAAATCCTATGCACTAGGACATAGCCCCATTGGTACTATGGAAGAGCAGCTAGTTTCATGAACAGTAGTAATTTGTGTGAGTGGTAGATATGGAGAGAAGAAACCAGCCTCTCCTCATGTAGAGATCCTAATGTCAATCATTCCTTTGGATGTAGCTGTACACTACATATTAAGTATAATATACAGGTGAAACTCGAAAAATTAGAATATCATGCGAATGTTCATTTATGTCAGTATGGCAACTCAAAAGGTGAAACCAATATATGAGATAGACGCATTACATGCAAAGCGAGATATGTCAAGCCTTACTTTGCTATAATTGTGATGATTATGGCGTACAGCTTATGAAAACCCCACATTCACAATCTCAGAAAATTAGAATATTACATGACATCAATAACACAAGGATTGGAAATAGAACAATATCGGACCTCTGCAAAGTATAAGCATGCATATGTACTCAGTACTTGGTTTGGGCCCCTTTTGCAGCAATGACTGCCGCAATGCGGCGCGGCATGGATGCTATCAGCCTGTGGCACTGCTGAGGTGTTATGGAAGACCAGGATGCTTCAATAGCGGCCTTCAGCTCCGCTGCATTGTTCGGTCTCATGTCCCTCATCTTTCTCTTGGCAATGCCCCATAGATTCTCTATGGGGTTCAGGTCAGGCGAGTTTGCTGGCCAATCAAGCACAGTAATCCCATGGTCATTGAACCAGGTTTTGGTACTTTTGGCAGTGTGGGCAGGTGCCACGTCCTGCTGGAAAATGAAGTCAGCATCCCCATAAAGCTCGTCTGCAGAAAGAAGCATGAAGTGCTCCAAAATCTCCTGGTAGACGGCTGCGTTGACCCTGGACTTAACGAAGCACAGTGGACCAACACCGGCAGATGTCATGGCTCCCCAAATCAACACAGACCGTGGAAACTTCACACTGGACTTCAAGCATCGTGCATTGTGTGCCTCTCCATTCTTCCTCCAGACTCTGGGTCCTTGGTTCCCAAATGAGATGCAAAAGTTGCTCTCATCAGAAAAGAGGACTTTGGACCACTGGGCAACAGACCAGTTCTTTTTTTCTGTAGCCCAGGTAAGATGCTTCTGACGTTGTTTGTTGTTCAGGAGCGGCTTGACAAGAGGAATACAACATTTGAAGCCCATGTCCAGGATCCGTCTGTGTCTGGTGGCTCTCGATGCACTAACTCCAGCCTCAGTCCACTCCTTGTGAAAGTCCCCAACACTTTTGAATGGCCTTTTCCTGACAATCCTCTCCAGGCTGCGGTCATCCCTGCTGCTTGTGCACCTTTTTCTACCACACGTTTCCCTTCCACATAACCTTCTATTGATGTGCTTTGATACAGCACTTTGGGAACATCCAACTTCTTTTGCAATTACCTTTTGGGGCTTTCCCTCCTTATGGAGGGTGTCAATGATGGTTTTCTGCACAACTGTCAGGTCAGTAGTCTTTCCCATGCTTGGGATTCCTACTGAACCAGCCTGAGAGACCATTGAAAGGCTCAGGAACCCTTTGCAGGTGTTATGGATTCATTAGCTGATGAGAGGGGGACACTCTGAGCCTAGAATATTGAACCTTTTCACGCTATTCTAATTTTCTGAGATTGTGACTTTGGGGTTTTCATAAGCTGTACGCCATAATCATCACAATTATAGCAAAGTAAGGCTTGACATATCTTGCTTTGCATGTAATGCGTCTATCTCATATATTGGTTTCACCTTTTGAGTTGCCATACTGACATAAATGAACATTTGCATGATATTCTAATTTTTCGAGTTTCACCTGTATAGTCTTTCCCTTTCGCTCACACACACACATTCCCTTTCCCTTAGGCACTCTACAAAGCCACCATAATTCTAATCTTCCTTTCATTAAGAAAAAAATTAACAATATTACATTGGCTATGTATAAATTTTGCAGTATAACTTTCCATAAATATGCAGCTCAGTTGATTTACACCCTATTCATGGAGATGTGTGGACTTCAATTACCAGGATGCTCAATAATGGCCATTCAAGTGGGAATTCTGGGAGTTGAAATCAACACAACTCAGTGTTGTCCAACCTGGGGAAGCCTGCCTTCATCCACCTAGTTTTGCAGTTGACAGTTGGAAACAAATCAGAATATAATTCTAAAAAAGCAGGTGCTGCTATTTAAGTAGAATATAAAATAGAATCAAATATGTATTTGTTGCATTGTGAAATTATGTTTGACATTATTTGTTATATGCACTTAATAATTTAGCCATTTACCTTCAGTAATGTCAGCTTTTATACTGACTCTAACTTCAAAAACAAATTAATCTCTTTTATTTTTCTGCAAGGACATGTCATACCAAACTTGACTATAAATCTGATACTGATCACAACTGACAAGCATTCCTCCCTAGTCCTTCTCAATTGTTGTGGTGGTTTGATTACATAATCAGGCAATTAAGTGTACAATCTACCTTAAAATGTTCAGAATCTACATTAATTACCTAAATGTGACTGACTGAGATGAGAACAAGAGCTATCTTTCCAACATTTTGCAGGGCTGCCAACAAATAATGGCAAACAAGAACATCCAAGAAGTGGTGAAGCAAAAAACATAAAAATAGATGACCCAAGATACTGGGCTTTTTCCAGGTTTATTCTGCCTTTGGAATATATGTTTGTCTGTGAGTGAATGTATCTACGTATGAAACCTATGAGTAGGTTTCAATAGCCCTGAATGTTTCTGATAAAAAAAACCTGTGTTTTTTATCAGAATGTTGGTGTTCTCAGATCATACTCATAACGGATTATAATTTCTCACCTATTTATGTATCCCAGATACGGTGGTCTTAGGTTTGTCCTTCTCACGCACACACATTCTCTCTCCTTCAGTCTCTGTTTCTCAATCTCTCTCACACAACACAAAAAAGGGCACACACCTACATGATGATTTGCAAGTTCTTATTGACATTTTACAGCAAAATGGATTCAGCTTCCAGCTTCTATAAAAGTAGCCATTGTGGCAGTTATCAAGCAGTGAGGATGGAATACAGTATTCCAAATGGTTGCATTTTTTAAATAAGGGAATGATATTAATTTCCAGGCTGAGGCTGTGTGGCATTAAGATGTAAAATCTGTATACAGTATGTAAAAGTCCTCTTATGTTTGCAGTATTGATAGTTCAAATGGTATTCTTATGCAATAACTGACAAATCAGATAGTGATTAGGTGAATTGTGGTTACATATAAGTAAGTTACTTGTTTATCTCCCTACTGAAAATTGCTATCTGGTCATTTATACTCTGTAAGATAAATTACATTGCAAGGCCTGCAGGTGATGCTTTATTTGATATATTGAGTTGTGATGTCTGAAAGATAGCCAGTATATAAAGGTGATGCATACTTGGATCCAAGGGGATTTGATGGAAGATTGCTAATGGGTAGTTTGAGTACCATTCTCTCTAGTAATATGTGGAAATTTGGTGGCTGGCAGAAAGGTAAAACAGAATGCTTATTGATAGCTTCTGCAAATTATTTAAAGCTGGCCAACAATGGGTAATGTATTCTAATTGCCCAGTGATAATTAGGAGATGCCAGATGGAAATCTGTTTCCATAGGATGCTTATGATTCAGTACTCTATTCACCGTATTACATGAACAAGAGCTGAGCCACTTAGAGAAACGGTGAAGGCTGAGGTTCTATTATTTTCTTTGCTTTCCCTGTCAAAAGTCTGCATCTCTTTTGCAATAAGTAATTATAAGTAAATTCCCTCTATCTAGATTATAATCAATTTAGGTCTACAGATGCTTTTTTAAAAAATTGGGGAATTGAAAGTTCAAATTTGACTTGTTACTGCTAAGAAGCATATTGAAGTCCAGGATAGCCAAGTTCATGTTTTAGACATGCTATATTCCACGTGCAGGACCAGCTAGTCATCTCAATGCATGGATGAGACTGTGGTACCAAGTGAAGAGGTTTAGGTTCATCTGGCACTGGGAAATATTTTTGAACAAGCTAAACCAGTACAAGAAAAAGCAGGCTCTACCTGAACTGAAATGAAACCAGGCTGCACTATACCAGCAGAAATGAAGCAGAGCAGCTTTTAAAATAATTCCTGGGGAAATCTGACAGGTCCTGTGAAGCATGCAGTTTAGAAAGAGGAACATATTTCAGGAACTACTATATGGAATAGGACCAATGTTGAAGATGGATTAATGGGTGGTCATGTCAGTCAAGAGATTTTAAAAAGCCATGAAAAAGCTATGCCAGCAACATTTGTAAAGTAATTTGTAGGTGTTTCAGTGCCAATGCTAGAACTCTTCAAGCCAAGTTGGGGAATAAGGGCACTCGATTATAAACAAGAACATAGGTACAGTGGGTAGAACTATGGGTAGAACAAAGAGAGTCAGTGAGATATGGTCATTCCTAGATATAAACTTTATAGAAAGGACAGGAAAGACACACTAGGGGAGATGTTTTCTTTTTATCAAGTAGGAAATAAAAATATAACATACTAGAAAACATTGGAAGGCCAGACTCCTCTATAGAATCTCTACGAGTGGCAATATTTGGTCATGAATGTAAATCAGCTTAGGAATATACTGTCCTCCACCTGATCAACACCTCAAGGGTGGTGTGGAAAGAAATCTGGGAGGTGTGCAAAGGATATTTTGTTTTTAATATGGGGGAGTTCAATTGCCCTATCATAGACAAGGTACATTCATGTTCAGGACATGAAAAAGAAACCAACTTCCTGGATACCTTAAATGATTGTACCTTGTAACCTCTGGTCTTGGAACCAGCCTCAGAGGAAGCAACCTTAAACTTAATCCTAAATAATAACCATGATCTGGTGTGAGATGTAATTGTTGTGATACCAATGGGAAAGAGTCACTATAATGATATTTTGTTTAATTTCCTGCTGGAAAACTACAGCATGGTCAAACCCATCACATTTTACCATAAAACGTGGGGGTGACTGGCAAAAAAAGGGGGGCAAATCTCTTCTTAATGCCTGGAGGTTGTGTAAAACTACAATAATTGGCAACCAACTAGACCAATGTGGAACCAAATCTAGGAAGAAACCAACATGGCTTTTTAATAGAGTTTGTGAACCTGTAAAAATTAAGCGTTCCTTTAGGAAATAAAAAGCCAGTCCTAATGAAGAGGAAAAAAGGGAACACAAACTCTGGCTGATAATGGAATATAAAATGATGATAATGCAAAAATTAGTTGTTATTCTTATATGGTAAAAAATGTAAAGAGGAACAATAAGAACTTATTTCAATGTAGCTGAAGCAGAAAATCACCCAGGGAAGCAGTTGGATTTTTAGATGACAAAGGAGAGAAAGGGGTTCTCAAGGAGATATAGAGCAATGTTTCTCAGCCTTGGTGACTTTAAGATGTATGGACTTCACCTCCCAGAATTCCCCAGCCAGCCAGGGGAATTCTAAGAGTTGAAGTCCACACATTTTAAAGCTGCCATGGTTGAGAAACACTGATATAGGGATTACAGTGAAAGTGAATGGATTCTTTGCATCTGATTGGTTACAGAAGATAACGGTCCAATGATATCTGAGCCTGTACCAACTTTCTCATGGAGGGAATCAGAATGATAAAAGTAAATTGAGGTAACAAAATAAGATATTCTAGGATATCTTAAGAGACTACAGTGCAAGCTATCATGGGGTCCTGAAGGCATCCACCCAAGAGTTCTTAAATAATTCAAATGTGAAAATATGTGAAAACCTCAAATCTGGTTCAGTGGCTTGAGATTGGAAAGTAGCAAATGGGGTACCAGTTCTAAAAGGGATCTGGGGAGATTCAGGAAATTAAAGGCTAGTCAGATTAATTTATTTTACAGGCAAATTGGTAGAAACAATAATAAATGAAAAAGTACAAGGCACATAAAGAAATATGCATGGATTCCACAAAAGTAAATCCTGCTCCATCAGCTTTTTAAGAAACATGGATGGAAGTGGCCCTGTTGACCTTGTATACCTGGATTTTCAAAAGGCCTTTGACAAAGTTCCTCATGAAAGGTTGTCATGGGATAAGAGGACCTGACCTTTAATTTATTGTGAACTGGTTAGAAAACAGAAACCAAAGAGTGGGAATAAATGGGCTATTTTCTCAGTGGAGTTCAGTAAGAAGTGGAGTCCCTCAAGGATTTCTATTGTGACCAAAGCTTGTTCATAAATGATCTTGACTTAGAATAAACAGTGAGCTGGCCAAGTTTGCAGATAGTACTAAACTATTTGGGTAAATAAAAGCTAGACGTGATTGTGGAAAGCTCCAGAAGGATTTACTTAAACTGGGTGAGTAATCCACCAAATGACAAATGCTATTCAATTTACTTACGTGTAAAGAAAAGGGGGAAAAAAACCTCTAAATAAAAGAGAACAACCCTCTAAATAAAAGAAAAAGAACTTGGTGTCATGGTGACTAGCTTTGTAAAAATGTAAAGTCAGTGATGCTGACACAGTTTTTCAAACTGTGAATAAAAGCCAAAATCCAAGGCTAAAGATCATAAGCAAGGGATTAAAAATGAAAATGCCAACACTGTAATGTCCTTCTGTAAATCTATAAAATGTCTGTATCTCAAGTTCTGGCCACTACATTTGAAAAAGGAAATAATAGAATTGGCAAAAGTGCAGAATAGGGCAACTGAAAATCATTGGGGGCTCAAAAACCTTCCCGGTGTGAAAAGACTAGAATTTTGTTTGTTTAGATCAATCTATATGGCCACCCATCTCAATAATGTGACTCTGGGTAGCTAACAAAGGTTAAAAAATACAATGTAAATATATATATATAACAAACTAAAAACACCATGTGTCTACCAATGAAGCACAGTTTGGGACTCTTGAACTTGGAAAAGTGGTGATTGAGGGGGACATTATTAAGATATATAAAATCATGCATGGCATGGACAAAGTGAACTAGGAGAAGTTTTTCCTCTGTCTCAAAACACTGAGAGCAAAAATCGCATAATGAAGCTGTTAGGAGGAGATTGGAGCACACAGAAGAAAGTGCTTCTTCATACAGCACTTACTTGACCTGTGGTTAATTATAATTAACCACATAATTAACCTCTGGTGATGGCCACTAACTTGGATAGCTTTAAAAGGGGATTGGATAAATTCATAGAGGTCAGGTCTTTCCAGGACCATTAGTCTTGAAGAGTCAGTGTTGCCTTCAGGTTGTGAAGCATGCCTCCCCTCCAGCTATAGCTGATCCAGCAGGGTTTCTTATGTTTTTTGGTTTATCAATGGAAATGTTTCTTCAGGACTCTTAAAGAATAGCATTAAAACAATTTGTGTATGAGAAGTACATACAAATTGTATTGCAAATCATATGTGATATTTTAATTCTCATAGAAATATAATTGGAATAATTGGGATACATTAATCAATGGATTTAGCCAGGAAGAGGGAGAAGAATTCAGGACTGTCAGGCACAGCAGGCATTTTGGATTTTTTTTTTCTTTAATTGTGCCTCCATAGATAATAAACTTTTCTATTAAAAAAAATCTGAACAAAATCTCAGAATTTATTTATTGTAGATTATTTTAACATAATTCTAGGCTAAATGCCAGTTTGTATCACTTTTCATGGACTTTACTGCATTTATTTTACCTACTCCTGCACAGGTGATGTACTACATAAAGTGTCTTCTGAAATGAATGACCAGGTTCAAGTCAACCCTCAGCCTTGGAAATTCACTAGGTGATTTGGAGCCAATTATTCTACCTCAACCCAACCTCCTCATAGGGTTACTGTTGTGGGGATAAACATTATTGATTTTATTGATTTTATGATATTTATAACCCACCCCAATCCTGATGGGCCCTGTAACAACTAAGTGGTACCAACTGTTAACCTCCATCAGCATTTATTTCTTCATCCCTATGGGCGCATAAGCAAGCAAATAACTGATGGCACCAAGGACAGCATTTGATACTGCTTTCATTCTTTGGACTGTAGTGTGTCCTGTCTAAAATTGTGCAACTGTAGCAGAATTCTACTGAGACAAATTATAGTGAAGGTCAGAATTCTGTTTTCAGTCAAAACAAAACAAAAATAGGCCCGATTCCGGGGCAGAGCAAAAGTTGGTAACAGGTCACAGAAGATTAGTGATGAAGAATGTTATAGAATGTGTGTGACCAGTTGAGGAAAGTTGGGAGGGTCTTTGGATGCTGCCTGAACTGTGAGCTGGTATTCAGGAGCTTTGTGGCTGTTGCAGGAGACCATAACATCAAGAGCCACCAGAGTGGTCACCAGAGTGGTCACCAGGAATGCCTGGGAAGAAGGTGCACAGTCCGCAGATTAAGGCAATCCAGGAGCTGGACAAGACAGTGTGGCTACCTAGTTGGACCAGAGAGAAGGTGGTGGAAGAGCAGCCACAGCTGTGCTAATGATCAGCTGTGGAGTCCTTGGAGTTCTCTGAGCTTGGCTGTTTTCTTGCAAGATAATCGGCTGTTTTGTGGGGCTTAGTTTACATCACCTGCTAAATTATGCCATATAAAAGAAATATACAAAAATGCATAGGCCAAGTCTGTTTCAAAACCATCCTTGTCTTTAAGGAGTCACTGTGGTTTTGCTATAGCAGACTAATATCTCAGTCCTGTTGGAAATCATATAAAAATTGCCCAATTTGCCTAATGTGAAACAGCTGCCTAATGAATCAGGCAAGGCTATCATTGGATGATTGTTGTTGTTTCCTTTTTTATTTGTTTGTTTTATTTTGTGAATCATAGAATCGTAGCTCTGACTCTCCAACATAATTTCTACTTCCACAATCGGTTTGTTTCCAGCCACAACCACAATCACAGGATTTTCTGGACAGCACTGAATATTTCCATCACTGGAGAATGACTGCAATAGATAGGTATGCTCTATGTTTTCTTCATGCTAGTAACCCCTGGAAAACTGAACATCATTATCTCAGGTGTCAAGCGCCTTTGAAAAGGGCATAAAATAAAAGAGGTTGTAACTAAATTCTTTCTTTTATAGCTGAGGTGACAACTCATCTGGAATTCAATTGTTCTTTGACATGCATTACAGAACCTAGCCTACTGTCAGGCAGATTAGCTTGCAAAAGAACCCAATTAATAGAAGACAGATTCCATTACTTGAGAATATCTACCCTAACAGAGATTTTATCCTAGATAATTGGGTGGCAGTATGTAGAAAGATAATAGCAGTATTATCAAACCAATTGATTTAAAAATACATCAGTGTATTAAATGCACTGACACTGAGAGTCCTATAATATATGCAGACCATGATACCACATCACTACATACATGTAGAAGCTTGCATTAAGTAGGTTAATACTCCAAATATGATAGTTTTGTATGTAGACAGAGTTAGAAAAATTTTAAATGAGTTTTCTGAGTCTGAAGTGCTATAGACCAAGAAACTCCACTACATGATTGCATATATAGCTTGATTTCAAGATCTTACATATAGCAATGCATTCTAAATAAAATTAATGCTTCTCAGGTTTTTTATAACATTGTCACTGTTGTCCAAATGCAGGAGAATGACAGCAGTTACTTACAATACTTTTGTGTGTTTCTAGATACTCTGTGGAAGAACTAATACAGGTTCATTGGGGAATCATATAGGATCCCCAACCAAAAAGGCTGCATTGCTATGGCTTCTAAGCTCTATTAAGACATTTATTTGGGGACACCCATACTGTTAATCGTATTATTTATCTATTTAAAATATTTGTGTTATTTATTTCAATTCAATATAAGACATTTAAGACAATTCACAATTAAAATTAAAACTTAAGAATGTACAAAATAAATTGAAGTTATTAATCAGTGGAAATGTACATCCCCAAACCAGTGAGTGAGTAAAGGTGGGGGAGAGGTAGGATTAAACAGCATCACTGAATATCTAGTAAAATTGTGCAGTGATAGGGATTCAAAAGGGAAGATTGTCTGGAATGTGCACAGACACACGTGTTGCAACTCCGACACATTTCATCAACATCTCCAACTTTTCCCTTTCAAATATGGATCACTGCACAGTCTGATGTCTAACAACCCAGAGACCTACTGGAAAAGCCCCTAGCACTGACCATCAAACAAGAAAGAGAATGATAGAGAGAGGGGGGGAAAAGTAGCAGATCATCTGAAGTAAATAAAGTAGAGGCACTCTGGAGTTCAACTGATGAATTCATGAACGCAACTGTGCAATTTTCTTAGCAAAAGTACACAGGTGACTTTTCATTGCCTTCATTTAGGATGCTTTTTGATTTCCTAGCCTACAGGGCTGATATTCTCCCACCCAAGTACTAACCAAGCTTGTTCCTGCCTAGTTTCCAAGGCAAGTCAAGGTCAGCCAAGTGCTGCCATCTGCTGAGATGGCATTCAAGACTGTGGATGGGGCAACAAAAGACCATAACATACATTCCCAGTAAACTTTCTTTGGATGTTGGCAGAATACAAATAGGACCTCACCTAATCAGAGAGTAGGCAAGTTCATGGGATGCTGCTTAGGGCTGGTCTGCTTCAAGAGTACACGCCATCCATTTCATGTGTGCAAGGGTCACGTTTGCACAAAGGTGATATGTGTTCATTCATTTGTCATGGAACTCTTCACTTTCCAGGGTCCTAGTCAAAATAACTGCACTAGTGCTTAGATTTGTTCAAGTGTATATTCATAGGCTTGATAAGAACCTTACCCTTGATCGTGAGTTACATGGAAAAAATGGACATTAGCCAACTGGATTTGAACAGCCTTTCAGTCAAAACTGAAGTATAATTAGTGAGGAGGAAGCCAAGCAGATTTCCTAGGAGAAGATGACCAATTACTGATTGGAGCTTGAGTGTAGTTAAAATTGCTGCAAAATTAAGGCTACTTGTAAGGCAAACATATGGGGAAAATACTGGATGAGATTTTTCCTTCACATCTGAGAGCCACAGATAGAGCAGACTGAGTTGATGGAGATGTCCTTTATGGGTTTTTTTTAATGCCTCTACTTCCTTTAGCATATTTTTGCCTGGCTGAGCTGTAAGTGTACATCAGACAGCAAGAAGGGAGTATTATTTTCTACAAAGTTCAGTGCAAAAGCCTCTGATAAATAGCAACAATAGAGCTTTCAAGAATTACAATCAATACTTAATGGCCTAATGTAAATCCAGCCCATGGATGGCGGGGGGATTTGGCTATCTAGCAAAAAGGACAAAATGGATGCCTAGCTACAATGGTGCATCTTAGGGGGGGTCTCCCTGATGACAGCCAAGAAGATACAATAATGCAGGAAAGTTGCTTTGTTTGTATTATACAGATATGACTATTTTCATCTTTGCTTTTAATGAGATGGAGGGGAGGGAAGCCGGAGATTCAGCAGCTCCCAATCCGGGGAAGGAAGGAAGGAAGGAAGGAAGGAAGGAAGGAAGGAAGGAAGGAAGGCAGGCAGGCAGGCAGGCAGGCAGGCAGGCAGGCAGGCAGGCAGGCAGGCAGGCTGGCCGGCCTTTAGATATGTTACACATATTCATTCAGCTAGGTAGAGAAGTGCAGAGAAAATATTTGAAAAACCCAAAATAAAATTTTAAAAGATCTCTCTTGAGGCAGCAGAAAATGCATGTGATAAGGAAATAGCCATGAAGTACACAGCAGTAATTTATTCAGATCTTATAGATCATTGATGGAGACCAAAGGAGATATGAAAAACTCAAAATAAAAACATACCAATATTGGGGCACAATGAAAACTAATATGAAATCAGTCAAAATGGTGAGAAAAAAAATAAGGAAATAGAATTGGATGGGGAAGACCAAATGGGGGAAAATGCTGTTTCTACACTAGCTAAAATAATGCAGTGTAGGAAATGGCTACCAACCTTAAGACAGCATTCTTTTCATTTTGATTACATGGTCATGCCTTCCTTCCATTGATGGGCTGTGTGGACTAACCTTGCTTGAAATACTACAGCCCAGTTACACAGGAATTGCCTATTAAGAGCAATGTAAAGACAGCAAAGGGTTTTGCTGCACTTCAAATGTAAACAAGTAAGGAATCAATTATCCCATTGGTTCTTAGGGAATACATAAACAACCTACCAGTTCCTGACAGCTTCCCAGACACATTGGCCACTGTGTGACACAGAATTACATGGGCCTATGATTTGATCCAGCAAGACTCTCCTTATCTTCTTACACTTTTAAATTATACATCCTTATGGCAAAAGTCTGCCTTTATCAGCTGGGTATCTTCCAGTTAGAATGCAGGGGCCCTATTTGTTCAGGGATTGTAGTCCAACCCATTTGGAAGACATCAGCATAAGGAAGATTGGCATAGCAAAACAAAAAGCTGGGTTCCTGAAAGATCCATGAAGAAAGGATGAATCTGGACAAAACGTTTTCTACCAGGTATATAAGTTGAGTAGAGCTTGCCTGTGAAGGGTGGCATCTTTCCGACATGCCTAATTGCACAACTAACCAGGAGGTAGTAGGAGTCAGAGAACTCACTCTCCCATGCGATCTGAGGATCTCCTTTCCAATGTTCTGTCAGTCTTGAAGGAGAATAGAATGACGATGGATGTGGTCTTTTAAAATCAGGCATTTTTAAACAAAATTAAAGGCAACAGACTCTAATAGCTGTAAAGGATGATATTGGAAAGGCCTCCACCATTATACAAATAATTGTCTAGATTGGATGCTGGACAGAGTTAACCCATGAGTATGATGACTGTTCATTTTATTGTCTAGTCCAACAGCAAGAATGTCCTCCCTCCGTCCCTGCCCCTAAAGGAAAGGTGGCTCTGTGTTTCTATCTTTGGGAGGCGATTGTGGAACACAACAGTAATAATAACATTAATCTGTCAGTGTTCATTTAATCCATTCTCATTTGATTGCCTCTGCTTCTGTAAAAGTCACATGAGTTATTCTCAATGGCTTATGAAAAGAATACAAAAAGAGTCCACTTCACTTTAGAGCCAAGGAGATTTTTATCAATAGTACACTAAGTTACTGTGTGTGATCGGCCCCTCCTTTGGCTTAGAGATGACCTTTTGTCAACATTTCTAGGGAAGCCTTCCCCAACCTGGAAATCCTCCAGATCCATAGTTTAAACTCCCAGAATTCTTAGTGATGTCCACACTGGCCAGGAAATTTGGGAAATTGAAATCCATACATCCGGAGAATGCCCAAGTTGGGGAAAACTGTTCTAGGGAATCTGACAGAAGTATGATGTGGGAAATACATTGTCCCTATATGCACTTGACTGTGAAGTAAATTTTCAAAAAATACCTCCGAGTTGCCTCAGATGAATTAAGTAAAGCTTTCTCAACCTGCCAGTCTTCAGATCTGTTGGACTTATATCTAAAGACCCAGACTTTAGACATCATGGCTATTTGACACTTTGTCCAGGAATTCTGAGAATACTACCTGGAGGGCACCAAGTAGAGAAAAACACAAGGTTGTGGTTCTGCAAACCAGATCCTGGCTCCTCTGTTCTTTAACAGCAGGAAGGAGTTTTGTCATGTTAACTGGACATTTTATTTGGGCTACATCTCTTGGGAAAATGTCTGTTAAAATATTAACAATACATGATAATCTGTCAGATTTTGGTGTCACAATGTAAACTGAGATAAATATACTGAGGATCACCCACAAGCAAATCCCAAGTAAGTGGCTAGCAAATATTCTGTATTCCCAATGATAGTTCTCCATTTCATCCAGATGTTTACCACCATCACAACCCTTTCTTAATCCTATTTCAAGTTCTTAGGGTCACTTTGGCACAGTTTTTTTATTTCAGCAAGTTGAGGTCTATTTTATAGATCGATGAAGACCTACATAAAACTGCCCAAGCTCTCATTAGTCCTGGTTCTGTTGATATAGGGCTTGAACATGCCTTAGCAAATTTTTGGCTTACCACATTTGGAAAAAGAAAGAAACAGTAACAAAGGTCCATCTATGTGGCATTTGTCAGAAGAGGTATCTGAATTGGTGTTTACTTTGGAAACCTCTGGGATTTTTCAGAAGCTGCCATACTCTTCATGAACTAGTTTAGTTCCTCAGTTTCATTCTTTTTCAGTCCCACATACAGAAATGTATGCTATCAATCTTTTCTAAACATAAACACCTACATGCTTCTGGATTTAAAATTCCTCATCATCAGATACATGCTGCTTGGGTATGATGAGAGTAGGAGTCCAACAGCATCTGAATTCCCAGACCAGAAAGCCTAATTTCAACCACATTGACATTCATCTCATAGATTCCAACTGCCCTTGTTAACCAGAGATATAACCTCCTGTATGTATGTATGTATGTATGTTTGTGTGTGTATATATATATGTGTATATGTGTGTGTGTGTGTGTGTGTGTGTGTGTATGTGTATATGTGTGTGTGTGTGTGTGTGTATATATGTGTGTGCATGTATGTGTATGTGTATATTAAAAAAAAAAAAACATTCCCTCTCACCCCTATGGGTGGTATGTGTCTTCCTCAATCTCGGGTCCTCTACCAGAGGCCTGGGAGTTTGAAGGTTCTGCGCAGTATCTTAGCTGTTCCTAGCACTGCACTCTTCTGCACAGACAGCTCTGATGTTGTTCCTGGGATCTGTTGGACTCACTCTTCCAGCTTAGGAGTCATGGCCCCGAGTGCTCCTACCACCACTGGGACCACTTTGGCCTTGACTTTCCACATCCTCTCAATTTCCTCCTTCAGGCCCTGGTACTTCTCCAGCTTCTCATGCTCCTTCTTCCTGATGTTGCTGTCACTTGGCACTGCTACATCTATCACTACCGCTGTCTTCTGGTCTTTGTCTACTACCACGATGTCTGGTTGATTAGCCAGTACCTCCCTGTCCGTCTGGATCTGGAAGTCCCACAGGATCTTAGCCCTGTTATTCTCCGTGACCTTCTGTGGAATCTCCCATCTGGACTTGGGGGGGGGTCTAGCCCATACACTGTGCAGATGTTCCTGTACACAATGCCAGCTACTTGGTTGTACCGTTCAGTGTACGCTGTTCCTGCCTGCATCTTATACCCTGCCACTATGTGTTGGACTGTCTCTGAGGCCTCTTTGCACAATCTGCACCTTGGGTCCTGTCTAGTGTGGTAGACCCCTGCTTCTATGGATCTGGTGCTTAGTGCCTGTTCTTGTGCTGCTATGATCAGTGCCTCGGTGCTGTCTTTTAGTCCGGCCCTTTCCAGCCACTGATAGGATTTCCCAATGTCAGCCACCTCAGCTATCTGTCGATGGTACATCCCATGCAGGGGCTTGTCTTGCCATGGTATTTCCTCCGCTTGAACTTCCTCCCATGTCTGCTGCTGCCTGAAGCATTCTCTCAGCAGCTCATCTTTGGGTGCCATCTTACTGATGTACTCCTGGATACTCCGGGTTTCATCCAGGACAGTGGCTTTGACACTCATCAGACCCCGCCCGCCCTCTTTGCGGCTGGTGTACGGTCTCTGGGTATTGGACTTGGGGTGGAAACCTCCGTACATTGTGAGGAGCTTCCGGGTCTTCACATCGACAGCCTCCATGTCTTCCTTTGGCCAGCTCACTATACCGGCAGGGTATCTGATGACTGGCAGGGCATACATGTTGATGGCATGGATCTTGTTCTTCCCATTGAGCTGGCTCTTCAGGACCTGTCTTATCCTTTGGTGGTACTTGGATGTTGCTGTCTTCCTTGCCTCCTCCTCATGGTTCCCATGTGACTGTGGGACACCAAGGTATTTATAGCTGGTTTCTATGTCTGCTATATGGCCCATTGGTAGTTCCACTCCATCGGTCTTAACTACCTTCCCTCTCTTTACTATCATCCTGCCACACTTCTCTAGTCCGAATGACATCCCAATGTCCTCGCTGTAGATCCGTGTCAGGTGGATCAGTGAGTCGATGTCTCGTTCACTCTTAGCATACAGCTTGATGTCATCCATGTAGAGGAGGTGGCTGATGGTGATTCCACTCTTGAACTTGTACCCATATCCAGACCTTGGGATTATCTGTCTGAGGGGGTTTAAGCCTATGCAGAACAGCAGTGGGGACAGTGCATCACCTTGGTATATGCCACACTTGATGGCCACTTGTGCGAGCTGTCTTGAGTTCACTTCCAGTGTTGTCTTCCACAGTCCCATTGAGTTCTTGAGGAAGGTCTTTAGTGTCCTGTTGACTTTGTATAGTGCGAGGCATTCACAGATCCATGTGTGTGGCATTGAGTCCTAGGCTTTCCTGTAGTCAATCCAGGCTGTGCTCAGATTGGTCTGCCTAGAGCTTGAATCTCGGGTGACTGCTCTATCTATGAGTAACTGGTGTTTTGAGCCTCTGGTGTTGTTCCCAATGCCCTTCTGAGCTGTGCTCATGTACTGGCCCATATGGGCAGCTAGGATGCCTGATAGAACTTTCCATGTTGTGGGGAGGCAGGTTATTGGCCGGTAGTTGGCTGGTGCTGTTCCTTTGTGAGGGTCTTTCATGATCAGCACTGTCCTTCCTTGTGTTAGCCAGTCTGGGTGGGAGCCTGCTGCTAGCAGTTGGTTCATCTGTGCTGCTAGGCATTCATGCACTGCTGTTAGTTTCTTTAGCCAGTAGGTGTGGATCATGTCCAGACAAGGTGCTGTCCAGCTTTTCGTGTTCTTGACCCGCTGTTGGATGTCTGCTACTGTGATGGTGACTGGTTCCTGTTCTGGGAGATTGCTGTGGTCTGCTTTCAGGTCCTGCAGCCACTTTGCACTGGTGTTATGTGTCTTCTCTTTCTCCCATAGGTTCTTCCAGTACTGTTCAGTTTCCGCTGCTGGTGGCTCAGCTGTTACTCTGTGGTTGCACTGCAGTTGGGAGTACACTTTGGATGGTTCTTTGGAGAACAGGGCATTTATCTTCTTGGCCTCTGCTTCTCTAGTGTATCTCCTTAGCCTGGTAGCCAGTGCTGTGAGCCTTTGTTTAGCAGTCTCTAGGGCTTCAGATGGAGTCAAGCCCATGTATTTTTTCAGTAGCTGAGTCTTATCCTTAATCTCCACACACTTCTGTAGTTCCACCAGCTGACTGACGTCTCTCCGAGTTGCCTTGATCTTAGCCTCCAATCTCATTTTCCAGGGTGGGTATGTACTGCTGTTCTCTTGATCGTGTAGCCAAGCAGTTCCAGGATTACAGCGGCTGTAGCATATACCAATTCATTGGTTTCAGTTATGGTGGTAGTAGGAATTGTCTGGAGGGCTCTGTTGGCATCTTCTAGCATACTATCTGATGGTACTTCTCCACTGAGCCTTGGTAATCGGACTCAAGGGTTGACTATAGCTAGTTTATCCATGATCTTATGCCTCATATCAGCTGCTGTGCTCTGTAATGGAAGGGGTGGTAGTGACATTCCAGCTTCAGGTGTTGGCTGCACAACTGCTTGTTCTTCCAGGTCTGCTTGAGTCTGGGTTATAATGTAGAGTTGGTCTATCTTGAGTTGTGAGAGCAGCTTCCTCTTTACTATGTTGAAGCGCTGGGTAACTAGTTGTTTCTCAGTTAGTGTGGATGTAGGCCTTCTGTCTATCCATAGTTCCCTCATACGTTTCATATATCCCCTCTCATTAGGTCTGCTGTTGTAGTAGCATTCCATCAATTCCAAGTTTTCTTGTCTCGTCCATGTATGGTTTGTTCCAGTAGCCCACTTAACATCAGATTGTCCTGGTTCCCCAACATCTGACGCGGACCTTGTTAATCCGGGCGACATCCGAGCCGGCATGACTCTCTTAGTTCGTGTCACTCTCATATTTGAGGTAGGCAGGTGAAGCTTTAGGGGGTCTTTGCCCAAGGACCCCTACTGGTAAGATAGGTGCTAGCCGGGATTTGAACCCCGGTCTCCTACATCAAAGGCGGTGTTCTAACCACTACGCTAATCAGTGTGTGTATATATATATGTGTTTATGTGTGTGTGTGTCAGGTTTAGCCCAGGAAACTCCAGGAGACAATACAGATTCAATCCAGCAAGGTTTATTGGCTTCACTCCCGTTACAGAATCTTCTCAGACTGAGAGCAATTCCCAGGGTCAGACTACAAACATCCTTAGCATTCTTCAGGGAGGGGCCAGTCTCATTCTCTTATCTCTTGTCTGCTCCTCTGGGGATGAGAGTCCATGTTTCACACCTCTGCTCCACACTCCCACAGTGTGTGTGTGTATATATGTGTATGTGTATGTGTATATATGTATGTATGTATGTGTATATGGAACTATGGATAGATAGAAGGCCTACATCCACACTAACTGAGAAACAACTAGTTACCCAGCGCTTCAACATAGTAAAGAGGAAGCTGCTCTCACAACTTGAGATAGACCAACTCCACATTACAACCCGGACTCAAGCAGACCTAGAAGAACAAGCAGATGTGCAGCCAACACCTGAAGCTGGAATGTCACTGCCACCCCTTCCATTACAGAGCACAGCAGCTGATATGAGGCAAAACAAAGGCTCACAGCACTGGCTGCCAGGCTAAGGAGATACACTAGAGAAGCAGAGGCCAAGAAGATAAATGCCCTGTTCTCCAAAGAACCATCCAAAGTGTACTCCCAACTGCAGT
Source organism: Liasis olivaceus (assembly GCA_030867105.1). NCBI lineage: Eukaryota > Metazoa > Chordata > Lepidosauria > Squamata > Pythonidae > Liasis > Liasis olivaceus. Next base: position 198,084,620 of record CM061348.1, read on the forward strand.
GCAACCACAGAGTAACAGCTGAGCCACCAGCAGCGGAAACTGAACAGTACTGGAAGAACATATGGGAGAAAGAGAAGACACATAACACCAGTGCAAAGTGGCTGCAGGACCTGAAAGCAGACCACAGCAATCTCCCAGAACAGGAACCAGACACTATCACAGTAGCAGACATCCAACAGCGGGTCAAGAACATGAAAAGACCCGGACATGATCCACACCTACTGGCTAAAGAAACTAACAGCAGTGCATGAATGCCTAGCAGCACAGATGAACCAACTACTAGCAGCAGGCTCCCACCCAGACTGGCTAACACAAGGAAGGACAGTGCTGATCATGAAAGACCCTCACAAAGGAACAGCACCAGCCAACCACCAGCCAATAACCTGCCTCCCCACAACATGGAAAGTTCTATCAGGCATCCTAGCTGCCAAGCTACAAGACCATATGGGCCAGTACATGAGCACAGCTCAGAAGGGCATTGGGAACAACACCAGAGGCTCAAAACACCAGTTACTCATAGATAGAGCAGTTGCCCGAGACTCAAGGTCTAGGCAGACCAATCTGAGCACAGCCTGGATTGACTACAGGAAAGCCTAGGACTCAATGCCACACACATGGATCTGTGAATGCCTCGCACTATACAAAGTCAACAGGATACTAAAGACCTTCCTCAAGAACTCAATGGGACTGTGGAAGACAACACTGGAAGTGAACTCAAGACAGCTCGCACAAGTGGCCATCAAGTGTGGCATATACCAAGGTGATGCACTGTCCCCACTGCTGTTCTGCATAGGCTTAAACCCCCTCAGACAGATAATCCCAAGGTCTGGATATGGGTACAAGTTCAAGAGTGGAATCACCATCAGCCACCTCCTCTACATGGATGACATCAAGCTGTATGCTAAGAGTGAACGAGACATCGACTCACTGATCCACCTGACACGGATCTACAGCGAGGACATTGGGATGTCATTCGGACTAGAGAAGTGTGGCAGGATGATAGTAAAGAGAGGGAAGGTAGTTAAGACCGATGGAGTGGAACTACCAGTGGGCCATATAGCAGACATAGAAACCAGCTATAAATACCTTGGTGTCCCACAGTCACATGGGAACCATGAGGAGGAGGCAAGGAAGACAGCAACATCCAAGTACCACCAAAGGATAAGACAGGTCCTGAAGAGCCAGCTCAATGGGAAGAACAAGATCCATGCCATCAACATGTATGCCCTGCCAGTCATCAGATACCCTGCCGGTATAGTGAGCTGGCCAAAGGAAGACATGGAGGCTGTCGATGTGAAGACCCGGAAGCTCCTCACAATGTACGGAGGTTTCCACCCCAAGTCCAATACCCAGAGACCGTACACCAGCCGCAAAGAGGGCGGGCGGGGTCTGATGAGTGTCAAAGCCACTGTCCTGGATGAAACCCGGAGTATCCAGGAGTACATCAGTAAGATGGCACCCAAAGATGAGCTGCTGAGAGAATGCTTCAGGCAGCAGCAGACATGGGAGGAAGTTCAAGCGGAGGAAATACCATGGCAAGACAAGCCCCTGCATGGGATGTACCATCGACAGATAGCTGAGGTGGCTGACATTGGGAAATCCTATCAGTGGCTGGAAAGGGCCGGACTAAAAGACAGCACCGAGGCACTGATCATAGCAGCACAAGAACAGGCACTAAGCACCAGATCCATAGAAGCAGGGGTCTACCACACTAGACAGGACCCAAGGTGTAGATTGTGCAAAGAGGCCTCAGAGACAGTCCAACACATAGTGGCAGGGTGTAAGATGCAGGCAGGAACAGCATACAGTGAATGGCACAACCAAGTAGCTGGCATTGTGTACAGGAACATCTGCACAGCATATGAGCTAGACCCCCCCAAGTCCAGATGGGAGATTCCACAGAAGGTCGTGGAGAATAAAAGAGCTAAGATCCTGTGGGACTTCCAGATCCAGACAGACAGGCAAGTACTGGCCAATCAACCAGACATCGTGGTAGTAGACAAAGACCAGAAGACAGCGGTAGTGATAGATGTAGCAGTGCCAAGTGACAGCAACATCAGGAAGAAGGAGCATGAGAAGCTGGAGAAGTACCAGGGCCTGAAGGAGGAAATCGAGAGGATGTGGAAAGTCAAGGCCAAAGTGGTCCCAGTGGTGGTAGGAGCACTCGGGGCCATGACTCCTAAGCTGGAAGAGTGAGTCCAACAGATCCCAGGAACAACATCAGAGCTCTCTGTGCCGAAGAGTGCAGTGCTAGGAACAGCTAAGATACTGCGCAGAACCCTCAAACTCCCAGGCCTCTGGTAGAGGACCCGAGATTAAGGAAGACACATACCACCCATAGGGGTGAGAAGGGAATTTTTTTTATATATTTGTTTTGTTTCCCATTGCAGAGATTGTGGGGGAACAATGTTAGTTATGAATGCACTGATGTATTGGAGCTTTCTCTCTCAAATCACTGATAGTGAAATCTTTGAACAGAGAGAGAATGTACCTTAATTCTAATGCAAATGGATATAAATGCACATTGCTTGTAGTATTTTCTAGCATTCTCCAGTGATCACCAGAGCAATGTAAATACTATTGTTGTTATATTATTTAAGCACAATAATGGTTGTATGATTCTAGAAGCTCCTACAGGTTTTTCCCCACTACTGCACTAAAGTGCTACCCACTCATTCTGGAGAAGACAGAAAATTATGTCAGCATGAATTTAGCTGCCTGCACTGCCAATGCTTATTGTGCCTTTGTAGATCTGTTCTCTCAAATGGTACTGTCTGGCTGTATATGCATAGTATATGCTAAGGAAAACAATTGGTTGAAGTCTTCCTGCACTGTATTACCCTCTCTTCTGGATGTCACCAGCTGATGAGAAAATATCCACCTATCACAGCACTGTAGCAGGAATAGTGGAGGTCTGACTACAAGACTCTATTCATCATCGGTGCAGTAGGTTCCTTCCTGTCCCCCCCCCCCCTTGCCCTCCATTGTAACCTGAGCTGATTTTTTTTTTTTTAAAGAACAGATAGGAATCACAAAAAGAACTGGGACACAGAGTTTTAGTTAGGATTTATCTCCTGTTCATTTCCACTCTATTGGCAACAATTATGAGTTCCAGATTCATCCATATTCTGTTCAACAGACAGCTGAGAGCTGCTCCCATTATTTCAACCTATTCTGGAATTTCAACATCTCACAGTGCAATGTCACTGTTCTAAAGTAAGTACAACCATATCTACTGTAATATCAAACATCTCATTAAACTCTGTTCTCCATTTATGAAATCTAAAGTGTTATGATAAGTTTAACATGGATCAGGACATTTTTCCAGAATGTGTAAATGATCCTTGAGAAAAAGGATCTAATCTGAACCTTTTGATGCCCTACAAGGTACAGCACCATGATAAATCAGGCAGTGGATTGCCAGAATTGGATCTGTTCATTCAGACCTGATATCTAGATGTGGCCTGATGAGAGTCTCCCCTCTGTTCATGGGGTCTGGGTAAGATGGCAGACCATTTTGAATAGCCCACAGTTTGTGGAATTCTCTCCCCCGGAGGTAAATATGGCTCCAACCATTCTTGGATTTTGAAAACAAGAAGTCCTATTCTATTGAATCTTTGGGCCAAGGTGTCCAATAAATGATCAAAGGTAAATTTGGATTGGTAGGAAGCATAGGGATGGGATTAAAAAAGGTGGTATGGAGCAGTTCTACCAGTTTGCTTTCTGAATATGTGTATCCTGTGATTGGACACTTTCAGAATGGCAGCCATTTTTTAAATAGCATGTCCCTACATGGCAGCACTTATCTGAGAGTGGCCACAGATTCCAAATGTGGCCCTTAACCAAAAAGAGATTAACTAACCTGCCACAGATTGCATGGATCAGATCCCCTGCCACACACTGCTTGTCCCCAACCACAGATGCTGCTTTCTGGCTAGCATTTGCTACTGCTGGCATCCCCACAGTCATAAATCCTTTCCCAAGTAGCAGTTTATGCATGTAGGGTATTGATTGGATTATCCTCTCAGAAACTGATGCAGAGTTCACAGTGAAGAATTATAGAATGCCTTTCAGCTTCTCAAATCTGATGTTAATACCATAAACAGCATAAGTGTTGGACCAAACAACATCTAGCAAATAAAAATGCTGATATTTAAAAAAATGCATTACTAAATGCTCAGAAATATCTTCATTGCATGATGAAATGTAATGGTGATGGTGATTGTTGATATTATTAAATGCCACATGGTAGGCTAATCTCTGACCTAATTTGTGGGTTGTCTCATGAGGCCTCTTTTTAGTGGATTTGAGGAAGAGGTTAGGAGAGAGATGGGGGCTGAAATTCGGCCATATGCTATAACATATGTACAGTTAGTTTACACTGAACTGAACTTATGTCAACATGTAGCCTTCCAATTTAAGCATATCATAACAAATCCTATTCTCAGCTACACCCTGTTAACAACATTGCCTCAAAAATGCAAACAACTGGAAAGAACTTGGGTATTGTAACAGATCAATTCATCAAATCTTAAACCTATTCTAAATATTCAATTAAAGACTCTTCTTTGTGACACAACCCTGCCTGGGTCTTTCTTGCAAGCATCTACTCACAAAGGACAAGGTGTCAAAGATTCTTTCCAATTCTTTTTTCTTTTCTTATACTGTTTCAAATATAACCCAATCTGAGTCATTCGGGATTTCAGATCCAAACTGTGGAGCTGCTTATAAGGTACTGCTTAGATGCTCAAAATAATCATTTGGGAGTCTTCTTCTCACTAGCATATTTTTAGCATCAGTCAGGATACAGGAAAGAAGGGAGAAAGAAATTATGAGCAAGCAGAGGAAATGAGAAAAAATGGCAGACATGATAATGAACAAAGGTGTAATATGCCCACATGCTTTTTCTCTGCCATGATGCATTGAATAGTCTTTAAAAAAGATTCTCTTCTACTAAATGATTAAGTTTCTGCATTAATCCATTATGCTTGCTTTCACTGACATCACTGAGATTCATGCTAATTCCATTGAGAGACCATCTTGCATGGGAAGAAAGTTTTAAACCTTAAGTCCAGAGTAGCTGTCTTTCTGAACCAATTAGGCATTTGGGGAAAAGAGAATGAAAAGACTCCATTTGTGCCAGTGAAGGATTTTCCTTTTTTTTTCTTTTTTCTTTCTTTTCTTTTTTTTTGGGGGGGGGATTAACATTAAAGCAAATTTTGGAAGGGATCAGTTGGAAATAGAGGATAGAAAGCCTATGTAATGTAATGGTTAAGGCAATGTTTCTCAATCTCAGCAACTTTAAGATGTGTGGACTTTAACTCCCAGAATTTCCCAGTCTGGGTGTTAAAGTCCACACATCTTAAAGGTGCTGAAATGTAAAAACACTGGGTTAAGGTGTTGGACTAGGACCAAGAAGAATCAGGCTCAAATCTATTCTCAACCATGGAAGCCCACTAGGTGCTTATGGGTTATCTTTCAGCCCAGTCTACCTCAGAAGGTTGTCATTATAGGCAAAAACTGGAAGATAGAGCACTGTGTTATACCACCTTGAACTTTAGAGGAAAGGATGGGCATAAATCTCACAATAAACAAATAAATAAAACCCATAAATCCTTATGCTTGATGGCTATAAATTGAATGGCATTACAACTGCTTTTAGGTAAAAGAAAATTATATCTAAGAAGCTATGCACAAGTTAAATAAACCAAGGAGAAAGACAGACAAATACACCAAAGATGAAAAGCACCCATTTCTGTCTATAATTTGTGCAGAATGCAAACCCTATGGTATTTGTGAAAAAGAAATGTTGAATGTCATTTTAAGATTAGCATAGCTTTAGTGGATGTGAATGGTCCACACCCTGGCAAATTTGAGGGAGGACATGACAAGCTGTTTCTACATATGTTACAGCATATGGCAGAATTTCAGTCACTGGGTCTAAGAAATTCTTTGTCCTCAGAGTCAACAAATGACTGTTTCACATGGGAATACTGTGTTGAATTAGGTCATGGTCTGAGTGAATCTGTTTGCTACGGCACTAATTAAATGGAGATAAAAAAAATAATAAGCTTTGAAAAATGAGTTCTATATTATTATCTGAAATAGTTTCAAGTATAGATTTGAGAAGTATTTCTTACATCAAATTCTGAGTAATATCCAACTATGTCCATCTATCGGTAGAACAGCGGACAGTTTTGAAGAGCAATTTGGAAACAGGAAGGAGAGATTCCATTTTGCAAGCAGACCTCTGTTCATACAATACTTGTTTGCTTCCCTTGTACATAAGTTGCAAATTTTGGAGAAAGACCACATGGATATTTGGCAAAGGTCTTTGCTCCTTAAAGCTCTTAGGTGAATGTCATAAACTATGACTAAAAAAAGAAACTATACATTTTTTTTAAAAAGTGAAGCCTATATTTCTTTTTTTCCTAAGCTGCATGTGAAATACTCTTTTGATTGTGCCTTCTTTATTTTAGATAATGGCTTAGCTATTGGAAGAAACAAAAAGACACATTTTTAAGTTTAGCCCTGATATTTTGAAATGCACCAAATACAAGCTTTTATCTATTATTGAAATAAATCACCATTCATGATTGCCATGGAACATTTTAAAAAAAGTAACATCTTGTATTAATTTATCATCATGGAGCTATAATATTCACACTCAGTAAGCTATATGCTATTAAGCCCAAGGGGCCCATGAGCAATCTTTAGCCCTCTTTTTGCAGCCCCTGAAGCTCAGTTCTAATTGTGTGATTTGTCATGATTTTTAATGAATTACGTGAGGGTTAGGAGGACCAAGGTCAGATGCAAAGAGACAGAGAGGAGACAGGGCCATTACCATAACAATGCATGGATGTCAACCATCTTCCAAGTGAGGAAAAAACAGCCTGTCTGTTAGGAACACAGGTATGAAAAATATTCAAGCAGCAGCCTTCAACATATACCTGCTAGCCTTCAGGTTCAAGTCATGGTCTTGGTGAAGCCTGACAGATTACAAAGTCACTAGGAGTTGGGTGGTGTAAAATAGATAGATAGATAGATAGATAGATAGATAGATAGATAGATAGATATAAATTAAGCTTTCGTTAACTCCAATATTATTATCTAATTTTTTTTTTTAATCCGCACTCAATCGTGACTGATTCTGCAGCGACTGCCTGGATGAGTCCCTGCAGTTTTCAAGGCAAGGTGTTTCGGAAGTGGTTTGCCATGGCCTCCTTCCTAGAGCAGAGCCCAGCTGGCGAGGGCAGGAGGCGGGGTTTCCGTTGCTTTGCGCCTTTTTCGGGAGTGTGCGGCTTCATTACCAGCAACTGCTCCCATCTCCCATGCAAGCGCCACCAGTATTTTTCCTCCCACCGGGGTGAGAGTACCCATTTATCTACTCACGGAAGTTTTCGAGCTGCTGGGTTGGCAGGAGCTGGGGAGGAAGCAGGAGCTCGCTCTGCTGCGTCATTAAGCCACTGCGCCACTGCATCCCCCATCTAAATATTAAACAGTATAAATTAATACTTAATTTAATTAATAAATATCTAATATAACCAATATTTAATTTAATATATAATATTAAATTAATATTAATTAATTACATATTATATATGTAATCCTGTTTGTAAAGCTCATTTTTTTCTTTTTCACTTTTTTCAAAATCCCAACCCTTTCTATTATATCTGACCATGGAGCACTAAAACTGATCTCTATTTATGCAAATAAATATACATATTCAAGGATAAAATACAAGAATCCAACAATGACTGGGGGGAGACAAAAAAGGCGAGATGTGGTCACAGCACTGCAATTGAAGCTCCACCTTATTGATTGATTGATGTGATTTTATTTGATTTAGGAGGCCTCCCAACTCCTTGGACAGTGTATAACCTTAAAAGCAATAGAAAGCCCCCAAAATGAGAAAAGAACAATGTATATCCTGGAAGAAGAAGACACTTAAATAACATATAAAATCTTAAATGGGGCTTGCCATTCTACTCACATGTGATTCACTTACAAAAGTAGCCGGATTTAGATCACACTGCAAACACCATGTTGATTTTTTTCAACCCCTGTGGACAATGCTGCAAGAATCCAAGTTTCCTACCTGTATCTCAAGTTATTAAGTACATTATTTTATTAAAATATTTAATATACTTTTAATTGCTGAAATGCTTCAAAATTATCAACGGTTAGGTTATATTCACATGAGATGAAAGTTGTGCTCAGGGAACAACACATTTTTAAGAGAGGTCTCACTTCGTAATGCGAAGACCTCTGAATACTTAGAACAATTTTGCCATCTATAATAGGATTTTAAAAAACAAACAGATGTCTAGCTGATCATTGGTCAAATAGTCATCTAACAAAGGAAAGCAGGTTACTTTAAGTAGCAATGGGTGAAGAACAGTGAGGGAGTGAAGTTGGGAAAAGTAGCTGCAGCCAGGCAGAAATGCTTCTCACCCCATTTCCCTCATTTCTCTAATTCAAACCTTACAAGCATCCAAGCCAGCATTCCAGCTGCCTGTGATAATTGAGCCACACCATGGTGTTTTCAAGGACATGCCGACATCCAGAGGCAGCCTCACCCCACCCAGGCTCTTAGCTTACAAAAGCAACCGTTAAGACAGAGTGGAGAGGGGTTGTGTCGGAGGAAAGGTGATAAGTAAATGGCATACAGACGATGAAGCAGAGGTGATGTCTGGAGATTGGCAGCTATTACAAGCAGGCAAGAGGACTATCATTCAACTGCCAGGACTACAAGTTATGGTGAGTAGCATATCCTGGTGGGAGTCCTGCTTGGAGCTTTTCTGGGAGCTCAGTAGCAACTAGCAGAACAACCACATTGAAGCAGCACCTCATCCCAATTAGCATAAGAATGTTTGGAAGGAGGCGAAGGTTGTATGCCACTTCACAGACCTATAGACTTTTGCTTGAACTAAGTATTAAAGGACTGAATATTAAAGACATATTTACATGACAACTTCACCTTGCAAGTCGTAGGTGGGTGGAGAGCAGTAGTCTGTTGTTGGGGATGGTGTGTGCTGTAATAAAGCATTTTGTACAGGTTTACTATGCTGTGGTGTGTCCAGTCCTTGGAAAATAAAGAACCCTCCCAAGAACTAAGAATCTTTCTGAGTGGAAAATCTATTTATAGAAAGATATAAAGTTGTTCTTAAAGCTTGTCCACTTTTCTATTTTACAGATGGATCTTTTGCACATATCAATGTCCTACTTTAAAGACACAGGAGGCTACTTTAAGTTTTATGTAAGCTGACCAAGAACAGAACAAAAACCAACAACCTATTTTTAAGAACTAAGGTTACAATAAATAGCACCTTTCAAAACATAGTACCACAAAAGCAAGCTATGGTATAAGTGCCAGAAATAGGTGGAGCCACCAGACAAAAAGTGGGTTGGGTCCAGCAAAAGTGTCCAGGTGTTCTTCTTTGTTATTACCTTTCAGTTTTTTAGATATTGTGAGAGGAAAATTGTTAGTTACCTGAAACCTATTTTAATATAGATAGATATTTTAATCACATTTAATAAAAGAAAAGGCTAGCTTGGAGATGACCTTTGGGGCAATGACAGGAAATAAGTAAACTTGCAAAACTAAGCAAACTGCTGGTGGGAAAAGACGTGACAAGGGAAGTATGGTAAAATATGGTAAAATTAGCACCAAGGAAGTTATGATTCAGTTGCAAATCCTGGGAATCATGTCTGTGGTTTGTGGTTTTTGAGGATAAAAGGGATTGCAACTAAGGGGTCGGTACCACTTAGTCAAGCTGTCTTACCTGACAGCTCGGTCAAGTTGATCTGCATTGCAGTGTGAATCTAAGTAAGTACCTTGTATACTTTTGACTGAATTTTACTTGCTTGTTGAACTAACATTTAATAAAGCTTTTAGAACTTTGAAGTGACTTATGTTCTGGTGTGTCTGTCTCCCGTGTTTAATGTGGTTTTCCCCTGACAATATTCATTATCTATACTCCTTTAGTAGTATTTTCTACTGCATCATTGTTTCCCTTCTTTGTTTTTTCATTGCTGATCACTTTAGTGACATGATGGATAAGTATACCACTAAAACAGGATTGCAATTTTAACCAGAAAAAAAGGGGCTGACCAACAGGCCATACAAAATCTCAGGAGTGCAGAGTCCCCTTTCTTGGCTATCCCTGGCCTAAGAGCCACGTACAACATCTGAGTCAACATTTTTCAGTGCCTAGATCCCCCTTCTGATCATGCTCAGAAGTTTGATTGCCAGGAATGAGTTGCAAACCACATTCACTCACACATGCATGCGTATATACACGGATGCATACAATTTATTTTACTGATTTATATGATATATATTGCATAGGTCTGAGTGGCATAAAACTAGCGATAATTACACCACTAATCCAAATAACAGATATCCAAGGTCACAAAAATAAATGCCAACTTATGATAGGAAAAAAAAACAATAAAAATCAATTTACCAAGACCTTGCTTAACCTCCTAGCCCAGCTGTCTGGGGAATAGTCAGATCTAATAGGATCAGCACCATCCTTTGGAGTGGTGCTGTTCCACAGAGCAGACACTGTGACAGAGAAAGCATGTCCCCTGGGCCTGACAAGATGACACTGTTCGATGGAGAGGACACAGAGCTTGCCCTTCCTACTAGATCTGGTGGGCCAAGCAGAAACAATTGGAGATAGGCAGTCCTGCAAATAGGCTGGTCCTGTGACATGTAGGGATTTATAAGTGATAACCAGAACCTGGAATTGTACCCAGAAATCCACAGAGAGCCAGTGCACCTTGTGGGACAGCAGTGTTACATGAGTGAAATGTGAAATGTCAAGGACTGTTCACACTACTGCTTTATCATTTTTCCCATTTTTCCCCCTCATGTTTTGACTTTTTTCTTTTCTTAGATGATCACCCCCCTCTCCCCACTGGCACCATCTACTTTAATGACCATAAGCCACTGGGCCACCGGGCATGGCCCTCAGCCACTAAAAAAATTCTCTCCTCTAAAGACTCAATACTCAATATAACTGTATCAAACAAATTGAACATGCTGTGAACAGTGTGTGTGTGAGTGTGTATGTATGTATGTATCTGAAAGAGGTGTGTGAATCAAATCAGATCCAATTTTAAATATGAGCTTGGGGATATAGATCAACAATTTCATTTGACACTAATATGAAGCATCAAATCAGATGATTTGATTCAATTTTTCATTTTTTAAGGCTTCTGTGATTCTGAATTGTCAAATTTATTTAGAGGTATCCAATTTGATTCAGTGGTTCAGTTTAAACAGTTGGTCCCGTCTAGAATGGAGATTTGATCTGGAGATTTGATGGAATTGACTTTGAATCACATTTCTAAACTGAAGCTTTGCCCAGCCCTATCAGCTGTCACATTTTAACAAGACTACCTGTGGAACCCAGTGGTTTCAGCAAAGCTGGTGCAACCTAGGAAAAGGTTGAAATGTTAAGCTAAAGGACAGGATGAAGGATCTTTCCTAGTCCTTCCCGAAATAGGATGCTCTCTGCTATCCCCACTTATTTTGATTCTTTTCCAGGCAAACAGGCATACTTCCAGACAACACTAGGCTGCAGCCAATCATCATTCCATTTTCTAAGGAAGTTAAATGGGACCTATTTGAAGCCCAGAAGCATTCTTAAAGACAGACATTTCTTGTTTTGCAGCATACTAGCTTCCATGTCTTACATACATACATACACATGCATAGACATATACACAACTCATGCATTAGGTGATCTGATAGGCACCAAAGGAGGTCTCTGTTGGCACTACCATGAGACTAGAGGACCACCCAGAAGACCTCCATCCTAGAATAAGAAACAGCACTGCATTTAAAAAAAAATGTTGGCACCATTTTTAAAAATAGCATAAATCTATGAGCAGACACAATGCCGTAGCCAATCACCCCTTTCGTTCTTGTATTCTGCTTCATGGAGAGCTCTTTGAAAATGCAGTCATGGATTTCCATCATTGAAAGAAAGAAGAAGAAGAACGATGGACATGATTGTTTGGGGGGGGGGGGAACAGAACTGCCACAAAACAGTGGTATGAGAAGCAAAAAGTAACAATATACTACCAAGCCACTCCAAGGAGTTTGTCTCACTGAAACACATGAAATATCTTTTCTGAGTAAGTTTTTGATAGGACAGATTTTCTGTCACTGGCTCCAGTACACACTTGCCTTGATCAGAATGCACATAATGATGTAATGTCATATTTTCCAATGAACTAGAAAGTAGTGCTTAAAAAAAAAGAAAGAAACTCAGGACTCTTTAGAAATAGACACATATTGGGTCAAAATCAGTGAATGTACATTAAAAGAAATGTACCAAGAAGTCCAGCCTATACTGCTGACGTTGTTAACTTAAAATGGTCATATCCAGCCTAAATGCCTTGGATCTTATGTAACAATCATGTACATGGAGGCATCTGAACAACTGCTACTTACAGAGAAACGCTTTTGTGTCTGAATTTTGAATTACTTGAACTGGAAATATCAAAGGAGGGAACTTCAAAGATGCACTGAATATATATATATTTTGACTGAGTTCAATACATTTCATGTCAGTGCCACTTCAGAGGCACTGATTAACAGAAATGTTGTGAGTTGCAAGTCTCTTTGAGATTCTCTGATTGATCAGGACCCCAGAGAAAAGACACTGACTCAAAGGGTTAGGCTCAATGAAATATATGTGCAGTGTATATTTAAGGTTGCCTCTGTCATACTTCTTCCTACATTTTACTGACGTGGCCCTCAAAATCACAAGTTAATATAAGTGCACATTAAGGCATTAAAATAAAGTATAGTAAGAGCAGTCACTTATTTACTTAACCAACAATGATAGAATCACTGCTAAACTGATCAAACAATGTAGTAATACTGCAAAAATTGACTCAGGATATCTAGGGAAAGAGTTGTTCATAAAGCTGAAGCAAATGGAAAATATGTATCTTGATATACTCTTGAAATGCTGCTCCACAGTGCAGATGATACTAAATAGAAGGACTCTCATTAGATCTCTTGGACTTGGAAAAGGGAATACTGGAGATACTGCCCCACACACACTCCTTTCTCCTGCTATCCTATTTTTACAGAGTATGCACATTAAGTTATCATTAGCCTGTGTTTTTCCTGAATTTTCTGAATAACCTTCCCATGTCCTTTTTTAGAGTGTACATGAACTGAATGATGATAAAAGCAGCTTCAGAATAACCATTAAGGATTTTTAGGGTTCCTGTCCTTCATCCTTATGATTTAATTATTTCCTCTTTGGCCTACCAGAATCAAGAGACCACTGAAACTGGATGCCAAAGCCATTTTTTTAAGTGACAGGAGATTATCAAGTATGTGAGTGGAGAGTAGTTTTAATGAAATGCAAATGAAGTTAAGTTTTTGTCCTGCCTCCCATGTCCTTTTTTAAAGTGTACACTTTCTCACACTTGGAGAAACAACTACTGTCATTCAATGTACAAGTATGACCTTCAGCCCAGAAAATGTTAGCACGTTTGTTCATTTGTTGTACAAGGTTTATAACCAACTCTGGTTATAAGTCAAGGCCAACTATGTGTAGTGTCCAGTTCCCATCCTTGTAATTCAGATTAAAAACAAAACAATTAACACAGCAATATAAATAATAACAATCCAGCATATACATGTGGAGAAAGAAAAAAAGAAAAAAATGTAAAAACCAAAAATACCAGAATTAGTGGCCTCAAAATTAAAAACCCAGTCCTCACCAGAGAGAGCGGCCATAATATTTCAGCTCCCATGGCCTGATGAAACAGGCATCTCTTTCTCTTTCTCTGTATATATAAAATTGTAATGTTTCTGAAGTTTAATTTCAAATATATGAAACATTACAGTTACCATTTGTAAATGTAATTACCATTTCTTTTTTTTTAATTAATCATTTATGTTATGTATAAATTAAATAGCCATAGTATTATGTAATTATTATATAAGAGAACTGCCTACTTTTAAGAAACTTAACCTATTATATCGCTATAAAAGCTATATGGTGAAGAGAAAAGCAATAAGAAAAGTAAAGTCCTATATGAAACTACCTAAAAAAAACAAAGATAAAAATATAATCCAAGGAAACAAAATGAATAAATAAATCATTAAACTAAAGAAGGAAGGATAGATGGATGGAAGGAAGGAAGGAAGGAAGAGGCCACTGACATTATATAACTTTCTTCATATTTTTCAATGCTGCAATTCAATTTTTTAAAAAACAAATTGAACCTAGACCACACAGAATCATATTGTCCACAGAGAATATGCAACAATGACAAAATAACAGTATATATACAATAGAAGTTTAACCAAATTTAAGCAAGAATGGTTCCCATACATACAATACATCACTAAGCATGGCAAATTATTATTTCTTGTTAAATTTTTGCTTGTCCATTTTTACCTTTTATTAACATGTAAAATTATATATATATATATATATATATATATATATATATATATATATATATATTTCCTTTTATTAATATTATACACACACACACACACACAAAGCAATTATATAATGGAGATTTCAATATTATTTAATCAGCTCAAGACCAAAATCTTCATTGTACAACAAATACTTTCTGTAAACTGCAGCAGTTTCTTTTTTCTAATGTTATACTCAATTTTCTATGAAAAAGTCAAATAATTTATGCTTTTAATATCAATATCCTAAATTGCAATTAATATTGATAGAATATTTATTTTTCTTTATTTCCAGTAGTCTAAATTATCTAAGCAATAGAATGTAAATAATTTTAATTAATACTGTACAAATATCATTGTATCAAAACAATATAATGTATCAAGATTTACAACAATATAATAAAAAAGGAAAAAATTAAAAAGTTCCCCTCCCCACCAAAAAGGAATCATATTGTCCAGTCTTGCCTCTCCATTGGTATAAAGCTGATTCAAAGGCTGAGAATTGATACATTTCATTAAGCCAACATTTAGAATCTGGAATACAAGCATTCTTCCATGAGTACACAATTTTTTTTGCCACAGTCCAAGCATGATATATCCAAAGTTCTTCATAGATCAAAATATTCTAATTGTTAAACAAGTTGTAACAGACTTTTTAGAAGCTAGAAGGAAGTTTGCACCTCTTCAGTGATGCCGTGGCCAAGGTACATGTGAGAATGTCCTGACTTTTGTTACAGTTATCAGTCTCCTTGGCTTCCTATGCTTCAGTATAATCCTAAGACTACTGTTCTTATTTAGGAGGGAACATGTTCTTGAGAAATTGTTGGAAAATTACTTTTTCCTTTGCAGAGATGTGGGAAAAATCATCTATTCAATTTCTCTGCCCATCCATTTTCTGTGGAGAATTTTGAAAGATCATTTGAGTCCAATTCTCTTTTTGGCATTGAGAGGTAAACCAACTAAAGTTTCATCCAGACAAGGTAGAAACATCTTATGAACTGGATAGTGAGATTCAATTAATGTTGGTTGGGATTGCATTCCCTTTGATGGACCAAGAGCTGGGAATTTCCATCACTGACTGAGAAGGAACAGGTTGTAGCAGTAGATAGGAATGCTTTTCATCATCTTTGAATAGTATGCTAGTTGCAACCTATCTAGAAAAGTAGGCATAGATCAATTATGAACCATAGAGTAGTATCCAAATTGGTCTATTGTTATTTGTTTTACAAGAGGCTGACTTCAAAGATCACTTAGAAATTTCAGCCAATATGCAGTTCCTCATATCCTTGCTGGAAGTAGAGAATCAGGTTATGCTAACTTGATATGTACTATTACGAGGTCCTTTATTCCATTAACTTGAATTTGCACTCATGTAAAGCCAGCAGCTGATCTAAAGTATCTTTTAACTGGCATGATCTCACACACATATACATGCACATAGAGAGATCTATTAATTCAGGGAAAATTAACATACACATATACTCAGAACCCATGAACAATAGGAGATAAAGTTCATTCAGCAAGCATACTTGAATTCATAAGTTATGGGGAAGAATGAGCTCAGAAAATCACTAACATGTGACAGATTAATAATTTTAAAAAACAGTGGAAAATCAGCCATAAATTGTATAGAAGAGACAAAGCCTTACTTAATATGCGAGCTCTTAGCATACAGACCAGTTGCTAATTCTGAATATCCTAACTTAAGATATTAGAAATGGATAAGAATGAATTATACAGGGAGGGAAGGTGGCAGCAGAGGATATCTGGGGTAGAATGGCTACAAGCACTGGATTGCTGATGAAAATGAGTAGGAATGAAGAAATCAAAACAAAAATCTATAGGTTCTTTATCATTTGTTCTTTATAATTTGCTACTTAAATTTACTGGCTAAGTAATATTACAGATATCCTTGCTAAGATAGCCATCTTGAAAGATGGTTTAGACATAAATTAAAACCACACATGCTAGATTAAGGAATCAGTGACTGAAGATTTCTCATTTTGGCCTTGAATAGCTTCTCAGAATGGGCTGGTGTCAGCTCCTCTTCCTGTCAGGTGAGGGAGGGAAATTCACTTTCCTTTTTAATATGAAAACTTCACTGTAAGAAGGCAACATTTTTGCTGTTAAAATATTTTAAAGGATAGGGTTATGGGGTGGGGTGAGATGAGGTGGACAAAAAGTACGGGTTAATACTAGGCCTAGAAAAAATATGCTTCTATGCTGCCAAGGAAAGCTTCAGACAAAAAGGACATTGATGAATGGGCCACTGGATAGGGTATATCTTCCCATGGAACGAAGGAACACTTCCCTTTTTTTTTTTTTTTTTCCTGATGGGCTTCAAAGTGCTAGAAGGAGGCATATGGGAAAAAGCACCTTCTATAGTGTTCTAGAATTCTCCAGCACCCTGAAAGCAAGATAGAAAAACAGAAGCCCTATTCCCAACCAAGTGTGTGGACTTCTGAATCTGCAGATTTTATCCTAGCATTATCTATTACTTCCATGACAATAGCTCCATTATTCCTTGGAAATTCTCAAGCTATAGTCACAGATTTGCTAAGGATAAACTTGTTGAACTCTCTAAGACTTATTTCTGAATGAACATATTTCAGGATTGCACTCTATGTGTCTTGATTTTAGAGGCAGAGATAAGAATATGTCAATGCTCCCTGCAGAGAAAGAAAGAAGCACTTCAGTGAGTGGACTCTACGCTTATTTTACTTACTTACTTACTTACTTACTTACTTACTTACTTACTTACATACATATATATATATATATATATACATACATACACAGTGGAACCTCCGTTCACGAACGCATCTGTTCACGAACAATTCGGGTCACGACCAGCTCCGGCCGCAAACATTTACCTCCGGTCGCAAACGCCGGATTGGGTGACGAACAGGATCCGCGGCCATTTTCCCTCCTGTGTCACGTGGTCGCAGCTTCCTGTAGGGAGGGGACTCTCCCTCCAAGCAGGAACCGTGGCCATTTTCCCTCCCGTGTCACGTGGTCGTGACTTCCTGTAGGGAGGGGACTCTCCCTCCAAGCAGGAACCGTGGCCATTTTCCCTCCCATGTCACGTGGTCGCGACTTCCTGTAGGGAGGGGACTCTCCCTCCAAGAAGGAAGCACGGCCATTTTCCCTCCCGAGCAAGGTTAGCTTTCTCTCTCTTCGTACTGTACTTTGTGTCATATTTTTGCGGTTTTTTAAAGAAAAAACATGGTTCAGAACAGATTAACCGTATTTACATTGAACCTTATGGGGAAATTTGACTCGGGTCGTGACCAGAAATCGGTTGGCGACCAAATTTGGGGTCGGAACGGATTAACTGTATTTACATTGAACCTTATGGGAAAATTTGATTCCGGTCGCGACCATTTCGGATCGCGACCAGAGTCGCGGAACGAATTAAATTCGTGAACCGAGGTTCCACTGTATATATATATCCTAGGTACTTTTGTACTCCCATCTGCCAGATTACCTAAGTCTGCACTGAAGTGTTGGTGACCCCCAGCATAGTGTTGGAACATGCCTGGAGAAAGATGACAAGGGAAGAACAGATTTCCCTATATATGAGTGTAATGTTGCATGAGGCTTCCGTGTCCTTGCCTGTTGTCTGAATTTAAATGCCACCAAATCTTTAAAGCAAATACTGCTTTTCCAACAAAATGCAGTTTTTGACAGTCCTTTTCTATACATAAGTAGTGGAGTCCAATAAATTTTAAATATTATTTTTTGTTGTATAAGTCATAATCTAAGGTGTGTTGACACTCTTGGTATAGTTAAGACACTCTCCCATAATTTAGGCAATATAGAAGGCTCTAGTTCTGCTATTACAACATTGGAAAGATAAATGTATGGCCCCATTTAGTAATCAGGATTGAAGACCTGATCACACTTGCTACCTATGAGAGGATTGCCTATAGACATAGACTTTGTACAGACAAATATAATGAACTCTGGGACTAATTTATACAAAACACACTGGGTTAAAAAAACAAAACAAAACAGGATACTCACACAACTCTATTAGAAATATATATATATATATACTTGAATAATATTTGTATTAGATAAGCATATATAGGATTGGAACTGGGTATTATTATAATAATATATTAACTTTTTTGTTGAACCTTTTCACTTTTATGTTAAGCACTTCTATGTATCTTTTTCCTTTTTTGTAATAAAAAATAAATAATAATTTTTTAAAAACAAATACTGCTTTTTCTAAGCCTGTAGTGATATGGAATTGGGCCAGTTGGTTTAAATCATATTTTTATTTCAACATCCTCACTATTTGCTGCATCTTATTTTGCACAGCTTTAATTATGGAAATGTTTTTCCTTTACAACAACAAAAGCAAAAAATCAGCTTGTTTGCCTTGAAACTTTTGAGTTTTCCCATTTTTAAAGCAGGCAAAGAGCTTTAACAGCTGGAGGCTCCTTTATTTCTTTGACTGGGGCTAGTGAGAAACTTTGGAGCATAAATACATTCAATAAGCCAATAATTCTGTCTACATTTGCCGCTACTCTTGAGGGTATCTCTCTGTGCTGGCAAACAGAAGGGTAATGGGAATTAGAAGCGGGGGGAGGGTAATAAAAATATAAATCACAAAAGGAAGGAAATCCATTTGGTCCTTGGCAGTAAAGACACTGCTCAGCTAATCCATGCTGAGTGCAATCCAATACTCCTTTATATAATCCTTTGCTTGTGGAAGAAAATTAAAGTTTAATGCAATAACAGCTGACCCAAATCACATTGGTTGCCCAGAAGCAGATTAAAGAATAGTTAAAATCATACAAATCTAATTTCTTCATTTTTTTTTAACTTCGCTCTGTAGCATCCTGATTCTTTAATCCAAGCCATCAGGTTTTGATTATTATGAAGCATACAATATCCATGTAAAACAGAGGAGGAGGAGGAGGAGGAAACTGGCCACAGACAAGAATGATTGTTATACAAATGGTACATCCTGAGGTTCTTAGCATTCTATGTATCTTCTAATAGAGATACATAATTCCCTTTTTCAAATGAGTTAATTCCATATTGGTAGTGTGCTGAATGCAGATGTAATCATAGAGAAGACCCATTACAATCATTAGGACTTCAGGCACATTTGATTAGCTTAGTCTATTGATTTCAGGGGTCTTTTTTCAGTATGACTAAGTCTGGATTCAATTTGTTGTTTTAAAATGTCAGTGGAATAACATCAAGTATATATTTTGGCATGCCACACTGGTGGACTACAGTTTAAGATTTAGATAATTGTGGACCATAGTAACTGGGCAGTATGAGGTTGTGTGTAAGTCATAACCAGCTGTTTGAATGGTTTGTAAAAAAAAAAAAAAAAGATTGGCTATCTGTGTAACTATTGTAATTGAGTTAAATGTTCCCTATAACTAATTATGTTCAGCCGTCTGGCTGCAGCATTCTAAACCAAAAAAAAAAAATTCTGAGTGGGTAACATTTCTGAACCAGAGGAAGAAGTTTAGAAAGCACCACCATCTGATCTGATCAACGAAGAGAGGAGTGCATCACCATATGATCAAACTCTGCCCAGCCTGACCCTGACCCAAAGACAAGAACTGTAGTTCAGTCCTGTTCAAGGTTGAGGTCACTGAAATGATGCTGACCTCCCACTGGCAGTCATACCTTCGGCATAACATATTTGCCCAACTCTGTGCAAACTAGCTTTCATCTGAGCACGGACCATGCATTAACAAATCTTGGCTCAAGTGTGGAATGTGTGACTACCTGCAAATAATTATTATTTGAATGAAGTCAGCGGAGTTCAGAGCTTAACTACGGCACTCATGTGATGAAGGATTCAATTTTTTCGAACGCCTGAACAGGGATTAAGCTTATCTAGAATCAGTTGGAATGAAGATGGGACTGAAGAAAGGCTAAGTATAAGTGCTTCTGATCAGAGAACATTCATTACTGAAAAACAAGTCATAATTTTGGTTTCTGTTGTCAGGATTGCTTGCTTTCATCATCCCTTGGAATTTTGGACTCCTCTTCAACTTGTTTTATAGATTACCATATCTTTGACCTTGGTTATCTTTCCTAATTTCCATCTTCAGAACCTGATTTTACCTGCTCTGTCCATGTGACTTGTTGACTTAGACTCTGATTGCAAAATGCTAAGTGTTGAGTTTACCTCCTATCTCTGCAAATTCCAGTAGAAATTTTAGCCTCAAGCAAAACACAACTCTGCAGAGAGTGTGTTGCAGTAGCCAAACAAGTTATATGCAAGGCATGTATCATCGTGGCCTGATCTGACACCAATGTGAATGGACATAGGAAGCACGTCAGGCTCAGCTGAGTAGTAAATTCCTAGCCAGCACTGAAAAGTGGAGATTCAGGTTAAGGATTGAATCTAGGAGTACAATCAAACAAAAATTTTGATTTTTCAAGAGCAGTAAAGCCCTATTTCAAAAAGAGTAAACTCTAATTCCCTAATCTACCTTTCAATTAAGCAAGAGGATCTCTTTCTTGCGTGGATAAAATAGCCTTTATTCAGGCCATTTCCAAATTTCAGGCCCCCAACATGGATTAATGGAATGAGTGGTATAGTTGGGCATCTTCTCTTTGTGTTGGTGTAGCATGTATGTGTGTCCATATACTTCACTTTGGAAAAAAATCTAACATCAGTTGTCTATAGCAAAATTTACTTTTTGGAACATTCTGATCTTACTTTCCCACAGCTGTCATATTGGCTATGTTATCCTTTCAATTGCTTCAGATCAATTAGCTCTATTTGTTAGCTCTAATTTTTTTAATATTTTGTTTGTATGTGTTAATAGATATTAGTATATATAATTATTAACAGCATCATGTTCAGATCCAACATAAAGTTGCTGAAAGCCTCTCTCTCTCTCTTTCCATACATACCAATTAGAATACTAGGAGGGGTATATGCAGGGTGTGGTCAAAAAAGTCAGGATGGTGGCCATGCCGCAAAAACAATTCCACCTGTTTTTTACATGTGTCACACCATTGTGGCCATGATCTTGACTTTTTTTACTATACCCAGAGGACACCCCTGAGTACTAGAATAACATGACAATGTAAATAAAATACCTTTTTAAAGGATAGTTTCTGGTTGTGATTTCACTATATGACTTGAAGATATAAATATAATCCAGAAAATGCCACAGAAGTACCTGCTATATAATAATGAAATAATTGTTTATTCAGTATGCACTATTGCAGGATAAAATTCCAGACAACTTAACATCATCTGAGCTATTTATTTATCAGCAAGTTTGAAAGTACAGCGTGTAAATCATCCAACAGCATAGCTAAGTGAAACTGCAAATATAAATATTGATATAGAGAAAAGGTTCTAACTTCTGTCACTCCACCATCCATGTCTCTTCAGTCGTAAAACCATCAAAACCTTTATTAGCCTTTAAAAATAGTTATTGTTACAATCTGTTCTGATGAGTTGGCTTCAACCAGCAATGGCAACAATTCAGAGCTTGAAAGTCTCCTGAGTGTCATTTGATCCAAAAGCCAGTTCCTTGTGTGTTTGGCCACTTGTACTCTTGGCTTCCTGTGCAGGCTGGAAAAAGTATTAAATGCAGTTGTAGCGCATCCCTATTCCCTGCTCTCTCCCCTTCTAATCCCTTTGTAGGCTTCCCAGCTTAAGCTGCAAATGTCATCACACGAATGCAGTAGTTGAATCCAACAGGTGGGGTAATAAAACATGACATTTCCAGCCAGTTTAATTGTACAGGGTGTGATGGGATAGCTTTCAGTACAAACAGGACTTGGTTTATGTCTGTGAGGCTGCAGCTCTACTCTTCTACTATGTTTCCACATGATGTAGGGTGTAAATTTCCCACCTACAATATACTTTATGACCTTTCGGGTGATGAAACCTCTGACCTATAGCATTCTCATCTTTGCTGGTTCAGCTGTTGGGTGGTGACAACTTGCTAGACTCTGTGCCAGGGCTAACTATGATTTACTGCACATAAGAATTAAAGCATTAGCATGAGATTCCTGTCCACCCAGCCCTAAAGGGTTTTGGCGGCTGTACAACTGATTCTCTAGAGGAAATTACAACAGACCAGGATTTGCTGTGAGCCTATTGCCGCCTAGTGCCAAAACAGTTCATAAATTAAACTGGAATGCACATCTAGAATATGTTGTCCCCCCACTTTTGATATTATGACAGTTTCACAGCCTTTCTGAAGGCTGCTCTTAACAAACAAAATGTTCTTGTTTCAAAAATAAATGCATGGGGCCTGTGTGGTGTTTCTTTTTATCACAGATATTAAATCTAGAATACTTCTTAATATGCAAAAACCAGGCTGATGGGCCTAAACTCAAGAATCCATAACAATGCATAACTAAACTTTCATTGACCTTGTTCTTAAATATATACCAGTTCCAGCCTCCATGTGACATAATACAGAAATAATTAATTTCCCCCTATAATGATTTCTAGAGTTTATTGATAGATACTTGTAAACAGTAACAATACAGATAAAATAGCTGATCAGTCTAAGTGTGAATGTGTTGCAAGTCAATTGATCTAATAATCTGAAAAGCAGCACAAAGAGATAGCAAAGCCTACTGAAATATGTTGTTTGTTTGTTTAATTAATTAATCCTCACAGTCCAGAGGACCTCACAGAAGGCTACAATCTATAAGAATGGGATAAAATAACAAAGCCCAATAAAATAAATAAATAAATACATACATACATATAAATACACAGGAATAAAACAAGTAACTAACGGTGAGGCATTTATGGGGCAGGCTTAAATTATTCTTAGCCTCGCTGGTATTCAAGTCATATCTTCCACCTTATTCTTACACCATTGTATGACAGCGTGACCATGTATAAAATCCATCAGGTTGGTCATCCATTAGCTTGGTTGGGAGTCAAGAGAGGTAAGTAGAAGACTAGAGCAGTGTTTCTCAACCTCAGCAACTTTAAGATATGTAGACTCCAACTCCCAGCATGCTGGCTGGGGAATTCTGGGAGTTGAAGTCTACGCATCTTAAAGTTGCTAAGATTGAGAAACACTGGACTAGATGATACAGACACAGAATAGGGATTAGCAATGGAGGCAGCAAGTTTCATGTTGGCATAGTTTTCAGCTGATTTAGAAATAGGTGGATAGCATTATATCTCAAGAATGGGGAAATGACCTATATCTCCAGCGCTTTATGACACTGAAGTTGTGCTCTTAGAAAAGCAGTGTTCTGTGACAACTACTGCATTGAGGCAGGAGAGAAATGGAACCACTGAAAAGTGTATTGGACTTCACTGACTGGGCAATAGCCCTTCAAATCAGAGGGCAACAATGGATCAGGCAAATAGGACCAACCAGTTCTGATATCCCAGGAATGAGACGTGAATTACAAGTTGTTCAATATGGTTCTGCTTGTTGTTAAAGAATTCTTGTGAGTAATTCCTCCTGTCCAAAGCTGGCTTGTGAAGTTTTAGCTTGCTGTGTTTCATTAAAAAAAAAAAAAACACTGGGAAAGTAAGCTGGTGCTCTACTTGGGTATAGTTATGCTATTTTAAAGTTCATCTTTTTATGTGTATATCTGGCATCCTAGAATTTGTTTGCTAACTTCTTAGAGAAACCATGTTAACATTTTGATTCTTATGTTTATATCTGTATTCATTATTGTTGTTGTAATTTATATCCTACTCCATTCTAAAGATTCTGAATAGCTCACAATTAACACCATTTTATTATTACCATTTTCCATTGTACAAAACTACCTCAGTCTGTCTAAAATTCATCACAGGTATTCCATGTAGCAAAGGCTAACAAAAGCTGCAGATTTCATCAGATTATATTTATGTCTGAAAGCAATCAAGTTCTAGCCTCCTTTAAAATGCACAAATTAAAAGAGTATAGATTAGATGAAAGTTGGCATTCTTGATCCCATCTTGCCTGCCACTTTCATTCAGTTTGGCTGGAAAATAAAATGCTACAGACATCTCAGTTGCTTCTGGTTCAGTTTAACAAACCTTACTCCAAGTAATCTACTATAGCCTTCCTCTACTCCATACTGCCACTTTAATACCATGCTTCTATTGGAATTATACTGATTACAGTAATAGTACAAGATACTATGGACAATTCATCACAGAAACATAGTGTCTCTGTTGGGAGGGAGGGGTGGTTAGCCCCATTTCAGTTTAAGACAACTTTCTCCAACTACTTTGCTCCAGATATGTTGGACCTGCATTTTCAGAATTCCAAGACAAGATGGTTGAGAATTCCAGACGTTGTGGTCCCATCATATCCAGAAGGCTACATATTGAGAAAAAAAAATAATGTAGGGAGTGAAAATAATGGCAGGTTTTTTTTTATTTTACAAAACAATAAAAGCGAAGGTTTCAGAATTCTGCTTCAGTAATAAAATAACTTTTTTTAGGGGAAGGATACATTCTGGAATTATTCTAATGTACCATAAAAAGTTGTGATAATAAGTCTTTGTGATTCATTCAGATATTAAATATGTACAATATGTTTTCATTATGCAGTTACCAATGTTATCCTCAAAACCCTTTAGATAGTTGGATTTTATTTTACTTTTTCTTTTTTTAAAAAAAAGCTTGATTGTTTGACACTGCAAACCACAGGACTGTGACAGCACCTGCTGTTCAGAGGTGCTCAGGCACACTGTAAAAATATGTTTCTTCTTTGAAGTGTCTCTTGCCTTCTAATTCTATGCCAGAACTTCATCTGAGCAATCGAAATGGGGAAGTCTTGGCTGACAAAGAACACTGATACGTGACATTAGTTCACCTATCTATTGTTTCTAGTACAGCTTTTTAAGTTACATCTGCTTTACCGTAACAGATAACATCATCCCACATCTGAATAGAAATGAACATTTAGAAAAAGTTCCAGCTGGTTCCAACAGTCCTCTACATTCTCAGATAAGCAAGACCAAGAGTCCTCAGCATTTCTGACACTGTTCCATAAGTCCCTGCTACTTGGTCTCTCTTTGGTTTTCTTCTTTCTTAAATTAAAATTTGCAATGAGATGGAAGTTAGAACCTCATGTCAAAAAATGTTGGAGTAGAAAAAGGTAATGTCTAATTTTGATAAAAGCATGAAAAATGTGGACTGAAGCTATGCAGTGGACTACATGTACTATATTCTAAAACTTCCATCTCTTTAGGAAATGTTGGGATTTTTGGTTTTTCATTTCTCATCCTCCCAAGTTCACATTTTCCTAGTCACAATTTCCTAGTCACAATACAATCTTTGAAAAACAAAACATTCTAGCATAAAGAAATGATATAAGCAAACTAAATATTTCTTTAGATTAAATATTTGAAAAAATCATATTAGTGTTTACAGTTCATCAAATAAGTATACATTACTTAAAACTTTTAGAAGGTATCATTGCTGTGTTGATCCATGAAAAAAATCTAATGTACTTGTACATGGGTCAATCAAAAATAGCATATAAAGGTAGGCAAGCTTTCAAGTTCTCCAGAATTCATCTTCAGGCAAAATGTTAATAAAGCAAGGGAATAAGGGAAAAAGAAGTATTAAAAAAAGATAGGCCAGTTGTTATATCATGAGATCTAAAGTTCAAAGTCATTCTGAGACAAAATTTGTAGACTGAATGCAGTTGTTACTGAAAGGTGTCATCGCTATCAATTCGCACCTTGCATCCATGGACAAATAAAATGGCTGTCTTGGTTTTTTCAGAGTTGTGGAAAACAACAGCCTACTTCGGAAAAACATATCCATGTCTATTCTGGCTAACATGACCAAGCTGGGTTTCAGATAGTGAATCATCTCCTATTCTATTTTCCCCTAACTTGGGATTGTTTTGTAAGTACATATTACTTTCTTGTATAGTGAAGGGAATCTGCTTTTTCATTCATATATATTCCATACCTAACAACACAGAAACAACTGACAAATAAAACATTCAGTTGGATTTCAATGTTATAATTGCTTTTAAAATAGTGAAAATTCTTAATTTTTATTTATTACCTGACCTAGATTTTTTAACAGATTTGTACTGAGCAAATGGAAGGAAGGAAGGAAGGAAGGAAGGAAGGAAGGAAGGAAGGAAGGAAGGAAGGAAGGAAGGAAGGAAGGAAGGAATTTACACTGAAGTGCATATTTACTATTGATGTCAAATTTCATCTTGATATTAACAACTTCACAGCCTATTGCCAAGTACAAATGGTAAAGTTGCCATTGGATGCAAAAAGAAAGTATGATTCTGGATTGGCTTCTGACACTGTTTCTGACAAAGGTGATTGATCTGTGGGATGTGCCTGTATTGTTACTATAAAATTGAAAAATAAGGTTGAATAAGGTTGAATAAGAAAGCAATCTCTTATTGAAGCCTACTAACAGGACAGCTATTTACTGCAGTTTAGTCAAGCTGCTCCTATTTACAAAAGCAAAACTAGAGAGGCCAAAGAAATTATATGTTCATCACTCTCAGCAAATGCTAACATGTTATCACAGAAATAGGACGAGGCCTTTGAATACTACACACCAGAGCAATTAGAGTAATCCCTAGGTGTGTTTGAAGGATGAGAACAGAATACCAAAGTAATTGCATCAACAGTCTCTGAGAATAACAAAAAGTTGATATTCTTGGACTGTTGAATTGTCCATTTGGGTTCAATTTGTATATTGAAAAATAATTAGCTACTGTTCAGAAAAGGTGATTGGGACACTGCTTTAAAACCACATATTGTTAGAATCTCCATAAGAGAAGAGGTTCTTGGTTAACTTAGCACATACTCCAAACTGTTCTATACCACACCTTCCCAGCCCTTATCCTTCCTTCACAGCTGCTGTAACATAGTAATGCACTTTACTCACACCATGACCAAAGCCTACAAAATAATGAATTCCACAAACAGAATGTATCACCTGGGACATTCTCTAGTCAGTAACTACAAGTTAAGTCATAATTTGATTGTTTCCACTGAATTTTGGCAATTGACAGGTTATTATTATAAATTTAGTTGTGTATTGTTTTAGAAGATACAGTCCAAAGAGCTATTGCATGTTATTCCATTTAAAAGAGATCATGCTGTTACCAGCTATCATACTATAAGATTTTTTTTCCTCATAGTAAGCCAGAGAAGCACAGCTGTAAGTTGAGGCATACAATCCAGAACAATTTCTTCCTAAAACTTGGCTTGATTAAATTCACAGTAAGTCAGAAATTCCTGCAAGAACTCAATAGTTGTTCCCAAGAAACATATATCAAAAGCAGCATCAATGCTACTGAGCTGGCAATAAGAGATAGATTATCTCCAAAGCAAGAATAACCATAATATTGTCCTGGATTGCTTTGATTAGACCTTGAGAGTACTTTTTGCTGTGATTTTTGTCCTATCCATACGTCTGAGTCCAGGGCAACATACTGGAAATTGCTGTTCAACATCCAAGCATTGGCCAATGTATCTGACAGAATTTTATCTTCCCTCCATAGCCAGAGAGAAGGTCAGCTTCAGAGTGAGGTGCCACCAGATTGAATCCAACTTCATTAATTCCCTTAAACATTGACATAATAATTGATTATGGGCTGGATAAGAGTGAGGAAGTTGTATAAAGTGAAATGCTAAATAATTACAGTACTGCTTTGAGATGTTTGTATCAGTCCTAAGAAAGACATTGTCCAGGTGTCATTTAAAAAATATATACTGAAAGAGAGCAGAGGGAATACACTAGAACAGTGTTTCTTAAACTGTTTTCTCTCAGGACTCCTACCCACTTTTAAAAATTATGGAGGACCCCAAAAGAGCTTTTGTTTGTATGGGTTATATTTATCAATATTTACCATATTAAAAATTAAAATTGATTCATTTGCTGCCGCTACTGCTTCTCACAATTGTTTGATGGGATTTTAATATTGTATTATTTTTCAACATAGGCTAGCAAATAATTTTTATTTCCTGAACCCCTGAGAGGGTCTTGGGGGACCCACAAGAGTCCTAAGACCACACTTTAAGAAACACTGCACTAGAAGATCTGACCTTACATTCTTGTATGCATTTTTCATGCCTACAGTCAGCCATTTTGCACTTTGAGTGTGAATGACCATGACTTGACGTGATCCTGGTTTAGATATAATTTAAGTTATTCCAACAGTGAAGATACGTGGCATCATTGCATCCTAAGAAACCCTCGAAAGAAAACTTTAGAATAGAATTATTGATATATTCAGGGTGAGCTCACGTCATTGTTCAAAGCCTTCGTTAAAGATGCTGTATATAAGGTGGGCAAAGAAAAAGTCTTCCCCTTGTAAATGTGCACAGTAATGCATAGACATCTGTCTATGGGCTAGATAGTATGACTGATATTATGGCCTCTTGGTCAATATGGAATACATCCCTTCTCCCAATTATTTGTGGAATACCACTTTGTTTGTTTAGCGAAGGGAGACAGAGATATGTAGTTGGGTGTATTATCACTTGTTATTTTAATTGTGGATATTTATATTTTTATTGTTTTTATTGTCTTGGATTTTAATTGTAAGCTGCCCAGAGTCACCCTCTAGAGGAGATGGGCAGCATATAAATTTAATAATAAATAAATAACATAAAATAAAATAAAATAAAATAAAATAAATTATTAATAGTGTCATGCCACACACTAGTGAAAGCAGCTTACTTTTTTTAGATTGTTGTGTGACTATTTCAAGGAATAAAATGCTATAATGTGGATAATATGTAATTGTGGAAGAGCTTTTTACAATTATCATTATTCACAACGTCCACCCTACTACTACCACCACCAATAAAGCAGTTAAGACATGCAAGATTGTATATAGGAAAGGTGTGTGTGTGCATGTATGTGTATATATATATACACATACGTACACATACATACATACACACACACATACATACACACACACGTTTCTGTACAATAAAAGCAATTTTGTCAATAGAAAACAACATGACCATACAAAAACACACACAAATTAAGATACAGCCCATTCACAGATAAATACAGTGAGTAGAGCGATACCTGAATCCTCTTCAAACTAAAGTACATTACTGGCTGGAGATAAATGGGGTGAAGGTATAAGCTGAAGCTCAATCCCGAAAAGGCAATGCAGCTGTCTATGAAGGGTTCCAGTAGGTTTAAATTAAGGATGGGGCAAAATTTTATGAAATTCTCAGAAATTCTTACTGCTTTGAATTTGGAACACTTGCAATAGAGGTTAAAATGGTCTGTTTGGAACTCATAGCACTTCTGATAAACTTGCAACAGTGTTAGAATATTTCAAGTTCTGATCAGGTTGAAAACAATCAGTTTTGAGATCAGAATGGGATATTTTGGAGTCAATATAAAACTATTTTAGTCTTGAAAGGTTTAATCTCTGTTTAAATGCCATGAATGATTCATGCAGACTGCACTGGAACTTTGTTTCTCATACATATTTCAGGCCATGTTGTGCTTGCAATGGCCTCTGCAGTGTGGGGTCAAACCAATCAGTCTGACAAAAGCAACATCAAACTGTCATCAGGCAAGTCCTACGCTTTTTTGCATGCTCTGTGATGTCACACACATGTCCAAAAGGAGCAGAACTTGCGTCATGGTAGCATGACACTGCTTTCATCATTTTGATGAATGCAACTGGAACTATAGACACCCATGTATGTTTGGTTTCCATTTAAAATAGCCAAACCCAACTGGACATGCTCAGACATATTTGGCCAATACAGCAATCTGTCCTTGGAGGTAAGTCAGTGGATAAATCATATTACTTTGCTAAACATATAACAGATTGCATACCCTTTTCAAAAATAGATGGGCAGCTTGGAAATGTTTCTGCCAGGAACAGCATCAGCAGTGCTCTAGTGTATCCAGATTAGATTACTGTAACTTGTTCTATGTTGATTTGCCTTTGAGAAGTATACAGAAGTTTCACTTACTTCAGGGAACTGCAACCATTCTTTTGTAGGATGCAAAGCATTTGGAAAATTACACAGTATTATTTCAGCTTCACTGAACATCAATTTTATTTTCCGGATTAATTCAAAGAGCTGACTTAAACTCTTAATCAGCCTTCCTTAACTTGGTGCCGTTCAGAGCTGTTGGCCTTCAACACCAATAATTTCTATTACCCCACTGTAACTGGTCATTGGTGATGTTGGCTAAGATTTATGCAAGTTCAAATTGAACATGTATGTCATGTTTCAGCCTAGAGAAGGTATCTAAAGCTCCATCTACTTCCATGCTCATGTGCCTTCATACTCCAGTCAATCCTGGACACTGTCAGTTGCTCTGTTCCACTATCCAATGGAAAGGAACACATAACTAGGGTTTTATCTCAACATGGCACTTATTTCATTTTAACTTATTTTATTTTAATTGTTGTACGCCACCCAGAGTCACTTTGTGTGAGATGGGCAGCTATATAAATCTGATGTATAAATAAATAAATATTGCAGGATGCCTTTCTCTACAGAAATCAGTCTGGATGCATCACTTTCCCTAATCTGACAAGCATATTGTATGTCTTATAAAAAATGGCAATGATTTGTTCTTTATATTTGTCTTGTGAGGGCTGGGTCATGCTACTACTGCTTAGTTTGTTTTATCATAATTGTGGTCAGTTTTTAGCAGATTTTGTTAGCTATCTTGCAGGTTGTCTGAAGGAGAACAGAACATTTTAGATATTACTGAGTTTAAATTATTTTTTTAATGGAATTGGTAGCAAAATAGGAGAGTGAATTGGAGATATTATTCTAAAGTGAGCACACACTTGCTTCAGCCTAGCAAGCCTAAAAGATACTTTCCATAGGATCATATTCCTATGATTAAAAAAGAGTGAACTGCAAAAGGGCAATTCATCTCTAGATTTAGAAGAGAAACTCCAGCCGCTTCTAAAGAATTATTTTGAGAAGCAAGCTAGGTCTGTGTGAGCCACTCATATCCAGATCAATATGATTTAAGTTAATCATTGATTTCAGCAGGTCTGTTCAAAGCATGACTAATTCAATATACAATTTACTGCATAGAATATTTTAAGTAATGTATGAATATTAAAAACAATGGTGTCTAAAGAAGGAATGGCCAACTGGCAGCTCATCTGGCCCAGCTCTTACTTTCTCTGCCCCCTGCCTTTCTGGACTTAAATATCCATTTCCATTATTTATACATTCAATTTATAATAGATCAAATGAGCCCTGGATGTTCTAAAGTGGGTTCTTAAAATTGTCCATTTTATACAAAATAGACAATTGTCTAAATCAGAAGCCTTTTTTATTCTCTGTATTTCAATAGCACTCCTATTTCCATAAAAGAAAATTAACAGCATGACTGCATCTCAGTAGGGCAAAAATCATATTTTGATATTTGAACAATGAATAACAATACTAGACATTAATCATAAATAGTTTAATTTCATCATATTTCTCTCTGCTGAAAGTCCTTTTCCAGTGTAAAGGGATAATGTTACAAGTAGCAGACAAAATCAAAGAATCTGATTTCTTTTCATTTCTTCTTTGTCCCTTCTCACAAAATTCTTCAAAGCTTTAACAAGCCTGTTTTGTAAATCCAATATAAGAAAATTATCCAGGTCATTCTTTTGGTTTGTTATTTGTATACCTCTTTTAATTATTAAGGTATGAGCTGGTTTCTTTTATATGTCCAGTGTAGCATCTTTTTCCATGTTATTCTTGTAGCTTGTCATTTTTAAATCCACTTTCAAATCAGTCTCAATCATGTTAGGTAATACTTATTCCTGTTTCATAGTACCTTTTAAACACAGTCTATCTATAGAGGCAGACACTCTTAAAGTTAACTTCTGGGTCCATTGTTCAAAAATATCCTTCAGTATGTCCAATGTTAAAATATTTTGCTTCATTCTATATAAGTAAGTTGGGTTTGAGTGTTTTAATTTAATTTTAATTTAATTTAATTTAAATTAAATTAAATTAAATTAAAACCCTTTAATTGTAATCTTTAGTTCCTTCTAGTTCCCTCTATGTCCAATTTTTAAAGTCTTATCTTATTATTTTTTTAAGAATTCAAAACAAAAGCATTTCCCATGGGAGGGATTCTTTATAATTAATTCCAAAATCTTATTTCAAATTTATCTGGACCCTTGGTCCATTCGTAACTTTCTAAAATCAAAGTTTTAATCACCCTTTTGCTGTTTATTCCAGAAAAAAATAATTAAGTCCTTAAACTTGCATTTAAAACTTCTTTTGCTAAGAATTGAAGGAAACTCACCTGGTGCTATAAAACATGTTGATCCAAAGGTTCCTAATAGCTGAAAAGCAGTTAACAAGCAATTTCCAAAAGTGATTAGAAAGGGCAGTACACAAACCCAGTATCCTTTTAAAGGCACCAACCACAGTTTCAGCAAGACGCCTATTCCCTCATCTTCCAGAGCTCTAAACCTACCAGAGACCACTGTCTTGTGGTCTCCTTGTGAGGAGCAACTGTCTGAAGCACTTGTGGGCAATCTCAAGTCCTCTCCTTGTCCAGAGAGGAATTGCAAAGAGCCAGTCAACTTGCTGGCTCTTCATTCTGCTGCAGTTGTCGGCTCTTCAGTTCTCCATTTCTTCCCCAGAAGTTCAAAATCAATACTTTTATTCATGGGGTATCACACACCATTTTATTATTTAAGGACAGCACATCACTGCAGAATTTTAGAACTGCCAAATTAGAGTTTTCTGCATCAGTTTTCTGCCATTTATATCTGCAGCCCAGATGTAAATCAGGAGAGGCAATATAATTGGTCAAAAACATAGGCCCAATCCCAAAATGGGCACTTATAAAATAAGAACAGGATAAATTGATTTTTTAATCTCTTTCCCATGTTGGAATGAATAATTCTTCTCTCCAGCATCTACTTTTTCCCTTATCTACTTTTAGCACTGCAAGAAAAACAGTCACCCAAGGAGGAAATTCAAGCCTAATCTGAACACTGAGACAACAACCTTACACAAAAGTATGCAAGGATATTTTGTGAGTCTGTAAAGCACATACATAGCATGTCAACATCGTCTTTCACTTCAAATGAAACAAAGGCTCTTTTCTGTGATTTACATGAAAGCATCAATTTACTTCTGTTATTATCTTCTTCTTCCTCTTCCTCCTCCTCCTCTTCCTCTTTCTCTTAATTACCTCAAGACAAATGCAGTCCTTTAAAATGCTAACTGTATTGTACTGAAGCCCAAGAGATCAAATGGTACACATGTAATGCGGCCTAACCAGTTTGTCTTAGCAAGACCTTACAGTGTTGATTGGAAACAGCTGAACTAAATCAACAGCTACCTTGAGCTAAAGGCCTTTGGAGAGCAATTAGAGTCAAAGCCTGGTTTTTGAACCCAACAGGCTCTGTCAGTCTCAGTGATTTGTGTTTGTTGTACTCAGCCTCATTTCCTGCATGAAACATGAAGCTGTAGACCAGGGTTGGGGGCAGGGGCTGAAATTCCCAAGATTCAAAAATATTTGACCTCAGTGCATTTGCAAGCATGAAAGTACACATGTCTAAATGACCATTTTGGTTTGTAGTACAAAGTTCTATTGATGTTGGCAGACACAGCTTCCCTATGTCAAAGCCACATGAATGGTTTCAGGTTTCAGCCAAAAAAACGTTTTCCACATGCTTCCATGTCGGCCAATGTACACAGGAGATTCTGGAGGGCTCTGGCCAATAGGCTGCCTTCTTGGGAATCAGGGAGATTGAAAGAGACACATGGCTAATACAGTCTAATTATCTACTTGAACATTGCTCCAGATGTATCCGGTTTCTAAAAATAGTGCAATTAAAAAAAGAAATTTATTATTTCTCTTTATTGCACTGCAAGAGTGGCATGAAAAAAATAACTTGCCTATCAAAAGAATAATTAGGCCAGTATAATTCTACAACTGCCTTTAAAATCTGTCAAACAAAACAGACCTCCCTATGAGTTGACTATCTGATATTTCTCATTTGAATTAGCCTCTGAAACAAAAACCATGACGGAACGTGGAGATTCTTTTTCATAAAACAATGCAGGTCACTGTTCTAAGTTAATTTCCTCCATTTGTGGTTCCTAATTTGATTTTAGGTTGCTCAGTTTGATACAGAGTTGAGTGTCTTGATGCTTTATTTCTTCCTTTTTCTTTCCAGGAACAAACAATACTCCTTGCCTCAGATGCTAGCCTAGGTATGATGTAAGCACAGCTTCCATATGCTGAGCTTTACTTTCAGGCCTCAGGGGTGTCCTCAGGATATGGTAGAAAAAAGGCCCTGCAAATAAAAAACAGGTGGAGCTATCTTGATTTCTTCGACGACACTCTGAGGATACCCCTGTAGCTGTATGCATTTTGCGAATGAAAGATAGCCTTTTCCCACTTCTAGTACCAAATTCATGCACCCATCCAGCGCACTGTTTCTGTTCATGCCCAAATTGCTTGTTGTATCAAATCAACAGATTACTTTCCATTTGCCACCAAACTACACATTAGGAGTTATCTGTTAGTAGGGTAAAATATGCCATCTTACTGCAATATTAACTCAGATCCAAATTAGCACAGTTTTTCTATAATTTATTTAAAATATTTGTGTCCTACCTTTCAGATCTAAGCCCTACAAGTTATTTAAAAGTTCAAAAACAGGCTGCTTGCTATTTGGATGTCAAGAATGCCATCACAATGAAAGAGTCACCATTTGTATAGCTATCAGCCTTTTCTCCCCACTCCCACTCTCACACCCCGAAGTTGTCAGGTGCCAGGGCATCCTCAAATGCAGTCAAAAAAGCCAAGATCATGATCACAACTGCACAACTGAAGCTGTCCCTTTTATATGGGTCAAACATGCAACACACATAAAAAGGGATGAGGCTTCCATTGTGTGGTTGTAGACACCATCTTGACTTTTTTTTACCTGCCCCATGGATACCTCTGTCAGGGATCAGTGGAATCCTACATGCTTATGTCCACACACCACTTAATTCAGTTTTGTTTACTGTAGTATATCAGTGTGTCATTTTATTATTTATTTATAAGGCTGCCCATCTCAAGTTCATGATCCTGGGTGGCTAACAATAATTAAAAACAACATAAAAACAAACAAACAAAAATAAAGAAACAACAGCATACATATAGTTTATATTTATTCTATTTGAATCAAAGTATGATTATAAGGTTACCCTTACTTCAGAGATGAGGAATCTTCAATCTTCCATATGATGCTGCATTATAAATCTCAGCACCTCTGCCAGTAAGGCTACTAATAAACAATGCAGAAGTTAGAAAATCAGTCATATCTATAGGGCCACAGTTTCCCATCCTATCTTATTCTCCTTCATAAGTTAAAGAAAACAATCTACATTTGAATGTCCTCTTTTATTTTGGATTCTGTATCTCATCTCCCATTTAATCAGAATGCTTGTGCATTACAATGTTGATATCCTTTTGAAGACAAAGCTACAACCTTACCATAACGCCTGACCAAGTGAAAAGGGGTTAGAAAAAGATTTCAAGCCTTCATTTCACTGCTTGCAGAATAACATGATAATCAAAGAATTGCCCATCACTATAAAACACGTTTAGATCCTCTGTGATATTAGTAGAAGATATATGTAAGTTTTGCTAACTGCTTTTGTTTTTCCTTTCTCAGATTCAAGGATTTTGCTTGTGATCACCCCCTACCCCCCAAAAAAGCAAAGCTATAATATGCTGGCAGGATTTTGTGTAATTTTAGTCACATCCCACAAACCACTACGAATGTCATCTCTAATTTCCACCATCAACCACCAGGTTAAGCAGAGTTGCCAAACTAATTGAGTGGTATCACCTAGCTACTGCAGCTGGCATAGTCAAATGACATACAAACAGCATGCAAACACACTAGATCTGGCAGATTTGCAAGAGATATTTTTTGGATAACAGCACCCCATTGAATTATGCAGGCTATTTCCTGGCACTAAAGCAGGGACTTTCACAGCCAATGTTACTGGGTTTGTGGGTTTTTGAGATCTCTTAAGACATGCATTATAGACTACATCCACTGTTCTTAGGACTTAGGAGTGGTTAAAGTGGGAAAAGATTAGTTCAAACAGCACAGTGTCTTTGGGGATGTTCCCAGTGCTAAATATATTGCATTTACTATTTAGAAAGGAAAACAACTTTTGGCTGAGCGTATGGTGTACCTGGTATGTCTAGGATTTAGGTTTTGTATTGTTTTTTTGGCCATATCATAATTGTATAATATAATAGACTCTGAAAAGGGTAGAAAATGTTACCCCTAATGATGCTTAATAGCAAAAGAGAGGGTATACAATAGGCCATACCAAGCAGATTCTGAGTCAGTTAAGGGACTTTTATCAGAAAAAAGTTATCACATGTAGCCTGTCTGCCATATTCAGAAAACTTGCTGACTTTATCCTTGGCATTGCACTCTATTTTCTGTTTTCTTCAGACTACAGCTTCTTTCTGGAAATTCAGTACCCTTATTTGAGTTTGTTCCAGGCCATTCTTCTATAGGCTGCTTGCTTGCACACTGAACATACATGTTTTCTCCTTTCTTAGCATTTAGTTTCTGTTTATAATGCTACAATCATTTCAATTTTGTCTCCAACACTCTTGGCATTCACCATGATGAATGGTTAAACTAAAACATCAGGAATGTTGATTCGTCTCAATGCTGTTGTTACTTCAAGGTCATCACTCAAAGTCGTTCCACAACATTATCGTCAGGATGATTTATATATATACACACACACACATACACACACACACAGAGTATATATTTAAAAAATCACTTCCTCTGATAGATTGGTCAAGCATGAATTATCTTTAAACCAATATTGGCTGCTAGTAATCAGTTGTGAATAAAACTTGCCTCATGCACCCTGGTATCTGGGCAAAGGTAGGTAACATAATATCTGTGGGTATCAAACTATTTACAGACACATCCTTTGGCACATATAAGGCAATCTCTTCCACCAGAAAGAGAGAGAGAGAGAGAGAGAGAGAGAGAATGGGATGCTGCATAATAAAGCATTAGTCCAGATTCTGGCCTTTCTTTGAATCAGCAACACTGAATTATTTACTGTTTAGTCTCTAGAATGGCCAGATGCAAAAGAGGCAAATCTTCAGCATCTAAATGTGTAGCGTAAAAGAGGGTATTTAGTCATTTCAGTGACTTCTTTGGCATTCACCTTCCCCACTGTCTCACAAATAATAATTGGCTCACAAAAGATCAGGGCAATTACCTAAGTACGTCAAGTTGTATTGTTTCATCCATATGTGATAATAAAATGTGATCTCAGTGAATGAACAGAAGAAGGGGGAGCTAATACTCTCCACGGAAAGGAAGAACTATGGAACAACAGAAGCTGGGCTTAGCTGGGAAATGAAAGCTATACTAGAAAATGGGCTATGAAACAATCAGGATAATTTTGTTATTGTGAATAAAGTAAAACATTTTTATAGCAAAAGTATCAAGCCATTTTACCTAGAGAAAGAGAAAAAAAATTGGTTACCACAGATTTAAAAAAAAACCAAAGGATTCCAGGAGAGATCATGTTCCAATGCTTATCATCTTGGCTTCTTTGTTGAACAGCTGGAAGAATAAAAATTAGTCCAAGCTTTACAAGTTGACAGGGCAAATTGCTACTGACATAGAACTACCCTATTAAGGATAGTTAAAAGAAAATCAATTTTCTGAGCAACAGGCCAGCTAGTTTTCCCCTTAAGAGCTAAATTTTAAAACCTGGATTGAATGTCAGGAAAAAAAATAGAACAATGAAATAAATACTGTGGCACATCTTCCATCAAACTACTACTATAACAGCAGAGTCTTGAAGGCATGAGGCATTTTCTTAAAATGTCTTAAAACTCTTCTTGGTTATCTATTGCAAACTGAATTGAGTTAAATAATTTTTCTGAGTGGGATGGGAAGAAGCTTCTCACAGTGTTCACATTTAGACACTGTTGTTTGCAATGGTACTTAAACTGGATTGGATGGAGACACTGTGAACCTGATCTTTTTAAACTTTGTTTGACAGAAAAGAACTCAACGAAAAAATAAAATCTTGGGAGAAGGCACAAGGTTAAATTTGATGTACCAGTTTTGAAGCCAGGATGAGCATTTTACTTTCGTAGCTCTTACTTACTCCAAGAAACAGAGTTTACCTAATCTAGTGCCTGGCACAGAAAGCAGCTTGAGTCTATAATGGAATAACCCTATAATAATTATAGATTTAATGGATATAATATCAGTTTCAGCATGTAAAATAGAAACCAGTTTGTTTTTAAATTGTCTGAAAAAAACTTTCAGGCCTCCATTGCCCCAAGAAAAATATGCAGTAAGTTTGGATTTCAACAAGAATAAAATTGGCTGTATTTAGTGGCTGTAGTGTATTGAGTTACTGTATGTATGTATGTATGTATGTATGTATGTATTTATTCATTCAATCATTCATTCATTCATTCATTCATTCATTCATTCATTCATTCATTTTTGTATGGTTGCCCATCTCATCATCATGACTTTGGGTGGCTAACAGCAATTTAAAAAATGTAACCTAACAAAAGCATAATAAATACATAATCAGCAGCTGGGGTAAAACCATAAACAAATATCAAAATCCAACGTCAACATAACCATCTCATGGGCTTTGATGTACATTCTGACTCCAGTGACACTCCAAAGCCTTATCAAAAGCCAACAGGGCTGGGGCTAATCTGATCTCAGGGGCATGATGTTCCAAAGAGCAGGCATTATGACAGAAAAGGCTCACTTCCTGAGTCCCACCAGATGGTACTCTCTATTGGATGGAACAAGTAGCATGATCTGATGGAACAGGCACACACAACTGGGGAGGTGGCCACTCAAATAACCTGGCCCCATACTACCAGCACCTTGAATTGAATCTGGAAGCAAACTAGCAACCATTGCAGCTCACAGAG
Source organism: Liasis olivaceus (assembly GCA_030867105.1). Classification (NCBI taxonomy): domain Eukaryota; kingdom Metazoa; phylum Chordata; class Lepidosauria; order Squamata; family Pythonidae; genus Liasis; species Liasis olivaceus. The sequence goes on from CM061348.1 coordinate 198,123,994, forward strand.
CAGTGGTATAACATGTGCTGATCAAGTGGTACATATAACTCTTTTAACCAGCTACAGCTTCTGGATGCTCTTCAAGGGCAGCCCCATGTGAAGCCCATGATTAATTGATGAAGCATGATCCTATAATTTTATTCAATTACCTTAGACTGCTTGGGCATGCTATAATCTTGCAGACTTGCCAGAGTTATTTCTTCTAGACATTTCTGTGAAGCAAGCACCAGAAAAACTCAAGTGTCTTTTGTCTGAACAGTAGAAAAGACACAGTAGTGACAACAAAAATAGAATCATTTATCTCCAAAGGGAGTTCAGTTACAGAAGGAGGAGGAGGAGGAGGAGATTCAAGTGATTTCAGTAAGTAAAGCAAAGGGAAAAATTTCACAGCAGGATGGTTAGATTTATTGGGAATATGAATATGTTTGATAGTGCCACAGATGACTGGACATTTAAAAAAGAGACACTTAGACTACTTTTTGAGACACACAAGATTTTGCCCAAAAAAGAGATCCCTGTTTTACTGAGTGTCCTGGGAAACAAGCACAGGATTTATTGGGAAGCTTAACTGCCCCTCAAAAAACTCACAGTTCAGTTTTGCAAAACCAGTAAAAATAATGCAAGAATATTTGGCACCTAAACCATTATTGACTTTCATGTTTCATAAGCACAAGCAGAAAAGGTATAATCCATTGCAACATATGCAACATAAATTTAAAAGCTGCCTGAACATTTCAGATTTGGCAAAGGATGGAGTGATTAAGAGATTGACTAGTCTGTGGAATTTTGAAATAAAACATTCAAAAAACAGCTTTTAACAGGCAGATTTAACATTGAATAGAGCATTTGAAATTGATATCTCTGCAGAAATTGTTACTAGAGATACTATAAAGCCACAGGCAGGAATGAAAGCAAATGTGATTAAAGTTGCAATAGCCTACAAACAGGCAGTAACAGGTCAAAATGAACTGTGTTATCATTGAGGCAGAGGCAAACCATAAACCAGCTCAATGCAGAGTTAAAAGAGAAACCTGCAGAAAATGCAATAAAATGGGACATATTCAGAGAGCCTGTCACTCATGGAAAAACAACCATTTGCCTCAGTGACTGGAAACCCTTTATGGACTTTTTGGTGAAAAGGAAAAAACTGAACTTGTGATTTATGGGTTTGATGATTAGAAAAGGTAGAATATGGAAAGAAGGGAGCCATCATATAACTAAACAGCAGTGTTTCTCAACCTTGGCCACTTTAAGCTGTGTGGACTTCAACTCCCAGAATTCCCCAGCCAGCCACACAGCTTAAAGTGGCCAAGGTTGAAAAACACTTCTATAGAGAGAGAGGATAAAATATAAATGCATTTATAACTGCTGTAAAGATCAGAAGCCACTTCTTTATACCTCTTTTTTCTTTTCTTTTTCTTTCCTCTTTTATTTCTTACTTATTCACTTATCACTTTTCTTTTTCAATTTGTATTGCTTTTATTCTGTAAAAAATCTCTTCAATAAAAATTAATTTTAAAAAAAGGAAAAACGCCCATTTGCCAAGGATAAATAAGTGAGTTATTACTTTAAAAGGTGTTCAGTATTGAATGCTATTGAGAATTTGATAATAAAAGTGAAATAGGGCATCAACAACTGCACCTAACCACAATAATAGTAAAATGTCAAACTGCGCTTTGTGATATCACAGCTCAAAATCCACCTTTTCATACTTGTATTTTAACATTGCACATAATACAATGTAATCGGGGGGAGGGGGTTGTCGCTTTCCTCAATTTGTGGACCCCTATGAAACAGGGATAACCCAGAAATGTACAGCTTAAAAAGTGAAATGAGTCCAATAATACCAGAAATGAATGGCAAAATTATATCTGTGCAACTGGACACTGCTTCTCCTATATCAATTACAGTGCAAATTTGAACAGCATTTCACAAATGCTAAACTAAAGCCATAAGAAATACAGTTAAAAATGTACAAAACTCAATCCCATTGGAGTGATCCTCATAACTATAAAATACTGTAGCCAGCAATATACGTTGGCCTACACAAGAATACAGAGAATATTCAGACAAATGCAAATGCCACATGGCATGACATAACAATGATTCTTTTCAAGATTTGTTAATTATTATAATACATTCCTGCCAAATTTAGCCCCTATACTCTACCCTTTGAACACATTACTACAAGTGAGGAGGGCATGGCAGGGATGAAAGCAGTAGAAACAATCTTTCAGAGAAACAAAGAAAATAGTGACATCAGGTACACGGCTCACTCAAGGTAATGTGTGCTTACTAATGAAATTGGTTTGTTATGCCTTACCATATGGCATTGGCATGGTTGTGTCACACATCATGAACGTCTGATCATTTTTGCATGTCACTCACAGCAGAAAAGAAGAATGATGCACAAATAGAGAAACAGAGGGCTTGGTTTGGGGAGTTAAACATTTTAACCAGTACTCCTACATAAGAAAGTTCATAAGTGTTTGTTAGCCATTACTGTCAATCTTCAATCTGTAAAAGGGAATCCTGCTTACATCAGTGCTGAACTTAGTTTCTTGGAGGCCACAAATACAAAATAGAATTCGAAAAGGCACACAATCCTGCAAATGCAGATGGGTTGTCTTGTATATCTTTACAAGGTAAGTAATGCGAAAAATCCTCATCACATGGTGATTCTTTTGGCATGTCTTCTCTCATAGTGATTGAGAACCTTCCCATCACAGCTAAGATGGCTCAAAGGGAAAGTAGGAAAGATCCAACTTGGTCTTAGGTCTGCACAGCAATCCAGAATGACTGGAATACCAGCACACAACTCAGTTCATGGAGTTTCATCAATGTTAAGAAGAAATTACATCTGACTGTGGTTGTATTATTTGGGAACGGAGAATTATCATACTGTCCACATGGAGAGTTTGAGGACACTTAGAGAAGATACATGTTGGACATCTCTGAGCAGTAAAGATAAAGGCACTAGCTTGTAATTTTGTTGGGTAGCTAGGAATAGACCAACAAAGTTAACACTTTGCAATAAGTTACTCAAATTGTCCAAAAGATACTAAAAACAGTGCCACTTCATTGTGGGAGTAGACTTCCTTGCTACAACAAAGAATTAATATAAAATTTGCAGGACCATTTATGGGCACAATCTTTTTAGTTGTGATGGATCCATGTTCAAAGCAACCAGAGGTATTTCCAGATATCTCAAAATAGTCACACATACGATAAATATATGGAGAGAATTCTTTGCAAGAACTATTAATGAATGACATTAAATTAAAATTTGTAGCTGTAGTTTTAAACATTCCTGAAAAAGAATGAAATCAGACATCTAACAACAGCACAGTATCACCAAACTTCAAAAGGATTAGCTGAAAGGTTTGCTCTAAGTTTAAATAATATTTTGCAGGCAATGTCTGGAGAAAGCATCACACTGAATAAAAGTATGCAAATTTTCTATGTGCATAGCAGTACACAATTCCTAATGTGTAACATATCACTATACATATTGCACTTACCCAGTTCCCCTAAATTTCTGCTATGTTGTTTCATTGTGGCAGGTGCAGGGCTGTTCGTGGAATGGGTGAATTAGGAACTCTGGGAATGTAGGAAGAGTATATACTTCAAGCAGGGTCTCCCAAGGTGTGAAGGTCATTCCAGCTGCCCAACTAAAGCAAGCAGGCACCTATATCAATATAGAAGATGATGGAGGTGTATGATTGCTTTAGGATAATGGCAAAGGCAACATTTCATGCAGCCTTGGAAAAGATACTCCGATGCCATGACATGTTGATACCTACAAAGACCAGAATCATGCAGGCAATGGTTTTCCCTGTGACACTCTATGGAAACAAAAGTTGGACTTTGAAGAAGCAGGGCAGAAAGAGTATTGATGCTTGTGAACTTTGGTGTTGGAGGAAACTCCTGAGAACACTATGGATAGTCAAGAAAACAAACAAATAGTTCATAGAGTCCAGAGTCATATAAGTGATATGATAGTGGCTATGCAAATATGATAGATAAATAAATAAATAGAGCAAAAAAAATATCAGCCCATGTCCCTTTGCTCTCAGTAGCACTGGTGGATTGAAATACATCTTTTCAGATACTTGTTTTACTGTATATATTTGTTATTTTTTATTTTATATAATTTAATGATTTATATATTTTTAGTTGTAACATCTAGATACATTTTTATATGTACTTTATCAATACATTTATTTCTGTTGCAAAATGATCCTCACCTGACGGGATATAAGCAACTGGGATGGACTGTTGTAAACTTCATGTTGTATCCTGTGTCAAAACATATAATCAGTTCAGAATTATAGATTTTTCCACCTACACATAAGAAATTGTCAAGTTTAGCTGAGGAGAAAATAACATGTATTTATAACAAAATCCAAGTAAAATAGAAAAATAAATAATGTAAAAATACTAATGAAAAAAGGAAGATAAAACCAGTTTTGGGGTAAGTATAGTCTTCTAAAGGAGTGCATATGTAACTTTCAGGAGTCCAAAAATCATTCTCTTCTAATTGTATTTTTCTTTTAGAGGTAACTTGTTAAATTAAAGGTAATTTAAATAAAACCAATCTATATATCTAGGAAAAATGAGTTAGAACCAGATGCATCACATTTCATTCATTCCTCAAACTCTGCTAAAAAGCCATGATCAAATGTTTCCTTGTTTCCCAAACTGCCAAAATTGTGCGCTGAGTTTCTAGAAATGAAAATATTTCTTTCTCTCTCCCTCTCTTTCTTCCTATCTCCCTTTCCTGCCTTTTTTGGCATGGCAAACACTTGAAGGCAAGACTGGAACAATTAAGAAAAGATTCATTGAAACCAGTCCCCGTACCAGTGTCTCCATATTAGAGAATAGAAGTTAGCCTCTTATTTCAAAAAAAGACTTCTGTTCCATTTGAGTAGTCCTGATAAATCATCAAATGGAGTGACAAGTGTTTTCAATTGCTGCAGAAAAAGGAAAATCTTCAGCATCTTCAATAACTTTTTAAAGGTAACACTTCCTGGAACATGCCACACTGTATAAACACATAGGAATACACTCAGCAGCCCTTGAAAAATCTGACCTTCAGGATTTTTTTTAATCTAACCAAAGCTCCATCATCAGGCTATTTGTGTGTGTGTGTACACACATTCTGTTTTGGAAGGACTTCATATTCAAGGGACTTAATCAGCCTGATAGTGTCTTTATGAAACTTAACTGTCACTTCATTCATGAGTAGGCCTATGGGTAATCATTTAAGCAAAATTATGGCAGTGATTGCTACTTGTATGGAAATTTACAATGTTAAGGCAGTTTCAGTGGCAATTTCTCTTTATGGTAGAATAAGAGTGAGTTATATTATTCTTAAATGTGATGTATAAATGTGATAATTATATTGAATCTCTATTTTCATTTCATCAAAAGCAGCATTTCCTAATTTTCTTTTCCTGGCACTTAGGAGAAAATTATATAATGGAGAATTCATAGAAAGATACCCATTGGCAGAGACCACAAATTAAGATTCTCTTGTCCTAAGAGAAACTTCCATGTATTTTGCTTCATTTGCTTGAAATAAAACTTTGAAAAGGGAGTGGCGCTTTTCAAAGAAAACAGAGAGACGAAAGGAAAAAAACAGAGGAAGATCCTATCTCACTGTTCTCACCCACTCCTTCAAAATCAGAGCAAAATGAATGCTTTTTAAACAATGGTACCAAATGTTTTCAATTTAAAAAGGTTTTATGCTTGAAATACTCCATTCTGAGTTTGCAACATTGTGTTTCAAGCTCAAAATACTTCCAAAGTGGTCAACAGTGTTGGAGCAGGCCCTGTAATATCCAAACAATCCATTTCAAGCTAAAAATATTATGAATTTGAAACATTTTGCACATCTCTATGTTTAAGTGTCCAAATCCAGTGATTATGACAGGATGTAACTCCCTTCAGAAGCAGTAACAGAATCACCCAGTTCACAGTCCAGCTAAGCTGCACACAACTTATTCCTTTAAAACAAAACCTAGAAATTAGTATTTGAAGTGGGCCATTTCATCCATCTTGTCATTCTGTGAGGATTTCTTAACCCTAACAGTATTTTTGATGGATCCACTTAAAAACCTTTCTTGAACATTTTGAAGGGCAGAGAATGAACATCTGTGGGCTATTTCAGAACAGGTTTTGTGGTTAAGGAATTTTTCACCAAATTACTTTCATGTTCAGAAAAAGCAATGCAAGCGTCTTCTGAGAAGGACACAAAACCTGTAGGGCAGTGTCGTCCAAACTTGGCCACTTTAAGATGAGTGGACTTCAACTCCCAGAATTCCCCAGCCAGCATGGGGAGTTGAAGTCCACTCATCTTAAAGTGGCCAAGTTTGGACAACACTGCTGTAGGGTAACTGTAAACAAAGCATCCCTACCCACATGTGTTCCTTCCCTTATTGTCCCGCCCTTGCAGCTGCCCCACCCAAATGATGGCCACCACCGCTTTACAGTACACCATTTGATAAAAATGGTCTCTAACAGCCTCAGATACCTTTTCTTTCCATCTTTCATAAAGCACAATGCTTAAAAATTGCATTGTTCCTTCTGATTAGCCTTTTTCAATCCCCTGTAGCTTAAAAAAAAGCTCATGGTCTTAATATCCCAATATGTCACTTTTCTAGTCTGTTATTTACTATAACCCTGTTCTCCAAGGTGGCTTGGTGAAAGACATATTTCTCAAGACATAAGGCCTCAATTTTTTATAGCTACCTCCCTTGGCATTTGCCATGTTCCTCCTTATTCTGTCTTCTAATTTTTTAAAAATATACTTCTATTTTTTTAGAAAATGAATACATGTAGAGCTGATATGTATCAAAGCAAAATGCCAGCCTCTTTCCAAGCATGCCACTGGGGCTCACATGGACTTTATAAGCCTTGAAAATAGAAATGGTGGCAATTGCAGCCCAGTGGTTTATTTTGAAGTATTCCCATCTGCTCTACCCCAAAGACAAACCAGCTAGAATGGTAAGCTGAATCCTGGGATCTAGAGAGAATGGCTGGGTGCATTCTCATCAGATTGTTCAGAGAAATCATGATCTTATGATTGGCCACTTAGCATGGAAGCCATTTTGTGGACTGGCAACTCTCTTCCCTGACAGATGAGGACTTTGTCTCAGCATTACAAATGCACCATTTGAAATGTGCCCCTCACTTTAAAACTATGTAGGCATTTGTAGAGCCAGGTTCTTTCTAGTCTAAACCTCATAGATTTATTTTTAACTTTTTACACAGTATATCATTTTATACTGTTCTGCCTGTTACAAATGATAGTATAGTAATGTGGGGGAAAGGATTTATTTTAACACAATAGAAAGTACAACAGTGTATCAGCTATACTAGGGTTATGTTATCTGAGTTGCTGAAATCTGGACAAGTAATAGTATGGATACAAACTATAGTCAACCTGATTTTTTTGATTTTTTTTTTTGGCCCAGATATCATAGTCTTATAAATAGGAATTTAATAAAATAAAGCATTTACTTTCATGATTATGTCCCACCTGCCAATTATGGCCCTTCTCTTAGGTATTCTTAGGTTAGTTGGTTCTTGGTTTAAACGAACAGCTGCATCTTTTCCTTTTCCTTTGTATGATAGCTACTGGGTAATCACAGCAAAGACACACTGGCTTTAAGGTACCTCCCAAAGTGCTACATGTATATCCATGCACACTCTGAACCACATTTGGCTCTTCAAATCCAGATCTCTGCATAACCCTATCAGTTATGCCCTGCCTTTGTCATTTTGACATATCCAGTATTTGCTGATTCTCTTCTTTTAATCTCCAGCAGCACACCAGATGTTAGTACTAACAATGTGCTTCTGTTTCGAATACTGAGCAACTAACTTTTCTGTAGAAGATTTCAACATTGTTCTGGGCCCCGCCAATCATCTCTATCAAAGGTTAAATAACTGGGGCAGGGGAGGCTTTAGCATACTGGGAAAGCATGTGCCTGAATGTATCCAATCACTATCATTTCCAATAAAAGAATCTCAGAAAGATCTTTGCCTAAGATCCTGATCAGCAGCTACCAGTTAACATTATGCCAGACTAGGCCAATAACGTGACTCAGTTGCACACGGCATCAAATGTGGAAATAATCAGTAAATAGAGGGAAAGGACATGGGGACAGTATTCATGCATGCCTAATCTGGTAAATATAATCAGATTATGGGATGGAGCCAAAAGTTCAGTACTAATCCATGTGCTTTTACATTAAATCTCTGGCATCTCCATGTAAAGCTAAGAACAGATCACATCTTGAATGCATGTTAGCAATCCACATAGGCCATGCTGAACAAGTTGGTCTGATTTTATTTATTTGTATTTATTTAACAAATTTATATGGCCACCTAACTCACACACAGTGACTCCAGGCTGAATGAAACTTTCAGGAGGCTAGTTTTCTGTTATGTTCCTGCTTCAAAAGTCTTCCTCACACGATGAGGAAGATCAGGAAGTGGCATCCCAAGAACCAGACTATGTACTTCAGGACTATAGAAACTATTTTGAGCCAGCAGTAGATCCCACTTTTCCCTGCCCTGGATACAGCAGACTCTGACCCTGACCAAAAACTGCCTCCACCTTGCTCTTCAGGACACTACGGTCTGAAGGTGGAGCATTAGAAGATGGAGAGACATCAGAGTGCTTGGCTATGCTGACAGACAGCAGAACAAGGCAGGTCTCCTAGGCAGTAATCTGCTGAGGAAGCCAGACCCTATCAGAACTAGCTGTGCTCAAGCAGAAGCAACTGATATTTTGGGAACAACCTGGGTCCAGCAAAATTGTTGGAATGTGGGTCATGAAGTTCTCCATGAATTGCAGTTTATTAGTTAATAATGCCAATAATTATAACAATAGTTATATGTACAATAAGACCCTAGCTTTTTACACTGCTTATTTTCTGACTTCCTACTTTATCCACTCCTTCTGATGCTGTTCAACCAGTGAGTTTGCTTTTGAGTAATCACATGCCACAAGGTTGGATTTATTAGAGCAATAACTTAGATTACTTTAAGGCTGGGATCTTTCCTTGGCCTTCCCTCCTTTGTTCACCTGGGCACTTTGTGAGACCCCTGAAAATCCTGTTCAGAGTGTCAGAGGATTGGTACAGAAGAGGGCTTAGAGGACATCTTTAAAAATTGTGAGGGAACTTCTCCCACGAGTAGAGCACATACTCACATACAGTGAATCGACTCAATTTGAAAATGACCTCCTTTGCTCTGCCCTCTTATTCAGAAGGGACCCTTGATCATTTCTGTAGCCTTGTAGAGGTTCTGAGAGCTGTTGTGAGAAAATAGAGAAGGAGAAATTAGTACCCTGAGCCTCATTTTGTTTGCACAGTGTTGAATGCTACCGTATGCCTTCCTCATAGAACCATACATGCATACAATTTGGAAACACATAAGATATTTGCATATGATCTGATAAACATGTAGAAGACATAAGAAAAGGCAACGAGCATGATTTCAACACACCTCAATGATTTAGTTAACAAACATGGTCATCTTAATGAGGCCTGTATAATGTAGTTTCTTGTCTTTAATTAGTTTTTCCCAGATAATTAGCTGTGTGTCCATGTATATGTATTCATTTCTTTTCCATAGATACCATCATCTTCAGATTTCTCTACCCCTCCATTCAGAGTAATGTAAGACTTAGAAATAAACTTTTTATATTAAATTCAAAAGTCATGTGTGAAGCAGACTTGATTTCTCTATGTGTTCTAGTATTCTCTTTCTATGTACCCCAATTTTCAAATTTGCTGACAATTCTTACGACCACAGACAAACATGCATAGACATCTCACACATGCACCCTAAACAAGAAGGAAATCTATCTTATCAAGCATGGTTCATATGTTATAAAATTGCTACAACAATCATCTAAGTAGAACATTTCTATTGCTTGCTTTTATGTATCTGAGAAGCTTTTCAGAGTTATTGAAACACATGGTCTTCTCTTGACATTTAACAATGTTTAAATATCTAAATGGCCATTCTGGTGTTCGAAAGCATCTCTTCCCATATGTTTCTAACATATACAGTTATTAGCTGGGGTATATTTATTTTGCACCAACAGAGTTCCATATTATGGTCTTCCTTTATAGTCACAACATTTCATGTTATGAAATAAAGTCAAAATCAGATGTGTCAAAGTTGGCCATAGGAACAAAAGTTGCAGATAGTTGCAAAGCTCCGGACTGCATAATATTTGTTCAAGTCACCTTCTTCTTCCAAATACTCTTTATTAGCATATTTATATGCGCAACACTACTACTTTTCAAGTGAAAAAGCTACATGTTAAATGCAAACACGTATAACTGTAATCTGATTCTTCTTTCTATTTTTCTTTGTACTTTGAAAAACCACTCTAGCAAAGAGTGCTTGGAAGTGGGGAAGCAGCAAGGGGAAGGGGATAGTTAAGGCCCCTCCCTGCCTGCTGTTTCCAAGCTCCAATTATTTTAAAACAATATTAAACAATAATACAAACTGGAGTTTTACACACTTCCTGTAAACAGCACAAGAACTCCCCTGTGCCTTTGATTTCCTCTTAGGAACAAAACAGAAGTGATGTTAAAAGCATGGTGATTAATTCTACCAAGGGTAAAAGCAGCTGCTGGGACATTAAATCTAAATGGGGTTATGAATTTAGAAGCACGCTGATTTTCCCATCAGAAATATCTGTACCCCAAAGCCACCATTTTGTCTTCAAAGGTCATTTTTATCTTAAGAGGCTGCTGCTGCTACTTTTCACCTTCCTCCTGTTGGATACATCATCCCTGTGCACCAGATTGCTTCTTCCATTGTGCAAAACAGAGGAGAGATCACCTGGTGTTCCATCTCTATTCTGCTACTGTTCTGTACAAAAAATGGTTAGGGATTCTCCATGCTAACTACCCACAGTTCTGTTTCCATTGGCTCTGGAAAGTTCTGTGCCTAGGGATATATAGATAATGTGTTTGCTTGCTGATTTTGTTTCTCTCCCCCTGCTTTTGCCTGCTTTTTACCCTGTTTTGCCAGTTAACTTGTTTTTTTCATATATATTAGCTGCTGTTTAATAAATAAGCATCAAGCAATATTGATTGCTAGCTGAATTGAGAGGTGTGTGTGCTTGCTCTGATCTGGATAAAGGGATTGACTGGGAGTATGTGGAGAAACTAAACTGAAATTTACCCACAGTAAGTTTCCAGCACCTTCAAAGCATTTAATAAGAGCTTTGAGAAAAGGGGGAAAGGTGCAGTCTTAATACATGGATTGCATAGCACCACAGCTCCAGTCTGAATAACAGCCCCTCTTCCATGTTTTTACATTTCATGGAGACAAGCGATGGGATGAAAGCAAAATCTGGGTTTCTGAGTTCAGGTTAGGTTCGGCCTTTGGAATAAGTACTGATATAGGATACTATGCAGACATTTACTATAGTTTCCATGGATAAGTTTATCTGAGCAAAATGTGGATCAATTTGTGCAACATCAAAGACCAAAATATAAAATGAGCAACTGGAAAAATATTCAAGAATACGAAGTATGGAAGAATATAGAGTCACAGCTTTTGGACTTTTCATTAATCAAGTTTTCTTCCTATATTTTCCTGCTTGCTATATGAACTCTCACATTGGGATCCAAAGTGTCACTTAATGTTACTGCTTGAGCACCAGATATTTTCTGAATTCTAAACATATTCCTATCTTTGGCAGATTTAAGGGGAAGGAATCCCATTCAAATTGTAATAAAAATCACAAAGAAATCATCCATGTATAAATCAACTTCACTGATTTCCCTGGGGACAAATCAAGCTATCATCTAACACTTGGAGCAAAAGGTAGATTATATACACCTTATAATTTCACTCAATCCTGTTTATTAGACTTTTTTTTTTTTTACAAAGAAGATTGCTGTTACATTTTTGTTATTGCTGGAGCTGAATAAAACTATGTATGAACCAAATGAAAGCTGTTACTCAAATTCATCATAACTGAAAGGAAGTGAGGGCTGGGTTTTTGTTTTTGTTTTATATTGTTGTTTGCTTGTTTGAGAATCAGAGCAATTGTTATCTAATTTTGTACTTCCAGGGAAATTTCCTATGCAGACTTACCTACTCAGAAAGGACAGAAGTTCAATGGTAAAAGTTCACACTTTACAAAGGAAAAGCTTTATGTCCCCGTTTAAATGTACATGCTTGTCATTCCAAATTCAATTTCTGCCTTTTCCATGAGAGACTGGAAAAGATTTCTGCCTGAAATTGGTAGAACTGTTGTAAGACCGTGGTGGGCTACACTTCTCTGCCAAGAGCCACATTCCCATGGTAGGCAGGGCTAAAAGAAGCCATGAGTAGAATTAGAGACAAAAATTAATTGGGAGAGCCTCTTTTTTCCCCCTTTTTCAGACTACCTGGTCTCTCTTTTCCAAGCAGCAGATAAACAACCATTTAGCAACAGTCTAGACTAATCTTCTGCAAAAGGGGTTGTAATTAGTTTGAAGGCTGCACGGAGTTAGCATGTGGGATAAGACTCACATTTGATTTCTGCATGTCACACTATGGAGTTTAATTCCAACAAGTGACTGGGGCCAGAACAAAGAAATGACAAAGATCAGAACAAATTTACTTTAGTGTAATTCTCAATGACATATCAGTGCATTTACATTAAATTCAATACAGTTCATAGGATTGCTCTTCATGTATTTCATTATTTTTCCCTACTGTTGTATTACAAATTACATTTCCACAGTAACTTGGAGGGGGCAGCTCTGGGGTTCACAGGAGGACTCTGGAGGATCAGAACCATTGGAATCACAGCAGTTATGGAACGGGAGTCATTAAGGTTAGGACTAGATGCACTGGCCAGATTGGTGGAGAAAGAAAGGCAGTGATGAAGGCATACTATCCAAATCCAAAACATGCATACAATCAGGTAGATATATTGATTGATTGATTGATTGATTGATTGATTGATTGATTGATTGATTGGATTGGATTTTTACCCTGTCTTTTTTATATATAACTCAAGGCAGCAAACTTACTTAAAACTCCTGCCTCCTATTTCCCCACAATAACAACTCTATGAGGCGGGTTACAGATACAGATACATATAGATGTTTCCAAGAAACATTTCCTTGACCTCCATTAAACGTAGTACATGCAAATATCCTTTTGTGGATCTAAGTTCCTGTTACTTATCATTGTCAAGCATTTAATTTAAAATGTAAACATCAGGCAATGATATAGACACTTCCACAGAGTCACAATATTTTCCCCATAAATCAGCTACCAGGTTTTATTTATGATGCAAAGATGGGAGGAAAGAGATCATGAACTATTCACTATCCTCTGTTTTACTAATTTCTATCGTTTTCAAAGCTATAACTGTGGTTATTATCATTCCCCATCCATCTTACCATTTCAACTAAATCCAAGCAATGAAAATTTTATAGCGCATCCCTAATTGTGCACCAGACTGGAACTGTTCATACAAATTCAAAGCAATTATAAGCTTTTCAGGGAAACATTGGCAGCAAACATGAGATTAAACGCTTGTAGCAGCAAGCCAGATGGGAAATACAGATAAAAACAATTCAGTTTCATGAGAATGCTACCAACATTACAGTAGCATTCAAATTAACCTGAGATAGATAGATAGATAGATAGATAGATAGATAGATACATAGATACATAGATACATAGATAGATCATAGATACATAGATACATAGATACATCATAGATAGATGGATCATGTTGTGGAAAGAAACCTCCTCCCTGTTTTCTTCTTGTTTTTGTTTGCTGCAGTAACAGAAATTAAAACAATATTAAGTAAAATGCTCATACGCTGGAACTTGGAGTAATGGTACCAGGCATTTCTGGCAGCTGTAAACATTTTGAAATAAATGCCAGGCCTTTGGATTATAAAGCATGTTTTGTTCCCTGTATCACACTCAAGCATAATTATTTCTTTTTGAAATTTATCTTGACGATATATTTCTAAGGGCAACAAGGCTGCCCACTCAAGGTCACACAAGGATTAAGTGTGGATTTAAACTGTAGCTCATTTTATACATCCTGAGGCTGCCTTTGGATTGTGTCAGAATAAAAAGGAAAATACTACTTTAACATCAGCACAGCTAAGGGTGACTTCAGACCATCTCACTCATTGCCTGGGGATGAGATGAAAGCAACATCATGTTACTGACTGGCCTCAAATTCCCCATGAACTCCTGGGCTTCCTTGGTCGCACTCACTGAACTATTTGATCACACTGATGAACATATACCCTTATTATGTTCATATATACCTACTGTGCAAGGATATAAGGCATAACTCCTAACTGAGAGCCTATTTCTGTACCCAAGAAGTACTCACAGCTCTCTTGTCTAAGGTTATGCTTTTGATAGAACTACTTTTCCAGACCATCCCACCCTATGCTTTTTCAGGCATAGAGTGCCTGTCAAATAAATTATAGCAAAGTGGTTCTTATCAAGCTTTTGGCAGATTTTAACAAAGGAACAAGGACATCATATGACCCAACCAATATGTGTTGAATTTAAAAATGGAATTTATTCTTCTTGTGCCAAATGTAAATTATTTTACTTCCATTTCACATTAGAGATTTTGATCAGTTCAATAGCATTTATTCAAATCTTATCTGACCTATATACTGCTGGTTGCTACAGTCCTGGACTTCAAACAAGGAACCAAAAATGACTTAGCTCCAAGGTAGCAGGAAATAAATGACAGAGGAAAAGAGGAAAATAAATTGCTAAAAATGAGCAATTCTGATTGTCCTTTATTTTTCATTAATATGGTGTAGATTACCTTTTCTCCTGTATCAGGAGATTTGGTTTTTGGTTTTGAGAGAGAGAAGTATTGCAAAGCTTGATGTTTGGGTCATCATCAACATTGTTACTATGTTATCAGCCTGTATCAAGGATGGGAAAACTGTAGCCCTTCAGATATTAGCATTGGCTGAGACTGAGGAATGCTTGGAGTTGTAGTTCAGCCACTTCAGGAAGGTCACACTTCTCTATTCCTACTCCTGGGTTTTGGCCTCAGTTTTAAACCCCATCCTATAATGAAGGGGGTTTCTAACTTCCTGCCAAGAAGGAAGCTTTTTCTCTTGACTCATCTGTCTTTTGGGGCTTATAGGTACCTGAGTCAGTTGACCATGTAATCTAGAATACTTCCAACATAAATTTCTATGAGTCTGGGAGTAATAGAGTCATAGAGTTCATTCGTGGAGTTCTGGTCTTATTTACTACTCCATCTCATTATGGAAGTCAAATAAACTTCTAGATGTTCCCTGGACCCCAGTTTAAAACCATAGCCTGGACGCTGAAAGCTTTTGAATTGTGGAAAATACAGTTTTTCTCTGGGGGTGGGGGAGTTCAAAGGCATGGATTTACTATTCACAAGCAGCTAAATGATCCAGCAGGAACAGTGCCGAGTTCATAAAATGTAGCTCATTCTGACTATTATTGTTGGCTGAAAAATTAATAAGCCTTCATGTATAGCAAAATATTGTACGAAATAAAAAGTGTCTTTGATATTACATTGATCTTTAAAGAAAAAGCTATGAATCATGGTGTACAAGACCTAGGACATGCCGAATATTTAAAAAGTCCAAGGAATAAGAAAGGAATAAAATAGGCTATGCTTTGGAGAACAAAAATGTCTCATATGGATACATTTCCAAGATAGTTTCCTGCCTCTGTTTCTTTTCATTAGGTACATATACATCACAATTTTTGAGTTAATTAAACCAAAGTATAGACTAATATTGTGCTAATTCTTGAACGTTTACTTGTTGTATGAAAGAAGGTTCTGTTTTTCTATCTCATTCTCAGTAAACCTTAAAATGTCTTTTGTTTTTAAGAGGCTTACTTTATTCTTGCAAGATGGTAAAGGAGACTGGAATTGGACTGATGTTTTCTGTTACAGCTTTTTCACTCTGAGGCTGCCCAAACTTCACTGAGCTGAAAAAGCCCCATGGGAGAAGATTTCCTGTACACTATCCTTGTGATCATTTAACTGAAGCACAGGAAGCTATAGACCAGGAGAGATGGTTATATAGTGAAAGGCAGGACATTCAGACATATCCCTTGGCCATCTCATAACTAAACAGTCTGCAAGAGTGCCATGCCCCACTGGAGTTTTCTTTACTTCTGAAACAAAAATCAAAGCACTTTCTTTTCCATCAAATTGAAAAGAATTACAGCATTACTACAAAATACCTGAAGCATTTCAAAAGAAACAGACATGTCATAATGCAACAATATTCTTTTTAAAACATAATTACACTTTCAGGCATGCTGTAGATAGTTTTCTGGGTGTCTCAACTACTCCTAGAAAACTTCTAGGAGCAACTCATGACTTAGTATCTTTCCAAGGATACTAAGTTAGTTAGCAAGCATGGGCAGCCCTAGAGGATTGGAACTACTAAGAAATTTAATACAAGCACAGTTCCATCATAACATAAGCACTCCACAATCCTACTACAGTTTCACTGACATTCTCAACCATTCTGTACTTGGTAGGGGAGGAAATGTTGAGATGTTTCACATTACACTAATTTGTAGGTAGGTAGTCTGAAGCTGGGTTTGCTGTCTGCATTTGGGAAACTTGAGAGGAGATGGGCTCATTCATTCATTCCCTCACTTACAGTTTACTCACAAGTATCCATGCTGGCATTCCAGGTGTCTGGCTAATTGAGCCACATCCTGGCTTTTTTAGGAACATGCCAACATCCATAGGCAGCCTCATTCCACCGAGGCCCTTAGCCTATAAATGTGTGGATGTGTAGAAGGGGAAGATAAGACAACAACAACAAACAGAGGAGGAAGTGGGAAGCAACATCTGGGAATGTATAACTATTACAGGCAAGCAAGAGGGTTATTAGTCAACTGCCCAGGCCACAAACTATAGTAAGCAGCCCATTGTGGTGTGATTCCTGCCTGGAGTTTGGCCTAGAGCTTGGCCTGGAACTCGGTAGTAACCAGAAGAGGAGCAACTACCCTAAGGCAGCACCTAATCCCAACAAATGCAAAAAGTTTTGGAGGGAGACAAAGGTTGCATGCCACTTTACAAACATTAAGACTTTTATTTGTCATCAAAGATTTATTCACATGGCTACATCAACTTGCAAAGCCTAGGAGAATGGAGTTAACCCAGGGCAACAGGACAGGTGTGTGCTACAATAAAGTATTTTGTACAGTTATCTTCTACGCTGTGGTATATCCAGTCCTTGGAAAACAAAGAACCCTCACAGGTAGATAGAAAAATGTGTTGATCTTTTTCCTTTTAATACAGAAATATTACCGTCTTTTTCTAAGAACAGTTCCTGCAGTTCATGTTCTTCTTGGCACGATGCTTGCTTCCTAGAAGTCCATAGAACTCTTTGTGCTTTCTTTTTTTAAACTGGCCCTGTTTAGGTCAGCAACCATAACTCAGCATATTTGATATACTTGAGAAGCTGATGGACAGCCTATAATCTAGCAAACTATGGTGGGTTTTTTGCTCCATTTGGGCCTTGACCACACCAAAACAGAGTATCAGACATCTCCTCTCCCCTTCTCACCTATGACTGCAAATGTGTGAGTTATGTTAAGAACAAGGTCTAAAATTGTATGTGCCTGCTATATTTTGATACTTCCAGTCCAACATCCACAGGCTGCCAGAAATAAAACAAGGCATTTTCTGCCAATCAGACCCAACCTGTTTTTCAGTGCAACCTAATATAGCCCTGCTGCTGCCAGATAAGAACCAGTTCTTAAATTTTCACATACATTTGAAATAAACCAAAAATTCACATTTTTCCTGTTCACCTGGACAAATGATCCTACCCAGCCAGAGTGAGAAGGAAAGTCTGGAGAGCATATCTAACAGAGAGTGGTCTTTGCATCCACCTAGCAAAACCAGAGACTCAAAAGAACTGTATTCCAGGCTTTCTGGACAGCCAATATGTCCAGGCAGACCAGGAAAATGTAAATCTTGGACTTAGCTATAATTGTATTGAAAATTCTGGGATTTAAGCACAGAATGAAGAATTTAACATTCACTGATTTCTCTTTAATGTATGTAGGTGTGGATTATAGGTAAACATTTCTCCCAGTTGTTAATGTATCCATGTATCTATTCTGTTTAGTTAGTGTGAGTGATTGTGGGAAGGATGGGAAAGTAGACATCAACTGCCACTCAGAGTCACTTGTTTGAGATGGGCAGCCATATAAATTGAATAAATAAATTAATAAACAATCAGTAGATAGTGGGCAAGTCTCTACACAAGTAAACAGCATCTTAGCCCAGGAGGCAAGAAACCTATGAAGAAGAGTTTCAAATTATTTAAATAGGCTTCACCTTAATGAAGTTACTATACATGATGATAGGAAATTTCACTTACAGTATCCAAAATTCTGTATCAACTCCTGACTGGCATTAAAGATACCTTCCTGAAATTTGTGGAGTTCTTGCTTCCTTCATCTTGTTCCATTCTATGAGGCCAAACCCAGTTCTTAGCAGAAGTGGGGCGAGTAAGTTTAGGGCTGCAACTGACTCTTCTTAGTAGGTAAAGCCTTTAATTTTTTTAAATTATCTAACTGGCAATATTAAAAGAGGCGGGTGTTTATTATTTATTTATTTATTTCTTTACTACTTCCATTCCTATGCTGCTCAGTTCCTGAAGGTTTTGAGTGGCTTGCAGTAACCAATGATATAAGATTAAAATTATATAAAAAGGTCATCATACAATATTCATGAAATATGGAGTTGCCTCAACAGCTACTCCAGTCATTCCTAACTGCAAAGATGTGAGTAAAACTTTAGCACAAGCCAGCTTTCCTAATCTGTGAGATCCATATCTTTTGGACATTAACTCCCATTCTCTTTGGTCAGGGGTGAACAACTTCAGTCAGCTCAAGGACCATGCTAGGTTTTGCAGAGCAAGCTCAGGGCTGGACACCAAAAATGAGTGGCACCGCTCTTTTCCTTAAATATATTGATATTTAATTTACTGTTTTTAGTTCACATTTTCATTTTCTCATTTTTAGAAAAATATGTTATTTTCCTCATCAGGATGAATGAGGCAGTTGCCGCAGTAAATGGTCACTGTCATGGAAAGGTATTTATGTGTTTAATTTTTGTTGTTGTTATAAGGTGACTACTAGAGAGGGGCTAACATTACTGAGGGAGTTTTCTGCCTGAAGAAGTCAAACAACTAGATCTGTCTTCATTATTGTACCGTTCAACTGGTAGGAGGACATCATTTGCTACACTCCCTCAAAAATGGGGGTGCCCATGGGGGTGAAAAAAGTCAAGAGGGCAGCACCTAAAAAGGGGCAGGCTTCAATCACGTGGTTGTGGCCACCATCTTGAAGTTTTTGACACACATTCACAGATACCCCTGCTCAAAGCCCAGAACAACTTAGGCCATTGCAGAAGATCAAATAGCTGATTTGTTTTAAATATAAATAATTTTTTAAAAAATGGAGGGGCTGCATTTTACAAGGGAAATTTTGTACCCCATAACTCCCCATTACAGACTCAGTATTTTCATGGGCGATATTTTAGCCCTGTTCTAGGAAAGAAAAAGAATTTAAAAGCTTAAGAATCTGCTTTTTTTCTTTCAGAAAAGAAAAACAGGGCAGTTCAAGGACTTTGATTTTCTTCCCATAGCTTTGGATTATCAGCCTGTTCTCAAACACTAACAGAACTGTCCATTATCCTCAGACTACTGGATAGGCCATTCTTTGAAAGGTTTATGTCAAGAAAGTACATTAGAAGAAAGAGATAGCTTGTTAGGTACAGAACATTTCAAAACACAATTAACTTAAATTCTTCAAGAGGGAACATGGAATGTATTCATGTTCAGTTATAGCCTCTGGCCTGATCAACTGCAGCATAGTATATAACAAGGTCATTAGTAACAGGCCCCACACAATGGAGAGCATACATCAGCCTAAGAAAAGCAAACATCAGTTCAAAACATCACAATAACTTCCTGTACCTGTTCTTGTTTGCTTGCTGAGCTCTCAAACATTGTGAGTCTCTGAAATACATAACAGCGTAACAGCTTGAGTCAATATTTGCCAACCAAAGTGAACAATTTTATTTAGCACAATGACTAGGCCTCCTGAACAAACACATCTTCTTGTATGCTAGCATAACAACCAGAGGCTGCACTGAAAAACAACCCACAATGTCTTCTCATTTGGAATGGATGGGACTTCTGGAAAAGCCTGGATAGGAAATTGAAATTTTCACACATAGACATATTGAAATGAGAGGCTCACTTCCATATTTAATTGCATGATATTTGACAATTATGGCTGGTGGGAATATATGCTTTGCTTACATTATTTCATAGGTATACATCTACACAGACTTCGGTTATAGATTTCAGGCAAGGCAAAATCCTTGGTTAAAATTGTCTTGATAAGTTTCTTTAGGTGTGTGTAGGAAGCATGGATGTATAAACAAGTAACCTGGGGGCATGAGCAATTTATAAAGCAAATGATTACTTTTTGAACCTAGCTGGCTGGGGAACAGATTGGGTTCAGGAAAGAAAAATTAATAACATACAGGAAATCAATAAGAGCATCAGGGAAATCACTAGCCATTTGCAAAACCTGAAAAAGAGATCCTGTTTCCTATCCCTTTTTTCCCAGTTCAAAAGTTAAGGTTTTCCACCAATAATTCATCCGCATAATGAAAGCTCCTCCTTCTCCTTCTTCACTCCAATGTCAGTTCCCACTGGGTGTTTAGACTGACCAGGAAGGGAACAGAATGCTGAACAAGATGGGCTGAATTAGCATGGCTGTCAAGTTCTTACAAGTTGAAGGTGTGATCCAAAGTGAGGCCTAAAGATAGGAGCAGAGAATGAGGGCTGCAACTCATTCCAGTGTTTGTTTCAATCATGAAAGACAAATGACAGCTGTTTGTCAAATATAGATATATAGATCAGAACTGCACAGTGGTCAGAAGAGAAATTTCCCTGACCCACCTTTCTCCAATGTCCTGATTTCCAGTGTCCTGACTAATAATAAAGCTTTGGACTTTAAGCTGCTTGGGAATCTGAAGTGCAGATGTGCACTGATGGAATAAAGAAATTGCCTAATGAATATGTGTAATTAAATAATGAGAAAAGGTGAAAAAGATGAGTAGCTCCATCAACAACTCATGATATTGTGTCCCTTTGCTGTTATTCTTTTCTGTAACCAAATCCTTCTTTCTTCTTCTCATAACATGTAAGGAGAAAGGCTTTCTTTCTTTCTTTCTTTCTTTCTTTCTTTCTTTCTTTCTTTCTTTCTTTCTTTCTTTCTTTCTTTCTTTCTTTCTTTCTTTCTTTCTTTCTTTCTTTCTGATACTGTGCTAAAATCTATTCTCCTCTATTTCCCTAAACTTCCTTTCAGCTTCATTTCTGTGGCTTTAGAATCTGGGAAGTGATGTTCCCTCTGAGATATCTCTGTTGCTGTGCAGCTACTGGCTGCCCATTCTTCCCAAATTTAAAAGTCCCAATGGGAGGAGTTCTTTCATGATACCTGGGCCTGGGGATGTTTAAGAAGCCAAAGAGGCCACAATCTTCTGAGGAGATGATTATACACTGAAAACAGGCCCTTATCCATCTTGTAATTAAGGACTTATCTATCTTGTAACTAAGGTAAGTGCAAGCAACCCATTCCTCACCTGTGAGAATTACACTGATATTTTCTTCTTTGTGATAGATGGGGTGGGGGGACAACTTATATCCCAGGAAGCTGTAGAAGAATGGATGAAAAGTTCAGAATACACTTTTGGCACAAGGATAGTGCAGTCAGGTCACTGAACATGAAGAAAAAATGTGTTTGCATGCTTTACCTCATTGAATGTTTCTTCTGCCTCTGCTATGTGAATAGTTTGTTCACATAAGGCATAATTAGTCATTCAGTGCAAGAAAATGTCTTTCCACAAATGTTTCTATTCCTGTTTTAAATTATCTTGCTAGGAAAAAAAAATACTCATTGCAAGATTCCTTTGAGATTAGAATCTTCTTCAGATATTCAAAAGGACAGGGACTCATCTGCCAGCACTTCCAAAATGCCCTGCTGCAGCCAACATTGCTTAGAGGACATCAGTGTTTTCAGACATCCAAGCACAGGGCTTCTTGGGAGAGCAAATGCAGTGAGGACTCCTTTTTGAATGCATGAGGTCTAAGGAGAGAACCCCAACTCTGTTTGGGTAGGAAGTGAGTTGACCAATAGTTTGTCATTTCCAAAGTTCAGGCAAGTGATAGTTGGCAAGAAGAACATGTGGGGTGGGGTCAGGGATGTCAGTAACTGAAAGAAAGGAAGAAATGAGCATAAATGAGCAATTTATGACCAATCCAAGCCCCTCCTTAGGGGAGGGAAAACATTTGGACTGAACAGCTCCAAACCCAAACCCACCTTAGAAACTATCATTAGGAGAAGGTATGTCCCTTCTGGTGCTACTCATGAATCAAGTGGAAAATCCCTTCTGCCCTGCATATTAACCTAACTCAGACAGTTATTGAAAGAAGTTGGGATTGCTAGATAAAGGTGTAATCCTGTGGGTGTCAATTTAGAAGTAAGTCCTAAGCAGTTTCCCTGGATTTACTATCAGGTAATTGTGTTTAAGCTTCCTTGCAAATATATTTTCAGGAAATCAAAAACATGATTATGATTATGGCCAGGTTATTTGAAAGACCACCTTTTCCCAGTTTCATCTGCCCAACCCACCAGATCATGGAGGCAGGGTATGTTATGGGTCCTTCCTGTTAAGCAGGTCCATCTAGTGGGACCAAGAAGAAGGAACTTCTCTGTGGTGGCTCCCTCCCTGTGGAACATCATCCCCACAGAGATAAGACTGGCTGCCACCTTGATGCTCTTCTGCAAGGCCCTGAAGACATGGTTTTGCCAGCGGGCCTGGGGATCCCAAGTCAATCCGGAGCCCGTCAAATAGCTAGTGTAAATGTGTTGTTGTCGCCAGGGGGGTGGGGGGGTATAGTGGGTTTTGTATTTGGGATTTTTATTCCTGCAAGCCATCCAGAGTCACTGTGAATGAGTTGGGTGGCCATATAAATTGCTTAAATAACTGAATAATGATTTTAAAAATCTCTTAAAATATGATTTCTCAATAAATGTTTAAGCTCTCCAGGTATCTCTGCGTGAACATAATAAGCAGTGTAGATGAACCATAACATTTTGTAAAGGCTTATAAAGTATATATGCTTCAACATATATTCCACATTTTTCCCTATCTTAGCTGTCATGTAGACCAAGAGTCAGCATCCCAATCCTTTAATACATTTTAGACTTCAATCTCCACCAGTCTCAACCAGTCCAAAAACATCTAGAGGCATTAGACTGCCTAACTCTGACTTAGGTAAAGATAGCAAGAAATGGAGAAAAAATAGCCCCCAACATTCAGGTAATTTTTCTCAAAACTGCTATAGATCTGTGGCAAAAAATGAACTGCTAGTTGGGAGAGGAGGGTATTTTGTTCAAAGAAATATTTATTTGTAATCACTAATGCTCCCATATCTCATACCATCAACATCAATTAAGACTCCCTCTTGTGATACAGTAGACATCATCTGCTTTTTAAATTATTTTTTTCATGTCATCTGGCAATAGAAAGGGAATTCCAAATACCCTAAAAAGGAAGTTTTTAAAAAAAAGAAGAAAGAAAATTAGCTGCGTTTGTACAGATATAAACTTTGGACAAGGTTCAGACAAAAGGCAGAATGTCTCACTTATATGCTCCTTTACTGTTTTTGACCCTTGTCCCCCCTGAACCTTCATCTTCATTTGCCTCTTGGCTGCTGAGCTTTATCAAGCAATAAATCCAGAAAGCCTATATTTAGTTCCCATCATTTTTAGAATGCAAGCCAGGGGAAGGAGTTGGCGGGAGGCGGCGGGGGGGAGCATTAGCAACAGGTAGAGACAGGCCGTCATGCAAACCACAAAATAAAACACATTTTGTTTTATTCTGAGCCAGAGGGCCAGAAGAAGATAGGACTGAGTGCCCATATTGCAAGATGGGGAAGTGGCCTGCCATGAAGGAGAAAGCCACAATCTGGAGGGCAGAGTGGGACAGGCAGTTAAGCACAAATCTTTCTGCAAAGCTGCTTGAAGCAGTCAGGATGGATGGATGGATGGATGGATGGATGGATGGATGGATGGATGGATGGATAGAAAGATAGCATTGGGAGGAGCCAAGCAACACATTAGGACCACCATTTTTTAAACATATCCCTAGTGTGTTGCCAATACTATCCTTAAAAAGGATAATAATGTTTTTAAGTAGACAAATACAGTGTCTGGGTCACAGCAATGAAGTGACCCTTTCATTTCTTTAGGGAAAACATCCCCAGTTCTCTGTAACTACCTTGTGATGCAGCTTTCTTTTGCCCATCTCCTTGTGTAGCTGCCTTGAACCTTTGAATAGAAGAGATGAGAAAAGAAAAGGGGTTAATATTTTTTTAAAGGCAAATGCGTACTCTTTTGTCATTTTAACTCGTGTTGTTTTGAAAGTTAGCTTTTTCATTATAGGAGCTGGCAGGCATAGAGTTCTGCAAGCCTATTATAGGCATCCTTACAGATGCTCCCATGAGGATTCAACTAGTCACAAAATACCCATTGGAACTGGTGAAGTTGCCCCCCAATTTAGTTTAGTCCATGTTTCAAAGCAAACGGACCTAATTTATACTTTTCAAAATAATATGGAATTTGGCATAAAGTGATTTTTTTGAATTCTTTCAAGTTCTTAGCTTGGAAATGGCTTTCATTGAGCTTCTTTTAGGGGCAGTGCAACAGAAGAAAATATCAACAATGTAAATGTGAATTTTTATACTTTTTTACAATATTGGCCAAAGCAGGCCAAACTGACATATATTACCAACTCATGCCAAACTGATAAAGGCCAAAAATAAGTAGATTTGACTATTCTTAGTCTTAAAGGTTATTTTATTTTTTTCTTTAGAGGCTTCCTTGTAGGGATATTTTTACTTTCACCTCTATTTGTTCTGAATTGTTCTAAGATTTTATGTATGTATGTATGTATGTATGTATGTATGTATATAATTGCTGCAAGGCACTTTGACAGCTCATTGCTAGGAAACAAATGAGGAAGGATTTTTTTTTTTTAAGTCATTTCTTTCAAACATCTCATGTCTTTTTTTCACAGTTTGTCTGAGCACCTGGTATCATTTCTCAGGGTTTATTCTAGCATATAGATAGACAGTGGGGAAAAACTGCAATGGGAAAGATATTTGTGTGAATTTGGGCATATGGAGTTTCATAAATAGCTAGTTTGTTTCTTTAAAAATAATGGAAGTATTGGGAGATAAGTACTGGTTGCTTTCAACACACACAACTTTATCATACTATGACGTTGTGTCAGTTTTCCCCCACCCTCTACCACGTTGTGTTTGAACTATAACTCCCAGAATCCCCCAAATCCCAACACATCCCCAGGATGTACATGAGCATTCTCTCACTCCCTCTTTCTTGGTAAAATGCATACATACTTTTCTGCCTTTTTAATTTTGTTATAGTAGGTTTCTTTAGTTTCCTTCCTTCTTTTCAATTATTTACTCTCCTTTTTTTTTTTCCGGTTAATTCTTATTGTACCCTTTGTCCTTTTCTTTTCTAGAAAAAAATCAGACAAGGAGAAACGGAAGATTTTAAAGCCTGTCATTAATGCTTAATCAGCAGACAAGAAATACTAAGTTAGTAGCTTTAACAAGTAAGAATTCAGTATAGAGTTACGTGGCTCCATTAATTCCCCGCTTCCCCTCAACATGTCAACCTCACCTCCCGCCCACATTCCTTTGCTTCTAAACCTTAATATATATAAGTCATTTCTGAAGCTCTGGGGGAGACTTCTACTATTCTGAGATACACTTCCCACTACAAAATGGCTAATGTATGGGAGCTGTACAGTTGTAACTTTGGCAATTAAGTTAAATGGTAAAACAATAACAACATTGGATAAATGCAGAAATGTTAGCCTAATTCTCTCCAAAGGAGAAGCAGATGATGGCGATGGTGGTGACAATGATGATGAGTCACTGGCGGTTAGGCAGTGTGCAAATTTAATAAATAAATAAACAATGATGGTGGAAGGAAAGCTATGATCGAAGTCAAATATTCATATCAAATGCCAAAATAAACCTCATCCTGTTTTAAGGTGTGGGATATTATTCACAGGACAGCTTCAGCTTCAAAGAGGGATGTAGAAAATTTTTCTCTTGAAGACTGGGGGATGCAGTAGGGCTTATGAAAACAAATAAACAGATCCACAAATCTAAGCATAGAATTGTCCATTTTATTTTTATTCCTTTAATAGGAATATTGAGACAATCAAATGAAAGATGATCAGTTTTGCAGAGTTAGCTACATTTGTCTATAAATTATAATCCTTCTAATACTTTTTTCCGCATCCAATGGATCAGCAGGGAAATACAATCTTATCTCCATCTAATTCATTATTTCAGATGAGTTGCCATGGTTAAAAGAATTAAACAATAAGACATTTTTATGCTGGTCAATTACCATAATTAAGATTTGATTTGATGACACATTTTGCCTCAGTTCACCCAATCATACCAGAAAAAAATAATGGGTTAAAATCAGCTGCTTGGGGCCTTCTTCCCATCGTGGTATGTATAATCTTAGGAGGTCCCCAGCCAATATTATATAATATGCTTTATGTGGGATTATCCTTGTACTTGAACTTAAAGCTAGGATACCTAATGTAGCCATCTTGGTATGCACACAGTATACAACTGCATTTACTATTAACTCCTGAACCAAGATCAAGTTATGTCAGTGTCTTGATTCAGTTCTCCTGAATAACTTGGGATCTGGTTACCTGGATGTGCGTCTTCCCGTTACAGAACTGAGCAATCACTAAGATATTTGAATGGAGTCTTTTTAGATCTTAGCCATTAAAAAAGGGCTCAGTACCAAAAGTTCTGAGCTAAGCTGTATGTGGAACATTTATTCTACATATTGCCAGCAACTAACTGCCAACTACCTGGTAAAAGCAGCATCACTAATTACCTTAATTGAGGGGAACAACTGTAGGTATGCCTTATTGTAACAAGAAACCAGAATCAAGGCAAGTGAAACAGCACATGAAATAGATTTCTCTCAGCATTTTGTGACCACTTCTTCATGTTAACCAGTAACGGGTCAGTGTTGTACTATGTAGACCAAACCAGAAAGATGATCATTCAATATGAAGAACAAAGAAATCCAAAGTATTTTGGAAGATTACAAATTCTAGCTCAAGTTTTGCAATTATTGTTGCAAAGTAGGGTTTCACAGAGCCAAATCATTTGTTGCTTTAAACATAAAACTAGTTAGAAGCTATGTTGTTTTCTTCACTAAAGAAAATGCTGGTGGCCTGATCCAGAGAATGACCACAGTTTGAGATACTAAGAACCTTGGGACTTGCCCACTTTATCTGGCCACTCAACCAGCAATTAGTATCTCCAAAAAGAAACACATTTATTTCAAAGGATCATTTTTCAGCAAAATGAATGGCAGATGGCCTTAGTTGGCTTAACGCCTCCCCATACTTCAAATGGATTCCCATTCCATTTACTTTAGAATACAAAAGGAAAGATGTAGCTGTTAGGAGGAAAAACATACCCATCTAGAATTATTTGGAGATGCATTCTACCCTCAGCATAATCTATACTAGGGCAAATTCTAGCCACCAGCAAAATCTGGCTATCAATTCTTTTTCCATTTTAAAAATAGTTGGACTCTATGGAGATTGCATTTACTTTTGAAATATATAGGAGGAGGATGGATCCTTTCCAACTTTATTCTTAATTTTTAAAATGCCCTATGTCTTCCTACAACACAGGGCTCCATAAAGAGGGTTTTTTTCTTCCTTGATGCTTCCTGGCATACCCGCATTACTATCTGCTGATATGAATACATGGGCATTTTAGTTACCACTAGGGGAAATTGAGATAACATACTGAGCATTATTCTACATTCAAGTATGGATCACAAGCAAGAGATTTCTATGGAGTGGAGATAAAAATTATTCCCTTCAGCAAGAGTCTTTGATTTATATGAACGTATGTCAAGCCTTTTATAAGGTTGATTATTTCTGAACACTAGTGTTACTCTACCTAGATCTGTGTGGTACAATTTAAACCACAGTCTTCTGTGGGCATGCCACCTCCATTCCAATAGGACAGCCCCATTTCACTGAAATATTATTTGGGAGTGAGAAAGATTTAATATTCATACTGAGTAAAATGTTCATTGTACAAATAAAGCATTAGTCTTTTTCCCCCTTAATATTGTCAATTTACAAAAAGCAGATGGACTCTTCTTTGCAAAAGGCCCTAATAAATCTTCATGCTACCAGATGAAAATGAAGGATTTATTCTAGCTCTCATCTTTTAAATTTTACTTGCCACTCAGAATATGTTATTCTTGCAGCTGGCATTTTAAATGAATTAGTAGAATTTATCACTCCAAAGGCTTAGGCAAGGACTAAATTATACTAATGAATTGACAATGAATCTGAAGCCTTATACAAGGCCAAATATTTTCTGGCTACAGCTCCGTATTTCAGCAAACTGCTTAATTTTCTCCCTGGTTATCCATTACTGTTAAATTCTCTTTGCTATTATGATGGAAAATTGCAGCAAACATTGGCTTGCCCAGAGGCTCAGGCTGAGAAAAGGCAAGGTGGAAATCTGCCACAACATTGGCAAGGTTGGGATCCTGTTGTCATCTTTTGCTTTTGCCAAGCTGCATGATCAAGTGGGCTAGACTATCATGCCCTCTCTTTTTCAATTTTCATTCTGCAGTTGCAGAATTGTTCTTACAAGCAGCATTACAAATGCATTAATACAATGTTACATTTGCAGAGCAATTCCACTGAAGAGTTGGAGCATTTTAATGTCGGCAGATTCCCAACTTTCCCAAGCAATGAAGATTGCCAATTAGCAGGGTGAAAATAATGCCAAAGAAGCAGTTGCCTCTCTGTGTCCTCTTCTTAGGGGGAGGGGAAAAAAAGCTGATCTACATTTTTATCCAGGTTGGGGATGTATGATATTGAGGATTCTCAGAAATAACATCATCTCTCATTTGCACACACAGGCCTGTCCCCAAAATGCTACTTTTGAGAACTTTTCAAGACTGGCATTTCCCAAGCTTAGAAAAGTGTAGTTATCACAGGAGGCAGGGAAGTCATTAGAGAAGCTCTGATGTCAGCTTTTTCCTCCAGTGCCAGAACTGTTTCCAAATCTGATAAACTTCATATTTTTTTGATACTGTCCCAAAGGCCCTAGCATTCAGGTAAGGAGAACTTTTTGGCCTGGAGATA
The DNA here is from genome assembly GCA_030867105.1 of Liasis olivaceus. Lineage (NCBI taxonomy): Eukaryota > Metazoa > Chordata > Lepidosauria > Squamata > Pythonidae > Liasis > Liasis olivaceus. The sequence continues at coordinate 198,153,371 of CM061348.1, forward strand.
GCCCTTCTTCCTTCTGTTCTGTCTGGATTCCACAGGGATCTTTTCAGACTAAAAAAAGGATTGGAGGGGAGGTTGCAGGGTTGGGGATGGTCAAAGACAAAATGGTTGACTTAAGCCCCAACATTGGCCCTGTGTTTTTGAGAGGGTAGGGTTTTAAAGAGTTCTATGGGTACCTTAAGTAGGGTATCCATAGAACTCTTTAAATGGAGGGGAATTAAGAGTCTAGAAGGGGTTGGAGTTAACATTTTTACTTCCATTTGATAATATGCTTCAAGCATGAAATCCAAAGGGAAATACATCTTCCAACTTCAGCATATTGTTTTTCACCAAAGCTTTAAATAAATATGTTCATAATCAAGGGTTAAAAGAGTTTATTACATTTTACCGGCCTAAGCATAGTTACAATTGGTCTAAGAATTAGAAGTCATATGCAATAACTATAAATGCCTTGTTCACTTGCCTTTTTTTTTTTTGTCTACGATTTCATAGTAAATAAATGGATGGATCTGGCATGCATTACTGAGATCTGTATAATCTCTCAGAGATTTGCCTTTAGGGTTTTAAGTACTGCATCAGACCCAACACCAAGAGAAGGGAGAAAGGGAGGGTGATGATCTTTAGAGACAACTTACACATCACCACAGACCCTTCTCTGGAGCCACTAGGTGATCTGGAGATGAAGGACTTTGAAGGTCAGACCACTTCCTGGTCCAGATGATATTTGATGCCAACTGGTATCCCCATAATATAAAAGAATCTATTAAGATGGTTCATTTCAGGTGCCATATGGAGACAGATGATTTTCAGTGAATGCTTGGAGATTTTCCCAGCAATCTGGCAGGCAGTTCTGTTAGGCACCTGGCTAAATATTCTTCTCAGGAGCAGACCAGAGTGCTTAATGATGTTGCCTTAGTTTACCAAAGAGTTTCAAGAAATAAGGTGGTAAAAGTGATGCCTGGAACATTGGTGGGAGAAGACCAAAAGTGAATTTGATTGAGCATGGGTAACAGTTCATGTTCAAGTTTATACCACAGTGATAAGGGTAGCAAAGCATTTGCACTTCTCCACCCTTATTACCCCTGTAAGTTGTCATCCAGTGGCACTGTTTAACATCACTCAGTCTGTCTTAGGAAAAAATAAGCAAAAAGAATTACTATCTGGATGCTGTGATGCATTTGCACACTTGCTGATAAAGTCAGTCCAATTTGCTGATAAAGATCTTGACTCCCACTGGCAGAATCTGAAGTAGTGACTGGGGTAGTATCTGATGAAGCAGATAAGTACTATCTGGCATGAGCTCCACCTATTGGAGAGGTGCCTTTCTGAAGTGGCCTTCTCTAGATCCAACTATATTGGACAACTATCACTTTGTCTCCAAACTTCCCTTTTTAGGGAATGTTACTGAAAAAGTGCTGTGGCTCCTGTTGCAGATAGCAATAAAAAGTGGATTATCTGGAATTTTTCAGTCAGAATTCAGCCCTAGGCATGGGACCAAAATGGCACTGCTCACTCTGGTGGATGACCTTGGAGTCACCCCTCTCCTACTTGACCTCTCAGCAATGTTCAGTGGCATCAACTAAGGTAACCTTTTGCTCTTGAGGATTGGTGATTGTAGTCACTGTTTATAATGGTTCCATTCCCTTCTTAGTAGGTAATTCTAACTGGTTGTAGAGGAGGAGAGATTAGCCCACTGTGTGCTTTCTTGTGAGGTCCCAGAGGAATGAACTCTCTGCTCTTCTACACGAGGCTGCTGGGAGAGGTAACCCCTTGGTTTGGGATGAGGTATAATCAGAATGCTATGCTGATTGTACACAGCTATAAATCAAGACCGCTGGTAGAGCCAGAGATGCTGTGGAAGCCAGAGATGCTTGATCCAGTGCTTGTAGACTGTGAGGCTCTGGATGGGAACTGAACCCTAATAAGCCAGAGTTGCCATTTGCCCAGAGCTACCCACTTCTACACCGACTATTACTTTTGAAGTGGTGATACTGCCTCCACACAGGAGTCCAGGACTTGGGTCTCCTCCTGGACTCACAGCTACTGCTGGTAGTATAGGTGGAGGCTGTGTGGCCAGAGGATCTTCCCCCAGCTCTAGCTGATACAGTAATTGTGACTCTACCTGGAGCAGGAACCCTGCATTATCACCAGAATAGATTATGGTGTCTACATGGGCTAATTTTGAAAAATATTCAGAAACTGCAATTGGTACAGAATGCAGCTGCCCATGTAGTTATAGGTGGAAACTGTAATAATAATAATTTATGATTAGATTTATATACCACCCGACTCCCAACAGCTCTGGGCAGTTTACAATCATTAAAATATTTAAAAAACAAAGAACAATAGAAAAAACACATACACATGTGCACACAAAACAGCACAAGACAGAAAAACAATGATGGGAAGAAAATAAATCCAGAAGGAAGGAAGGAAGGAAGGAAGGAAGGAAGGAAGGAAGGAAGGAAGGAAGGAAGGAAGGAAGGAAGGAAGGAAGGGGCATCAACATCCTCTTCAAAGGCCTGGGCAAAGAGCCAGGTCTTCAAGGCCCTTTGAAACACCAGCAGGTGGGAGCCGTTTGAATCCTGGGGGAAATTTCCTTCCAGGGGGCAGGTGCTGCTACAGAGAGGATGCACTTTCGGAGTCCCGATAGGTGGCATTGCTTAATCAATGGAACCCAGATCAAATCAGTTGGGCAGATACTATGGGAAATAGGTGGTCCCTCAAGTAACCAGACCCTATGCCATGTAGATCTTTATAGGTAGCAACCAGCACTTTGAATCATACCTGGAAGTGATTCAAAGCATACCTATATTGAAGGGCTTCAAGTCAAAGTCTGGTTTTAGCCTTTAAAGCTCTGCATAGCCTGGTTGCTAGATGTTAGCAGAATTATTTCACCTAGGTAGAATTAACCATCCAGTACATTTATCCCAGCTGGGAATGTTGAAAGTTTCCAGTGTATGAGAGGTGAGAACAGTGAAGTCCAGAAAAGGGTTCCCCCACTTTTGGGTGGGTAGGGGGGCAGCTCTTTTCTGGAATACTCTCCCCAAGTATTTGGTTGGCACCAACCCTGGCATCCTTTCCAAAAGCTGTCCTATAAGCCTTTTAAAAGTTAATGTTGCCCTATGTTGAGCTGATGTCACTGTAAGTTGGTAATGATGATTGATATTAATTTTAATCTTTGTTATGTTGTAATTGTGCTGATGCTTTTAGCGGCTTATGTTTTGAATGTTTTATAAATGTCAATTCCCGCGATACAATATTTTGAAGAGGCAGGCAGGCCCATTTTGGCTTCTGAATGATTGAATTAGAAGGTGTAGGTTGATCAGGCGCATTGCAGGCACATGACCTGATCCCGTTAAGAGTCCTACTTATTAGCTGGGTTCATACAACTGATTGACCTATTTTCTGGTTTCTCATAATACTTTGAATTATAAAGTAACCAAATGAGCTGGATCCACATAATATGCTAAAATTAATCCATGATAAAACTCACCAAGCTTAACATACTGTGAATATGCACTTGCTAGGTCTTTTACTAATCTGGTTAAATATAGTTACACTGCCATTCAGAAGCAGTGTTCATTAGATGTAGAGGAGATATACATGCAAAAGGCTCTGAACACATTATTTCCCAGATGCTCAGCAGCTGGAGCTGCCTGTGGAGAGGTAAACAAAGCCAGAATCCTGACAACCAGTTGTTTTGGAAACCAAATGAAGCTTGGGCTCAAATACCCATACCCTTTTCCTGCCAGAAGTTGATCAGCAGATTAGCTGTATAAGCATACAGCCCTGTCAGAATAATTAATGTCTCTGCTTCTATGGTTAGAGTGGGTATCACTCCCTTAAAATAGTCATGGCTATCATTAGGCATACCATATCTTGGCTGCAAACTGATGACTAACAGAGGACAGGAAAGAGTTATTAGTTCTATATCTCTTTGTTGCCATCTACTAGTCATGAGTTGTGCAGCCTATATTGGCCCCCACTGATATGCAAACAAGGGACTGTAATATTGTCTGGGCTAGAACAGACTGGGATTATGGCTAGTTAATTTTGATTATGAAATTTCAGACTCTAAAACTGAACTACCACTTTAAGAGCTGAAGAATATCAGAAGTGCCCTGTTGGATCAGGCAAAGGGTCTAATAGACTATTATTCTGTGTTATAATCAGGTTCATCCAGGAAACTCACAAGCATGGACAGGAGCTTGATATCCCTCTCCCAGTTTCACTCCCTAGCTTAAGGAGTCCAAAACCTTTTCAGACACTAGGTGCTAACATACAGTCTTGTGCACTGGCATGGATGACCTCCTTCCCCCCAAAAAAATTCATGCCAAACCCCAAGTCTTATGTGGTTTTTCCTGAGATGTTGGTCAATATCAACTTTATTTATTTATCTATTTATTTATTTATATTTCAAATTTAGTCACCACCCATCTCACTCAGCGCAACTCTGGGCCTGAAACCTTGTCAGCCATTCAGGACCTTTTTTCCTGAAACAAATATTTGTGTATGAGTATATAATATGCAGACTTGACGTCTTTGTTGTTCTGGCAAATGTTGAACCTAGAACATTTGCAACCGATCACTGTGTGTGGGAGTAATTGCTCTTGAAAAGTGTTTTTAAGTAAGCTAACTAGTTCATAATACAGAACAAATGAGATCTGTTAGATCTTTGTGGGTGTTTTCAAGAGTACCCAACAGAACTTGGCATCTTTTTAATGATGATGATTAGCAATTTTATACTTAGCAAACAAAAAGGAAAGAAAAGCTATTTTTCTAAAAGCATCCATAAAACATGCTGAATTCCACCAACAGCTCTAACTCTTTCCAGACAACATATCCACATTGATGTTATGTCAGTCATCAGTGATCTTTGAAGTCATTCTGGGATACCAGGGATTCATAATTCAATGGTAGAGGCATTTACTTGAGCACATTCAGTCTCAATTCAATCTTTAGCACCTCCACCTAAAATAAGATTTAATTAGCAGCATGTGGGAAAAACCCCAGGTAACTCAGTGAAAAGAGGCCAGATTTTCCCAAATTGGCACCCTTCAGACAAATTGGACTTTGGTTCCCATAATTCCCAATCAGCATGGCCTGAGAATTATGGGAATTAAAGAGCAATATACAGAAGGAAGGGGGGAACACATGGTAGTGAGAAAGACAGACAAATTGATTGCTTTGTCAATGAAATATGTTCTATCTTCCACCAAAATGACTACTTTGAGGTCCCGTGTGAAATGTTCCAACATACAATCTTATGCTCATCTGTGTTTTGACTACGTGCGTATGTTTCTGCACTCACTGTGCATTGTTCAACTCTATGCACCAAAATGAAAATGAGAATTGAACAGGAACCCTCCATATGGAGAAGCATACCTAGACAGCTGCATAGAATGACTTTCTGTTAGGATCAGAAGGGCCCCAATTCATCCCAGCCCCTTTGCAAAAGATAGGGGAAAAAATTAGCTGGGGTTGGCTTTCTATGCAACCAAAGTCCTACTCATTGTAGATTTTGAACAGGCATTTGCAAACAACTCTGTTTATCTAAGGTTCTCTCTTGTGTTGGTTGTCTTTAGTGCAGAACTACTTCACACCCAGTGAGTTTTCTAATGAGAAGTCAATGTGGCTGTGGTCAGAAAGAAAAAGAGAGAGAGAAAAGGGAGGAGGCAATTTTCCATTCCCCACATGCTGTTTACATTTCAAACATTAAATAAATATAAAATTGTTTCAATCAGCTGAACAAATATTTAACATACACTCATTTTTAAGAGTAGTGTTTGGGAAATCATCTCTGCACCTTTAAGACATCAGGAATGTATGGAAACTAGTGACCTGAAAGGCAAAACAAACATTTCTTTAAAATAATAATAATCCACAAACATACCTGACAAAAGAGGAGGAAAAAAAATATTGAATTGTGCCTTCTCATCTGTCTCACGCTAAACCTGATGTAATTTCCATTGTTGACATAACCTGATAGTGTTTTATTACTTACTTACTTTCATTCATTCTTTCTTTCTGGTTTTTTTTTTTTTTTTTTAGGGTATCTGAGGGATTGTTTTTGCAATTACAAAATTCTTCAGCTTTTAAGAGCTCATCAGTGTTGTCAAGGCAAGTGATTTGTTCCTAATAACCATTGCAGGCCAGCTCAGAGCCTGAATTCTGGTAGAGTAAATGTTTACTCATTACATTCCAAACACTGAAGGTCACTGATGGCAAAAATAGCTGGATTCCTGTTAATGGTTGATTGAAAGAATTTGCATATTCTTAAAAGTTATGAATCTGAATACTTTCAATGTGGGGAGTCAGAAAGAAGCTGGCACATTTAAAAAAAAAAACAGGAATAATCCATTATATAAGCATATCCTCATGCACATAAACTTGGCCTTACCTTGCCCCAACTATTTCCCATGATGTTTGAAAACCTGTCTTGGACAATTTCCACAGAGAGTCTATTTCAGCTGACAGCTACATTTTATTTAACGACAGCACAGTTTATGATCTCTTTGACATGGCAGCGATGAAGCCACCTTCCCATAATATCCTGGGATATAATTTAAATTGGTTAAAGAGAATAAATATCTTCCTTCAGTCAAGGGGTATAAAGAAATTCACCAAATCCTTGTCCTTGAAGATAAGTCTGGGCCTAAACCCCATTCAGAAGATGTTTTTCTTTGGAACTGTAATTTGAGAAAAACATTCTTATATATTTAGTTGGATTTGTTCAAAGTTTAATATTTTATTTTGCCACTGAACCTGAACCTGATCATCATGAAGGTGTCTTGTATGACATCTTTAAATGTTCCTAATGTGTTTTGGAGTCTTAGTTTCATTTGAAGGATCACTTCACAAACCTCCTTAAAGTTACCTGTTGCTAACTGCAGTGTAATTCATTGGGCAATGTATTTGTTTATTTTACAGTAGCCTTGTCCTTCTCTGATTTTTAAATTATTAATTATTATTAGCTATTGAAATCTTTAAAAAAAAAACTCAGTTATCATTAAAAAATCAGAATATTATATACAACTAGGCCCCCAAAGAGTTATATAGCGGTAAGACACAACAAAACCAACAACAAATAAAGTATAAAATAGGAGAGCTGTGTAATATATTTGAAAAAGTGATTCACAAAGTACATTAACATAGTGAGCAAAGTACCCCTCCTTGAAGTATTGGAGCTGCCTTTGAGTGTTGCATCTGGGCATGGTGTACAGGGGCTGTGTTTCACTGGCAGCCCCAGTGAGTATGTAACCTCTATTTATATAAGCACATCCAGACAGCCTGGAAAAACTGTAGAAGCAACTGAAGCCCTTCTTCATGAGGCCATGGCTGCCTCACCTGTTTCACAAGGGACACGTTGCTAGTGACAATGTAATTCACAAGGTCTCCCTTCAGATGCTTTGTGTAACCATTTATAGTGATGGGCGTATGCTTGTGCAATGTATACATGTGTGTACACTTTCTTACAATATTTAACCAGCAATTCAGTAACAGCAATGTATGTAATGTATTTTACTTAAAGTTTGTAGTCCTTGTTTAGTGACTGCAATTGGTTCCGGTGAAATGGTTACAGTCACTAAACGAACCACACGATTGAGTGAGAGAGGTCCTGTGAAGATCACTAGCTGCTGCTGTCTCATTCAGATAAAGTTCTTTCATACAGTGTCCTGTGCCTAAGCCTTTTTTCCCCCCTCTTTTTGCCTCCTTGCAGGGCGGAGATTGCTTAAACAAGCTATCTCTTCCTGAGCTGCTTTTCTTCACAGTGCGGCATTTCCCTAAAAAATACTAACTGTAGGTTAACAAGCTCAGCTCTGTGACCTTAATTAGTTGATTAGAACCCTCCGGCTGGCAGCTGCTGGCTGAAACTGACCAGAACTTAATCAGTTTCACATTGCAACTTAATCAGTTTTGCATTTTATTGTCATAAATATACCCATTGATCTGAAAATGAATTTTTATTACCATTTATTACCGTCATATTTGTGAATGGTAGCTATCTGAGACAGTTGCTAAATGAGTGTCAGATTCAGCTGGCATGGAACGGCAGGGCGAACACGCTGCTCAGCTTCGCCTAGTCAATTTCACCGCTAGCAAAGAAAAAGGGGAAGTGAAACTGCGAACTGATTGCTGACAGGTGGCTCAAACTGCAAGCGGATACTTTGTATCAGCACCGGCTTCCCTCGAGTGCTGCAGACAAAGGGGAGCGCAGAGGCTCGGAAGCAACGCAATCAGCGCATGATTGAGAACTCCCGGGTTTGCGCGCAACAGGAAAACCCAACAAAGACAACAACAGCACAACCCATAGATGGCAATCAAGAAGACAAAAGAACCGGACTGAATCTGCCATGTGGGCAAGGGGTAATCTGTAACTGAGCAACAGGGCAAAATGAGGGAATGGGGAAGCTATAAAATACATTGTAAGATGTGCCAAGCCAACCCTGGCTTTGTCTGTACTTACTTACATTATGCTTGAGTAAACTTCTTTGCTGAACACACATGGCATGAGAGTTTCTCTGAGATGAATGGGGTAAACCTTACAATGAGGACTACCTGCATTAGGGGTCTGTAAAGATTCAAAAGGATGATTCATTTGATAAAGTGAACACGTGAACAACCTCTTCAGAGCAGTGTCGCAAAGCAACATGATCCCCTATTTCTAAAAGAAAGCAGCCATGTTATTTCACTACAAGGCCACAGCTTGCAGTCCAGGAGCTAGAAGAGACTTTCTGCAATTGCAAAGACACATGCAGAAATCTCAGCAGATTACTGGAACTGTTGGTCAAGATCTCAAGGTAACTTGAAGAGCTTTGTAAAGGGGAATTCTGTTACAATCTTGCCTCAGTGGGGAGAACTGTGCCATCTTTGTGATGCAATCACCTCATCCATGTGAGGTCAAGCCATCTGCCCAAAGTTGAAATTATGTTTAAACTTAAAGATCTTCCTGAGAGAAATTCTGTGACAAACAAGCTTTTCAAGGAAGATGCAGTCCTTTAAGCCTGCTGAGTGAAGCTATTTAGAACTTTAGAAATAATAATTGGCAGGTTGAACTGAGTCCAACTATAAACCAGAAGTCAACGAAGTAACATTTGCCAAAGGGGGGGTGGGGAAGCTCTGATCAGAATTTTGGCTGCTGCATTTGCCAAGAACTTTGAAAGCCAATCTCACCTGCTGGACATGAAAGCAATCTAATCTTGATATAACAAAGGTGCATATGATCCAGATAAAGGATGTGGTTTATTCTGGGTAGAGATTGAAGAAATATTGAGATGTGCATATTTTCAGTATGGGATTGAACCAAGGAAGTGGATGTAATTCACTAAGTCTTGGTATAAGTTTCTGGAAGTCCAGGTGGTGGTGATGTGATCCATATGCCTCAAGGGTATGAGAAGAGTTTAGGGATCAAAGGTGAGGAAGTATTGTTTCAAGACAATTATAAATATATGAATATTTAGTTATGAGTATGCCACTGACTTAAATATATAAACTGACCTCAAATATAAAATAACTGGAAGAAAATGAATTGGCTAAATATGACATAATGAGACGTATTTCAGAAGACCTGTCACCCATTTCCATTACATCTTCCATTTCATAGCTCCTAAGGTGACAATTGCTAGAGGGCCATCTGCTGAATCCAGGTCTTTCTTTTCTTTTCTGGCCAGAGAGAAGAAAATGTGTGTGATGCCATGATGATAACTTGAGTATCGGATGAGTTCATGCCTGTATCCTGATATAGCTGTATCTATATATGTGTAACTATAGTGGACTTTGTTCTACACCATAATTCATCAACTGCTGATTGAAATTCAGTTATTTAGACATGATTTTGTTAAAGTTACTGAATATCAACACTGAGAATGTGAAAGTTGTGTAAGGAAAGGGAAACTCTTTATGGTAGATTTCTATCAGGTCCCAGTAGGATAACCTCACTTGACTTAAAAAAGAAAATGTGTTTCTGCTCTAGAAATTTCTCCTCTAGTGGCAGGAAGTCAGATTCAATAGGTAAATACTGCCATCTAAAGGCCATCATTTGTGTTTACATAATACCAACATGTATTCTAGACTTTCACAGCTCCATTGGAGAGTGCTAACTTATCAAATTTTAAAAACTTGTAAGAATCTGAAACATTTCACTAACCAGAAGAAGAAGCGTGCGTTAATATCCACTTCATGACTTGGAGGGAGAAAAAAATCCCAAATCAAATGAAAGACAATTATGACTGTAAACTGTTTTTAAGTGAATTCATGAATTTACTGTCCCTTAGAATATGGTTTATAATTTGGATTCTTCACTTTTCCAGATTTTGCATATACTTAGAATTTTTTAGGGGAATTGCATACCAACATGTGAATATAAGGGAAAGCTGAATACAAAACTAGGTGTGAATTTTCTAGTACTTTTTTTAAAATGTGGCAAATGTTAGAATAGGAATATGATCTTATATATGAATGAAATGGACTGGATTTAGTATGATCCATATGTTCCTAATAACAGCTTTATGGAAGACATTCAAAGCAAATTGAATTCATTGAACATCAAGTATCCAACGAGATAGGCTTCCTTTGTTAAATGGATTCAAAACAGAACTAATTTGTCTACTGCTTGAGGAGGATAATAAAAAAAAGGATTTCATCTGTACAGGAGAAAAAAACCTACCACATTCATATTGAATTTTCTCTATTTTATTGCATCTTAATACATTACATGTGGAATAAGATTCTTAAACTAAACTTCAAGGGTTTGAAGTGCTATCCAAGTAATTCTAATAATGAGTTTTTGATATGGTACACAGGGACTTATTTATTTATTTGTTGTGGCATGGCAGATAGAGAAATGAGCATGCCTCAACTTCCAAACATCCATAGAAAATTTGTGGCATAAATGAGATATGAACTGGCGATTTTCTTATTTAGGATGGGCACAGTAACCCACTGTGACGGTTCTCTGATAATTTGGTAGAAAAACCTTGCCAAGTCATACCTGCTGAAGAAGAAAAAGGAGAGGGCAGTTTTTCTAGGTTTTTCATTTTAGAGGAATTTTCTAAGTATATATCCTTGAACTGGAAGGAGGGGAGAAACCACCCCAACGTCTGCTAGCATAGCTAAAGAGCAGGGCTTAAAGGAAAATGAGTAGCTTAGAATCCGTAAGAGCCAACTCCAGTTTGCTGTCAGGTTCAGCCCAAAGAACCCCACGAGACAATGCAATATAGTTCTGTTGCGTTTATTAGCTTCCACCTCAGGACATCAATCTCTTCAGACTGAACCTAAGTTCCCAAGCCAGCCAGCCAGCCACAACACCGTGAAATCCTTAGGATGGTGCCAGTCTCATCTTCTTAAACTTCCCATGCTCCTGTTGAGGGCTAAGGGAATGCTTATCTCCTCAAGCGCAGCCTTCATAACACCATTCCATCACATTTGCCCCCTTGCACCATCATGGAATGCCCCCCTTGTGACCCTAGGTTTGACATTGCCAGTCCACGGGTCCAGCAGGGGACTTCACAGTAGTGGAGCTGTCTAACTCTCCACCCCACTTAATGGAGCTTACCTCTGCTGGCTGGCAAGAATACCTGTGCCACATCCACCAGGCTTAAAGCTTCTTCCCTGGTCTCACAAACAATGCATTATATTAGCCTGTAGTAAAAAGTAGAATACTTCTGTGCAAAAATATTCATAAAATCGATCAAAGGTGGAGCCAGGTTAAAATTTAACACAGTTGCTTCTATTAAACATGAGCATGGGATGCCATCGTAAATTTTAATAGCTCTAAAAAAAAGAGCTATTCATCCATTTCAGTCTCTCATACCTATGTATTTTTCCATGATCAAAGCACTATAAAGTTCTTTTCAGATAAGTTGGGGGAAGCAAGACACGGGAATCAGCACTGAAAAGAAATGGCTTTGGAAATAAATTGTTACTATTATTCTTTTTCTTTCTCGTTATATGACTTTTCAATGGCATGAAAATAAGAAAAGCAGGAATCATGCTTGGCTGCTGGAAACTAACCTCTGCGACAATGTGTATTTCCTAAATCATTTACATCAGGCTGGTGACTTAATGAGCCAAAACTTACCAATGTGGGCACTGGAATTATTCAAGAGAGAGCAAGAAAGAGGGAGACAAAAAGGACATTATGTTTGTATCTTGAATTGTTTGTATTTTGAATTTTCCCAAGTGCTTATGTAAAATAGGTACAGATGATTCCAACCAATGGATAAATTACATTATATTTTTATAAATACAAGCATCATGCATGCTATTATGTTGCCACAGGTCCTAAAATGCCCTAAGGCAGGGTTCCTCAACCTTGGCCACTTTAAGACGGGTGGACTTCAACTCCCAGAATTCCCTTGCTGGCTGGGGAATTCTTGGAGTTGAAGTCCACCCATCTTAAAGTGGCCAAGGTTGAGGAACCCTGTCCTAAGGGATTATTAAGTCTTGAATTTTTAAATATAAAACACATATACATTGTTTCAGTGGTGAATGTTTGCATTTCACCATTGTTGAAAGTGAAAGGTATAGAAATGGGATTGGCCAGCCATTATTATTTGTTTTTCATTGTGGAAACTGGCCATTTAAAACTATGTGCATTCAAATACAGAGAGCCCATTTGGTGTAGTGATTAAAGGCCCTGGATCAGAAGCTGGGAGCCTGTGAGTTCTAGTCCTGCCTTAGACATGGAAACCAGTAGGGGGACTTTGGACCACTCACTCTCTCTCTCTCTCAGCCCTTGAAAGAAGATACTGGCAAGCTATTTCTGAATCTTGTCCGGAAAACTAAATGGATTTGTTCCTGTAGTCATCAGGAGTCAATGGTGACTCAACTGACCATTACAATAATGCAAAATGTAAAGTGAAAAATTCAGTATCCTGCTGACATAATTGTATATTATTCCAACTTTCCATCCTATAGGTTGGCATTTGGTTCACAAAATATGTTGTTTAAATCGCTGGGTTGGGGAATATTTTCAGGGTGCCATTTAGTTGATGAATTACCAATGGCATGTCTAGCCCATCCTCATTCTTAAGGAACTGGCCCTTCTCTCTCATTATTAGTCTGAATAAATAGTGGCTGGAAAACAAAAACATTTTGAAGGCAGGGGCAAAACTGGAGCTGGCAGACCATTTTGCTGTCTCTAAAGTCATAATGAAAAAAGAATCCCAAACTCATCAGGTATGCAGGAGTTATATCCACAGTATTAGCTTCTTGTGGCAATAACCACTTACTTAAGCAATGGTAGAAATATTACGGAAGAGTGAAAAAGAGCATGAGGAGGTGATATGGTCATTTTGACCCTAATGAGATTTGGATGTACATTTCACCTATATGGCACACACTTGTTTTACTCAGACAGGAACCAAATCCTTTTCAGGAATACACCATCAAAATTGTTCAGCTACCTGCAAAGAGCATTACAATGATGTAGTTGTTTAGATATATATAATGTAGTTGTTTAGATATATATAAAATAAGCAAAGTCACATTGCTTTGTATTCCTGGTGAGTGGAGTGGCACATGTCAGATCTCCCATGTGAATTTTAAGTCCCAAGGGTGTTCAAGAACCTACCTCTGAAAATGAACTTGTATAATTAATTACGCTACTTGCTACCCACTTTCCTGCTTGCTCAGGGCAGCATGTGCTCTTATAGGAAACCTACAGATTTGATATTTTGATAGTTGAGGTATGAACAAGCTGATGAAATCTGGATAATTTCAGTGAACACATTTTTCTATGAAAAATGGCTGTGAAACTCTAAAAGTGTCGGTCAGCTCTGTTCAGCTATCTATCAGTTTATGCTCTTAGTCCTTCTGAATTAGTATTTATAAATTTCATGTAAAGAATTAGTGGACTCTGCTCCATAACAAAGACCAGAAATACTCCTTCAGCGCTTAGATAAAGTTTGAATAAAACTTCCATTCCAAGTGGCTAAGGAGCGGAAAAGACCAGCATTAGGCAAGCAGAGATCGGCTCCGGAAACATTTGTATCTGAAAGCAGAGGCATGACATTCTGCCTTAGCCTGATGGCAGGGCAACAGATTCAGAGGAATCAGACCAGTTGCAGACCAGGACACAGCTGCCTTTTCCTGTTACTTGCCCAGTTATGACAGTTGGTCTCAAACTAACAGAAAAACATTCCCACATTAAATATCATTTGGATTTTATAATAAAGGGACTGGATTCTCTTTAGTTATCCCAATGGGAGTTCTTGTTCTAAATTTTATTCTAGCCAAACTAGAGGATTGCTTAAACATGTGAAATGAAAGTTCTCCAGTAGACCATAGTTCCTTTTATACAGTAATTAAGGGGGCGGGGGGAATATGAAAGCCCAGTTGGGAATAGAAGATGCTGGGAACATAAGAATTAAGTGAATATCAGCTCTCTAACAAAGAATTTCTAGCCAGCAGCCTTTATGTCACAGCCTCTCTGAAAGAGATGGACCGCTCTTTATTTGCCTTCTCATTCCCTTGACGTACTGTTGTAAATGTAGCCTGCATGCCAAGACTACACACTCAGATTCACAATCCACATCCCCATGAGTGAGAAATGGCTATCTGTCACATACAGGGTCCGATTAACCCTCTCTCTGCTGGATATAGAAAAGAGTCTGACATTTTAAAAAGAAGGGGAGAAGTCTGGAGAAAGGCTGAAGAAGTATTGGCCTGCCATCATTTGTCTGAAGCCTGTGGGGAACGTGGTCACCTTCAAGAAGTGGGAGAAATCCAGGAAATTGAAGCAGAGGAGCACCTGCATCGGGGACTCTTGATAAATAGGTAAAAGAATCACCCAGGAACTTGTGCTACATTTTTTCATTTTTGTTTTCTGTGTTGTGCTAAGTCTTATTTTATTTCTCTCTCTGTACAAGTTAAGGAACTGGGTATTTAATTTCAGCCTTCATTCAGACTTCAGGCTATAATTGTAAAAAAAAAATTTTTTTTTCCTTTGAAATCCTCTTGTGATTTGTAATAATAATAATTTGAAACCTCATCAGTCTTTTCTTTTTCTTGAGGTTTTGGATACAGGGCTCTTCATTTGTAGCAGACCAGCATTATTCTTAATCTGCCCAGCAATGCATTTTCCTCTGGATTTCTCTTTCTTGACTAATTTGCAGGTTGCTATATTACTGTGATCTGGGCAGCTCTGTAATTATCTCCTTCCATTGTGAATGTTGCATGTTAATTCTTACAATTAAATAGTTTTTTTTTTAATTTAAACTTTAATTTTGCTTACTTCCTGTGAAATTGGTTTATATCCCAAAGGCAGAATGGAGGGCTGAATTCTTGAGTCATCATACCTTTTTACAATACAGCCAGGAGGTGACTTTACTAAAATTATTTCAACTTTTACTTTTTTAATTGTCAGAAAAGCAACCCAGATATCAGCCCACCAGGCTCACCAAACCACAAATCAACTCCACAGGAAGGTTAAAGCTGAGAGTGGCTATAATGACAGAATCTTGCAAGTCTGACTGTGCTTTCCCCCCTCCCCATGTGAATTAGGGAGGGGGTTGTCTGAGTTGCTTACACATACTTTCTGCTTGTTTTGGACTTAAGCCATGTTTTCCTCCTCACCACTTTTGTAATGGATCTGGCCTTTCTCTGTCAAGGTCAACCTCCTTACTCTCTACATCAGGGTATGAGAGTGCTATCTTTCTTGCATACTAGGGTTAGGGGATGAATGTCAGGTGAAATGCCTCCTGGAGGATAGGTGGTAGCAGCAGGAACTACTAAGGTGTCATCCCAAAGCAAGAGGAAGAATCGGATGTGAAGACCCAGAGGGCTTCAGGAGAGGAGGTTTGAGATTTATAACCTTCTACCTTGTGGCTCTCAGCATTTATATTTCTCAGGAAATTAACTATTCAAACATTTTTAAAAGTTCTTGAAGTTTTCTAGTTCCTTGTGAAATATATTTTCAAAAAGCTAAAAACTGGTTAGAAATTAATTTAACCTGACTGTCCAGTTTACTGTATATGTAATGATACCGTATCCTCCAAAGAGAAAATGGGGCAGTACTTGGATCATGGGAGAAAAAACAGGGATAAGCAATCAAATGTATGCCCTGCAACCCTCTGATTTCTTGTTAAAACATGCCTTCAGAAACAATTGCTAAGAAGATGGGGTAGGCCCTCTAATTTACCATATTTTTCCATCAATAAGACGCCCCCATGTACAAGACGACCCCCACTTTTCCAACCCAAAATTAAGAAATCAATATTTTAAAGATAGTGCAGAACACATTTTTATTTAGTAATTAGTTAACATTTACCTGATACACTTGGTGGGAGGAGGTCCAAACTGTCTCTCTGCAGCTCTGTTTCCATGATCTTTTGCATAACTGATTACATTCAAGCACGAGTGAAACTGCCGATAGCTTGTCTCTGCAAACAGCCTTCCTCTAATTGGTTTGTTCAGCATCAGCTGACGTCAGTTACATAAGGCTCGTGATTGGAGGAAGTCTGTTTGGGAGACAAGCTATTTCACTCGTGATTGGAGGCTAGCAGTAGGAGGAAGCCTGCCTGCAGAGACAAAGTATGGGCAGTTTTGCCACCACGCGGTTCTCTCCTCGGCTGACTTCCTTGAATAAGACGCCCTTCAATTTTTAACGTAAGGATTTTAGAAAAAAGTATCGTCTTATAGTCAGAAAAATATGGTATATCAGTAGGGATGGCCAATAGCTTCAGGAGTCAATGGTTTTCATGAAAAACGTCCCATGTTTAACTGGTATAAGGCAGCCAATCTGTATCAAGAGTACAGAGACACATCCTGAGGGTGTTTTCAACACATTGCATGTACTGATTGGTGGGATATGGGCAACAATATGTTAGCATGCAAGGTAGTCCCTAGATTAGAGATCCTACTTTACATAGAACATTACAAGCATGTTTGGAGCAAAACTGGATCTTGGTTGGGCTCATTGGCATAAGACCAAAATATGCCAAAATTTATCAATCTTACCATTACTTCTAATAGGAAATGTTGCATGCAGCATGAGTAGGACTAAGCTAGTAACCTAGCCCACATCTTCTCTACCTTACTAAATTCACTACATGAAAGCCTAGAATGATCAAAGCCATATAAATTCATTACATGAAAGCCTAGAATGATCAAAGCTGTGATGGGTTACAAAGCTCAATATGTGTAGCCAATCTGGTGATGACCATATGGAAGACTGTGACTTGGAATGTAAGAGGAATAAACTATAAAGTATATGAATTAAAAGAAAGAAAAATAGATATGTTGCATTTCCATGAAACTAAGAGAAAGGGGAAAGATGTAATAGATCTGACTGAAGGACATAATAGGTCTGATCTTGTAGAGTTGATGAATACATGCAAAGAAGTGAAGATGTAAGTTTAATTATGGATAAAAGAGCTGAAATGTACATCAAAAGTATGAACTGATTTCATCTAGATTGGTGTGAATGTGTATGAAAGCAATAACCCATGGTGACAGTTCCATGTTACAATCCAGTGAATGATCATAATGGAAGAAGCAGAAACAAATTTAGGGGGGGAAACGTGCAACATTTTGATGAAGAGAATCCAGGGAGAAAATTGTTAGTTATGTGAATGGAAGATGGTATTCAGATGGGAAAGTACAGAAAAAGTATCTGGGCCATCCAGAGGCATGAAAATAAATAAGAATGGTGAGTAAGTATCTGCTTAAAAGAAGGTCTGTTTGTTCTGAGTGCATGGTTTAATCATAAGTTTATTTGTACATATCTGAGCCAAAAGAATAAATATAAATCTAGAAAACATTGTTTATTTTATTGTTTATGATAAAATATAGAGGGCATTAATAAAAAGATGGTGAGAGTTTTTCAATGTGGAGCAAACCATTTTTTGGAAGTATCAAGAATAGATGAAGAATGATTTACAAGGATAGAAAGATATGAAAAGGTGTACTGAGTGGCACTGTATATATTACCTTTACTTTTCTTGGCTTATTATTTCTTACTCCCTTTCTGCCTAACACTGCTTACCCCAAAAGCAAATAGCAGAGTGGGTTTGTACTTATATATGTATGAATATAAAAATAGCTTAGCTTCTGTTCCTCCATTTGGCATATGCTTTGCTCATGCATACAATGCCATGCCCCAAAGGTTATTTCTGAGAGAAGAACCCTGCTTTCCCAAAAGTATGGCTTATGAGATAAGGTGCCCCGAGTCTTGTGAAACCTTAATGACTCCTTTCTCAAAACATAGGAGGAGAAGGAGAAAAAGGATATAGGGAGGAGAAGTATTGCATTCTTTCACTAAAAAGCTTTGAAATATGTTCAAAAATATGTTATGAGGTCACACTAAAAAAAGAATAATTGGAAGAAAAATTCTGCTTGTCTAAGCGAAGAGCACATTTGTAGCAGTGGGGTAAATGTTTTATCGATTGAGAAACTGGGAAACTCGAGTCATTACTCACCATGGGCTAAAGAATAATTGCTAATGCTCTAGCGGAAAGATTAAAAACAGTTTCTGGAAGTATTTCTTACAATGATCAATGGTGTATCATCCCAGGCCATTGGATCTTCAATAACATTTTTCCCTTTTGGGATGCAATCAATTTTTATAATATGATTCATTTGCCAGTGGGCATGCTTTCTGCAGACGATGAAAAGGCACTTATGTGCCTTATATTGTTGAGAAGTAATCATATAGCGCCAAGGCTAAGGTTAAAATAGAAAAAATCCACCTGTATTCATCTCTCTCTTTTTTTTAAAGTGGATTGGGAAAATAGTTGTAGGCGTAGCTGCTGGCTATTTTATTGTTTCCCATTTCATTCTTTTACCCACTTAAATGGTGTCTTAAATAAATAATCATCATGAAGTAGAGACTTCTGCAGATTTTAGACTAGGCCCTCATTGACCTGTAACTATATAACCCTTTTTTCAAGAGCTGCAATAACTACAAGAGCTGGCTTCTTATTAAAGCCTGCCACAAGTCTTCTGTTCTTCCCCACTTGCATTATCACACAAACTAACTGAAAAACTGAATCTTCATTTTAACATTAAGTAAGGGAAAAAAAAATTTGGAGTTTGAAAAGCTTCCCAATCAGAATACCCATTTACATGCACATCATTCAAGAATAATTTGGCATGGGAATGTGGGCCTGGCGAGTGCTCAGGATCTCCAGCTTCAGCATTATCAATTTATTATTTTTTCATTGTGACCAGGCAGAATGGCAGTCAACAGCCTACAAAATAGGGGCAGTAAGAAGCTTCATTAGGGATCTTCATGGAGTCTAGAAGCAAAGGTAGCATTTGAGCCACAGCATTATACAGTGGTACCTCAGTTTACGAATGCTTCTGTTCACGAACAATTCGGTTCACGAACAGCTCCAGTCACAAAATTTTGCCTCCGTTCATGAACTCCGCATCGGGTTACGAACAGGATCCGCAGCCATTTTCCCTCCTGTGACACATGGTCACGGCTTCCTGTAGGGAGGGGGACTCTCCCTCCAAGCAGTAACCGCCTCCCCACCCGCCTTCCTATCCTCCATGCCAGAAGTCGCGTCAAGCAAGGTTAGCTTTCTCTCTCTTCGTACGGTACTTTGTGTCATATTTTTGCGGTTTAAAAAAAAACAAACATATGGTTCAGAACAGATTAACCATAATTACATTGAATCTTATAGGGAAATTTGATTCGGGACGCAATCAAAAATCGGTTGGTGACCAAATTCGTAGGGGTCAGAACAGATTAACCATATTTACATTGAACCTTATGGGAAAATTTGATTCGGTTCATGACCAATTCGGTTCGCGACCAGAGTCGCAGAACAAATTAAGTTCGTGAACCGAGGTACCACTGTAGATTTGAAAGAGGTATTGGAGGCCATTTGGTTCAATGCAGCTCCAGACTGCAGGATGCTGTTCCAGTATCCTTGAAATGAAAGCATTGGTAATTTACTTCCACATTGCTGCCAGGAAAATGTGGACATGTCCATGAACTCAACAACACTCAAGCTGAAATTAAAGGAGATTCTGTTTGACTTAATATACATTTTACATTTCAAATGTATTTATACTCTAAAATCATTTCACCATTAGAAAGAAAATCTCTCTAGTAATTAGTTCATGGTTAATTAACACATCATGTACAAACCCAGATCAAGAATTGATTGCCCCCCCTCCCACAGTAAACCTCTTGGCAAAAATGTTGTAAAAGCCAGTGTAGTTGAGTGTGAAAGGGAAGTTTGCCGTTCTGTGGAAACTGGTGAAAACAAAAAAATGGGTTGCATTTAGTCACTTCTGTATAGAACTTATTATATCAGGCTTTCCCAGTCAAGGATACATTAGGTGACAGCATTTGAAATAAATAGCTAGGCAGAGTATTGAACACACTGTGTGTGCATCACTTCATCAGAAAATCCTGATATATACTGTGTGATTCATCACTTAGGTCAAAGGAAGTTGTAAATTTAGAGGCCAAGCTTTTTCCTTATCTTGAAGCTTTAGCAACATAACTGTGATTTAAGATCTGTCCTTGAAAATCTATGTTCCTTTTTCTATACTACTGAACCATCAAAGAATCTATCTCAATAAATGATCCATCCACCATTATGAAAATAACCAGGGTTTGTTAGGCAAAAGTTATTGTGACAAAAGGGAATATAGGAATGCTAATATTTAATGCAAATTTCAGAAACTTCCAACTTGATGTTCTTCTAGAAAGTATAAGTCCTCAGGGACAGGAGAGGGTAGAGCAGAAGCTGACAACAGGTGTGGATGATATCCATATCAGGCCCAAAAAGGTGGCATTTATTTATTTATTTGTTTAGCTAGACTAACATGCCACTCCAATCTATACTAACTCTGAGCAGCTTACACACATACATGTGTAAATTGATTTAAAACAATATAAAATAAACAAACATTCGGCACCAGATACTACTAATCAGATAAACAGTCACAATTGCAGAAGAGAAAAATTCATAGCATATCCACCCCTCCACCCTCTCAGCCTGATGAAACAGGTTTTAATGTTTTTTATACCAACCAAGTTTAGGGCTAATTCCACAAAAGGGGACAGTTAATTGTATGAGCTTTAATTTATTTGTTACATACAATACAAGCAGGCTGATATGTGGATTGTTTTTCTCATATCCAAGCTTAAACAGATATTTCAATAAAATGTAATTTGTGTGTGTGATTTGTGGTGGAAAATCCCACAATACAATAGCCATAAACCTCAGACTCACAACTATAAAGTAACCATTTTATTAATAGCACACTTTAATTAACCTACAAGTATTAACAGTGCAGTCTTAGTATAATTCACATTGAATTCCCAAAAATACACCTAAATACATCCCAAATGCCAAAAGAATTTTTACATTCAAGTAAAAGAATGAACCAAGTCGTTTATGTGAACTCAGATATAACTCAGGCCAGTAATCTTGGTGGTAATTCACATAACAACAGTGTTACTCCAAGGTAGCTTTCATCTATTTTTCTCATATGTGGTTCACTGAGGAAAAGTAGGGTTTATCATCTAATAATTGAAAAAGAACCCTGCAAAAATTAGCTATGAATTGAGCACTACTGTCAGAAATAAGATGATTGGCCATGCTCTGGTGCTGGAAAACATGGTAGAAAAACGAACAAGCAGTCTGTACTGTGAAATGTAAAATGTGTAGAGAATAAGGAAGATGACTGATGGAAATGTGCAAGAGCCATTACCTAGGCAAAATGGGCTGAAACATTTTTTAAGTCCTGACAAATGACAGTATTCAGAAGCGGCTTAAGCAGATGCCTCCTTGATTCACTGCAATATAAGAAGGAGAAGGAGGTACCGCACAATCAGACTTGCAAGATTCTGTTATTATAGCCAATCTCAATAAAGGTAATTTAGCCTTCCTCTGAAGTTGATTTCCTGGGCTGGACTACCTAATGGGGTTGACAAATGAGACTCCAGAAGGTGATGAAATGAGCCATCTTTGAGAAATGGATGACAATGATCAGTATAGTATCCAATCCTTCACAGGTAGCAGGTAAGTAATAAAATCCAAGGAAAACATCCTTCAGGGAGGGGAGGGATATAAGAGATCAGCTTAAAACACCTGTAAACCAAAATACCCAGCTGGATGGCTATTGTGGCAAAGCCATAAAATCTCTTTCCTCAGGGAAGAGGCCATTGGGGCACAATTCTCCCCATTTCCAAGAAAAGGGGATAAATTGGAGTCATCTATCTGAGCATAGGGGACATCCTCCTGCTATGTGCGAATTTGCTCCGTGAAGTGATAATTGTGCCTTCACAGATCAAGACCAATGTGTTTGTGTTTGAGGCAAGGGAGCAAATAAATCAAGTTGCAGGATAGAGTAGAAGGATGATCATAGAGGAAAAAATATTCAGGCTTGCATGAAAAAAATATCAGTCTGCTTGTTCTACAAGCTGCACACATAGGAGACACAAAAGTTAAAAGAGGAAAAAAATTGTTCCCTCTTCATTTGGTGCTGTGTTAGTTCTTGAGCCGATTTTGAAAATTATCATCAAGAGATTTCTTAGACTGGCTTGTTCCTTCAAGGACATTGAATATTGGTGTTTAGCGGGGATATAAGGGCCTCAAAACTTACTACAATCAAAGGATCTATGGTGAGCTCATCCTATAGTTAAAGATAGGCCTTCTTTAAACTGGTCAGTCATAGTTCATTCAGTCCAGCCCACATCCTGAACAAAGTTGAAAGCAGCCACATATGCCATATTTAACATTCACCTTGTTCCATTGTTGACTACCTGGTGAAACAGACTGGCCATAAAATTAGCATAGCTGCCTCCACAGATCTGTTGTGCTCCAGGACAGTTGTTGCCTATTTAAGAGACTGATTACGATTCCTCCTCAGAAATCATATGTGGGAAATTCTGCTGGTTTCAAGGAGATATACAGTTCTGATGGAGCTTTTAAATCTTTCAGGACTTCCACTGTACCTGTCAGTGAAGCAACCAGGGTTTGTTGCAGCATAGTTGTAGAAGGTTGTGCAATGGTTGGCAGTTGCTGGATGTGATCCATCCACTGCACTAGTATGCCCATTGTCTGATTCAAACACCCAATTTATGCTGCCTCCTCTCTGTGATTATGGGCTCTTTGGTATTGGAGCAAGATGTTTTCAACCTGATTAGCAATGATCAGTGTTGCCAGGGGATTGATTATTGTAGTCTGGATCTAAAAATTTAATGATTTGTTTTCTCCCATAGGAATGGGAATAAGGATCACTGCAGTTGCCATTAGGCTTCTCTTGGCAAACTGTAACTGGTACAGATGTTCCAAGATGCAGCTCCATGATAAGTAAAGTTATTGTAAGAAAGAAAAATGAGGCTGTTACAAAATAATTCCAGTGAGTATGAAGTATCAAATGCAAGTCCTCCGTTTAGCGAAATGAAGGTTCAGATTATTGCGCCTTTCCCACTGGTGTGATAAAATGGGCTTGAATCCTCTCTTTTTTGGATGTTAAGGATGGTTTCCTTGTTGTGGTAACAAACATGTCTGGATTCAGGTTGTTTACTTCTGATCTTGTCAAAACTAACTCTCACACTAAGTATTAGTAATTCAACACCACACCTGTAATTACCTGGCTAGTCAGGAAGAAAGATGATCAGGCAGCTAGGACATCCCGACTAGCAGTATTAAGAAGCTATCTTCCATGGTCCCTGGTCTAGTGCAGTAAGATTCTTCTTATGTTTTTAAGTAGCTCTATGACATGTGGGCATAGCTAATTGCAAGAAGAATTCTATCTTTAATATGGTGTCAACTTTTACATAATACAGTCAGGAAGTGGAGTGCTATCAAGGCATGGTAGAAGAGCAGATAATTTTTTTTTAGATTTTGTTATCCTGCCTTTATTATTTTTATAACTAACTCAAGGTAGCGAACACACCTAATACTCCTTCCTCCTCCTATTTTCCCCACAACAACAACCCTGTGAGGTGAGTTGGGCTGAGAGAGAGTTACTGGCCCAAAGTCACCCAGCCAGCTTTCATACCTTGGGGAGGGGGGGACTAGAACTCACAGTGTCCTGCTTTCTAGCCTGGGGCCTTAACCACTTTTTTTTACTCTACTCTGCATGGCACATGAAAAACATAAAATGAATTCCTGCAGGCCAGCCCTGAGCACAAAATGCTCTTATGCATATAGCATTTTATGCTAGTAGTCTGTGGTCCTGGTGGATCCTAACCCGTGTTTTGTGGCATTGATCATTCACCACATAAGTCTTTGTTAAACAGGCTGTAGAATCCATTGTCTCCAGAGTCTGTTAAACATTAATGAGTGCTTTGTGTATGTTAGAAATTATAATATATGAGTCTATGCTCCAGTTTCAGAACTATTTATGCTACAGAAATACCACTACAGTGTAACATAAAAATTACTTATGGCATTTATTACCAAGAAATAAGACTTCCTCTCCCCAAAGTAATGCTATCAATTTTGTGGGTTATTTTTTTTCCAGAATTGTACTCCATTGTTTGCTTTGTTGACAATAGCAGTTGAAGATTTAAAGTACCTGATTTAATCTCTACACTGTCTATAGTGGTTTAAGATTTACAATAGCTATTCCCTCATCTCTAACTCTTGTTGTATAGCATCTTTCTTTATTTAACATGTTTCACTGATATGATACAATTTAGTAAAGGTCATATTTTTTCTTGCTTGCAAGTTCTCTATTTAACTTCTGCAGCACAGGTGGCTTTTCTTGAGGTCTGTTCTGCTGGGGAAGGGGGATTACATACTTCCTTGCATAAACTCAGGAACTAGCAGCCCTCACATGCAAAGTCAATCCCTGCTCTCTTTTTGTTATGCCTCTGGCCAATAGCTCATCCTGAGCATTACCTAATTATGTGGTTTACACTGCAGAGTGACTGTCATGCTATCTGCTGCATTTCTTATCACATCATTTCATTCCATTTTCAACAATTCATTTTATTACAAAATAATTTATTCTTGGCAATAGATGTGTGCTAGAATAAATGTATATATTTACCCAGGATTCCTGGTTTTCTCATTTGGTCATTAACAACAACTGAAAGGAGGGGAAATCAGATTAATAACATTTATTGGCGAAGCCCTTTGCATATTATACTAAATGATAACATCAACAGACAAATTTAATAAACTATCATTAATAAAAAAATATCCAGTAACAACAACAAAACCCCCAAAAGTAAAATCCTGAGTTAACTTAATTCCATTACCTAGATGTCTTTTTGTTTTCACTAAGCATTCAGACCAAAAGGAAAAAAAGATGCATGGGTTTCTACTCATTTTCAAAAGATAGTATTTTTTAATTCAATCCCTTTGCAGGAAAAAGAATCCTAGTTTCCACGAGCTAGCATAGCAATATTGGCATCACAGAACCCTTGTTTTTGTTACAGCTAAATATATATTGCCCATGAATTCTGGGCAAAATAATTGAAGCTTTGAATAAGCTTCCTTCCTGAATATCAAAGAATAGCCACGAGCATAGATCATGATAGATTTCTTTCCTTCCATACTTCTAGAATCTGCAGTCACTCAATAGAGTTAATTGGCAAATCAAAATGTCAGATTAAACAAAGTGTTAAGCAAAAGGAAGTCCTTTCAGTGCAAAATTAACTTTTAGAATTCTTGGCCACAATATGAATGATGACCACTGGCTTAGAGGTTTGGAGGGGGAGTAGATAAAGACCTTTTGGAGATTGAATCTGAAAGTGCTACACAGTTCTAATACTGTATAATGGGTAGTAAAATAGTGGGGGAATGTTAGCTAAGACTTATAGTGCATGTAACGTGCAAGGACCACATGCTGTCCTTGCATGTTGGAACCGTAGATATTGAAATGAGGAAGGATGTTGTCTGGTATAACTGAAGTTTATCAGAAAGGCATTTTAAATATGTATGCAGTTCTGCCTCTTCTAGGCATCCACTAGCATTAAATTCAAGGATATTTGTAAGCATGTAAGTTATCCTTGTAAGGCTTGCCATAAGACCTAGCACAAATGTTGGGTCCCCTGTTCCATCTCCCATACTTAAGCAGGACCAGTATTTTAAATCTCAGCTCTTTCTATAGCCATGTGCTCAACAGGTGAATTATGTCACAATAAAAGTTTAACAGCTTCTCAAAAATTGCACTTTTGGATGTGATGTCTCCATGTGATAATAAAGTAAGGCCAACTTGCTGATACTATAATATCAGTCCCAGAATTATCATTCTCTGGAGACAGTAGATGCTCTACCTGCATTCATCCATCTCTTGTTTATGGAGAGAAAACCAAGCCTGAGCCATATAATGAATAAAAATGTGACTGACAAACTAATTTTCAAACATGAGTTCCAGTACCAAATATGGGGCCCTTCCCCTTCAAGTGCTCAGAGAGGCTATAAGCATACAAGTCCTTAAAGAGAGACTCTATTTATTGAAAACAAAACGGCACTCAAAGGAATAGAAAATTGAATGCTAATAAGTATGAGCTAGAGGTCTATACATATAATGACACCATCCAAAATATATTAAGTAAAATGTTCAAATAATTGAAGAGATATAGCATGCCACTTTACTCCTCTTATTTTGGGGGGCACTTTCTTGGACAAAGTATTTGGGATGCTTGGAATTACTAGGCTTTATTGTGTCAAGAACAACATTTTCAAGTTTCACTGCCATCTTTACAAACTAAGAGTCCAAGGTAATTACCTCACAGTCATTATTTTATATATCACCTGACATGTAATGCATAGCCTAAGATGCCAGTCCAGTCTCAAGGTGATTCACCTATAGGTAGTCCTTGGTTAATGACCACTCATTCAGTGACCGTTCAAAGTTAAGATGGTGCTGAACAAGTGGTGGTTACAACCGGTCCTCAAAGTTCAAGCTGTCCCAGCACCTCCACAGTCACATGATCGTGGTCTGGGCGCTTGGCAACTGGCTTGCACTTACGACAGTTGCAGCATCCCACAGTCACATGATCGCAATTTGCAACCTTCCCTGCCAGCCTCCCACAAGCAAAGTCAATGGGGAGGCTGGCAGGGAAAGTTGCAAGTTGCTCAGGTAAATCTCCCCCATCCATGCACCTTCCCCCAGCTCCTCTGTGCTCATGCCACACCTCACTGGCCATGAATACACTCTTGCACAGCCTCCCCAAGCCTCACTGCTCCTTCCTGGCCACCCGCGCACCCTCACGCATCCTCCCCCACGCAGCAGCAGCCACCCCAAGCAATAGAAATTCTGGTCCCAATTGCTGTCATAACTCAAAGACTACCTGTATGTCATTTTAAAAAACCTGTATCAACATTTTCAGAGGCCCAGCTCACTATTACAGGTGGTAAATCAATTTGGTGAATGTATGAACTAAAACAAGAACCATAACAACTATCCCTTTCATTGTTCTAGGCTTGTAAACTCCCCTCAGTACTCAGAAGAACTTGACTCACCACTATCTCTATTTCCAGTCAGAGGTGGAAGAGAGGAACAGGCCCCAAATCTATGCCTGTTTACTTACAGTAAGTTTCATGGCATTCAGTGAAGCTTACTTACAGGAATGCAATCGTAGCCTAAATATTATAATATTTACCTTAAATAAATAGAAGTTTTACTAAACTCAACTGACATTATTTCTGAGTAAATATGTATAGCTAGAGTACAAGATGTAGGCTGCAGAATGTCAGACAACCATTAGAGGGCAGCAAAGAGAGACAGGAAACTCTAAGTTATTGCCATCTAGTGGCCATCATCTTTTATGCAGCCAGATCTGGCAGCCCTATATATAGGGTTGCATAAAAAGGAAGAAGAGGTACAAAATATCTTTCTTTCCTTGAGCATTGCACTTACCCAGAAAGAAAATCAAGATTCCTGTTTTTTAGCAGGATGTTGGCTAGAACAGCCATTGATATTCATTCATTTAGATGCATAACTAAGTGTACAGATGTACTTTAACAAATATGCTTGTCTCTCTAGGACAGCAGGAGGTTGCCATTTAGGAAGCTATGGATATGTACACACATTTTTGATTTTATAAAAATAATTGGGAGTTTCACAATGTGTACTGAAATTAACAAAACTGTACTTCTTTATTACTTCAGACGAGGCAAACTGAATATGCATTCTCTGTGATGATTTTGGAAATAGGAAGCTTGCTATACAACAAAGAAACTGTAGTCAATACAGTGTCTCATTTTCCTACAGACTCAGTCTTCCAAGCCTGTTGCTTCAGCCACTTTGCACACTAGCTGTTCATTAATTCTTGAATGAGAGAGGAAGGATTCACTTGAGACACTGTTGATAAAGACCACCTTCTCTGAAAGCCTATTGCTTAGAGAGCAATGGCTTCTGATTGTTCCAAATACTGGAGCAAGCTAAGAGAACTAAGAGTACAATGTAGCTTTCAGAATGCAATCGATGCATTAGAATCTTGGTCTGAATAGGATTTGTGTGTACATTTCTCATGTTTGTATTAGTGCCAAGAACAGAATGTTAAGAGACTGGGGGGGTGGGAGGAGAGAGAGAAGAGAGAGGAATGAGAATCAAAATAATACTTCTAAGTTTTTTTCCTCTGAACATAAAGGAAATCAAAGAGGAGAACAAGAGAAATGTGGACTGTGCATGAATAAAACACTTTTGAATCCTTTCTTTCCAGTGCATCAGAGCAACTAAAAGGAAAGATTGTGAAATATAAATTGAAGCTTTTTCACTCAAAGCCTTTTTTCCTTATAAGATTTTTTTTTACTTCTTCATATTGTTGGGAGAAGCTTGATACAGAGAAAACATGAAGCAGCTGCTTTCAACAACATTCCATGAAAAATGGAGGAGAGGAGTGGTCCAGTTCCTCAGACCACTAGGCTACCCCTTCCCCATTTTATCCTGTCTTAAAATGTCTTAACATTTAGGATTTCATGGTAGGCCCAGCCATGGCAAAGCAGGCAGTAAAGGACATGGATTGAATCCATGGCACTAACACACAATACCAGGAGGAGAAGGTAATTCACACTCGCATCTACAAGTCCAACTGGAAGGAACAGTTTTCAGCCTCACAGCTGAACTGGCTGTGGATAAGGCTATGGAACTGAGATATACTAGTGGAGTTTATAGTGGAAATATAAGGCCAACACCATTCTTGTGCTTGACTCTGAAGATGCTGCAGATGCAGCCGGAAAACTGTTGAATTTATAAAGAATGAAGAGATGTGAGATTACTAGATGCATTATGTACAAGGCTGGCAATGCCATAGACTGCTGCAAATATCTTGAACCTTTGTACAACAATTATCAAAATTATTGACAGTTTTGACATTCATCTTGTCAATAAATACAGTATGTCACCCATATCCGTGCCTGAGAGGATGATAGCAGGAATTGGCTTGGAAAAAATGCAAGATTTAAAGAAATACACCCCCCAATTCTTTAGGAAAAGAAAGCTGAAGATGTGAACTGAAACAACTCAGTAAGAACTAATGCTGAATGGCAGGGACTAAACACTGACCTACAACCGAGGAGAGCTAAAATTATAGGAGGAGGTAATGGAAATTGTAGCATGGAGTAGCTGGAATTCTAACATCAGCAGTTCAGACTGCAACACTTCATTTTAACTGACATCAGGCTGGCAGTAAGGATCCATTCTGTGTATGAAATTTCAGTAACCAAGGTGTATCTTCATTAAAGTGCCCTTGAAATATTTGAATAGGAGGTTATAAATCAATGATCAATATTATGCTGCTTGCTCTTGTTCTCCATTCCACACAATCAGCAAAGATGATCGAGTTACTAAAAGCCTACTGCGACTGAGTTCATTTATTATATGAGATTCTTTTCATGGGACAGTATTTGGTGGCTTTGTTTTCCTGATTGGCTTAAAAGCAGCGATTGCATTAGATTCCAGTTTGATGGGGACTTTGTAAAAAAATGAAGATGCTGAAATTATGGCTTGGAATGGGGGGGGGGGGGGGGGTTGTCATCCAACACATCAAGATGGAAAGGCTGATGCAAAATAAGCCAGATATCATAGGCATATCAGGGTCTATCAGATGGAGAGACAGTCATGTCTGCAGCCTCTCAGATGTAGACATAATCCCAAATGTTCACTTGTACTTTAAAATACCACATATGCTTATTCACAAGTAAATATTTGTAGCATTTCAACAATGGGTTTCAAATGCAGTACTGCATTTGTTTAGATTGTATGTTTGTGTGTGTTCCCTATCAGGAATATAGAACCAATTTTAAAGCCATGGAATGGCTTTCAAAGGGAGGAAGAAAGAGAAAGTTATTTACTGGTTTCTCAACTGAAATAATATATGCGATGTAAGATCCAGGATCCAAATTTTTTTTAGTTATCCCATCACATCCAAGGACTGACATCCAAGGATTACATGAAGATTCCAATTTTAATTCAGGGATTTCTGTTTCCTCTCCTGAGTAGCTTATAGGCCTGGACAGGTAATGGAAATGGTTAATTCTACAAATGCATCGTAAGAATCCAGGTATCTTTCCAAACTGATATTTGAAAATGGCTTGTAGAAAGAGCAATAAGCCTGGATGAAAATGTTCATAAGTAAAAAAAACAAAAACAGATTCTGCAATTAATGATAAAATCACTAAAACCTTTCAGTACTTATAAATGCTGGGGGAGCAGGCAGCACTGAGAGAAATAAATATATTCTAATAATAGAAAGGAACTTCTCTGGGCTGACTGTGTACTGTAACTTCCTTCGTAAGGTTAACAAACTACATTAGCCATTCATTCATCTGTGGCTCATAATTAATCACTTGTTGAAAATTACATTGTATAATAAATGAGAACAGACATGATTCATTAAAACTTCTAATTAATTCTATTTAATGCTATTTCATAGTTCATTGATAAGTGCTGAGAGAGGGATTACATTGTGAGATATTTGATGCATTGTTGCTGAAGAAGTAAATAGAGCAAACATGATCTGGAATGAAACGTGGACATGATAGCAAATGAAAATGTCAGATGTTTATCTCGGTAGTGACTAGTAGCACTGGAAAATTATATTTAAGACCCAGGTAGAGCTTATACTGTCATTTCCTATTTCTAATGACTTATATAAACTAAATGAATCTGAGCTCAGATTTGACATTGAGCTCTTGAGCAGGCAGGATTTTGCATCCTTTTTGTTTAAAAGTCCAAGAACTTTGAAGTGTGTATCAAACCTAATGACTTAGATTTTTGTTTAACTGAAACTGAAACAAAAACTGGGATGGAGGTATTTAAATTTTACCCCTCCAGCAACATTCTCCATCTACCTTTTTTAAAACATTGATTTGAGGGAAGTGCTTACAACAACCCCCACCTCACTGAAATTGAATAATTATTCAAGATGGAAAATGGGAGAAAGGAAGCTGCAGTCTAGCATTGTCAGCTGTCACTGTAACCAACAATTGGTCTCCAGTATTTCAGAGAGAAGTCGTACATTCAGTGGACTAGGTGGCCCCTTATAACTCCATAGTTCTATGATTCCTAGAAGATGTCAAAGATCAATATGGGGCCTCTTGCATGTAAAGCAAGGATTTATCAATGAGATATTTTCCTTTCTCACAGTTTAGGGAACTTTGTATTGGTGGCCTTAAGACTGAGAACAGCTCTTTAAGGTTTCAGACAGGAGTCTTTCCTTGCCCTGTCAAGAGGAAGGAACAAATCCTTTTAGAAGCCAAGCTTGTACTTTACCACTAAAATATGACCCACTCCCTCCCATATTTGTTCTTAGTGGAACACCTGGGTGGGAGGGCAAAAGATTGTTTACTTGAATTTGTTTTTTAGAAATTTGGGGGATTTTGAAAGGTTTAAAGGGGTAAGATAGTGCTTTAAGGCTTGCAGTTAACTAAGGTACTAATTTCAGCCCTTAAAACCCCTGAAACTCTGTCCAAAGTAAGCCCTGTTCTGCCCATTATTGGAGTATGGTCTTCAATATGCCATACAAAGCGGCTATTTGCTCTAAGAGAAAAGCTACCATTCATGCTACTGACAGCTTTTCTTCAATGGAAAAGGCTTGAAAGAGCAGGCAGTTTCACCAGGACAACTTGATTTTTTTTTTTCAGGTATAGGCAGAAAATAACCCTCCAATCTTCATCTGAAACATGGTCAAAGTCCATATTTTTATCTTCTTTAATAGTTGTTATTTTAAAATACATAAGACATATGTATAATCCATAGCCTAGTTACATATTTGGTCCTCATGTTCTTCACTTGCCTAAACTGCTCTGATTGTGAGAATGTGGTAAAATGTTTTATCTTTGCAGGAAAAAAGATTCCAGAAGCCACATTATTATCATTTCAGTTCACACTGGCATGAAACCAGCTCCATTTCTTTAAACCCTGTTATACTTTGCATTCCCACAGTGCCATGTCTGCATTTCCCCTCAAATATTCCATTAACTCTCAGTCATAATGCTTTTTTAAAAAGCCTTTAATTTACTGCATTGTATCATTTTCAATTTTTAGAGAAATAGTAAAATGAAAATAAAGCAAACTGAATGGTAACCATGTAATATTTCAGTATTGGTCAATAGTTCTGTCATTCACTGTATGAATAAAAAATGTCATGGGCATTCAAAAGGAAAAAAAATCTAGTTTCATAAATCACACTGGCTTAGTGCTTTATGTGCTATATCCAAAAAAAAAATTAAACCACCCAAGATGTACTGATTTTTTAATTATTCTTAATCTAGTTGGGGATTTCAATGAAGTAGGACTGTATTCTCTACTTTCTCTATGGTGACTTTTAAAAATCAAACTACATTTTGCCTGGAAACAAACATAGCCGTAATGTGGTTTGAATCTGGTTTTTTATATATATGAACCCAAATGCTGTGGTTGTAAAATGTGATTTATACTCTATGTGAACTCAAAACAGGCCAATGTGGATTGGTCAACAAACTAAGGCATAATATGATGTACAAAACTCATGATGATCATATCATAGTGCCTAGTTCAGACATACTGCTAAATAAATCTTGATTTCTAGTATAGTGGATCCACAAATAACTAAGTGAAAACATAATGTGGGTTTTTTGTTTCTCTGGATTGGTTTAGGACTATATGAGAATCCAGCCATTATCTTAGTTGTAGCTAGAAACTAATATTTTTTTTTCTTTTATTGGAATCTGATCCTGATAATCATCCTTGTGTTGTATATGTTGGTGGTACTGGGATATTATTTGCTTCCCTCTCCACCATGGTCTCAGTAGAGATCAGGGACTCCTCATTGAGTCACATTGCCAATAATGATCCATTCATTGAAAGCAATGTTTAGTTTAATTTGATGTCAAAATTGGCAAAATGGCAGATGGAGCATTGTAACATATTTATAAAAGGGATGGGCCTTCCATCACACCACTTCATCCACCATCTTGCTAATGTTCACACAAACACACATACAATGCTGCCAATGTCTACCTATTTTCTTCTCTAACACAAAATAAAATTGGCCTAGGCAGATATTTACAGCCAGCAAAAGCATGGTAAATAGAGTTCTGAGAGACATTACTGAATGTTTGTGGAAGTCAATGACATAAAGAATAAGCTGTTTAATAGTGTCCCTTCAGTTGCAAATCTTAAAGAGAAAACCAGAGCCTTTGAGGTTAATAGATTCCTACTACAAGTCTCATCAGTCCCATCCAGCATGCTCAATGACAAGACATTGTGGTGGTTGCATTCTGAAACATCTGATGGAAACCTAGATGCATAGTGCTTATTACAGGTTAAAAATTATTCCCAACTAGCCTGAAAACTGCCTTAGTAAATATATTTAACCCTACATTTAACTTACTGTGAAAGTCTTTGCTCAAATTAGATTGTACTAAATCTAAGCCCCATTTTATTAATTGGATTTCTTCATTTCATCACATTTCCCTTTCAGACTTGCTGCATAAGACATTCCAAACCCTACTACTTATGTCTCAACTTGAATCTTTTGTAATTTTTTTTTTTGGTCTAAAAGAAACTACTGAGCAGAAATGGCTTATAACTACAAAACATTCTCAGTGTAGAGCAACACAGTTCCACTGTCACTGGAGCTACAACTAGTTTTGCTTTCAGGAAAATCTTGATTTCCTGCCTTTTGGATACTAGTACAGTGGTACCTCGGGTTACGAACACCCCCCCTTATGAAATTTTCACGATACGACCAGCTCCAGCCCCAAAAATTTGCCTCACCGTGAGACCTCCGTCTCGCGCTATGAACCGGATCCGCAGCCATTTGCCCTGCTGCCACGTGGTTGCAGCTTCCTGTGGGTGAGATCGCGGTAGCAAGGAGACGTTCGGTGAGGCTTGTGGTGTGATTTGTGGCGTTGGAAGGTTTTTGGTATGCTTGTCAGCATGGCTCCAAAGAAAATGCAGAGCCGTATGTATTTACATTGAACCTTATGGGGAAATTTGCCTCGCGGCATGACCAAATTCGGAGGGCAGATTAGCCGTATTTACATTGAACCTTATGGGGAAATTTGCCTCATGGCGCGACCAAATTCGGAGGGCGGAACGGATTAACCGTATTTACATTGAACCTTATGGGAAAATTTGACTCGCGGTGCGACCAAATCGAGTTGCAATCAGAGTCACAAAACGGATTAAATTCGTAACCTGAGGTACCACTGTACTCTGTTTTACTTGCTTTTACATGTTTTAACTGTCCATATTTTATTTTATACTGTAAAATAGGTGAGTAAACCTGTGTGGTATAAATAAAGGAATTATCAGGCCTCACAGAGATCTGTCTCTCTCCATGTAAAGGAAGTTGGGGATGTAACTTTAAAATCAGTGTTTAAATTGTTGCTGCTACTTCTGTGTGGTGATATTTAAACTGAGACTACAGAAATTCCAGTTTAATAAAAACGAAACCATGATTATATGTATTTTAAAAAAAAATAAATGCATCATCCAAAATCACCCAGTTTAAAAAAAATGTGCATACTTAATGTTATATTCCAAACTTTGCTCAAATTCTTTTTAAAGATAATGAGACAATCTCATTGAAACATGCATGTCTAAGAACAAAAAATCAGTTTCTGGTGATATTAACTATGAAATAGAGCCTACAAATGGCAGTTTTGATCCCACTGCCCATTATTTTAATGCTGCTCTGTATGTTGGCCTTGCCAGTTAGCCACCTAATTAGGCAAAATGACTTGTCTGATAAATATAATCCTGTTAATGACTACCAGATGCCCACAAACAGCACCCAGGATCCTTGTGAGTGATGGTTATTCTAAAACTGCTATTAACCATTTCGCAGCAAGACAAACTTGAACTGTGAGACATACAAGGCTGGTTGATCTAAAGCTGGAGAGAAAAAAAGCCTCATCAGATTTTTCTTATAAAAGAGAGCACATTTAGTCAACCACTAAAGTCATTGCCATCATTTCAATTTCCTTGATTTTCATGAGGTAAGTTAATTTTCATTCGCCTCTGCTTCTAGGATTGATGTTCCCCCTGCCCCACCCACCTTCCCTGATAAACAGTAATGGATAGTAGTACAAGAGCATAAGACAAGGTTGCTAGGCTTCAGGGGAGTTATTTATCTTCCCTTTGGTGTAGCACCTTTGAAATCAGAAAATGATTCTACTGTAAAGATTTCTAAAATTGCAACCTTGGCTAAAAAAGACTGGAAACTAACTGGTAGAATACCACTCTTGGAAATGAAACTTCCAAACATTACATCTCTTAAAAACAGTCCATAAAAATGGTGGGTCTTCATCTGGAAATTACTGAACAGCCAAGGAGTCAGAAAACTATTCTTTCACATTCATGACTATCCTTACATCAACGTCTTGCTATCTACCCACCCTTGAGTTCCCAGAAAACTATGCAGGTGTAGCCAATCTCTATCCTACCTCTATTGCTTCTGTTCTCAATCACTGCCGATCGTCTGACTCTCCTCCAAGGCAGCAAAGCCTGGAGGAGGGGTTTGAAATAGGCAAAATGGTTATTGCAGCATTTCAATTGAAGCCCCACTCGTTTGCACCTGCCTGCAATGTCAACATGTGTAGAAAAGGATGGAGTTTGGATTGTGATGCCGTGACTGCTGTCTTGCCTATCCTGGCCCTCACATAGGCAACTGCTCCAAGGCAACGTGTAATAAAAGCTAACAGATTTTATATAATTTGAGGCTGCCCTTGGATGGTGTTGGACTAAGAAGAAAAACATAAAGTTAATACTAGTACAGCCACTCACTCATCGACTGGGGATACAACAAAAAATATATATATTTCCACAGCATCTGGTAAGATACAGAAAGAAAGGCCCTACAATGGCCATGTCCTGCTTTATAGAGGATAGTCTTCTAAAGGTATTTTGTACTTGAAAGGATTTCTAACAGCCTATGAAACCTCTATTCAGAAAATTAATTTAAGAAGGATTCAACTAAATTTCCAAAATTCAAGGCATTCAATTTGTTGAATCACATTGAATGTCTCAAATCAAATTCCTGAAAGCAACAAATCTAACACATTTTTCAAAATCAGTCTGAATTGCCAGATTGATAAAATCAACTATTAGAGTTGGGTCAGAGCCTGACATTCCTACCGTCTTATCTAAATACAGACTAAAGTCCATGAGAAGGAATAGAGATTTTGTCAAAAAATAGTTGGCACCTCATCAGAAAACTGGGCACTTATACCATTCAATGGTTTGCAGAATTGATTAATATACTGTAGATTAACCATGAATGACTGTAATAAATCATGGTATCAATTTAACTGCTATACAGTATGTATGTCTGTAAATATATGGTTTGTATGTTTTTGTTTCTTTTTTCAGCTTTCTTTCCTTTTTCATAATTTTATGTATTTTTCTTTGTTTTTAGTATTTGGTTAATTTAAAAATGATTTTAAAAAGAAGCAAAACTAAAAATGGTCTTCAGCTGAGATTCACAGACCATCATAACCAGGTTTAGTTAGGGGGTGGGGCTCATTAACTTGAACAGGAAAAAAAATACAAATTTATTTTCACTAACCACTACCTGAAATCTAACTTTTAATTCAATGATGTCTATAGGCTACAAAGTATTTTATGGCCTCTAGGCTCCAAAAACATTTGTTAACTTCAATAAACTCGCTATTTAAAATTATTGTTCCCTAAAATCATTGTCTTGTTATAGATTTAATGGACTAATAAAGCACATATATTACAAAAAAGAAAACTAGGCAGTCATGCAAGTCCCCTGATTACTATTCTCCCCATTATGGTGAAATATACTCTATTTCTGTTTGATTATAATTACATACATACAAATTAGTATGTGTATTATAATATAGATTATCAGTATAAAAATAAGTATATATCCTGTTTGTCTACTTTCTTGATAATGTGTAAATAATCATTTTACTCTAGCTTGTCAAAAAGGTGGACCATCTTTGGCTAGCAAAAAAGATATTTAGCTTCACATGCATATGAAAGGTATGTTAGATGTAACACTTGGAAGAAATAAATTGTAATTTGTTCTTGCTAAATTCTGATTAATCCAATTCTGGGGATTAACTGGTTCTTAAGGATGGATATGAATTTCATTTGGTTCAGTTTTGAATAAAAAATAACAAAAAGGGTCAAATTCTTTCAGAAACAGTATCAAAACATTTGTCCATCCAAACATTAGGGTTTGTTTAATTGAAGTGCCTGGGCTTGTATCCCCATGTCTTCAACTATCTTCATACTGTCAAATTAGGTTACTGTGCTACCTGTTTCTGTTCTGATGGTTTCCTAATTATAATGGCTTCATGGCAGATAGGTATAATTTTACTAGGAATATAGGTCCGCAGATATGAGTGAGGGATTTTTTTTTTAATCCATTTGGTTTTAAACTTACCCCAAAAAAATGCCAGTTTTTTCATAAACAGGGGCAGGGGGAAAACCTGAATGAAGGAGTTAAATGGACAGATTTTTTTCTGGTCTTCTAGCTCAGCATCTTTATAATTCCAAATATTGTTTGCCATATTATTTCATACTAAAAATCTAGACATTCTTTGTATAGGTTAAACAACTTTATAGGTAAACCATCTCCATGAAACAGGCAGAATGTCAGAGAAACTGTGGAAGCTATAGTCATCTGACAGTTATACTTTCTGATAGCAACAAAAATAATTTTAATCATAACTTAAAACCAAAAACAGAAGAAAGGAAAGGGTGCAGAAACTAAGTGAGGAAATGAATAATTGCTTGACAGCAAGCTTGGAGGGAGAGAGCTGACACCATACAGCACATATTTCATGAATAATGAGAGGAGTCACAGCAATGTGCAATCACTGCCTATTGGGTCAGAAATTTCACATTAGAAGATCCATCAGAGCAGATCGGTGTCATAAAGACACTCTCCCCTGGGCTAAACCTGCTTTCACTCAACTGCCAGCTCTTACTTGTAGAGGTACCAGCAGAAGAGAGAGTGAAGAGTTCTCAAATGCTTTGAACTATGGAAACCATGTTATTATTTAATCATGATAGGGATTATGTTATTATGTATCATGTAGACATTTGTTATGCAATCTTCCCCAGCCTGAGGCCCTCCAAATGTATGTGGTCATGCTGGCTAGGAATTCTGGGAATTATAATCCCATTCCATGTGAAGACACCCAGTTAGGAAAACCACTTTATTCAAGAGTGTCCTCACTGGCCCCGCTTCCCACTGTTCACCTTGCACAGTTCTTTACCTGCTCAGGAACTGGCTATGCCCTAATTTACATAACACCCTGGGATGAGGGATGATGTTCTATATACCACAGAAGGTAGTCAGAAACATCAAATGGATGACCAGTTTTTCATCACTTTTGTCACAAGCAATTGGTTTGGTGAGGTTCAACTCTGTCTAAGGATTAGGACTCAATCAAATATCTCCTTCAAGTGGCTCATCTTCATGGCTGCATAAATGAAGTGCACTTTTGGCAGTAGTTTCCACTGAATTCAGTGAATACAGAATATATTGACCACTATGGACCAGTGAATAACTGGTGCCTTCCTCTGATAACAACTGGTAGTAATTTATCCAAGGTAGTACTCATTTAATACCCAGCCAGCTGTTATTTTGGTTGCATGTCTTCTATCACCAGCAATACATGAGCTCCACGAGATTGTCTTTGCAATGCATTAAAAAATCAGCTCTGTGGGTTTGAGGGGTTTTTTTCCCCTCCCTTCCCTCTATAAACACACACCGGCTGACTGAAATCCCTGTCTGTGATGGAGAGGCCTGAATTATTCATCACTATACTAATGGCAGGTGATGAGATCTTTTCACACCACGGCCCTGTCAGGAGGTGTTTATCACTCTGTTTCACCAGCAGCTCAACCATTACTGCAGGGCCAAAAGACAACCCCCTCACAGAAGCGTGACATGTATCAGTAGACATAGCACTTTAAAGATTCCCCCCATCTTTTTTCTTCCCTGAGAGGTCATCTGAAGGTTATTATGAACAAATTATTTCTTCATTTCCGCTGACTGAGTAGATAGCCTTAATGATCTGTCACTTAGCAAGAAGCTGCCTGTTCAAACATAAAGAATGGCACACTGATGGGCTTCTAACTAGAATCGCTTCATTTTAGCTATTCTCTTGTCAAGCATGTTTCCAAGATACACGCAGGATTTACATATTCATGAGCCTCAGCAGACACCGATGCCATGAGATGGCCTGTCTGATAATGGCATACAAGTTTGTACTGTGTCCTGGAGGCACTCAAAGTCTATTAGGCAAATAAACTTGATTCTGTTCTGTACTACCTAGGTGGCTCTCTTGATTTCAGTGGCAGCTGAAGTCAATATTTGCATTCAGCCCCATCCCCATGTCTCTTTCCAATGTCACTTCATTTTGTAAATTTTGTTCTAGAAAATAGGCATCTCATTCAATTTGATTAGGATAATTGCTTTGGATTTTTTCCCCAAAGGAAAAGGAGGAAAAAAAAATCAGACAAATTTGCTCAGGTGGGATGCAGAGTTCTGACACAAACTTTAGGTTTGTCATTCTTTGTGTAGTCATCTCTTTGATAATCTGCAGCCTTCCCGACATCAGTTAAATCTCAAGGGAAGACGTTATAAGGGAGCTCCTTCCAAGAGGGGGTATGAACTGGGGAGCAAAGATTGCCAGAGGTGCTACAGAGTGATGGCTGCAGATTTAACCAAACCAGAGGCAGGTGATGTGGTTATCCAAATTCTTACTCCAAAAGAAGGAAAGAAGCACAAGGTTTAGGTTGTGATGTGTAAAATGAGCATTCTAGAAATGAATGAATGAATTACCCTTGAGCATTCAGATTGACCATTATAGGGGAAAAATGGACCATTCAAGGACAAAGTAAAGCATTCCAAAGACAAACCACTCCACTGTCCATGTATTTAATAGGGATAACATGTTGGTCTACTTGCTAGATACCAGATTAGGTTTATAAGAGCTGATATGTCAGAAACAGGAACACATTCACAGATGGTGCCAAGGCCAAAAGAAAGGACCCTGTAATAGTGATGGCAAGAGATCAAAAAGAAGGAATAAACTATGTATTTGAGCCTTAATTACATAGTAGCAGGGGTCATCCAGCGTACTAAACCAAACCCTCATCTTTCTCTTGGCAATGCCCCATAGATTCTCTATGGGGTTCAGATCAGGCGAGTTTGCTGGCCAATCAAGCACAGTAATCCCATGGTCATTGAACCAGGTTTTGGTACTTTTGGCAGTGTGGGCAGGTGCCAGGTCCTGCTGGAAAATGAAGTCAGCATCCCCATAAAGCTCATCTGCGGAAGGAAGCATGAAGTGCTCCAAAATCTCCTGGTAGACGGCTGCGTTGACCCTGGACTTAATGAAGCACAGTGGACCAACACCAGCAGATGACATGGCTCCCCAAATCAACACAGACTGTGGAAACTTCACACTGGACTTCAAGCATCGTGCATTGTGTGCCTCTCCATTCTTCCTCCAGATTCTGGGTCCTTGGTTCCCAAATGAGATGCAAAAGTTGCTCTCATCAGAAAAGAGGACTGTGGACCACTGGGCAACAGACCAGTTCTTTTTTTTCTGTAGCCCAGGTAAGACGCTTCTGACATTGTTTGTTGTTCAGGAGCGGCTTGACAAGAGGAATACGACACTTGAAGCCCATGTCCAGGATCCGTCTGTGTGTGGTGGCTCTTGATGCACTAACTCCAGCCTCAGTCCACTCCTTGTGAAAGTCCCCAACACTTTTGAATGGCCTTTTCCTGACAATCCTCTCCAGGCTGCGGTCATCCCTGCTGCTTGTGCACCTTTTTCTACCACACTTTTCCCTTCCACATAACCTTCTATTGATGTGCTTTGATACAGCACTTTGGGAACATCCAACTTCTTTTGCAATGACCTTTTGGGGCTTTCCCTCCTTATGGAGGGTGTCAATGATGGTTTTCTGCACAACTGTCAGGTCAGCAGTCTTTCCCATGCTTGTGATTCCTACTGAACCAGCCTGAGAGACCATTGAAAGGCTCAGGAACCCTTTGCAGGTGTTATGGATTCGTTAGCTGATTAGAGTGGGACACTTTGAGCCTAGAATATTGAACCTTTTCACACTATTCTAATTTTCTGAGATTGTGAATTTGGGGTTTTCATAAGCTGTACGCCATAATCATCACAATTATAGCAAAGTAAGGCTTGACATATCTTGCTTTGCATGTAATGCGTCTATCTCATATATTGGTTTCACCTTTTGAGTTGCCATACTGACATAAATGAAAATTTGCACGATATTCTAATTTTTCGAGTTTCACCTGTAATTTCTAAAATTCTGTGAATGGTGCTGTGTATGTCTTTCCAACATCTATCACTTGTGGTAAAATATTCCTTCTGTTTCATGGCATTTCCAGCGTTTGTTACTGTATGATTTGTCTGTCTTGGAAATTATTGATGGAGTTGTGTACCATCTGTAAAACATTTTATACCAATTTTCTTTTAGATTATAACTTGGAATAAATTTATAGATTTGGTCCATAATTCTTCCCATTGTTGTGTTGTGACTGTTTTGCATCCATTTTATCATGCAATATTTTGTTTGTTCTGTCTCTGTATCATATCTGAGAAGTTTATATATATATATGTCGTAATAGATGCTGTTGATTTTGTATAAGTGTTTCAAATTCTGTCATTTTTCTTAGTGTCCCTCCCTCATTCTTAAGATCAGATTTATCCTTCCAACCATCTGTAAATATATCAACCATGGTATATTCTGGCCTTCACTGAGTAATTGTTGCTGTGTCTTTAATCTGTTCATGGAGTCTGGGTGAACCATATCTGCATATGTAATTATATTTTTCGTACTATAATTGTCTCCAACATGGAGAGCATTTAGAGGAAAAGCTACAAGTGAAATTGTTGGACTTATTATTTTCCTTATGGAATTCCATGCTTTTATCAAACATTGTCTGATTATATGTCCTTTTAAGTTTTTGTCCTCTTTTGTATCTCTGTACCATAAATATCTGCAGAGTCAGTTGGCTAGACTCTTTCCAATATTGATATTCTATTACTCAGGAATTTTATCCAGTCTCTTAACCATGACAGGTAGCTTGCTTTATGATACAATTTAAAATTTAGGAGAGCAAGACAACCTCTGTCTTTTCAATTGTGTAAATTTTTTAATTAAACTCTAGGA
This sequence comes from Liasis olivaceus, assembly GCA_030867105.1. Lineage (NCBI taxonomy): Eukaryota > Metazoa > Chordata > Lepidosauria > Squamata > Pythonidae > Liasis > Liasis olivaceus. The sequence continues at coordinate 198,195,926 of CM061348.1, forward strand.
CTTTTCCCACACCACATGAATATACTGACAATTTCTTGCCATTTTTGTAAGGTTTTCTCTGAGATTCAGATTGGTGCCATTTGAAACAAGTACTTTATCTCGGGTAATACATTCATTTTGATAATTGCAGTTGATCCTAACTAGGAAAGCTTTAGATTTCTCTACCTTTTGAGATCTCTTTTGATTTCTTGCCATAATTTAGTAGTTATTTCGATATGTTCTTGATTATTATCTGTCAAATGCAGACTGAGATATTTCACTGAGTGGGTTATCTGACAGTCAGATTCTTCCCACAAAAGATTAACATCTCCTTGTGTTAAGCATCTTGTAATTATTTTTGATTTTTGGACATTGATTTTATATCCGGAAAATTCTCCAAAGCTGTGCGGTGGATGGTTTCCTGCAGCTGATGACATTCAGAAAATGAGAGGGCAGCAAAGCCAGAGGATTTAACCAATGACTTTGCTTAACATGCTCTGCACACCCAAAATCAGAACACCATCATCTGGCAGCAAGTTAAAACAACAGCCATACAGGCAGGATACAGACTAGCAGTAGGGACAAAGATATTACGCTTGTAGAATTTTCTGCTGAGTCAAGGATGGGTAGATAGCATTCTGAGTCATGAGAGCCCCTAGTCCCAGAGTTGAAGACAATTTGAGGACTTTTCAACTAGTGGCACCAAGCAGTTAGCAGAGGATAAATTGATGCAAATACTGTATATAGAATGTACAGCTTTATGACCTTGTTTTGTCTTGTTTTTCATTTACATTTATATCTTTACATTTATTTCTTGGGTGTGAAAGGAAAACACTATGGACCCTTGAAAGCGTTACTGCTTAAAGTTTTCATTTTTAGCACAGAAAAAAGACTTGCCTAAATAAACATTCTTATTTGTAAGTCTTTAAATAGCATTATTTCCTTTCAATTTGCTGAACTCTGAACTTCCACACAGTCATTGGCTTCTTCCCCCAAATCCTCAGAAGCATTTTGACAAAACTCTTTGGATGTCCTTGCCGTTTCTGTTGTCTCAGCATACTCCATAAGCCAGATAGTTGGCCAACACTGAGTTTATTTTCACAATGAGGAGAAGTACCCCATGAGCATACACACACAGAGAGAAAGAGCCACTCAGTTTAAAAAGCACAATGAAGATGATGGCTAGGTGCCAAGGTGTGTGAACTTCACCAGGAAGGGAAAATACTGGTTCAATATTGTAAAAGTACAGTGAAATGGTGATAAGGCACAGCAGAGCCTTGACTTTGCTAGGGAGTAGGGAGAACCAAAGAGGCAAGAGACAGAAGAGCTATGAGTTCTCAGCCATAGACAACTGCCAGCCTCATGGTTCCAGCTTTAATGCTGCAAAATTATTCTTGCTGTGTTTTCTCCTGCACTGCAGTTGAGCTGGAGCTTAAAGTACTCGCTGCAGAAGAACTGCAAAAGCCCAGGCTGACATTGGAGGAACACAATGGTATAGTGCTGGATCAGCATAAATGTCATGTTGAACAGACTCTTAAATACATCATGGCAAAGGGTTATTGTTCAACATTCCAGAATCTACAAAGGGCAAATCAGTGTGAATAACATATTAGCTTATTTAGAATTTTGTGGTAGAATTTTGTGACAGTGTTGGTGATGATGATGGTGATGATTGCAACAGGGAAGATTCCATTCTAAAAAGACTCTCTTGTTTGTAAATAGAATAGAAATGTTAAGGGTGGAATTAATAAAACATACAGATAAACAAAGATAGTTCATAAATTATAAAAATCTTATAATAAAAGGGCATGAATGTTGCAGAATGCCAATGAATTTTATGGGGCTGTTTAATAAAGTGTTTGATATTATTTATATTGATATTCAACATTTCTTATTTTCTTTCCACCATTGCTTAGTTTGTGTGTATGTGTGTGTGTTGGATAAAAGTGATAAGTAAACATCAGTATACTCAGCTATGGAATTTTAAACTTTAATGAGATATATTTGTGTTTATCAGAGTATGCTGAGTCTATTAAAAACACTAAATAGCAGAAAGAGGGAGAAGCGTCGAGAAGGCCAATTTCATAGTAAACTGAAATACTGTAGTTAAAATTTGTTTCCATTGTTACTGTTTGCTTGCTTAACTTATTAAATATATTCATTGCACCTCTGCCTAGGAGTCACAAACTTCAAGAGAAAAGCCAATTTAGGAACTATCAAATTTTTTAAATTCCAAGAAATGCATGAGCAAAAAAATAAATAAAATCAGAATGGCATTAAAACAAATATTGTTCTGCTCTATTTCAATCAGGGTTAGGGTATGGGTCATTCTACTGAGTTGACACTGACTTGACTTGTCACTGATTTGCAAACTATCAATCATTAGTAATGGTGCTGTTGGATTTGTCCATGGCATTTGACACACTTCACAACATTTTATCTTCTTGAAGTTCATTAAGCATTGATAATAAGGTTTCCCACTGGTTTAAGTCCTACATTTTCTATTCCCCAATTTGCTCTCAGCCCTTCCATTTATCTGTAGATGTTCCTCAAGATTTGGTCCTAGGCCCACCTTTGTTCACTCATATACTTTGATATGAGTTGTCTGATTTCTTCTTTTCAAATTAACTATTATATCTACTTTGATTATATTCAAGTGTATTCTTCTGTCCCAGTTTTGGATGATGTGGTCTTTCCTCTCTATTCTCTTATTTTAAATTTTAGGGCTGTCAGCTTCTGTTGTACAAGATTTGCAAGTTCTTATAGATGAGAAACTTTCTTTATAGCCTTTCATCAATAAAACAAGAATGCATAATTTTCATCTTTTGAATATCCATTCATCTTTTATTATTGATATAACTCAATAGTTCATGCCTTGGTGATCTCTCACCTAGACCACTATAGTAACATATTGGCAGTCCTTCCTGATCCTGCTTTCCATCCTCCAGTTTAGGTCCAGAATAGTTCATGAAGTCTTGATTTTCTCCTGATTTACCCCTACTTCTTCCCTTTGTCAATCCTTACATTGGCTGGTTCTTCAGGAATGCTACCATTTTAAATTGCTGGTATTGACTTTCCAAACCATGCATTCATGAACACCTAGTTATTTGAATATCTTGATTACATTTCATGTTCCTATGCTCCCAGCTTGTACATGCAGTCAGGGTCACTTAGCTTTCCCTTGTGTCAGAATGACCATATCACATTTCAGAGCTTACATGCATTTAGCTCTATACTTCTGAATTGACTCCCCCTTAAGTTACACTGGAGTCCAATTTCCAGTTTTTAAAAGGCCTTAGAAACACTTCTTTTTTCAAGTCCTTAATGAAGCTGAAATAAAATTTATTTGTGGTGGCAGTATTTACTGATTTAAATTATCATAAAATCTTAGAGTTGTAAGGGATCATAGAGGTCATATAATTCAAATCATCTGCTCAGTGCAGAATCTATTAGAGCATCTCTGAGAGCCGACTATCAAGGCTTTGTCTGAAGACCCCTAGCAAAGGAGAACTTACCACTTCATGTGGCAGCATGTTCCACTGGCTGACAGCTCATAAAGTCAAGAAGTTCCTCCTGATGTTTAGCCTGAACCTACCTTGTAAATTTAACTCATTGGTTCTGATCCTGCTCTCTGGAGCAATAGAAAATACATTCACTTCCTCTTCTGTGTGACACCCATTCAGTTACTGAAGACTACTATCATATATCTCCTTAGTTGTCTATCCAGCAAAATAAACATACCAATAATTTTTTACCATTCCTCAAGGGTCTTGGATTCCAGACTCTTCACCATTTTGGTAGTCCTTCTCTGAATTTGCTCCAATTTGTCATTTATTCTTATTTTCCTATAGTAAAGTTTGGTCCCAGGTTCTGGAATCTGGTGGAGAACTACAAGGCTTTGACGTAACTTTGTCCAGATTTTAGAGATAGCTAAGGTGGCTGCTTCAGACTACTACTGTAAGAAAGATAGAAGAGAACTAATGAGAGCAGTGGTGATGAAAGAAGTAGTAATAAAAGGGAAATAAAGAAGTTTGTGGAGATGGGATTTGAGAAGGCTCCTGAAAGGCTGTTAGCTGTGTACTTCAGCCAAGGGCTGCTGCCCTTCCTCCAGCTTCCAGAGGTTTGGAAGAGCTCAGAGATGCTAGAAGAAACCTGAGATCAAAGAGAGGATTTACTGATGTTTTTGCTCAGTCAGTGGCAGTCCCTCGATAGTATGAGGTTATGTACTCCTGTCTGCTTATCAGACCTTAATGGTAAAAAGATCTGGAGGAAACAAAAGGGGGCTGTCGGGTAGAACTGTGGCTGATATCAGTAGGCTGGGAAATTATTATGAATGTTGTTGTAAATGGTCTGTTGTGGAAGTAGACTGTTAAAAGTGGGTTGCCAGACTACTGTAGCACACTTTACACCAGGCTGCCTTTGAAGATGATTCAGAAGCTTCAGCTGTCCAAAATGCCCTGGACTTTCTTTGAGGGAAGGAGTGCTAAGAGTTCTCACTCCATAGGAGATGAGGAGCGACTGACAACGTGTCTTCTCAATGGCTGTCCCCACCCTTGGGAACATTTTTCTCCCAAGATCAGGAATGCCCCAACCTCTGTCTTTCAAGAACCCTTTAAAAACTTTTATTCTGCTGAGCATTGGGCGTTGAGGGTCCTTGGGTAGCTTCAGTTATATTAGTTTTGGTTTGATTATTCTAATTGTTGTATTATTGTAGTGTAAACTACTTGAGTCCTTCAGGAAATGAGTGCCCTATAAATAGGTGTATAAACAAACAAACTTATACAACCTTTGCCAGCCAGATAAAGATAATTAATGACTCAAGACCAGTTTGCTAGCAAATACCTCCCTTGGGATTCATGAGGCTCCCTCCCCAGTCTAAAAGTTGCTTTTTAGAGTCTTTTAATTATGAAATAATTAAATGGAAAGTTGAAAAGCAAAACCCTATCCTTCAGTTCCATCTTTATTAAAAAAAGAAGAAAAAACTGGGCCCCAAAGTGGTGGGGAACTGAAACTGAGTATTTTGTTTAGACCTGTGCCCAGAATAAAGATGATTTTTTGGGATAGTCATTTTCTGAATGTACAAGCATCTCCATGGTAGCCTTTTCATAAGTGTCTGATATATACCTCTATAATGTCCTTATAATGTGCTTTGACCAGGAAAAGTAGTAATCTATCCTTACCTTAGAACAACCAACAACTTAAGATCTGCAAGGCCGTTTCACTTTGGTTTCCCACACAACCAGTGATATAGCCTAACATTACTTGGGGAAAGTACAACATAAGTACAAATGTATTGAATGTCATTAATACAATTATAAATAACAGACTTCTGTCATTAAAAATACTGTCAGCTATGTGGCACTTAAGCATTATAATCAATCGCTGTTGTCATTTTTGAAATAGGAAATCTCAAAGTGAAATAAATAGTATTTGCAATATGAAACACAAAGTATGAGAAACGTAAGCTATATTATAAGCTTTCTAATAAGTGCAATTTGCTCTTGAGGGACATCAAAAGATTGACAAATATTTGACCCAGTTTCCTAGCAAACAATGAGTTTTTATAGAAAGCTCAGGAACTAATCACAGCTTGGCAGAATTAGTATCTCTGTCATTGTCAATGACTATGTAGGGAGAAAGATTTGGAAAAGAACTTAGGTTATTTATACAATGTTGACTAGAGATTATTAACTCTCTAATGGTTAGATAACTTAGACTATTAAAGATAGAGAAAAAAGAAAAGATATTATATCAGTATTAACTATCATCTGAAATGTTGATGTTAATAAACATAAGATTATTTAGATTTTACATCCAAAGCTGAATATAGCCTTGATAAACAGCTGTAAATTATATAAAATAAATATTTTGACAAAATAAAGCTTTCTGTCTGAAACTGAATACTTAATATTAAGGTCTCCATTGTATTGTTACTTATTAATGTTTGTGCATGTTGAGAAAAAAAGAAAATAGGCAAAGCAAAGTAGGTAACAACAAATAAAAAGGAAAAGGGAAAGAAAGAAAAATAAAACATTATTTGGTTTCTAACTTCCCCCTTTTTGTCCTTTTCCTAAATTGCAATCTTTATAAACATTTAAGCTCCCTTAGAAGCCAAACTGTAAACATTTGTATTTGCTATGCTGTGTGATACATTGTATGTATGGGAACCATTCTTGCTTAAATTTGGTTAAACTTGTGTCGTGAATTTATTTATTTATTTATTTATTTATTTATTTATTTATTTATTTATTTATTTATTTATTTAACCAGTTTATATAGCCACCCATCCCACCACAGAAGACTCTGGGTGGCGTACAACAAAGCTAAAAAGAGTCAATAAATACATTAAAAATATAGAAATCAAAATAGAATAGAGAACAAAACGATATTAAAAATAAGGGAGCCACCTCACTAATTCCCCTGTCTCCAGGGTCCCCAGCCCTGCTGGCATAACCAAGTCTTAAGGGATCTCAGAAGCTCCACAATGACAAGGCCAGCCTCACCTCAGGGAGAAGATTCCACAGCACAGGGGCCACAGCAGAAAAGGCCTGCCGCCTAGGACCTGCCAAATGTAGTTCCCTAGGCAACAGAACCCATTGCATGCCCTCTCTGCTGGATCTGGTAGGACGGACAGATGAAATCGGGGAGAGGCGGTCCCTCAGATAGCCCGTCCCCATGCCATGAAGGGCTTTAAAAGTCAACACCTTGAATTGGACCTGGAAACAAACTGGTAACCAGTACAGCTCACAAAGCAGAGGCGTAACATGTGTTCTACTAGAAACACACAAAACGACTCACGCCGCTGCATTTTGCACCAGCTGAAATTTCTGGATAGTCTTCGAGGTCAGCCCCATGTAGAGCACATTGCAGTAGTCTAACTGGGAGGTGAATAGGGCATGAGTGACTGTGAGTAGGTCCCTCAATAGCAATATATTGTTAATTTTGCCATTGCTGCATATTCTCTAAGTTTAAGTTCCCAGTCACATAGTGCTAGAATTGTATATTTCTTCCAGCATTGGGCAAAATTTATTCTCGCTGCCATGAGCATGTATCTCAGTAAATTATGATTTTTGTTGTCAATCCCACTGTATCAGAATAATATTATGTATTACATACAGTATGTTTTACATTAATATAAAACAAATTGGAAAAAAAATTGGTTCTTGAATATTCCTAGCCAGTACCCATTCAGCAGTTGGACAATAACAGGAATGAACATCCAGGAAATAAGACATTTAAGCCATATTTGGTTTGTAAAGCTCATGAATAGCAATGTCATTTCTTCTATTGTATCCGTATCCTTGATTGATTATGTGTCATCAAATTAGTGTTGACACTTAGCGACCACATAGCTAGATTTTCTCCATGATGACCTGTCTCTAGCCTGGTCTTTCAAGTCTTCCAACAGTGTACCCATCACTACTATAACTGAGTCCAAGCATCTTGCTCTTGGTTCTCCTCTTCTCTTTCCTTTCACCTCTCCCAGCATTAGAACAATTAAATAGATGTAACTAAAACCAAACTTTTAAAGTTTGGGTAAATAAAAAGTTTTGACCTAGCATCAAAAGTTCATAAGGTTGATCTTAGTTTTACCTCCAAGAGGAATTGTTCCACAATCAGGACACTATCACAGAGGAGGTTCTATCCTTATTATGTATTTTCCTGGTAAAGTTACTCAAGTAAGAGACTCACTCATATAGGTTAATACATAGATGAATACAGAGAGAGGGTCTTCTTCATGTGAGTGGGCTGTACATGAATAGTGTTTTTGGATGTCAGCTGTATGCCAGTTTGACAAAAATGGGAGCACACAGAGTGAAGAAAGTTCAAGGCTCTTTCCTCATTCTGCCCAATTCTTTTCTCGATGCATTAACATGATGAACTGGGTTCTCCATATGTTGTCTCTTAACCTTCCTGAAAGTAAATGGTCTGACTCAGTATAAATCTGGATTATTCACTCAACATATGGCTATTGAAATCTCATGGTCATTAAATGCTTTTTTTTTTTTTAATCCTTTCCATAAGGTCAGCATCACTTTTTTGTTTCCCCTCAGTTTCTGATTATTGAAATTTTTCAAAATTGTCCCAAGCCCATTCATATTGCAACAGATATCAAAAGAATAGGAAGCCATCATCCTTCTGGCAGAATAAGAAGAGTTTTTTTTCTCTCTCAACTTATTTTGGTCCAATCCCAGGGCACAAGTGTGTTGAACCTATGTTCCTTAACAAAGGTGATATGGCTGTTTCAATGGCCAGCTAGATCAACAAAGTGGAATTAGAGAACTGCATATAATCAATATTAGGTCTGGAAGTAGCAGGACATTCTAAGCTTTGAGCTGTTAGTAAAGGTGCAGAGTGCATACAGATAAACTGATAAATGGCCACATCAAGGGACTGGTAGCAAATACATGCTTTGCGAAAGATGATTTTTTAAGTCTCCATACATCAAACAGACAGTGTCAGCCTTTGAGGAGAAACCTGGAATGGCTTATTGCATTCTTTGAACTGCCTCTGAAGCCCAGAGTTGCTCTGAATCTGCTGGAAGGATTGAAAGCTTCAAAGAGGAACCCCATCACATCCAAGGGGAAATGCATTGATTGAAGGATCCAGGGTGAAATAGTCTTTAATAATTACCAGAAAGCTGGAATCGACTGGTGTTTTGCTGAGCTATATTTTATCGTTATTGGATTAACTGTGACACAGTAGGTTATGTCAAAGGGAATCTGCATGAATATTAAAAGTAAATGTGGTGTGAATAATAGATAACTTACATTAGATGCACCAGCATGCAGTAATTTTTAATCACCTATGTAATTAGATTAAAACAAATCTGCTGAATAAAACACATTGTCTTATAAATTGAACACAAAACACCCTTAAAAGTTAGCATTATTTCCAGTCCTTAACAAATATACTGATATCTGGATAGGCATATATTTCCAGATTTTGTAAATATATATTGTTAAAAAAAGTCTTGCAAGATATGAGAGGCAATAATGAGCATCAATTACTTAATTTAATCTGAAGTCAGTAAGACATAGTCTTAAAAATCATTAAGAAGAACTTTGAAATATGAAATCATGGTACTTTTTAAACTAATATAAATAGTGAGAGATGACAGGATAAAAGGAAATCACAGGAGGGAAATGAAAGTATTGCTAAATTAACTCCTACAAGGCTTAGGATATGCTACAATGGATATCCTGCAAAGCAAAGAGGAATTGAAATTTCTTGCAGTACGGTTTTATACAAACTTGGGGAAAAAATGTAGCTTGATCTTAAAAGCAAAGCACTGGAAAATATAGGTATGGAGTGTGACACATACATATTCATAAGCAAATAAATTCTCCAAACTATAATTGCCTATACAACAAGCAGCACAAATAGTATAACATAGTCTAGGATCTCTGACTGGTTGCATGTCTCTTGAGATCTAAATAATCCCAGTGTATTCATATACATTTTTCCATGTTATGCAATTGCTGCTTGAATCAGAAGCCACAGAAGGCATCTTCTGCAGATCCATGGGCAAATTGTTCAGTTGAGGGCTGATACCTAGTCTCTTAATTGTCAAGTTGCTGCACTAGAAGTAAAAACAGACCATACAGGAATATGACGCCATTAGTCTATTCTAGAAACAAACTGAGTATTTCTCAAACTTGGCAACTTTAAGATGTGTGGACTTCAACCCCCAGAATTCCCCAGCCAGCATGTTTTAGGGGTTTTCTCTACCATAGCTTTAAGCTGCTTGACTCCAATACATAAACAGGTTTAACATGAAACTGGCTTAAGAGATCCATTTCTGGATTTCAGCCCCTTCCTCTGCTTTGGCCAGGGCAACGTTCTGGTGTTCTGTCCAGACCACATTCACTATAATGCCCATGTGGCAGATTTCCCTGCTTCTTCACTTCTCCCAACCATGCTGGGAAAATAGGCACCAACTGCTTTCCTTTCCATGACTTTGAAGACATGTGGTTACTATTGATAGCTCTTCTGTATGATTCCCCCTCTGTTGACTTCCCATCTGATGCTTCCACCAATGGACCAGTAAAAGGAATCAGAAAGAAAACATGACAATGTTACTATTATTGTGGTCACTTAAACTAGAAGGGGAAGTTGTCAGAATTCTGGTTAGAAAAAAGAGGAAAAAAAGAGAAAAAGCTTTTATTTTATTGTTCCAGCAGAGAAGTTGATAAAAGAAAGAAAACACCACAGTGTTATCATTGTTTTTGTAACTTCTAAGGGAAAACTGACAGAATCCTTTCTTTCACCTGATTATTTTTTTTAGCACAGTTCCATTAGGGAATTTGTGAAACAAACAACTCTATCTCTATATCTATCTATCTCTATCTCTATCATCTGTATCTTTATCTTCCAGACTTTCATCATTCCATTGAGATAGTAACTGGGGTCTTGCACCAGTTAAGAATCAGCTCTGTATCTGTCCATCTTATAAATACGCTGTGCTTGAGAACTGAGTCGATTTACTGCTGGTTCAACTGTAGTGTATCTGAAGTAGCAGCAAAGGTGATCATTTTGCTGGAAATGTTGCAGTTCTGAACAGCTCCCATTGACAGAAATCTACCTCTCCCCACTTCCAAGATCCTTCCTTCTTCTATCCCCCAACAGAAGTTTAGTAACTGTAGTATAGTTTTCAGCAGTTCAAGGCAAATGGACATGAAAGTAGAAATGATTCCAGCTCAGCTTCAAACTGGCATGGCTTCAGGTACACAAGAGAAATGAATTTATCTCCTCCCTCCATCATGATCATTTGATGACATCTTCAGTGCTTTCCATCATATCAGGTTTTGGCTTCCCCTTTCTAGGATGGGAAACTTTGCTACTACAGTAGGAGGAAGCCAAAGCCTGGTACAATGGATGGTGCCCAGCCATGCTGAGAAGAGGAGGGCCCCAGTTGGCTGCCCAAGCAAATTTGCAAGTCTAGTAGGATAGAGAGTGCATGCGATGTCAAGGAGAAGGTCAAGAAAAAGAGAAATCAGAGGGAACCTCATCAGAGGAAGCAGCAGACAGAAACTCTCCAGACAAAGTTAGAAAAGATTAGAAAGGGACAATTTTGCGTCAGTCATTTAATGAAACTAAAGCTTAGTTATCAGTGGAAGGAAGCAGAGCTCATGAAGCAATGGTGACTTCAGATACCAACAGTTTGGTAAACTGTTCTGATTTGAAATTATCATCAATATGATTATGACAAAAAGGAATGTTTCCAGATACAATATTTGGAATGAATTTGTAAGCTCTGACTAAAGAAAAGCAAAAAGAATGGAAGTGAGCCATTCTTATCACTTAAGTATGTGTGAATCAGGCTAGGTGATATTCTTCCAAAAAATTATGCTGACAAGTTCAATACATTCTATTTTTTTTAATAATATACAATCTATGATGAGTCAGTTCTCTGCTATAGCTCCTTGCTGGCTGTTCACATATCCATACAGATACTCAAACGAAACAGTGTGTACTCACTTTACTGATAAGAAGAAGAGAGTAAATGTAAGTTTAGATTCTGATAGGAAATAGTTCTCATAAGAGAGTGTCAGATGTGGAGTGGCAAAGGGAGAAGTCTTAAAAACACCCTAGAGGACTCTGAGAAGAAGCTAGGAAATGGAAGTGATGCCTAACATGAACTTAGATAGTTCTAGTGGCTATGGACTGTTGCTTTAACCTAGAGAAAGGGTAGCTAGTGATCCTAAAATGGCTGTTCTTTATACTGCTGAAGGTTCATCAGTTCATGAATAGTCCAAAGTCTATGAAGTATTCAAACATGAAATCCAGAGGAAAACTTACCAAAGAGGAAAAGTGTCATGGGACCAAACATGCCAACACAGAGGGCCTGGTGAAGTGCCAGAAGTTAGATGGAAGAAAGAAAAGCAAAGATTTTAACCAAAGGATCACCAACTAGAGCAAGGCCAGTTGCCAGTTTGTCTGACCATTTATATCTGTAAGCCATTTCTTAAGTCTGGAGGTAGCAACGGTGGGTAGAGGTAGAATTAGAGTAGGGCACACTTTTGTTACACTTGAACCATAATATGCACATATGTATACTTAGAGTTGACTAGACCTGAAAGTTGGAGATCAGAAAAAAATTCTCTCACTTACACTTTTGAAACACTGCCTTATCAGAAGGGGAGGAAAACATGTTTGTGTTGGTACGTAGAGCAATTAGAAGTTATAAAAAGTACTTGCAAAGTTTAGCTGCAAATGAAACTACTACTGCTAAATGTTTTGTTAGCAGTTCAAATAAAAAGGGAAGGAAATGGAATGTTGTTTTGGACTGTTTCGATCAAATAGTTTGAACCCATATATATACTCCATAATTGGCAATTGTTAGACCAATATTAGAAATAAATCTTAATAGTCTATTTCATATCTCAGACATTACCCAGGTACTAAAAAGGTCAGTTTACCCTTCATGGTGTCTTCAAGACAGGTTATTCAAGGAAATTCAGTCTTCTGGGATAGCTGGCAGTAAGTTCAAAACACGTCTGCTCAGTAACGTACTGAAAAAAGTTGATCATAATAATTTTACTAGAAATAACTGTTGCCAGAAGGAGACAAAGTGATATGAAGATCTAAAAAGGAAAAGTGACAATAGTCCACCTTACTATAATGCATATAACCTTTATTCTTCAGATTGCATTCCTAAATATAACCAAAAAACACATTTTTAACAACGAATGTTTCATACTGTCATGTTTTAAGACTGAGCAGTAAGTAACATCAAACATTATTATTCTGTTTGTAAATTCTAATGGAAGCGCTTCCTGCTTAAATGCTGGTAAAAGATAATTGAGGAAGAAGATAATGAGCTAATTAGGAAACTGTGCTAAACCTGAACAGCTAAAATGGATACATCATCTGCTTACTTACTATGTCTGCTTCCAAGATACCATATCTCAACTCTTCTAGCTCAGATTTAATATAATTATCTTGATTAACATTCAAGTATAGAATAACACTTATGGACTTTGCTGGAAAAGCTAAGCTATTTGTTGGAGGGGGGTTGGGTGCTTTGTTTGCTTGCCTGCAAACAACAGTTTGGGGGGCAATTTAGCTGAATTGACAATAGCAATACTCGAAGAACAACAAAGAAACTGGGATATGCAAAACTTTTCCAGTTTAAAATAGAAAAGATGGGAGTGGTTTTAAAAAAAAAAAAAGGCTCAAAGTTTTTTATTATATTTCATAAGGACCTGTGAGGTGTACAAAATAGCTGAGTAATGGCTAGCAGAAAGTTTCAGAATCTGGAGGTAAAGAAACATTAAGTTGCTACCTTAAAGTTCTTTAGTTCAAAAGTCTGACCTAAGCCAAGATAGACCCAGTACCATCTTCAGAGACATAGCAGAAACTATACTTTTCCTTTACAGCTGAATTTAAAGTCAGAAATAGTATGTATTTGAAAATGTTGTTGAAAACTTTGATTCCGTGGTGAAGAGTTGGGAGCCTTGGACAATAATTTCAGTGGTGATACTCCCAAAAGTAGAACAATCCTTGTCTTCACTATAAATTGCTGCAGGTTCCAGCACCACCATCAGAAATATTTGGGGGAAGGGTAAAGATACCATACCTGAGCTGCAAAAATCCGGATGACCATTAGATGGCAGTTAAGAGACACAGAAAGCTCTAATTCTTCTCTGTCATCTAATGGTCATCTGGATTTTTGCAGCCCTGATATGGTAATTCTAGGAAAGAAGGTTTAAGAGGTAAAGAGGCAGAGGACCCTGAAATAGAGTTTATGTGCTTCCTTTTCCCTTAGACTTTCAGAAGGTAACTGGATCCAAATCTAAGAATAGGCAAAGAAATAACATATATTATTGTCCTGTGTGTATGTGTGTGTGTGCTAATCTGTTCTGATTAAACCCCTTCCCAACTAAAAAGATGCCAATAAAGAAACAACATCTTAGTAATTAATGTAAAAGGGCAGATATTTAGAATTATTTTATATTTTTAAAAGAAAATTATAAATGAAATATGGGGTAAAATTTGTATCTGATAAAGCTCCAGCCATAATTTATGGGAACTTGGTTACTAATAGAGGCTTAATAACATTTGTGATAGTGGATATTACCTTTTGCATTTTGCTATACTGAAAATGAATATCCCTGGCATTTACAGTTAGGGAATTAGAGATGATCAAGCTGACTGATGTTTTGGAAACATAATCCTATTGTCTGCTTAGAGCACTCCAATTATTCCTAAAGGCCTGCTTATAGACTGGCAAGATAGAAGTAGGAAGGTACAGAATTCACTCTTTCTTTCTGTTTTGCCAGTTTAAAAAAAAAAATCTCTTCAACTGCATGCTATGGAAAAAATAAATTAATCCTGCTCTAGAAGCAGTCTGGATGGATGGATTTATTAATTTATTGCTTGCTTGCTTCCTTGCATCATTTGAGGGCAGAGTTCAGGTACAGAGATGTTAAGAAACCTGTGGAAAGTCTGAGATTGCCAGTGACCAGCAGCTGATCATCATCATCATCATCACTGTCATCATCTCAAGCACCTGAATTAATCAAACGGTGCCTTTTTAATTTTGTCATCAATGAAGGCACTGCAACAATAATAACCCTGCCTGCTTATCACAGAAGCATCCTTACTGGCGATAAACTCACAAAGGCCTCATCTGATTGGTTTAGTTGACTCCCATTTTTATTTCCAGGATTTAAAATAAAATAGGATGCAATATACTGATTGTGAAGGTGGTGGTTGCAGGAAGTGGAAGATGATATGCCACTACTGAAGGAGTCAGTGAATGGGGGAGACAGAGGGACAAGCAGGTAGATGATCCATGAGCAAGTGGAGAGATCTAGCATTGGATGTCAGCTCAAATAAAGACAGTAGCACCCAAGTGGGATTGCTCAGAGCCCCTCCAGACTGTGGAAAACTTGTTTGTGAATCAAGCTGCCCAAACATTAAAAATATTCATTTCTTTACTATTTGAAAGCCCTTCTCTTTATGGGTCAGTTTTTCTTGAGTTGGAAAAAAACATGGGCTTCATATTGAATTATGAACATGTTGTTGTTTGTTTGTTTTCATTCCTGGGATGATGACATGTGCAACCAAAGCACCACTGGTTCAGTGCTCCTCTTTGCAAAGTCTTCACCACATCATGAAGACCAGCCTTTGTTCTTAACTGGACCTCTTCAGCTCCTAATGTTGAAATCCTACACCATATATTATGGACTATTTCACTAAGGGGGCTATTCCAGAATATTTGACTGATGCCTCTATTACATTTCAAACAGTCATATTTTAACTGTGGCTGCAGGTAAAAGTCCAACAAAAATGACATTCCATCTTCATAAAATTTCAACTCAGAGCAAATCATATATATACAAAAAGCCTTGAACAATGCCAGGTTTCAAATTGAAATGCTGACATAACCTTAACTATAGCATTGCGGATGGTGATGCTATAATTAAGCTTCGATCGCTTTTGGACAGGGCAAGAGAGAAGTGGGAGGTTATTGTTCAATGAACTGGTTTGTCATTTGCTGCAGTGATTCTTAATTGTGTCTCATTACAGCAAGATGATCATTACTCTACTTGTCTGTCTGATTTAGAGACCACTAAAAGTGTCTTGTAACAAGCAGCCGTCTCCTATGCAACAGTCCTTTGGCTCTCACCCTCATTACTCAGAATCTGTCCAATTATTTGTCATTAAAGTAATAAAAAGGACTTGGGCAAAAAATGTGGGAGGTAATGGTTGGAGGTCTGCCGGGGGGGGGGGATGTTTTCAAGCCACTGGGAAGGTGACATCATTAATTAAGTGTTAGAGAATATGCAAATCAGTCACCATCGCATAAGACTGTAATAAAACAAAGAAAACACTATTATCACTTGTGGTAAAACCTACTGTGAGAGTCACAGAGCTACCTGGGGGCTATATGGTTTTCATCAGTTAACAATAGCTGGCCTGATTGATTCATCGTGCAAGGCAGTGAAAATATAGGCAAGTAGAGTAGGTGTTAGTGTTGAGCCTTTGAGAACAAGTATGAATCTTGAATGTCAGATGTTTTCCCATTTACTATATCTGCATAATTAATCTCCTTATGTTTTGCCAGTTGTCAAGGCAGTGATCAGGTGCCCAGGCAATTGGTTCTTTTAATTCTTTTAGATCCAGAGTCCATGAACATATCAGTAGGTAAGGAGATTTTAAGCTTTATTGTTAACTCTAGCAATCAGGAGTATAAGAGTTAGCAGACAGAATTAAACAGAAATACATAAGCATAGTATAAAAGCATAACATACCAAGCAAGATGATAAACTCTTCCCCTACTGTCGGAAGTTACCATAAGGTGACAGCGGAGAGACCTCAAGATGGCTTAGATAACACAGCACCTAATCCCAAGGCCTGTGTCCATGCTCCAAATTCCAGGAGCAATGCCAGGGCTTTTTATCAAAGTCTGGCACTGCAATCCCATGACTCTGTTTTAGAGTCAGGGGCTTTGAAAGTGACCTTGACCAGAAGTTATACCTGCTCATCAAAAGGATCCAGAGCCTGGGAACTGTATAGATAAACTAGTGGTTAACCTAAACAATCCCGAGGGTTTTGCTCCCCACCCCCTCACTTCTAAGTAAAAGTAAAAAGCAAGCCAGTGAAACATTATGATGATTCAAAGTGAGCTTTCTTAACATGTGCAGGAAAAATCAAATTATGTCACCTAAACTCCTCAAAATAACAGTGGTCTTCCGCATTGCCACTACACCTTATTGTCTACCTATGGTGATAGGGAAGGATCCTGATGCAATGCTAAAGCATAAGTAAGGCATATGGAAAGTCCTAGACGTAGAATTTGGTTAGGAAATGCCACTTTTCAGTCCCTTGAAACCTGTTGGGCTGGGGTGCTCTCTGCATTAAAATCCTTTAACTTACCAGGGTTCCTATCTGTTGATGGAAACGGTCAGTAGAATAAATATTCAGGATTATTCCTGTGAACCATCCAGAGTCATTTGGAGTTGAGCAGTAAATAAATATGTTTTGTGCAATTCCAGGCACCATCATAATCACCCTGCAACCAAATTCATTTGCTCTTTTAAATCAGCAACATAGCATAAGTAATCAGAGCAGGAACTAGGAAGAAGTCACTACTACCCAAGGGCACACAACTAGAGTCAAGGTTGGCAGGTCAATAGCCAACTGGAAGCTGTACACTGCATTCACACAATGCTGCCCTCTTTTCTGTCTCTGTAGGAACTTGTCCACCATATTTCTGAATTGCTAATGCTGAGAATAGCAACTTGTCCCTACATTCTGCTCTTAGAGGCCTTTCCAGAAGAACAGCCTTTTCATTGCCCATGTCTTCTGATTTCACTATTAAACTGAAATTTGAGCAGGCTGTTCCGACTATTTCTGAATCTGTAGGGATACTAGGGCACCATGGGAACAGGGATGCTTACTTATCTGCAAATCGATACTGCTTGCAGAGAAGCAAAAACTAATCAGAACTCTTTTCTGGCCAGTTGGGGAGCATAGAAATGCTCCAGTCAATCAGTGATCTCGGCTGGCCAACAGTTTCCTGCCAGAGAGAAAAAAACTTTTCAGACATTAAAAAAAGGGGGGGGGGAATAATTCTTATATGCTCATCATGACAGGCAACTACCCACCTTTTTAATGCTATTGTATAATTTGGCTCCTTTACCAGTTATGATGGCAGGAACCTTACTGAGATATCAGAACCTTGGAAGAGGAATATGCCAGACATCTCTACCAAAGATTGCACAGACCATCCCAAGTAGTGTAACCTAACAAAACTCTATAACAATATTCCCTGCTTTTTTAAAAAACAGGATTTTTTGTTAAACCAAACATTCTTAACTGTGATTAAAGACATCTAGTATTTGTCACAGTGGCATTGCATCATTGATGGTGAGCTCAACCTGGTTCATGAAGACATCTGTATCTCTGCCTGGGTGTGGCCTATATTACACTGATGGCAAGACACAACCTCTAAGATGTTGATCTGGCAAACTAACATTAGCTCTGAGCATGCTCTAACATAATCAGACCCATGGTTAGGTATCTATGCCTAACCATGATGATGACAAAAGGACAAAATGTTCATTACAATGTCACAAGTTCGACCTTTTGCACTTATATCATGATAAGAGGCAGAGTATGCATCGTGACACATATTCCCCCCCCCCCCCCCGATGCCTATGTTCAGCCCAATAAGAAATCAAAATTCCATCCCAAATGAAGCTGATATGATGGGTATGCTTGGATGGAACGCAGCTGGGTTCTTGGCATGAGGGGGCTCAAAAGGCAGCAAGAGGTCCATCCATGTGACCCACCTGATTTTCACATAACCTGAAAGCAGTACTTGGCTCAGAAGGCAGCTTAGAAGCTTGCTCTCTCTTTCATAGCATCAGAAACACTAAAGTGCAAGTCCCACCTGTGCATTCATTATATCCACACATACCTCCTTTAGATGCCTACCTACATCCTTGATCTTCTGGACTGTTTTTTTAATCAAAATAAATAAATGATAAATTAATATGGTGCAAAACAAGGACTAGCTCCTAGAATCTTAATTTCCGAAAACCCTTCCGAACCCACATTTGCCCCAAAGGTGTTCAGAGAAAATAATAACAATAGGGGACTATATTTCAGTTCTTTGCTAAGAGGTATGCCCCTTGCCTTCCTTCCCCCATAAAATCAGAGATAAGCAGAGAGCTTCTTGGAAAGTTATAGGGATGGTAGGGAGAAACCTTACCAGTTTGTTGTCTGATGAATTGATGTCTTATGATTGACCATGTTCAGCCATTCTGTGAGTGTGTCTGTGGCATGCTTTAAACATTCAAAATGTGCCCACAAGCCCCAAAAAGTTGAGAACCTCATCAATGATGGACTAAGCCCAAAAGCTGATAGACTGGTGAGCTGATAAGAAGTTAGCCACTGATTGGTACTTTTTGCCCTCTAGGATTTCCAAATGAAATGTATCATTAGTTTCACTGGGTTCTACCTACACAAATGGGAAGTCTACCCCAATAAATCAGTAAGTCCATTTTTTATTGGGAACAGGAAGTCTTTTTCTATATGTGTCAGCTGAAGTTGTTAGGAACCTCAAACATTATCAAATTTTTTACTTGAATTTTCATTGCTTCATCTGTTGGTCCCATCTGAATCATCCTACAAGGATAGAGTAAAACTTGCATGTTCCTTTAACAAAGTTACTGAAATTATAGGCATTTTCTAAGGAGAAATAAAGAGTCTTCTCCATTATCTCTAAATAGACAGGTGACATACAAGGAAACCCAGATAATAAATTAGTACACGTGTCAGGATAATCTACATTGGGAATGGCCAATCAGTGTTTTAAAATTCTGTGTAAAGAACAAAGTGCCTTTGTGCAGAAAATGTAAAGTTTAAGCATAAAAGCCAAAACCATACATTAAACCAGTGAGAAATGGACATTGTGCTATGCATGTTTATAGGTACCATCCCAATGCTGACATCTGCTTCTGTGGGACAGATCCAACAATAATTGTGGATAAACTTTACTTTTAACCTATTGGCCTCCTCTACTCATTGGGTGAGAGCCATTAATCCACAACACTTTATATTTGAGGTAAATGAGAATTTCAATACCATATATAGTCATTTATAAATGTATTGTGCTGAATTCTGAAAATAAAGGTTAATGTAATCTATGTTGTGGAAAGATTGGCATATTGTTTGCATACACTACCTCCAAGGAGATAAAAATAGAGAATCTGGTATTCTTAAGTGGTATCTACCAAGATATTAAATTAGTTGAACTGCAGAAATATTAGGCAATCATTTCTAAGATTAAAATGATGAATCATGTCAAGGACTAGATTAAAATTATGTATATTGGACTTTTAGATATTATCATGACCTAAATATAAGTAAAAGAAATTAATCTGATAATGGACTTGGAGCCCCTTTTCAGTCTACCATTCACAATTCCACTCTATCCACATGAGCTCAGTGAAAAGGTAAGACACCAATACAAATTAATTAATAACTTCTACTCAAAAGAAAATTCCATTAATTCCAAATAAGCATGGAACAAAATAAATGTTTATAACATGTATGTACAGCAAAGAAAGTTGTTAAGTAGTTTTCTTTCACTTTTGCACTGCTAGAACCTAGGATCAAGGGGAAGCACAAATAATTCTACATTCCATAAAAAAACTAATTTATGAAATTTCCTGCCTCCAGCTGTAATGCTGGTGGTCACTAAACAAAACAGAATTGGACAAAATCATGGAATATAATTCCTTCAGCACGTGGACTTACGTAGTCCAGCAAGCTACATAAGAAACTAGCAGTTCCTTTCAGAAATTATCCTCTTGCAATGTAAGTATGTGTGGAGAGGGAATCGAAAAGAATCTGTTATCCATGTCAGCTGTGCACTAGCCCCAGATGACTGCATGTGGGTAGAAATTCTGAAGGGAATTCTATGTTAAATCAGGATCCTGGTAGAATCAGGGTTTGTCATCATACGTGTTCAGGTGAACATTCATGTAGATTCTTTCTTCAGACCATCATTCGCTGTACAAAAGGCAGACATTGGGCCAATGGGATATTGGAGCCAGTTTGATCTTCTTTGTATTATGAAGAGGATGTTGCAGATCAGCAGTCTGCTACTGAGTATCACTTGCTGTGGGGCACTGTGGAGAAAAGATAAACCATTTGTAAGCTTTGTGGATGGACTCTCCAAAAGCACTTAGCTGGCTTCTACAAAACCCCCATTCTCAAGGCAGATAAAAGGGTGTAGGAAATCACAAAGGAACAGGAGACAGTGAATAGAATGATTGAGGTAATGATATTCAATGATTTCACAGAAAGAACGTTTCTAATTTCGATATATGAATCTTTACATTATATCATTGTTATATGATATAACAATAATATAGGCACAGTCAGACCCAAAGGCACTTTGCTTCTGCACAGCTTTTATAGAAGACAATGCGTCACTCTTAAGCACTGGAAAGAAAGCGCTCCACTTAAGAACACTTGAGGTAAATTTTGCTGTTTGGCAACCAGTGAACGGTCCATGAAAAACAGACCAACACTTTCAGTTTTATATCTCAGTGTATGCAAGTAAATATTAACTAAATCAGAAAGCTATCTATGTTATCCAAGTATTATCTAATCAACATCCTCCCCTGGCTCTCTACCTACCTATGAACAAGACTATTGAACCAACAGGACAATCACCATCATTCTTCTGAGAGAACTGTAACATAAGATGCTTTGAGAAATCCAGTATCTTGTCAGGCTTATTCCAGTATGGGGAAAGTCAAAGAACAATAGCATTCATTACTCTTCTTGTCTTGTCGTTGCTTGTTTGTTTGTCTGTTTTTAAAATATTTTTCCATTAAAAGCAACAGAAGAATTGTTTTAGCCCACTGCCCATATCTGGGCCATGATTGAGAGATGGGAGGGTTTGGGGCTTCTTGGATCCAGGAGCTCCTATAATCTGGCCAAGCTGCACCTTCAGTGCTCTCTTTTTACTTTGTCTGACATTGGAAGTGGCAGGAAGGTGAGAAACAATGGAAGTTCTCATTGGGCACAAGGGGAAGAGATGACTCAAGATCAGATCCTTTCCACCGTAGCCTTTTCTCTCTCTCTCCACTTCAGAGGACAGTTTCCAAATCAATCTTTCCTAAAGTTCCCACAACACTATCCCAGGGGTTATAGGATTATAGCCTTAATCAATGAAAACAAAGCAAAACAAAACAAATACTAAAACGAATGACTAAACAGTTCCCTGATTAATGAAGTAGCCACTTGATTTTTTTGTTTTCACAATGAAACTGAACTAATTCCTGGAGGAACAAAAAATGTTCATTCAAGTTTTTAAGATATGGCATAGGCACTTTTAATCATAATTAAGGGCCACCTACAAAAGAAGGTTATTGTTTATTGTCCTTGAGGTTATAAATTGCTTAGAACAGTAGAAGGTTCCTCACATTCTATGTAATAAATAACAGGCACTCTTGGCCATAAACACTACATCTTTCTTGCATAATATAGCGGTTTGATAAAGAACCACTACCAGGCCACATATCTGAATAACTGATATTTCATCAGATAAAAATACTGACTTGGTCCTCTGCCAGCCTCACTCTCACATAGCCTAGACCTACTTGAAACACTATGATCATTGTCAAGTCAAGCAACATGCTCAAGTGATGGTGCAGTGCAGAGAGTGATATTCCTGCTTTGTTGGTAAAGCAAAGACTTGGGATTATATTATGATCTGAATCTTGTCTCAGCTATAATCAATGTTTTCAGATGAATATCTGTGAAGCACAACATGGCAACTTTTCTAAGGACTAGCCTCCAGGATTTTCCTTCCTCAATCTGATGTCCTCCACATGTGTTGGATTTTGACATTCACCTTTAGCCATACTGGCTAGAAATTATGAAAGTTGAAGTCAGTATAACAGGAGGGCAGCAGGTTGGTACAGTTAAGCTCCAGAGTCATAAAATGAACTCAAGGCTAGAAAATTAGATGTTGAAGTCAAAGCCTTTCACCAGGATGGTCAAAAAAGTCAATATGGTGATCATGACCATATAATTCCAGCTACCATCATCTAGACATTTTTGGCATCGCTCTCCATGCACACTCCTTATTCCTTTGGTGGTGGTCTGGGTCAACAAAAACTAAAATTATCTTTCAGGTGCTTTAGACCAGCCTTCTGTGCACTGGTAGACTCTAAGACACATTGCATCTCAGCACTTTTGAAGCTACTGGCCAGACTGATTCTGATCTGGAAAGTGTATGGTGAAGAGTTTTACTTGTCAGTCCCCCAATCTCACTGTTTTAATATTCTACTTGTTTTGCTTCTGGTGAAAACTGAATTTCCTCAGTGGAGGTAAACTAACAAATATATTTTAGATCAGCTGCTTTTGTGTTCTTTAACTGGGACAAACTTTACTATGTTTTAAATGAGAGGGGTTTTTTAACACTTGTGGCTAATGGCAGATTAGTGGCTACCCATGGTTATTAAAAATCAAATTTTACACACACAGGCTTTACAGTTCACATAGAGGATTTTATTTTATGAAGACTTCTTTACTACATAGGAAATGGATACATCCCACTTGAAGAGTTTGCAGATTGCATATGTAAGAGCAGTATATATTTCTAAATTTGTAATGATTGCAGTAGCACATTACAATAAAGAGCCGACAGTCAGTCCTTTAGCTTGTTGGAACAGTTCTGATGCCCTCATGTGGGAAGATGCATTTTAACACCTGCCAAGAGAATGGAAATGTTTGAACATAAGATGAAATATAAACAAATCCATACAGCCATATAAAATCAGATAAAGCAATCTTGACACCACAGCTGCATGGAAACCAAACTAGGTCATAGAAACCATTGAGTAGAATCCAAGTAGAATATGTCAGTATTTTGGGATGAAACTCTGTTTTTACTCTCTGTTGGATATATTTAAAATGCCTTATAGAAACATAAATACAATGGCAGCAGTTTCTTTAGCAAAAGACAGGCAATAGAATCTGTTTGTAAAGAAACTTAAGGTAATAGGGATTCACAAGGCAGAATGTCAGTTAACAGCAGCTAGGATGAATGGGGAGTCATCCAGACATTGCATAGTGACTCCCATCATCTCAGGTCATTAACCTTGCTAACTGGAGCTGATGGGAGTTGAGTTATACAAATCTGGAGAGCTGTAAATACATCACCTTTGGTTGTCTATTTGTTCCAAAATAATTAAATCAGATGCTGATTATTTTGTTAATTTGATTACAGAACTGTATCCTAAAAGGGTGGTTGCTCCATTGATCTGTATAAGAGCATTATAAGATTGGCTGTCAGTTCTTTTCAAATGATTCCCAAAATAGAATATACCCTTTTCATAGAGAGGCATATGGGACAATTTCATGAAGCAATCTACTCCAACCCAATGTTCCTTCCTTGGATAGTCACAATGAGCTCAAGCTCCTTCAACATATATGTGAAGTAAGAATGCGTCACTTTACACCTGCTTATATTAAATTGCCATTTTAAGGCCCATTTCTCTAGTGTGGGGAGATCTTCTGGTGCTCCTTGGGCTTTTCCCCAAAGCTGAGTTGCCAAGGTATCCAAACATCCTTAAGTCAACAGGAACATCTATATGATGGAAATTTGCTGTTCCCATTCCTGACCCCTATTCAGCCTGTATTTCAAGTCAATGCAGTCACCTCCAAAGTAATGAGCTGACAAGGCCTAAAAATTTTTACGTATCCTGAGGCTGCCCTTAGATAGTCTCACAGTAAGGGGGAAAATACTACATACAGCTACAGATGACTTAAGACTGCTTCTCTCATAGTCTGTGGATGAGATGAAAACATCCACAGGGAGCCAAATAGGAAAAGAAAATATTGCCAGGACATTTTTGTGCAAGTGAAGAAAGGTCCTTGCTTATCACCTTTTCTCTGAGCCATTTGCACCTAATTTGGTGTTCTCAGCACAACTGGCCACATCGTGGCTTACCCTTGACTCCAGAGTATTCATGAACAAGTTAAAAGCTATAAAATCTCAATACAGTTCCTTAGAGAATACCAGTATTGTATTTATATCCCTGTATTCTGAGAGAGTCCATTAATACCTGCTCTCTGAATCCTGTTCTTTAACCAATCGCTTCTCCTCTTAATCCCATAACTGCTAAGTTTTCTCCTTAGTACACTTAGTAAGGAACTTTGCAAAATCCTTTGAAAGCCCAAGTAACCTGTGCCTGCTGGATTATCCCTCTTTATATGCTTGTTGACACTGTCAAAGAATTGTGAATGATCGCTGAGACAGGATTTATCTTTGCAGAAAGAAAAATGTGGGGGGGTTTTGGCATGATTTGTCATTCTATATACAGTGGTACCTCAAGATACGAACGCCCCACCTTACGAAAATTTCGAGATACGACCAGCTCCGGCCGCAAAAATTTACCTCGACATGCGAACTCCACCTCAAGCTACGAACCGGATCCGCGGCCATTTGCCCTGCTGCCATGTGGTCACGGCTTCCTGTGGGCGAGATTGTGGTAGCAAGGAGGCTTGCTCCATGAGGCAAATTTCCCCATAAGGTTTAATGTGTCAGCCGGCATTGCACGGCTAGGAAATTCCCCAGGCGCGCTTTAGTCAGTTTCACCGCTCGAGCGCTAGCACAGAAAGAGGAAGTGCTAATGAAAGGGCCACCTGGCGCCTCTTCACTAATCTGAGTGCGTGGGGGAAAGGCTTTCCTCGCGCACACCACACCAAGGGCTATGGACAAAGGAAAGAGCGCGGAGTTGAGGAAGAGGAATCAGTGCGGGGGGGGAAGCTCCCTGTGCACGCCACAAAAGCCTTTCCCCCGCGCACTGATTGCTTTCACTGGGCTTTTGTCAGTGCACCACGCCAAGGGCTATGGACAAAGGAAAGAGCGCGGAGTTGAGGAAGAGGAATCAGCGTGGGGGAAAGCTCCGACAAAAGCCTAGTGAAAGCAATCAGCGCACGGGGGAAAGGCTTTTGTCACGCGCACAGCCGGGAGCAGGAGCTTTCCCCCGCGTTGATTCCTCTTCCTCAACTCTGCACTCTTTCCTTTGTCCATAGCCCTTGGCGTGGTGCGCGCGACAAAAGCCTTTCCCCCACACACTCAGATTAGTGAAGAGGCACCAGGTGGCCCTTTCATTAGCACTTCCTCTTTCTGCGCTAGGGCTCAAGTGGTGAAACTGACTAAAGCGCGCCTGGGGAATTTCCTAGCTGTGCAACACATTGAACCTTATGGGGAAATTTACTTCAGGATGCGACCAAATTCGGAGGGCGGATTAGCCATATTTACATTGAACCTTATGGGGAAATTTGCCTCGTGGTGCGACCAAATTCGGAGGGCGGAACGGATTAACCGTATTTACATTGAACCCTATGGGAAAATTTGCTTCAGGATGTGACCAATTCGACTTGCGATCAGAGTCACGGAACGGATTAAATTCGTATCTTGAGGTACCATTGTATTTGATAATTTAATCTTTAATTATGCTTCCAGAACAGACTGAAAGCATAATTAACCAGCCTATAATTTCTAGGATCCATCTTGGCTGCCTTTTAAACATTGGTAGCTACATTGACAGTTTCCAATCCCTTGGTCCAGAGGTAAACATGGATGTATTGCATATTTCCTTGATTCAGTTATTGATCCAATTTCAATCCCAGTATAAGGAATTATTAAAGACTAAGAAGTTATCCTACTATAGGGATCAATGGAGGGAACTTGACCTCAGCTTAATTCAAAAAATGAGAGGAAATTTTGGGAATTGGTAGCTAATGTTATTTCCATACATAGCACTATGTCCCATACATGTATCTCAGCATGAAGTTTATTTATTTATTCTTGGATCCAATATTTTTTCCTCCATTTATAGCTGCCCATATACTGAGCCAACAGCAGACTCTACTGAACTAAGCATGCTACCAGAGTGGCCAAGCTGCCTCAAAATCTGAGTGTAAGCAGCTAATTTCAACCTTGGCCCTTGGAAAAGTTTCTGGAGAGGATATGATTCCTTCAGAGGTATGTAAGATGAATTATTCCTGGAAGGTCTCATCCTGACTAGACTGTTCTCAGAAATAGATAAAACATGTGTTATACTGTACCTCCCCACTGGAAACAAAGTATAATATACCCAATCTTTAAAAAGGGCAACAGGCAGGAACCTGCCAATTATCACCCAATTAGTCTGCTAGATATTTTTTCTAAGCTCTATGCCAGACATCTTCTGAATTAATTAAAGACTGGGAGGAAGAAACAAAACTCTTTCATCCAGAACAGGCAGGGTTTCGAAAAGGACATAGCACAGTAGATCACTGTGCTAATCTGAAGGCCCTTATTCAGAAATATACTAGTGGGCATACAGAACAACTTTATGTCACTTTTAATGACATTACCTCTTCCTTTGATTCCACTGAAGGTCTCATCTATGGGAGAAACTAGCTAGGACAGATATTGATAAGTGCCTTCTTAAACTAATTACTGAACTACATACTAACATTACAGCTAGAGTAAAAATGGGCCCACAAGGGTCCTTGTCAGTCCCTGCCTTACTGAAGAGAGGAGCTAAACAGGGCTGTTTACTTTCTCCCTTCTTATTTAACTTCTATATTAAAGATATTGTAGTGGCCATGAAGTCACAATGTTTTTTCTCCCCCTCACTCAATGGACATTTCAACATTAATGTATGCTGATGACATGGCTCTTATTTCCTATGCTGATATTGGCTTTAAAAGATCACTGGCCAGACTAGTTGCTTACTATGAAAGGGAAAAACTGAAGTTAAATTATAATAAACTAAAGGTAGTCGTTTTTGGCAAAAGTAATATTAACCACAGACGGACAATTAATGCTCAACAAATAGAGCAATATCCCTCTTTTAAATAGCTGGACATCACCTTTCACAAGTCCCTTTTATGGAAATCACACTTATCTACTGTCTTGGCAACTACCCAGCATACAGTAGGTGCTATTCTGCCATTTTTTTATTCTAAAGGAGGGCAATTGGTAGCCCCTGCACTTGAAATATTCCAAAGCAAGGTGATAGCCAGATGCTGTATGGGGCTGAGATTTGTGGGTGGGATGGGAAGATCATTGTCCAATTGGAAGTAGTCCAAAAAAACTTCATAAGGAAGACCTTGGGCCTCCCCCAGGGCACCCCCGCTGCCTATTGAAGGGTGGAGGTAGGGCTACCTTCCACTGCCATTAGAATACATCTTGCGTGGTTGGGGAACTATAAGAAACTAGAAAGCCTTCAAAAATCCCATCTTGCCAAACTCTGCTTTCTGCATTACACAGCTGGGAATCAATGGACTAAACAAATGTATTCCCTACCACCTTTGGGAGAACTTAGATCTTGGAATAGAGGAAATATTAGACGTTGGCTTTTTGCAAGGGATGCTAATAAAGAGGCCAGCGTAGTACAATCATCCAAATGTTCATCTTGGTATCATCATTATAAAAAACATAGAAGCCTCTCCCAGTATCTGGCTAACATAACCAGTGCTTCACTGAGAAGGGCTTTAACATCCCTTCGCCTGGAGACCATGCCCTCTGCATATCTCGAAGGGAGATTTTGTAAGCAACGCCTTTGTCCTTGTGATGTTGGTCAAGTGGAGGATGTTATCCATTGCCCCATTTACAATGAGATAAGGGCCAGATTATTAATGGCAGTTGAACTCTAACCCTAACCCTAACTCTATTCAATTGGTCTGCCCCTGGCGATTGATGGGCAGGGAGGGGACATGTGGTTGGGTCCTGGTGATGGTTAATATATCCTTGAGAGAGGGTGTGTTCCCGGTGACCTTTAAGGAGGCACTGGTGTACCCCCTCCTCAAGAAACCATCACTGGACCCTACTGTTCTGGATAATTTTCATCCAGTCTCCCACCTCCCCTTTATGGGAAAGGTGGTTGAGAAGGTGGTAGCACTGCAGCTCCAGAGGATTTTGGATGATACGGATTATCTGGACCCCTTTCAGTCAGGTTTCAGGCTCAGATATGGAACAGAAACAGCATTGGTCGCACTTATGATCTTATGGCGAGAGCGGGATGGAGATGATGCATCCATCCTGGCTCTCCTTGACCTCTCAGCAGCTTTCGATACCATTGACCATGGTATCCCTCTGGACCGACTCAGGGAGTTGGGGGTGGGTGGCATAGTCTTGCATTGGTTCACCTCCTTCCTCCAGGGCCGGTCCCAGTCGGTGTTGATAGGGGAGAAGAGATCGGGCCTATGGCCCCTCCTTTATGGGTACTGCAGGGTTCGGTACTCTCTCCTCTCCTTTTTAACATCTACATGAAACCACTGGGTGAGATCATCTGTCTCCATGGGATGAGGTATCATCAGTATGCCGATGATACTCAGTTATACATCTCCATCCCGGGGAAAGTAAGTGATGCTGTGGCTGCCCTTTCCAGGTGCCTGGAGGCTGTAGGGGTCTGGAACAACAGGCTTCAGCTGAACCCTGGCAAGACAGAGTGGATGTGGGTTAATGGCCCCTCAGCCCCTAGGAATTTGCCATCTTTGGTTCTGGATGGGGTTGCACTGCCCCAGACAGACCCAGTGCATAACTTGGGGGGTCCTCTTGGACTCATGACTCCTACCCAAAGAGCAGGTGGCAGTTGTGCGTTATGCCCTTTCCTGGACCAAGAGGCCTTTCGTCATCTCCCATATAGACTATTGTAATGTGCTGTACATGGGGCTACCCTTGAAGAGTATCCGGAAGCTTCAGCTGGTCCAGAATGCAGCTGTGTGGGTGATCTTAGGTGCATCAAGATCAGCACATATAACACCTTTGCCCCATGAGCTGCACTGGTTGCCAGTTGGCTTCCAGGTGCAATTCAAGGTGCTGATTACCACCTATAAAGCCCTTCATGACATAGGGTCTGGTTATCTGAGGGACTGCCTATCTTCAATAGTTTTTGCCTGTTCAGTAAGATCAGGCAGAGTGGGTGCAACCCAGGTCTCTTCAATTAATCAGTGTCATCTATAGGGACCTAGGAAGCCTCCCTTCTCCATAGCAACACCTGCCCTCTGGTATAGCATTCCCCCAGAGATCCATATGGCTCCCCACCCTGATGGTGTTCCAGAAGTCATTGAAAACTTGGCTTTGCTCCCAAGCCTGGGGGTAGAATGGCTACTGAGCCCTTGTCAGTTTTTCTTTGGATTGCTTTTGGGACATTTTGTTTGTCCTTCTGGACATTCAGGATTTTTCATGATGTTTCTTTCTGTTTTTATTTTATAATATAAGTCATCCAGAGTCATTTGGAGTCAGGCAGCCTCTCTATTTCATAAAAATAAAATAAATTCCGCAGCCAAAGATGAATCATAAAATGGCGCTCCTTCTATTTCATGAATAAAAGCCAATTGGAGTGACAACTGAATTGTTCTCCTCCACTGATATTGTGACAGTGTCTCTATCACCCCTGAAGGCAACCATGCACACTGCACAGTACTCAGCACTCTCCTCTAATACCCTGTGGCTACACAATGGCTTCACATTCCTGGTGGGAAAGCCAGGCTTAAGGATGTCCTACCTTGTCATCAGTCTTTGTCTTTTCAAGCACATAAATCTGTTCTTCATCTTCTGCAGTGAACCAGACAGAAAGAATCATAGTGCTAAGAGCATTTGAAATGCATGGAGATTAATGTCACATATTTAACTGCAAACAGATTACATGTATTCATGAGATTTTAAATATAGTTTTGCAGCACTTGGATTCTAATCACACACAACATTTGTAATGATGTCAGGCTTACTTACCTGTACTTAGCCAAGAACAAGGTGAAACCAACCAGATTTACAGTTTTGATGTTGCAAGTATAAAGTTTTCCCCCCCTTGATGCTTTCCACAGAATGTCACAACTAAACAAATTTGTTCTTGGTTAAGCTCAGCAGTTGCTGATGGTATCCTGTTGGTCTAACAACATGATGCCAGCAATTTGGGATTTGGCAGAAGATTAAGTGCTCAGCTCAAATTGAAACATATTACCAGATATTTGAGCAAATGATCATCAGGCAAGAAATTCCTATACTCAGTTGGAGTACTCATATGCTGGAACACTTCAATGAATCCAACACTATACCAGCAAGGAGGAAAATATAGAGAAGCAATATTATTGCCTTCTCTGTCAGTCTGATACTTTTTAAACTCCAAATTTCTGCAAGCAATGCAGAGGTGTTCATATAGACCAGCTCATTAGCTGGGAAGATAACAGAGGGAGAGAAGGAGCTTTGGATCCAAAGTGCCTTCTACCTTATTTTTGCCCAAGTCAAGTCATACTCCCTTTTGAGATTTGAAGATTGGAGATGCTTATGCTGGAAAGAGCCAGATAAGGGAAAGTGGTGTTGGATCTCCATCCAAAATCAAAACTCTAGAGTTTAGAGGATGGCAGACTAACACTATATAACCAATACGATATCTACATCTAAGTAGCTTCTGAGGTATTGCCTCCACATTCTATAGGCTACAGTATGGCCTCCTTGCTATTTCAACATATACTAAAATTTGGGTTCTATCTGGTAGTAGTAGTAACATTTTTATTTGAACGAACCTATATCTAAATGCAATACAAGATGGTAACAATAAAACTCAAAGCACCCTCTGGACTCAAACAATCAATTTTACAAACCTTATCAGACCCCATCATCTAAGGACAATTTTGTATTTTCAAGTGATCCAAGGTGTTAATTATTTCTTACAATAAAATGTCAACCATTTGTTGATTCTGCTGGGTTCCCTTTGCTGCCCACGTCCCCTATTCTCCTCCCATGTACCTCTATTTCTAACCCATAATCTTTCTCTAATAGCTCATATGGTTTTTATTTGAATTAAACATAATCACACTGCTGTTCATTTAATTGCTCTGAGATTAGCAAAATTGTTGGCTCTAAGTGATATTTCCAGTAAGTAAAGATTCCACTCCTAATCTTGAAATACTTGCTTACAACAAAGTCAAGTCTTTGGATTCCACTTGCACATGCAGTCTTCTCCAGACCTTAATATTTGTGATTGTCTTTCAAACATTTTGGTACGTTAAACAACTTTAATCATTCCTTGACAAGATGTGCTTACCACTTACAATCTCTTTCCACTTCTCTCACAATAAAAGCCTTAATTCATGTTGAGGGACATATCTTTATATGTGAGAACTGAGCCTCTGAAGCATTCATGGAATGGAGGTTTTCTGTTTTTCCATCTTACTTTTGATAACAGTAATAAGTAATACCTTTCAATAACAGTATGCTTTTCAACTAGGTATGTAACCAACAACCAAGGACAAACCAAACTCCAGTCATAAAAAGCACAAAATCACAGTGATGGGCTAACCTAATCTCCAGACCCCAATGCATGAGCAAACATCCAGGTCTTCAAGGACTTATGTAAAGCTAACAGGGTCATCACCCCACAAATCTCAGGGCATATGAATTTCAGGAGGGCAGGCACTGTGGCAGAGAAGGCAGGCTCCCTGTGTCCTGCTAGGTTGCAATGTTTAATGGGTGGGATCCAGAGCACACCCACTTTTTTGGATCTAATGCATGCACTTTCTTATCAGTGGAGCAACTTCAAGAGATTCATTTTCATCATCAAAATGGTGAATGGATAAAGAGATAATTCCCCTCTTCCCACACATGCTCTGCATATATTTAAAGCAACATAGATTCACTTCAGTATCTTGACTGTTATGTGGATCCAACATATACTAGTCTGCTCTATACGTCTTAAAATTTTTATATTAGCCAAGGATCTAATTCATGAAGAATGCTGAGAATGAGAAAAAGTCCTCTTTTTTTTTTTTTTTATGTACACAAGGTCATTTCAGCTTGATTGCATGGTTCAGCCATGCTAATTAAAATGGTTTCCTCTCATTTTCACAAGTGAGCAACCTTCTTAAAACTAGTATCTTGATTATTGAGCAGTTTAGTAATCAATTCTAAAACATGAACTCATCAAGATGAATTATTTTTACATTCACAGAATATATTTTGTCTTGAAGATCCTTTTGGTTGCACATATTTGCATACTAAATTCTACCAGAGATACTTAAAAGACTTATTATTTGAAATTTAATGGTTTCGGATGGCATTTGACAAGCCTGACATTTTGGTAAAAAACAGTATGCAATAGAAAAGCTTGATTAGAATCTTTAAAGAGCATGAATGGACTAGAGTTGAAATATATGTAGCTCCCTTTTTTATAGACTACAATTAAGAGATCCAAGGGATCTAATTCTGCACATCTGGAGGCTATAGGTTTCATACTCCTGCTGTGCTTGTATAGTCTTCACAGATTATCCAGGGAGACGGGCAGATTTTGGATTTAACTTTTGATCCATTCTGAAAATTGGACATTTCAGAATAAAATCTTAATTATAACTCAAAAAAGATTGGGAAATTACCAGTTATCAACCCCCTAAAATGTATTGTATAGTTACATAAAAGAAAAAAATAAGTTAATGCTTAAAAGTTAAAATTAAATGTATTAATAACAGCAAGAATATACATTGATAAATAGTGAAAATCGAAAGAACTATCTGCAATAGGACTAGGAGGATCTGGCTTACTAATTTTACAACCTGATCATTGGCTCCAGAAGTAGCCCAACAGATGTTGTGTTGGTCTGGGGAGAAGGCATAGCCTGTCCCAACTTATTCCTGATTTTAGAGTAAGAATCAGGGGAAAACTGAGCTCTATTGTCTATCAAGCAGGAACAAAAAAACAAAAGTATATAACTTCTTGCTTTTTTATCAGAATGTGATAGAAAATTCAGCCATTTATAAGTAGATAAAGGATGACAAATTTCATAGATATTGGTGAAGGCATTTTCTAATTACATGGTCTTTGACCAAAACAACCACTTCTTCAGGATTACCAGAGCTCCCAGTAATTATTTACTGGTACAATGTGACTTAACCCCTTCTTCAGCTCTTACAAGGATGAAAAACATAAAAAAATGCTTACATACGAACCCATATTATTTATAATTTAATACAATATAAAAGAAAGTAAGTAATGAATGATATGCAGGAGGGATAAGTTTAAGGGGGAAACACTAAGTTAAAACTACTATGACTGAAAATTTATAGCACAGTGTAAATAAATAAATAAATAAATAAATAGGCTAGGAAGAGGAAAAGGAACATTGGATAAACAAACTAATTGAAAGTGAATCAAGAAAGAATCAGTCAAGGGCAAATGGGAATAAGAATGCTGAACTTAAAAATAAGTCAAGTGGTCATTCAAAATATGAAGAAACTTCATTATTCAAAGGAAAGTAAGTCAGCAGTGAGCTGAGACTGGTGACAGCCTCATCTATCCATCTCATGCAACTATCTTTCTGTCCCATATAGTCCCACCATCAAAAGTCTGAGATTGGAGCAACCAATCACAAGAGTCAAAATTCTGCTCCATCTTTTGGCATGGAGCACTGCTTGGCACATTAAGCTCCCAATGCTAGAGGCATAACTCTATAAAGAAATTTGAAATAACAAATACTTACGTTCAATATACTCTGAAATATATCAAATTTACTTTTGAGGCCTGCAAATTTTAAAAACAGTTTCCTTGGAGTAGAGTGGACCCAAAATAATCAAGTTGTGAGAAGGCCACTTTACTAAAAAAAAAAATAGATTTTTAAACGGGGAATATCCCAAAACATAAGCTTTTATAGACACCCAGGTCAAAATTACATCTGCAACAATTTTCCAGCTATGTCTTGTTGGAAGTGTAGGTATTGAAATCCCATACAGAAAAGGGGCCCCACATGCTTGCCAGAATTTCATTCAGGTCATATAATAACTCTCAAGTTAAGCCCAAAAAGAAGCTAAATTAAATTCTTATTCTAGTGTTGGAATATTTTTCTTATATGTTTACAATAAGGAAAGATTATATATGAAAGATAGTAATGCTGATTCCTGTTGGTATAAACAAGTGAATATATCATGTAGCAAAGTCTATATAAAGAAAGACATGTATCTTATGTATAGAAAAACACATGTATAGGAAAGATAAAATGCCTATTGTTTTCGGTCTACATAAAGAGACAGGTCTTTTTAGTTTAAAGATTTCACCAATTTGCCATAACTCTAAGTTTGCCATAACTCTAAGATAAGGAAACATCTGTTTTAGCAGAATATGAAGGGAAGGAAGGATTGTATGGGAGGAAAATGATCATGCTGATAGAGCAGAAACTACTGTAATAAGATAATGCATTCATTATATTGATAATGATTGGTGAAACCTTTAAACTAAAACACCTATAAAAAGAGGACAGAGAAGCAGTTGTTCGTGGCTGCCCATCCGAAACTAATCAACAACTTTGGACTGAATAAATTTCCTTTGCCCCCCCTCCCCCCCCCAATCATCTGGTGAGTTTTATTAAATTCCCAGTCTGGGAAACGAATCAGGGGGAAAAGTGTCTAATCCTTCTGACATTAGTAAGCTAGGAAAAATGCCCTGTGATATACCTGAAAGTGTAGGATGTTAAATCCACCTTTTTTAACAGGTTCAATGTAGTGGGCATTCCAAGATACTTGAAGAACAAAAGGGTAAATTTAACAGGTTGCTGCAGACCACATTCCAAGCCCTCTCCTACAATCTTACGAGCAGAACAGTGCTGCACACTAAAACTATCTCAAGGAAGAACTTGCAAAAATTAACTATGACATTGTTGGCTAATGTGTAACAAGAGCATTTTAAAATATTGTGATGGAATATACTGTATATGGAACCGCCTCTCAAAATATTAACCAAACATGGAGTTCTCTTACCTTACATACTCAAGGGAATTATAGATTATAGATTCATTACATAGGACCTGCTTTAATACAGAAGCTATTACTGCAGCCCCCAGTTTATAGTTATATTAACTTTAATATTAATAGATAATCAGATGATGCAGTAAGGATGTGATCCTCAATATCTATGTTTTTCTTGAGTTGCATTTAATGATATATTTACAGCCACATAAACACATACACACATAAATTCTACAGAGATTTCCCCAGGGAAAAATTTTAATTGACCTGGAAAGATTACAAGGTTCAGTGAGGCTTGATGTTTGGTGACCTGGAAAAATGGGCATTCTAGACCTGTAAAAATGTTTTAAAAATGCAAGTATTGAGAAGTTCCATTCTCACAATCTCTTATGGTTTTGACTGATTAATTGATTAAGTGACATCAGGTTGGTGCTGACTCTTAGCAACCACATGAATAGATTTTCTCCAGGATGATGTGTCTCCAATTTGGCCTTTTAGGTCTCTCAGTGATGTGTTCATTGATGATGTAACTGAATCCATCTAACTCGCCTGATCATCCTCTTCTTATTTTTCCTTCAACTTGTCCAAGTATTGTGAACTTCTCAAGGAATGGATTTACCAGTCTAAAAAACCATGTAAAGAACATAGAGTGAGGGGTCCATTTGGTATATTTAGTTACTCTAGGGTAATGATTGAGGCCTCATTGCATATGCTTCTCAGATGTGAAGGTAGTGAAGGTAGCAGAAGCCCAAGGTAGCACAAGCCCAGATGTGAAGGTAGCAGAAGAAGGTAATAGAAGGTAGCAGAAGTAGAAGGTATATCACTTGGAGTTCAGGAGGGGTCACCTGCAAGTGAAAATTCCATTTCTAGGAACAGCAAACATTCTAATATTGTGTTAAGTAATTAAGAATACTGGAGATCAGACATGCAGATTACAAAACTTGAGGTCCACAATTAAAACTATTTGTATTCATTTCTTCATGCCATGACAATATCGGTATTGCTTCTGTATTCTTACTTTAGCTGTTTACTACACCACAGCTATCCAAAAAACTAGATCTTCTTATATGAATCTGTTGGTTGTCTGAGGTTCTGCCTGGAGTCTCTTAGACATTAACGACCTATTGGAGATAGAGTTTTTTCCATTCATTATTTCATTAACAAAAGGTCTGACCTTTGCCCAATCTGGTGTCCTCCAGTTGTGTAGGATGGTAACTTCCATCATAGTCTCACATCTCAGTTGTGAGCTTCCTGGAAATATCTGGTCATCTATTGTATAATATACAGTAGAAGCTCACTAGTTAAGTCTTGGACCTGATCCTCAAGCTTCTTATATCCTTAGGTAATCATTACTGCACTCTCACAAGGTCTTATAACATTCCCTAATGCAGTGGTACCTCGAGTTACGAACTTAATCCGTTCCGTGACTCTGATCGCAACTCGAGTTGGTCGCAACTGGAGGTAAATTTTCCCATAAGGTTCAATGTAAATACGGTTAATCCGTTCCGCCCTCCGAATTTGGTCGCACCACAAGGCAAATTTCCCCATAAGGTTCAATGTAAATATGGCTAATCCGCCCTCCAAATTTGGTCACACCACAAGGCAAATTTCCCCATAAAGCCTTATTCTTGCCAAGCCTGCTCTGCATTTTCTTTGGAGCCATGCTGACAAGCACACCAAAAACCTTCCAAACACCACAAAACACACCACAAGCCTCACTGAACATCTCCTTGCTACCGCGATCTTGCCCACAGGAAGCCGCGACCGCATGGCAGCAGGGCAAATGGCTGCGGATCCGGTTCGTAGCTCGAGGCGGAGTTCACATGTCGAGGTAAATTTTTGGGGCCGGAGCTGGTTGTATCTTGAAAAATTCGTAAGGAGGGGCGTTCATAACCCGAGGTACCACTGTATTACTAATCTTCAAATCTATCTTGTACTGCCACGTATGACCTGTTTATATGAGGATTACATACCACAAATGAAATCAGTTATTGAACCCAAACAATGTAACAGTCCTAGTAGCAATGTTCTGGTGATCAATTTAGAAGAGGAACCAAAAATTCTTACATGGCCTTACTGGTAACTAGCTAATCCTACACTTCCAGAAATACTTTAAATTAGGATAAGAAGAGTATATCTGCAGAAGGGAAAGGTAACAAGAGAAATGCACAGTCGCTTTAACAATTATGGCCATGCATGTTCCTGACTGGGTTTTACAGCAATGCAATTGGTCCAGCCTTTTCTTTACATCTCATCCCTCCTAAAGGACATTTAAAAATGCCTTTTCATAAGTGCATGAACACCTTCTCCAGTGCCAATACCATTCTACACAGTGCCAAAACAGTCATATTATCATACTGAATGATGTCACTTACAGGGTGGCATATTATGTGCTTCCTTTTCTGCTTGTCAATAGCACCAGGTAGAATACTTATGGCCATGGTGATTTCTCCCATCTTTTTGCATTTACCATAGCTTTTTGCCCTCCCCCAATGGGCAGGACACAATTGTTATCCTGCGTGAGTTGGCCAGAGAGCATTGGGTCCCCAGCATTTAAATTTCCTTTGCAAATCTGGGCAATTTCCAAAAATAATAATTCAACATATTTGAAAAAGTAAGCATTTGAGATTAAGGATATTATTTTTTCTCTGATAGATTTTTAAATTGCATTTCAAACACTGATGTTTTATCTACTCTTACAAGGAATAAAATTAGTTCTAAAAGTAGATGATTTGTTTTCAAAAATAATCATATACATTGCACAAAAGAAATAGCAGGAAAGTATAGCCATTCGCATCAGTGTTTCCTGAAAGGAAGATAAATTCTTTCCCCACATAATTTATCTTTAAATAAATTACTGAAAGTTTATCTTAAGTTCTCTAAGGATATGGTAATGGAGACAGATTGAGTTTTTCAGTCTAATCTTCAGGAGGGGGAAGACAGTCTGCCTTAAATTCAGGATCATCTTATTTTTCAGGTAAATGTGATAGTTACTACTGTGACTATACTTGTGAACACTGATCTTCTTTGCAAAATATGGGACTGTCCCCAGAATGTAATGTGGGCAAAGTGATGCCCTAGTATATCTGGAAACATAAACCCATCCAAACCTTCTTAAAAGAGTTTTAATTTATAATAAAAATCACCAATCTGTGCAGAATTAATTACACATTTAATCACACATTTATGTGGAATTAAGGCCCACCAACACTAATGTTGTATGCCTAGATGTATACATAGACGTAGGCATGTTTACTTAGAACTGAAATGCATTACCTCCAATCTATTTCCTGATGTATGTGCTTAAAATGGTGGTTTAGCCTGTGTCTTCCTCTTTTCTTTTCCTTTTAATTTTTGGTTCCTTTATGCTAGCCTTTTCCCCGCCCCAGTTCTGTGATAAGTGCACCACACACACATTCACAGAGCATCCTGGTCTCTCTGCTTTTAGCAATAATTTGCACATAATGGAACAGCCAGAGGGGGGTTTGATCAATGACCTCTGTCTCCGAGATGCTGTTCCAAGGGAAACACATCTGCCAACATAAAGTATTGGGGCAATCATAGCTCAGTGAGCGTCGTAATAAGCAACTGTTACACTGGAGCCATCAGTCATGTTCAGTTACAGACCTGAAAGGATACAGCACCTTAGGGAGCAATGTCCTTCTATAAATTTGGGCAGCAATGAAGAATGATTTGCAATCAAGTAATAAAAGACCTAAAAAAGGTCCACCATGCATACTAACATCCAGTACAGCTGACAAAGGAAATAAAAAACCTTGGCATTGTTTGCTCGTTATGTAAACTACACAGCTGTCCAAGCAATTAAGATATGATTTTGGGAATTCTCTCATAAAAATGTGCTAACAGTGCTTCCACTTGTGAAAGTGACACTCTTCTTTATCAGTAAAGTGCATTTCATTACGGTAATGCAATTTCATCTCGCTTAATCGTAAGAATTGCTTTAACCTTATGGCGAGTACATAAACATCATAAAGCTAATGTCGCCCTCATGGATGGCGGAAATAAATCTGTGCCATGTGACAGCATCGCTCAAGAGATAATGGATTTCCACGGCACTTTCCAAGTTGATCTGCTGGAGGTCTGCTCACCACCAGGAAGGCTTACGTGTTGGCCTCCTGATGAGGAGCAGTTAAGAAGGGAAAGCCTACAAAAGCCCTTTTGCTGCCTTTCAACATCACAGCCAGTGAAAAGAAGACTGAAATTGAGCCACACTGGAGATTTAGCATCAGATTAAAGAAATCCCCAAGAACAAGGGAAGAAAGTCATGTAGACCCTTATGGTCTTACCAAGCATACTTATAAAATGTAATTTGAAATGTTTGTGAAGATGACCAAGGGCATAGCCAATGGTTTTGTAGATTTTCACTGAGATTTAGCTATCAAATTCGTTTCAGAACACGAATGGTGAAGCCGTGAACCTGCAGATGTTATTGGACTACAGTTGCCAACCCCAATCTATGTGGTCTGGGCCAAATGAAGATGGAATCCTTCTGGGTAGCCTGTGGTAAGAGCTGTGACTATAAATCATGTGATATCTGCAAACTGGTATGTTACCTGAATCAGAAGTTGATAACTTCATTGGGCTGTGTTTCTACATTAGTGATTTAATAACTTAACATCTTCATAACATCACCCAACCATCCTTGAAGTGATATAAAGCCCATCCTATTCCTGTTATTTTGGCACAACAATGATCAGTTGACTTTAGAAGATACTATCAACTGCTAGTGAGTGCACTGAAAATGTGGAAGGAATCAAGGCTGAATAGCAAGCAAGTTGTGTATTGGGTTATTATTGCTATTGGTTGAGCATGTCTGTGATCTAGTATTATTGCTCAATTACCTTGAGCTGCCTGTATCTATATTCTTGCAGACTCTCTGGAGTTTGTTCTTCTACAAGTAGGAAGCCTACCTCTGTCATTTGTTCGATCAACAGAAAAGACACAACCATTGCAATGAAGTGGAATGGAGGGAAGCCTCTTAAGCCTCACTTTATGTCCAGAGGGGGAGAAAGGTTGTAAAACTAATTCACTAACTGAGGAAAAATAAGGCTGACACAGTTGGCAGTGAGTAAAGACATAGGAAAGAAGAGTGCAGCAAGATGGCAAGTGTTAGTGGAAAGACTAATGTGTTTGATGATGTCACAGACAACTGGACATTAAATACAGAGAGACTTAAATGGTTTTTTTGAGGCAAATGAGGTAGTTGCTGGAAAAAGTTCTTAAAGGAGGCAAGCGTTCAGCTCATGAAGAAGCTTATTTGCCCCACAAAAGCCTTCTCAATTCCACTTTGCGGAACTAGTAAAAATAAAGCAAGCTCATTTGGTGCCCAAACCATTATTGATTGTAAAGCATTTCAGGTTATATAAGTGCAAACAGAAAGAAAGAAGAGTCCATTGTAGCCTCTCTGGATGAATTTCATAAAAATGTCTGAACGTGGCATATATGGTAATGGACTAAAGGATGCCTTGAGAGATTGGCTAGTCTGTGGAATTCTGAAAGAAAGCATTTAAAACGACTTTTTACAGAGGCAGATTTAGCACTGAAGAGAGCATTTGAAATCACAATCTCCATGGAAACTGCTGCTAGAGATACTCTAGAGCTGCAGCCAGGAGTAGAAGCCAATGTGAATAAACTTGCAGTACCGTACAGAGAGAGAAAGAGTAACAGGTCAAAATGAACTGTGCTAAAGTGGCCAGAGGTGTCTTTAATTACTTCAACAACAGCCACGCAAACCACAGAGGGATTAAGAGAACTCTTGGTGAGAACAGATGTTTCAGAACAACTAGGGAGTAACAATGGTGTGCAATTTGTAACCGAACAGTTCCAGACCTTCCTGGAAAAGCATGGAATCAGATACATGACATCAGCACCTTATCACTCAACTACAAATGGATCAGCTGAAAGGTATGTTCAGAGTTTCAAGAATCCTTCATCCAGAGAAAAGACTCTAAAACTTTCCAATTTTCTGTTCACATACCACAGTGCAATGCATGGTACACCCCTCCCCCCCCCAAAAAAAACAAATGCCACCAATTCATACCTTCTGTTCAGCGCTGGACCTTTACAAACCTAATTTGTGAAAAAGTGTTCAGGATAAAGAGCTGAAACAAATTGAGCAATCTTCTTGCACTGAAACCCAACACATTAACCAGCTGAAGAGAACAGAGTGCAGAACAAAATTGCAGCTAACATAGATACAGATTCAGCTGAAATTTCCTGACTTGCCACCAGTTGCACCTACCTCAAAAAAGACACGCAATCAGTGATTGTTTTCTGGTTGCCAAAACTATCAGACATACCAAGTATGCCTGTTCATGGTGACCAACATTATCCTATTTGCATATGGAAGCTCCCATAAGTTTGTAAATATAATGGGATTTCTATCTTTGTGAGGAAGAGTTTAGTGTGTTTTGTTATTATTGCTGTTGGTTGATGAAGCATGATCTAGTATTGTTGCTTAATTAGGCTGCCTGTATACATCATAATTCTTGCAGACTCACTGGAGTCTTTTAGTTTAAGTAAAACAAGCACCAAAAAACCTACTCCTGACTCAGGAGAAGGCAAGGCTGGATTTTTTTTTTTTAACATTATTATGGCCTGGGGTAAAATAAAGCAAAAAGATCATCAAAAATATTACACGCACACACACACAAACACACACACCCATAAAAATGTAACATTGCAGGAAAGGGGGAAGGGGTGGGCTTTATCTAGGCCTATCAGACTGCAAAATTCAGACAACCACTATATGGCAGCAAATAGTTAATGTTTCCTCCATTTCTTTGCTGCCGTGGACTCAATATGCACCCTGCTTGTCCGCCAGGCATATCCCTCCCTGCAGCAGAACAGGACCTGGTATGGTTTTGTGTTTTGGTGAAGGCTGAAGGCACAGGCAGGACCTTTGTACCTGTAAGCCAAAGTGGTACCACGACTGTATGAAAACCATTGCGTATGGTTTGAGTTAAAAGAGGCTTTAGATCTGCAGAATGCAATATTCTCTCTGTTCCAAAAGATTCACCTAACATAGTAAAGAATTTATATACTCTTCAGGGAGCTGACATAGAGGATTTTTCTCTCAGGCTCATGTTCTTAGGAGTTTAGATATCACCAAGGCTCCAACATCAGAGCTTTCCAAAATTATGGTGAGATTGCTGTATTAATGTTCAGTCTTTGAGTTATATTTATGTTAGTTCACAGCCATAATAAATCTTTAACTGAAAAAGTGTGTAGTTCATATTTTGAAGCACCCTTCTCCATTCTCTTTGTTTTATTAAGAGATTTGTAAATCACCTTTCTATCCAGCTTTAAAATAATGTAATCAAATTAGATAAGAACAAGCTAATCGCCTCTTGTGACCGTAGAAAGTGACAGCTTTGGAACAGACCTCCATAAAAAAGCTCTCTCTTTTGCTTTCGGTCATTAAATGTAAAATATTTTTTAAAAAAACTGTCACAAACTAAAGCTGTTTTAATATTATTCTACTTTTGCCTCTATAAATCCACAGAAAATATTTCTATCATTAGAAGAAGAAATGAAGGACTACTTAATATTGCAGGGTGAGGAGACATTGCCAGGGACTTTCTCAAAGGATTTGTTGAAG
This sequence comes from Liasis olivaceus, assembly GCA_030867105.1. Classification (NCBI taxonomy): domain Eukaryota; kingdom Metazoa; phylum Chordata; class Lepidosauria; order Squamata; family Pythonidae; genus Liasis; species Liasis olivaceus. Next base: position 198,238,794 of record CM061348.1, read on the forward strand.
CTCTTTAAGTGTCATCTTAAAATTCACAGAGGAAATACTGCGCAGTTTTCAATTCTCCACAGTAAGATTTTGTTTATGCATTTCCCTTCAGTATTTTCCCAAAGCATAAAGGTTAACCAAGTCCATAATGATTTCATTTAAAGAGAATTAGCCAGGCCAGTCTTGCATCTCAAGGTCAAGGCTGCCTTCTCAGGCCATGCGTGGGATCACATCTGGCTTGTCACCAAAGGCATCAGTAGAATTGTCTGGACCCCAAGGCAAACCTCTGAGCAAAGAATTAGTCTTCTGTATCTCTTAGCGCCATCTAGATGTTGGCAGTCCAGATATGGAAAGCCTATCCTCTCTCTCCTCTTTCTTTCCCAAGCAGGAAAGACGAGAGCAGGTAGAGGAATAGAGCAGCCAGCAGATGATCAGAGATGCTTCCAGGGCCTTCAAGGGCTCTATTGCAGGCACATGGTCATACTCGGGCAACAAGTGACTTGGGAATGGCCATGGAGGAGGAGGTTATAGCAGGAACAGCAATGACTCACTTGTTCCCTCCTTACTTCTGCGCTGCTTTTCTGCTGCATCCCCAAAGTTGGACTACTATGTCTATAGTGATCACTTGGATTTTTGCAGCCCTTATATGTAATCCCACCCCATGCAATCAGGTTTGTAGAAGGCATGAGGCAAGGAATAGGCGGCCAAAATCCATGAAGTAGATCCTCTTGAAGAAAAGCTCCTCAGGCGAACTTGAGAGATGATCGATTGTTGTGAGGAAAGAAACAGGGAAGCGGAGAACTAGGTATGCTTCTTTATGATCCTGGAGGAAGGGGCAAGTTACAAAGATTAAAAAATAAGCATAGGAAAAAGTCAAGCACAATTATGCATGATTATCAGCTGTTCTTACCAAAGCCCTAAAATCAGAGCCCCAGTTCTGGACGTAAGAATGGCCTACTCAGAAGTGATGACCTTCCCAGAGGGACATACATGCCATTTATTGTATTGATTGCTCAACACCAGCAAAAAGGCTTTTTATGGTCCCAAGCTTTTAAACACATTTCTTCCTCAGCTTTAGGTTGGTTTATCACTGTTGTTCCGCTCCAGCTGTTCAGTACTTATTTAAATGAATTATTGTTTGATTATTTTAGTCTTTACTTTTTTAGCCATTTTTATTTGTTATTTTAATTTTAACTTTTTAAATGTCAGTTTTAAATTAGACCCATAAGACACTTTGGGGAAATGTCTATTTTGAAAGACAGCATGCCAAGTCTTGCACTAGTAAGCAAATAAATATCCCATTTTAAATGGGACTGTGACAAAGCAGCATATAAACCCGTAAATAAATAAGCTGACTCAGGCAATATTAAATGCAAAAGAATCCTAGCGGGAAGGGAAAGCAGACTTTCATGAAAATGCATTACGCCAGTTGCAAGCGAAGATGCGTCCCTAATATTGCCCAAGAAGAGGGCTTCCCATCAAGGCTGTCACCGGCTAGTAGTCCAAATACAAATGGCTCCATATGCGGCTTCCATGAGCTCAGGAGCTTGTTTCTAAAAGCCAGTTAATGGGGGACAGCAGTGAGAAAGTGTTCTTGCTGTAGGCTTTCCAAAGATAAATGCTCCTGTGCTACTGTGGGGAAATGTTTGTTCTGCAAGTAGCATGTATTATTTTAATTTGTCAGGAAAACAATAAGGCCAGACTAGATGAGTCTGAACTGATCCAGCAGGACTCTTCTTATGCCCTTCACTAATCTTTTGTGGCACTGATTCAAGCTTGCATCTCTGCATGCTACATCAAATTAAAATTAGCACACACACACACCCCTCACGCAATTACTAGTGGATATCGGTATCCTCCACGCTCCCTTTTCTTTAAAGAATTCTCATTAGCAGCATGAGAAGATTAACTACTAATTTAAAGCAAAGATCACAGGATGCCTTTGCTTGACAAAGGAAAGCATCTAGTTCCCTCTGTCATTCTCGGTGGGCCCAACATGTCTCACCTTTGGGGCTTTCTGAAAATGCATGTGATGAAGAGCATAAATGGCATCCTTATTTTGCCCCAGAAGGTCAAACATTGGCAGGAACCAGAGAACTTAGGCCCTATTTTGATATACACATCAGCACTGAGTAGTCCTCTTCCCCCAAAGATCTTGAGGTTGTTCTTTCTGAGTCTCTAATGTTGCCACAGAGGGGAGATACACAGGAAAAACAATTAATACATCAGAAAACCATGCCAGGCTTTTATAGCATTATAGGCTTTTTCCGCTACAAAGAAACATATTGAATCTTTACAGCAGAGCCCATTCTTCACTGTTTCAGTTGTCTCCTTTTGTTTACACGTCTCTGCCATCCTTCTTTGTGAATTGAATGCTAAACTATCTCTAGGGAAATGTTAGATTGCTTACAGAATGCTTCAGCAGATGGTGGCTCTGGTTGCAACAGAAGGCTGTGATTACACCTGAACTCTGAAAGAACTCTAAACTTAAGCAGAAAAACAAGATAAATGAGGGATCCATAAAGTTCCTTTTCCAAGCCACAGTTTCTGTAGAAGAGGAAAACAACTCATTGTTCATTTGAAATCTGGCACAAGATCCCTTCCATGGAATTTGTCTTTCCTTGCATTAGAGGGCTAAATTTTTAGATCTCTATTAGCTTGGATTACCCATAATCAGCAATGTTAAGCAGTTCTTCATTACAAAGTGTCCTTGAAAGCTAAGAGTATTGCCATAAACAAAAAACCCAAATACTGTGATAGGCTAATCCTTTTTTTCCTCTCTAACTGAAAGTTGGTATTTCCACATTTCTCTCATGTTATTGTTGGAGCTCAAAAAATAATTGTTTTATTACTGCTAGCAATAATTTATTTAGCTCATCTTGTATATGTGCCATGCAAACAGTAATCTCTATTTATATACAGTAATACCTTGATTCACGAACGCTTCTGTTCGCGAACAATTCGGTTCGCGAACAGCAGCATTCACAAAATTTTGCTTCCGTTCACGAACTCCACATCGGGTGACGAACACGACCCACGGCCATCTTCCCTGCTCTGACACGTGGCCATGGCTTCCTCTAGGCGAGATTGCGGTCACAGACAGACACTTGCTGTGAAGCTTTTCGGTGTCGCCTCAAGCAAGGTTAGTGTTCTCTCTCTTCATACTGTATTGTACTGTACTGTACTTTGTTTCATATTTTTGTGGTTAAAAAAAAATACATATGATTCAGAACGGATTGACCTTATTTACATTGAACCTTATGGGAAAATTTGATTCGGTTGGCGACCAATTTGGTTGGCGACCACGTTCGTAGGGGTCAGAAAGGATTAACCTTATTTACATTGAACCTTATGGGGAAATTTGATTCGGTTCGTGACCAATTCGGTTTGCGACCAGAATTGTGGAATGAATTAAGTTCGTGAACCGAGGTACCACTGTATCTTATAATTTCTCCACTCTTATTGCATCCTCAGAGTGTCGCCCTGCAGCCCTGTTTAGGGTCACTCGGGCCCTCCTGGGAAAAGGGGGGGGGCAGAGGACTCCTTGCAGGGTGGTGCAGAGGAATTTGCTGAACACCTGATGGATAAAATCACTCAGATCCGTTCTCAGTTGGAAGCCAAGCATGGAGCAGGTCCAGGGGAGTCGCCCAGGGAGCGTTCTTGCCCAGTTATCTGGGAACAGTTTGATCCTGTTGCCCCTGAGGAAGTGGACAGGGTCCTTGGGGCTGTCACTGCGACTACCTGTGGTTTAGATCCTTGTCCCTCCTGGTTAGTTAAAGCCACCAAGGAGGTGACCTTAGGGTGGGTCCTGGCGGTGGTTAATTTATCCTTGCAGGAGGGGGTGTTCCTGAAGCCTTTCAAAGAGGCTTTGGTCTGCCCACTCCTCAAGAAACCATTGCTAGACCCCACCCTCCTGGACAATTTTTCAGGGAAGGTGGTAGAAATGGTGGTCGCGCGGCAGCTTCAGAGGATCCTGGAGGAAACGGATTATCTGGACCCCTATCAGTCAGGATTCAGGCCCGGTTATGGGACAGAAACAGCATCGGTCGCACTTTTAGATGATCTCTGGCAAGAGCGGGATGGGGGGAGTGCATCCATCCTTGCTCTTCTTGACCTCTCGGCGGCTTTCGATACCATCGACCATGGCATCCTTTTGAGTTGGCTGCAGGAGTTGGGGCTGGGTGGCACAGTGTTGTGCTGGTTCAGCTCCTTTCTCCAAGGCCGAACCCAATCAGTGTTGATAGGGAGCGAGAGGTCCAGCCCCTGGCCCCTACTTTGTGGGGTGCCGCAGGGGTCAGTGCTTTCACTGGTCCTATTTAACATCTACATGAAACCACTGGGTGAGATCATCCGGCACCATGAGGTGAGATATCATCAGTATGCTGATAATACCCAATTATACATCTCCATCCCAGGTGCCTTAAGTGATGCTGTGACTGCCCTCTCACGGTGCCTGGAGGCTGTAGGGGCCTGGATGGGGGACAACAGGCTTAAACTGAACCCTGGTAAGATGGAGTGGCTGTGGATACGTGGAGCCTCAAGATCTAGGAGCTTGTCATCTTTGGTTCTTGATGGGGTCGCACTACCCCAGACAGACCCGGTGCGTAATCTGGGGGTTCTCCTGGACTCACGACTCCTGCTCAAAGAGCAGGTGGCAGTCGTGGCTAGGAGGGCCTTTGCACGACTTCGTGTTGTGTGGCAGTTACGCCCCTTCCTGGATCAGGAGGACCTCCACATGGTCACTCATGCCCTGGTCACCTCCGGGTTGGACTACTGTAATGCGCTCTACATGGGGCTACCCTTGAAGAGTATCCGGTAGCTACAGCTGGTGCAGAATGCGGCGGCGGGGACAGTTCTCAATGCCCCTAGGAGGGCATGTATAACACCGCTGTTGCACAAGCTGCATTGGTTGCCAGTTTGTTTCTAGGTCCAGTTCAAGGTGTTGGTCATCACCTTTAAAGCCCTTCATGGCACAGGACCAGGTTATCTGAGGAACCGCCTCGCCCCGGTCATTTCAGCCCTCCCCACTCGGTCCAGCAGAAGGGGTAGGTTGCAGATCCCACCGGTCAAGGAATTTCGATTGGTGGGGTCTAGGCAGAGAGCCTTTTCTGCTGCGGCTCCCGCCGTATGGAACATCTTGCCTCCTGAGTTCTGGTGTGCACCCTCCCTCATGGCCTTCAGGAAAGGGATTAAATCCTGGCTCTGCAAGAAGGCCTGGGGGCCGGATGGGGGCCCGCACCTATGGAGATGGCTGGTGGGGTGATGGGTTTGCTCCCCCCCCCAGCATCTTGCAGGTTTTTAGGGCTAAAAATTAGGAGGTTCTTAGGACATTTTTAATATATGTTTCTTTTTAATTATTTATAGATTTTACCCATTGTTGAAGAGACTTGTGTTTTTTCCTTTTTTATTATTGTGAGCCGCCCAGAGTCACCTGTTGGGGGAGATGGGCGGCATACAAGTTTGATAATAAATAAATAAATAAATAAATAAATAAATAAATAAATAAAATAATTAATTACACAGATATTGATTGATTTCTTGGGACAAAGATGAGAATTTAAAAATAAAGTTCAAGGCAGACAGTCAAGAGTCCTCAATGATCTTCTATTCAGGCCCTGAGCAGACCTTGACCTTGTTCTTTTTAGATATAACTGGACTACAATGTCACGCTCCTTCATATCATGTCCTAAGAACACATTTTCCCTTCACTAGAAAATAAAGATCAAGAATTCAGACTCCTGGGATAAGAGGAAAAGGGTGAGGCAGTGGAAAAACAGACTGCAGACCAACAGATCTGCAGACTAATTGCAACTCAAAGGAAAATACCAGCATTCCCTTCCTGGTTTCCAGTTTATGAGAAATAATTTTTGAGAGTTGAGTTAATTTAGCTCTCAAAAATAGATTATATTGTAAGGTCAATTGCCAGAGTTGATCCCAAAATAGTACAAAGCATTTGTGTGGGAGTGCCCTGACAAATAAGCTACACAAAAGTAGTCCTGTAGCTTTATTACTATTTTTGCGCACTATTAGAATTCTTTTATGATAGTGTTCTAAGACCCTGTAACTCCCGAGGATGTGGACTGAGGATGAAACCTAGCCATCTATATTTTAGATCCATGACCCTCCTGGTTGGTTAAGGCTTCCCAGGAGGTAATATCCATGCAGTGGTAAGTGCATCTTTGAGTAAGGCAGGTTCTCCCTGCCTTAAAGGAGACAGTGGTATGCTCATCTCCTCAAAAAGTCATTTCTGATTGAACAGTCCTGGACAATTTTTATCCAGTCTCCAACCTTCTCTTTTGGGAAAGTTGTTGAGATTGCTGGTCAAATTGAGGAAGTAGATTATCCAGTTGGGTTTCAAACTGGGACATAGCCCAAAGCACCATACTGTAAGTGACTCTCCTGTAATTTTATGCCCACTTTAACAACTCTGTGAGGTAGACTCAGATGAAATAAAATTATTATCTAAGTCACTCAACAAGATCCACAATCAAGTGGGCCCTTGATCATAGGTCTTTCTGGTCCAAACCTAATACCTTAATCACTGGACTAAACTGGTACTAGTCATTGTATAGGCATATAATTGTGCTAGGGATGCAAATAAAGCTGTATTAAAGGAAATAATAATAATAATGCAGGAAACAGAAGTATTTTTATCCTTAATTATTCCACTCATGCAGACATGTAGACAGGCTGAACTATAACCAGTAGTTCATTCATTCATTCATTCATTCATTCATTCATTCATTCATTCATTCATTCATTTTATATGGCCACCCACTCATCAGGCATAGTTTCTGGCTCAAGCTGAATTAAATCATATTTTAATTATTCTAAATAACTACATGATCAATTATTCATAAATAATAATTAAAATGCAAGTTAGTTCCCATTTCTTATACACCAGTCAACAGTATTCCTCAGAAATGTTTTGGAAGGATTTTATCTGTTAACAACAACATTTTGCCAGACCTTTCTACCACTGGGGGAGTCATAAAACAAACATAGCAAGGAGCACATTCCTTATTCATACTTCAACCAGCAGTAGATACTTTATTATACAGCCCAAGAGAATGGAAACATAGGGAGATCCAATATGGATTTAACATTTCTTGCACTTTGGAATAACTCTATGCATAAATTAAGAAGGGAAAAATGCATGAGAAAGCTCAGCATCCCCATTAGTCAACTCTGTTCAAAACATGGAGCTCAAGTTTTTTTCCCCAACTTCTCAGTTATAAGCAATGATTGAAAGGAAAGGTAGAATATTGTCCAGGAGAGTATCATATTTTGGCCTAGAAACAAAAGGAAGCAAGCTTTTCTCCCAGCTTGTTAACGCAATTTCTTTGCAAATACTTTCTTTGCCGAAGAGGCCTAAGTAAAATACGACAACCGTTGGATCATTTGTGGTTCCCCATGGCAAAAATATACTGACTGAGGAATACAGATGTTATAAGAATAGATCTTCCTGAAGTTATTTAAAGCATATCTTTATCAATATGGCTTCTTAAATCCAAGCTGCTATCATTATAGTGTCTGCTCTGGTATTAATGCTTGCTCAATCGCATTAATTAATGAATTAATGTCATTTGTTGGCTGTATCTATAGATAACACACATCCCACATATTCAGCTGGGAACATCTCATAGTGGTTCCTATACTAGTGTCTCTGAGACTATAGAAGCTAGTCTCATGGAGAAACACACACACAAGCACAAGCTAAGTTCTCAGACTAATTTCAGAAGTCGTCTACAAACAGTCAGTTCAGACTCTCATTAAGAACAACCCGTTCCTCCTCAGGCAGGCCAGTGGATGGAAAAGAAGAGTAGGAGAAAAAAAGGGGAGGAAATTATTCTAACCACACAGGACTCTGACTCTGCCTACTGTTAGGATCCAGACTTCAATAAGTTACCTCAAAGGAATTGTCCCTCCACCAAAGAAAGGCTCCTGTTGCCTAAAGGCAAAAACCTTTAGAGTTTAGGTGCACATTCAGGAATGAAAGATGTGGCATCAGTTCCAGTAGGCACCATGCTTGTACATTCCAGTAATATCCTTACAGAATTACAAGAGTTTGTCTAAAATATAGCCAAGAGGAAACCAGATGAATCTACAGAGAGGGAGAGATTTTCAAAACCATCAAGAATCTCCTAGTATCAGATGGAGGTTGGACTATCATATTTTGGATCAATTCAAGTTTATTTATTATTTTATATATCAAATTTATATGGCCACCCATCTCACAAAAAGTGACTGTGGGGTTCTTGAGATGCTTTTAATGGTGGATCCAAAAGAGAGGATTATTGTAGTCTGGCCTGATGCAAGATCCACCCTCTGTAATTATGTTCAGTTGCAAAATCTGTTAGAAAAGGTAGTCCTCATAAGTGTCACCAGGGAAAAGGCAGATCTAAGAACACAGTCAAATACAAATTGTATTTGCTTCTTTAGGATGAATGGGTTGTCAGAGACTGCAGCCAACTATACACCTATCTTTTAAGAAATGTAAAAGTGGGTTTTATAGAAGAGCAGGAATCTGAAGAAAATTCATATGCACACAATTAGAGGCTATGTTACTAACATATCACATTAGGAGTGTGCATAATGTTTTGAATTTGAATCCTTTCAAATTCAAAATGCCCCATTTCAAGTGCAAAACAGCCCATTTGAAATCAAAACAACTGTTTCAAACTCAAAACAGGTACTTCAAATGAATTTGAATTTAAAACGTTTTGCACACCTCTGTGCCACATTTATTTGCTTGTTTTACCATATAAATAACAAATTAAGAATTGCCTAGGATAATTAAAACTATAAGCAAATCAAAGTATCTTGATAGCAATGCATGCAAATGTAACCTAAATATATCTATTTTAAAGAATTCAGGAGTGGGTTGCATTCAGATAGGAATACGTTTCTCTTTTATCAGGGCTGCTGTCATTTACCCATTTAATTCTAAGGAGATCCTACTGATTTCAACAATGCCTGCTTCTGAGTAGACAAGGCTGTTTGGTAAATGAATCATAGAGAAACTGTTAATTGCTCAAGCCTAAGAAATTTTGCCATGGAGCGCACTCATAGCTACCGTGATGGCACCTAGTGCAGTTGGTGAGGGAAGACGTTGTTAACTGCTGTCACGGAAACTTGTTAATGCTACTTTGATTTCCAATAAAATAAGCAAACTCAATAGTGCTGAAAGGCAGCCATTTCTTTTAGACTCCAATTTGCATGCAGATCCTAATTCACATTTGAATCTATTTCTTTAAAAAGTAGCAAAACCCTACCAACCATGCTTTCTGCTCAGTTCATCACTTAACTGTTAGAACTACCGGGTCATTAATATCAATAACGAGAGAGAACTGCAATTAGGATGCAAATGAAATATGCCATGCCTGAGTTGATTTATTAGCATGTTTGTCAATAGAAAGTATCATGACACAGTAGACAAGACTGCAATACTGGGACTGCTATCTCCTCTCTAAATGGGAATTAAAAAAAAAAAAATCCACAGGAGCATCACATAATTACTGGATGGAATTAAGAATATGAAAGATTTTTTTTGAGAAAAATTGCAGTGCCCTGCTAACTCATATTAATTTTGGAAGGCACATTACCAATTATTGAGTGTTCTCAATTAGCAAGTAATTATTTTCTTGCTGCTGATCTAACCCTTTCCTTCTTTTCATTGAACACCTCCCATTAGCTCCTCTTTGCACAGCTAATCAGATCTAAGCTACTTGCCGTTAGTTTCAAGGGCCAGTATGAGTCAGTCCTTGATTTGCATTGGCGACAGTTTATCTAATTCCAGATTTTATGGAACTTATACCTGAAGGAAGGATTGATTGGCTGGGTGGGTCGGGGGGGTGCAGGATTCAATGTAGATGAAAGGCATACATTTTAGACCACAGACAATTGGAACAAACTGAGAAAACTTGGCATTTTTACATTCTGTTTGCTTGCCTCAGCCCAAAGACGGCCCACTAATCTTGTATCAAGGATAGGAACACATAACGTCATCCTCAACCTGCCCCCAGCCAGCACCCCCAGGAAGGCAACTCTGCCTGTCTTAGAATCATAGAATCCTGCTATTAGAAGAGATCTGTCCTACTCCATGCCCTGGGCAGGAATGCTCAGACCATGCCAGGCAAATAGTTGTGCAACATTTGTTTGAAAATCTCCCTTAATGAAGCACCCATGACTCCAGATGGCAGGCTGTTTGACTGCTTAGCAACTCTCATGTACAGGAAATTCCTTCTTATCTCAAGTTTAGACCTCCCTCTGTAACACTTCCATCCATTGGTTCTTGTCCTACCCTTGGACACTAGGATGAATACACACTCTTCCCCATGACAACCTTCAGGTATTAGAAGACTGCTATTTTGTCTCCCCTTAGCTTTTTCTTCTTTAGGCTAACATATCCAGTTCTTTTAACTGTTCTTCATAAGACTTAGCCTCTAAGCCCCTCAGGATTTTTGTTGCTTTTCTCTATACTTTTTCCAATCCCTCAGCATCCTTCTTATATCATGGCAGCCAAACTGGACAGTTTTTCAGACATGGTCTGAAGAGTGCAACGAAGAGTGGAACTATCACTTCCCATGATCTCAGCATCATACCTGTTGATGCAGGCCAAGAATGCATTGGCCTTTGGGGCAGCTGCAGCACACTGCTGATTCATGTTTAATCTTGGTCTACTGGCACACCTAGATCCTTCTCACAAGTATTACTGCTGAGCCAGGTACCACCTATCTTGTCCCTGTGCATCTGGTCTTTCCTACTTAAATGTAGAACCTTACATTTGCCACAAGAATTTGATTCCCAGTTAATGTCAGGATAGTTGAAATCCCCCATTATCATGCAGCATGTTTCCTATACACCTTGGGTTACTAATTTGTGAAGATTTAATCTCTATCTTCTGCTATGTTGGGTGGCATATAGTACACACCCACAACAGTATAACTATTGTTTCTTTTCCCTTCATATTCATCCAGACACATTCAGCAGGGATTTTAATCCTTGGTGTTATAAATTCCCATACAGGTGTAGTCATTCATTATGCAAAATGTGACTCCCCCTTTTGTTGGGTATGTTTCTTTTGAACAAATTATATCCTTCTAGTATTACACTGGTGTTCATCCCACTAGGTTTTAGTAATACTAACAATGTCATATTTTCCCCTCCCCCAATACCAGGACTTTAAGTTCACCCTGTTTGTTTTCCATACTCCATAGTCTTTTCTTACTCCATGTCGAAAGGAGTATTTTCCAACTCTTCCAGCAAAAGAGATGCCAGGTGGCCTACCTGCTGTGCTTCATTTTCTTATACCTCTACTCCAATTGGCTGCCCTGCACTGTGGCAGGAATGTCCCCTCCCCTCCAGTCATTGCTGGCTTCCCTCTGGCAATTTCATCCTGGCCTACTAGACTGGTGAAACACAGACTCACCAGTGGACCAGTGAAAGGCTAAGCTTTTTGCTTTGCTTTACAGGTCCACAGGTGGAATGGTGGAAAAATGATACAACTGTGTTTCTTCTTCTTCTTCTTCTTCTTCTTCTTCTTCTTCTTCTTCTTCTTCTTCTTCTTCTTCTTCTTCTTCTTCTTCTTCTACTAGTATGTTGGCAAATTTACCAAATGGAAAGATATCAAGTCTGAAGAGAAGTCAATGGGGTGTGTGTGTGTGTATATACAAAAGATCTATTAATGGAAACCACATGTCCACAAACCCCCTATGGAAAAGAAAGCAGTTGGTGCTGGCTTTCCTGGCACAAGTGGAAGGGAAGCAGGGAGATCTACCAGTAGGGACTATCTGGACAGAAGACTAGGCCAACATCACTGCCAAAGCTTGAAATCCAGACAGAAGTTTCCTAGGCTGGCTTCATTTCCAGTTGGTATCATCATGGGAACAAAGCAGCTTAAGGTTGCCATGTGGAATTGCTCTCAGCAAGACTGAATCAGCTATAATATGTGGAGCTTATTCTGTAGGAAGGAGTAGATCTCGGTGGAATTTATATTGTTCATGTTTGCTTCCTTGGTAGGAACATATAAAGTGAGGAAAGAACACTCAAAAACAGCCTGCCCTAACTTGATGCCCTCCAGATGTATAGACTAAAAATCCTTTTCAACCTCAACAGCATGACTACAGTAATTAGGGATTGTGGGAATAATTCATCATACATGGAGAGGGTTTTTGCTAAACTGGTTGGCCTTGAGGGCAGATTCAATAGATAAAAGGGAAAACTTTATGGAGAGGTACTTATGGAAGAACTATAACACAGCATAAAGTGTGTTAAGATGTTTAAGTAGGACTGGGGAAACCCATGTTCAAATCCACACTTCAGCCATTGAAGGTCCTTCAATGATTTTGAGCTAATTATTATTCTTAGCCCAACTTACCCCACAGCGTCAATTTTCAGAGAAAAAAAATAGAGGAAAATGGGCTGTATATACCACGCTGAACTTCTGGAAGAAAGATGAGATATAAATTCAATAATTCAGCCATGATGATTGATTAACATGGGAGAACCAAAGAAAATAATTTCATTTCTTTTTTAACTGTCTACAGTTTTCATAATAAGCTGGATTCAAACTACTGGCCTTTTGTAAACATTTTAAATTACTAACTTTGAATTTTGATAACAATATTAAGAAAACTGTATATATTATAGAACTTATGGGAATTTCTTTCTTTCTCGGTTTCTGTTTTCAAGTTATTAAATACTGTCAAAGTTCCAACGATACAGAAATGTTAAATCCACTGAATGTCAGCTTGCCTATCATGGTTCATCAAAGGCCATTCTAGCTAGACGTTTTGGGAATTGGAATTGGAACACATCTGGAGGCCACTCTGTAGAAAAAAATAAATTAAAGCAAGGATATACAAAAATTAGAGTGACACTTACTGCATTAGCTGATTTCTTGGTAGTTGGTAATAGATCCACAATCATATTGCTGAAGGAGAACACAGGTAGCAATCGTAAGAAAAAATTTGGGTTGAAATCCATTATGATATCATATTACATTAAAAAAAAAAAGCTTCCTTTCCTTTTCATAAACAGTAGCCATATATTCAATCAATAAATGTCATGCTTTGCCCAGGACATTTTGCCATTTACCATTAGTGACTCAGAAAGGTCAAAATACTCCACACATTACTTTATAGCTGTTAGATAATTCATACCGCAAGACTATTTTTGTATTTGTCTTGTATCTTCAGTGTTTCATTAAACATCCACCCTGTATATCTTCCATTACTGTCAGTGTTAGAAAACAGTACTTCAGCTGATGATCAGCATGTAGATTTGAAGAGTGAATTCAGATAAACATTCTCCAAGCTCTACTACTTATCAAGCCACGTTAATTTTGAAACTCACAAGCTCCTTTGCTAAACATCTGTTAGAGAAAGACGCAGCAATGCTGGCCTACCCTACTGTCTGTAACACACAGTATGGTGTCAAAATTTCTCCTCCATATCTTCTTCCAAAGTTTTCTTCCTTTAAGTAAATGGCTTTGTATCTCATCATCAGGGTTTTTCCATATTTTGCAAATATTTTTGAATTTATTAGAGCTACTGGACTATGGTTATCTGTATTTTTGCATCCAAGATATGATAGCTGTACTTTTGTTGTTGTTGCAAGATGGCGGGAAGTACAGCAGCCTTCCCTCATTCCTAATTTGGAAAAGTTATCCCAAAATTGGGCTTTCATAGAGGCATGGGATGCTGCACTGTACAAAGAGGATTGTACGATGAAGTGTAGGACACACACACGCAACACCAACCATCTCCTCACTCATTTAAGGGCAAAAACCTTCCCCTCTGGCAATAAGTATTCAATTAAATTTTCTTTTGGGCTAAAAAAATCTGAAAACAAGTCATTTCCCAAGACACTTAACAAGAAGGGTTAAAAAAAAAACTGCTAGAGGAAATTTTGGATGATGATGACAGAAACTGAAGTTCTTGGGTTGCTTACGCATTTGCATATGATTAGAGAAGTGAACAAATAACCTTGTCAACCCTCAACATTATTTGATTTTCAGTGTTTTTTTTTTTCCTGTACCATTGCAGAGCAAATTTGTGAAGATAGAACACATGGTGAAAAAGAGAGAGCTTCTTTTTAAAAAATCAGAATTAATTCACTGTTTCCATATCTATGTGAATTACCTGTGACACATTTAATACAGTGATTATACTTATGCTGCTAGGGGAAAAGCAAGGCATAATACCTGGACTTTCATCCATTTATGTTATTATTTATATCCATAATATTGATACATATTAAAATGTGGGTTTAATATGAAAAGATTTTTTACCATGAAGCTTAGCACCATTAATTACATTGCAGTTGTAAGAATTCTTGAATACTGAAGTATTAATAGATATTAAATGAACATTATCAGGCACTAGATATTAATTCTAAAATAATTAGATACTAATGGATGGTAATGTAAGGTTGTATACATCACTTCCTTTCCAGGAAAAGAAATATTCTAATTTATTAAAATCCTCTTCTTTAGGTTTGTTTTTTTTTAATAATAGTAGAATAATGTAAGACTTTAAAATATTTGTTATTACAGTAAATGCTTATTTAAGGTTATTGCTTCAGTACTGGAGCCTTGATAATAAAAATATGGGCCACTTCTTCCAGATAAAAAATCTCTAGCAAAATATCCTAAGGAAAACAAAGTTTTGTTTTGCTTTTTTTATTTTTTTCCTGTTCTGTTTTGTTTAACTGATCACAACTGGGCAGGAATAAGAATTTGATCTGGCTAACAAATGTTTCAAATTGGGTTCAGCACAAATAAATGTGAGTAGAAAAACATGGGTGAATTAATGTACTTCACCTAGGAATGGAAAGTGGATTGTGAATATCCTCAAGAATGTGATTCATTTATTTAGCCTTGAAAAACCAAAGGGAAAACATATTTTCCTTCGTATTTTTAAATCACCAGCAGTCATACATAGTATGTTAATGCAGGCAACAGGGTGTTAGCCAGCCAGAAATTTCTATTCTGTGCTAAATAGAAAAAATATAGATGTAGAAGGACATTTTGATCAGAGCGAGTAAAACAGGAAGCCGCCTCCATTCTTTCTCTCTCCTCCTTCTTGGAAATGCTGCCAAGCGTGTCTGATCACTCATATTAAATTATTCTTGATGGCATTGAGATGTGTGGTACTGTCATCCAAAGACTGGCTTGTGCGGCTGTCACATCTTTTTTCTTCCTGAGTCTTATGCAAAAAATCAAGCCGTGTTCCAAGCAGGCTTCTCTACTAATTCATAATGAAAAAACAAACAGGCCTGACAAACCAAACCAAAAAGGGGTAAGGATCAAGGTTTGAACAATGGAGTTCCCCATCAACAAATGCTCAGTATTATCTTTTCACCGACTGGCAAACCTAACTGTTGAAATAAGTTTGTTTGTTTGTTTGTTTGTTTATCATATTTATATAGCCGTCCATCTCACACAAAGTGACTCCAGTGTATAATAAAACTATAAAATAGCAATATAAAAAACAATCAACAATTAAAACATTAACATTATAATTAAAAGGCAAGGAGAGAGCATCAGATATTACAGACAGTGGAGCCACCTCATTAGCTCACCATTCCCTTGACACCCCCAGGCCTGTTGACCCAATCAAGTTTTGAGGGACTTTCAGAAAGTTGACAGGGATGGGGCCAACCTCACCTGCTTGTTGCCCTGCTTTCAGTTACTTCAGGTAATAGCCAAAGGTTTAATCTCATTAACTCATGGATAGTAGTGCTATGACCTTGCCCTGGACAGTGATTTGAAGGTGAAGACAGCCCGTGCTATCTAGCTCAGGTCAAAGGTTCCCATAGCCTTCAAACTCATAAGAACCAATTTGGGCAGGAACGGTACGTTCTAGGGAAGAGGTGCAAACCAAAAAGACTCTGTCTGACTCTTGGATGGTTTATAGAAGTGCACAAACACACACGCACGCTGAATAAATGTGCAAATGGAGCCTGGAATAGAGTTGTACAGACTAATAATGAAATGCCTTCACGTGCCACAGTCACACACCCAACTGCCAAAGTTTACATTGGAAATGATTCCTTATTGCTGTCCCTTGTATTTGGATGGTGGGCAAAAGATGTGTGACACATCTTATTGGCATCCACCAGGCCTCTTCCAAGTGAGGGAGGCCTGACTGCATCTTGGTATATGAGCAAGGTATGTCCCTTTACTCCTTTCCCAGAACAGTCTTGGCTACCTAATTTCTCTTGACTGAAATTTTTACTTAACCAAAGAAAATGGTTGGCTTGCTTGCTTGTCACTTTGTATTGCCACATTTTTACCAATCAGCCCTAATTTTAGCATTTGAATTTTCTACAGTACACTGGTAAATTAAATGTAGCAATGGAAACAAGGGCATCCCTCTGCTTCCTTCTTTCATTAAAACTCTACCAATTATCAACCATAAATTAAACACATGGGCTCTATTTGCACAATCAGATAGCGCTTGGCTAAAATGTCCTTGGTTAATTTTTGGCTCAATGCAACATCCATCAGAGACCTAGAAGTTGTTCTTAGCCTCACTTGGAAAAAAAAAAATGCCCTACATGATTAACACTTATAATAAAAAAACTGACAGATGTTTTGTGATATTCTTCTACAGTGCAGTGTCAGCTTCTGCACATCACTTCCAGGACATAACCTTGGTATTTCTCCTAATATGTCTTTTGAGAGGTTGGCAATTTAAAGAAATGCTGCATTGCCCATGTATAAACCTTTGTATTACTGCCTGCTTTCCCCCAGGCTGGCTGCAACTCAATCCACACACCAACAAAAGGAAGCCTTTCCAGGTTTTTCCTTGCTCACTTCTGCTGCACACATCCTTTGGCTGCCAGGCAAATGAAGCCATTCAAATATTTGCTTATCTTGTCATCTGTTCTCATCAGACCTTGCCATTCCTGTCATGCCCCACATGTCACTTTCAAGCATAACGTCATTAATACCTCCAGTGCACTAATAGATGCTTCACACATGGATGCATTAATGAAATGTGTTATTGTTTTTTCTCACAGGACATTAACAATCTCACTCACGTTGAGCCTCCAAAGCCTTGCAGTGGTGCTGAAAACCACTAGCTATCAAATGAACCCTCAGTTACGCCTCGGTAAGTTTAAGTTCAAGTTTATCACTGAAGCTTCACTCATGTGAAGAGAAGATACAAGCCTCCAAGGTCTTTTAGGCCCCAGCTTCAATTTCCATAAAGGGTAACAGGAAGCAGTCGCTCGGGGTGGCGAGGAAAGGGAAGCAGTGCTGCCAAAACAGACCCTGTCAAGATAAAATAAAGCAAGATCTGGGTGTCACTGTAGTGATTTGTTTCTTGTTGCTCCCTTTTATCTATGGACTGATGATTTGAATAATGAAGGCAAGATCAGTTTTCTCTCTGAGTGTACAAACAAGGGTGGTCTGGTCTTCTGCCAAACCCATCGGATATTTCAAGCCAGTTTATAGATGCTCCAGCAAAACAGCAGCAGATGAACTGGGATTCTTCAACCAAAGAAAAGCATATCTGATAAATGTGTAAAATGAACCTTATTCCTAGCCACATTTATCAGGTATGCTTTTCTTTGGAATGCATTCCATATGTATTCCTATAAATCATAGGCAGGGCCCTCTGATGGTGTTTTAGGGTGGCAGTGCTTTTGCTGAAAGGGAAGGAAGGAAGGAAGGAAGGAAGGAAGGAAGGAAGGAAGGAAGGAAGGAAGGAAGGAAGGAAGGAAGGAAGGAAGTTCTTTCACTGTTTTTATTTCCCTGGCTTGGTTTGCTGTGGTGCAGAAAGTGCCAGTAATGTCCATGCTATAATTGTCACTCGTGGGAGTGCATCCCCAAGTAACCTGTGTAACAAAAATCACACTGAAAGGTCCTCATGCTAAAACCCGCTCATGAATTTGATCTGCCAAGGATTACAGAAATCAGTCCTCGCATGAATGCTGGAGGCTGGCATACAAATTCTCCTTTAGCTGGAGAGTTGGGTCACAGCCCTGATTTGCCCTTTGGGGAATCCATTTCTGGTAGTCATCAAAGCTGCATTTACGTCCCCACTTACAGTGGTTCTTGTTTGTCCTAAGCCCTTTTCAGGCATCACAAAAAGGGTTAAAATGTTCATGTGAGCAGCAGGAATAACTTCTGCCCCTCCCAAATTATGAGCGTGATAGCTTTTCTCCAGAAGTATTCACAATTTCTGCAACAGGGAAGTCTTATTCTACATGGAAGCTTCAATGGGAACTTGAATCCTGATAGAAAAGGACTTGAGCACAAACGAAAGACTTTTACTTACTTACTTACTTACTTACTTAAACCATTTCTATCGCCATCCATCTCATAACAATGACTATGGACAGCATACAAGAATTAAAACCAAAACAATTAGACCAACAAACCAAATAAAAATGTGCAAGGTCACAAAAATGCAGTTACAATAAAAACAACATCAGCCAGCGGAGTTTACTTAACCTTCCAACCCAAATGCTTGGGGGAACAGCCCGGTCTTCAGTGCTTTACAAGAGGTTAACAGAGCGGGGGCCATTTGGATCTCTGGGCAGATACTGTTCCACAGGGCAGGCCCCTGCCATTATTATATCTATCTTATAGATATGTCATTTTTTTCTGCATTTATAAAAAAATAAAAAAATGCATTTAGACCTTTGGGCAGGATCTTTTGCTTTTAGGCAGCCAGCCCTGTAGTCTCCATCCCCTCTCCACAATCCTTATCCCAACAGTAACATCATCTGTTGTCTAGGGAACTCATATATACTTGGTGGAAAAAGGAACATCAAGTAAAAAGTCTAAGCATTTTCTGATAATTTTCTACAGTCGCACACATCTTCCTCTTCTCAGAAGCCCAGCAGTTCCCAGGTCAGATTTGTAGTAAAGCAGGTTTTATAACTATAATTGAAAGGAGATTTACTTACAAGAAGTATATTATAGGTATGTGAAAAGCCTAACACCTAACTAGTTTCATTCTACCAGGAGGAGAATTTAAACTGTTCCAATTTTCCCTAAAGCTATCAATTTGAATAGCAAAAACATCCAGATTAATTGCATTCATGCAATTAATATCAGGCCTAGCTTGGCCCTAATTTATATTAGCAGTAAAATTTGTTTTCTGATCTTGCATAACCTGCTTCTTCTCAGGTCAATCAGCTGCAGATCCCAGCTTGCCTGGTTCAGGTAACCAACTCAGTCTCCAAAAGCCGGCCTTTGTCTTTCATTGCTATTAGCTAATTGATACACCTCATAAACCTGTGACTACTTTCTGCTATTACATGTGTTGGTTAAGTTCTTAACATTTGCAGCCAAGCATTTGTCATCAGCTCTTTCTGTATTAATGTGAGTGCCACCATGGAACAGAGAGCTAATCTGCTGACTAAATTTGCAAAAAGTCACTTGGTGTATTACATTTTTGTGTCCATCTTCCACACAAGATTAATTTCTCCACAAGAATATGCCCATGTAAGTTTTATTTAAGGAAATTAGGTGCATCTTTTCAGTCCTTTTGGCTTTCCAGTAGAACACCAGTTCACTAATACCATGGGCATACAGTATGAGGGAAACAGCATTATTCCTCACTGTGTGTGTGGAGGGTGGGAGGTAGAGTAGTAGTTCCTAGAAATAAATATGAGGGAATATTTGGGGCAAAAATTGCAAGTGGTATTCTCAGTCCCAGGAAAAGTATAATACAAGTTTCTCGGGCAGTCCCTCCCTCCCTCCCTTCTGGAGATTTCAGCTCAGCTGTTATCTTAGATTCTTCATTCCTGTAGCAGCAGGAATTGTGGGTTTGGCTCTGAAGGAGGGATGATCAACTTTGTGCCCCCTAGGCTACCTGCCCCACCTATCTTTTTTTTTTTCAGATCTTTTTAATTAAAAATTAATGAAAGCTGACATGTGGCAAAACAAAATGCCAGTCTCTACCATCATCTTCAGTTACAATAATGCCTCTGAGGCCCATATACGTTCCAGAGGCCTTCTTAGAAAATAAAAAAATAGTGGGTGGTAACAGCCCAAGGACTTGTTTGGAAATGAGCCCACCTAACCAGAAAAGAGACAAAGATAAGAAATGCTAGTAAGAAGCATCCTGATGTGCTAAAGAGATGGTTGGGAGCAATCTCACCAGGTTGTCATCTGGTAAATTGATGTTTTATTAACAGGAAGCTGAAAAAACATTCCAGAAAAAGGCAGTGCCAAGCTACTTCTGAACTGTTGCCAAGAAAACAACATGGATGTGCCCATATAGTGACCAGGACTGCAGCTCAAATCAAGGGAGATTTTTTTTTTATATCCCCTGGCACCCAGTTTATGAGATGCTCTCCAAAATCCAAAAGTACCCACAAAGTTGGCTTGTATTACCTGAATGCTACCCTCCTGAGTTTTCTCCCACCCTTTCCAATGCAATACAGTGGAAACATTTGGCTAGAAATGCTCCTCTGCTGGCTTTCCTGAGCTTCTCTGTTTCCAGCTTCCTAAAATGGATTCCAGGAGTAGCAAGATTTGCTTGCAACTGAGCAGGCCTGGTTGGCTATTTCACCTCAAGCATTTGTCTATTGAACAGAAATTATACCACCTTAATCATATGACTCTTAGTGGTGTATAAAACATCTACACTAAATACAGAACATAGATATAATAATAAAATAAATAAACCTGAAGAAGGAAAGCAGCCTCTAATGTTCTAATGGTGTTGTCTAACTAGCTTTAAAAGACCTTCAGAAGAGTTCTGCTTTCATTTGTTTCCAGAAGGTGAACAGGGTTGGGGCAAGTCTGCCAGGGGAAGCCTGTCCCACAGAGTGGGAGCCATGACAGAAAAACACCTCCACCCCCATGTTTTCACAGTAGTAAGGAATTGCGAGTAATTTTTCCTATGATGCTCATATTGGATAGGTTGATTCTACTTGAAATAAGCAAAGCTGGAGAATCTTGGTGCCAAGCCACAGAAGGCTTTATAGGTTATAACCAGCATTTTAAGTTGCACTGGAAATCTATTAGTAACCAGTACAGATCCCATAGAACAGGTATAATATGTCTCATACTAGTTACCATGTGAATGAGGGAGGAAGGAATCCCAAATAAATACTTTTTACTGGCATTTGGGGTTCCCCCTTCTCTCCCCCCTAGACTTAGTGCCTGTCCTTCTCTTTCATTGCAATGGCACATGAGTTAGTGCATTTTGTGCCAGCTGCACTTTTTGAGTGGTCCTCAAAGGCAGCCCCATTGCAGTAATCCAACTGTGTGATGATAGCATGAGTTATTGTTGCAGAATTCTCTTGTTCCAGGAAGGACCCTAACTGGTGCACCAGCTGAAACTGGCCAAAGACTCTCTTGGCCATGGCCACCACCTGCCCATTTACCTCAAGTAATGGACCTGCTCCCTCAAAGGAAGTGCCATTCCTCAAGCAGCAACTCTGTCTTGCTTGGATTGAACCTCAACAATTTCTCTCCATCCAGAGAATTTATTCCAAACTTCTTGGATATTTTCATTGACCCTGGTTTTCAGTTCATCCATGCTTAGGAATTGAAAAGCTCCTTTTTCCACATATTACATTACTGATTTTAAATTAAAACTAACCACCAGATGGCATTTAGGAACAATACTGAGACGTACACAACTGGGTCCAACACTCCTTTTTTATTAGCATTGCATGTCAAAAATGCAGTCCTCAGTTTATTTAGGATTTTTTCCCATGTTGAAATTCAGAAGTCATTCTGTTTCTACCATCTTCTTCTGCCTTTTGATGAGAGCACTCAGTTCTTGTTTGCAATAGTTTGCTCAAAGCTGTTCCATTCACAGTATCTTAGCCAGAGCAACATCTAGCCAGCATTTGTATTAGAATCATGACCAATTGTGCCTCATTTATTCAGGAAACAATCTTTTGCTGGAGAGCATTTAGAGATTATTACCCACAAACACTAAAATGCTATTTATATTGTTCAAAATGTACCAAGTTTCTTCTGATTATGACTTAACATCATTGACCCTCTAGCTTCAAGGATTTATTTACTAATTAACCAGCCTAGAGAGATTCAAGAAAGAGAGCACTCTTTGTTTTCTGAAGAACACTTCATTTAATTGTAGTCTTAGTTTTAACATTATAATTAAAAATAATAATAATAATTTGCAGGTTTCAGTAGCTGCAAAGATGAAATTGGACATTTGCAGAGAGGCAGGATTATCATAGAATCATAGAATCATAGAATTTTGGAGTTGGAAGGGACCACATGGATCATCTAGTCCAACCCCCTGCAATATGCAGGAAACCAATTAAACCATCCCCAAGAGGTGACTGTCCAGCCTCTTCTTAAAAACCTCCAGAGATGGAGAACTCACAACCTCCGTAGGTAGACTGTTCCACTGTTGTACAGATCTAACCGTCAGGAAGTTTTTCCTTATATTTAAGTGAAATCTAGGTAGCTGCAGTTTGTACCCACTATTTCTGGTCCTAGTTTCTGTGGCCATGGAAAAGAGTTCCTGACCATCTTCCCTATGGCACCCCTTTATGTACCTGAACACTGCTATCATGTCTCCCCTCAGTCTTCTTTTCTCCAGACTGAACAGCCCCAGTTCCTTCAGCCTGTCCTCATAGGACATGTCCTGAAGTCCCTGTATCATCTTTGTTGCCCTCCTCTGAACCTGTTCTAACCTGTCAATATCCTTCTGGAAATATGGCGCCCAGAATTGTACACAGTACTCCAGGTGTGGTCTCACTAGTGCAGAGTAGAGGGGAATAATGACTTCCCGCGTCTTTGATATAATGCCTTTCCTAATGCAGCCCAAAACTGCATTAGCCCTCCTAGCAGCTGTCTCACACTGCTGGCTCATGTTCAGCTTGTTGTCTATGACCACACCCAGGTCTTTCTCTGATGTAGAGCTTCCAAGCCATAAGTCCCCCATCCTGTATGTGTGCCCTACATTTTTCCTCCCCAAATGTACTACCTTACATTTCTCCCTGTTGAAGGACATCTTGTTCCTTTCAGCCCAGTCTTCCAACCTGTCCAGGTTAGATTGCAATGTCATTCTTTCATCCTGGGTGTTTGCCAGACCTTCCAATTTTGTGTCATCTGCAAATTTGATGAGTAGCCCATCAACCCCGTTATCCAGATCATTAATAAAAATGTTGAATAATACCGGCCCCAAGACCGATCCCTGTGGGACGCCACTGGTTACTGCTCTCCAGCTCGATGTTGACCCATCAATGCTGACTCTCTGTGTGCGGTTAGATAGCCAATTGTGGACCCACCTTACTGTAGGGCCATCCAAACCAATCTTTAACAGCTTGTCAATGAGAATGCCATGTGGAACCTTGTCAAAAGCTTTGCTGAAATCAAGGTAGATTATATCCACCGCATTCCCCTTGTCCACTAAAGTTGTTACCTTGTCAAAGAAGGAGACGAGATTTGTTTGGCATGACCTGTTTTTGACAAAGCCATGCTGGCTCTTAGCCATCACAGCATTGTCTTCCAGATGCTTACAAATGGTCCGCTTTATTATCTGCTCTAACATCTTTCCAGGTATTGATGTTAGGCTCACTGGTTGATAATTACTGGGGTCCTCTTTTTTCCCCTTCTTGAAGAGGGGGACCACATTTGCTCTTCTCCAGTCCTCTGGTACCTCCCCCGTTCTCCACGACTCCTCAAAGATAATTGACAGAGGTCCCGCCAGCTCATCCGCCAGTTCCTTCAGTATTCTAGGGTGTATTTCATCAGGACCTGGGGACTTGAAGGCATTCAAATTAGTTAGAAGTTCCTTTACCTCATGCTTACTGACCTGTACCCTCCCCTGTTGTGTTTGTTCCCAGCCTATGCTACTCTGATCACTATTTCCTTTGGATGTAAAGACAGAGGCGAAATAGGAGCTGAGTTCCTCTGCCTTCTCCTGGTCATCCGTTAAGATTTCCCCATTGGTGCGCAGTGAGCCCACCGCCTCCTTTGTCTTTCTCTTTCTGTTAACATACTTGAAGAAGCCCTTCTTGCTGGATTTTGCCTCTCTTGCTAGCCTTAGCTCATTTTCAGCCTTTGCCTTCCTGACCTCGTTCCTACATTTCTGAGCTATAGCTTTGTAGTCTGCCTTGGTGATTAGCCCTTCCTTCCATTTCCAGTAAGCAACCTTCTTTAGTCTCAACTCCTGTGTGATCTGCCTATTCAACCACATTGGCTTCTTCAGCTGTCTTCTAGTTTTCCTCCTCATTGGTATTGTTTGAGACTGCGCTATCCTTAATTTCCTTTTCAAGAAGTCCCAGCCAGCAACAACACCTTTGCCTTTAAGGTTCTCTTTCCATGGTATCATCCTTACTATTTCCCTTAGTTTATTAAAATCAGCCTTCCTAAAATCCATGGTTTCTGTTTGACTGACTTTTAGCAAACTTTTTGTTAAAATCGAGAACTCAAGGAGCGCATGGTCACTAGCACCCAAGGTTCCTACCACTTTAATGTCTTCAATCAACTCCTCCCTGTTAGTGAGGATCAAGTCCAAGATAGCAGATCCCCTAGTGCCTACCTCAACCTTTTGAAAGAGAAAATTATCTCCCACACAAGTTAAGAATTTATCTGACTTCTTATGTATGGCCGAATTAGTCTTCCAACAAATGTCTGGGTAGTTAAAATCCCCCAACACCACCACTTCATGTTTTTCTGAGGCTTCAGTTATCTGCTTTAATAAATCTTCATCTACTTCTTCTGACTGGTTTGGTGGCCTGTAGCAGACTCCTATCAATATATCCCTTCTGCTAGCTTGCCCTTTGATCTTAACCCAGATACTTTCAACACTCCTATTACCATCAGTCCAATGGACTTCAGTAGAAGTAAGTTCATTCCTAATATACAATGCTATACCACCTCCTCTCTTGTGTTGCCTGTTTCTTTGAAACAAGGTATAACCATCAAGCCCAATGTTTCTGTGATCCCTATTATGTCATACTTCCCAGTCTGACTCATGACATCCAGCTCCTCCTGCTTATTGCCCATACTTTGTGCATTAGTGTAAAGACATGTAAGGCAGTGTGTTTGACTCCCTGTGTTCTGGCCCCCTTTTCCTCCATCCCTGCACTGTCCTCTCGGCATCCTACCTTCTGTGTTCATGTGCTTTCCCTTGGATGCCTCTACATCCTGCGCATTGATCCCCGGCTCATTCCCAGTTATTGGGGTTACCTCATTTTTTGGGCCATCTTCTCCCTCCCCCATAGGAATCAGTTTAAAGCCCTTCAGATAAGGTTTGCAAGGCGCCTTCCAAACAGGTTCTTCCCAGTTCTTGTGAGGTGTAACCCATCACTTGCCAGGAGTCCCTCATCACAGAAACGCATCCCATGATCTAGGAATCCAAACCGTTCCCGTTGGCACCATCTCCGCAGCCAGTTGTTCATCTCCAGAATTCTTCTCTCTCTTCCTGGGCCTCGTCCTTCAACAGGAAGGAGGGAAGAGAACACCACCTGTGCCCCTAGCTCCCTCACCCTCTTGCCCAGCGCTTCATAGTCCCTCACAGTGTCTTCAAGACTGCGTCTGGCCGTGTCGTTTGTTCCCACATGGAACAATAGGAGCAGGTAACTGTCAGTGGGCTTAAAGAGTCTTGGAAGCCTTTCTGCCACATCCCGAACCTTAGCCCCCGGAAGGCAGCACACTTCTCTTGCTTGCTGGTCAGGCCAACAGATTGCTGCTTCAGTTCCCCTCAGAAGGGAGTCCCCGATCACCACCACCCGTCGCTTCCTCCTCATCTGGCTGGAGACAGGCTTCCTTTGCTTATTTGAGACTACAGAGTCCTTTTCCTCGTTCACTGTGGCTTGTGGAAGCCGCTCTTCATCCAGGGGTCCAGTGATGTCTTCAGTGGGGAGACTCTTAAATCTGTTTCGTAGCTCCAAGGAAGGAGAGATCTTCTTGACACGCTTAGTCCTGTGAGTAACATTGTTCCATTCCTTTCTCTGCTCTGCCTGGTTTTCTTCTGTCTTCTGGGGATTGGTTTGTCCCTCTTCAGTTGCTTCTTGTGCCCGATCCAGGAACTCCTCGCCTTCCCTGATGAGTTGGAGGGTGGACAGGTTTGCTTCTAGCCCCTTTACCTTCTCTTCCAGGAGCGCAATCAGCCTACACTTGCAGCATGTGTAGTTTCTGTCCTCTTCTGGGAGGAAAACAAACATGGCACATCCCCTGCAGGTCACTAGAGTAGTTCTCTCCATCTCCATGTTCCTCTCTGTTGTCTCTTCCTCAGTCTTCTGCCTCTTCCACACTCTTTCCAAGGTCTTGTTTCCTGTTCTTGTTTGCTCAGTCAATCAGACAGACAGAGCACTTAGAGTTCCTATAGGTTGCGCGCCATTAGGCGCGCGGGTCGCTGATTAGCTGCTGCCTGCTCTTCCTCTCCTCCAAGCCTGTCTAACTGCCCTGGCCTGGGTTCTTTTAAAAGCCCCCTTGCCCCGCCTCAATTAGTCATTAGGAACCATCCCACTTCCAGGAGAAAAGACATGTCTCCCTTGAGTATTTCCAACCCAGACATATAATCCCATCATAGCATCCTTCTGTTTAGCACCTTTAATGGCCTTTGGATGTGCTAAACACAGAATGAACTTATCCGTTCTCATTAGTACACAATGCCCTCTAAGAAACACTCTCAGTTCCAGACACCTGCACAAGAAAAGTGTTTTCACTATTATAAGAATCCATGAGGAGACTAATTTCTGAGGTGACTCATGCTATTTTGTCATCATTCCAGTGCTTATACTGAAGGGGAAAGGAAAGAACAGCTCAAGCTTCAGAAACAAATCAGAAAATCAAACTTGCATACTTTCTTAAATCTACTGTAAGCCTATACATACTTTACCTATTTATATTCATTCATTTAATCACCTTATTTATATTAGGACTGTGTAGTGCTTTAGATTCAATCTCTGCAATGGTCTCCACAGCGTATGATCAAAAAAGTTAAATAGGGGCCACAAAGGGTATAACCCAAAGTTTCACTTCTTTTTTATGTGCATCACACATAGAAAACAGGCAGCGCTTTGATTGCCCCATCTCAACCACCATCTGACTTTTTGACCAGATCCCATTAGATCTTCAAAAATTGCTTTGGAATGTCCAGGAGTAGAAACAGAACTTGTTTGCAATAACTCTAAAACTCTAATTTATATATCACTGTGTTTAAAAATATCTGTCAAAGTATTACAATTAAAACTAGACACATATTAAAAGTACAAACATAATAAAATAATCCCCCAAATTCAAACTGTTAAATAACAATCAATCAAGAAGGATTGTTCAAAACATCAGTTCATTCCATTTCAGATAATTTCAACTATTTGAACTCAACAATGGAGTTTGTAAATGTACAATTCCTAGAGAAAGCTATTAAATCAGTGTTTAAGAACTGTAGCACATAAATCAATAAACAGATTGTACACAATTGTGATAAATCCTGCCCAGACATAACTAAAATAAAATAAATATATACATAACTGCATGTAATTATATCTCTGATTGATCTCTATGACTCAACGTTACTGCTAAGCAGATACCAAAGGAGTCATCTGAAAACAAATGGTCAGATCAAGCTGCCCTAGAATGGCCTGACTTAATTTCTTTCTTTGGAAGTTATCCAAAGCTTTGAAAACATGTCTTTGTCTTCAAGCATCTAAGGGAACGTACAGACCTAGTTATGCCATGAAAACTCAAGGGTTCTCAGGATGCAGAAATATTCAGGTTGAATTCTATGTTGCATCTTATTTTAAAAATAACTCTTTCTAACCCCACCATGTTTGTCTTTAATAAATGTATTCAGTTGAAATAGATTTATTTCTTCACAAAGTGCAGAAATCATTGTCACAAAATACAGTGATAGCCATTTACCTGGTTGGCTTCAAAGGTGGATTAAATCAATTCATGGAGGACAACTCAGTTGAGGGATATCAACTCTGAAGACTCAGTGTAGTCAAGGGCAACGTGCCTCCAAATACCAGTTGTAAGAAGCAAGGGTGGGAGAAATGGGTGTCTACATCTTCTGCTTGCAAGCGCCCTAGAAGCCCCTGACAGGCCCCAGGAGAAGCAAAATGCTCAACTAAGATAGGCCTTGGCCCTTCTTATTTTCTTATGTTATTGGCTGGAATTTTGAAACAAGGGGCACTTAATCTTTTCCCCTGTATTATTTTTTTAAATGTTCAGTATGTTTGACAGATGAAAGGTGACAGATCTGGAAAGCAACGTGGAGAAAAAAGGAAGAACTATAAATCCCTCTGTCTCTAGTCCCATTGATATTTTAAAAGGAAACGAAATTTCAGTCACAAGGTTCTCTCTCTTTTGGCCTCTCAACCAGGGAAATGGCTTCTCATGACCACACATGTAAAGCTCTTTCCTACATACCGATTAAGGTCTAGAATGTGTATGATTCACTCCAATAATTCACCTACTGTGATCAGTAAAAGAACAACTCTCACTGGAGTCAGGATCATAATTACAAATAGCTAGAAGGATCCGCTGTACAAAAATGAGATATTTTCTTCAGGTAAGACAATCAAAAATCAATTATGATTTAAACACAAGACAGCACTGCCAGGCCCTGGAGGTATAATAAGTAGCACTTGGCTTGCCTCTTCATTACCAAGGTAATCAAGAATGACACTGCTTAATTATTTGCAGTGATCCCATATAATTTGTTTCTGAAATGTTATGCTGAGTTAGGTTCCTCCATACGCAGCCACCAAGCAATTCCTTTCCATGCTATTAAATCAAAAACTAAGTATAGTAACATTCTTTGCAACTTGTTAAACGCAGTTCTCTCAGAGGCAAAACTGTACATTCTAGAGCAGTGTTGCTCAACCTTGGCAGCTTGAAGATGTGTGGACTTCAACTCCCCTTCAGTCCACCCATCTTCAAGCTGCCAAGGTTGAGAGACACTGTTCTAGAGCAAAGGTCCAGCACTGCATCAGGGGTGTCCTCAGGATGGGGATGGGGAGTCAAAAAATTCAAGATGGCAATTGTAAGCATGCAATCAAAACCCCCACCCTTTTTAATGTACATTGTACATATAACTCACATAAAAGAGGCAGGGCTTCTAGAATGGAATGGAATGGAATGGAATGGAATGGAATGGAATAGAATAGAATAGAATAGAATAGAATAGAATAGAATAGAATAGAATAGAATAGAATAGAATAGAATAGAATAGAATAATAATTTTATTGTCATTCCACTATACACTATACACCAAGTGCATAATAAAATGAAATTCTATTGCAGTTGGCTCACAATTACAATCAGACACTAAAAGTACAATCAAGATACCATAATTACTATAAAATATACATTCTATACACATTGACATTTACTTATTAAACATTCAAACATCTAATAACCTGGGGGACAAAGCTATTTCCCAATCTGGCTGTTCTACATCGGATACAGGGGAACCTCTTCCCAGAAGGTAACAAAGAAAACAGGCCATGATGAGGATGGGAGGCATCACTGATGATCTTTCGAGCTCTAGACAAACAGCGCACCTATGCTAGATCTTGGATGAGAGGCAGAGAGATCCCAATTATCTTCTCTGCCGCCCTTACTACCCTCTGCACCGACTTTCTGTCTGAGGCACTACAGCCTCCAAATCAGATGGAAATACAGTTAGTAAGTACACTTCTATAGTGCCTCTATAGAAAGTAAGAAGAATGGAAGATGGGAGAGGTACTTTCCTCAGCTGGTGCAAAAATGTAAACTTTGCTGCTCTCATTTTACCAAAAATGCGGTGTTAAGGAACCAGGTAAGACTATTCATTAATTGCACTCCTAGGAATCTAATGCTACTGACTGACTCCACAGCTATGTTATTAATAAAAAGTGGAGTGTGACTACATCAGTTCTTCCTGAAATCTGTAATAATCTCCTTTGCTTTTTCCACATTTAGGACCAAGCTGTTTTTATTACACCACTCCACCAAACCCTTCGCCTCCTCCCTATAAGCCCACTCATTGTCATCCCTGATAAGGCCCACAACTGTTATATCTTCTGCATATTTCACAACAGAATTGGTGGTGAACCTGGCACAACAGACTTGGGTCATCAGGGTGAACAACAGTGGCCTCAGGACACAGCCCTGTAGGGAGCCGATGCTCAGAGAGATAGAGAGAGATAGAGATATTATTTCCAACTCGCACCAACTGAGACCTCTCAGTAAGAAAGTCAAGTAGTCAATTACACAAGGGAGTACTGAAACCCAGAGAATCCAGTTTGTCCACCAAATGCTGGGGAACAATCGTATTAAATGCTGAGCTGAAATCTATAAACAGCAGATGCACATAACTGTTCTTCTTCTCAAGATGTACCAGATCGAATGAAGAACAGAAGAGACAGCATCCTCTACAGAGCGATTCTGTCGATAAGCAAACTGAAGTGGATCAGACAAAGGAGGGAGTCTGGAAACAATGTAATCCTTCATCAGTCTCTCAAAACATTTCATCACAATGGGAGTGAGGCGGTACTCACTGAGACACGTGATCGTAGATTTTTTAGGCACAGGTATAATAGTCGCAGTCTAAAAGCCTACCAGGACCACAGCCTGGTGCAAGGAAATATTAAATATGTCTGTCAGGACATTGGTCAGCTGTTCAGCACAGTCCCTCAGTACCCGCCCTGGAATATTATCTGGGCCCACTGCCTTCTGAATATTAATTTTTCTCAGGGCCCTCCGAACATCAACTATATCAAGGGTAGGTTCCTGCTCGTCAAGATGAGATACAACCTTCCTCACAGGAGTATTGTTAAATGCTTCAAACCTACCAAAAAACCTATTACGTTCATTAAGAAAATCTATATTCTCCTCACATGATGTCAGAATAATCATATGATCTGCAATAGCTTGAATACCCTGCCACATACGCCTGGTATTTGTAGAATCGTGAAAAAAAAGTCTGAACTTTCTGACCATAAGCCTGCTTTGCTATTCTTATAGCCCGGTTCAGATCAGCTCTAGCTGTTCTAAAAAACCCCATATCACCAGACTTAAAACAGCATTGCTCACTTTCAACTTCACATATACTTCATGAGTCATCCAAGCTTTCTGTTGCACTATAGTGGACTTTTTTGATTCCCCTATGGACATCCCTGCACCAGATGCCGTCACACACACATCTCACACAATACTATAATGTCCACACACACACACCATGGCCAAAATCTCCCAGGCCAATTTTAAAGCACATGTTGACTACTAGTAGGGGAATATCTTTTAACTACTGCATGTCCAAAATCTTTTATGGTGTTATTTACAAGTATCAACATCCTGAATTGGAGCTAGCATTGATCTACAATCCACCCCCTTGACTTCTACTGACAGGCCATTTTATAGATCAACCAGATCAGGATGCCAGCTTTTCACTGGTAGGTGATCACAGTCTATTAGACTCATTTTGGTTGGCCCCTTAAAATTCACCTGAAATTTAGAAGCAAAATGACCATGGTGATTTTTTTAAATACCCAATTTTCGCATAAAAGCTCCCACAAAGGTCTCCAGCTTTAAAAAGGCCAACATTTTTGACCCCACCACTTGAGGGACTTCACTGCCACACCCTCTGAGTTCCAGGAGGCTGACAATAATCTCAATTTTAAAACGGAGCTCAGTTTAGCAGCTCAGGGAAGATGGTGTGGGATATGGTGCATAGATTTGCAAACATCTGCAATCCAATGCCCTTTTAGGCTACATTTTATATTGCATAACCATTAAACAGAATTGAAAAAAATCATTACCTACTAGGCTTTGAACTGCAACCTGCAATATTAGTCAATTGCATTCAGTGCAGAATTAATTCAAATTGGGACAGAAAAGCAATTGGAATTTTCACTGATGCATAAACTGCCATCTTCTCCAAATTCTGTTATCTTGCTACAGCGATCAGTGGCCACTTTAATCTCATGGGCATCCTACAAATTTAGTTAAAGGGTAAAAGGGGATTTCCTTGCCAGAGGCAGATGGGAAGAGTCCACTGGCTCTGCTTTGCTTGTTATATGAACAGGTTCCGCTTCATAAAACACAACCTCGGTGTTTTAAATGTAGAGGAGATTAGAGACACTTCATTTATTTATATCCCCCCCCCCTTTCCTTTGGAAACTCAAAGCAATACACTTGGGGTCTGCTCTCTTTTAGCTTTTCAGCAGCAATCCTGTGGGACAGGGATGGGCTGAGAAATAGTGACTGGCCCAAAGTCACCTGGTGTCAACCATTCTGTGGTTGAGTGGGAACTGTTTGTTAACTTGACAGCCTACATCCTATTGTTCCCCTTTGCAAATCAGGCCCCTAATGGCTTTCAGAATGTGACTAATTGGTTCTAATTAAAGATAAGGAAGCAAAATCTATCTCTATCTCTGAAACTCAAGCACTAAAATGTTTTAATGCTTCAATTTAAGTTAACCAGTTGGATCAGGCTGCATGGTAATACAGCAGCAACCGGACTTAACCTGTAAAGCAACAACTTTAAAGAGAAAAAAATGCTTAATGTATTTAAGTTATTTCAGGAAAGAATTAGGAATGGAAAGACATGTATTTATCTCTTATTAGCTAACTGGAATTTATCTAATCTTCACTTTCCAAACCTATGTAAAAGTAGAAAATCTTTCATCTTCCAGATACTGCTGCACTACAACTTCCACATCCCTTACCACTGACATATCTGGTGCTGGTTCCCCACATCTACTATTTGCATTCTTCCAAATTTTGTGATAAGTATGTAGCTCAAAAGTGTGCATAACAATGTATACATTGGGGGACATGCATACAAAATTCATCATATCATGGTAAGTTGGTTGCAGTGGAATTGAGAAGTAAGGAAGTTAGCTTGGGTGCTAGGATGCTGGTTGCACAGCTCTGTAACAGGAAGAAGCCAGGAACAGAAGAAATGGGATCCTCAGAGTTGCTAAAGTAAATAGAGGTAGAGTTTAAGGAAAAGATAAAGTGGCTGCTTGTAGTCAGTAAGAAAATCGGAGAAGTCAAAGCTTGTAGTCAAAAAGAATTGGAGAACTCCACACTGGAGGGGTTCTGTCCCAAAGAACAGAGAGGCAAGAAACTTCAGAAAGATTTTAAGTTTTGGGGGGGGGAGTTTCCTCCTTGGTGGGTCCTTGATTAGAGTATTGCCTGATGGTTTGTCTAGTGCTGATCCCTGCTTATCTGAATGTTGGCTGCTAGAGAGGATGTGTTTTAGTCTTTTTGTTTTGTTTCCTTCCTAGGTTTTTAAATAATAAATAAACTCCACGGAAACAATCAGGTTGGAAAACAATACCCTAATCAAGGAACCACCAAGGAGGAAACCACACCCCCACCCCACTTGGCAGGACAAGCTACTGTATATAAACAGGCAGCAAACCCCACACTCACTTGCACTGATGATGTTACCTAGCTGGGTAATGAAACATCTGCAAGCAAACAACCGAGCTCAGAAAGCACCAAGAACTCTACAGTTCAACCCTGAGCTCCACAGATTCTCTTCTATTGGATACCTGAGTATTCAAGGGGGTAAAAAGGGTAAAGCACAAGGATTTTTGTCCCTGCAGCACTTTGTGCAGCTGGGATTCCCCTCGCTGCTGCTTATAAGGTTTGGGGGTGCCTCACTTGGCAGTTGGGCCAACACTTGGCGAGAGAGGGTCTGGCAGGCTTCATCATAGAGGAAATTGCTTGAATTGGCCAAGTAAAATTAAAATGGCTCAGTTCACCTATTTCTAGAAAAAGGACGGTTTGTGAACAGATATCTTTACAGTCAAAAGAGCAAAAAAAGAAAAACACTTAGAAGAGACACAACGCTTTTCAGAAAATGATGAGGATTCTGAAGAAAAGTATCACCCACCAATCTGTACTGAACGTATACAGGCTGCTGGAAGCACTGCCACTTACTGAAATACCTCTGGCCATCAATGATTGCCAAGAGAGCCAGTTGATAGCCTTCCGCTTCTAAAAGCTATAAAGACACGATGAACCTGGAGTCATCTGTGCCTGTTTCACAGCATAAGTAGTGATTTCCAGTGAAAGCTACGGATGTTTTTATACGAAGATATGCAGGTTTGGGATGGTTTTTCACCACAGCCAAAAAGGAAAACAAGAACCTATTTCCCCCTCTCTTCAAGGACTCAGGACAACCATCCTTCAGAAATCAGGTCTATAAATCAAGTCTGTAAGAAATCAAGTATATAAATTGAATAAATAAATAAAGTCCCAAATTACTTTTTGAGGAAAACAGGTTTAGGTTGGGATCCTGTGGAACCACTCAACAGTTTCTTAAATGCTAGGGCATTTAACTGTTTTATTGGAGGTAGTTCCCAGTGAATTACCAGACCAGCTTATCCAGTAGTCCAATAGTCACCTTAAGAGGCCACTACTTACCCACGAGCCTTCTACAGGACCCTTTAGATGAAGAACTCAGCCATTTTTAACATGCTATAAGAATATTGTATTGAATATCTATCAGTCCCTTATAGCTAATTCTTCTTAAGCCTTTCCAGCTTGCAGATACCAGTGCTACTCCTGAAAGCTATGGAGGAATAGAGTGACCAGCATTTGCCAATGGTGTCATCTTTGCTGACAGAGAATGAGGTATTGGTGGCAGCAACAGATAGGTTACCAATATCCATGGTGGCTCCTTCTTCTTGTTCTACCAACTTCCTTCTCCTAAACAAAAATGGATGAAACTGCCTTTTCTCATCAGACACATTCTAGGCCAGCATCCATATTTTGAGAATTTCTTAAATTGGACTAATTCTATTCTTATTCAAGTGATTTTGATAGGGTTTTGGGGTTGTGTGTTTGCGAACAATATATTTTATAACTTTTTAAATATATGATTGCATACTTCCTA
Organism: Liasis olivaceus; assembly: GCA_030867105.1. Classification (NCBI taxonomy): domain Eukaryota; kingdom Metazoa; phylum Chordata; class Lepidosauria; order Squamata; family Pythonidae; genus Liasis; species Liasis olivaceus. The sequence goes on from CM061348.1 coordinate 198,273,578, forward strand.
GTATACATTTTGGAATAGTTTTAATGACACTGAAGCAAGTATTATGTAGTTAATATATTTGTTTGTTTACTATGAATATTTATACACAGTGAGCTCTCAATGAACTGGCAGTGTTAAGGCCAGTGCCCAGTATAAATCATTTCACTAAAATTTATGGTTAATTTGCTAGAATCTGATGCACAGTCAAATGCAGTAAATCGAACTTTGTATTCTAAACTTGATTTAGTACTTGCACAGTATGATAAATGCATTTTAGAGGGGTGATATTTGGGAGAAAGAAGTAAAAGCCATGTGATGTCCATAAATAAAAGAGAGGATGGAATAAGGAGGAAGGAAATCAGAAGAATAAAAATGAAAAAAAGGTCAGTAGAACCTACTACAAGAAATCAGAGTTGCCTTAGAAGAATGCAACATATTAAAACTTGATAATTAATTACATTGAATTAATTCATTAGAATGAATTAATCACTTTAAAGCATTTTTAACAGTGCTGTATAAAATTATAGGGAACATTAATGAACCTTCCTAGGTTATTCTGTAGTGTCAACAATACTTTCAAATTTATTTGACATTGATGCTCTCTTTATCTTCTTGACTTTGATAGAAGAGGATGTTAAATTACAGTATCAAGTACACCTGGAAGGTGTTTTGATATGTTCTTCTTGTTGGAAAATTATTGTGGGGAATTTCCGGTTTCATTTGCCCCGTCACACTCCCAGTCAATCCCTATATCAAGATTAGAGGGAACATACATGCTACTCAGTTCAGCTAGCAAAAATATACAGTAGATTGATGTTTGTTATAATGTCAGCAAGCATCAAAACATTTAAACTGGCAAAATGGGACAAATGTCAGGTAAAAACAGGTAGAGAGAGAGAGAGAGAGAGACATTAACAACACACAATAATTTACATTATCTACATATATATCTACATCTATGAAAAAGAATGCGCAATCTTTCAGAGCCCCTGGTAACAGTACTGTGCATAATTAGCATGGACAGTCCCCAAGGGAGTGGTATTTGGTTATTCCAGCCTTAACCCTTTCATGTTCATAGTGGTAGCAGAACAGAGATGGAAAGAAGGACCCCAGATGATCCTTCCTCTATTCTGTACCATGAAGGAAACAATTTGGTGAATAGGGATGCTGAATCCAACAATCATTCTATATATTGTTTCCACACTTTACCTTTACAAAGAACACAGCTTGAATCAGATCTTTTTACATAAGAATGACCCCAGAGGACCAAAGATTTATCTATCTAGACTAGCATTTCCTCTTCAAGTTGTGATGGGGTCTTAGACCTCACAAGTGATTGTTTGGTCTTGGTAAGTGGTAAGTGGAATTAGACTGACTATGCTGAGGTGCCATTCCTAGATTAGCATTAAGGCAAAGGTGCCCAACTTTGAAGTGCTTGAGGGATGAATTAGGCCTTTGCGTGATGTTTCAGGGGCTATACACCAAAAAGTCAGAAAGGAAGACAGGACAGTCTTCTGTAACATTAACAATTATAATTTAGTAGCATTTTTTGGAGGAATTTTGGAGGCTGCACCTAAAGCTTTGGAACCACACGGGTCTAAGAGTCTAATGTTATATGTATCTGCATTAAGGCACCAATCAACGACTTGCCTAATCTGTCCATAGCAGCCTTGTGTCATTTTTCTTGCTCATTTTATCCAGTTTCTTTCCTCTTAATGATCCATCCTAATTTTAAAGCCTTTGAAAGCTCCTGGGTGTTGCCCATAAATGGAGCAGAACATTATTGCTGGCTGCAAGCTTATCATCACACAGCATACTTGCACAAACATAATTGATTCAGATCTGGAGGATTCTTGGATAAGATGTCCTTGCTGCCCCAACTCACCAAGTATACCTATTTATCACCTCTAGAAATATGGATGAACTTCATTTGCATTCTCTGTAACCATTGGTGATGATGGCTAAGGTTGATAGGGGTTGGAGCCCATTAGAGGCAGGAGTTCTTTACCCATATTTAGATTAACAACATGAGAAATTACTTATACAGCCTGGTAAATGCAGGGGATGAAGTCACTGCATTATGCTGAAGTCACAGCTCTTTTGATCCACAGCATCCAATTCCATAAGGTCATGTCTTCCTGTTCAAGATGCTATCAAAGTTATATCAACAAACTACTTAAGCAAGGACAAAATTTTGACATTGAACATAATGGCATGTCTGGGGAAATGTATTTAGGGGGTGGGGGCAGAATCGAAACAATCTTGTATTCTCTCCATATTTGTTTGCCAGTAATTCATGCTGCAAATTCAACACAAATAGCAACATTTACATGTAAACAAGATTGTTTAGACTCCCATAATTTTATATATTAAAGTTAAAGCCTAATTAGCTTTTCAAGTCAAGCTGATTATGTCTTGTTGACTTGTTTGCTATAATATTCATTCTGATACATAAAATATCCTAAGCAGTGTTCCATCTGAATCCTATCAAGCAAAGTTACTGAAGCATGAGGCCAATGCAGGCAGTGAAGCAGAAGACCATGCTATTACATGGATAAATGCTCTAGAGTTACTGAAGCAATATAAAAACAATCACAGAACATTGCTTTCTGAGGTCTCCAACGCAATCAATTTTTAAAAAAGAGAGAAACGGGAAAAAGCCATTCACTATCCAGAGGTCTTTGGCTGCCCACCCTACTAAAGTGAAGACCAATTTCTCTTCTTAAAGCCAAGCAGTGTGGTGACAATTAGACCCAAAAGATGCCCAGGGATTTTTCAGGGGCTCAGACCAATTGTTCTTAGCATATACTTATATGCTAAATCAAGATGTTAATAGTGAAATACTGAAGGGCATGCAAATGAAGCTGAAAAAGGAATAATTATTTTCAGCTGAGCTTCCCTTTTCAGTTCATTAGCCTACTTTCACAAAAGATGGGATGATCTGTTGGCATCTCAACTGCAGCATAGTCTTTTGAAACCCAGGATTTTAATTTAAATTTTATTGAGGCCTCATCAGGGAGAAATATCTGCAATTCTTAAGATACGCTCACAATGCCCTGCTAAGGATACCCATACCATCTTAGATACAGCCGGAATATCTCTGAACCAGGGTCTCCTTTGTGCTGAGCACCAACATTAAGGAATACTGTGTTTTCTGTGGGGGAGGCCAGTACAGTACATCTGAACATCCTTGCATTTATGGCCATAAAATACCCAGTTGATATCATTTCTCTGTCCCCGAATGACCAAAACTGTTTCAAAATGAAACAGTGACATCCAGTTATCTGCCATCTTTCTTCCCTGAAAGTCTCTGGATCCCAGTTGTATTCTTAGGAAATAAAGTTAGTGAACAGTTCGATGCTTCGCAACATTCCTGACCGCAGAGAAGAAAGAAGGAAGGAATTCATCTCCATTGCTCTTATCTGATGTGAGAGCATTAAGGAATAACCCAGTTATGATAAAGAAGGCATTAGGGATTCCTAATGAGAGTGTGTGGGCTGGGGACAGTTGGGAACTAATACTTTCGGATATTTTCAGCAACTACCAGAATGTCACTTCCTCAATTCATTCGTGGTCCCAGACATTTTTACTATCTGGAGCAAAACAAAAGTGCCACTTCCACCATATAAACTAGCCTGGTTCACATACCAGTTCTTGCTTTCTACTACCACCCTCACCCCCAGTCTATAACACCACCGAAAACTAGTTGTTTTAGCTTCATGTACAGCTAAGCCATCATTCCCGTATTTCCCCATGTTTGGTATTACATTGATCTGTTTGAAATATACAGATACACCTATGTGTGTTGTGGACCTGAGCAGCTTTTGTCTGCAGCCCAGCGCTTCCCTAAAAAGTGCTAAAGAAGTTAACAGGCTCCAATCTGTGACTTTAACCAGTTGATTAGTAACCCCCACCCCTGCTGCCTGAAATTGAAAAGACCTTAATCAGTTACATGCTGAAGGCTTTGCCTCCTAACTGGCTCTAGCACATTCCTGCAACTGATCCTACAGATGCCAAGAAAGTTAAGCTGTGCTCTCCTTTTCCCCATTTGTCCTCCTTTCCAATTGTCTGTGTCCTCCTTTGCCTATTCAGATATCTGGTAACCCTCGTTTTAGTAGGCATAAGTTACATCTCTGAGCTACAATATTACAAACAACCACGTGGTGGCAGCAAAGGCCTACAGTTTTCTGTATCTCTCTATATCTACCTAGTGGTTCTCTGGATGTTTGCAGCACAGATATGCTATGCTTAGTTTTTGTAAAACGTTATATTGAGCAGACAACAGTTGCGTATTCTGTGGGAGACATCATTCAGACCCCAAGTGAGCTTTTTTGCAAATATCACCACGCAGGGAAACTACCCCCCAAAATGGCTGCTGTGGTGAATTTGGCTAATCACAGAAAGAAAAGTACTCTTGGAAGGCTAAACAGCTTGCTCAAGAATCGGAAGACATGCCAGAGGTCTGATGGTTTGAGCTCCAGAACATCAACCCATTTCTTTGAACCCTAGTTTTTTTCCCTGCTAACTGCACTTCACAAATTCTCTCTCACCCCATGTTCCTAGGGCAAAACATCCAATCTTCCTAAGAAGGTATTTTTCTCACACTCACAGCATATTCATCCACATCTAGATTCTCTGTTTTCACCCAGTCTCAAAAGCTTCTCTTCAACTGACGAAGGAAGGAAAGGCATTTCACTGTTTGGAGAAGTGGTTCTCCCCTCCCCATTTTAGGGTCTTTACCACCTGCCTTATTAGATTGCTCTCCCATTGATTATTTTGGGAGGCAATTAATCTGTGCCCACTTCAATGCTGAGGGAGTTTTGGAAGCATGATGGAGAACAAGGCAGCTTTTCATGAAGTATATCCAATTTTTCCCCTTTATTCAGCTTCTTTATACCCCACCCCCACCCCCACCCCCCTCTACTGATGCTGGAGCTCTATTTTCAGGGGAGCCCAAGTTGAGAGGTTCCTGTGGTTCAAGTCTACCTACAAAGAGCAGGTTGATCTGTCTTAGATAAAAAAATCCAAAACCACCCGTGGTCCTTGCTGAACCTCCTCAGAATGGCTCCTCATTGCAGCCGAATTTGTCCCTGATCAGCATCAATCACTTGATCAATGTTGCAGTGACTTTTTAAGGTTAAAGGGGCAAACATTCATGGATTTTGTACAGTGAGGAGGTTTAAAAGAAAAACTGACAAAAACTCAGAAAGCCTGACAGTTTTAGCTTAAAATGTGCCTCTGAAATAACCTACTTTTTATTACATATATTTTAAATGACTATTTTTCTGTACTCCTGTCTGCCCTGAGGTGGCAGTATTATTATTATTATTATTATTATTATTATTATTATTATTATTATTATCTTCATCATCATTATTATTAAAGTTGAGTTAGGCAATGCTGCCCTCTTGTGGCAACGTTTAAATAAATAGAAAGGGAGTTTATTCTCCTCTGTTGCCTGGTGCCATTTTTTTATGGGGTTAGGCACGTTTTATCCAGTTTGAAAAGTCAAAAACCACTCTGGCTGAATTAAGTAAACCCAAACATACAAATCTGATTGAAATTATTATAGCAGAGGTCACAGTGCTGTGCTTCAATGCAGCTTTACTGTGACAGCTAAATTGCAGATTGCACTATTTCACACAAAGCAAACCCAGGATTCCTTGTAGGAGCTGAGAATGTTGGTCTGTCTCACCTTGACTGTTTTCATGACAAGTTCTGCAAGGTAAGATTTGAAACATCTCATATGCTGCCTGCATCACAATGACAGAAAATAATTGGGAATTGATTGCTCTGAAAAGTTGAATTACTCTGTAAGGTCTGGTCTTTGATTTGATTATACAGGTGAAACTCGAAAAATTAGAATATCGTGCAAATGTTCATTTATGTCAGTATGGCAACTCAAAAGGTGAAACCAATATATGAGATAGACGCATTACATGCAAAGCGAGATATGTCAAGCCTTACTTTGCTATAATTGTGATGATTATGGCGTACAGCTTATGAAAACCCCAAATTCACAATCTCAGAAAATTAGAATAGTGTGAAAAGGTTCAATATTCTAGGCTCCAAGTGTCCCACTCTAATCAGCTAACGAATCCATAACACCTGCAAAGGGTTCCTGAGCCTTTCAATGGTCTCTCAGGCTGGTTCAGTAGGAATCACAAGCATGGGAAAGACTGCTGACCTGACAGTTGTGCAGAAAACCATCATTGACGCCCTCCATAAGGAGGGAAAGCCCCAAAAGGTAATTGCAAAAGAAGTTGGATGTTCCCAAAGTGCTGTATCAAAGCACATCAATAGAAGGTTATGTGGAAGGGAAAAGTGTGGTAGAAAAAGGTGCACAAGCAGCAGGGATGACCGCAGCCTGGAGAGGATTGTCAGGAAAAGGCCATTCAAAAGTGTTGGGGACTTTCACAAGGAGTGGACTGAGGCTGGAGTTAGTGCATCAAGAGCCACCACACACAGACGGATCCTGGACATGGGCTTCAAATGTTGTATTCCTCTTGTCAAGCTGCTCCTGAACAACAAACAACATAAGAAGCATCTTACCTGGGCTACAGACAAAAAGAACTGGTCTGTTGCCCAGTGGTCCACAGTCCTCTTTTCTGATGAGAGCAACTTTTGCATCTCATTTGGGAACCAAGGACCCAGAGTCTGGAGGAAGAATGGAGAGGCACACAATGCACGATGCTTGAAGTCCAGTGTGAAGTTTCCACAGTCTGTGTTGATTTGGGGAGCCATGTCATCTGCTGGTGTTGGTCCACTGTGCTTCATTAAGTCCAGGGTCAACGCAGCCGTCTACCAGGAGATTTTGGAGCACTTCATGCTTCCTTCCGCAGACAAGCTTTATGGGGATGCTGACTTCATTTTCCAGCAGGACTTGGCACCTGCCCACACTGCCAAAAGTACCAAAACCTGGTTCAATGACCATAGGATTTCTGTGCTTGATTGGCCAGCAAACTCGCCTGAGCTGAACCCCATAGAGAATCTATGGGGCATTGCCAAGAGAAAGATGAGGGACATGAGACCGAACAATGCAGCGGAGCTGAAGGCCGCTATTAAAGCATCCTGGTCTTCCATAACACCTCAGCAGTGCCACAGGCTGATAGCATCCATGCCGTGCCGCATTGCGGCAGTCATTGCTGCAAAAGGGGCCCAAACCAAGTACTGAGTACATATGCATGCTTCTACTTTGCAGAGGTCCGATATTGTTCTATTTCCAATCCTTGTGTTATTGATGTCATGGAATATTCTAATTTTCTGAGATTGTGAATTTGGGGTTTTCATAAGCTGTACGCCATAATCATCACAATTATACCAAAGTAAGGCTTGACATATCTCGCTTTGCATGTAATGCGTCTATCTCATATATTGGTTTCACCTTTTGAGTTGCCATACTGACATAAATGAACATTTGCACGATATTCTAATTTTTCGAGTTTCACCTGTAAAGGAAGAAATGGTAGGGGGGAGAAATACATACCCCTTTCACAGAAGAAATTGTGTCACCAAAAATAACTAGATATTTGCAAAATAAATACATGTTTACAAAAGGAAAGAAAGAGAGAGATTCTTTGGAAATTTAAAATGAAAAATATGCATTCCTTAAGAAATAGCCTATGCTTGCTAAAACTGTCTGGAGTTGTAGTTTAGAGCTATATGATATTGTACAGATTTCACATCCTACCTTAATGCCACAATTCATTCTACAACTAAATGGATAAGTCAGGTGGTGTGCCTATATTTTGACGGGGCAACTGTTTCTTAATGCTACACTTGGTACAAAATCACAGCAATTTTATAAATACAATGTGGGAATGACAAAGCCTTGATGAAAAAGGGAAAAAAGTCCATTTATTCCTTCCCCAAAGTATTTCCCATAACCATGGAGAAAATTAACAGCACATTAAAATAAAATAAACATATTTTAAGCTTAGAATTATTATTCATTTTGTAAACATATCACACTTCCTCCCAAGGAAAGCCCATCTCATATTTTTTTTAATTATATTTGTGTATAATGTTTTGGGTTGCATATTTGGACACAGGATCTACAATGGCTGTTTTTATGCCTCATTTTCTATGCCAATTCAGCTAAAATTGTATTGTTACCTAACTACTCCGCTACAATCAATTTCAATCTTTGGAATATTAATTAAAGCATTAATTAATTACATTTACATTCACACTAATTGCAGCATCCTTTTATTCATTACAGAGCAGGTGAAACAAACCATTTATGTTGGTTTCATGATTCATTCTAGTGTGCCCGTGTGCATGCGTACACACACGTATGATACACAACTACATACCTGTACATATGGGGAAAGTATAACTGGTGCTTCTTTTCAAGTGCTCATGTAAATAATTGTCCCCACAATAATGAAACTTATTAAAACGATTCCTCATTGCTATTGATTTCATGGGATAATTTCTTTGCCTCATTTGTTTGAATGCTTCTTGCAATAAATATTAAATTTTGTTTTAGTTTTCAGCCACTCTCCATTTGCAGATGCTGTATATTCAGAACGTCCTGACCTGAGTTAAATATTGTCATGAGAACGGCAGTTCTGAAAATTCTCCAGTTTTGGGGAATGCCCAAACATTTTGATGGGGAGGGGACTAAAGTATGAAAATGTTCATTTTTAAAAAATCAGTTTATTGCCACTGTTTTCTTTGCTTACTGTTGCTTACGAGTCCAAGAGTGATCACTGCCAATGGGGAATTATTTAACACACCACTGCCAGATCTGGCTGTGTAGACATAATTCATAATGAGCAGAGCAAACTCAAGCCGAAAAGCAATGTCCCCCATTAAGAATACAGGGAGTCCTCAAGTTACAACTGCAACTTGGGACTGGAATTGCTGTTGCTAAGTGATGTGGTCATAAAGCGCAATGTCATGTGACCACATCGCTTAGCGATGGCAATACAGGCAGTCCTAGTTGTTGTAACCCAAGACATACAGGTCTTTAAGCAGGAAGCGGAGGGAGTCCCAAGTAAGGAGTGTTGGGGTGACGCAGGGGGTAGGGGAGGCCCTGGGAGGTGTGGCACAAGCAGTGTGCAAGTTGGAGGAGAGTGCGTTCAGTGCAGCGTCAGCTGAGAAAAGCTAGTTAATGAGGGCACAGGATCATGCAATTGTATGGAGGCCAGGGAAAGAGGGCGTGGGGTGTGTGCAAACAGAGGGAGGCCATGGAAAGAGGATGCGGGGTATGTGCATACATGTGTGCAAGTGCAGGGAGGCCAGGGAAAGAGGCACAGGGTGTGTGCAAGCGAAGAGGGAAGGAGGGCATGGTGCATACAAGCGAAGAAAGGCCATGGAGGGAGGCTTAGCCCAGCAACTTGCAACCTTCCTTGCCAGCTTCCCATTCACTTTGCTTGGGGAAAGCCAGCAGGGAAGGGCACAAAAGGTGATCACGTGACCATGGGCTGCTACAACTGGTTGTAAGTGCAAGCTGGTTGCAGGAACCTGAATTTTGTTCACATAACCACAGGGGCATTGCAATGGCTGGAACTTTAAGGACCAGTTGTAAGCCCATTCATTCAGCACCATCATAACTTTGAACAGTTGCTGAAAGAATGGTCATAACTTGAGGACCACCTGTAGGCAAAAAACCTTTCTGATGCACCCATAAAAGCAAGCAAATTTAGGTATTTTGTGATGAAAAAAACTGACTCCACCCATGGAATCTAACTTCTAATAATTGATTTACAACTGGGATGTTTCAAATAAGTGCTTATGAAAGCTCATAAATATAAATGAAAGCTCGATTTGATTATTTGTCAAGCAAGCCCTTTCTTGTAGCATGAATAACAGGCTTCATTTGTCTCATGTCTCATACACTCTGCAAGCATTTTCTCCTTCTGTTGCTGGACTGCAGAAGTGGAAGACTAAATTTGATTATTAAGCCAAAAAGATGACCTTCTAGGTTTCCTATGGAATTTCTATGTAGCTTCAGTTGACTCTTTACATCTGGAATGGGTAGATATCACCACTCCCAAACAGCTGTGCTGCTTTATTTTTTAAACCCCATGGCATTCTATAGAGCTGAGATTAATAGAGTACAGTCAGTAGAACAGGCTGGCCCATGAAGTGTAGAGGTCTCCTTCACTGGAAGTCTTCCGATAGAGCCTGGATGGTCATTTGTCAGAGATGCTGTAGTGTATCTCACACTGAGCTGGAGTTGGACCAGTGGACCCCTAAGGTCTCTTCCAACTCTATGATTCTATGAAATGGGTGAAAGTTCATGATAAATATGGCCAAACACATTAGAGCCCATTTTAAGGCCAACTCTAAGAAATGTTACTTCTTCATAACCAGTTTGCAATGCTGTGTGTGGATCAAAATCACTTTTATCCACTCTAGCTTGAATGCCAGCCTTTTTTCAGAAGGTAGGATGAATGTAGAACATTCTTTTTATTTTATTTGGTAGGTTTTGATTAGCTTTTTGATTATTGCCTATTTTATTAAAGAAATATACCAGACTGGGCTATGGCTTTAGTGGGGATGGAATATTAATTAATTATATCCCCATTTGGTATTCTTTTTAATGAAACAGTGAGATAGAACTGAACATATAAAGTGTAGGAAGAAGGCAATAATAAAGCCAGTATTGAAGAATTAATATTCACTGGATCTGGAAAATAATTTTCAAGATTCAAATTTGTCAAACTTGAATAATTTATTTATGCATGTATTACTTAGGCTTGTGGGCCTTTTCAGCTGTAACAAAAGGGGTTGTGCCTTTGAGTCAGTCTTGACTCCTGGCAACTGCCTGAATGAGTGCACCACCCCCTGTATCAAAGATGCATTCACCACTACTCTGACACAGCTTCCTATCACATCACTGGAGGCTTTCACCAATCAGGAGGAGCAAGGATCTAACCCACAAGACACAGAGCTGGTAACATGAGGACCAACAGACCTAAACTCTCTCCAAATAACCACAATAGACTTTAGTCTTATTCACCTCAGCTTGTCCTGCCTAAATGGCATCCAATTCTGAACATATCTAAGCTATTTTTATCCTCCAAAGTCACTGCAAACTCTTCACAGCAGCCCAACATATGTTCTTATGGCCTGTCCTTCCCCCAAAGGATGCAGATTGCTTTAAAAAGGGCTTCCAATCATTGATCAGAGGACTCAATAATGGTGGAGAAGTAGTTCACCACTCTTAGGCCAGAGCTTGAGCTCTAGCTGCTCTGTCAGACCAGCTGTTTATCTTTCATGGCATTGCTCTAGTTCTGGAGCAGAGAGGCTAACCTATGGCCCATGGAGCAGATGTGATTCCCTGTAGCAGGGTTACACTTAAGAGATGGTAGAAACTACAGACCAGGAAACTGAATGTTTCTCCTCCCATATTTACAAGAGGTAAGTTTGTTATACAAACTATATACTTATAATGTATTGAACTTACTTGAACTTACTCATCTACCTATCTGTGCTAAATACTGTATCTGTAAGTGATGAGGATATCATTTACAGTGCTCAACAAGGTTACAAATTTTCCTTTTCCACTGTGTTCGTAACTGCCCATCTTTCTTAGCAATGAAGGAAATAGTAACACAATTCTTTCTCTAGCCCTCTTAAGGACTGAGTTTCCTATTCCTTTTACCCATGGCTTAATGGTCTTTTAGCTTACACTTGGCCCTATGTTTTTCTCCACCCTCCAGTCTGCCTACTTCAGCAGGTCCTGCTGGAGGTTAGGGTTACCAGATAATTGCTCCTTTCTACTGGGGTTGCTTCTGTCTTTCCATCCTTATCAGTTGGGGATGGGGACAATTACTCCACTCACCAAACTGCTAATGTTCAGTTTGACCTGTTCTACACACAGCTGGCTTCTCCCTCACCTCTTCCACCAACCCTGTACCTTCAGCATCTCTCTTTTATCTTTCTGCAGTACAGGTATAGTCTCTACTCTCCTAAAGTCCAAGGAATACAAACCTGTCCGGAAAACTCACATGAGCAGCTTCAAGGTTTTCCTTCCACATCCCAAAACATCTCTCTGTAAACTTTCAAGCAACTGAGAGCAAATCAACACATCATAGAGATGCTATTTCCCATTTTTCAATGCTAAAAAACTAAAGTACATTTTTAAGACAATTTTTTCTTAAATATTTCCAATGATTCATGTACTCTGATAGTTTCCTGCACATCAAAGACTCCAATCTTCACATTAATCCTCTTCCTTCATAAAGAGAAGATATTTGGGGGAGGGGGGGAAGCCTATCATATTGCTCAAATACTCTATAACTTTCAAGGAAACACATTTTTGGCCACTCAAGAGTTTTACAAAATAGCCATGCTTACCCTTCTAAGCAGCACCGTTGTGTTTTTGAATAAAAGGGGAACCACCTAAAGGCTGAATCCCCACAACACACTAATAAACCTAAATGTAACTGGTAAATTTTTGGTATAGTAGTTCAGCATGTGGTGTCAGTTCCATATGGTTTTGGACAAGGGAGACCCAAGTTCAAGTCTCTTCTCAATGAATGAGTTCACTGGTGACCTTGGGCCAGTCAATCTCTCAGCCCAACCTTACATATTGTGGTGGTGGTGGTGTGCTATATATATTGCCTTGAGTTTTTGGATATAAAGAAATTTAAATATCTAACAAACAAGTCTAACATTGCCATTCCATGGTGTGTGAGACAGGGAACCATGCAAATCCATAACAGTTTGTTTGGGCATGTGAACACAGTCATCATGTCTGGTTAACCTAGTTTTCTCCAGGGACAAGTTTTTATTATTCTTGCATCACATATAGTCTAGAATACAAACTACAGATTAAGGGTTTTATGTTCATATTCAATTTGCCCTTTGTGAAAAATATTCCTAACTCAGTCAACCCAAATCCAGAGATTTCAAGTAGCAGAGGTCATGCATACAGATACAGGTGAAACTCGAAAAATTAGAATATCGTGCAAATGTTCATTTATGTCAGTATGGCAACTCAAAAGGTGAAACCAATATATGAGATAGACGCATTACATGCAAAGCGAGATATGTCAAGCCTTACTTTGGTATAATTGTGATGATTATGGCGTACAGCTTATGAAAACCCCAAATTCACAATCTCAGAAAATTAGAATATTCCATGACATCAATAACACAAGGATTGGAAATAGAACAATATCGGACCTCTGCAAAGTAGAAGCATGCATATGTACTCAGTACTTGGTTTGGGCCCCTTTTGCAGCAATGACTGCCACAATGCGGCGCGGCATGGATGCTATCAGCCTGTGGCACTGCTGAGGTGTTATGGAAGACCAGGATGCTTTAATAGCGGCCTTCAGCTCCGCTGCATTGTTCGGTCTCATGTCCCTCATCTTTCTCTTGGCAATGCCCCATAGATTCTCTATGGGGTTCAGCTCAGGCGAGTTTGCTGGCCAATCAAGCACAGAAATCCTATGGTCATTGAACCAGGTTTTGGTACTTTTGGCAGTGTGGGCAGGTGCCAAGTCCTGCTGGAAAATGAAGTCAGCATCCCCATAAAGCTTGTCTGCGGAAGGAAGCATGAAGTGCTCCAAAATCTCCTGGTAGACAGCTGCGTTGACCCTGGACTTAATGAAGCACAGTGGACCAACACCAGCAGATGACATGGCTCCCCAAATCAACACAGACTGTGGAAACTTCACACTGGACTTCAAGCATCGTGCATTGTGTGCCTCTCCATTCTTCCTCCAGACTCTGGGTCCTTGGTTCCCAAATGAGATGCAAAAGTTGCTCTCATCAGAAAAGAGGACTGTGGACCACTGGGCAACAGACCAGTTCTTTTTGTCTGTAGCCCAGGTAAGATGCTTCTTATGTTGTTTGTTGTTCAGGAGCAGCTTGACAAGAGGAATACGACATTTGAAGCCCATGTCCAGGATCCGTCTGTGTGTGGTGGCTCTTGATGCACTAACTCCAGCCTCAGTCCACTCCTTGTGAAAGTCCCCAACACTTTTGAATGGCCTTTTCCTGACAATCCTCTCCAGGCTGCGGTCATCCCTGCTGCTTGTGCACCTTTTTCTACCACACTTTTCCCTTCCACATAACCTTCTATTGATGTGCTTTGATACAGCACTTTGGGAACATCCAACTTCTTTTGCAATTACCTTTTGGGGCTTTCCCTCCTTATGGAGGGCGTCAATGATGGTTTTCTGCACAACTGTCAGGTCAGCAGTCTTTCCCATGCTTGTGATTCCTACTGAACCAGCCTGAGAGACCATTGAAAGGCTCAGGAACCCTTTGCAGGTGTTATGGATTCGTTAGCTGATTAGAGTGGGACACTTGGAGCCTAGAATATTGAACCTTTTCACACTATTCTAATTTTCTGAGATTGTGAATTTGGGGTTTTCATAAGCTGTATGCCATAATCATCACAATTATACCAAAGTAAGGCTTGACATATCTCGCTTTGCATGTAATGCGTCTATCTCATATATTGGTTTCACCTTTTGAGTTGCCACACTGACATAAATGAACATTTGCACAATATTCTAATTTTTCGAGTTTCACCTGTATTTCCAGTTGGGAGAATAGCAAGTGAACTCCAATAGAGGTCACGTGGCCAGATACATAAAACAAGACATCAGTATTGCTTCACTGGTGGAGTCTGTCAGCTTTATGGACATGAGAAGCCCTGGGTACACATGACTCCCTAGCAGTGTTCCAATAGCAGTGGGACCTGAAATGTTATACTGTGGGAACTCATGTAGTTACTCTAAAATGAATTAATCCCACTTAATTCTCTGGTTTTTCCTAGGATATCCATATAGGATTATATCATTAAAGAGCAATGCTATTTCATGTTGAAAAGAGTTCTTATAATTGTTCCAAAAAACTCCTAGCAAGGAATAAAAATGGGAAAGTTTTTTCACTTTGTCCTCTTCCCCCATCACCTTAAAAAATTAAGCATTCTCTGCTATTGAAACCAACTGGGTTCAACTAAGCCACAACAGCTCAAATGAGAGATGAGCTGCTAGTTTGCAATTTGCTTGGAAGATGCATCAGGATCAGACATCATTTTTCTCCACTTCTGATATAAGACATTTCTGTGGCAAGTGGGAAAGGGAATCCATGATTCAATATCCCCCACCTATGACAGAGCTCTTTAAACACTGTGGCCTGATACCTCTTCCAGGGGTTACAATATTGCTGCCTTAATGTCATTTTTAAAAAGCTGCATTAAAAAAAAATAGGCTTAAAATAACATTTTTAATAAGCATGGATTTCCTGTGGTGTATATATAATTTTATTTCTAAGAAAGTATGGTGCAGCACATTTTGGGCACACAGCTGTTAAAGCATGTTTTACATACCAAAGAATTTAACAGATCAAATCTTCCAGAGGACAAATATTGCCTTTAAAATGACATGTGCTATTAACAGAGACAGTAAGAAAAGAACTATTTGTGACCACTAATTGCATGAAAATAAATCTTATATACAGAATTTACCACAGAAACACGTATATTTTCTGTGAAAATAAATAAATATATGTATGATAACGTAACAACTAAATAAATATAAAACTTCTGAAATTAAGAGTACAAGTTAAATATTCAACAAACCAATTATTTTCATAAGTTGGCTGAGCAAAATTCATTCAGGATTTTCATACTGTGATTGTCTCAATGCAGAAACGGTATTACTTCCTGTGACTCTAGAAGCCTGGTTGTACTTTAGTCTGTTTGGCAGTATCTCTGTGAGTGGATGGATGCTGTAGCATGCACTGAGCTCTCTTTTCCCTGAAACAGGCAAGGTGCTTCTAAGGTTTCATCTTTGCATTGGAGCCCCCAGGTCCACAAAACATTGCTGACTTAGGATTCCTTCTTCAAGAGAAACTCAAATTATAGAAATTATAACTCTGCTGGTTCAAATGATATGTTCTTGGTGGAATAATAAAACAAGTTCTTCTTTTGCTTTTGTTGCTAAATGCCTTGCTACTGTGTTAAAAACAGCACCAAGAGAACTCCAGGTTTCTGCATGTGCATCATTCAGCAAGGCAATTAACAAGTTGTCAGTAACTGGTTGATAATTCTTATGAACTAACCTTTATTCTTTAAAAACAACCTAACATCTACTTATTTGTATCCCAAACAAGGAATTCTTAATTTAACTATTGGTACTTTGAGAAAATATCTTTAAAAGTTCAAAGTAATTAACAGAACAGTGAAAACTGGCACCTATGAAAGACATTTCAATAGTTATAGCAGAAGCACAAATATAAAAGAATAAAGAATCTGCAAAACATTTGTGACTTAGTTGCACAATTTTGCTTTGGGGTTGGCTTAATTTCAAAAGCTTGCATTTCTCAACTCCTCTCAATTCTACAGCTTTTCTCCTACTGTTACATTAAAACGTTCCACCATTAAAGGGTTGTAGTGCTGTAAGCTTTCCAGTTCTGTATCTGATGACAAAGCAGCCATTTTACTTGGACATAATCTCCATGTACAATTTAGCAGTATATGAGAGCCTTGGGCATAGATATTCTTCCAGATATTCTCATATCTAGAACTCCTCCAACTCCTACAAAACAGTAAAACTAAATGAGGTTAATAGGGGTTATAGGACAGTCTGGACGGCATCTGCTTTGGAAAAGCAGCTCCAATCTCAATTACTTGTGAGTTCATAACAATTTTGGCTTTTAAATAACCAGAGCTCTGTTAGATTCAAACTCAATAGAACTCTGATTAGTGTACTCTGTTAATTAAAGAAACTGAGGATCAAAATTGTGGCTTGTGATCCTGGCTTGTACTCTAACAATAAAATAATTAGCCTAGAATGTCCTTCAAGTTCAAATATCACCAACTGCTAGGAATAAGGTTAGTGAACATGAGCCCAAGGCTAACACATACCTGAACCAACCAGTACAGTTAGGATCAGACTATTAAGCGATTTATTTTTTTCATTTCTTTATATAAATGGTGTGCAGTTGGCCAGTAAGACAATTTGGAAGTTTCAGCCTAGTTGTAAAAAATGCATGGAGAATCCATCTGCAAGAAAATTTCTGACACCAGATCAGATAATAAGGGTAGGGAGAAATAGGTTTCTCTTCTCACAGCCTAGCCTTATGAGAAAGTATTAATTTTCAAGATCTGCAGAATTTGAATTCCTTTCCTAATTTGGACAGAAATTGACAAATGTGATTAGTTAACTACTGTTTCAACTATGGAAACTTTTCCTTAAAAATGAGAAAGCTTAACACAGTAAAGCAAAATGAAACCTATGCATTTAGAAAAAACAGATTAGTTGTATAAAGCAAGTATGAGAAAAATATGAATCTAATAAAACTTTAAAAACATATAAAAGTGCCTCTTAGTCCAGCCAACAAAATGGCAAACTTTTTCATCTCCTGATCTTTATCAGTTTGTCAGGGAAGTTGTGATTTTTTTCTTTTAGTATCAAGGCTTATCATTATAATACAATACTGAAGTGCACACATTACCTAATGACAGATTGCAGTCCACGTAGATGTTAATCTTATAAATCTTATTGGGTTTCCAAGCATGGAGCAGACCTCCTAAAAGGAAGTTTGGAGAAGCAACTAGGCAAGAAAAGCCTTTTTACTGGCTCCCTTGTAAAGCCTTGGGGGAAGGGCCTATTTGTTTTACAAAGATCAATCTCTCTCCTGGGGTTGAAGGCTGGGGTCCGTTCTGGTTTTCAATATTATTTACATAGAAATTTGCTTTCCAGTATTTCTTTCAATGAGGCCTTATACCTTTCATTTTCAACTCAGACCCAGAGCAAGAATCAGGTTTTTGATCAAGTTTCACAAATGTTGGTCCTTCCTGGTAAAAGCAAAGCACACAAACACTAGAAAACAGCTTGAGCGTCACTGATCTAATTCAGAGTGTAGCTCATTATTCTGGGGAGAAGGGAAGGTAATGAATTTCTCAGGTCTCACTTCTGTTTATCCCTGCCAAGGCACAAACATAATGCATATAGTTTGCCTTCTATTCCCTTAAATTCAGGAACAGGAGGAGTGAATCTTTAAAATGCAGCATATGGACAGGAAAAGTACCCCCAATGTGATCATTACAAATTCACTACACATGTACACACACATAGGTTAGAACCCTTAGTTATAAAGTATCCAGTGGTTCCAAATTCTGAGAATATTGGCAGGGAAAAAAGAGAAAGTCTTGAAACAGCAGCACACGATTTGGCTAGTTTTCACTAGAACGCTAGGCTTTACCACTTCAGACGCAGGTGAAAGCTTTCCTGAAGAAATACCAATTGCATCTTTAGTCTACTGATATACAAAATTAAACATTAGGGCAAAGCTTTCTAGCCCAGTTTTCTTTCTGCTTTGCTAAGTTGTCTGAAATGGTATATTGATATGCAATATATGTTGGTATGCAACAATATGTACAACTAGAGTGATCTCTAGGTTATCTTTAACCACTAAATTTTATAATAGCCATTCCCCACAACTTCTAGTATTTCAAAAGAGCATGGAGTTACAGTCCCAACATACCAAGAGGGCACTTGTCAGATGAAGAAGACACCTGTGTTATATACATTCCACCCAGAGATCCTAATACCAGCAACAGCATTCTGAACAGCATCAGGTTCAATTCTTAAGTCATCACTGCTTTTTCTGGGATCTCAAAGCTGCACGGTATGGAAAAGTTCAATGTTCCAGAAAATCCTTCAAAACAAGCACTGTGCAAGTTTTAAGATTAGTGATGAAGAATCACAAATGTCTTCACAATGCAAGGCAGAGAATGGTCTGTAGCGCTCCCATGTTTTTTTAAAAAGGTAACATTTATATAAACACAGTAAGATGCATGGGGGGGGATTCATTTTTATCCAGGCAAGTTGGTTTATGAAGGCACAGCTGATTTGAGGTGGAATGACTTTAACTGCATAAATGAACATGTGAGTGATGCTGATGAACAAAGAATGTTATACTTTTTGGTTTGCTTTTGTTCAATAAGCAAGATATCTGAATCTGCTTAAATACTCTTTATGGGCCTGGTGGCTGAAATGTTAGTTCCATATTTCTTTTTGCTGATCATCTTGTACAACCTATGCTTTTCACTTTTTCTTCTTCCATTGCCACAGAAGTTTGTATCTTTAGGGCCAAGCAGTTAATTCTCTAAACACTGCAGCAGTTTTTGGTGAGCGAAGACTTTTTTAGCGTTGTCCCAGCCAGCTTAGTGACTGACTTATCATCATCTTTGCTATCACTTCTTTTTCGCACTTCTCTGAAAAACAATAGTTTGTTTGATCAGACAAAGCATTTTCAAAGGAAAATTATCCTGCTTATTGTTGAATAACAGTAAAGGTTCATAAATATCTCATATTGATAAAATATCACACATAGTTTGCTTTCGCAGAGTACACTAAAATGAGTAAATTAAACTTGTCATGTGAATCAATCATTTGTTATTTACAGTGCTTAGTTTTATGGCAAACATAGTACAAGAAGTTTTGTCAAGAAGACCTTTTCAGGAGTTTGCATAATAAGCACCAATTCTCTGACCATTATGACACATCCCATTTTGGCGTTTTTTTTCCCCTATGGAAGCAATCCATAGAGAAAATCTAAATTGTCATCTACAAAGTGGATTAAAATAATGAGAACTGTGGAAGGACGATTGTCTATGGATTGTGACATGAGTAATAAATTAGTGCAAGCAGCAATATGGCAGGCTTCATGCATGTTTTCTTTTTTAAAGATGCATTCCCAGGACATTGCCTCCGTTATTTCCTATAAATGGTTCGGTATCTTGAATCACAGAACAATATAAATCTGATCACAGATTGAGTCACTATCTGTCAAGGGTATCCAGGAATGCGGGGGGTTATAAAATATCTTTAGAAAGCAAATTTCCCAGTTACATCTCCATGAAAGTGTTGGTATTTTACATCATGAAGAGACCATTTCATTCCTGAAATAAATTTATTTATCCTAAAATTAAATTTAAAGAGCCTATTATCTACTGTTTTGGAGATTCTACAATTGTATTGCATTGGCTCCCTAGAAATCTCCACTGCAGCAAACTATTTAATAAGAAAGTGCCTAAACATTCCTGGAAATGAATCTTATCACAAGGCAACAATTAATTTTAAACTGACTTTTCAGATAAAGAGATGGTTACACCTCTGCTGCACCTGTTTCCTACGGTAGAGATTTCTTTGTACTCTAAATGAACAAGCAGAATGGTCTCTTTCTAGAAATCCAATGTATTTTTGTGGTATAAGCAAGAACATCTGAACACAAAACACCACCAAGTGCTACTCTTAATCTTAAAAAATAAGAGACATGATTTCAGACATTCCAAGATTTTCATTTCATGCTCCATGTCATTATAAAAAATACCCCAGAGAAATCAGGAATTCATGTAGATTTAGATATGGAAAACCATTTAAAAGACAAATATTTGGTGACAATCTGAAAGCGCATTATCAAAAGGCTTATTAACCCATAGAGTTAATAGTGAAACATTCTTGCCAAAGTTACAATGAAGTATACCAGAGTTTTGATCACACTGTAAGACTGGAGGAGATGTTATAGACCTCAGAGGGAGACTGCCAAAACTGGCCATTTTCTGGAGCAGCCCAATTCAATCTGGTGCCTTCCAGATCTGTTAGACTTCAGTTTCATAATTCTCATTTAATTGGCTATAGATAACAGTCCCAGAGAAAAGCCATAATCAATGGAAAGAGCTTGCTATTTGAATCATCACCATAACCCTGAAGACTTTCTGGTGCAGCTAACAGGAACACAAACAATGGAGGAGGGAACTTGTTAAAATAATGGTGACGTTCCATAACCGTGGTTGGTCACTTGCAAGAAGGCAGCTGTACTCTGCAGTATCCAGATGTTGAATGTGTGATCCTACCCTTACTTTTTAAAACTGCTTTGATATTTTATAATTTACGAAGATTCTACGTACAAGCCAATTCCACATAGAAATCCATATGAAACATATATAGTGTCCTTCACATCCAATGAGCAAATATATTGAATGCAGACACGTTTGGGGAAGGTGCAGCATGGCAACACATGGGGTTGC
This sequence comes from Liasis olivaceus, assembly GCA_030867105.1. Taxonomy (NCBI): domain Eukaryota; kingdom Metazoa; phylum Chordata; class Lepidosauria; order Squamata; family Pythonidae; genus Liasis; species Liasis olivaceus. Next base: position 198,294,570 of record CM061348.1, read on the forward strand.
ATATACTATGCATACTTGCTGGCTTAAAACATTCAACGGGCCTTGCAAAATCGGAAATAATTGAGATTTGCCAGGACTCACTGGAGTGGATGCCTTGCCTGGTCTCAAAGCTAACAGCTCTTATACTTAGCCCCAGGAAATAATGTTCTTGAGATGCAGCTTTCCGCACACCTAATTGGCTTAACTGACAGCAGTGGTCCACTAAACCACTTTTGCTTCATAAAGTTAATTGTGCAAGGGAACAGCTTCTGGCAGCTCTATCTGATCCTTCAGAATTAAATCTGAAGGAAGAGAGCAAAGGCAGCTGCTAGCCTTCCTCCTGAATGAGGAAAGGGAACAAGATACTTAATGCCAGATGGCAGTGGGAAGGTGGTTGATGCTGTGAAGTTCACCAAGGACAGCCTGTGATGGCCCCTGAAAAGCTGGAGTTGGTCTTGAAGCTAAGGAGAAAAAACACACCCATACATATACCAATGTATTTAAAATGGTGCATTTAAAAAAAAATATGAGTGGCATTGAGCAGACATGACTTTTTAAAAGGTGTGGATAAATGGCCTCTGAACATACCGAGCAAGATGAAGCACTGCCTCGACAATATTAGAACCATCTTTAGCACTTGTTTCACAGAATAGTGCACTGTAAGCCTAGGAGGTTAAAAAAATTCAGAAAGCATATTAATACATTCATGAAAATTTATTTCAGAAAAATGATTAAAAGACAGAACTGAAGATAAAATAACTTATAAGGGGAAACAGTTCACTGGACACTTGTAGAGGACAGAGCTTTTGCCCAATATGATGCCTTCCAGATATTCTATACATCAACTCTCATAATTTCCAGCCAATATGTAGGCTGAAAATTATAGAAGTTGAAGTCTAAAATTTCTGGAGGTACTAAAGGATGCAGCATTGCACTAAAAGCTGTTACTTTCAAAACATTTGCTAACACCCAATAAACTATAACATCAATGGCAATTTTCAAATCAAGTACTTAATCTAACCTGATCCTTAAGGATTCAACTTCTAACAGTTCAAGCTACCATGTCAATATATGACCCTACTTCCTATATTGTCTTTTTTATTTTTGCAAGCTGTCATTCTTACCATGGCCAGCTTTTCTCCATAGCTGAGAGGTACACATTTAAGTCCTTGTTCAGAAGCCATTTGACGAAGATCTGATTTGTTTCCCACCATCATGATTGGGATATTTTCATGTGTGGCATCCTAAAATGAGTATAATTTTAATGTTGGGACTTCTGATATTAAATCAGAAATACAAATTTAAACATTCTAATGTATTGAAATATTTTTATGTATTATTATCATTATCATTATCATTATTTGATTTTTATTCCGCTTTTGGCTAGTTTAAATAAGACTTTTTAAAAATAGTAGAAATACTAAATCATATGCATTGATGTATATTTAGTACTGCAGGTCACTGAAACTGAATCACCTCAACCATTAATAACATTTAAAACATAGGTTTCCTTAAAAAAGTGTTTTGGTTAAGTGCATTTCAAGCAAAATTCTGTGGACTTTATTTATGAAAACTGCCCCTTACTCCAAAAAACATATCAAAATTTTCCATGATGCACCATGGCTCAGAGTATTATTCCTACGTGTAAACTGGATTTCTTATCTGCGACTCAAACCACTGAATTCCTTCTATAGTCTACTAGTTGTGCAATGGTTTCAGTGCAGCTCTAGCATGCACCAGGACGGCACCAACCCAGAACCTTATAAACACTTGTCTCTGGAGAAGATACACCACATTTAAGAGGGATATTTAACAAGTATTAAGCAGACTGAGTTGCAAGATCAAGTTTTGTAAGATCAAAACATTCTTACCGCTATCATATCTACCCATTCTCGTACATTAAGAAAGCTTTTTTCACAGGTAACATCATACAGTAAAAGTACTCCATCTGCTCTTCTGAAGTAAGACTTAGCAATACTTCGGAACCTTTAAAAAGAAAGTTAAAAATTGCAGTAGTTCTTCTATTCTAATTTATTTTCCCTTGATCTGTATAGCAGATAAGTTCGGTAGATTACAGTCAAAGATCTGATCCATAAGGCAGGCAGGAAAGACTGTTTCTGGAAAGGAAGTGAGATGGTAAAGGCTGTAGTACCTTTAAGTTAGTACTCGTAATCCAGTGGCAACCCAGTATTAGTTTGAATTTAAAGAGCCAGTGCTTTAAGTGTCCAAGACCGGGTATAAGTACCAGGTGCCCTGTAGTTGCTCTGGAGTAAAATTCCTTACCATAGCCTGGGGCTAGTGGAAGCTGAAATTCAAAGTATCTAAATTTTGTTCAGCCTTAGCCTATCCTAGTGCAACATTCCTTAACCTGGCATTCTCCAAAATGTACTAGGCTTTCTGATATTTTAATGAAGGTTCTGAAAGGCTATCCTAACAAGAATAAAGCAGAGAGTGCAATCTTGTTTTGGCCAAATCTACAAGAGCCTTTAGTGGTATAATGGGGCTGAACTGGGTATGGCAAGGACAAAAATTAAAGTTGATAATTCACTGTTTCTAAAGCTTTTGGCTCATGGTAGCCAAATTATCTTATAGGATTGAGGGTTTTTCCCTCTTCTTTGTTTTTTTTTTGTTTTTTTGTTTGCTTGCTTTCTCCTACAACTGTTTCAATGAAGATAGGTATATAAACTAGGTGTGGCACAGCACTGTATGCAAGTCAGAGTTGTGGCAATATCAAGTCCCAATTTTTGGAATGTTTCTGGATGAATTTTGAAATCTACAGATCCTCCTGAGTAAACCATTTGCTTGGTGGTAACAGACAATATAAAATGCTCCGGGTCGTGGATAGCCCTTAACTTCTCCATCACCCTGACAAAAAACTAATCACTGCATCTGCTAAGATCTGCAGCAGCCAACCTTCCCTGACAAAAATGTCAACATGACCTGACTTACATTCTTAGCATTAAGCTAGGTAGAACTACTTCCTTGGACTATCTAGTGGCATAGTCCACAAGAATCCACACATACTGATTCCCTCATGGTGTCTAAGATTAAATAAGTCCTACGCCATATACTGCCACTCTTCATAAGTGACAGATAAGGGCTGCAAAAGTGCCTTTACCTTGTTCCTGGCTGCTTCCCAACCTATGGCAATCATCACATCATATTCAGTCACTAAAAATAAAAATAACTTGTGCGTATATCTCTGCTAAAAAGAATTTAAGAAAAAAAGCGAGGGAGGGATCTGCTTTTCTTGCCTGTCTGTCAAACACAAAACAGCAATGTCTTTATTAGAAAAAAGACTTGGACTGGACTGCCCCTAGTATTTACACATCCCATATGTTTTTGGGCTCAACCTCTCCCAGAAGCCCTCCAGGTCTATACATTCTAGGTTTGTCACCTGCCTTGGTGTGTGGTTTAGTAGTTTTTATTACAATGTTGTTGCAATCACCTATTTTCTAGGGGGGTGCCTTACCTGGTGTGTGGGGGAGAGAGGACTCCCACCATTCATGTAGCTAGATAGCAAATAAAAAGTTAAAAAATGAGAAAGAATGAGAAATATTATGCAGCATCACCTCCTGTCCCTGCATGGCGCTAGGAAAATCAACACCCCTAGCAATCTCACAAGCAATAAATAAAATAAAGCTTTATTAAAAATAGGAAAAGAAAATATGTAAAAAGTCCTTTGTACGTTTCAGTAGTCAAGTACAAAAGATCAATAGCAAGGAAGATAAAAATATAGAGCTGTTCAAAACACAGGAAGTAATTTAGAAAGTATCTCCAATAGAAAAATATATACAGATGCAGCCAAAAATATTGGTATTCCTTCACTTTTTCTCAAAGAATCACAGGTTGCTATGAAATAAGTCATAAATCAAAAGCAAAGTGTCTGCTCTGTGGACTATGGAATAAATAATGGTGAATACCATTGACTTGTGTCAGTTTCAGTTTATTTCACAGCAAATTAGGATTCTTTGGGAAAAAGTGGAGGGGTACCAATACTTTTGTCCGTGTCTGTAGGCAAATCTGGGCAGATTACATGATGGTTTCTTGTACACTGCAACCTTTTATCAAAGGCACAGGAATACGGTTCCTCTGCCCAGTACTCAATTTTTTGCTTCCTTCTTCTGTTGAAGAAACTTCCTGCAGTTTCCAAAAGAGCAAAAACTCTTCCCCTTGAAGAAGGAAGAGGAGTGAGGGATTTCTCCTGTTGCCAAATGCTAAAGTAAGCATCTCTCATCAGGAAGATTTGCTTGAGGCAGAGGAATGTGTATTTCCTTTCTGAGAACCATCTGTCATTCTTTGTGAATGACCAAAGCATTGCAACAATATTTTGGAATTTAGATAACATTATTATACATAGTATATGCGAGTTAGTATCACTAACTCTAGAGGACAGCACCCAAATATAATTTTCTAATACAAACGTTTTATTTTTATTTCAAAATAAAATGAGGTAAATTGTACTGACCTCTCTTGACCAGCTGTATCCCAAAGCTGTAGCACCGTAGGTTCTCCATCAACAATGAGTCTCTTCATTTGAAAGTCAACCCCTAAAAATAAACAACATCCTTTAATGCACTGCATTACCATCCTTTAATGCAGTGAAGGTTAAGAATCTGGAATTTATAAGATTAAACCTAAAAATATAATCAGGATAAGTAAAGAATCATTACTGAGAACTCTGCAGTCGACTTTTGTATTACTTTAGAACAGTAAAATGCAAGGCTATTCACAAATACATTACTTGGAAAAATATGAAATAATTATGTTGAATAATATTAACTAAGAATGAACAATTAACTCCGATATTTATCTTGGGTTAAAAACTTCAATATTGACCCTAGATCTGGCCTAAGGGTAAAACAGAATCATTTCCCTGAAGCCCAGTCACTATTAGCATCCTTTATGTGAATAGAGGATGACAAGAAGATGTGACAAAGTAGAAAAATGCACTGCACCACCTGGATGCTTGTCTGCTTCCAAATATGGAAAACAACTTGTTCCTCACAGAATCAAGTCTTTGACTCTGCTTCCAACAGAGGGCATTTGCCCATCAGCTTCCTAGGTCTGGAGCTTAAGAAAGTCACTGTCCTGACAACATTGCCACTAAAGGGACAACTGCAAATGGGAATGCCCCCTTTGGGAGGTCCTTTGGGGAGTCCTTTGAGCTGAAGGATTCCACATTTCATTTTTATGTGCATGCAGGTTTTGAAGAGGGCTAGATCTGGACTGCTAGCTGTTGTAACCTGGTGTTAGGAAATATGAAAAAAAAAAAATAGGGGGCAGAGGGAAAGAAATGGGATATAAAAATGGCCTGGGAATAAACATTAAAGCAATAACCAATGAGGAAAACATAGGGGGAGACGTCAGCCTGGTGATTGCAGGGAAAGAAGGGCAGGTTAGTAGCTGCTCTTCCTTGTTATGCTACAGCTTAACCAAGAAAATCATGATGACAACCTGAAAGTTATTTTCTTTAGTATCAGAGCAGTTGCTGATGCAACATGAATTATCAAAGATTTAATCCTGAATGCAAATGTTGACATGGCAAGTATCACAGAGACCTGGCTAAAAAGGAAGTAGGACTTCATTTCTCTCAGCTTACCTACCAGCCTACTTGATGGAAAGCAGACTAGGACTGGAGGGCAGGGAGTTCATGTGATCATGTGATAATTTCCCACATTCCAATAGAAGAGAATATATCTGAACTTGGTTGTTTGCTCGCAGATGTTTCAATACCCAACTAGGGCTTTAGTTGGTTCATGTGCTATAGTGATGCTGAATGGTTGTAGTAGTCTGTTGGTTGTTTCTGAGATGTTTCTAATGTATAGGAGTGTTGAATGCCGTGTCTCATATTGCTCTTCCATACCCTACCACCAGGATATTAGAAGTGGAAGGAACTGGGATTGTCAGTGGAATATTTGGATTCCAGAGCCAGAACAAGTTATAGGGATGTAAACTTGGCAACTGCTTGTCCTGTTATTTTGGATTATTTTCTGTTGATCTTCAGATTTATTCATGGTTATCCATGACTCTGTTACATACCATCTTAGCTAAAGCAATATGCTCTATATGAGGTACCCTTGAAAAACATCAGGAAGTTACAGCTGATGCAAAATACAGCAGCTAGACTACTAATCTGTGTAAAATTGTTAACTGGTGTCAAACATTTACAAGATGCCAATCTTTTAACTATTAGATGATTTTGGAATGTGGTTGATCACTAACTTTAATCTGTATTTTTAACTTTTAATATTCTATTTTTATGTTTAGATTTGCTACCTTGAGTGTTTGCCTTAGTGGAACAGGGGCATAAATCAAATAAATAGTGCATAACTCAAAACATGTAATTGAGGCATGATTATGATATTTCATGTAATGTTGTTTGTAGCATTTATCATTTCTGCATATTCTGGCATCTTTTTAAAAAATTAAGACAAATTCTGTTAGAACTTTTAAATGACACAGATTAGAAACTGAATTCTTGATGCAATTGCAAATTAATAATTTTGATGCTTTCATAAAATTTAATTTTAATTGTTTAACCCATACAACTTACTGATTGATAGTTACACAGTATTCCAACCGGAATTTTAATTAGATGCTCCATTAATAGATTAAAATGTTTTATTTTTGTATGGATAATACTTTTAATAAAAATGTATGCACAGAATAATATATCAAAGCAAAGTATGTACTTAGCACAAGTATCTATGAATTTTGGCTTTTCTATTTACAGTACAGGCAACAACAGCACTGAGCAGAATCACAGAAAGTATGAATTGAAAATAATTTTACAGGTCACCTAGTCCCGTCTCCTGCTCAGTGCAGGAGTCCAGCAAACCATTCTCAACAAGTGAACATTCAACCTGTGCTGAAAACACCAACAAGGTGGAATCCACCACTATTCCAGCAGATTGTCCCAGTGTTTAACTGTTTTTACTCTCAGGAAATTCTCACATCTTGTTTCAAACTCATACAGTGTCAAAATCTTTTCAGTTTTGCCCTAACATGTTTTTTCTGTTTTACCTTATTCTTGGGATGTTCAGTAATTTCTTTACAACATTTTGGATAAAGCATTTAAATTTATATTATTAAAGTGGTAAAGGGTACTTCTACCATCCCGGTTTTGGAAAAAGGACTGAACTACATCTTCATCACTCTGCCACTTTGCTGGCTGTCCCTGTTTCCTTTTGAATTCAACAGCTGTTTTGGGACAGGCCACTCTTCCTTTTAATCTAACTTTCCTCACAGGATCTCTATGAGCACAGAAAAAGACAAAGCCGCATATGATATCTTAGGGTCCTTGGCAAAGAGTCAAATGTAGAGGTGATCGAAAGGCAAGCTATTATAATCAGAATGTAATCTATATATTTTGAGAGGAAAAACATCTTCAAAGCTTATCCATTAGCCCAGGCAGTTACGGGTGCCCTGGAAAAAGAAAGTACAAAAAACATACCCAGAGTTGCACTAGTGTTCCCTCGAAATTCATTTTTGCAAAGCCTCATAAGAAAGCTGGATTTTCCAACAGCTGCATCCCCAGCAAGAACTATCTTGTAAGCCTTGTCTGAACTTGGGTATCTGGAGTTGCAGTCTATGGAATCAACCTAAATGTAACAAAACATGTACCATATTGATAACATTAAAATAACACTAAGCTTTGATTCAGTAATCTTATTTCTAAAACATGTGTCAGGCTGTCAGTGCTAAGCATGAAACACTGGAGCAACAAACAGCATGTACATATATACACATTACTGGATGTAAGTTGGTTGTGGTGATAATTCTGGAGGATGATCATCATCGTCATCATTAAAGACCAACATAATGAAAATATTATTTCATCAAAAATCATTGGGATGGGAATGAAAATGAAAACACATATTGCAATCTCAATATTGCAATGCTTTCTATAAACCCAGTGGTACAATACAATTTAGAATATTGACAACTTCGATTTCCCACCTAAGGTTATCAAAGAACTGGGAAAGGGAAAAGCAACCAAAATGACTGAAGGATGCAGCATCTTCCCTGACAATAAAAACCTTTTAAAAAGTGGTAGTATCATAGAAGTTTATTTATTTATTTATTATTTATTTATTAAACATGGGGGACTCTGGGCGACTTACAACATATTAAAACAATAAATAAATATACAGTTAAAATTTATAAGAGGACACATTCCATACAGAAATTAACAGGTTAGAGAAATTAGACAGAATTTCTTTTTTTCTTTCAGGAATTTCAGTAGGACTGTATGTATTTTGAACATTATTTTAAAAAGTTCTTTGGAACTCATGCTAATGCAACAGCTCTCTTCTACTTATTAAAGCAGCTATGATATTTTTTCAGGCATACAGACTCAGCTGCTTTAAGGCTCACTTAAAGATGTGGCTACTTTAATAAATCATGTCATTAAAACTGAGAATCTCTGAAAAAAATATGTTCCTCTGAATAGTGAAGAGATGCTGTGCTTATACAAGTTCAAGTATTCTTCCTAATCATTTACAAAGTATACAGTGCCCAAATATCCAATAACATTGATTTAGTAATAAGAGATAAAGAAAGATAAGAAAATATGTATTTTCTTAAGATAAAGAAAAATATGTATTTGTACTCTGCATAATATGAAATTTGCTACCATAAAATATAATTAGACACCTCTCAAAATGCCTTTAAAGGGGGTGATTCATGAAAAATTTGACTTTCTGTAGTTGTTCGCCATAAAGGCCAGTGAATGGATACCTTCATGTCTTGTTCAAAGTGTCATCTGGGTGGCCATCAGTAACGAAACAAAGGACTAAATAAGCCTTCCCAATTTGGTTCCCTTTAAATCTGTTTTGGCCATGGATATAAAGGTCAGCAAATGGGAATTAGGGATTCTCAAGCTAGAGATGAGCCTTATGTAAACATATCACAAACTCCCAAAGTCACCAAGCAACATACCAAATATCCCTTAATTCAGAAGGGCAGGAGGAGGAAGCCAGAATTTAAAGCCTTAAGAAAATATAAAAATCCCTGAGATCTTTGCATTGCAATAAGCAATCAACTGTTACATGTGATGCTTTGTTCTCATCTGCAGTAAATTCTCTAATCTAGCCAAGCTGTGTTTGTGAGTTTTCTGCCAAGTCAAACTGAGAAGCTGAACTAAGGATTAAGTGTTTGGAGATGTATAATTTACTGTTGAACTCAGGGATGAAGTCTGACAATGTTGGCCAGGAACTCTGGGGGCTATATTCCCAACAATTCTGGAGTTTACCAGATAGGGAATATTGGTCTAGTGGACCTCTGACAGGCTTTAAAAGGTGTTCATGTCTTTATGTCTGGTGATTTCTGGATTTACTGATTAAAAAGGAGGCAATTATGGAAAGAAGAGAACCAAGATATGTAATATGTCAGGTTCAGCCAGCGCGGCATGACTAGGAACTTGCCCGGCTGCGCTTTAGTCAGTTTCATCGCTCGAGCGCTAGCGAAGAAAGAGGAAATGCAAAACCGCAAACTAATGAATGGGCCACCTGGTGCCACTTTACTGAACTGGAAGCGGATGCGTTGTGTTAACGCCAGAGGGGCCACGGGCGCTATAGACAAAGGAGAGCGCCACGGAATTGAGGAAGGGCAATCAGCACATGATGGGAAGCTCCCGGCTGTGCGCATGACAGAAAGCCCCAACGAAGGCAACGACCACGCCAACAGCTAACAACAATCAAAGAAACGAGAACTGGGCTGAACCTGCCATTCGAATAAAAGGGGGGATTACAGTGGGCAATCTGTAATCTGTAATATGTAACCTAGCAACGGGGCTCGCGGGGAATTGGGACAACTATAAATTATGTGGGAAGATGTGCCAAGCCAGTCCTGGCTTTGTTTGTAACTGTTGTGTTACACTTGAGTAAACCTCTTTTGTGAACCACACATGTCACGGGAGTTTCTCTTGACGAACGGGCATTCCTTACATAGTGGACCTCCGACAGGCTTTAAAAGGTGTTCATGTCTTTATGTCTGGTGATTTCTGGATTTACTGATTAAAAAGGGGGCAATTATGGAAAGAAGAGAACCAAGATATGTAATTTGGGAGGGTGGAGATGGTAACTATTATGTCTGTAACAGCTGCAAAGAAGATCAAAAGTCACTTCTTTAGATATCTTTTCTTTGTCTTTTGTGTTTTGCTGTCCCTCACTTTCTTTTATTCTTTTATATCTTTTTCCTTTTTCTATTTAAGTTTCTGTTGTTTTTTAATCCTGTGTAAATTTTTTTCAATAAAAATTATATTTAAAAAAAAGGCATTTATGTTTTGTAATGGATTACAAAAATGTCAGAAAGTACATTTTTATATTAGTATAAGGTGCCTAAAGTCACTGGATGATTTTTTCTGTTTGGCTTAAGTTTTATTTTAAGTTATAAAGGACTTTCAAAGATAGTTTCAGAAAACTCAGTTACATGATAACAACAAGAGAACATGTTGGCACACCCTTCCTGCATATTTTACTAAGCTGTATAAATAATAACCTGGTAGCTAGTAAAAATAAATGCAGTGAAGCTTACACCTAAATAAGGATCCATAGCATTGGATGCTTATGCTAAGTCAGGCTTGTTTGGTTCTGGCAATGTATCTAGTCATAGTTATTTATTCAATAAATTATGGCTTAGGACAATGTGTGAACCTAGCTTCTATTAACTGTGTTAGACTATGGCCTGTAGTCTGCATCAAAAGAATAACATGATTAGTTCTGTGCTGCAAAAGAAGCTTCAGACTCCCACTAGCTGCTCCTCCATGCCATATGGAAAATACCTTTTGAAAGTAAAAGGATAGTGAAAAATGAAAATGCATATGGGGAGGGGAAGAAGGATCTGAGTTGAAAAGTGTCAAGGATACCAGTGGACATGCTGAAGTTTTGGTTGTTCCTAAGGGTACCCTTTCAATCTCAGACATTATGGCTTTAAGAGCAGAAAAGGCACTCGACAGTTAATACCTGTGGAGAGATTGCAGGGATGGGTTTCCTTGTTGAAGCTCCAGAACTGCTTCGACTGACTGGCTGGCTGGGCTTCCAATCCAATACTGTACTTACATCATCAGGACTGTATACCTCTTCATCTCGTATATCTGGGACCTGCCCAAAACAGCAAGTGTAACTCGCCTGCCTTAGGGTGGGGTGGAAAGCAAAACACTATTGCCAATGAAAACACAGCTATTTTCAGCTGCTTCCTTGCAGGAAAAAGTAAGAAAACATCAGCTGACAAGCAGGGGAAAAACTCAAGGCATCTGGCAGGCACAAGTGAGGGAGATGACAGCCAGATATTTATTTCATTTATCTCCTGCCATAATCCAAATCAGCTCTCAGTTGATACCTCTCAGATATATAAGATTATTTTTTTCATCTGTATAGGTGGCATTTACAAATCCACCTGGAGTAGGCTTTTCCACTATTCCATTCCATTTATTAAAATTCCAGACAATCTCTTTCCTGTAGATTAAGATGGATTTTTTCCATATATCAATCTACAGGATGGGATTACAATGGATAATAAGCAAGGATAGTCTCTTCTAGCAAAAGTAACCACAGAAATACAATTGTACATTACACTTAAAACATGCAATTCCTTTACATGTTTATAACTCATGTGCATTCCTATCTTACATGAAGTTCCAGTTCACTCTCTGACTAGCAGGAAGTAATTATGCTTTTAAACACCAGTCTGAACATTTTAAAATGTGTGGTTAATAGTCAGTAGCTTACATCTGTATCAGAAGCATCACCCGTGAAGCTTTCCTGCAGACACTGTGTTCTCTGAGATGCTCTTTGATGCTTGGATTCCACTTCTGAATCATATTCATTTGAGTCTCTTAATGTAGACAAGCCACTATCAAAGCAACTTTCAGGCAAGCTGTCAACTTCACAGTTTATCCTCTGCATTGGATCACAAAGTGCGAGGGAATCATAGTCTTCATCCACATAGGATGAATGAGATAGCCTGATTGGAACATAAAGAGAAATAACTTTTGGAAAGCCAATGCAATGTAATGGGTAAGGTTCAAGCCCACCCTCGGCCACAAAAACCTAGCCTTTGGGGTAGTCACTCTTTAAACCCAGCCTACCTCACAGGGATATTGCTATGGAACAAATTTGAGAAGGCATGCTAAGTGACCTTCTAGACATTTAGCCAACTATATTTCACATGGGAAAATAAACAGAGTATATGAATAATTGTGTTGCTATGTTGAGGCAGGGAGAAGAGACCTACATACCAATGTTAAAAGAGAAGTTGTAACTAAGGCATATAAAAGTCTACCTATCCTGATTCATTACACTGCAACAGTCTGAATGATTTCAAAGACTAATAATCATAGTTAAACATCCCTTGAAGTACAGTGCTATGAAAACATTAAAATAAAATACAATAGTAATGTACCAGAGGCTTAGTTTATTTTTTATGTACTTATTTCATTAAAGCATTTACATCTCAACTTCTCAGCTGGGTAGCTTTCCACAGCAGCCTTCAGGTGTATAAAAAGAAACAGTGTTTTAGAAAATGTCCTTCAAATTCTGTAGCTAACATGGAATAAGGCACATATCTTTTAATCAAAGAACCATTTTTTAAAAAAGCATGCTAGAGCAGCTCTGCTCTGAAAACTGGGAGAAAATTTGTATTTCTTGAAGCTGCCTTCTTAAATTAGCTAATATACATTACACCAAACATTAAATTTGTAAAACTATTCCTGAGAGTAGAACTCCCAGGCTCTCATTCAAAAATTATTAATGAAAGAGAAACATTAACTTTCATTCATTCAAACCTCACAGGGATAAACTCCAATACAGCTGTTCCCAACAATCATCTGGCAACAGAGATGTCTCTTGTTGTTAGATGACCATTCAATTCCACTAGAGAGCAGCATAGGGTAGGCAGCCAATCCTGTATCTTAAAGTTACCATAAACATAATGTTATACAGTATAGGAAACCTACAGATCACCATACATCCCTACTTGCTTCTAGTTTCCATCTTGAGCATGCCACCAAATCTATCATCGATAACCAGGCTTTACATTACATTTGTTCTGACCCACTTGACAGAGATGCTCAACTGATGGAATTAAACTATGCATGCAGGAGACTGAATTACCCACTCAACAAGATCAACAGACAAATCAATACATCCAGATTGATTTCCAGGAAGGACCTATTAGAAGACAGACAAAAAGACACCACTGGTTGTCACCTACAATTCAAGCCACTCAAACACTCTCCTTTTCTCTCCACCCCATCTCAACCCAATTTAAATCCTACATCAGTCTAGTCACTCCACTGCACTGCCTGTAGGTGTGAAAAGGTGCTACCAGACTCCTTTTGATTTTTGGGTACCACAGACTAACACTACTCTTGTCCTTCAACTTTTAGTAGCTGTAATCATTTTACGGAAGATTAGTGATACCAATTGGCTCCTATCTGTGTGGCACAGAATAATGAAAAGACAGACTGCTATCTAAACCAAAACAGCTTTCCACACCTAAATCAGGTTGTTGAGGTAAAGAAAGGAACCACCAGGGATGGAAAGATCATGAACTCATTTCAATCCTGGTAATGGAAATAAGAACTGTAGACTCAGAATGTGCTCAGGGACACCCTATTATTTAATCATCCATGGCAACAATGAAAGCTAGCTTTTATCAAGTTGGACCATCAGTCCATCAAGTTCAATACTGTCAACACTGGCAGTGACACTCCAAGACTTCAATCAGACGTTATTTCAATCCTACCTCAGGCTGTCAGAGATTGAACCTGAGACCAAACTGGAGAGGATCCAACCTTTTTGACAGGCAGAAAACTGCTTGACTCATCTTTGGAATATAGCTTAATATATCCTGTTTTTCAAGCCATATAATATTAAAAGACATAATCAATTCTACCTGTCATATTGTGGATTTTGGGGAGAATGGCCATCACCACATCTGGGACTGTTTCTGGACATTGTGTTTCCAGGGGAAGTATTTGTTAGTCGCTGAAAAATACACGCATGAATTAGAAGGTTTTTTAGAACTCCCAGAATAAGTTGATTTAAGCATAATCTCTTTATCTACCAAAACACTTTTCTTGATTACAACTATCTCTTTATTATTTTGGAAAATTTGAAAACAAAACTGTATGGGATCATTACGTGTCTAATGGGGAGAAAGGATACAAATGAAGCATCTCCTTGGTATAATGTTATCCTAAAAATAATTTTTCTTATGGAATAAATAATTCTATATGTGCATACTACCCTCTTTTAGAAATAGAAAAAAACAATACAAGGCTATAACATAAATAAGCAATATTATATGCAATAATCTAAACTTTTTCTCAGGCTGCAATTCTAAATAACTGTTAGAGACACATTCAGTGGATTTTTTTTTCTGAATAAATAGGCACAGAATTGTCCTGTCAAACCTTATGTACATTTACTTGAGAATAAGCCCCATTAAATACACAGGGCTTACTTCCAAGTTAAGAAGCACAGGATTGTTTTGACACAAATCCAGAAAGTCTATTTTATTTCAATGACTCCAGTTTAGGTGTTTTACTGATATATCCAAAAGCAAAAATTAATGTATTTCTTAATTAATCAAACAAATAGGTTGACTGTACAATGCTCAAACCTACCAGAGATCTGTTGTATATGCTCCAGCTATTCTCTAATGCACTTCTTAAGCCATCATTACTGTCATGTAGTTTCCTGTTAGCTGACCTAAAATCAAGCCAGAGGAGGGAAAAAAATGCATTAAAAGAAGTCAACCCTAGCATTTGCAGTTTAAATTGGTGTTAAGAAATTCAACAAAAAATAAGGGAATTAAAGGGGTTCCATGTGCCTTCAGTAAAGGCTAGGAAAATCGTAGAGTGGTTCAATAAATGTCTGCTTTTCTGTGTGTGTTTGTGTGTGAGTGCATACACCTTCAAGTCAGTCTTGATTCCTGGTGACTGCCTGGACAAGTCCCTGTAGTTTTCTTGGCAAGATTTCAGAAGGGGTTTGCCACTGCCCACTTCCTAGGGCTGACAGAGTGACTGGGCCAAGGTCACCCCAACTGCTACACCAAACTGGCTCTCTTTCATTATTAACACACCCTATTATGTTTAATCTTATAATGGTTTACGTATGTAGGGGCACCACTGACCCCAAAGCAGGAAAAAAAAATCACTTTTCTTATAATCATGAAGACTCCATGTTTGCTTATTTGAGAAGAGCTAAAGAACTGCTGGTTTTTCATCCCCACCCACTGTCTTTTGGCTAATCTGAAGGTTCACTAAAATATTAACAGGCCCCAGTTAAAATTAACAGGAAGTTAAATCAAAGTACTGCACATGCATAATAAGATACTACAAAAAGATGAGAATTTAAATTTCAAACATCATCAAGCCACTTTCACATCATGCTTCCTGATTCTGAGTTCCTCCAGGTATGTTAGGTTACAAATTTCATCATTCTCATATAGTTTGACATGCTCACTGGATGTGATGGGAACTGTAGTTCAGATCTAGAAGGCATCAGGTTAGGAAAGGATGGCATAGTTATAAATGTTAAAATGCATAGAGTAGTAAAACAATTTAGTGATAGCTCTGAGCAGTTTGCTGTAACTAAGTCCTACTTTTTGTCTGTATATAAGAGTTCAACCAGCACAACTTTAAAGAACTCTGAAGCAGCAGATCTGATTGTATTATTTCACACAGAAGATGAAGGTGGGGAGCCCACTTTGTAATGTTCTCCCATGTTTAAAACCAAATGCTTTGAAATCCAAAAGCCATCACAGCAAGACGACCAAGATAAAACTTTTGAGAAGAATGAAAACCTCTCAAAATACTTTAACTTGCATGAAGTTCAGTATATAAGAAAAAGCAAAAATGGTATTTGTTTATTTCTAAAATAAGTATTAGGGTTCTGCAATGTTCCGGACTAAGTTGTGAAGAAGCATTTTGGTATGTGTGGGGACATAATGCACCTGCCTCACTAAAGCAGCCATGTCCAAGACTGCACAGTTGCAGAAGTATCTATGCAATTCTAGAAAATAACATGGCTGCTTTAATGAGTCACAAATGGGTTCACAATGCAAAGCACCACTTCAAAACTGAAGCCAAAAGAGCGCACAGCTGTAATAATATCCACTGCTTATAGTGCACCGCAAAGACCACAGAATAAGTTCCAAGTAGGTTTTTCCAGAGGGGATATTTCAAAGCTTAAACAGCTAGTACAGAGAAGGCTCATTCCAGGTAGCCATCTTAGCAGTCACATGTTCTTGGAGCAAGCTTCCAATAATCACCTCAGTTCTGAGACAGTTATTCAATTTGAACTGATCCATTTTACTGCAGATGAGTTCAATTCCTCCAGTTCATTTTACCCCAAGTGCCTTATAAGAACATTCAGACTGGGTACTAGTGGTATAAATCAGCATGAGATGAACAAAATATTATATTGTTATACTGTATTTTCAGGTACTTTGACCACTGTTTTTTTGGAAAGGAGCATACAAATAAATAAATAAAACACGTGACCTATTTATAGTTGAGTGACCTAAAATCCTCTAAGATTATAGACTTTGGTGGCAAGCAGTGTAAAGTTAAAAATAAATAAAAATGATAAAGTGTTATTTTTGAAGAAAGGAATGCTTCTAAAGATGTTAACAGTTTCCTGTAATGTCAAATGATAGCCTAACATCGAGACCATGCTTCATCTATCAGACAGGCTGACTAAAATATAGATCAGGGTACCAGAGAAACCTTTCACGGGAAAAAAAAAAGCTGTTCATTCCCCATTGCAGATGCCTAACTATTCAAATCAAAATTCATAAATGAAAACATTTTAAAAAGAGAATTATTTAGCAGCTTACTGTAGTATTGCTATCTGCCTCTCCAAGCTATCTCTGTCTTCAGTGTACTCTCTGATCATGTCTAGATCCCTGCAAAGAAAATTCGTTTAGGGAGAATTAGTTTGCTTTTTATCAACAACAACTTACTGTATACCTCTAGACATATTCCCTTACCTTTCTGAATTCAAACTTTGATCTGCAATATCACTTTTCAAAGTATCTAATTCACTCTGAAGGAAAGCTATATTTGTCTGTGCTTCCATAAGATCTTTTTTAAGTTTCTGATTTTCCTAAAAAACAGAAATTTAAAAAATGAAACATTCAAGAAGTAACAATTCATGAAAGTAAACATAATTTCATGATTACTTGAACCTGCGAACTCCTTGAACAGCCACCAGTTAAAAATAAGTGGGTTTATTACTTCTGCACTGGTTTCCCATTCGTACCCTCCATCTTTTCCCCCCAAATCTGTTTGAGGCTCTTCAAAACACCCTAGAACAGATTTTCATGGCATGCACAAGTCCACGGAATAGATAGGAATTCCATCTTACTGTTCCACTAGTAGAAAAACAGATCTGCATCTGCCATGTCTGCATTTAAAGGCCAGTCTGTTTTTTATTGTTACACACACTGCCTGCCCACTAACTAGTTGTTAATATATGGAGCTAAACACACCATATACCTAGAAAAGCATTTCTTCCCACCCCAAAATTCTAGCCATTCATTTGAACTCCCTGATAGTTCAAGAAAATGCCATCTTCCGCCAAGCCAGGCAATAGAAGAGGCAACAAAAATACTAGTCATGTTAAGACTGACAGGCTGAATGAGGAAATTTTAAGTAGCTCATACCAAGGTCAGATCATGTATCCTCCTTTTTAGTACTGCCAAATCTTCTTTGTGATTAATGTTTTTGGATTGTTCCTCAAGCTGTAAACAATAAAGAAAATATAGTAGTTATAAAAAAATTCTCTGACTGCCTCATTACAATGCAAAAGGAATCAAAACTTTCACAAAAATACTCAAGAGTTCAATTGTTTTCTTTATAAATTATTTGAGGACAACTTTAAATACTAGCAAACTAGCTTTATTAGTTTAAAAACTAGTAACATGAAATGGTACTAGTCCACTAGTAAACTAGTCATTAACTTCCTGAGCTATTATCATCAATACAAATAATTTATGGCATCCTAGTAATGAATAACTGAAAAGCAAAAAACTATTATATAGATGATAACTGAGAAATTATCATCCATACAAATAATTTATGGCATGCTAGTAATAATAACTGAAAAGCAAAGAACTAACTAATCTTCAATTCACACTCTGCTCAGCAAAAGGAATTCCTGCTCATTACAGGCTATAAGATAAATCCCTACCTACAAGCTGACCAAATTCTGTTTAGATTTAACAGATGGTTTGATAATACAATGATGATGATGATGATGATGATGATGATGATGATGATGATGATGATGCTCACACTGTTACTATTAGGGAAGTGAGTAATCAAAAGGCATATGACAGGAGAAAGGCTCACTAAGGTCAACAGACACTTATTTGTGGTCATTCAGACTAGGATTTGGAGACAGAAACCCAAGACAGAAATCCAAGACTTTGAAGGATGAGCAGAAGAGTTCCCAAGTACAGCAGGGCTAAACTACCACTGTTTGAAATAACTGAATACTAATCACCATCTAAAAAAGGTGAACAAGGACACAGTTAAGACCATTTAGTCCTGATTCATAACCACACCACAGAACACAATTCCTTCCTTTTTAAGGAAGCACCACCTTAGGCTCTTCCAGAAACTTTATTCTGTTACCTCAGGGATTTAAAAAATGTGAAGTTCATTTTCCAAAAGATGAAGCCCAGGTCTTCCTATCTGCTTAATTACTTCAAAGATAGCAGAACCTTTACAGAGAATCAGGCCCTGATGTATTTAACCATAAACAACTCACCACATATCACCACACACAAATGGTGTACATACCATTTTTAACTTCTTTATTGTCACTTGGAGTTCACCCACTTCAGCTTCATACTGGCGCTTGAGATCATTCAAAGCTTCTTCTGCTTTCCGCTTTTCCTGCAACATTTTACACTTCATTAAATTACAAATGGCAGGCTTAAGCAATTTACATTGCATTCTCATGTAGCAGGGACACATCTGTTCTAATTATACACTAATAAAAACATTTTGGCCAGTCTTAAAGCATTCATTCATAAGACATACATATAAAGATTTGGTATAGTGCATGCTTCACATTTCTGCCACCTGGGAATAAACACAAAACACATACTCTGTAATAATGATTAGCACGCAAAGCTATTATTTGACTGTGTCACAAGTCAGCCTTGCTTCAGTAAAAGCCATGTGCATATAACTAATAAAATGTATAGTTCAGAACTATCCCACAAAGTAAATATCACAGCAGTCTTGCATTTACATTTGAGGCGTCTTTCTTTTTAATAGTACATGTATGAAAAACAGAGTAAGATAAGCAGAATTTCAAGAATGGTAAAGTAAACTACATTATTATAGGCTATTCTTAATTTTAAATGGACAATTAATTTATACACAGGAGATACCTATCTACCTAGACAATGAGTTGCTATTGTTTTATCAAATACCAACCCATTCCTTAGTAAAGTCATAAATGTCTACTGAATATGCACACATTACTTTCAACAGTTTCTATTTTTCCTTTTCTAAAAACAGGGTCCTCTCACTCAACAGGACAAAAACAATATTTTTGAAACAAAGGGATACTACAAAAGCAGTTTGTAATCAGAACCAAGGCTACAGCTATACTGTCGCTATTAGTTGTCAACAGCCACATAAACTAGTTTAACTAGAATTTATTTAATTAGCTTGGTTCATACAATATACTAAGCTATAAACTAAGTTTATAAATTTTACTTCAGAACCTAAATCAAAATCAGAATATAGCTTAGGGTATAATATGTGAACACTATTATAATCTCTTGCTTAGATGAGAGCTAGGGTAAATACTCAAAGCTAATCCCAGAACTTTGCCCTGTTTTTTCCCTTTATTTTTCACACGTTAATTGTTTGGAGGGTTAAATGCCACTGACAAAATGACAAAAGCATCATCTTATTACAAGCACCACCCTTTTGGGACATGCCTACAGTGTCCCATGAACAAAAGGAGAGGGGCTTTCATCATGTCAGCACAACCCTGGTTTTGTCAGCAGACTCCCCTGCTACTGTGTTCTGATTTGGAGAAGAACAGAAAGTTCAACTAATTCTACCTTAATCTACATTAACATCTTGGTTCTTCAAACTAAGATACTAAGAAAGCAGCCTCCAGAGTTTTAACAATATCATGGCTAGATTTCTTATCCATAAGACATAGAAGCACACTATTTATGGGTCCTTAAGTATATTAAGCAGTTTTAGCTATTATTTTTTAAGTTATTATAGGAGGAATGCAATCCCACTAGTAAACCTGGAATACTTAGGTAGTACAGATAGTCCTTGATAATGAAGCTCAAGCTCAGATACTTTGGTCACCTAATGCGAAGAGAGGACTCTTTGGAAAAGACCCTGATGCTGGGAAAGATGGAAGGCAAAAGGAGAAGAGGACGGCAGAGGATGAGATGGCTAGATAGCATCACTGAAGCAATGAGCATGAAATTGAGCAAACTCAGGGAGGCAGTGAAAGATAGGAAGGCCTGGAGCAATATGGTTCATGGGGTCACGAAGAGTCGGACACGACTTAACGACTGAACAACAACAGGTAGTCCCCAGGTTAAGAAAGTCCAGGTTACAGATGACCCATAATTAAGAACAAGCCTATTTTAGCAAAATTCGAGTTAAATACACAATGATTCGAGTTAAATACACAATGGCTCAAGTTCCTTATACAATACAACTTATACAGTATTATACAATAATACTGTTCTGGCTTACATACAAATTCAACTTAAAGACAGACCTTGGGAACAGAACTCGTTCTTAAACTGGGGACTACCTGTAATCTAATCTGACATCCAGAGATTCAGTATAAGAAATCTTCCAAGGATACCAGAGATGTCCTAGGATGCCTGTAAAGGAAAGCTACATATTTGTTTTTGAAGTCAATATATATGACTTTTTTATGATGACATTCTAAGATCAGAGATCTAAATTTCTGGTTAGGACTATTTGTAACTTCAGCTCTACAGTAATATACAGAATATTATTTTCTCCTTATAATTATTCCCTAGATTTAATTACCAAAAGTTATATCAAAGAAACCAGAGACTCACTGAAATAAACGAAACTTAAGGATATACATTGAACTGAATGGAAAGTAGGAGGAGAAACAGGGCTGTACACATTAGCCCACTTCCAAGTATCTGTATTTGCACATGATCTGTAAGGGGAATCACTGAGTATTAACTGAGAACCCTGAATAATCTGAATTTCCAATAACAAGCAAAAACATATACTTAGGCTGCTGTTTCAGATTCTGTGAGTGCTGGAGTGGGACAAATTGTTATGAATTCACATTTCCTCCACATATTCATTATGCACTCAGAGAAAGAACAATTCAAGAGATCTGTATGTTATATCTAGTTTCCAGAACACCTATATAAGGGCTCTTTATCTTCAGTAGAACAGATCCTTAAACTACAACCTAGTCTGCAATGACAAATTACTTTATGAGTAGCCAGCAATAAGCTATCATGGACATATTTTCCTCTTCCCCAAATCTTTCTTTTTTGGAATAGAAAGCTGGGTTAATTAGGAAAGAGACAGTGCTGGCTTTGTGTTGTTTTGTATTAAAGGCAAACTAAAGTGGAAAACTACAGGTAGTCCCCAGTTTAAGAACGAGTTCTGTTCCCAAAGTCTGTCTTTAAGTCAAATTTGTATGTAAGCCAGAACAGTATTATTGTACAATACTGTATAAGTAGTATTGTGTAATTAATTTGAACTATAGTGTGTTTAACTTGAATCATTGTGTATTTAACTCAAATTTTGCTGCAACAGGCTCCGTACTTAACTATGGGTCATCCTTAAACTGGGCATTCTTAACGCAGGGACTACCTGTAATGCAGAGAAATGTTTCATACATCAAATCTGAAGCACAGAATTTGGAATTATTTTACTTATTTTGTTGATGGAAGCAATCATAGCATTATAAGTATTAGTCACCTCCTTCTTGATTTTATGTTCTGTAGCCTGTATGCGCTGCTCCATCTCCTCTTCTAGTTCTCCAAGCTGCATAGCTGCTTTATCTTGTGCTCTATAAAAATGAACATTCACATAAATCGATGTTAAAATAATTGGGCCAATATGTTTCAAGCCAGGAATCAGAAGAAAGGTGAACAGACTTTATCCCCATCTTTAAGTCACCAACGGACCCTCTCTCTAGCAAACGTGACATTACATACCTAAAAGGGACATGTTAATTGCTTTTCATACCCAATTACCCTATTCATCAAAGATCTTCAGTGCTGGACAATCATAAATGCTGAACTGTAGGGACTGGTAGTCTCCATACAACTCTGAACAGAAGTTTTTCTATTCCTCCCAGCAGCAAGGAAATGACCTTGCAATGCTAGGCTCTAAATCTCTCAGGGTGAAACTGGTGTGGATGTAAATGAACTATTACTATAATATGATAGCTCCAAAGATTATATATCCTACCTCATTCCCTTCTATAGCATAATTCACTGGAGAATACCAATAAGTCTGCAGCCAAAATTGAAAAACAAGATGTAGGGGAAAAAACGTAGCCCAGATTGGCTTAGAATGCTGAATGTTGGGAGAAGGAAGAAAACACAGACAGAATGCACATAACAGCATTATTCACATCTTATCCATTAAGATGAAGTGCTATTACAGAAATACAGCTAATAATATGGTGACCAGGCTCTGTTAGTGGCATCAGAATATCATCCTGGAAGGAGGAATTGTCTCAGAAGGAATGCGGGGAATGTAAACATGCAACTGTCTTCAATGGATAAGACTTAGGAGCATGAGAAGAGGAAGCCTGAGACTTCTCTGCATAAGTATAGAAGTGGGAAAAGGCTGCATAGGTTTTGAAGTAAGATTGGGTATCAGTGCTGTGCCAGTTCAGCTGCTATGGTTGCCATTCCAAAACTACGATAAAAATTTAGTTCCTATCTCTGTTTGTCCAAGTATTTAGGAAGCTACAGCTTAATTTGTGCCTGTGTTGAGATAACCTGAGAAAATAGTGTTTTTTTCCATTAATAAACCAAGTTCCTAATTTCTATGTAGTAATACATTTCCCACTGAATTCTTTCTTCCCTTCCCCTCAGCCTCCTTTTCCTTATGATCAGAAAACTTAAAGCCAGAGATTCCAGATCTGAAAATGTTGTTTCAGAAAATGAATAATAGATGTTCCCAAACCATAAAACAAACAACAAAAGCTTCAAGCGTATTCAAACATTTGTATGGGTCAAGATAGCATACTGTTTATAATTCAAAGCCACATTTAATAAAACAGTCTATAAACGTTAACTATTTTGTTCTTCACCCACATGATTTATTGAGTATTAAAAGAATGATAAACAAATTTAGATATCTTGGACTGCAATTCCCCCAATCCCTTCCCAAGAGCTCTGTTGGCTGGGACTGATGAAAACTGAAGTATTTGAATCCAAAATGGATAAGAGTGCTCTGGATCTGGGGTGGGCACCCTTTCTCTACATGATGCAGATATAGAGAGGCTCTCCACAGATCTGGAGGATGCTTGCCCACTTGAGATCTGAATATTATACACTAATATAATTTCATTATGAAGTAAAAACTCAGTTAACTCTACCTTTTTACAGCTATGGCCAAGTTCTCCATTTCTGTACTCTGCAGCTTGATCTCTCTAATGAAGTTCTTAATAACATTTTCATATGGTTGAATTAATAGTGGTTCCACTATGTTGATGTTCTGATACAGAATGCTGACCTGCTCTTGCCTAGAAATGGTGGGGGGGAGAAATCAAATATTAAACTTTTTGCAGGTTTATTCAGAAATAATTGTATAACTTACATGGTGATATCATGTAAAAATGGATAGATGGAACAGACTTTTTATTAAGATTTTACAAATATGCTCTTAAAAAATGGGTCAATTAGTTCATGAGCAAGAGCTATCAAACTGAGGTGACAAAATAACAGACATATTACATATTTATATGCTTTATTTTGGTGTAAGGACTGTGATCTGATCTACCCTGGAATCAACACATCTCCAGAGATTTAAACTCAAAATCTCTTTCCCCAAGCACATGGGTTATATTTAAAACCACTGCATAAACACACACACACATATACGCAACAAATAGATGCTAACTTTTACAAATAGATGCTAACAGAAAGGGGGAGTCAAAGGCTGCAATGGGCAATACACTTCCTATGAAGCAAGTAGAAATACGTCACACATATGAATGGAGGCAGGACTTTCTATGGATTGGGGTGAGATGTTCTTTGTTCTGATTTTGTTAAATTTAAATCTACTTTAGGGCTAAGCCCTGTCTTAAAATGGTAGAAAGTAAATCACTGATTTTGGGCTATGGAGTTTGGAAGGGACTCCGGAAGATCTTAATAACAAAGCTTGTGGGAACCACATGCAGCCTGGAACCAGTACATTTATCATACCAGTTTCTAAATCTAGTAAATTATTTACTGCATAAGGCTTTTCAAGGACAAGGGTCAATTCATTCAATGCATAAAATGTTATCCTCAGTTGACAGAAAGAAAGAAAAAATACAATGTTTATGGTGGGCTGAAGGAACCATGATAATGCAAGTAATACAATCTAGGACAATTCTATTTAAAGCACAAATATAATAAGCAGACTGAAAATTCACAATAATAATAAGTTATAGTGGAATAATAATAATAATAATAATAATAATAATAATAATAATAATAATAATGATGATGTTAAATAGCATTTATGGTGGACAAAAAACATTTAAAAGTATTTAATTAATTCTGTTCACCATCTTAAATTACCAAAGTCTATATGATATTAGTGTTGCATTTCAGATAAACTACGGTGGCTAACAACCAGGGGAGTCTGTCAGCGGCCCTATTTCCAATGCACAGTTCATAAATGAATCAAGATAATAGAGACATTTGGACCAGGTTTGCATGTCACCCCAAACTAGGGTTTAAGAACAGTTGAGTTCTAAAATTAAATCCTTAGGAGACCTAACAGCATTGCACTAGATTTTGACAATGCTACCTATTGTTTTTTTCTGAACTATCTCACAGCTACTGTTCTTGTGGGTTTTTCAGCTCCAGAAGATTAAACAAACCAGAAACCTGAATGAAGGAAAGCTGAAAGATATGATTCCCTCCACTGAGCTTTTCCATCTAGGCCTGCTGAGCTCTGTTGGAAAAGCTCCTGCTGCTGTCGTAAACATACAGTGGTGACTGCAGAGTTTGCTCAGGTTATTTGATCTCAAAACCACAATATGGTTTTGTTTTTTCTCACTGGCCCAATTAACAACTCCATTCAGAGCTTTCTGTGGCCTACATTTACACAAAACTAGTCAGGTGCAAGAAGTGAGAAATCAAATTTAGGGCAAACAGAACAAAACAATTCCCTGGAAAAACATAAGGAACCCTAAGGATGGGGAGATGTTTTGGGTTTTTTGTTTGTTTGTTTGTTTTTTGAATGAAGGATGACTACAGGGATGCTCACCTGAATACAGATACAGCAAGTATGCAACAATGTTGGCAAATCATCACATCACCCCTGCCCCCAAAGCCATTTAAAAGAAAAAAGAAAAAACTACATTGTTTTATTTTGAACAAATTGTAGCCATATACACATTGTATGTACAGAGCATATTAGTAAATCATGAAGGGGGACAGGTGGAAGTAAGTCTTCTATCCCAGTTTTTGCAACTTGGTCACCGGTGCATGTGGGTTGGATAATTCCTACCATCATGCTGGCTGGAAGTAAGCTATACTCCAACATATCTTGCAGCACCAGTTCTGGGAAGGATGCTCAGTTCAATTTTTCAAAGTTCCTCTGAAATAACCTGTCACCTTACTTCTTTTCACTATTACCCTTGTTATGAAAACAGCATCCCATATAGGGGTGGTGTTTGCAAGTTGTCTCTTTAATCTTGATGTCAAATTTCATGACTTGTGAACATGTTGATTATGAGAATTCAAACAGCTATTTTTTTTTCCTTTTTAATAAAGCACATTTCCAAATTACTTTGTCCTAATTTCTGTTGCAACCAACCTCTACAAATCTAAATTCTTAACATCTGGGTTTCCCAACCTCATATTCTGCAAGTGTATTGGAGTACAGTTCCCAGAACTCAGATAGGAACTATAGAAGCTGTAGTCCAACATATCTGCAAGACAGTAATTTGGAAAGGCTGGCATAAATCATCCTCAAACTGGTTTAACCACTCTGCTGCACATTATGTGTTGGGCCTAGATTCTACCTCAAGGGCAAGAAAACTAGATATAATTTTATATGTAACTAAAGGGCCATGTTGAGGACAGATCATCCTGGAGAAGATCTGTCTGTGTGGTCTCCCCCCATCTCTGCCCTTTTGGTCATCCTGCGCAGCGGTACTCCTTGGTGGCACCAGCACTGGGGATGAAGGAGCCTAGGGCCTTCAGCAATCTCAGCTGGCCACCACCGCCCTTGGGCCTCTACTTCAGCCTCAGCACCACCATCGCCGAGGAATGCCGCTGTGCAGGGAAGCCAAAAGGGCAGAGATGGGGGAGGGGGAGATAGGCAGGTGAGGGTAGTTGAAGAGGAGGCAGTTCCTTACCTTATCAAGGCTTGGGGCTGGGAGGGACCAAGCTGGAAATGGCTTGGATCAGGGTGGGTTCTCGCCTAATGGCTGGTGGGTTCAGTTAACGAGAGCAACGGGGACTGCTAAGATTGCCATCACTACACAATGTGGTCACATGATGCCATGCTTTACAACCCCTTTGCTTAGCAATGGAAATTCCAGTCCCTATTACCATCATAACTTGAGGACTACCTGTATGACTTTTTATATCTCAATATAGCAGAGACACCAAGCCTCGGGGTCAACATTTATGCAGAGGTTGCAACCTGATGCCATCCAGATACAGTGGTACCTCGGGTTACGAACGCCCCTCCTTACGAATTTTTCGAGATATGACCAGCTCCGGCCCCAAAAATTTACCTCGATATGCGAACTCCGCCTCGAGCTACGAACCGGATCCGCGGCCATTTGCCCTGCTGCCACGCAGTCGCGGCTTCCTGTGGGCAAGATCGCGGTAGCAAGGAGACGTTCGGTGAGGCTTGTGGTGTGTTTTGTGGCGTTTGGAAGGTTTTTGGTGTGCTTGTCAGCATGGCTCCAAAGAAAATGCAGAGCAGGCTTGGCAACTGTTTAACCGTATGTATTTACATTGAACCTTATGGGAAAATTTGCCTCGTGGTGCGACCAACTCGAGTTGTGATCAGAGTCATGGAACGGATTAAGTTCGTAACTTGAGGTACCACTGACTTTTAACTATACCTCCAATAAGCCTTATTCAAGACAGCCAATGGTCATATATTCTGGTACTGTTGCTTCAAACCAACTGGACTGTGCTGTGTTTCCCATTCCTGCCATATAACTTTCTTTCACTATGGCTATGTTTTTGAAAAATTAATCTATCAAAAAGCTTTTAATTTAGTAAACACACTGCTATTCACAAGGCCATCACCCCTAACAGTGAAAGGCAGTCAGTGTTGGACTAAGAATGAGGAGACCCAGGTTCTAATTCATCCTCAGCTACAAAAGCTCACTGGGTGACCATCAGCTAGTCATTCTCAACACAATGTGATTCCTGGTATTGTTGCTGTGGGAAAAATTAGGAGGAAGGAATGCTATGTATACCATCTTGAGCTCCTGAATGAAAGGCAGGATATATATTGTAATTCCTAAATAGATAGATAATACCAATACACAACTTGATTCTGCTGCCTAGCATCCACTCATTAACTGAAATATCAGCAAGGAAGAGGTAATTTTTTTAAAGTCTAAATTTTAAAAATTCTTAAAGTAGAGGAACATCTAAAACTTATATTCAAAACTTATCTAACAAAATTTGGTTTTTCAATAAGCAGTTAATTTTGCCTTATTCTTTGGTGATCATATCTATTTTGTTCTGAGTAGCATTCTGTTTGAAACAATACATGAGGACGCTATTCAGAATTCAGACGCATTATGTCTGTATACTTATGCCAAACAAAGCAATTGCAAATTCGTCCTCCTGTCTTATTAAACCAAAGTAGCCGGGCTACATTCAGAGTGCTAGAGCAAACACTGTCTCCATGGTGCTAAGATAAGAAAGGCAGATTCTTACACAAACTCTTCCTGCACAAACCTCATTCCACTACCTACGCAGCTCTTCTAAAACAGGATATTGGACCACATACATACCTATTCAGCTACACCTCTGCGGTTATAAAGTGTAAGTTAAAAGAAAGTACACTTTGCTGCTGACCTATAATTTCCAGCTTCCCTCATCACTGACCACGTGGCTAAAGCTACTGGGAGTTCTAGTAATTCTTAATCCCTGTCCTGATTGGCAAGCATTAGAAAGATCAAACAAAAGTTTTAAAGTTTAAAGACAGATTTATTGTACAAACTTTTAATATTAATGTGTTTAAAAAGTAAACTCTTAAAGCCGTGACTGTGCTGGCAAAATACATTAATCCATCAATTTTAGCCAGTATAGCCATGTTGAGAAGGATGGCTAAAATGTGCAATCCAACACATCTGAAGTCCTCAAGGTTATAATCCACAGAGCTCTTGTAACTTCCCATCAACTTCGTTAAAGCCCCAATTTGGTCAGGTCAATGCTATTACTTCAGCCCTAATTTAAACTAGAAGAATGGGAAGCAGTGCTTAGAAAAACAGCATAAGTAGCAGTCTGCCTTGATTTGTGAGCAAAATACAATTTGACATGTGACGTGTTAGGGATCAGAATGAGCTTGTATTGCCTATTTGAATTACCTACCCATCAAATGCCTGTCGTTACCCCTATCAGGACTTGTTCTGGTATGATAGATAGCACTGACTTTAGAAGATTAGTGTGCATATAGAACCCAGACAGAGAGATCAGCAACCTAGTAACTGAGTTGAAGAAAAGAAGCCAGTAGAAAGATTATTGTCTTAGTCTAAATTGCATTATATATGGCGAAAGAAAACTGAACAGGGAACTCCTTCCTGAAAGTTTAGATTTATATTTTAACAAGCTTTTACCCAAATATGCCTCAACTGGTACCTTTCAGATGCACTGAGTTTACAACTTCTAGAATTCCCAGCCAATTATGTCCTAAGACTGAGCTTAAATAGGTGACATCAAGTTCGAACCTTCTCAACTCCCCTCTAGTAATATCCAGAAATCTATAATCTCATTGACCTCATCCACTGACTTTCCATTCCCTTCTCCTACTTTGCTAACTTGCCAAGACTAAAATAGCCCTTTTTAAAAACAGAGAAACAAAAGAAGAGATAGATAACAGGATTGCTCAGAAGAAGAAAATTTGCACTAGTCACATACTGCTGTTGTCACTATCTGTAAATGATCTGGGAGAAATGCTATTTACTTTTAAATTGTATAGGATATTGTTAAATAACTTACATGTATTAGGCTACTTGAAGTATTTAATTTGTTCCTAGAAACTGGATTCACAAATTGGGCTAAGACATAATGGCTTTGGTTTAGCACAGTGTTGTCCAAACTTGGCCACTTTAAGATGAGTGGACTTCAACATGGCTGGCTGGGGAATTCTGGGAGTTGAAGTCCATTCATCTTAAAGTGGCCAAGTTTGGACAACACTGGTTTAGCATATTGTGGGAATCCATATAACTGTGGTTTATACAATAAATCATAGTTAAACAAACTATAGCTTACCATGTCTTCTACATAATATTTCTGTGTTTGGATAACATTTAAAACATCACAACTTCTATAGTGATTGTAATTAGCACCTCTAGATTTGGGTGCTAATTTAGGGCTGCACACTGTTCTTAAAACATAGCATTATTTTTTGGGAGGGGGATTTCAGGGGTTGTGCATCCATTTCATCTTTTATTTGAAGATTAGCTATCTAAAGTCTTATATGTCAGATTCCTAGGGTATCCAAAACACAAGGATTTGTGACATGGGTTAAGGTAAGAGACCCCATCGAGCAACCTATTAATTAATGTTCTGCCCTAATTTCTGAAGAATCAAATATAATTTCCATTTATCTGAAAATACAATATTTTAATTCCCTTTTAGCTAAAAGAAGGAGAGATTTTTTCCCAAGTTTGTTTCATGCTGAAAGGCTCATTCTGCAAAAGAAACTTCCCAGTTTAGAGAAATGAGGAAAAAGCTTCCTGCAACCTAAGCCGGTTATCAGCCCTGACAGTAGCATTAAAGCACCACACTTAAAGAAATCTACTTTGAAAAACATAGGCAGCTCTTGACTTCATTTCATAAATCTAATTAGGTTAAAAAGAACAAGTTTCCTGATTCTAAAATCAAAAGTTTATCTTAAATATCAGGACCAAAGGATCCATTTTCATTTATACAAATGTATTAATAACAAAAGTAATCATTAACAATGAACATGTGAAAAGTAGAAAAAATAATTTTATGACTTGTGCCAAATTTTAAAAAATGCTTTGTCAAAAAATGTTTGAATGATGCTATAATGCTATATCAAAACCCCCATACCTGAGCACCCTAATTGAGGCTGTCAAGAATTCAGTTCAAATTGCGTGAAATCTAATGTACTTGGCTAGATATGAAAGAAGACAAAGTAATAGCCTGAACAGAATCTTTGGATGTTTTGAATCTTGTTCTGAAAGTTCCTAATGATAAAACATCCTTTGATAACCTGCTCTCCAAAAGAACCATAACCTTGTATGGGAAATCGATGTTGTTTTCATTGGCAGTATTCCTGATACTGTGCTACTACCATGGGAAATAGCATGTCAAAAAACAGGCACAGTGTGTCCTTGGCTTAGCTTATTCTCATATTCCAGTGAAGAAGACTTGCTATTTGGACATTCAGGATACAGCTCAGAGAGCCATGATATAAAACCCAACGCCAGATAATTATTATACCTATAACCATATAGGTGTAAACTTACACATGTATCTTCAAACAGCCAGGTAGCAACCTTTTTACATTTTAACTGTAAAAAGAATTCTGAATACACCAAAAAACTGACACCAAACAGGAATCACTTGATTAAATTCACTTGACTTATTTTTTTCATTTGTTTGTCTCTGCTTTTCATTGCACAGGAACAGCTGTCTGTATGAAGAGTCACCATGGGCATAAGAAGTATATTAGCTTGGAAATGTGTTTGACAGACTTTCACAAAACTTGAAGACTGCAAAATGATCAGCTGGTGTAGGCAGTACTAAGAGAGAAAACATAGAAAGTGGGATTCTCCTAAAGCCATAAGAAAAGACCTGAAATCTGAGCAGAGCAGCCCTATTACTTGCAGTAGCAAGAAAAGATTAGAAGCAACGTGGCACCTTGCAGGCTTGCAGTATGAGAATTTTCAAAGGTATGCGCTGCATCATTAAAACAAAAACAAAAATTCCTCTGCGTTAATCTGCTGTCCTCTCTAGCCTTCCTCTCTTTAGGGATGCTACCATATGCCACTTCTACAGATGATCTTCAATGGGGGGGGAGCATGATGGAAGAGGAGGAGGGGATGGGCATTCATTTTACAAAAAAGTTTATTCTTTAAACAAAAACTATGCTATAACATAGGCAGGCATAAGATAAAAGTGCAATACATTATTCCCACTTAAACTGAAACTGCAGCTGTTGCTTAGAAACTATATTCTTGGCCCTTCTCTGCTTCACTGGAAAGCCAGCATGACTGGCAACTGCCTAAAACCTGGAGGGGCTCAGCTTAAATGCCAACAAAGCCACACATACACACACACTCTGTCTATTCTACCTCAGTCATTGTAGAGATAAAAGAGGGTAAACAGTGAGTTCAGTTCCTTGTAGAGAAGGTGGTGGGTGCTCATCTCAAGAAATATTACAAACAGTGAAAATAATAAAATACATAAACCTCAAATAGATGAAAAGAACGCTGAAATAAATAATAGCGGGTAATCATATAGTCAAATGCTGCCCGCGCTGGACCTTGTGTACCCCTGAAGTAATACTTTCCTGATAGAAGTTCAACAGGTGCAACCTACATCCATTCCGAATACACTGCTTTAGTTTGTTAAATGATTTGTTAACAGGCCTGTCTTGTTCGGAAAATAAAAGGCGGAACTAACTCAGAAACACTTTCACCTGAATCAGAAAGCAAGGGCTAAACTTCTGGGGCTGGTTACGGCGCGCCCTTTCCCGCTCGGAGGATCAATGGCGACTTACCTGGGAATGTAGCCCGCCTCCTCCCCGAGCCGGAGCTCAAATTCCCGCCAGGCCTGGCTGGGACCCACCGCAGATCCCGCCGCTGCCACCCCGGCGAAGGCAGCAGACGCGTCGCCCCCCTCCTCGGGGAGCTCCCCGCGGTCGCTCCGCCGCCGCTGCGGTTGTGTGGCGCCGCGAAACCCGCGGACGAACTCGTGGAAGGTGATGGCTCCGTCGCGGTCGGTGTCCAGGCGCTGAAAGATCGCCTCGGCCTCCACCGGCCGGACCCGCAACTCTGCGCAGAGCGAGCCGAAGTCGTCGCGCTCGATCCGGCCGGAGCCGTTCACGTCGCAGGCCAGGAAGAGCGAGCGGAGCCGGCCAGCCTCGTCCAAGTCCACCTGCTCCCCGTCAGAGGAGCCCATCACACGGCGAGGGAGGCGGCGGGCTCGCGGAGACACCTCGACGGCTCGAAGCAGCCGGGAACCCGATCCGTGAAGAAAAGGCGCCCAGGCACCCGGCGGCCGCGCCGAACCCAACTCCCGCGCCCAAGTCGCTGCTTTTGCTGCCGGCCGCCTTCCAGGCCGCCCTTTCTCCGCTCCACCTCCCGAGCAGGAAAGTTCTTCCAAGAGTTTCGCCGAGCCCCCGCCCTCTCTCCCACCCAATCTGGAGGTGCTTTGAGAGCGCCCGCGCGGCGCGGACGCCCTGCGGCCTGCCAGACGTGTAGAAACGAGACGGACGGGGCTGGTCCGCCGCAGGTGTGAATTCCACTTCTGACGACACTTTCTCCGCGGCGCAGGTTTCTTTTACGGCCCGCCAAAAACGCTGCATCCTGGAAAGGGACGGCTTGGCGGGGTAGTCAAGGGTGACGACGGTAATTGGCTAGGCGCCAGATGAATGGTTTGCCCCGTGTCGAATTGAGCCTTTGCTAAAACCAACCCAGTGTGGCGTAGCAGGGAAACAGGCAGCTGCCTTTCGGCGCCTCGGACGGTCTCTCCGCGGCCCGTGGTTTCCTTAATCCATTAGGCTGCAAGCCTAAACGCGCCCCTTAGGGAAAGATGTTCCACTGGACGCAGTTTTCGTCTAAGTAAGCGTGCGGAACCTTGCATTGTTAGTTGAAGGCGTCAAGGTATGAATGGGGAACCTAGGGATTCAACTACCACCTTTCCTCTGATACTCAACGTAAATTTTCCCGGAAGCTAACAGTCAAGAAATAGGCTTCACCTTCTCATTCCCAGCCAGGTTTCTCTTGGCAAGTACAAGTTCGAGCCACTTAAAATATCTACTGTTCTGCGGCTTCCTGCCCAGTCCTCCCAGGAAAAACTCACTGGTGAAAATACTTTGTAGCTGTTCTCAGGCTCTTTCCCATCAGGCTGCCATTTTAATGCTCCCCTACCTGAGAGGAGTCTCATTCCTCACTAGGGGACTTCTCCCCAAGCAAATATTCTGTACATAGGACTGTGTTGTAAAGGAAACCCCATTATTATCTCACCTTTGCATGTATACTCTTGTCTTTGACAACCAAAATGGCAGACCCACTCTTTGTGACGTGGGAGGATGGACTTTGTTTTTGAAAAGAAAACTTTTGATGAAACATTTTTGAGCCACACATTCAACACTCATTGATGAGACATAATTTTACAAGTTTTACAATACATTTATTTAATTTGGTTATGATTTTCTGGTTTATGCATTCAGTCAAAAAACATATCCCTACCCCAATTGTGAGCTTACAAGTTAAATTTTGACAGTTCATTAAATACAATTCAGTGTCATTCTAAGGTGTGGAACCCAGTCTTATGTATACTGGGGGTTCGGGACAATCTCACTGAACTGAGGTTGCAGTCTTGAGGACACTTAATTGGGGAGTAGGACCAGCTGAGCTGAAGGAAACTTACTTTACATGGAGCTTACTGTCACCTAAGCAAGTATGCATAAGACCGATAATTCTAAATGTGTTTATATGGTCTCAAGTCAGGATTAAGCTAAACCGTATTAGTTTAGATACAGCAGTAAAAGTGCACAGAGCCCAGTCCTGGTCAAGATCAGCTTCCTCAACCTACTTGCTTTACAAAATTCATGCTTCACATGTCAATTACTCGTAATATTCTTCCTTGCATCTCCACTTCAACCTATATTTTAAAGATTAAAATTATGGTGTTTACTTAAATACTTCCATATATCATGTGGAACAGAATAAGATTCTTGTAAACACATCTGCAACATCAGTTAACAATATCCAATACATTTATATCTCTTACCACGACAGTTATTTGTATCACTTACATTACAAGCTGAATGAAAATTACAGACCAACTGGATAACAGCATTCAGTTTAAAAACAGCCCTCTTCAGTTCTGTATTAGGTAGTAACATTTGCAAATAATTTTCAAACTAAAAAATATTCTTGGTATCATTTCTGCTCCATTCTTGTTAACTAACAGTTGCTTATAAATTCTTAAGCAGATGTCTTTCCTGTGATGCTACAGCTTGAAAACCTTTGGCTGAGTCAATCAGGAATCAAATCTAAAATCTTTTAGTGGGTTGAATCCTTGACCTATACTGTACTCTAAAAATACAGAGGTAGTATTTGGCGGTGACTTTATCATCATCATCATCTTCCAGATAATGCACGGGGTTCACAAGAAGTGTACTTAAAATCCATTCTCTCTGCTCAAGATGTTTACAAGATTCAGGAAGTAGTGGCACTACAAATTGAACCATCTGACCTTTTTGTTTGCAGAACAGTAAACTCAAAATAGATCACCTAGGACTTCAAAAAAGGAAGTGGCATTTACTTGTAACACTGGTTTTGTGAGGTTGAGATTCATTAAGAGTAACTAGACAAAATGTTCTCTTGCCAAACTTGTTTCTGGACATAATTCTGTTTAGCCATACTTTGTCAAAAGTTATTTAAGATTATGGCACCTGCATATCACAATGAAATAATCATTTACCTTTAAAGACTAGTTATTTTTTAAAAAATATCCATTGCACTAAGATTGTAGCGAAACTTACTGATACATTTATCTCAAATAACAACCTGCTCAGATTCTTAATATTTCCCAATTCATAATACAAGTAGTCCTAGCTTAATGTTCATTTGTTCAGCAACCATTTAAAGTTATAACAGCACTGAAAAAATGGATTTGCGACTGGTCCTCGAAATTACAACTATTGCAGTGCCCCCACAGTCATGTGATAAAAATTTGAGTCTGCTCACAATTCATGACCACCACCACCCTGCCGACCTTCATAGTCATCTTCGCCTGTCTTCCTTCCACTGGGCTCACCACCAGTGGGGAGGTGCTGTGGAAACATCCCGCAGGCCAGTGATGTCATACCAGGGTATGAAGCCCATTCTAGGAGGTGTGGGTCTTGCAAGACTGCTCCTGTGGCAGAGGAGTCATGGACAAGATGGTCATGGGCGAGTGATGCAGGAACTTCTCATTTGGTAAGCTCCCAATGGGATGTGGGAGAAGGTGGGATCTTAAGCAGGCCCTTCTTACTGCCCCACAGCTTAGGGACAGCTTGCCGTGCTGTAGCTCAGGGGCTGCTTAGGGGGCTGCAAGAAGCCCCCGAGCCACAGCATAGCAAGCAGCTCCAGAACTCTGGTGTACCACAGTAATGGGGATTCTTGGTGCACCACGGCAACAGGGCTGCTTGCCACACCACGGGGCTTGAGGCAGCACTCCTCAGTGGTGGCAAGCCTAGCAGAGGGAAGAACGACACAACGATTGCACCAAGGACAGGGAGGAAGGTCTGCTGTGGGGGGGGGGGGGCAACGGAATACAGCCTCTTCATGCTATGCAGGGTGGCCAAAAGGGCTGAGATGGGGGAGAGATAGGTGGGTAGGGGGAATTGAAGGGGAGGTAGTCCCCTGCCTTGGAAGAACTGAGGCTCGGGGCTGGGAGGGATCAAGCTAGGAACGGCTTGGATCGAGGTGGGTCTTCACTTAATGACCCACAGGGTTTAATGACAACAGGGACTGCCAGAAATGCCATCATTAAGTGGGGCGGTCACATGATGTTTCTCTTAACGACTGCTTCGCTTAGTGATAGAGTTGCCGGTCGCAATTAGGGTTGTTAAGTAAGGACTACCTATACAATGAAATGGAAATAAAGAGGACACAACAAAGAAATGGTAATATATAAAGACAACTTATATTGAGCTGAATCCTATTAGATAAATGCTGAATTAGTACCACGAGGGAATAGATTCAAATTCTGCTTCTATGGTTTAGACCCCTAATGTCTGAAAGAGTATTTTACTATATCAAGGGCCACATTTCCAAAGAACAGTAACTAAGGCCAGCACAAAAACTCCATTTGATTTCATGGTATTAAATTGTAATTAAATTTATTTAAATGATAGTTTTCTAGTCAAGTATTTAATATAGAAATATTACAATTTGGTAGCATTTGAATAGTGCAAAACAGTGATGGAGGCCTTTAGGTTCTCCATCTCTGTTTTGCACTATTATTGACTGTACTACCAATCCAAGCAAGTAGTAATAAAAACAACTTTTAAGTTGTTTTTTGAGGATGCCAATTATATCCATTAAGATTCAAATGTCATGTTTCACAGGAAAGGAAAGGAGAATGCTACAGATTGGGATTCCAAATATGTAGATGAGACAAGAAATCAGTCATTTCAACTCAGACACAATTTATCTATACTAGCAGTAAGTAGGGGGGACGCGGTGGCGCAGCGGCTTAATGACGCTGAAAGTGCCGGCCAGAAATGGCTGAAAGCTTCAGCGGTTCGAGTCCAGCCTCGCGTTAACAAGGTGAGCTCTTGTTTCTATACCCGCAGCTTCTGCCAACTCAGCAGATCGAAAACATACGTGAGTAGATAAATGAGGACTCTCACTCCGGCGGGAGGAAAAATGCTGGCAGCGGCTCAACAGAGAGACGGGACAGTTGCCGGTAAAAAGCGCGAAACCGCGCTCGTCCGAAAAAGGGGCGCGAAGCAACGGAAATCCCGCCTCCTGTGCTGCCAGCTGGGCTGACGCTCTAGGAATTAGGCTCTGGCAAAGTCTAATTCCGAAACTAGAAAGATGCAATTGCCTTGAAAACCGCTAGGGGGCGGTCACTGCAGGGTCAGTAATGACTGTTAAGCAGATAAAAAAAAAAAAAAAAAAGCAGTAAGTAACTTTTTTTTTTTTTGGCTGTAAGGTACATTTGAATTTTGCTAGCACCTTTAGCCACCCAGGATGTTCTTTGCTATGGCAGCTGACAGTTATGTAAAACAGCTATCACTCTATGAACAAAATGATCAGAAAACTCTGGGACATTGTTTTCTTGTGGATCATGCTGATCTGGGAGCCACAGTCCACACCCAGAATAACAGATCGGCAAGGTCTGGAGGAGGAACACTAGAATTATTCCAAAGTGAACCTCCAAAAAACCCACCAATCAGCATGATCTGGAAGAGTAATGGAACATTTCGCTCCCAAGATGGTACATTTGCACTTTCCTATTTTTTTTTATTCCAAGCACTGCATTGCAACCTTTCATTATTTTTGTTTTCCTGTTGGTCTTACATAGATCCAGAAGAATAGCTGTAAATAAAAATTATCCCAGATTTCCATTTAATTTTTAATTAAAATAACATATTTTAAAATAGTGTCAGGTGAGCACAAGCTTGATGAGTACCAAGGATGATGTCCACAGGCACATGGGATTCTGTTGTCTCCTCCTAATCTAAGCAGCATAGATCTGGGGTACGTTACAGCAGAGAAAGAAGTTATATCATTCAGGAAGGAAGGCACTACTCAAATTACAATTTTTGATATTGGAATCCTAGAATCAGAACATTTTTTTTAATTTATTGGATTTCTCCCCCGCCCATCTGCCCCACAATATGGGACTCTGGGCGGACATTAGAGCTGGAAGGGAGCGTAGAGGTAATAATTATCCAATTTTCTATTAACAAAAGTAATATCACAGTGGCAGCATTCCTGGCAGATGATTCTCCAAGCTCTGCTTGAATATCACTTGCACAAAGCCCATTGCTCCCAAGACATTTCCATTTCACTGCTCTTCACTTTTTAACTTTAAAAAAAATGCAGTGTTCTGGTAATGTTCTACTCAATTCTGCTTCCTTTTCATATCCTGGTTCTATTCATGCCCTCTGAAACAATAAAAGACACAGTTTTGCCATTTTTTTACCATGGCTATTGTCTGTATATTTGAAGAGAGATATTCTGTCTCTCTTAATTATGTATTCCTAGGCAAAAATATAAGCATCTGCTTAAGAATTTTTAATCGGTTTCCAGAATTTTTATTGATTATTTATAAGGACTTGGTTTTCAAAATCATGATTATGG
Organism: Liasis olivaceus; assembly: GCA_030867105.1. Classification (NCBI taxonomy): domain Eukaryota; kingdom Metazoa; phylum Chordata; class Lepidosauria; order Squamata; family Pythonidae; genus Liasis; species Liasis olivaceus. The sequence continues at coordinate 198,333,050 of CM061348.1, forward strand.
TATGATGATTAATTTAGGTAAATGTGTTTGTTACACACCATTTTGGAAAGGCTTGGGTTTCAAAGAGGATTAAGAAACATCTCATGGAGATACTAAATCAACTTTATGAAGGGACTTAGACGATTTTGTTCTGAGGTAAGTAATATTCAGAGCAGAGATGGCTTCTGAGATATTCAAGGTAGCTGGACTGGGCTTCATAGTAGGACCCAGGAAATTGGGGGTTATCTAATAGCAAGACTTTGCATCCACTTTTGACACACAATGTGCCTACATTATTTGGAAATGCTATGACTAAAGGTTATTAGTACACTCTTATCAAACATTTGCATTTGACTCCCAGGAGAAATGCAACATTGTGTGAAGGGTGATATTTATCTTGCCATAATGTTCAAGCTCTTTTCTTTGACTCTCTTCTTAAGATCAAATATGGTGTCATTTAGTGCTGTCACAGAAGATGCAGCTTACAAAACAGATGGTACTTGATGTATTATTCAGGCAGCCAGTTTCCACCTATGTAGGACTGGCATCAGTGTAGCAGCCAGGGAGACAACCCATGCTATTCAAGCAATTGGCAGAAAAAGCACACAACAAAAGATGATTTATTTTATGAGCCATAGTGCAAGCAGTGAAGGCAAAGCTCTCAGCATAAAAAAGCAAAATAAGGTTTTGTTCCAAAATATATTACGTAGGTATTGGTTTAAAAAGAGATATCAGTCTGAATGCAGCTCTAATTTAAACGTCCAAAATCTGGAGTGGTTAGATCTTCTGAGAACATAGTGTCATTTAAATTTGGTGATGGTGTTATATAACCAACAAAACTGTTACATTTCTGTACCAGTTCTTTTTAATTCTGTTTCACTGTTAAATACCAGCTCACTTTACACATATAAGCAGTTTTAGCACCTTAAAGATGTTATCAGAAACCAAAATATTTAATAGTGTAGTGATGTTGAAATATCTAATACAATAATATTTATTTGTCCAATACTTGCTTGTGAGGTTGAACTTCTCTTTTCCTTCTCAAAAAGAGAGAGCTACAAAATTCTATATTCTCCTACAGACCAATGGATTGCTTTCTCCAGCTCTTTAGGTTCCATTGAAATAGATAAATGTAATAATTTTAAAACAAGCATTTATTTAGAAAAGTTCTTAACTTTGTTTGGTTTGGACCAGTTATTCCTACTTTCCAGCCTTGGAAAGCTAGACATGAAATTATCCAGCAGTTCTATTTCAACACCAATAACTAGGTTTGGATACTGAGTTTGGAAGTAAGGAAAGTTTGTGCCTGAGCTAAATAAGTGGACAAGTTTGAATAGGTATATATAACTCATTTTTCATATACATTGTCATTCCTTCTAAATGTCTTATGTTTTAACATAATTTGAAAATATCTTTTGAAAACAGCTCTAACAAGATTTTCTTCATTTTGACTATTCCACAGATGACAGAGAAAGTAACACAAATAGGAAGTATCTGAGAAAGGTAAGTTTCTGCATTTTGGCCACATAAAAAAAATCTTAGTCAAACTCTGAAGTATTCATTAGGCAATTGCTGAAAGATTTGACAGAGTGCTCACTCAGATAACAACTTCACAGTTTCATGGCAGGTCATGAAATATTTTAACAGTTTTATTAACTTTTTTAATGGATTCCAAATCAGGTATAAAGCGGCAACCATATAAATGAAGCATTCTCAATCTGTTGGAATGAAAATAGAACATCAGTAAAATAATAGATTTGCAATTGCCACATTATCGGACAATCACAATTAGAGCCCTGAAACTCAGTTGCTTTTTTATAATAATACAGGTGTTTCTTTACTGTAAAATATATTGCAGAGAATATGAGTACTGCAACATACATAATTTGTACTGCTAGATCTCCTCTATACAGATAGATATTCTTATAGTGTTTATTTAAACGACTTCAAATGTGGAGCACTACAAATGGGAGACACTGGACATGTTTCTACAATTAAACTGAACCTACAGTTTTAATTTTGCCCTTATTCCTAGCAAACAGCAACATGACATAAAGAATGAAGAGTCAAGTTAGCATTACAGTGTCTCTAAAGAATGTATTAAACAAGGAAGTTTTAAGTGGAGTCATTCATTTGAAAAGAGAAGGTTATTTGACTAAAACTACAAAATAAACAATAGAAGACACTGGACGCAAAGTGCTCACCCCATACTTGATGCACATACACTAATCACATCTGAGCATACACCAATTCTTAATGCAAGTGTGTAAGCACAGATAATTGTTTTGGATCTTGTCTTGCTAAAATTAAGCTCTGTAGCTTAAACAAGGCTTAACATTAATAATGTCTTCAATCAAATCATTTGCAAAAAAATCCCAACAACTCAAATCTACCTTTACAAATATCCTAAAGTTACAAGAGTTGAGCAGTCCAATTTTTATGCTTAGCCAGTACATTATACAGATCACAAACTCCTTCCTACCCTTAATTACAGGTTTTACCAATCTGGCTACCTTCCTGATATATAGACCAGTTCCTAGAATTATCAGCAATGGGGAATGAAATTTCTCAACGTGTGAAACCATAGAATATCCCTGGCATTATTTCTATTGCCCTTTTCCTTTATTAGCATAAATATTTGCTTTATTCCCTACTGTATTTCTCACATCAACAAGCTTATGTTAATAAATACTGGTTGTTCCCATCCATCTATTTCAACAATATTTTATAAATGAATCGATTACAGTTAGATTTCTCATCAGTTCTCAAGCCCTGATATGCAGCAATAAAATCACCATCTTAGACTTAATAACAAAAGAATCATAACCACACCATCTGTATATTAATTCATCATAACTTCAGCTATAAAAATATGGGGCTCTAGTTAGGGTTTATTTTATTTTAATCCATTCAATCATGTCTGATTCTCGGAGACTGCCTGAACAAGTCCTGCAGTTTTCTTGACAAGGTTTTTCAGAAGTGGTTTGCCACTGCCTCCTTCCTAGGGCTGAGAAAGTGACTGGCCCAAGTTCACCCAGCTGGCTTTGTGCCTAGGTGGGACTAGAACCCATGGTCTCCCGGTTTCTAGTCTGATGCCTTAACCATTACACCAAACTAGCTCCTAGTTAGTACTGTTTACCTAACACATTTAGGCTGTCTGTAAGTACAAATTTTTTCTCTCATGGTGTCGGTTTGCTAAGGAGAAAGGTCCATACACTGAGTAAATGCTTGAACAGGGAGCAGGCTCCATTCTCTGTTAGAAATATTGTTTAATTTTTTCTAAAGCTAACAGGAAGTTTCTGTGAAATAAAAGTCCGAGTCCCAAGAAAAATCTTTATTTTCAAGAATCCTTGAGCCCCATATATATTCAGAATGATACAAATGACAGGGTACATTTGAAAGTGTGCCCATCTATCTAGGAAAAGAAAAAGGAAAGGGGGTGAGGAGATAGACAACATTCTGGGATCTTTGATGGGGTAGTGAGTGGCAAGCTCACAAGTATAAATTCTGGTAAATGAGTATTTTGTGACTGGTCCTGCTCACTATGTCAAGCATTTAGTGAGAAATGTCCAAAACAAGGACTCCAAGTTCCAGGTGTGCCCAATGGCTCCCAAAGGCTAGGAATCTCTGATTTAGCTATTTAATACAGGTGGGCATGCAATAAAATATAGTGTGGAGCACTCCTGTTAAGTGGTCCAGTGCCTCTTCCCGCACTTTTCCTAGATATTCCAGTCCATTGCCCCTCTATTTCTAATCTTGATTAGGCTTGTCATTTTTAATTTGCTTTGTTCTCTCATTAGGCTTTCTTTTTTTTAAAAAAAGTTTATAGTTAAAAAAGAAATAAGTTCCTATTAACCTGCTACTATATCTCACCCTTGTGTGTGGATGTCATTTATTTCTAAAGAGGCATTGGTCTTACTCTTGAACATCAGAAAAATATGTTTGACCATGAATTTGTCTAAACCCTTATTCAAACCATTAAAATTAATGACATTATCACACATTGAAGTAGCACATTTCATTAATTATGGGCTCACTAAAAACTACTTTGTCCTTTGAATGTGCTAATATTAGGGAAGACAGGGATCTTATTCTTTATTTCCATACTATGCATAGTATAATAAATCTTGGTCATATCCTTGGCAATTTCTTTTTTATTATTTTAAACATCTCAAATACTAAGGACTAAGTGACAACATTTATAAACCCTAAGTTTCCTGACATTATAGCCAATAGTCCATAATATCTGGAGGGCACCAGGATATCTCTCCTTGCAACTTGATTTCAATAGTTAAAACAAGCCCAACCTTCTTATTAACAAGTCACTGAAATTAAATGATCTGAATTTTATATAGAATTTAGCATCACAGTTTAAATTACACTCACCTTTTGCAGTTTTTACATAGTTTTGCAACTGCATCTAAAGAGATATTCCTGCAGAAACTAAGCTTCAGACATTCTAGGGTACTAAAGCAGAAATTAGCCAACAAACAAACCCTGAAATTCAAGAACAAGTTACATTATGCTTTTACTATAAGATTTGAAAAGGAGATCATTAGTCAACTATATTGGATACATTGTTTGTACAATATTGGATGGATCTGTATCCTTAATCATAAATAATTGCAATGGCATGGTAAAGAGAACAGTCTTGTTTTCTCTAATTATTTCATGTTCCAGTGTGTTTGGTTAGCTTTGATGACTGTCATTTTATATACAACTTTCATCTGTATTAGACTACAAGTAAGCTGGGATGAGACAGTTATAAATTGCTTCAGGATCATTAGAAGGCCGGGTTAGAAACCTTTTATGGCGATCTTCTCATAGGCTTCTCTCTAGAAGACACTAGTGAATTAAGATGATAGAAGAAGAGCTCTGCTACCTGGGTGATCCTGCGGCCCTGCATCTTATTTCTTCTTCTACTTCCTCGGCACTTCATTGCAACTCTGGATCCCAGAACAGATCAAAAAGTAATGTTGTTAGCCAATCCCTCTCACTTTTGTTCCTACCCATTGAAAGCAGCTGAGAAAGGGGCTTCTATAAGCCAATCTCTGCATTACTATTGATAGGTGTGATGGCTGGTCATTGAAGAAGTAAAATACTCTTTCATCCACCATCACAAGCCAGCAAAATAAGCAGAAGGCCTTTTACCCCTGTTGGTTGGACACAGTGATGCTGCAGAAGAGATTCTCTATCCTAAATAAGCTTTGCCTATGATGTGGCTGTTGTGAGCAGTACAGAAGGAGTAAGATGATATTCTGAGAGCACTATAGCTGTCTCTCACACACTTTCTCATTGTATCCCTGGACACTGAACACAGTAACAGAGTAAATGTAATGTTAAGTGGTCATCATTGCCATCTTGTCTTCCAATTCTGTTCCTTTATCTTTAAAGGTAATATGTGGAGGAAAACCCCTTAATTTATAATACTTTATCTGTTAAGTCAGAAAAAGTCCTTTTATTTTATACGTACCATTCTACCTTTAAAAGGTATATGGGCATTTAAAAAGGTGAGCATTCTTTTAAGTAATAGAAATCTCATATATATTAACATTTGCAGAAAGATACCATTTTTTTTACCATGTAAGGTTGTGTCAGCTTCTGTTTACTTAAGGATTCATTGAAATATAGTTGGGCCAAAGAGTTGGAATGGGGGCTAAATTTTACATACAACTGTTTTTATATAACTCTATTGTGGACAGGAAAAAGAATGTGCCTGGACTCTGCCCATACACTTAAATTCATGCAACGGTATCATTGAGTGAAATTTACCATTGACTGATGTAGTATTCTTAGCAGTAGGAATAGTTAAAAGATAATTCATCATAATGTTATGATCTCCCAAATCTGTATATCAACCAACTCTGGCACTTTTCAGAATTTTAAATCAATGTATTTTAAGAAAAAAGTGCATATATTAGATGAAAACTTTTAGAAAAAATGTGTTTTAGGAAAATGCGTGCAAAACGTCTGCATGTAGGTAAATGGATACAAAAATGTCCATATCAGAAGTATGCAGTATACTATATTGTGTGTGAATTTTCTTACAGACTTTTTACCAAATTCACAAACAGATACCAGTCAAAACTTGCCACTGACAAAACAAGAAAGTGAGCAAAGCTAATTTGAAGTTCAGAATATTTGGGAACACCATATTCCCTACCCCTGGTCTAAATGGTCATGGAATCACTTACATATGAGCTTCATCATGGCAAATGATGAATGTATATGAGAATAAATTCTGAAAACTTTTCAAAGTGTGTTCCACTGACAGCCAGAAGAAGCACAGGGTAATACAAAGATCATCAAAGCTACTATAATAATTTATACAACACTGTGCTACAATCTACATCATTGCAATAAGGACATCTAGTGCAGTGGCATTTAAATAGGTCATAGGAGAAAATTAGTCATATAAGAAGAAGCTGGAAATAACAAAAGATAAGTCAAACCAATCATATAAAGCTCAGTTCAGCAATACAGGAATGTGTTTAAGGAACCTGAGAATCACAATTATGGCAATGTTACCATAGCTACCTAGAATACAGAGCTTAATGTTTTACAACTCAGGAAGGGAAATTGAAAATGTACTGGAAAAAGCTCTTTGGTCTACTCTCCACTCTGTATCTTAATTAATAGACCCTCAGTTTCTGAAAAGATCCACTGATGTTGAAATTCATTATACATATCGGCAAACTAGAGCTTTGTAGCTGCTGATGCACACTGTCCAACTGTGGAATGGGGAAAAACACCTTCCTTTCAAATGCAGATAACTCACTAATTAAAAATATTCTACCTGCTTTTCAAAAGGCACATGAAAGGCTGTGTCAGTTGCTCAGGGGTTCACTCTCTGAAACTAACCCTAAGGCCATGGAATTCCAGTTTTGCCTGAAAACCAGCAGACAAAAGACTTGCCTTTTTAATCACCTAGGAACTGAATTACGACCCACAAGTCTTTTAAAAACCAACATTTACTTGAATGAATCTAGTAATAGCACTTTTTATAGATTAACTGGCACTACAGGTCAATTCAACTCTATATGACTCAAGTAATTTTTCTGCCCAGCTTGTACTACACAGGCAGTCCTTGACTTACGATGGCAATTGGGATCACAATTTCTGCCACTAAGTGATTGTAAAGCGCAACCACATTACTTAGCAATGGCAGTCCCTGCAATCCCAGTTGCCATCGTTTACTGAATTCCATGGTTGTTAGGCAAGGCAACTTCCTGCAGCTTCCCACAACCAAAGTCATTGGGGAAGCTGGCAGAAAGTTGCAAGTCCCAGGCCGGCAGGCAGCTAAGTGGCTGCTGCTGGGTGGGCGGGGAGCAAGGGGGTGCGCGGGGTGTGGGGGAGGGTCAGGAAGGATGTGCAAGATGCATGAGTGGCTGGTACAGCACAAGCACAGAGGGGCTGTGGAGGGTGCGCAGGTGGGGGAGACTTACCCCAGAGACTTGCAACCTTCCTTGCTGGCTTCCCCATTGACTTTCTGGGGAAGCCAGCAGAGAAGGTTGCAAATGGTGATCACGTGATCATGGGGCGCTGCAACTAGTCATAATGCAAACCAGTTGCCAAGTACCGACATCATAATCACATGACAGCAGGGGTACTGGGACATCCGGAACTCCAAGGACCGGTAGTAACCACCATTCATTCAGTGCTGTTGCTGAACAGATGGTTGTAGGTCAAGGACTACCTGTATTCATGACAAAGTTTTCCAAGTTTCCTATCAAATTTCTGTGAATAGGACTACCTCCGTAAATTGCACAGAGGTATTACGTGGTCAGAAGTTCAGGTCAAGAAAGGAACATTAATAGTTTGAGAAATTCTGATTATGTGTTTCCATAGCAACTAATTGGATAGTGTCTAAGAGTCCTCTGAATGGGGCAAAAGGAGTCAAGCATACACATCCGCATTATTTAATATTCCGTAATTTTATTCAGTTTAAGCTTATATCTAAATGCAGTGCAAAACCTATTTTTCTAAGAATAATGCTAGGTAAGACTCTTGTATAGAGGGAAAAAATAAAAGGCTCTAATTCTGAGGGAGAGAAAAGCAGAGTGCAGAACACAGACTCTATAAGCTAAAAGTATTTTGCCCTGCTGACTTTTCTTCATAGACTTTTGATATTGAGCAACAGATTTAGCTATCTTTGGGAATGAGTGGTCTGTTGTCATTCACAGGCAATCTGTATATTTCTAAATAAATTAATTACAGAACACAATTAGCCCCAAGTAACTTGCTTCCAAAGGATATTAAACTGAGATAAGCATTGCACATCCAAATTTTTCACCACTGGGAAAGTGGGATCAAAACATGGCTGAATATGCCTCTGACTTGTTAATAAGCCATTAGCTTCTTTTCTGTGTGAAGTTTTTTCTAAATCTCTCTCTCTTGGGTTGGTGTAGTGGTTAAGGTGCTGGTCTAGAAACCAGGAGACTGTGACTTTGGCATGAAAGCCGGCTGGGTGACTTTGGGCCAGTTACTCTCTCTCAGCGAAACCCAAGTCACAGGGTTGTTGTGAGGAAAATAGAAGGCAGGAGTGTTAAGTATGTTCACTGCCTTGAGTTGACCATCCATCCATCCATCCATCCATCTGGGATAAAAATCTAATATATAATAATAATAATAATAATATATAAATGCATTTGTTGCCCTAACAACTCACACTGATACTAATTCTGTCTCCTCTTTAGGATACTTAGGATTTGCTACAGCTACACTACAGTTCTTCGGTCAGAGAGCTAAAGCTGCTTCAGAAGAAAGTTGGTAGAAGCTCACTTTGCCACACAAGGAACTCCAAGACATACTAATTTGAAATTCAAATACAATGACACTTTGTAGACGCTCATGCTCAATTCTTGATATATGGAGGTTCACAATTCACTCCTCTGTTTTGCACATTTATAGTAAGACACATTTGGATCACAGTTTTTAATCAATCGTAGGATTATGTCACTGCACTGACAATATAGTTAATATTAAATAGAGCTTTAAGATCAGACTTAAATTTTTTTGCCTATTTATTTAAAAAATCATGCAAAATTTCACCAAACATCTTACCCTCTTTTGCTTGTTGCTGTGGAACTCAAATCAAGGTAAGAAAGTTTATGGCAATTCCCTGCCAAAGCTTGAACCCCAATATCAGTCACATCTTTACATCCATTAACATCAAGGTACCTGTAAAGATTCAAAAGGCAGTAACCTGACACAGAAACTGGCTCACTACTTTATGTAGATTGGGGGAAAAATATTTGAAACGGACATGGTGTCTCCAGTTTGTACATGACAAATGATTACGATCCCATCTCCTAACAGAGTATAACCAGCAAATAAACATTTAGGATGCCATTGCATCTATTAGCCATTCTACTGCTTTTTTATTTAGCTTCCTAGCCTCCACGTTTAGAATGCTTTTAGTTTTCTATATTGATCCATCAGTGACTGAACAAGATTTACTATCTGCTATCATACCCAGGATGCCTTTGAACCATGGTGCTGGAGAAGACTCTTAAGAGTCCCCTGGACTGCTAGGAGGTCAAACCAGTCAATCTTAAAGGAAATCAACTCTGATTGCTCATTGGAAGGATTGATAATGAAGCTCAAGCTCAGATACTTTGGTCACCTAATGCGAAGAGAGGACTCTTTGGAAAAGACCCTGATGCTGGGAAAGATGGAAGGCAAAAGGAGAAGAGGACGGCAGAGGATGAGATGGCTAGATAGCATCACTGAAGCAATGAGCATGAAATTGAGCTAACTCAGGGAGGCAGTGAAAAATAGGAAGGCCTGGCGCAATATGGTTCATGGGGTCACGAAGAGTCGGGCACGACTTAACGACTGAACAACAACAAAATCATACCCAGGTAATTCCTGAGAAGAGTAACTAATCTGGTTCAGGACAATTCTTAACCCCTTCCTCTGGCCTGATTATCATCCTGAGTTGCAACCCAAAAGCCCAGACGGTAAGAAATAATCTCTACCTCTGTGTTTTTTTCTCTTCCTAAACATGATGGTATAAAAAAATAGCTTCATTTGCAATCTTTGTACAGAAATCTGTGAGTATTGCCTGTGATACAATAAAATCCTAGAGCTGCGTCTTCTAGGAAAGGTATGATTTTCAGTGGTATTACTGCTACATCCTACATCCATCAGTTAACTAATTGACCAATTAGGAGATAAACTATTGATAAGTATGGCTTGGCAGCATTTGAATTACTCTTTTTTTCAACAAAGTGGCAGAGATTTTGAGCAACATGGACAAAGTTTTCAGAGTTGTTCTGTTCATAATTTCCAGCCCTTTTTTTTCATTTTTTTTATTCCCTTGATTATCAATTTTATAATTGCTTAGATCCTTTAGTGCTATTGTATTCATTTGTACTTTTTATTAGTTTGCATAACAATATTTTAAAAACTGAAAAGAAAATACAGAAGCTTAGCTTCATATGCAATTCTTGTACAGAAATCTCTGGGTATTGCCATTGCCATTTATTATTGTTGGTTGCACAGTCAGCCAGATGTTTAGACTGGATTTGGCATTTTTATCCACCCAAGGACCTGGGATAGGCAGATGTTGTTTGATGTGAAATGTATTGTCGCAGGATGTAAGCTGTTCCATGTAAAGCTGCCTTTTGCAATTGACTTATGGTGATTTTGTCAGTGCCGATGGTCTTCAAGTGGTACTACAGATGTTTTGGGATTGCACCCAAGGCACCTATTACCATCTTTGCTTTCTTTTGCCACAGTCATTCTATTTCTATTTGCAGGTCTTTATATTTTGGGATTTTCTCCAATTCTTTCTCTTCTGTTCTGTTGCCTCCAGATATTGCAATGTCCAGACTTTTTTGTCTTTCTTATCAAAATTGTTAAGTCTGGGGTGTTGTTGTTATTTAATTTTAAATTTATTTACCATTTTTAGTGGTAAAATCCTACAGTTGTTCTAAAGCATCTTCAAAGAAATGTATAATTTTCAACTTTATTATTACTTCATGGTATGTTAACTGACCAACTAAAAGATAAAATATATTGAACAAGTCATCTTACCAAGACATTAAATAAATAAAACACTCAAATATTAGCATAAATGTTTTTTCTTCATGCTTTAAAGTCATTATTATGAGCCTAATCATGTAAGACTTTAATTAGCAAACAGCCAGAAGAATGTCAGCATTAATTTTATGCTACTTAAGGTATTAATGGAATCATTTAAGGAATGAGATCAATGGCTCCCCAAAATTCATTCTAGATATAACTATCAATCTTTCAGATTTTCAGATATACAGGATTTTTTTTTTAATCTGTACCTATGGTTCAAATAGTAATTTATGCATTCATACATATGCATTTCTTGTGCCTTAGTATTTACTACAGATCTTTTTAAATGGTGGAATGATTTCCTATTTACAGATTGGTGTGCCTGTATGGTGAGGAAGGAGGATTATGTTAATGCACAGATGACCACCTGAAGAAACAGTTAGACGTAAGCAACTTGTTTTTCATTGTAGTCTCTGTGTATCACATGTATAGATGATTATAAATCTTAATTCACCAGTTGTGGTAAAGTCTGCCAATGAAGATGAGTACTATCTGTCCAAATACAGTATCTAGTCTGACTTGAGTACAGGCAGTCCCCAGGTTAAGAACATCCGACTTACGGACAACTCATACTTACGAACTGCCTATTACTAAAAACGGTGGACAGCATTTTCCTTCCTCAAGCTGAACAAACTGCTGAAGCTGCACAATGTTTTCAATGAACCGCTGAAGCCACGTTTTTAATATACAGCCTGTTTTCAGTGGTTCATGAAAATATTGCGTGGCTTCAGCAGTTTGGTGGCTTGCAGAACACTGTCCGCCATTTTTAGCAATAGACAGCCCCGTTTATAAGTACAAGTTCCGACTTACATACAAATTCAAGTTAAAGAGAGACTTGGGAACAGATCTTGTTCTTAACCCGGGGATTGCCTGTATTCAGAAGGCAAGATTGAATAAACCTAATGGTTAAGGTGAAGTCTCAGCAATTATAAACATCAGTAATGATACATTCCCCAAACCAGCTGTTGACATGGCACTTGCTTTTATAGAATGGGATCACACTGAACTAGGTTCAACTTTGAAAATTCACAGACAAGGATAGCCTTGTCACCCTGTGGGCAGTCTTCTAAGAAGAAACTGGAAAAGCCTCTTTTGGGTTGTCCATAACACACAAGTAAATGCTGTTTTCATGAGCCCTATCCAGATAAAATGCCAAGGTTCTATGAATATCTACAAATTGGGATTCACATTCTAACACTGCTATTAAAGCAAAAGAAAAATGGCAGTATAATGTCCTGATTGATAAGAAAACGTAAAACTATTTATGGGAGAAAGTGAACATCTGGACACAATACCCCCTATTAATATGGAAAGTTACAAATGGTGTATCCACCCTAAGAACTGCTGAGTCATTTGCATATTACTTTGTAGTAAAAGCCAACCAGAAGGCCATTTCATGCTTAGAAGATTTAAGTCCTATGTAGCCAGAGGCTCAAAGGGCTGGACCACCAAGAAGAGAAAAGTTCTAAAATGCTCCATAGAGATATAGGCAACTTAGAAAAATAAAGATTAGTGAGTCCTTTGAACAAAATGCTTTGTGAGAGTTTGTGTGAAGGAATGGTTGGATGAAGGCCGCACTCAAGGAGATAAGCATTCCCTTAGCCCCCAACAGGAGCATGGGAATTTTAAGAAGATGAGACTGGCACCACCCTAAGGAATTCACAGTGTTTTGGCTTGCTGGCTTGGGAAATTAGATTCAGTCTGTTGAGGTGGAATCTAATAAACGCAACAGAACTGTATCTGCACTGTCTCGGGGAGTTCTTTGGGCTGAACCTGACAGTTTGTGATCATAATGAATGCTCAGCTGAAGCATGAGACATTGTGATAGCTGTAATGTAAGCACACAAAGAAGACATCAACCCTTTGGCACAGTGAAACAGTAGCAAATACACTCTAAAACCTGAGAATACTTGCTACTTTGCTTTATACAATTTACACATGGATGGCTTTTTTACCACCTGTAAGTCACTTATTGTTGGCTCATGCTGATTTAACATACTGATCTAACTGGTAGACAGCTCTGTGATTTACTGTGAAGAAGGATGGATTCAAGGAGAGATGATGAGTCAGGCAGTTTGAGTTGTTGAAGTAACTATGATATAATCAGGATGAGATTTGAACAGCTCTGATTAATATTGTGGCATCTCTTGTGATCACTGGAAACAGTGGAAATTCATATAGTATTCATCTGAATCAAAGAAAAAAGACGTTACTTAGAAAGCGCCCCCTAAACTTACCCTGGTGCCAAAAATGTAACAGTGGATGGTTCCTGCTGTTTGAAGAGAACTGTTGATGGCTCACCCCTGATAAAAGTTTTGGAATTGTAAAATAGAAGAAATAAAGCCTCTGAATCTATTCTTGTAAGGAAATCAATCCCTTGACCATGAGAAACTGCACTTAGATGTGGAGTGCCACAGATGGGAAGAGAAAAATGAAACATGTTAGAGATGATGGTGAAGATAACCTTTGACCCACTTAAAAAAAACCACCCAACAATCTGTTGTTATTAACTCCCACTCTGGGAAAGAAAGCCTAGACAGTTGATAAAATTTATGTTTTTAGTCTGGAGAAATACGATCCAGAGAAATATAATAAAAATGAATGTTCCTGGATGCTGACTACAAGGAACTGAGATAAATAATGTTTTGTTGTGTAGGCATGTGCAATGGAAATGAATCTTCTAGATCTGTCAAAATATATCTCAGCTCTGGACTGTTCCGATATGTCCGTGCAGGAAACCCAAACATGTGATACAGAAATTTTGTAATAAAGCACTGCTGAACAACATAGATAAAACCTGTGCTACTATGGAATCATTATTCATCAAAGCAAACAGAGGACAGATAACACTCTTGATGTCTTAAACTTGTACAACATTGGGAGTGGATCACACAATAGTGTGCTCCATTTCCCTCTCATATGTAATTTCTCCTTCCCAGCCTTGTGATAGCAAACCATGAGTAAGGCAACATTAAAAAAAGGCAAAATGTGCATTCTTTGGAGTAAATGCAGAAGAAGAAAGGTTCATGGCATGATTTGCACTGATGGCAAAAAAAACCATCAAGATACTGTACATAACCTTAGCGAAATAAAGAAAAACAACCACCTTTTTATCCAAAGCAAGATAACCATTATAATTTGGGGGGGAGGCAATAATCACAGAGATGGTACAGTTGTAGTGTTTCTTATCTCTTATTTGATTAATAAATACGAAATGAGTTTCAGAACAGGCTACCTGCTTTACCCATACTTCATTTATTGTATACGTGTTTCTTTGTTCCCTCTTCCAGTCTGAACTGTGATCAGTAGTAACCATAACTCTAAGACTACTTCAGCTTTAACTATAATTAAAATTTCCATTTCTTTATTTTTTTAAAAAATGTCAGAATGTTAAGACTCTAATGTACTTTTAAAATTTATTTTTTAAAATTATACATATTTGACAGGGTGATAAAAGTTTAAGTAATTGCTACAGAAACAGCATTTTTCAATACAGCTTCACATGCTTTTCATTTTATGCATTTGGAGACCACCTATCCTACATAAGCCACAAACAGCAAAAAGGCAAAAAAAATGTCAACATAATCCAGGATGTAACATCACTGAAAATAATTTAAATAATACCAAAATATATAAATAAATTCAAGAACAAATGCATTTCCAATAAATTATCTTACCTGATCATTGGCAAGTAAGTGCTAATTTCAATTAGACTGATGTCAGTTATGTGAGCACATGAACTGAGAACCAAACATTCCAGTTTAGGACACTTCATCAGAATACAATGTACTAGACGATCCCCCATCTGCAGCCCAGGACAAGAGAAAAGCAGGAAATAAGAAGGTATGGAGGAGTGTCTTTTAAAAATAGAACAGAGCTGTCCATTGCGAGTCAAGTTCCTTATTCCCAGTACAGTAAGGAAACTAGTTCCAGTATATCAAAACACTAAGTATTTATAGATTAATGTTCAATATATATTGGCAGACATTTTTCCCATAACTCTTTTGATAGTTTTATGTATAAAACCAGGGTTCTACTGTTCTGTGCTATATTTTATGGGGTAGAGGCAGGGATTACAAGGTTCTCCTAGGATACCAATTGCTGGCAGGTATTCTAGGGTTGCCCCTGATACTTGTAAAGCAAAAGGGAACCCAGATCCTCTTAGGGAAGCAGAGGGAATAAGAACATCCAACAGGTGACTGTGAAAAATAATCTAAGCATCTAGTAAGAGTTGTAAGTATCACCACCTATATTTGGAACTTTATTTCTTCTTGTTGGTTAAAACCACCAGGAAGGTGACCAGCACCTGGGCTTGGGCAGTGGTAAACTCTTCCCTGAGATGAAGTAGATTCTATCTGGATATTACATTTCTCCTCAAGAAGCCATCATTTGAACCAGAAGTGCTGGATAATTTTCAAACAATCTTCAATCTTCCTTTTTGGGGGATGGTTGTGAAGAAAGTGGTAGGCCTACAACTCCAGAGGTCCCTGGAGAAAGCAGAGTATCTGAACCCTTTGCAGTCAGGATTCAGGCCTGGGTACAGTGTTGAGACAGCACTGATTGCATTTGTTGCCTTTGGCAGGATCAGGACAGAAGGGGTATGACTCTCCTGATCTTACTTGATCTTTCAGCAGCTTTCAATTCCATTGATCATGGTATCCTTCTAAGCAGGATCTAAATGTTGAGAGTGGAGAGCACTAGATTACAGTGATTCTCTTTCTTTCTTTGGGGTCAGTTCCATTCAGTGTTGGTAGGGCAAAAGAGAACAAGCCTGAGACCCTTGCTTTGCAGGGTTCCTTAGGACTAGATGGTATCCCCATTTTTATTTAACATCTGCATGAGGACTCTGGGCAAGATCATCCCTATCAATATATGGATGACAAAGCTGTATATCTCAACCCTCGGCTAAACAGGTGATGTGGTTGGAGTCCTGTTCTGGAGCCTGGATTCTGTTAGTGTCTGATAGGAAGGAAAAGGCTCAGGCTCAACCCTAGCCAGACTGAGTGCCTGTGAATACAAGAAGCTCCCGATGCCAGTGATTTTCAACATTGGTTCTGGATGGGGTTGCACTACCTCAAACGGAACTTGTGTGTAATCTGAGGATCCTCCTGGACTCTTGGCTCTTCCTTGCCAAGTGCAAGTGACAGCCATGGCCAGGATACAGATACATCTGGTACACCACTATATTCTTTCCTGGATCAGGAGGCCTCGTGACCACTCATACCTTGGTCATCTCTCATTTGGATTATCACTCCTTGTGGGGTGCCAGACATCCAGAAGCTACAGCTCCTCCAGAATACAGCAGCACAAATCATTATGAGCATTCTGCAGTTCATCTATCTGACACCTGTTGTACTGGCTTTCAGCTGCAAATCCAGATCTTGGAAGTCACCTATTAAGCCTGGCATAACTTGGTCCTAAAGGACCACCTTGCTCCAATGTTTTTTGTCCATATAATGGCAGGTTGGCATGCTCTGGATCCAGCCTGTGTCCTAGCATCAGAAGAGGGGATGCCAAATTGAGGGAAATTGATTTAGAACTTTAAAAGGTTTTCATTAGCATATTTTAGTCAATAAGCCTATTGTGTAAAAGATCTTATAGGAGGCTCACCATGCACTCTAGGCCTGGGAGAAAAGTCATATTTTTAGTAACCTTTTAAATGAGAGTAGAATATGAGCCACAAGGATTTCTGTGGGGATTCTGTTCCAGAGGGCAGGTGATGACAGAGAAGGTCCACTTTCTGGGTCCCAACAGGTAACATTGTTTAATCAATGGGACCCAGAACATGCCAACAGGCAGACCAGAGATAGACAATCCCTCAGATGGTCAGGCTGGGTATAAGTGGTAACCAGCACCTTGAATTGCACCTAGAAGCTAAATGGCAACCAGTGCAGCTCACACAGCAAAGATGTTACATGGGCATACCATGGCATTCCCATTACTGCCTATGCCACTACATCCTGGACCAGCTGCAACTTCATCAAGGCAGCCCCATGTACAGCACATTGAAGCAGCTCATATGCCAGGTGACCAGGGCATGAATGACTGACTGGAGGGCCTTCCAGTCAAGGTATAGACACAAGTAGTATACAAGATGGACCTGTACAAAGGCCTTCTTAGCTGCAGCTGCCACCTGTTATTTCAGCAAGAGCTGCAACTCCAGGAAAACCCACAGATTGCACATCAGTCCTGAATGGGGATATGCTACCCTATCCAGGATTAAAGGTGGATATTCCCCAAGATTGGATGGCCTAAATACCCACAGGCACTCAGACTTGGTTAGGTTGAGTCTGTCTGTTCCTACCCATCCAGAACCTCACAGCCCCCAGATACTGGGACAAGACCTTGACAGCATCATTCAGTCAGCCTGGGGTTGAAATATATAGTTGGGTATCATCAGCATCCTGATGATATTTGACCCCAAATTGATGACTCAGGGGCCTCATTAGATGTTAAACAGGAGAGGCAAGGGTGTTGACCCCTGCAGTACCCCACGTCAGGGGCTTCAGGCTAGATCTCTCCCCCCAGGCAACACTGACTAGAACCCCTTAGAGAAAGCAGGAGAACCACAGCTGCATAGTGCTTCCCACTCCTTATCCTCAGAAGTGGCCCAGAAGGATACATTATCCCTGGTATTGAAAGCTGCTGAGAGATCAAGGAGAACCAGGATGGTTGCACTACCTCTAATCCTGCCTCTGCCAGATGTCATCGGCACGTATTCTGCCCTGGTCTGAAACCTAACTGAAAAGATTTTAGATAATCTGTTTCCTCCAGGGATTTCTCAAGCCCCAGTCCAGGCACCTTCTCAACAACCTTCCCTAAAAAGGGAAGATTGGAGACTGGGCAATAATTGCCCAGGACTGTAGGGTCCAGCAATGACTTAATTTCAGTGACTGAATTATAACCTATTTATATAGAATTTGTAGCCATTTTTCATAATATTTTGTGGGTTTTATTCACTTCAGTATTTAATTTCCAAACTTATATCTAGAAGATTGATTTGTTTTTTTAAAAGGTAACATAGCATCTCAAGAACTGTGTTTTTCCATACAGAAAAGCCTGTAAAACCTTTAATGATTCACACATATATACAATATGATAAATTCCACACTAGCAAAAAAGATAAGAAACAAAGGGAAATGGGTAAAATAAACAAACAGCTCTTACCATTTCAAGGCCTGTGACATTGAGACTAGTTAGTTTTTGCAAAGAGTTTACCAGTTTCACCAAACAGTCCTGAGTGATCCTGTGAATTCTGCCAATATTCAAAAACTCTAGACTTGGACACTTCATAGCAATTGATTTCAAGCATTTGTCAGTAACAGCATGACAGCCAAATATTTCCAGTTTCTTAAGGCTGGAGAAGAACATATTATAATGAAGTTAGTAACAACTTCCAATGTTAGCCATTCAACAGTCATTAAAACCACCCTTGTGTCCAAAGTATTTTTTTAAGATGTGCTTATGCATAGCATCACTCCCAAATTTTAATACAGAGCAACATATGAAAACAAAATATGAAAATATTTATATAATATTATATGGTCTATAATATTACTTGGTCTAAGTCTGAACATTAATGTGTATTATTCATACATTAATTAATAAACTAAGCAGATAGAATTAGCTGTATTTTTTCTATTACAGCTGATTCCACAAAGCGCATGCTTCTTATATCATTTAGTATAGCACATATGGAATTGTTTATTTGACAATTTGCAATTACATGTATGAAAAGAAAATAAGAACATATGTAAGAAACCTAGTCAAGTTGCTGGAGTTCTGTTAACTATAAACTGTTCATTCATAAAATGCAACAGTTCATCAATCACTATTTTCACATAAAAATAAGGTTAGGAAAAAGAAATAAGTTGGGAAGTTACCATTTTAGAAAATGAAATTCTAAGTCTTGAGACCTGTTTTCTGCCAGTAACCTTGTAAATGTACAGTAGACTTCTAGCTGAGCCAGTCTTTCTTGACCTCTCTCCAATCCTGAATACTTCAGTGAACATATGCATTTGGCATAAGGAAAAGTCAAGGTAGCAGATGTAAATGGGGATTTTCAGTTTCTGCTTTTTGTTACCTCTTCAATCCCCTCCTCCCAGAATAGCCGCAGGGCGATGTAGTTTACTGTAAGACTTCTGATTTTCTTAAGGTCAGAATGATTTTAATGCAAAAAAGGTATTTCATTTGGTGGACAACAAATGTTATTTGCACCAATTTGTGAAATTCTAGTTATAATATGCTAGAGCTAACTTAGATGGTTTCAAAAGAAGAGCACTGAATAACAGTATAATTGTATGCACATGTAATTAGAGGCGAGTTTAATAAAAGTCAGTAATGCTTTTTCCTGAATAAATGTTAGTCAGTTATTCTTTTCCAAGTTATGATATCAGGATTATTCAACCAATGCACATATTGAAGAATAAAACATGTTTACAAGGAAGCTTACTCATATAATTCATTCACTTCCTGAGCATTCTCATGTTCAAAATTTGGTAAACTTCCCATGCTAAAGACAGTGGCAAGCAGAATTGCGGAAACAGAAAGATACATTCTAGTGCCAACTGTTAATGCCAATTTTTATGTGTATGTGAAATTATGTTCCATTATTTCAGGACAGATACTTTAAACTTTAAGCAAATGGAAAAATCTATATTGCAATCCATATCTTATCTAGTGGCAATGAGAACATTCCCTTCTCAAATGAAGAACAGCCATTAAAAAAATCATAAGCATTCACAATTTTCTTACACTGCTTAATCTAGCTCTCAGGTGACAGATTTGGGGGTCCAGTTAAAGAATGAGGAAGAGCACAGGATTAGCCAGCAGAGAGAAAATACTGGCCAATTTTCGCCAGAGAGAATTCTGCTACTCACAAAGGAATTAAAACAATTTTTGTAAAGTAAATACTTTGGGAAAGTCTGCAGAAACAATAGATATAAAACAAAGCTGCTGCAGATAGTCAATTCTAGTTTATTTAATCAGAGCTCTGTCATCATGCCTTGAATGGTTCTGTTATGTTTCCTTGCTCTATTGCAGATGATTTAGCAGACATGTTTGCTTTTTGCACTGGTATAGAAATTTACTCTAGGCTTTTATCACACTTGGTATATTCCGTTATCTTTAAGTGCATTTGCTTAATTTAAGCACATTGGCAAGCAGACTCATTATACTCCACCATGCTTCAACATTTATCATAAAAACAACCATTACAGAAAAATCCAGGAATGAATCAGATACAAAATGACAATATCTTTTTGGAATTCAAGACAAGGAATATATCCCAATCAAGCTTTTTAACAAAAAGGTATGTTGTGCCTTGTTCAGCATTAAATTTTGCTCATAGCAGAAAGAAAACGCATAGTTTATTTGCCCAAATGCATTTCAAATGCAACCCTAAATTTAGAAACAGAATTAGTTACAATTGTAACACAGGTTTGGAAATCAGTGTTCTACTCATGGTTAAAAGTTACAAATGGAGAGCCAGTTTGGTGTAGTGTTAAGGCACCAGGCTAGAAACCAGGAGACTGTAAGCTCTAGTCCTGCTTTAGGCACGAAACCAGCTAGAGTGACCGTGGGCCAATCACTCTCTCTGAGCCCTAGGAAGATGATAGTGGCAAACCATCTTGCTGAGAAAACTGCAGGGATTTGTCTAGGTAGTTGCCAGGAGTCAACACTGACTTGACACACAAACATACATACAAAAAGTCATATATACTTATGTATCTCAGTGCTATTTCTGATATCACAATAAACTACAACTACTACTTATTATCAGCAGCAGTATCATATGTTTATGCTAATGCAAATTATATTAATGCAAAAGCAGCCATTATATCCCCCCCAAGGCTTCGGTGTCACGGCATGTCTGGGCTAACAATGACACCAGTTGACAGAACTTTTTCTTGCATTAACACCGAGTATCAGTTCCTTCATCCTGTGAGGTATTATCATAGCACAGTGGCTTAATGACCAGAGTAAGCACTAAGTGGTATAAAACATGTTTTTAAATTAAGCTTTAATTTAATTAATAATAGAATAGCGGAAGCTGGCCATAATGAGAATCACAACAAATAGTGAGGTGGCATTAAATCCTCTCCTTCAAAAGCTTTTCTAAAACTTCTATTTGGATTGGGAGGAAAGCTCCCATGGCTTATCAGCCTGTTGTTGATGAAGCATCATGAACAAATTCAAGCCAATTAAGCCTGCAAGTATAGAGTTATCTTTTACCCACCCCTAATCCTGATTTAAATGACCAACATTTCTCAGCTGTTTCGGACTGCTGTTGTTGCCAATGAACACATTTCAAGGCACCAGGCTAGAAAGCAGGAGACTGCGTTCTAGTCCTGCCTTAGGCATGAAAGCCGGTTGGGTGACTTTGGGCTGGCCAGTCACTCTCAGCCCAACTCACCTCATAGGGTTGTTGTTGTGGGGAAAATAGGAGGAGGAAGGAGTATTAGGTATGTTTGCTGCCTTGAGTTATTTATAAAAAATAATAATAAAAGGATAAAAAATCTTTAAAAACCCAACAACAACAGTAAGTATGCATAAGAATATTTATCCAAAAAGCAAAATAGCCAAGCATATTGAAAATACAGGTGGGGCCTGGAGTTAAAGTAAATCAGTGCAAATTAAAGAGTAAAAAGCAATTCCCAGACAGTCCTGGACAAGAGATTCAATTCAGAGAACATGAAGTTGGACAATACTGTACAAGAGTTTCACATACAGTAAACAGAAAGAGACAGTT
Organism: Liasis olivaceus; assembly: GCA_030867105.1. Taxonomy (NCBI): domain Eukaryota; kingdom Metazoa; phylum Chordata; class Lepidosauria; order Squamata; family Pythonidae; genus Liasis; species Liasis olivaceus. The sequence continues at coordinate 198,354,870 of CM061348.1, forward strand.
AAAATCAATATACCTGCTAATAGACGGGAAGAAGAAATTTCATAAGGCACAAGTTTGTGTAGATAAGAGATCATTCTATACAATGGTGTGAGCAAATACAATACAGGTAATTCAGAACAAGGCTATTGCTTTCCAATACTCTGAAAAATGAAGATCAGTATATGTAAATTTTAATTAAATGTAAATAATAGGTCAAAATCCTGAAAGCACACATCAGTTCATATTAATATGTACAGACAGCAGCCATATAGACTGATTTTGACATATCCTGTTATTACTGCTTTTTTTTCAATCACCTCTTCATGTGTTTATTAATTCTGCATGCCAAAAATAATACTATGAGTATTATAAGTCATGGAAATGTAATGGGAGACTAGTCATCCAAGGAACTGGAAACAGGATTGTATAAATTCTTTGGGCATATTCATTAATCCAGTTTTAAGAGTAGATTTATTCAATTTAATCTTTATTACACTCACACATTGTCACAGAGTGTATTTAAAATTTCTGTTACAAATCACCTGGAACCCACTTCCAAAAATTACATATGAGAAAGCTGATAAAAACATATTACTACTTTTAATGAAGTCACATTGTGCAGTAATATGAAGCCCAGTGGGCATATGCACGTGAGCCTTTCCTCATTAGAGATCTATTGATGCAAAAACTTGCTGGGGTAACAATATCCTGCTCTGATTCTTGTTGCTGTCCTGGCTGATTCACAAATGTATAGTCCTCATTAGGGGAGAAAAGTGAAGAGCATTCTGAGGGTGCTGATTGGCTAACAACAACAACAACAAAACCCAATGACATGCATTCCTGCCTCCCCCCCCCCCCCCCCCCCCACACACACACGAAATAGGTCTCTGCATAGAATTTCCCCAGTGACTGATAATGGTTGAGCTGGCCATATCCACCAGAGAAAAATGAGAAAAAAAAAAACAGAATAAATTTACAGGCCTTGGCTGGGTGACAAATTTGGTTAGTATTGGGATTGAATATTTGTCCTAATTTAATGCATTTGTCAAACAGTCCCCACTCCTTTCCTTTACACAGGCTACTACATTGTCAATAAAAGCTTCAGCAGTCTACCAGGTAAGCCATGAGTCTGCAATGTGGTAGTCAGTAATGTGGTACCACAGATGCTTTGGCACATGCAAAACTGAATACCAGAAAATCTTGGGAGATTTCAGATAACAAACTCACAAGACTTTGAGTAAAAACTCCAAATCTTTCAGAGATATATCGTGAGATTGTAATTTTTTAAAAAAGTATTTTTGAGCTTTCATCAGTATCCTCATAGATCATAAATTTGGAACCACTGCAACACTGTGAAGGAAATCAGCAAAAGTATCTGTAAGAAAAAAGTTTGAGATGAAGTTTAACTTGGGACAATGTGTTAGCACTTACCAGTTATACCCAATAACTGGTATGAGAGTCTGTTTGGGGGTAATATAAACTATTTCTAATGATGAGATGATAGATATTTGCCTTATGTTCTATTTGTGAATCACTCTGTTAATCTCTATTTTCTAACAGAATAGAAAGTAAGAGCAGCTAATGATCCATCCCAGCAGCAGCATTCCTTGTCTTGTCTCTACCAAATGTTGGGTTAGAACTTGTCAAATATTTGTAACTACCTTTTCAAGTAAAAACTCTGCTCAGTATTATATGTATGTGCTACCTTCCAGTAAGAGATGGCTCATTTCCAAGATCACCTAATGTGAAGTATATGTCATATGTAGCGGATTAGTTGCTGGATTCAAGTTATTCACTTATCCATGGGGCTCGACCAACTGACCTGTTGTTGTGGGGAACATATTAGGAAGCAATCAGCCATCTTCATTTATCAAAAAAAAAAAGTCGGGGCATAAGTGTAATTACTACATAAGTAAAATGTACCCATATATGGAATGGATTGCATATACTGTATGTTGTGTTCAAATTTTTAAAATTGATTGGGAAGTTATCCTCTTTTCAGACAAAGACAATTTATAGAAAGAACCTGAGATCTATTGTTGGAGCATGCTACACAACTGTATAACTCATAAAAACATTTATTTTTATCCCATCTTCCTTCCTTCACAAAACTCAAAGCAGAATACACAGGCTTTCCAGGCTCCCATCCAAGCATTGACAAATGCCAGATTTGCTGAGTTGTAGCTAGACTGCTACATGGTATACCTTCAACTATTCCTTTGGAACCATTAGCCTTATCGAAGAATTGCCAGATTATTTGTTTTCAATAGGACTTGATGTCTGTGGTAAAGCTAGAGGTTGATATTAGTATTTAAAATTGATTACATTAATATACATATGCTATGTCTTGTGGATTCCCAAATCAATTACACCATCTTAAAACGAAAGGCACAATAAAATAACAGCAAAAAAGGATAACTATAATTGATGGCAACTGTTACTTTTTAAAAAATAGCTTGCAAAATAATCCCAGCTTGTTTGTCCAATTCCTGATTCATCTTCAACATTTCTTTTGCCATTGTGGATGGAGGACAAAGCTAAGACAGACTAAATCAGGAATAAGGTAGGATGCTGTTTTCAAAGATTGTAAGTCAGAGTCTGTAAATCAACGAGTTATCACATCAACTAACTAATCAAGATCTGCTGATGAGCAAGACGGGTTTCAGGATTGAAAAAAAGGTGAAATACCTGGGGGTGATTTTGTCAACTAAAAATAGTGTGCTGTTCCGGAATAACTATGGTAAAATCTGGAATGAAGTGAAAAAAGATTTGGTAAGATGGGAGAAATTACAACTGTCTCTGGGGAGAAATTACAACTGGGCAGAAATTACAACTGGGGAGAATCCCTGTGATTAAAATGAATGTTTTGCCTAGGATGCTGTTTCTTTTTCAGACTATACTGAATTTGACTACAGATTTACTGTTTAAACAGTGGCAGAGAGATATATCTAAGTTCATTTGGCAAGGCAAAAAACTGAGAATTAAATATAAATTGTTACAAGATGTGGAGTCCTTGGAGTTCTCTGAGCTTGATTCTTTTCTTGCAAACGTTTCATTACCCGGCTAGGTAATATCTTCAGTGTTAAAATGGGATGGGGTTTGATCTCTATTTATATACTGTGGCATACCTTGCCAGTGCTGGTGGGGGTGGGGGTTTTATTTTGCTCCTCTGATAGTTCCTTGATTAGCATATGTTCACTGCTTGATTGTGTGCCTGGTGGTAACGTTTGCTTATCTGGGTGATAATTGCTGGTGAGGCGATCTTCTGGTCTTTTGGTTTTTTTGAATAGTATGTAGATGCTGTTTATCTCTTTTGGTTTTTTTGAATAGTATGTAGATGCTGTTTATCTCTATGTGTCTGTTAATTGCTGCCTTGTCTTAATACCAAGCTTCCAAGAATTCTCTTGCATTTTTGAATTTAGCTTGGTCTAAGATGCTGACAGTTTCCCAGTTGAAACTATGGTTAAGTCTGTCCATGTGTTGTGAGATTAAGGAGTTTTCATCATGAGAATGTATTATGGCTTACTGGTTTTTTTGTTTTTTGTTTTTTTGAGTGAAAAGTGTTCTTCAGTCAAGTGTTCTTGATAAAAACCCAAAATAATAAATGAATAGTTGATGTTGATACATTTATAAGGTTTGCTTTTCTCTTCTGAGACCAGAATTCTTCAATTTAAAGTACTGCAAACTACATTTCCTCTAAGAAAAATTAATGACTTATATTAGCTTGTACAGAAACAGTGCATTACTGAAGTTCTTTTTCCCAATAAAGCAAACAAAACAACCAGTTAACATACAGGTTCAACTTGCTATAAAGTGCTTGAATGATGGCAATGTGATTAACATAAAATAAGACTTCCAACATATAAAATCATGCTACCCTTTCACAACCTGAAATCTTGCAAACTGAATATCAAACATTTATTCATATGAAACCTTATTTCAGCAATTCTGTTCATGAAATGCTCTCCTTAAACCAATAAGGCACTGGCTTGTTTGGGATGTAATGCAAAGAGATTGTTTAGTATTACAGAAAAAAATACTCCTTCCATTCCATATTACCCCAGCTTGGCTATAAAGAGATTGGAAGTATCCATTCCCTGATACTCATTATGTTTGAACCAGGTGCTCTGGTGCTGTTCAAATGTATTAGAACAATGATGAACAGACAGTGCTTTGAGTCATCACACATAATGCTTGTGGCATGTTTATGTGTCATCCTGGAAACAAGCTGGCATGTCTCTGCAGTATGCAGATGTTAGTGGTATCCAATTAAAAAGTGAGATGACTGGAGCAACAAGTGTTTGCACTTCATCTGATGACAGTAGTGAAGATGTTTATGATCAAATGAAGGAAGCGCTTACCAAAGTTGCTGATGATGGAAGCAACTATCTATGAGAAAGACAATCAAAAAAGCAAGAGAACCAGAAACAAAAGACTCTGTATTGCTGGAACTGATAAAGAGCTTTCTGAGAAGACTCTAAGTCTGAGCCTTCAAGAGAAGAAGAGATACTGTGGAACAAATGATAGGAGAGTAGATTTTTGAAATTGGATTTAAGTTAGAGGATGGTGAATTCCATTGAATTGGGGTGGGATACTTCTTCCTTAATGTCAGAGAAGTTTGTTAAGTGAACCAATTACACAGTGAGATAGTGGGCTGTCCTTTGCTGGATGTATTCAAACAAAGGCTAAACAGTCATTTGTCAAGGATGCTTTCATTTAGAATCCTGCAAGGGTCTGGATTCAATTGGAAGTGTGTGTGTGCCTAATTCTCCCTTGGGGATGTCTTCTTAAATTCATGGATTTGACTTTGTTCTAAAGTACAATTGCCAAGCATAGTTAATCACTGCCATATATCAGAAAAGGTTATTTTTACAGTACATTTATTGTGATTTTGCCAACAAAAAATAAGTCCAATTCTTATAGAAATTGGAAAAAAAAAACATACTTGTAAATCCTTCTAAATTAAAGCAGTGATGATGCAACCAGCTTGTACTGTATTTTGATTCACAATTTCAGTTAGTATATACATTACCTTTTTCCATGCTTTCCAATCAAGGCAATTACTGAATCATTGGTAATCTGGCATCCATTAGCAGAAAAACACTGTAAACTAAAGGAACAGTAGCAATTACTTTAAATTTTTCATATAATTGATATGCAGTTTTAGTTGATTTGCACCTGATTCTTATACTACAGATGTTGTCTTTCTGATGTGTAGGAAAGACTGAGGAGCAAATACACACATCTATCTATGCACAAAAATGCTTTTCCTGTCAATCCTCTTAACTCTCTTTAGTTACTTTTATATAAGTATTTTCTTGTATAAAATACCAGATTTTCTTACAATGAGAATGTTTTGATTAGGAAAATAGAACATAAGATGTGGTCTTAAATATAGGCACCTGTATTGATTTCATTTATTCTTTACAGTAAATGAAACAATATGAATACTGACTTAGGACATTGCAGCTACATTAAAAAAATCATGCTAAATCATAATGTGACTTGTTTTCACCTTAGCACACTTAGGGCACCCATTCATTATTATTTCATATTATTTGTGAATCAAACCAACATAACTTTTCAAAACACAATACATGAATTCAGCCAGCTTTAACTTTCTTTTTTTTAATTAATTAATTTATTTATTTATAATTTCCTTTTTTCTTTAATTTTTTTTTAATGTCCTATAAGATTAACCAAGCAGGTATGTCTATTTAGAAGTCAGCCTCACGTTGTTCAACAGGCTTCCTCTGAAGTAAGTACCAAAAGGAGCACAGCTTAAATTCCATAATTTGATATTGAGCTTTAATGAAATACAAGCAGATATCTTTTGCTGGATTAACTGTAATTTTTGCTGAACCTATTAACACTACAGACTAGACATCTTCTATTTTTTATCCTATTATTCCCTCATCTCAGATAATGAGTACCAGTAGAGAGGTGTCCAAAACTGGACATTGAAGGGGAAAATAGGAGGCTTGTATCAGCAGTCATTATTATGTTTGTTTGTTTATTAAATTTATATGCCACCCAACTCCCAATGACTCTGGGTGGTTACAAATAAATACATTACAAACAATTTAAAAATATGATAGACCAAACTGAAGAATAAAGATAGCAAGGATGACAAAAAAAAACTGACAGGAACAAGAAAAAGCAAATGCACACAATCCAAAAGGGGCTTCACTCATCCTCGCAAAAGGCCTGGGCAAAGAGCTAGGTCTTCAAGGCCCTTCAACACATCAGCTAGGTGGGAGCTGTCCAGAACTCAGGGGGAACCTCATTCCAGAGGGCAGGCACTGCTACAGAGAAGGCACACTTGCAAGGTTCCAATAAATGGTATTGCTTAACTAGAGGAACCTGGAGAGTGCCAATCCTGCCAGATTGAATTGGCCAGGCAGATACTGTGGGAGACAAGCAGTCCCTCAAGTAACCATGCCCTATGTCATGTAGGCTTTTATAGGTAATAACCATCACCTTGAAGCAAACTGGCAGAGATGTTACATGGGCATATCAAGGTATGCCCATCAATGCCTGCACTACTGAATTCTGGACCAGCTGAAGCTTCCTGGTGGTATTCAAGGGCAGCCTCATGCAGAGAACATTGCAGTAGTCAAGTCATGAGGTAACCAGGGCTTGAGCAAGTGGAATCACCAAAGAGAACCCCCAGATTAATAGAAATATAAGAGGGAGGGAGGGAGGGAGACATCAACAATTATTGCTCATAAATTACTAAAGTCTTATGGAGAGGAGAACAGAACAATATGGTGAATGAAACTGAAGTATCTTGGCAGAAACCAGGACAGGGCATTCCAAACTGCAACTTTTGTTGCAGGTGTCACACTCCTGTGTAATCTCTGATGTGATTAGTCTAACTGGCCTCTCCCATTGTTTTGCAAATGGCTGTACAAAATGGTGATATAAGTATTTGTGGCATAGGGGTTTTCAGGGTTTTTTTTTTTTTCATACCTTCTAGAAGCTTTTACTAGGGCAATGAGTCCTAAATCAGTAGCTCCTGTCCAACTTATATCTACAACTGCCAAGTTATGGCAAAAGGTGCTTGCATTAAGTAGAACTCTGTCCCCTTTAAATCCAGAACCACTGCAGTTTTTTATATTCAGTTCCTAAATACAAAACAGGAAAGAAAGGAAATTGCAATGAGTTGACTGAAATAATTACTTTTATTAACGTTTCTGATACATCAATCACCTGTTTTATTACAGCAATGCCTCGCTTCAGTTGTAAAGCAAAAAAGGTGCTTGGAAGTTGGGACCTGTCAGCAGTCCCTTAAAGCAGCTGCTCTTCTTTTCCTGGGATCTCACAACTACAATGTGATCCTGGGGAAAATGTGTTTTCTTTAAGAAATTCCTGATAGTTGCTTCGTGCAAATCCCTGTATTCTCCAAAACATCCCTTGAATCTAAAACAACATCCAATCCTATTTTTTATGTTTACAACAGGATGGTTAGAAGAAAAAATAAAGTTTATTACAGTAAACTTCCCTTCAAATTAAATTCTAGACAAAGTTTTTGTAACAATCAAATCAAAGGATTGAAGGTTCATAAAGATTATCCAGATTCCATTACTATAGCTTAAACTTCACACTCAGGTCTGTGCCTCGTGGCAACTATTTAATTCTACATGGTTTATGAGAGACAGAAGAAAGAAAAAGAAGGGGAAAAAACTACAAGTTCAAGAACAAGTTGCATTCCCAAGATCTGTCCTTAAGTCAAATGTATATGTAAGCCGGAACAGTATTATTGTATAATATTGTATAAGTAGTATTGTGTAATGAATTTGAACCATTGTATATTTAACTCAAATCTTTGTATATTTAACTCAAATTTTGCTACAATAGGCTCCGTTCTTAACTATGGGTCATCTGTAACCTGGGCGTTCTTAATCCAGGAACTACCTATACTGTATCTGCAGTTCTCAATATGTTTTTGTTACCTCCAGTTCTTCTGTCAGCTTCCAACATCATTTCTCAAAATGTTTCTACTGCAGGGATAAACAAAAGCACCTCTTGATTTCAGTTGCGCTAACAATATATAATTTGTATAGAATGGCTCAGGAAGATACTGCCTTGCAAAGGTTTAACAATAAATCAAACATCACTTTTCTTTTTAATTTGTATTTATTTTACTTATAATGTTACTAATTTCTAAGCTGTAATTTTGCAGTGTGATAAATGTACTGTCTGTTATGATCTATTAATAAAAAATAGTTTCTCCTTAGACTTTTCATCTTAAAGTACCATTCGAACATTAATTAATCTTAGTGGAATACTGATACCAGAAGGGTGATTACAAATGGCTCACATAAGAAAATATTTCTTGAAATAGCAATAGGATTAATTAATTTAAATTGCATCCTTGGGGCTCCTAGCTTGGCATCTTGGATTGATTGGATCTCCTTTTCCAAACTCAAAAAAAAACAAAAAACTTCTGGGTCTTTCCAATTCTGGAGCAAGCCATGGGGCAAGTTGGGAGACCTACATATCAACCACCATACTTCCAACCTGACAATAAAATAAGGGCATCCCTGGAGCTGGTTAAATTAATTTACTCCTTTTGCAAGAGAAAAGCATGGAGGAAAAGCAAAGCATGCTACCCCACCCCACATATCTGTCCTCTTGGGATGACCTCAACAAAAGACTAGGTCAACATCTAGTTCTCATTTCTATCACCACACTCTAAAATTATATTGGTTGAAGCAGACTGCCAGTTTGTTATGGCAACATCCTGAATTACAATTTTTGATAACTCCCAAGCTAAGGACTATTTCCTTTTGACATCCTTACTACTTAATTGTTGAGCAGAAAAAGAAATCCCATCTAAAGGATTGGCTAGTGGTTTTCTTGCTTAAGTTATTATGATCCAAAACTGAAAAAAAACAATGAAGACAAATGTCTATCTCTCCCTCACTTGAAAGGAAAGCAGCTTCTTAAACTGGCAGCTGACAGCTTCGCCCGAATTTAGTTTCAATATAGAGAAAACCAAACCAAGCTTATCATCGTTTTTAAAAAACTCAGAGCCACTTGCTTATCTCATTCTTTTGAATGCTGCATGTCCCTGAATTTAGTTTTTGGCCTTTTATTCATTACTTGTATATGCCAATAATTCTTTGTTCACAATAAAGACTGGAATCAGTTGAAACAGAAAATTTAGTCTTGGTAAAATATTCAAGATGAATGGATTAATAAATTTAATATACGTACTAGTGCTATATCTGATCATGCCCCAATAACATTATCAGGTACTACAACAAAGAGTCGTCCTATTTTTCTATATGGTATTTATATCATTAACAAAGGATTCACTTTTTATAAAAAGATGCAACAAGAGGTTCAATAATTTATTTTCATAAATAGACATTTTGTGAATTATTGACTATTTCGGGTCCTTTAACACTTATAGACAGGGTCATATTATCGCTTAAGCTTCACTGAAAAATCAAAATTAAAAAAAGTTAAACTTGAAAATTTGGGGTGGAAATAGATAAAGAACTTTTGAGCACCTATGTTAGACAACCCACATTAGAACTGTATAAAGCTTTTATGAATGCCAAACAGGAATGTAATACCCTCTACGCACTTAAAACACTGAATTGTATAAAGCAAGGATAGTGATAATAGATGAAAAACCTGGTAAATTACTAAACTTTTGGCTGAAAACAGTTAAAATGTTGTAATATTATTTCTACTATTAAGGATTCCCAGAGTAAAGTATATAATGATTCGAATACAATAATCTAAAATATATTCTTGATTATACAAAACTGTGTCAAATGCAACCAAGGAAGATATTAATCATTTTTATATAACACTTCCTAAGATTATACACAATCAAGTTGCCTATTTAGCTGCATTCCTCTCTAATGGACACCAGGAAAAGAGGAGTTGGAATGATTATACAGTGGTACCTCGGGTCACGAACGCTTCTGTTCATGACCAGTTCGGGTCACGAACAGCACTGTTTGCAAAATTTTGCTTCCATTCGCGAACGCCGGATCGGGTGACGAACAGGATCCGTGGCCATTTTTCCTGCTGTGACACGTGGTCGTGGCTTCCTGTAGGGAGGGGGACTCTCCCTCCAAGCAATAACTGCCTCCCTACCCACCTTCCTGTCCTCCACGCCAGAAGCCACCTCGAGCAAGGTTAGTGTTCTCTCTCTTCGTACTGTACTTTGTGTCATATTTTTGTGGTTTAAAAAAAAATATATATGGTTCAGAACGGATTAACCGTATTTACATTGAACCTTATGGGAAAATCTGATTCGGGTCGCAACCAATTCGGGTCGCGACCAGAGTCGCGGAACGAATTAAGTTCGTGACCCAAGGTACCACTATATATTCATATAAACAATTACAGGTAGTCTTTGGCTGACAACAGCAATTGGGACCAGAATTGCCATCACTAAGTGATGTAGTCGTAAAGTGCAACTTCACATGACCACATCACTTAGCAACAGCAGTCCTGGTTGCTGTTGTTAAACAAGGTCTCACATGACCACGACGTCCGACTACCTGATGGCTTCCCCATTGACTTTGCTTGTGGGAAGCCAGCGGGAAACATTGGAAATTATGATCACATGACTGCAGGGATGCTGCAACAGTCAGAACTATGAGAACCCATCGTAAGTACCACTCATTCAGTACAGTTGTAACTCTGAACAGTTGCTGAACGAATGATCATAACCTGAGGACTACCTGTATTGCATTGGCTGCAGCTGTTGCTTATGCACATTGTCTTGATCACAGTGGTTGATTAATTTAAAAATTCATAAATAAATATTGAGTGGTGTGAAACATAGATTGAATCCTTTGCCCTAATATTACTGGAGGTCTATAATAATACATTTTTAAAAAACAGCTTTTCCAACTTTTTTAGATTATAACTCTTGTTGTGCATACTACCATCCAATTTCCTTGTTAAATATTGATGCAAAATATTGACAGCAACCCCGGCGCACACATTACAGATGATATCACGTCCAGTTATCCATTTTGCACTGCCTGGTTTTATGAAATATCAAGTATCTGATAATATTAGATAACTAATTGTTGTTCTAGATATACAGTCAGAAAAATTGAAATCAGCAGTCATGGTCTTATTGACTGCGAAAATGGCCTTTAATATGTAAGTGTTACTACAAATAGAATTACCTGTTTATCTATCAAGATGTCTTATGGAGCTTGTCATAGATGCCCTTTTGTTTTTAATTTGATTTTGGAATCACTGGTCTGCCTTATTAGACAAAGGGAAGACATGTTCAGAATAAGAACAAGTGGATTGAATGCAAGCTGTTATTAATGCAGATGATATATCATGTCTTATTGATAATTATATTGTATATTGTACAACAATTATTTATATTGTACAACATTGTTAATTTATCAGGTTATTCAATTCACTGGAATAAGTTTCTTATCTCCTACGGGCTCTAATGTTTCTATGAAAATTTGTAAAAAGTAGAGTTCCACTTGTTGCTTGAGTACTTTAAACATCTGGGAGTAATAATTCCAGGGGACGCGGTGGCGCAGCGGCTTAATGACGCTGAAAGTGCCGGCCAGAAATGGCTGAAAGCTTCAGCGGTTCGAGTCCAGCCTCGCGTTAACAAGGTGAGCTCTTGTTTCTATACCCGCAGCTTCTGCCAACTCAGCAGATCGAAAACATACGTGAGTAGATAAATGAGGACTCTCACCCCGGTGGGAGGAAAAATGCTGGCAACGGCTCAACAGAGAGACGGGACAAGTTGCCGGTAAAAGCGCGAAAAACCGCGCTCGTCCGAAAAAGGGGCGCGAAGCAACGGAAATCCCGCCTCCTGTGCTGCCAGCTGGGCTGACGCTCTAGGAATTAGGCTCTGGCAAAGTCTAATTCCGAAACTAGAAAGATGCAATTGCCTTGAAAACCGCTAGGGGGCGGTCACTGCAGGGTCAGTAATGACTGTTAAGCAGATTAAAAAAAATAATAATAATAATTCCAAGGAAACTTTCATCATGTATAGATAGAAATACATCAAATTTTTAATCTCAGATAAAAATTGCCAAAAGCAGATGGTTAAAAATTCTGTTGAATTTATAGAAAAATTAAACATGATTAATAAAGCAAAAATATATTAAAATTGATATTACTTTAATGCTGATGCATTTACCTAGAGGTATGTGTCAGCTAATATATATAAGTTGTTATAAGCAGAATAAAAAATATTAAGAGTTCTTCTATAGGAAAGAGAAGCTCCTAGATTTTATTTGTGTGTGCGTGCCTTCAACTCACTGGCGACTCCTGGCGACTGCCTGGATTAGTCCCTGCAGTTTCCTTGGCAAGGTTTTTCAAAAGTGGTTTGCAGTTGCCTTCTTCCTAGGGCTGACAGAGAGGAACTGGCCCAAGGTCACCCAGCTGGCTTTCTGCCCAAGGCAGGACTAGAGCTCACAGTCTCCCAATTTCTAGCCTGATGCCTTAACCACTACACCAAACTGGCTCTCTTTCTTTATTTACATTATGGCGATTCAAAATTTGGTCCATATGCATTGTTGTTGTTGTTCAGTCGTTAAGTCGTGTCCGACTCTTCGTGACTCCATGAACCATATTGTGCCAGGCCTTCCTATCTTTCACTGCCTCCCTGAGTTTGCTCAATTTCATGCTCATTGCTTCAGTGATGCTATCTAGCCATCTCATCCTCTGCCGTCCTCTTCTCCTTTTGCCTTCCATCTTTCCCAGCATCAGGGTCTTTTCCAAACAGTCCTCTCTTCACATTAGGTGACCAAAGTATCTGAGCTTGAGCTTCATTATCAATCCTTCCAATGAGCATCAGATCCCATATTAACCAGTCAATGGCTAACAGCTTTAAACAATGCTATGTATATTTCTTATGATCTTAAGATGAAACTAATTCAATATAATATAATATTTACTTCATATCTATTGGGCACTCCATGGAATGTTTAAAAGGATTGGTTGTCAACCTCATCATGTTGGAAGAGTAAAAAAGGAGAAACTCTTCTATAGTGGGTTTGTTCCACTATAGCCTTGCTTTGGTTTAACAGCCATACGTTTGGTAATATGGAGTTACAAAGATCGAAATGGGTTGAAAATGGGAATGTCCTTTCAAATTATATACCAAACACTTGGAATATAGGAAGAATCATCATTTATGAAGCTCGGGGGATAGCAAAAAAGTTTTCACTTCAGTGTTGAAAAGACAATGCAATTCTAAATATATATTTTTGGATCAATAATTGGTATTCACTTACTGTTTATGAACTGGCTCTCTATTAGTGCAATAGTTAGAATAATCTGTATTATTTTGTCTGGTCAGATTTTAATCTAGTTATATTTAGGTCAAATTTAACATGTATGAGTGAACTTCTGTGTATATTACAGGATTTTTCGCTCCTCCCTACATTCCTTGGAACTTTAAAATTTTACCTGAGGAGCCCTCCAGTACCTATTCTAAGGACTTAGAAGAAAAAATTAAATAAGATCTCCTCCCCAGCTCTTGCATGGAAGAGATTCTATAAAGGGAGGAACTAACTGGATAAGAATATCTAATCTACTGTTACTCATAGTTCATTACAAATCAGAATTAATGTAAATATGGAAACCATACTGAAGTTAGTAGAGCTTGGTTTTAAATAGACTATATTTTTAAATTCTGGAAGTCAATATTATTGATATTGTATTAGAATGGGAAGAGTATGGCCCATTGTGAGCATCAGAACTCAGTAGTTTATCTGTATGTATGTATGTATGTATAATTAGCTGTCTACCTCCTCAAAGTTAAAAAAAAACTTGAACAATGCTGATGTTAAACTAGTGCTGAAAGAAGAAAGAATCAACCTCTATCTGATACTAAATATAGGATTCCATTTCCTATTGTTCAGGTGACTTCACTGGCTTTTCAGGAAGCAGCAAAGAAGAAACTTTATTTCTTATTTCACTGATACTATACTATGTTCACACAGAATTATATAATTCAAAGTCTTAATAAAATTCTAATTAAAAATCATGAATATTTCCCAACTTACTGTAATTACAAAAACAAAACCAAGCTGTATATCTAAAATGGACATTACCTTGAGAGATCCTTCACAGTACTGGAAGAATTGCTTTAGCCCAACCTCAGAAATTCTTTGTTCTTTATCATGGCAATGATCAAGAGTGAAACACTCAGGGTGGTGTTTCCCTAAACGAATCAACCAATCATCATTCAAGCAGTGGCAATTTTTAAGCTGAATCTTCTTCCCTAGAGAAAAATAACCCAATTTGTTTAGTGCAGGTTGATATTTATTCATCAACTAAAGACTCTTTACAAAATTTCATTTAAAAATGAAAATAAAACATTATTATTAATATGCATTTACCCCAGCAAAGTTTAGGGCAAAATGTGTGATTTCCTTTTCCTTGGAGATGGATTGTGGAGATTGCTCACCACAATCATCCACTGAATCTGACAGGTGGAGATTGGAAGTTAGATTTTCTCAAACCCTATTTTACATTCCAAGTGCTATATCTGATATATCAACAGCATGTAAGAAGACTCACAGGATACAGAGAAAGAAAGCTATAATGCTATTTGGGTGGCGCAGGGAAATGTCAGTGTAACTGTAATCAAATTTATCATGCAAGTCAGGCCTGTACATCTCTTCTTAGTACATTATCCTGACCATTCCTATTGTATATCCATGTGGAGAAAGCAAATCCATCTTGGGTGTGGCAAACCACATAATGTCAAGGAGTAGCATTTGAAGAACTGTCTGCTAAGGCAGTCTCTAATGATAATTATTAATTTACTGTGCTGAATAAATACTAAAAATTTAACTAAGTGAGGCAGAATAAGCTCTAAGCCTCTTCTAAAGTAGTTCTTTGAATCACAGACTTTGTGTACCAAGTAAATACTAGGCACTATCCAAGCAAGCAAATTAAATGGTATGAACTAGATTTGAATGGTACCCCTCCTTTCATCCTAACTCAATTAAACTCCTTGCTATAAAGTAATGAGAAAAAAATAAACTGCTTTTATTAAAACTATGTGCAATTTCTTCCAGAAGCAATGACAATTGTTCAAGAATGACTGTGCTGATTCTTAAAAAGTGTTTGCACGGCAGAGCTGGCTGGTTTTCTTCAGTTAATGATTTTTCATATCCAATCTTATACCTTCCAACATGCCACACAAATCTAGTGCTGTTCCATGCATGTTTACACAGGTGCAAGCTCCATCAGAATGTGAAATTTATTCCACTCTTAGTATACAGTATGGACTACAGCTATAAAATAACTGACATAGTATTTACCACATAAACTATTTTTAAAAAATATAGTAAATCTTGAAATATAGACTGCAGTAAAAAAAAGTGGCATATGACCAAATTGAGAACTCAAGGTATTTGTAATTGCCAGCAGTTGCTATTTATAAATTGGCAACTATCTAAAGTGAGACAATAACCAAGAGGTTTAGGACAAGCAGTGGATAAGACTGAAGAACAAATCAGAACCAGAAGATAAGCTAGAAGACAAGAACAAGAAACATACCATAAGTCACAGCAATGGCCAAGA
Organism: Liasis olivaceus; assembly: GCA_030867105.1. NCBI lineage: Eukaryota > Metazoa > Chordata > Lepidosauria > Squamata > Pythonidae > Liasis > Liasis olivaceus. Next base: position 198,370,407 of record CM061348.1, read on the forward strand.
TTAGAGGAAAACCATACAGCTCACAAGGGCCTTGTTATTCAAACAAATCTCAAATGAAATAGGAAGTAGTCTTGCAATGTTATCCAGGAGTATCCAACAACCAGCCTAGTTAAGAGGATTATGTTTTGGATGATTCCAGATCTACAGTATGTTTGGGTGACCATTTGAATATCACTAAGATGGATATAGAAGAATAGAATAGAATAGAATAGAATAGAATAGAATAGAATAGAATAGAATAGAATAGAATAGAATAGAATAGGAATAGAAAAACAACTTTATTGTCATTTCACTATACACTATACACCAAGTGCATAATAAAATGAAATTCCATTGCAATTGGCTTACAATCATACACTAAAATACAATTGAAATACCTAAATTACTATAAAATATACATTCTATACATTTGATATTAAACATTTAGACATCTAATAGCCTGGGGGACAATCTGGCTGTTCTACATCGGATACAGGGGAACCTCTTCCCAGAAGGTAACAAAGAAAACAGGCCATGATGAGGATGGGAGGCATCACTGGTGATCTTTCAAGCTCTAGACAAACAAGGCACATATGCTAGATCTTGGATGAGAGGCGGAGAGATCCCAATTATCTTCTCTGCTGCCCTTACTACCTTCTGCACAGACTTCTTGTCTGAGGCACTACAGCCTCCATTCCAGATGGGAATACAGTTAGTGAGTACACTCGCTATAGTACCTCTATAGAAAGTAAGGAGAATGGAGGATGAGAGATGTAAGGAGAACGGAGGATGAGAGATTTTTCCTCATCTGGCGCAAAAAATGCAAACGTTGCTGCGCTCATTTCACCAAAAATGAGGTGTTAAGGGACCAGGTCAGACTATTCGTTAACTGCACCCCAAGGAATCTAATGCTACTGACTCCACAGCTATGTTATTAATAAAAAGTGGAGTGTGACTACACCGGTTCTCCCTGAAATCTATGATAATCTCCTTAGTTTTTTCCACATTTAGCACCAAACTGTTTTTATTACACCACTCCTCCATACCTTTCACCTCTTCCCTATAAGCCCACTTGTCATCCCTGATAAGACCCACCACTGTTGTATCATCTGCATATTTCACAACGGAATTGATGGTAAACCTAGCACAACAGTCATGGGTCATCAGGGTGAACAACAGTGGCCTCAGGACACAGCCCTGCGGGGAGCCGATGCTCAGAGAAATAGAGCTAGAGATACTATTTCCAACTCGCACTGACTGGGACCTCTCAGTAAGGAAGTAAAGTAGCCAGTTACACAAGGGAGTACTAAAACCCAGTGAACTCAGTTTGTCCATCAAATGTTGGGGAATAATCGTATTAAATGCTGAGCTGAAATCTATAAACAGCAGATGCACGTAACTGTTCTTCTTCTCAAGATGTACCAGACTTGAATGAAGAACAAAAGAGATTGCATCCTCTACAGAGCAATTCTGCCGATAAGCAAACTGGAGTGGATCAAACAAAGGAGGGGGTCTGGAAACGATGTAATCCTTCATCAGTCTCTCAAAACATTTCATCACAATGGGAGTGAGTGCTATCGGGCGATAATCATTAAGACACGTGATTGTAAATTTTTTAGGCACAGGTATGATAGTCGCAGCCTTGAAGCCTACCAGGACCACTGTCTGGTGCAAGGAAATATTGAATATGTCTGAGGACACTGGCCAGCTGTTCAGTCCCTCAGTACCCACCCTGGTATATTATCTGGGCCTGCTACTTTTCGAATAATAATCCTTTGCAAGAACTCTGCAGTAAAGAATGTCCCATATTAACACAGGAGCAAGCTGGAAGTTGGAATCTGCCCTATTGTAGGCAGTAAGGAAAATTACTTTGACAGAAATATGCAGGATCAGTTGCCTAGGCAAAAGGGCATGAAACATTTTTATATCCACAGTAACATTCTGAAGCAACTCAGGCAAGACACCTCCCTAATTCACTGAACTATAAGGAGGAGGAGGTACAGAATAATCAGACTTGTAAGACTGTTGTTAGCCCCATTAGGTAGACCAGACCAGGAGATCAACTTCAAAGATAGGCAAATGCTACTTCATTGGGATTGGATACAATAACAAAATCTTGCAAGTCTGATTGGACTAACTCGTGGAAGTCATGAGGATCAATAGCTATTAGCCTTGATGGCAGTGTGACTGCCTCTGAAGGCCATCTTCTAGGAAATTAGTGCACTTCCTTGTGCAGTTGGCCACTGTGAGAACAGACTGCTGGACTAGATGGGCCAAAGGTCCAATCCAGCAGGGCACTACTTACATTCTTATGTTCTGGAGGGCCAGTCTGGGGACAGATCATCCTTGAGAAGGTCTATTTATGTGGTTGGTAACAGCTGACACTGACTTGATAGCACATCATCAATCAATCAAAAAGTACCTTATACACCATATTGAACTCCTAAATGAAAAGCAGGATATCAAAGATAGAGATATATAGATATAGCCTTTCTTCCAGGAGCTCAAGATGGCGATTTGTTTTAATTTAACAATTGTATAAGTCCCCAAGGTGCAAAAAACCTGAGCTTTGCTGCTCTTGACTGAAGAACAATTTGCTTTGCTTCATTCCTAGAAGTAGATCCTGCTGTTCAGCTCCTCCATCACTTTCTTCCACAACCAGCAAAGCAGTGTTGTTAAACTCAGCAGCTAGTTAGTTTTCCACTGCTTGGCTATAGATAGAACACTTAAGTTACCAGGACAAGTATTAAAAAGCATAATACAATTCTTATCCAAAAACATAAGTGAAATCGTACATAAAGTTTCACAAGCCCTAACTTAAAAATACAATTACATTTCTAAGATTTTTGCCTCTGTCTTTTTTTGCTCTTAAGCAAAACAGTTTTAATTTTCAACTGAAAAAGGATCTTATTTCATCCCAGCTGAGACCTCTTTTGTATTTTCAGCTTTTCCTCTTTGCTTAAAGTAACAGTTCCTTCCCAGCTGATTCAGTCAGTTTATGTTAAGACACGAATGACTGACTTGCAGCCTCTGCATGTGAAAACAATTTCAGAAGAAAGGGAGATATATATATATATTCATAATGTAGCAAGGATATCCAAACAATTTATTTTGAATGAAGCTGGTTTATGCAGCTTTAATGCAGCAAGAAGCAATTTGACTCCGATTGTCAACAGCATTATAAAAAAAGAGTAAGTCAAGAAAGAAATCAAGCAAGGAACTTCCTTTGAATGGTTTGTTTTTTTTCTTACGCATGTTTGAAGTTATCACCACTTGCTACGGTACCTAGCAACGGAATTAGCATTAAGCTGTTGTGCAAACTTGCCAATCGCTTAGTCAGGAAACAGTGGGAATCTGTAGTACCTTTTCTATCAAACAAATTTTGTTCAAAAGCCTAAGTTTTCATGAGCTGCAGTGAAAGCTTAGGCCTTTGAATAAATCTGTTGGTTGAAAAAGGTGCTACCAGATGCCTCCTGATTTTTTGCTACTATAGATTATATACCAACATAGCTTTTGTCCTACAATGGGGAAAACAAAAGATTTCATTGTACTTTTAAGAACCAATATATTATTATTTTATCTGGTGGAGTTATTTGACCGTTAAAAGTTTGACACAGATGAAAGAATAAGAGGTTCATTTCATATATTTAATTTTCAGAAGTCCCAACTTGAGCCTTGAACTTTGCTCTTTCTTGCAGGACAGAATTCTTGAGCCCAACCCAGCAAAGGCATCCATGGTGGAGTCAGGCCAGCTTATCACACTTTACCTGCAACTGAAGTACAGGTAGTCCTCATTTAACAATGGTAACTGAGACCACTAACTGCATCACTAAGCAATGTGGTTGTAAAGCACGATGTCACATGACCATGCCGACTTACAATGGCAGTCCCAGTTGCCATTGTTAAGTAAATCCTGTGCAATTGCAGCATCCCATGGTCATGTGATTGCCATTTGCGACCTCCTGCTGGCTTCCCCTATGAGAATGAAGTCTTCCCCCTGCCATGCAGCCTTCCCCACCGCAAAGCAAAAGGTGAGACACTACAGTTAGAATAGGCCCAATAAATAGATTAAAACACAGCGAGAGATGCCAAGCTAATAACATTCCTTCCTGGCTGAGGTTTAACAGATCACTTTGAACAAATAAGGAGGGATCCTTTCCCTGAGGAGATTATCATTTCAATCAACAAATACTAAACAAGCAGAAAACTGCAACTCAGCAGGGTGCCTAACTACAGAGGGCTCCTTCTTGGAATGCCAGCTAAGTGCATTTTCCTGGAATTCCTGAAGGGTGCGCTTTGAGGAACAATAGCAAGGTTTCTCTATATAAAGGGCTTAAAGAGGACGGCTCACTGGGGCTGCCCCAACAGCTGATTCTGTACATTTCACTTTCAGAAATAAATTTCACCTCTGATCCAAGCAACTGTCTAAGCATTTTATTCCTAGCTTGGAAATGAACCTGGTAAGATTTCTTTCTAACAATTCATTGACTTTACTTGTTGGAAGCCAGTAGTGAAGGTCGCAAATGGCAATCATGTGACCATGGGATACTGTGACTGTCATAATTGTGAGCCAGTTGCCAAGCACTCAAATTGTGATCACATGACCATGGGACGCTGTGATAGCTGCAATTATGAGGAATGGTCACAAGTCCCTCTTATTCAGCACCACTGTAACTTTGAACGGTCACTGAATGAATGGTCATTCAACAAGGACTACCTGTAATACATATCACATCTAAAACAAATTCCCCTTGAATCTAATAGGCTTAGAGCTTAAACTTACCTGACACTCTCCCTGTTCAAGAGCTGGGCAGAACTCATTTCTTCACTATAGACTCTCTCCAACTCTAGAAAACTCAATAACTCTTTTCTTTCCATTCTTACACCAACCTACCTTCTATATATTCATATTCCTCTATCCAACTTAATTTAGATACAGAAGAGAGCAATGGATCAACACAGAGATGCCTGCAAAAATGTGTACTCCACTGAATTTTATTTATTACATATTTATACCAACCTTCCTTCAAGGAGCTTAGGCACTATATAAAGGCTACCCCAGCTTTTGGTTTTTCTTCACAACAGTCCTATGAAAGCATTGTGACCGATGGCCTTGAAGCCAGCTCCCTTTGATCCTAATTAAACATTTCAATCCAATTTTTCTCAATCTGGGAATAAATGCTGGCACGGAAATCTGGGACATACAGTCTTAGTGCATCTAGAGGGTATCAAGTTTAGAAAAAATATCCTAACCACTCCAACATCCTAACTGGGTATGGCTTTCATGTATACCATAGAACTTGGCCCAAAGAGAATGAATTACAAAACAACAGAGCGTTAGCTAAATTTGTTTTCTACAGTGAGCAATAAATATACCCATCTAAATAAGGTTTAATTGTTAGCCATATGGCTAACGATTTTTAAAAGAAAAAAAAACCCTCAAATATATATAGTATTAACATTACATTCATAAGAATCAGAACTATTTTTATGGCTAAAATTATAAGCTGATATTTCTTTGCATTTAAGATATTAGATTTGGTGATGGAGTTTTGCTTGATACAAAAGGCTCAAAGCTCAAACGTTCTTACAAAGCACAGTCACCTGCTAATGCTGTGCAAACAAATTGTTACTGACTTAATCTTTAACTTTTTCCAAACAAACCTACTCCCCCATCCCCATACACATGCACACACATTAAAAAAAAAAAAGATGTTTGGAGGGAGATGTTATTATCTGCAGACAGCTTTGGAGGTTCTTACAGTTTATTTCTTATTGCATTTCTGGGAAGGAAAGCATGTTTACCTATGTCAAATATCAGAGTTTTTTACTTCTGCCAATTATATTATTGATCAGTGCTTTCCTTCTCTTTTCTTGTGAGGTTTTAGAACATTAAAGTTTATATCATATGTGAAGAAAGCATTCACTTTTTAAAAAGTCAAAACTACTATAACAGAATGACAGAACAGAAAAGATGTCTACTAACCTAAATGAAATTTGAATACTGACTAAATCAATGGAATGTCAGTGAACGTCCAGTAAACCAAATTCATTCAGAATTGTTTAATTACTAGACTTCTTATGTCCTTGATTCCACATGTACCACTTATACTGAAATTTTTGTTAAAACTTATTTCTCCTTCTCTTTCAGCAAACTACTTCAACCACTTTTTTGTGGTTTTTGCGGGTGGGGGAGGGAGGGTGTTATGATGCAGAGATCATGCACCTTACAAAAACAAACCTAAAACAAAGACACACCTTAGACAACATTTACGCATTACTGAAAGACAGAACTTGGCTGTATCTAATTGCCCACCTTTGTTTATTCAAGGTGTCAAGTGTTTGCTTTGGAATTCACTGTGAGAACTAACACAAGCCTAGAGCTACTCACCTAGAGAAATGACCTTCAGTTTGTTTTCCTTTATAGCAACTATCCAAAGCATTTCCCATTTCTTAGAAGTTCATCTGCAATACCAAATCCTGTATTGCACACCTCTATTTCTCTAGCTAGTTATAAGGGGGAACACCTTACAACAATATCTCATGCATTTTTTCCCTTTGAGTAATTATACAAACAGGCACCTTAAACCAGTGTTTGGGACAGGTGAGGATGTATTTGCCTGTACAAAATGAGTGGGAGAAGAAGCCATACTTTATGTTAATTATCTTTTAAACTTCAGCAATCTAGCTTTCTTTGACACTTGCACAGTCCTAACAGTTAATGTTAGTGTTTCCTTGACCTTTCTACAATAATGGACTACTTCATAAATGTTTGGAAAATGTAAGGACCACTCGATTACTCTCTCCCTGTATTTTTATCTTTGAGCATGGAAGTTCACCTAGCAAATACAGTGACAATTATAGTTGTATTTGTGTATACCTTCCCATCCTCTCCATTTTTAAAGGCATTTTTAAACCAAATTTTGCGCCAAACATTATAACCCAAAATTAAGAATTTATTTACAACTTCAATTATTTTATGTGCCCCATTCCATAATAATAACTTAAAGCATAAACTTGCTGGCCAAGAATGTATTTCAACACAAATTTCTGATTACTAAGAAGCTGAGGAAGCGCATCCAGCCCAATAAAATCCCATATTCAGGTATTCTTTGTCATATTTCCTATTTGCACTTTTCTTTTTGGATTGCTTGTGCAAGACTATAGTTTCACTTAGCACACCACATATGGACTCACAGTTGTTAAATACACTATTGTCAGTTTTAATTTAATTTTAATACATTGCTTCTTGTACCATCATTAGAACGTTTCAACAAACTAGTTTTCAGCCACTGATCTGTTTCGCTGAACCAGCAGAATGGAGGTAAGTAAAGAGAGTGAGGCAGTGAGCTGGAACTGGCCTGGCTAACAGTTGGTGGTAAACATGACAGGCTGAGGTAAATGATCTGTTGAATTCTGACCACAAGTGGTTCATGTATCACATTTTGAGAATTTATGAGTTACCCAGTGGCATTTAGGTATAGCATTTGTGTTCGTATTTGTTGATATTATATATTTGATATATAAATCTAATCAATGACAGATTGGAGAGAAAATTTTAACCTTTTTTTCACCCCAACCCATGGAAGTAATATCAGATTCAGCATTTTTATGACATATTTCGTCTGCTTTCTGAGGGGAGGTAATAATTTAGTACATTAACCTTCATCTCAGGGCTAGGCTTACCATGAAGTAGGGTAAACCATCTTGCAGAGTAGTCCTCTTTCTGAAGATGATGTGTTTATGTTTAAAAAAAAAAAAAAAAGGAATTATTTTGAGGCCTGGATTTTTAAGTTAGTTTCCTCATCCTAATTCTAAAAAAAGACAGTCAGAAGGTAAAAAGTTTGCTTTCACTCACTGAGTTCTAGGAGTCAAGAGATGGACTTTGTCAAAAGAATGTCATGCTATTAATTTTAGTTCTAAAGAAATGTTTTAACATTTCTGGAAATAAAATAATTAATCTTAATTAAATATCTGTGGATTGCTGAATACTTGTGATAGTTAATGCTTACCCACTCACTGAAAAACAAGATGATAGTAAAACTTACTATTACAAAACCAAAGGTTGATGGGAAACAGACCAGTCCACTCAAAAGCAAGAACCTAGTAAGTAGAACAGGAAGAAGAATAAAATGCAGAAGGTTTGAACACATACATACAGAGCATATTCTTAAATTACAACAGTTGCCGAAATTCTTTGGTATGGCCTCTACTTTTCTTCAACAAATATTACTTAAATTGTCATCCCAGTTCACTCACTGCCACCATTCCACACTGGCTCCCATAAGTCACCTATCCACTCAAATGAGGAGGACAAGTCCTTGTTGGTAGGATGAGCCTATTTCTAAGTCATGCTAGTTACTGCGGTCATCCATTTGCTTTCAACTTATCTCAAAAGTAGATGGGAGGTAGAGGAGGAACCCAGTGGGGCTCAGACTTGGCCTTTTTCAGCCACTGTCCATTTTTATGTTGTATTTACCATGATTTCAATGCAGCACAGCACACATTGCATAGAAGGTCAGAGGAGTCAGGAGACGAAAGCACAATAGAAACAGTGGCAACATTTAGCCAGGAGGGCATCTGGTATTTCAAGAGGAAGAGAAGAATGTGAATGGAGATAGCAAGGGAACAGTCAGGGTCTAAAAGCAGCCTTGAGTGAGCAAATGCACAGAGGAGGCTTGTGTGTGGCTAGGAAAGACAGCAGCAATACAAGAGGTACAATCATGAAGGCTAGCAAAGGAGTTTATAAGAGAGGTAGTTGTGGCAGTTGCAAGCAAGTGGACAAAGGCATTCCAAAATAGAAAGGATAGCACAGGAGAATTGGTGGCAAGTAAACAGGCACGGGGGAAACATTCCCTACCAGCTCCCAACAAGCTGAGTAAAAAAGAACAGCCCCTGATCAAGAGCCAGTGGGAGATAGAGGGGAAAAAAGCAAGTGAAGGAGCAGGGGAAGGAACTTCATTAACTCCTGTAATAGGGAACAATGCCCAGCTATGAATTACGGTGGAGGGAAGACTCCTGCTCATTCCTCTCCCCTGTCTCTCAGAAGCCTTTTGGATCTTTCTCTCTTCTATACAGTTTCTAAAGACAGAGCAAACTTTATCAGGATACACTATGATAACCTTGTGATGGCTGATTGGGGCTTTAAAACCTAGTGGGAAGAAGCATATATAACTTTGATTCATAAAGAAGGGAGCGACCCAGAGAAACCACAGTCATACAGACCAATTTCCCTGCTAAATGTAGATTATAAGATGTTTACGACAATATTAGCCGACAGATTGAAGAAATGTGTTTCAGACATTATACATATCGACAAAACTAGTTTTATTCCAAGGAGAAATATAAAGGACAACAGTAGGTTTATAATCAATTCAATAGAACACATAAATAAAAAGAAGAAGAAAGCTGCACTAATTTTCTTGGATGCGGGAAAAGCCTTTGACATTTTGCAGTGGCAATTCATGCTGGCAGTACTGAATAAAATGAACCCCGGAGAAGAATTTCAAGGTTGGGTTAAAAGCATATATCAACAGCAAAAAGCAAAGATTATGGCTAATGGAGCACTCTCTGCAGATTTTCAAATCAGTGAAGGCAAGGATGTCTACTCTCTCCTTTACTATTTATCATTGCGTTAGAAATACTGGAAGAAAAAATCTGAGATGATAAATAACAGGTCTCAAAATTCATGGAAAGGAATATAAGCTTAAATGCTATGCAGACGATAGATTAATTATCACAGAACCACAAAAGGCAATAAAATGGTTAATGAGAACAATTTGTAATTATGGAGTATATTCTGGATATAAAATCAATGTTCAGAAAACAAAAATAATTACAAGATTTTTAACACAAGAAGAAATCAATTTTTTGCAAGAAGAATCTGGCTGTCAGGTCAGAGAAATATCTAGGCTTGCACTTGACAGGAAACAAACAAGAGTTAGAAGGGCATGACCTGCAGTTCGGATGGCATGGATATTTATGGTACAATAAAGTTAAAGTTAATGCAGATTTTAAAAATCATTTTGTTGGACGTGCCTTATTAACAGTATGGAATAGATATAAATCCAGGCTGTGCCCAAAAGCACCTTTATGGCTCTCAGCACAAGAAGCATTTTATAGGAGAGAAACAACAGGCAAAGATAAATGGTTAATATATCAAGAGATATTAGAATACCATCAAGGGGAATATAAAATGAAATCAAGAGAACAACTGATGGCAGAATGACATAGCTGTCAATGGTTTTCTTATTTACAACTATCAGAAAAATTTGAAGCAGACAAACTCACGGTATTGAACAATGTAAGACAGAATTAGAATTGGAATTATGTATAAATGATGAACATGTAATTGTGAAAACGTATAAACTCTTACTGAAATTCGAAACAGAAGAATAGATTAAGAAAGAATGTATAATAAAGTGGGCCAAAAATTTTGGTTATAATATACAGATAGAACAATGGGAAAATATGTGGCTAAAAGGGCTGAAATGTACATTATATTATAAACTTAAAGAGAATTTTTACAAAATGATGTATCATTGGTACATGACACCAGAAAAATTATCTAGAATGTATAAATGTATAGAATCTATACATCTACCATGCTTGGTGGACATGCAAAAAAGCTTAAAAAAATGGATTCAAATACATACAGTGATACAGAGGATGTTGAAGGTTAACATCCAATTGAAGCCAGAACTCTTTCTCCTAGGACTGATGGATACACAATTAGAAAAGAGTAATGGAAAATTGTTTTTATATATGATAACTGCAGCAAGATTATTTTGTGCACAAAGATGTAAAGACTTGACAATACCCACAATGGAGGAACGGTTGGTGAAGATGACAGAGCTTGCTGAGATGGCTAAATTGATTTGAGAAAAGACAATATCTACATTTCTTATGGACTTTTTGCGTAAAAAAGAAAATCAATTTGTGATTTATGGTTTTGATTATTAGGAAGGATTGACTATAGAAAGAAGAGAGCTATGGTGCAACTCTAGAGAGAGAGGCTAATATATAATTGTACTTATACTGCTGAGAAAAAGATCAGAAGCCACCTCTTTATTTTTATTTTTTTCCTTTTGTTTTCCTCCTGCTTTGCCTTTTTCTTTTTTTTTTCCTGCACTTTTTAATTCTTATTTCTATCTTTCGCTTCTTTATTTCTCTTTTAAATTTGTGTATTAGTTCTTATTGCACTAGTTAAATTTTTAATAAAATTACTATTAAAAAGAAAGAAACAAACAAGAAATATATCAAAATATAAGCAAGAGATTAAAAGAGATCTTGAAAGACCTAAAGCTATCTTGGTTAGGATCCTCTGCAATTATCAAAATGAATGTATTAGCTAAGAGAAACTTTTTATTTCAAATAGTACCATTTGAATCTCAGAGATAATCTTGCAAGAATGGCAAGAAACTGTCAATAAATTCCTACGGAGCGAGAAAAGATCCAGAGTCAAACAAAAAATCCTACAAGATTCCAAAGAGAGAGGTAGCCTCTCCCTTCCAAACTTTAAACTGTACCACAAAGCAAGCTGCCTGTTAGAGATAACAGAGTGCATATCATCTCTGAATAGCAGAATGGCAATTTTGGAAGGAGCCAACTTAGCCAAAGGACTTTATAGATATTTTTGGTACAGATGCAAAGGAGGATAAAAACTGAAAAGGACATATTATTAGACAAAGTATGATAAAAGTATGGAATTCCACAAAGGGAATAATAAGCCCAACAATTTCACCTCTAACTTCTCCTTCAAACGCTTTTCATGTCAGTGATAATTATAGTAAAAAAAAAAAAATGTAATTACATATGCAGATATGGTTCACTCAGATATTTGTTCACTAAATAGACTAAAAACACAGCAAAAGCTACTTAATGAAGGCTGGAATATACCATGGCTGATGTATTTACAAATTATCAGAAAGATAAAATCAGATCTCAAGAAGAAAGGAGGCATATTAAGGGAAAAAAAACAGAATTTGAAACACAAATACAAAACCAACACCACCTATTACGGTGTATATATAAACTTATATCTGGTATGACTTAAAGAAAGAACAAACAAAAGCTGCATGATAAAATGGTTGCAAAATTTCAAAGAAACAGTTACAACACAACAAAGGGAAGAATTATGGACTAAATCTATAAATTTTATACCAAGTTATAACTTAAAGGAAAAGTGGTACAAAACATTTTACAGATGGTACACAACTCCATCAATAATATCTAAGATAGACAAATCATACAGCAACAAATGTTGGAAATGTCATGAAACAGAAGGAACATTTTTATCACACGTGGTAGACATGTAAAAAAAAGTCAAAAATACTGGAAAGACACATAGCCCAATGCAGAAAATCTTGCAATTTAAATTTGAAATGAAGCCACAACCTTTCCTACTAGGTATAATTTCAGAAAAAAATAGTAAAAAGCATTGTAATTTAATGAGATATATGCTTACAGCAACAAGAACAAATTTTGCTCAACACTGGAAGAAAGACACAACTTCGACTATATCTGATTGGCAACTTAAACTTGGAGCATACACAGTGATGGCAAAACTAACAGTATATATACACTACAGAATTTTAACTAAATATAAGCAAGAATGGTTCCCATACATACAACATGTCATGCAACATGGCAAATATAATCACTTACAGTCTGGCTCCCAAGGGGGCCTAAAGGTCTACAAATACTGCAAATCTGCAGGTGTCCAAAGAGGGGAGGAACCCAAGAGTTCTTTGTATTATGTTCCTTTTTCTTCTCTTTTTTTCTTTTTCTTTTTTTTTTTAGTAATTAATTCTTGTTAAATTTGCTCTGTTTATATTTTCCTTTTATTAATAGGTATTACACACACACACACACACACAATAGGCAACAATACAAGGGAGACTTTAATAAGTAATCAGTTTAAGATCGAAACCTCTAGTATATAACATTATTTTGATATGAGTTGTAGTGGTTCTTTTTCAATGTTATACACAACTTTGGATGAAAAAGTTAAACAATTTTATGCTTGTAACGGTGCCACTAAATAAACTGTAATTTAGATTGGTGGAATAGTTTCTTCTTTCTCTTTTCTATTCTCAATATTCTTAGCTATTTAAATAATAGAATATTAATATTTTAAACATATTATACAAATATCAGTGTATGGAAACAACACACTATACTAAGATTTATAACAACATAATAAAAAGGGGGAAGAAACTAGTTTGTCGGGTCCTACAGTACATTCCTGATCATATTTTTAATTGGACGGAAATTGTTAAAAAGTAAAATGGCCACCTCAGGCAGTAAATATGGGGGGAAAGATGCCATCAGCTCATTCTCTCTCTCTCTCTCAGCCATAGTCATGCTCTGAAACAGCACAATGATATTTACCTTTTGCAGGGCTGGGCTGGCTGTATTATATACTTATCTGTGGGTGATATCACAAGCAGGTCCATTGATAACATCCTAATTTAACAAACAGATAAAGAAGAGCCAGCTCGCTCCAGGCTTGGCAGATGCTATGTTGATATGATTAAGGCTGCCATATCTGAATTGCTAAATTCAGATATCCACTAAATGGCAGCAAAGAGAGGCAGAAATCCATGACTATTTGCTGCCACCTGATACACGGGCCTAATTTGGTAGTCGCAGTGATACTTCCTGTCACATTGCTCCCCATATAAATGCTGCTAACATCTACCAAATCTAATAGTGAAGAAACACTGGTAATGCACAGGTAATCAAAAATCTCTGTTATGCCTGCCTGTAAATAGCCTGCTATCCCTTCAAAATGACTATCTGTGTAAGATTCATCTGCCAAAATTTAAGGAAAAAAGCATTTCATCCTTTACCTTAGGCAGCAAAATGTCACGAGCCTGCCCTAAAGGGAAGAGTTAAGTCCTTGCTTCTACTTGCTAATTTTATCAAATGTTTACTATTTCCTGAACATGTTTTCCTCATACATGCAGTTCTGCCATTACAATTAACACTTGAAGTCACTTACCATAGAGGAGTAGCTGTATAAGTTAGTGTGAATCTCCCAACTCCTAAGAGTACTGTAGGACAATTAAAAGGCCACTACCAGTCTCATCATGTTTCAAAAGGACTGTTTTGCAGCAGAGGTGTGCAACACAGGAAAAGTGAAATTATATTCTGTTGGTGCATTCTGAAGATAAAGTTCAAGTCAAGTTCAAACTCTGATGATTACATCTGTGATATTAAGTCTCCATGGCTCATCCTACTCACTCGTCTGTACAAGCAGTAGCTCAGAGGAGTGAACCACAGCAACTTTATATGAAAGCTCAGAACTAGGTGTCCTCCTGTTAATCGTGACAGAGCATTTCCTTGAAATTCACTATTCTGCACTTATGAAAAACATTCTGCCATTTAAAATATGCAAAAACATGTTGGTGTAATTCAGTACTACATTCTTTAAAAATTACGAACATGCTTCTACTAGAAGATAATAGATAATGACCAGATAAATGTGAAGCATTTTATTAGAAAGTTTACAGTATGCACAAGTACTGTAAGCAACAAATACAAGAACAGAGCAAAAATGCAAAAGATTTCCAATGACAGTACATAAATGTGCAAACAAACATGTATGTAAGTTATTTTTAATTTGATGTTGGGGCATAGAAACTGCTCCAATTGTCTCAGCTGAATATGAATTTGCGTACTAATATGGGTTTGGACTTAATATAACTTTAAAATGGCCATACTCTTATATTACTGCAACCACTTAATATTTATTAACTTTAATGTACTTACAGAAGGACTTATCTCCTGCTAGTTGATAAAAGTGACAGCAGACCTGGGAAATCCGAGAAATATCTTTATGAGTCAACAGGGAAAAGATACAAAGCCACAATTCATCAGGAAGCAGCAGCCATGGTACAAGGTTGCAGTCACTGTGCCTTTTCTAAAGTTAAAAACAAAAGAAAACAAGAAAGCAACTGAATCCCAAAACAGTAACAAATATGCAAGTCAACCCAGTAAACACTTGAGCAAAGCAGCTAGCAGATCAAGCTCATGATCCAATTCAGAAACTGTATTTTTATGCCGTGCTCTCAACTGGAAGATACCTGTCACTATTTTTTCCCTTCAACAGGCTCAGTGCATCAACATTTTTGAATGCTTGAACTAAATTATCATTGTATTTTTACAGAATTAACAACTTCAAGCAAAAGCTATAGAGTGGAACATATTATTCTATCAGGTTACATATGTAATAATTCCTATATACACACATCCAGTGTACTGTACATGTTCATGAGACTGAAAGATAAAGGTCTATTACACATGATACTTATTCTATTACACATGATTCATTTGACACAAAGTTTTTTGTTTGCAGTCTTAATGAGTAAAACCAAACAAACTATATCACGATGTGTACGACCAGTCAAAGGCAATATAATCATTGCTTGTACATACTAGACCAAACTGTGATTGAGTAGTCTGTGATTTATTTTGTTGTGCAACTGCCAGTAATCAAGTTAATTCAGTAAGCCAAGATTCAATTAACCATAGGTTAGCATGTTGTAGAAACAGAGTCAAGACCTCCACTTTTGCTTACATACTGTACAATACAGTTATAGAACAGAGAGCTGTCATCATCAGGATGGGTACATTATTTTAATTAAAAGATTGAAAGGGAAGATAACATGCTGCAAAGCAGAGCTGGCATTCTTAGAAAATGAAATTATGGTGGCTCCAACCCATGACCATTAGTTGATGTGCACTCTATTCCCTTGGCCACTGTGGCCCCAACTGTGTGTGGCTATTTAAATCAGGTGCTATCTTTGATGCAGGCAGATTAGCATACCAGCTGGATGTAGATTCTCGGTGTACCAGTACTGATGACATAAGCCTAAACTTACAAAAACTCAAAGAAGCAATTACTGACCAATAATCTGGGCAAATTGTAGTCTGCTGGATAATGAAGAGTTGGAAATGACTGAACAACAACAAGACCAATATTGTAAGGACTGTTACAATTAAATGAGATACCTACAATATAGAAGCTGGTTGTTTTGGACAGGTGCATTTCTTTTGGATATCCATCATGCAACAAATTAGACTTGAATACTTAACAAGAATGTTGCTTACATAATGATTACTGCAAGAAGCAGAGAAGGCCTACACAACTTATACCATACTGTGATATTTCTATGCAGTAATCCTTAAGATGCAAACTGATGACATAACTGTCATCAATTCTATCCCATGGGCCCAGAAAACTATTTAAAATCAGCCAATTTCAAAAGTCCCTGTGGTGGTGAGGGAAAAACACCAGCCTTCTTGTAAGTAAGGCACAGCTCCTGAGTGTAAGTAACTGCAAGCTCAGGGCTAGCTAAGTTTAAAGGTTACTCTACCAAAAGTGCAGTTGTAGGGGTTGGAGAAGAAGGTGGAGGAAGATAAGAGATACCAGAGCATGACAATAAAGAGAAGCCTGTAGAGGAACTGCTAGAAATTCCAAGATACTTCCTGTGAGCACCATGGTGAGATGATGTCCTGCTGGCAGTGGGACCATGCTTATGAGAATTGTGGCTGGATGCTGGATCCAGACTGGCAAAATCTCTCTGGAGGAAGGAGAGATTGTTGAGATTATCCATGTGACTCCAGACAGCTGCTCCTCATGAGTAGATCACAGGAACTTCTGTTTTGTGGTTGGCTTATGAGTTAAGTGGCTGGGAGTCAGGATTCCATCAAGCTCACACTTGTAATGCAGCCTTTTAAGGACATAAAGCTTGACCAAACCTCATTTCTTAATCACTTTTTGGATCATTTTTTAATTTACTGTACTTGAATAATTAAGACCCTTTGGACTGGCAAGGTTTTACTGTATTCATTGGGTGAGTATTCTTCTTCTTGGAGAAAGATGGTGTAAATTTGATTTTACAAGTTTGGGAAATACAGTATATGATTTTCTGGATTATACAGCAAAAGGGTGCTTAGAATATGGATTTTAAAAAGTTAACACCAGGTTAAAGATCCAGATGGATTTGGAATAACAGCTTTAGGAAATGGTGATTGTTTTGATTTTTCCTAAGACAAAATAAGAAGAAGTGACCCTGAAGTTTGGACACTAGAAGAAGCTAGAGGATAATAAATTTGTTTGGTTTACAAAGAAAAGAAGGAGCAAAAGTCCTTAACAGAAGTTTTTGAATACCGGTCTGCAAAATTACTTGATAAGATAGACAGAACATGTCACAATGAAGTTACAGAAGAAGTTACAACGGATAATTTTGAAGTTAATTTGAATGGGGATTTAAATGTGACAAACAATGACAAAGACATAAAGATATATTGGACACACAAATGGATCTGATGGATGACTTATTCCCTAAATTGATGTACAACTATTGAATCAGAAAACTGATTTGGATAACTCTTTCTTGCTGGATATACAAAAGAGCTCTGTTGAGGTCTTGAAGGATTTTATGAGAAGTGACAAACAAAAGGATAAACTTTACTTACTGGATATACAAAAGTTCTGTTAAAGTTCTGAAAGATTCTTGATTTAAAAAACAAATGTACAGAAAAGTACCGTATTTTTCCGTTAATAAGACACCCCCATATATAAGACGACCCCCACTTTTCCAACCCAAAATTAAGAAATCAATATTTTAAAGATAAAGCAGGACACATTTTTATTTAGTAATTAGGTAACATTTACATGATACACTCAGTGGGAGAAGTTCCAAACTGTCTCTCTGCAGCTCTATTTCCATGCTCTTTTGCATAACTGATTACATTCAGTTTGAATTTTGCAGAGTAAGACGTTCGCTTATTTATTTTTTTATTTTCCGACATCTTTATGGGCTCAGAGTGCTCTGACATTACCAGTCCGTCACATCTGCGCACTGCCTACACGCTCTCCACAAACCAATTGGAACACATTGGATGTGTTCCAATTGGTTTGTTCGGCATTGTCCGTCAGTTACATAAGGCTCGTGATTGGAGGAAGCCTGTTTGCAGAGACAAAGTATGGGAAGTTTCGCAACCGCGCGGTTCTCTCCTCGGCTTACTTCCTTGCATAAGACGCCCTTCAATTTTTAGTGTAATGATTTTAGAAAAAAGTATCGTCTTATAGAAAAATACGGTAGCTCTGGGACTCTTTGTGAAGGGATTACAAATAAGATTCTTAAAAATTCAGGAAAGGACTACGAAGTTGGTTTATTTGTTCAGGGTTAAATGAGAAAAGTATACCTGGTTTCCTTTACTGGACTTTTGCTGATAAGGAACGATTGATAAAACTTTTGGATTTTGTTTTTTTTACTTAAGAGATGAGTTGTGGGGTGAAGAGAGATTATATTATATCTAGAGATGGTGATAAACTATTAAAATTGTCTTTACTTGGCTGAGATGAAGGAGGAAGTTACTTCTCTTTTTTTCTTTTCTTTTTTCTCTTTTTCTCTTTTTTTTTTTTGTATTTTTCTGTTTGCATTTTTTGTAGTTTATACAGGCTTTTATTCTTTTAGTTTGTAATTCTTAATAAAATTATTTGGAAAAAAAAAAGGAAGCATTGGAAATTCCCTTGTCACTGCCTGTATAAACAGACTCCCCCACCGGTCTATGCTGTTGGGTTAGGACCCAGCTCCTTTAGCAGGCACTAAATAGAGCTGGTTCCTCTATTGGAATTCCTTATGTGAGGAAAGGAACGGGCCAGTTAGTTAGTTAGTTAGTTAGTTAGTTAGTTAGTTAGTTATTTTATTTTATTTTATTTTATTTTATTTTATTTATTTATTTATTTATTTATTTATTTATCGAATTTGTCACCGCCCATCTCATTAAATGACTCTGGGTGGTTTACAAAACAATTAAAATAAATTAAAATTACAAAATTACAATAATAAATAAAAAATAAAAAGATCCAAAATAATTGGCAATCACTCAGGGAGCGTCATCGAGGCACTAGCCACCCCCAGGATTGGCTAGAGTTGTTATCCCCCCACTCAAGCTGGCAGAGCCAGGTCTTCAATTTTTTCTGGAAGGCCAGTAGGGTAGGAGCCTGCTGCACCTCTGGGGGGAGAATGTTCCAAAGGGCAGGAGCAACAGCAGAGAAGGCTCTCCTCCTGGGCCCCGCCAGTCGACATTCTGGAATAAGTCAGTTCCTTAAAGTAACCACAATGTTTTTTAGCTCATGCAGAAGACTGGAAATGATTTGATTTATAACATTATCAAAGTTCTACTTCTAAACCTTAACTACATAAACAGCACACACACACACTCCAAATGCTTTTGATGTTACTGTTGTAATATATAGCTTAGAAGACAAAATATGCTTACCATGTTTAATTTGTTATAACTTTGAGGAGCATTTTCATACTGCTGCCTAGATTCTGTCCCTAGGAAAAAAAACCATGAAGTTTATTTGGGATTCCTAAATATTCAGATATTTGGGATAAAACAGATGTCTTTCAGAATCTTTACTAAATATTTTAAAAATTGGTAATATTCATTGAAATTCCACTGTGACTCAAGATACATTCATCTTTAACATTTTAACTGCTGGTTTATATCAATGAAATCAGCTCTGTTATGAATCTCACTATACAGTAATACCTCGGTTCACAAACGCTTCTGTTCACGAACAATTCGGTTCATGAACAGCAGCGTTCACAAAATTTTGCTTCCGTTCACAAACTCTGCATCGGGTGACGAACACGACCCGTGGCCATCTTCCCTGCTCTGACATGTGGTCATGGCTTCCTGTAGGCGAGATCACGGTTGCAGACAGACACTGACTGTGAAGCTTTTTGGTGTGCTTTTTAGCATGGCTCCAAAGAAAGTGCAGAGCAAGCATGGTGGTAAAAAGAAAGTGCAGAGCAAGAATGGAAAGAATAAGGTTTTGAAGAAAATAACCATTGAATTGAAGAAGGAAATTGTAGAAAACCATGAGCATGGTATTCGTGTGACTGATCTGGCCTCGGAGTACAAGATAGCGAAGTCGACAATCTCGACTATTTTGAAGAATAAAGATGCCATCAAAGGAGCTGATGTGGCAAAAGGAGTAATGCTGTTAACTAAGCAGAGGACACAAGTGCTGGAAGAGGTGGAAAAACTTTTGTTAGTGTGGTTGAATGAGAAACAGCTGGCAGGTGATAGCGTTAGTGAAGCTATGATCTGTGAAAAAGCCAGGAAATTGGACAGTGATTTACTGCAAAAAAAAAACCCTCTACAAGCTCAACAAGTGAAGAATTTAAAGCCAGTAGAGGCTGGTTTGATAAATTGCGCAAGAGAAGTGGCATCCACAGTGTGACAAGACATGGTGAGGTTTCCAGTTCTGACAAGGCCGCTGCAGAAGCCTACAAGAAAGAATTCGCGGAATTCATGAAGGCGGAAGGATACATCGCTCAACAACAGTTCAACTGCGATGAAACAGGGCTCTTCTGGAAGAAGTTGCCGAACAGAACCTATATCACACAGGAGGAAAAGGCACTGCCGGGGCACAAGCCCACGAAGGACAGATTGCATTGTGTGTGAACGCAAGCGGCGAGCTGAAGATTAAGCCACTACTGGTGTAGCATTCCCAGACCCCTTGTGCATTCAAGGAACACAATGTGAACAAGGCCAGACTGCCTGTCATGTGGAGGGCCAATGCGAAAGCTTGGGTCACAAGGCAATTGTTCATAGAATGGCTGCACGAGGTGTTCGCACCCACCATTAAAAAATATCTTTCTGACAACCAACTGCCTGAAAGGTGCCTTCTTCTGATGGACAATGCCCCGGCACACCCTCCAGCCTTGGTGGATGATATGGACACTGAGTATGACTTCATAAACGTCAAGTTCCTCCCCCCCAACACGACACCTCTTCTGCAGCCCATGGACCAGCAAGTGATCTGCAACTTCAAGAAGCTGTACACAAAGGCGCTCTTCACCAGGTGTTTTAATGTCACTGAAGAGACGTCCTTGACTCTGAAAGAATTCTGGAAGAAACATTTCAATGTCCTCCACTGCATCAACCTCATTGACAAAGCCTGGGAAGATGTCACGTACCAGACCTTAAACTCAGCCTGGAGGAAACTGTGGCCAGAATGTGTCACTGAACGTGACTTTGAAGGGTCTGATGTAGAGGTAGTGGAGGAGATTGTGTCCATGTGCAAGAGTATGGGTCTGGATGTTGATGATGCAGACATAGAGCTTGTTGAGGACCATAAGGAGGAGCTGACCACGGAAGAACTTGCTGAACTCCACAGTGAGCAGCAGAAAGCGCTTGTTGAGGAGCATTCCACTGAGGAAGAGGAAGACAGGGAGGAGGTTAGCAGTGATGTGATAAAATCCATTATGGAAAAATGGAATGAGTGCCAGGATTTCTTTGAGAAGCACTACCCCGACATAACTGTAACGAACAGAGTGTTGAATCTAATGAATGATAACGTGGTCTCTCATTTCCAGAGGGTTATGCAGCGCAGGAAAAAACAAGTGACATTAGACAGATTTTTCGCCAAAACTGAGCCTGCAGCTAAGAGACAAAGAAGAGAGGACACCCCTGAAGGAGATCTCCCCAATGTCCTTTTGGAGGGGGACTCTCCCTCCAAACAATAACCACCTCCCCACCTGCCTTCCTGTCCTCCACGCTAGAAGTTGCTTCAAGCAAGGTTAGTGTTCTCTCTCTTCATACTGTACTGTACTGTACTTAGTTTCATATTTTTGTGGTTTAAAAAAAAAATACATATGGTTCAGAACGGATTAACCTTATTTACACTGAACCTTATGGGAAAATTTGATTCAGTTGGTGACCAAAATCGGTTGGCGACCACATTCGTAGGGGTCAGAACGGATTAACCTTATTTACATTGAACCTTATGGGGAAATTTGATTCGGTTCACGACCAGAATCGTGGAACGAATTAAGTTCGTGAATCAAGGTACCACTGTAATTGCAAGAACAGAAGCTTTTTCTTTCAATAGGAAGTCTTAGAAATTTGTCGGTTACTGAAATGTTGTTTCCCAGAATTTGAAATGTAATTAGCTCATACCAATATCCTCATTATAACTCACAGCTATTGCACTAAAATAATAAAGTAGTGAGCGTGTCATATTTTTTACAAGAGTGCTTGGGAATCATTTGCTTGGCAGATGAGAGGATGGAGGAAATAACATATTTTGACATGCTGAATGCTAGAGCGACCATAGCTGGGTTGCAAAAACCCAATCACAAGATGGCAGCAAAGAAATATTTGCTCACATCTAGGGTTTATCTGGATTTTTCAGCCCAAACCTAGTAGTCCTGCTGAACACAGGAAATGCAGAAACAATTCCTTACTCTACCAAGTGAAATGTATTCTGGCACAGCTATAGTGCAGCTCAAATTGTAAAATTACCACCTGAATTCAGAGCTTTCTGGTGGCTGATTTCTCAGCAAAACGTACTCTGATCCTTCCAGTCAGTTTCCTAGCTCCTTTAAAAAATGTCAGTCTTGATGTTCTCTGTTATATATGCAGTGTAACAAACTTGTCTCATTTCACATTTTACCTTTCAAGTAAGCTTTCCTACACACACACACATACACACATGTGTCTGTGCAGATGTTTTATACTACAATGTGGTTGCAGCTGCTAGAAAAGGTCAGTGGGTACAAAGCTATGATATCATGCCATTTTCACAGACTTCTGTGGGAATTTATTTGCAGAAAGAATGATATTTTGATGCCCAGAAAATTTTCTCCAGATCAGATATTTTTTAGAAAATGACCAAATTCACATGGCTTATACTGAAAACATGGCGACAACAGCAAATTATTCTTCCCATATCTGTGTAGAAGGGAGGCAAGCAGATTTTTGTTATTGCAGGAAAGTGCTCTAATTCAGAAGCCAGGACACTGACTAAATGTTAATTTCTGCATACTGTTGGTTAGCCAAAAGAAGCACTGACTGGTTCCTGGGATCTCCTGCCTGTTCTCAGTGTTCTGAGGTCAACAGAAGTGAGTACAAACACATGGTTGATTGCCAACATTTTGCACGGATTGAAGAGCCAGCGGCAAATGATGATTTCAAACTGTGCTTTATTTTTCCTTAAAACAAATAGATGATTCTCTGACCCTTTTAGTATATCATCTTAATCAAAATGCTGATGAGCCATTGTGTCAAGCCAGCCATAGTTTTAAGTAGACACCTGGGTTGTCTGGATTCCCATATCAGAAACCAATTTTGTTAAATTTTGTTATGAATAAACCAGGAACCAATCTCTGGCTTCTGAGAGAAATTTTATTTATTTATTTAGAACACTTATATGACCACCCTACACCAGTAACATGAAGCATACAAAATCACTAAATAAAAAACAAAAGGAGAACAGCCACTAAATGCCACTAAAACAAAATAAAGCATTTAAATGGCAACCCCCAGAAACTAAAATTTGTTATATCCCACCAACTAGGAACTCTGATCCTCCTGACCTAATCACCCAAGGAAATATCTAATTAGGATCATGAGAAAGTAATGATATGCTATCTGACATAGCTTTGTGAGTAATATTTAATTCAAGCATCTGAATGAACTCTAGAAATGTCCTGGGGACACTGAAGGTGTAATGCAAAGTTTTCTGCTTCAGTGAAGGTACATGAAATTTTCTCATAGAAAAAAAAGGATCAGCTTGCACACATGAGAGAGCTGAGAAAGCATCAAAGTAATGCACTGGTCTCTGGGCTGGTATTGGATGTAATACAAAAAGACCTGAGGATTTTCTGTCCTGCAAAAGAATACAAACCTCCCATACTTCAAATGAAGACTCATTTTATTCAACTGAGTCCCAGAGAGGTTGACTCTTGTTTTCATTAAAAGTATTCAATGCAGATCACTCCATGACTGATAGCAGAGCCCCCACAAAAAAATAAACATAGCAAAAAGGTTTATTATGATGAAACATATTTCTTATGAAAACATGCTGAACTGATTAAACCCAAGATCTAAAAAGCTACTTTAGAAGAGCTCACTGGCTTATTTATGTAAGTGGACAATCCCTGCTCCATCCCAGTGTACAACTGAATTAATTTTATTACTAAAATTATTACTGAAAAACAAGATCTGTTAGAAACACAAAATTTTTAATACTTGTGTCTTATTTCACATGGACTCAATTACAGTGGCAGTGGTACACTGCTGAAAGTCCTTAAAGGCCAGGTTGGGGACAGATTATCCCGGAGAAGATGTATCTGTGCAATTGCTGAGAGTTGACACCAATTTGACGGTACATAATCATCGATCATCTATTTCACACTAGATATTAGCTTACATGCATGTGCTTATTTGCTTTGCAAATTAGATTTTTTTTTCTGATGTCTGACTGATAGTGTTATGTCAGGATAGGTACTGGCTTATTGAAAAGGGACAGGCAAAATTTTATAAAGATATTTATTCATTTCTTAGATTTTTTAAATTGCTTATTTGAACAATATAACCTATTCTCAAGAGAGTCCTTATAGAAGGTAGAGGTAAAACAAGAAAAATATCCTAAAATCAAACTATTTTGGATGTCTGATCTACCAGCACTCAAATACTATTCTTTAAGCACATGCATTTCTTTTTCTGCCATACGACCCAGTCTCTATCTTCCCAAACCAGTTTACAGCCTTTTGTCTTACTATAGTTTAACAATATAACTAGACATCTCTACCAATAAACGTTGTGATTTTATATGAACCTAGCCCTTAAACATTCATAACTGTCAGGATTAAATTATTTCTTATTTCTGTTCCACTGAAGTCTTTTTAAAGGCAAGGCAATATAATATTTTTATGATTCCATCTACAAGTTTGTGGCACTGTAGGAAGAGAGCTACGTTAGTCTACTATGGCAAAAAGTGAGCTGCAGCTCACAAAATCTGATGACTTTTAATAAAATCTGTTAGAAAAGTTAATTTTGTTATTCCTAATTTTGTGGAAGTGTCACCACTTCCAAGCTCACTTCTTTCCCAAGTATGGAAGCGACCAGAATCCTATTGCCTTACATATCCTAACCTCTTGATGTCTGTATGAAAGCAAGAATGGGCTGCACACATATTCCAGCTCTATGTATATAGCGCATACATGCATGATTTATACACAGAGTCCTTTCTCACCATCAAATGAATGCATGGAAGTTAAGGTTAGGGCATATTGATACAAAGTTTCTGCCCTGCACAGGTTCAACCAAGGAATAGAAAGAAAGATGAGCATAGTTTTTGACAAGGATGTCACCTCAAATTCTACAAACCTGAAGATGGATGGCTCTGAGAGTTGCTCTTCTTTATTAACTTCTTGCCTGTTGCAGGTCTTTGGACACATTGTGATCTATTGCAGAGAAAAACAGAGGCACAACATTAAATAAAAACAATTACACAAGATGTTCTGTGGACCAACAGTTAGAATGTTTGATTTACATATTACAAGTATAGTTCAAATCCTTCTCTGCCTCAAAGTCACTGGGTAGCTAAATGTAAGACACTAGCCCAGCTGAATCATGAAGCTAAATTGAGAAGATACCATTTATCAGCTGAAAACCTGAGTTTTGTGGGAGCATGCATTTTCTTCACCATTTCCATTTCCCTTCAGTTTTAATCAGCTCCTATTCTGACATGTGAACAAGACCACTGTCCATCTTAAACCATATACAATAACTGGCCCAATATGGTCATATCAGGAGTATCCTGGCCCTGGGAATCAGAGTTGACCTGCGCTAATTGTGCTCATACAGAGACCAGGAACCATCTGCATTTAAGGAGACATTAAAGTACCATTCAGATCTGGAATGCTATATATCTAGCTCCTAGCAATATACCCTTATTGGAAAACTCAATTCTGATTCAACTGACCTAATCACATTTTGCATGACTTAGCTATCTGCTTGCCCCTTGGACTTTGGCTATCAAGTGAAAATTCTGTCTCCTTTTAAATTCAACTGATCTTACAACTATGACCATCCCTGACTGATTGTTTGACTTAACTTGCTAGCTAAATTAACTCCTGCTTCAAAGGCCAGACAGAGCACATGGGCCAATTGCTACCTATCCATTCCACAACTTCCCTTCGTGATTTCAACAAGGAAAAATGTGCAGCTATTAGGGGCAAATTGGGGGTGGCACTGGACCACAGCACCCAAATTTCCCCTGCTTACTTAGCTTACCCCTGTTTCCCTTCTATTGTTTTGCAATTTTTAATGGGAAAAAAGGCAGGCAGAGCCAATCCTCCTCCATATCTGACCTGCTGGGATGGGTAAACAGATTGTTAGATTTGTTGGAGGATCAATCATAGGACTAATCTGCCCATTAGTTAAAAGGTAAATAACAGATTTCCCCAAGTATACAAAAGAACAAGAAATTTAAAAATCAAAACAAGTAATAAGCAACTAACTTTAGTCTTTGTTTTGTTTTTGTGCATTTGAATCAGTTTTGACTCCTGGCAACTGCCTGGACTAGTCCCTGCAGTTTTCTTGGCAAGGTTTTTTGGAAGTGGTTTGCCATTTCCTTCTTCCTAGGGCAGAGAGAAAGTAACTGGCCCAAGATCACCCAGCTGGTTTTGTGCCTCAGGGGGGACTACAACTCACAGTCTCCTAGTTTCTAGCCTGGTGCCTTAACCACTACACCAAACTAGGTCTCTAACCTTAGTTTTAAAAAGTGCAAAATACAATCATCACTCTCGTGAAATTCACATATTTTGGTGATACAAAGTCTATGCCAAGAACTGTCATTTTTAATTTAGATTATGATATTATATTCATACATACATTTCCATCATGATATTCCCTTTTAGGATAAGCAACATTATGGAAAGCACAAAAGAGAGTAAAAATGTTAAGAAAAAGAAACTGGAGGAGGTAAAAGAAAAGGTAATCTAACTAAATCAGCTTTACACTAACATGATTTACCACACCTCTGTGTACTTTCTACAGTTGCACTCTGTCTTTGCTTCCATCATATGAATACACTAAAGATATTACAACAGAAATTTACACATAGGTACAGAATGTTACTTGCACTATATTCAATATAATCCATCTCAAATCAGTATTTCATAATTACATGGAAATAGTTGTGCAGGAAAAAAAAATAACATAGGAAGCCAGTATTCTTTTTAAAATAGTAACAGATTCTTCAGGACTGGTATATACTAGTGTGATTGTAAAAAAATCATGAGATGTTTATAAAGCATTACACACATGCAATCTGCAGGGAATCATTGTAAATTCTGGGCTGAAAAACGGAAAACCACACGATGGCAGCAAATAAGAGTTTTCTGCAATTGCCATTTCAGCAAATAGAGCACAGAGGTGGTATGCCTTTTGAAAATGCACTCCTTTGTTCATACAGTTGTATTAAATATTAAATAAGCAAACCTTGGCTTCAGTTTTCTCTGTGTGTAAGACAAGCATGAAATGCTGGCTCTTTCCCAATGCTTCTTAGGACCAGCCCGTTTTGTGCTTATTTTCCTGCTTTCAAAAACTTCCTGGTCTAGGAAAGATAATCCACAGAACATAGTTACAGTCATAGTTAATTCCAACACACAGTTAAATGAGCTCCAGGGAATGACATAAGCACCTACAAACACATCCTTGGTTCATTCATAAGGCATATTAAGACATTATAATGAGTCTAAAACCAGATACAACACATGGAATCTGGTTGGATTTCCCAATTTAAGTACATTTGGACACAGAAGGGGAACTCTGAATATCAGCTGTGGAAATGTTGATTTCAGTGGCAACAGAGGTGGTGGAAGGAATTGGTCCAAATTATAACTTCTTTCCATCTGCTTTCAGCTAGGGAGGGAAGAGAGGTTGCCAAAATTTTACAAAATATATAGCACAAGAATAAGCTTATTCCCAGAAGCATCCACAGGATCTAATGCTTTTGTCAAAAAGACAATAGTGGAGTTGCACCACTGTGCTGCAAACTTTGCCCTTTTTATACGTGCATGCAACATCACACACAAGTACACGCGGGGAGCTTGCAGCACAACTGTGTGATGTTGCTTTTTCCAGTTGCCCTGTTCCAGTAGTCCAGTAGTGACTGCACCATTACAGCATTACCAACAATGTCATTTAATGGGTGTGCAGAGACCAGCTCCCACCTCTGATTTACTAAATGTCTATCAAGTGGAATATCATTGTTACTAGAACCAAAAGAATCCCATCTTGCTCGGGAGCAGTCTCCTTATGATTTCTGTAAGATGTACTTTGAGGTTTTATCTCATTTGTGCACAGCAATAAAACCAAGAACATACATAGCAGCCACTTCATGTACTCAGCCTTAAAGGAAATCAATACTGCACCAAGGACTGAACGTATTATGTGATTAGAACACAGAAAATGCTTTAAATGTTGGTACACAAAACAGTCTCAAATAGAAACTATTGTTATTCATAATTTAATGTATTTCTAAGCCTATCCTGAAAAATACCAACATTTATTAGTAAATAATGAAAATGAGGATAAAAATTAGGGGTCTCAGAAAACACCTGGGGATGGAGTAGGAAGTTGAGATACAGTGACAAATGCATGGACACTGAGTAGCACATTAACACTTCCTTCCCATCCCAGAACTGGAGATTTGGGCCATGATATAGCCACTCCTGTCATATGCAATGATTGCTGGAGAAAGGATTTATTTTTTAACACTTTCTCACCATAACACATATTAGTTCAAAACTCGTATACACTTGCAATGGCTATCTCTTTCATTATGGTGGTGGATAGGACATGGGGGAACCTGGAAGTTCCCAGCATCATTAGCTCATCACACAGCACTCCAAAGGGTATATAAGGCCTGCAAGTTATCCTCCCTCTCCTTAATGCACGGAAGGTAAATTTAAATGCTTCCTGAGCAACTGACATAAAACCTACAATTAAGGCATTAAATATGGAATCCTATAAATCCTGTTGTTTTCAAAGGAGTTTATGACTAGTACTCTGCCTAGATTATGTTATTTAACCTGAGCCACTACAATACTGTAGAGTCGTAATTTTAAATTAACAATAAACAAGGTAGTACAAGAATAAAAGACTTTCTATTAAATATAGGAGCTCTCACTTACATTTCATGCTTGTGACAAAGTAACATGGGACAGCAACTAGATGTCTTCAAGTTTTGACTTCACCTTCTGACCATCCCAATCAAAATGGCTAATATAAGACATTCTGAAAATGATAGTCTAAAATATCAAGTTCCAAGACATTTTTAAATAGTTACACATCTCACTAACTAGAAAACAACAGTCCAGTTTTACCTTTCAAACTGCCTGTTCTCCCCATTTGTCTTTCTTTGGGGCTGCTACTTGCAAACAGAGGCTTCAACACTTGTTCTTCAAAATGATTTTGCTGTTTGATAATCTCAGTCCTTTTATTGCCTTCAGAAGTTCCCAGATTATTCATATTTTCATCAATCTTCTCCTCGTACATGCTATCATTCTTACAATAATAGGGTCCAGTATGATATGCTTCCTTGAAAAATTCATGTTCTTGACAAAAAAACAAATGACTGGCATTTTCACTCTGGAATCTTCTGGATTTATTGAGATAGTTCAAATAAAAATAATATTTAGCCAAAACACTATCACTGTGGCTGAAATCTAATGGGAATGTATTGTTGCAAAGTGGCTTCTCATGACCATCTCCTTTAACTGTTGTAATGAGGAACTCTTCAGCACCATCTGCTGATTTGGGACTAGTTACAGAAATATTATCATTTATAGAACCTTGCTCATATTTGGAGAGCTTATGTGCTACCTTGTCATCACTGATCTGGGGCAGCCCAACTAGCAAAACATAGTCACTGTTGCTCTTATTTGTGTTTTTATGACTGAGATTCAAAGAGTCTGAGCCCACTTTATCAATATTATTTTCTGGAGGCTTCAGTAATGAACTCACAGAGCTGCTCTTAATTTGCATAACTGGATATTCCAATGGAGATATTAATTCTGCTTCTTTTTGGTCTCTATTGCAACTAGTTTTGTTAAAACTAACTTCCTGTTCTCTAGTATTTTTCCTCCCTTTAAAGATTTTGTCCATCTCTAGCATTTGTTCTAATTTAGGCTCATTTCTCTGGTTTGAGGATCTCTTTAGAGGTTGAATATCTGACATGTGATCCCTCAACATATCCTTTTTCATTGTAGACTTGGAATGAAAATGGATATTTCCATTTTTAGTCTCTTCACAGTTGCTTTTTATGGCATTCTGTGTTCCACTGAAGTCTTCATGTTTTGGGGTCTGTGTAAAATTCTTGCACTTATATTCTTGAGTCTCCAAGATCCCTATTCCTGGATTCCACTTTTCACAACTGTCAGGCATTATTTTGAAGGCAAATTCGTCTTCTGGCACTGATAAAGTGAAATATTTCATATTAGCTGGATTGTCAAAATTAGCACTGTCAGCAAGATTTTTGTGTTTTTTGCTGTCTACAGTTGGCCACTTTAAATTATTTTTCTTCATATCTGTCCACTCTTCATCTGAACTGTCACTGAGAGGAGCCCAAAAATAGCTTTCATTTTTATGCAAATCCCTTAGAAGAATACATGGATCATCTCTGTTGGATGCAAGATGAATGTTCTGAAAATTGGTTTCTCTTGTAGTGCTATGCTTGGAATTATTTACTATACATTCCTCCCAAATCTTGGTGGAAATTATAATATCCGGTCTTTCATTTCCATGCTTAGCTGCCTGGACAGAATTTAAAATTATGCTGGGAGGACATAAAGTATTATTATTTACCAAGGTCCCAGGAGTTTCTTGTTCAAAATTCTCTGAACTATTTTCAAAGATTACAGAACTGCTTAAAATATTGGCATGTAATAGCTTCGGATCAAAAGTGTCAGGCCTTTTATTTATGCTAGCTTTGCCCCTGCTATTTTGAACCATCTTTTTTAGTATGCAGTGATCCAAGACAGACTGTCTACTTTCCTGTATGCTATCCCCAATGGGAGACTGATCAAGAAACAATTCTGTCCAGTTTACAACATCTTTGAGTTTTTGAATCTCAGGGATGATACATTCTCTATGTAGTTCATTATTTAATCCTGAAATATATGTATTCGTTAAGCATTTGCTTTCTGCTGGTCCAGTTGCAGCTCTTGTTGTTTCTTCCTTTCTTTGACAGGTCACTTCAGAGAGCCTCCAAATGCTTGAATGCTTTTCTCCATTTACTGTTTTGCTGGGTTCTTCAAAGCCCATCTTAGCATCAGCTGTAGAATGTAATGAACAACTTCTGGACTGTATGGAATTAGGGTTGCTGTCATCATCAGTTGAGTAAGGCACTATATTTCCATAGCAAGTTACATGAGTACATGGTACAGAGATTTCATGAACAGTCTCAGCAACAGATGGGTGTAATACCTTCTGATATTCCATCTGTAGAAATAAAAAAACAGGTGCCGATTAAAGCTGTTTTAGGTGAAGATGAAAACTACTGCTGAGCCTCGGGGTTAAAGGTTAGAAGTCTCAGATCTTGTCTCCCATAAACCCTTTGAGTTTACACACCCTGGCCTGCCTTGTTACTTTAGTGTAGCTGCTTCCTGGTTATTGTGACTACCACCTCCCTTCCAAAAGATGCTTTGGCCTGGCATCCTCCCCCTACCCCTGGTGTGTGAGACAGAAAGAAATCTCACAGCCTAGATACCTAACCAGCAAATAAGGAAAAGACAAATAAAAATAATGAATTAAATTCTCTAACCGCACTTTCTGACAATTTGAACTTTAAATGACTGGGGAAAACAGGCCCCTCTCTTGGAATTTAGATTGATATGACAAATTATAATTAAAATCATACTTTATTAAGAAGAGGAAAAAAGAATACGCAAAGATTTCTTACTTTAAGTAGTCATATGTCGGAGGAAATTTTAAATTAAAAAAAAAGAAAATAGTATTGCTAAAACCATAAACAGTGCTTAAAGGAATCTGCTATAAAAAGCTATAAAAGAGAAGATAAGCTCACCATAGATTACAAGCTGAATTGCTGCTCAGAGCTCTCAAGAGGCATCAAATATACAACAGTTGAACTTGCATAATACCTTTTCGATTCAGCTTTATTTGGAATTACTTTTTGGTTATCTGGAAGTTCCAAGCTAAATTCTGCAGCTGAAGAAAAATAATTCCAGCTTTTCACTTCCCTTCATGCACAAAATGGCATACCTGTTTGTTTTTCTCCCACAGAAAAGTTTCCTGCCATCTCACCCAAAGATAAATAATTCTCTCTCCCTAGGAGGGAAGAACTTGAGGATTTGACTCTGTATATGACAAAGTACAAGTCACATCAATGTTGGCAGACACTCAAACTGACACTGAGTGTCTGTCATTTACACTGGTCAGCATCTGCGAGAAAGGCATGTGGCAAAACACGTCACACTGTGATGCAAACTCCACTCATTTTGTACTTGTGTTATGACATTGCACATAAATACCTAAGGGGCACAACTTGTGCTATAATGTCAGGATGCAAATTTTATCATTTTCACAAAACCTCCAGATGCTGCAGATCACTATGGCTGTGAAGCCCATGAATATGGGGTGAAGGGCTTGTTTGCCCATTCACAACAGGCATAGACTCACATAATTATGTTCAGTTCAAACAAATGAGGCTGCACCTAACAGAAGTTAAAGTGGCAAAAAATATACTACTATAGATAAATCTCTACAAAACATCACAAATCCTCATATTCTTTACATAAAACAATCAGCTACATCTTTCTGAACCAATGGATAATATGGAGTAATAAGTATCTTGGAAGCTCTTATAAAATAATGCAAATGGATGTGGCCAGTCATGTATTTCTGAGAAGTGGGATGGGGGAACTTGCCTAAGAGCAAACTGATGTCTGGTCTCCAAAACCATTCATAATAATTTAGCCAAAAGGTAAGTGTGGAGCACTGATGGTGTCTAAACCACCTGGTCACAAAACTGCTGCTACAAAGCACAATAAAACATACATTTTAAATTGTTTTTAAAACAATTTAAATTGTTTTTAAAACAATTTAAAAAGAGGCATAATAAATGACTAAGCAATAGCCACTCCGACCAAGGATTAAGAGAAGAATAGTCCAGCTAGGGGAATCTGCAGGAGAGTGAATAAAGTGGAAATGGCAATCACACCTGTGTGAGTAAAGCTTAACCAATTTTTTTGGTGTTGCACATGTGACTGAATCAAAAGAACACCCTGTTGTCACACATGAAATCAGATCACCACCATTCAGCAACAAGCCAGAACCAGTGGTATCTGAGCAAGCCATAATGACACAAAAATGACAACAAGCATGGGGTGATACCATGATGCAAGTGTTACACTTACATACATCTACCCAGACATCTGACACTAGTGTGCAGGAGATGGCATTTATATCATGGTACATGTTTCACTCCTTGCCCTCCTTGGTGCTCCTGCCAGCAGCTATAGAGGCAGGATAGGGATAAGCAGTGGGGATAGCACATTTTCTGCCCTATGGTTCTGTGCCAGGTCTCAGATAGGCTGATTCAGGACGTGTGCATGAGTGTTCCTGAGAGCAGGATCTTGACCTGAGCAATTAGTAGGTTTTGTAACTATAATTATTGGTTCAGGACAGAACATACAACAGGCTAACTATAACCTTGCTGATTTTAAGTCTCCAGTCTACATGAGGGAGAAATAATTTTAAAATTATCTTATGAAATACCCAAGTCTTATTTCTCACAGAAACAGAGGCTGTAGTAAGACAGCATTCTTATGACATGCAAGTTCCTTCTAATTTACCAGAAAAAATGGAGGGACAAGGGTTGAGACACCTCTCCGGAATGCTCTGTTTCTATAGGACTTTTAAAGGAGGAGAGACATTTGGCAACCTACTTCGGATTTCGGCCTGACAACCTCAACAAGCAAACTCCAACCACGAACCTGGGCCAACCACTAGTAAAACCCACCTTCTCCACTGATAGTATCCAAACTCCTAAACTGGCCCGTAGCAAGGAAACTGCGCGCCTTCCCTGCGCTGCAGCGGGAAAAACAATGCTTGCGCGGATTGGTTGCTGTTTCCGAGGAGCCCTCAAGTAGACTACAGGCTGGGCCGACGTCTCTCATTTGGGAGAAGGAGGTAAAGAAGAGGCACAAGTCGCACCAAGAGCCTGGAAGGAGCCGGTGGGAAGTTCTCTCTAACGCCAATCCTGGGAAATGTGTACTCCGCCATCCCCGTGACAACCGTCGAGGGTGGAGCCAGCTGCTGAGGGAAAGGGTGGGGATGCTGCCTCAATTCCCCGTCGCTGAGGGAATCTGAACGGCTCTCCTTCCTATGTATTTTTCATTAAGTCGTCACCGCCACCTTTTCCGTCGTCCTCTTCCTCCTTCGAACGCAGCCCCAAGAAATTCAGCACTGAGTCTGCTGAGTTAGCTAGACTGATTTTTGTAATTCGTCACCAGATTACCAGTCCTGATATATCTCACTTTATCCTAACCAATGACAGTGATACGTGTATCAAATGAATGTTGAGTGTGCCTTTAAAAAGGTATTCGACTGCCGCGTGCATCCCCTTGTCCTTTTCAAGTCCTGGAAACTTATTTGCTCTAGGTACAAGCAAACATTTCCTTGCATGAGCACACAGTTCCACTAAGGGGCACTGTGGGATTCAGATAAACAGACGGCCTTTTTCTGTCCGCGAGAAAGTTCTGAAGCGATAGCACTTCGTTCTTCCTCACGGGAAGCTGGTTGCGCGGGCCTGGCGCTGAATGGCGGAACACGCGCCGTTTGCGCACCGAAGGTTTCCTGCAGCTTAGCTTAGAGTTTGGGAGCCCTAGAGAAGAGCGCGATTGGAGACCCCCGTGGAAGATTTTTTATATATATAATTCACCAGCAGATTACATGTCCTGATATATCTGCCTTTATTCTAACCAATTATATTAATACATTTATCTAAGGCACCAGCTGCTTGTTTCTCCCTGATTCTCTTGTTGCTCTCAGTTCACTGTTGTTACCCCAAAATGATAATGACACGATGCCATCTGGAGATTCGGGGGGGGGGGGGGAATCATTTGAGGTTTTACTGATTAAAAATAAGCTGTATCAACTGTCATCAGATAAATATAGTGCCAGATGCCCGGCTATATAAAAATTTATTAGCCAGGTGCATTTGGCTGCCTGGCTAAGAGGAAAACATCAGCAAACTGGTCACCCTAGGTTTCCTTTTTTATTTACTACGATTAGGCCAAAATGGGAGGTTGAAGTGTGGGGACCCTGGACAGTTGTTTGATCAGCCTGCTCCTAAAGACACTACTGTTCCCTGTCATCTCAGATAGAAGAATCTCACAAGCAAAACTAAAACACTTCATTCTCATGCCCTCCTAATGGGGCTCAAACATTTCTTCCATAACATGGCATTTCCTTTGTTTTGAGCTAAAATTGTCTTTAGCTGTTCCAGGTTTAAAATACAGTAGTATTTTCCCTCTTCTCCCAACATAACTTTTGCCATGGACACCATACAGCTCATATCGCTGATGGTGTGATTGATGGCACAGTCAGGTATAGGATCTGTCTAGTTCCTACTGACTATTTTGTGCTGCTGCAGCTGTGCCCAATTGTCTTGGGTCACTGGGAATTGCGCTCTGTAGTCATTTGGACTTGAGTTGCAGGAATCGCTGGATGCCAGACGTCTGCAGAGGCATCTGTCTACAAAGTGCTGACCGGTGCTTTCTGACTACTTGACAGGTCCCACATGAGCTGTGTAAATGCATAGTTTTAGCACTATTTGGAGAAAGCACTAGACTTTTTTTCTTTTTTTTAAAATCCAGATCAAATGTAGAGAAGACATTGGCGAAGGTATGCCGCAACATTAGTAAAACATGATATTCTGGGAAACCTAAACAGTGTGAGAAAGAAACTGAAAATTATCCTGTCTTCATTCTCTTTGGTATAAGAGGAGAGAAGCAGGAATGCTGTTAGGCCTTCAAGATTCTGTAATTATAGCCGCTATCAATAAAACAGAGTATTTCTTGTAGTACCTGTTTCCTGGCCTGTACTACCTCAAAGGCCTAACATCAAGTGATTTTAGTGCTAGACTTGTATTTAGAAAATTAGTGCTCTCTCAAGAAAGTACTATTCTCGTGTTGCACAGATTTAACCAGAGAGAGAGAGAGAGAGAGAGTTGGGAGCTGCCAGCATGCATTGCTCATTCTGTCACCCATGAGTACATTTCATGTTTCCATTGCTTCTGCTGATAAGGACTTTATGTGCCTGAGCCTCTAATTGTTTTCATTACTTTCTGTCATTACCATCTGACATTATTGTCAGCATGCAGACTAGTCAAAGATAGAGCTCACTCATATTAATCACTCCCCTGCCCACAGAGAGGTATTGACAATCTCCCAGATCCAAGTGGTCACCTCTCCATCTTTTCCTTGCTATAACCAGAAAGGGCAGGTGACCAAAGAACAGGCAGCAGAGTTCACACACTGAATAATATGGCAAAATAGTGACCTAGTCTCTGCCAAGAACTTTGATGATGTGAGTCAAGACTATGGCAAATCTGAGCTACTTTACCAGCAAAATGCTGGTCAGAGTGGTCAAATGGGAGATATTTATGTTGACTCCTCCATAATAGGAAATTGGTCACCCTAAACAACTGAACAACTTGCTGATGTAATAAGATAGAAAAAGCTTCATCTCCTTTATCACCATGATATAGGCCTGAACATGGGCACATATCCATGCTCAGTTGATTCGCTTCTCGCCATCTTCCACTGGTGCTCTAGGCATCAGTCCTGGTGCTTCACATCTTGAAGGTCCTCAGTAAACCAATACACTAGCTGGGATCAGCCCTCAGAAATAGGCCATTCAGGAGCAGTACTGTTCAACACCCAGTTTGCCTCCCATTGCCTGTTGTTCACCAGGCACTGCACAGAACTGCCTGCCAAATACCTGGGAAATTCCCCAAGAACCCTTTGGAAACCAGCTGGATTCGTTAGGCACCTGGAACAGACCATCCAAATAGGTCCTCTAGCTCCATGGATACCTGCCCTGATCAGTTGCTAACAATTGCAACTGATCAGGGCATGATCTGATCATGACAGATGATGATGGAAATCTCCTCCATCTTCAGATCACTTAACATCCACTCTGAGACAAATGTATGGTCACCCATATGTGTTAGGCTGAGATTCAGTCAATTCTGTGAAAAAAATGTTACCATCACATTATCTTCATCTCAACCCCAGGCCATGAATGAGACATCCCTAACCCATCTTCAGCTATATTGTTGTTAAAATAGTATTTCCCCTTTTATTTAAACACTCTCCAGGGGCAATCTTAAAGTGTGTAAAATCTGTTAGGCTGTACCATCCATTACCTGTGAGGGAAGTCAGATGGCTACATTGACTAAGATCAGAGGAAATAAATATGGAAAAGATATCAGCAATAGGGCAACCAATTTAAGGCTGGTTTAATTTTCTAGGGGTGAAGAATTAGAAGTTGTCTACATAGATAAAGTTGTCCCTCCTTCAAGAAAAGAATGTTATTGTCACACAAGATGGGCTTTTAGGAACTTCATATCTTGCAATATTAATATATGGATTGGACCATCAGGACTGTGGTCCAGTTCAACAGCAGTTTCCCAATCTTATGTGGTGCTAGATGAGGATTGTTGCTAATTAGGAATATTTCCAGATGGAAACTTTTTGCATTATCAATCAAACAGCATTTGCTATTCCTTTTTTTTTTTTCTTTCTTAAAAGTTTTGAAATCTGGGGAGAACTAATTCAATCATGAATTCTTTGAATAACTTATGAAGCATACATTTTCTGAAAAGCATGTCACAAGTTTTATTTTTTCATCTGCAGATTTGTCACATTCACATTCTAATTATTTGTGGTATTTCTTTCTGTAAGGTATGTGGTGGGCTATCAATGGTGATATTTGGCAGTTATTTACTAAGTCTACTCTTACTGTGAAACTGCCTTTTTTTGAAGGTGGATAAATTTTTTTGTGTTTCAGTTTTGTAAACTATTAAAAAGAAATCTCTTTAACCAGATCTTTGATTTCCTCAGTATGTTTGCTTTTGATTACAATAAATGTTCAATTAGACTGTTTTAATGTGCTGTTAGTGTTTATTATAAACTGCTCTATGACTGTTAGCTTGAGAGTAGTATATAAATATTATTCTTAATCAGCATAATTTGCTTCTGATAATCTGCTGTTACCACTAGTGGTTTTTTGCCTCAAATTTCCTCAACTTAAGCCTTCCAAATGAATTGGATTGCCAATCAGTTGGCTTGGAATACTTGCATTGTTGTCCTGGAAAATACTAGGCTGGAGAAGACTGACTTATCTTTTGAACAGGATGCTAGTATATTCTTAAGTGTCCAATACAAGCTATGATAATGTCACATGTGAAATCATGTCACCTGTGTCATCATGTCACAATTATATAATTGTGATATGTATCAACCACAAAACCATTACAACACAGGTGATATCACTTGCCCCCTTGCAGATTCTCATGAGTACATCAGATGTTTAGACTGTATCATTAATTCCATTGTGGTATCATGTTTAAAATGTCAAGCAAGGCTGGAGAGAACCAGCTTCAAGTCTACCTAGTTCTAATGGATTCCAGCATTGGAATCTCACTGGATTATCTTGGACCAGTCAGTATCTCTCAGTCCAAACTTCATCATAGGCTCATTGTTATGGAGATAAAAATAGGCAATAGTGTTATACAGGTAGTCCTCACTTACCGACCACAACTGGGAATGGCAACTCCATTGCTAAGTGACACGATCATAAAGTGAAATGTCACATGACCGCATCTGACTTACAACATCAGTTCATCAGTTCTGGCTGCAGTTGTTAAGTGATTCACTATGGGTCATTAAGCATGACATCATATGACTGCGGGACACTGCGACTGTTGTAAATGTGCGACAGTTGCCAAGCGCCAAATCACAATCATGTGGTTGAAGGGGCACTGTGAGGGCTGCAACTTCAAGGACTGGTCATAAGTCTCCTTTTTCAGGGTCAGCGTAACTTTGAACGGTCTCTGAATGAGTGGTTAGTATGGGAGGACTATCTATCTATCTATCTATCTATCTATCTATCTATCTATCTATCTCTTTGAACTCTTGAATGAAAGTCTGGAACTTGAATAGATTTGATTCATAGGTATCAGATTTATTTATTAATTTGAATTAATAAATAAATCTGATACCTATGAATCAAATCTATTCAAGTTCTTTATCTTAGGCAATTAACTATTTACACAATGAGCCTATCAGCCCGGAGTGGCTTTTTTCAGTATATTTTTATTAGGGAGTTCTATCATTACATTAACATATAAAACAATCAAGGTGTTGACATAGAAATGTTAAATTCACTTTACAAAGATAAGGCTCAAGTTTACAGGTACATTTCCTGCCCTACCCCCACCCGGAATTCTTGTCCATTTGCATTTCAGAGAAATAATCCCTATTTAATTCTTCTCAGAGTATGTGTTTATAAATATTAAACAAATCACAAAATATATGTCAATTACAGAATGTTCTACAATATAGTCCAAGCACAAACAGAAATACACAATACTGCACCTATGAACTCTTCATATGCCAGCTCTGATATTTCCAGTTCTGAAGACAAGACTGGTCTGGTTTATGTACATATTCTTCAGTCTTTTCTCATTTCTATGTATAATCTAGAAAAGAGCCCTCACAATTCAATTGATACATCTCTATCCTTTCATGTACATGCACGTGCCTTTCATTCTATGCATATCCTTATTGCACAGTTTATTCTCTGAGGTAATTTGTTCCTCAAGCAATTCAACATTTCCCAGATCAAATTAACTAATACTAACAAAGGCTTCTAAT
Organism: Liasis olivaceus; assembly: GCA_030867105.1. Classification (NCBI taxonomy): domain Eukaryota; kingdom Metazoa; phylum Chordata; class Lepidosauria; order Squamata; family Pythonidae; genus Liasis; species Liasis olivaceus. The sequence goes on from CM061348.1 coordinate 198,410,177, forward strand.
GATTTTGGAGCAATAGGACATGGACGAGACTACATTTTAGAATCCAGGAACTATAATTAAAAAGCTTGGTATTTTATAAATACCTAGAGGACCAAGACAAGAGTTTGGATTTATTGCTCTTATAATATTTGCAATATCTATAATAATCTACTTTTATAACTATGTATCTCTAAGATTACTGTTATTTTGGTTTTGGAAAACAGCAATAGATGCCTCCTGATTGGGTTCTTGATTCAGCTCAAAGTTGCAAAAAGGATTAAATATGCACCAAATAATAGATTTTTTTTTTTTTTTGCAATGAAATAATTTAGGAAAGAAAGAGCTTGAAAACAGCTTGAAGATAAAATTGTACATAGTTTCAGTCACTTTTGAGATATACAAAAACATTTCATATATTTATTTATGATTGAAAAGGGTTACTCTAAAAAAAGTACGAGTATTTTATATTTACTTTTTAGATGATGTAGGACATACAAGGGAAATTACCCAAGTTTTTCAACTAGCCAATTATATAAAAAAGGGAATCCGATTCAAAGCTTGTGCCCTGATCCAGTTGCACCTGGCAACTGTGAGAACTCCAAAACATAAACCATTCTAAATCAGGAGTTCATAATTTTTTCTACAGTGCATACATCTTCTTTGTGCAAATTGTATGCACAATCCAATGCATAATTAAGCACATGGGAATTACATGGGAGTTAGTTAGAAAGGTTTATATATTAAAAGGTAGATGTATTACTGGTTAGGTTTGTTGCAATATTTTTAACAGGATAATGTAAAGAAAAAAAATATTTTAAAAGTTCTTAAGTTTAAAATATACTTTAAGTACTTTATACATATACTTGATGAATTATTTAGAAATTAATATTTAGTATCTTGTAATAATAGATAGCAATTCTAAAACCATTAATAGAATAAGACATGTTTTGGGAACTTCCTTGAAACAAAAGGCTGTAATCTTATACCCATTAATCTGGAAGTAGGATCTAAACTGAACATATTTCTAAGGATACAAGTATAGGACTGTGTGTAAATATCCTATCACTGATATAGTTAGGAAAGGGGAAAAGTGAATTTTGTGTCAGGAAATTCAGATTGGCGAATATGATATTCGGTTGTTTTTCTGCTTATACATCCTTTCATTTGAAAATTGGGCATGTGGACATGTTGATCTTCTCTAAATAAACAAGATTTTAGTGACAGCCTTTTAAAAAAGCTTGGAGTTACACAGGCACAAAATCTCCATCAAGACAACAAAGATAACAACACACCACTGTCAAAAGGACACTTTTATAAATAAATTATGTGCATCCATTGTTAATTACATTAGGTAAGAAAGCATGCTTAAGAAATAATGCATGAAATTGTGAGTCTGGGATTTATCATGATGAAAAATAATGAATATAATTAGAAACTAACTTTTTTCAGATGTTTGAAATTCTGGGGACAGTAAGTTTTTCACAGAAACTTCCTCTATCTTTGGAGACAGGTGAATTTTTAAAACTGTTATTTATTTTAGTAGGTCTAGCTTTACCTTTTTTTAAAAAAATCACAATTTCTATGTAACTTACAATCATGTACTGTTAATTCAAAATCTCTAAATCTCCTGAAAAACTATACTTGTGCTACTTTGCAAAGAACTTTCATGAGTGCATCACAGGAAAATCCAAATTGCCATCTTGAGAAAATTATGTCCCACTCTTTAGTTTCAGAACAGCTAACGTAGAACTACACATTATACTGACCATGTATCTGCCAGTTAATATTAATACAGAGACACGGGGAATATGCAGGACTGGCTCAACAGACAGGAGAAAATGCTTAACCATTTTTGCGCCCACTGATTCTTTTCTGCAAATACCCTTCCAAGCTGATTGTGCATACAGAAAACAGTGTATAAAGAAGGACTAAGTATTTTCTCCTCCCCTGAAACTTTCACCTGCAAATCACAGCTACACTATTTTTTCCTAATGTGTAGTTCCTCTGAAACTTGATATTTGAAAAATTAGTCTTTCACTTCCATCTAACAGACGTGCCTATTTTCCACCTCAATTATTCATCATCTTGTGCAGATCCTGAAGAATACTATTCTTCTTTTTTAAAAATGCTAAAATGCTTTAAAAATTCATGATATGTCCTTGTGCATTTATTCATCTGTACACTTAAATATCTTCAGAAATTGCATTTGCTAAAAATTTACCAAAATTTGTAAAGACATAAAAATATTTTTAAATGAAAAAAAATCAAACAAAATAATAATAATAATAATAATAATAATAATAATAATAATAATAATACCCGAGCAATCAGTGTTTGCTTATATAGGCATTGGTTAGTAGATATTGTTTCACTAAGGAATATATTCAAAAGCATCCTCTTCCATTTGTTGTTAATGATTAAAATTAGGACAACATGGCTTGATATGATAGAAATGATAGCTTTCAGTTCAGTTCAATTACTGATAAAAACAGGAAAACAAATAAAAACAAAGACTACTTTTTGGTTATTTAAAGGCCACTACTACATCTATATCAATTATTCAATTATGAAAAGTAAATGTAAGTATTTTGAAGTTATTGTCTATCAAAATAAAGAACTAATCAAGGATAACCTGCAGGATGTTTATGAGCACCTAAATACTGACTAAAATTCACTAGTTTTGAATATAGCCCTTAGTTTTGCATGTATTTTTAATGTTTAAGAGCTGCCAAACAAATGGCTAATGAAGTCTACTTTGCAGGCTATCCACTGTCTGAGAGGACAGTAATATTCAATGTGAAACTGCTGAAACTCTGGTGTCTGGCGGATTTCATGGAGGAAGGAGATGTCAAGGTCTGATTCCAGAAGGACAAGTAGTAGAGGGAAAACCACAAGCAATATCCCAAGCCCAACAAAAAGAAGTCTGGAAAAACTCTTCAGAACAGCATTTATCTTCAAGTTACCCATCAAAAAGTCACAGCTCCACCTAAGTGCTTTTCGAGCTTCCTTCAATTCTTCCTCCTCTGCAACCAAAAATGCATTTTCATCTACCTCCAGTTCCTCAAATGAATCTGTATCTTCTTTCCCATTTTCTGCCCTTGGAGAAGTTTGAAAGAGAAGGTCTATCTCCTCATCATTAACAGGAGTGGGGAGCAAGCTGGTACTTGGATTGTACATCAATTCTGAAATTGTTAAAGGTTCCTCTTTGATTTTCTCACCCTCTTCAATTGAAAGATCTGAACCATCATCTGTTTCTTTAGTAGGAGAGCTTGATATCACAGGGGTAGAAATATCATCTTCCTTCGGCAGCTGGATACCTGTGAAATAGCACTTTTAGATTCTCAAACTTATATTTTAAGGAGATAAAACTACAGACAATTACAGAAACAACTGCTTGCAGTTTAATCATTAACTAATTTATATTAAGTTTAAGTGAAAGGAACTTCCTTTATAGTTCAGCAAGTTAAATATAACTTGTTACTATTACTCATTTTAGCACAAAACTCAAGTTTTTAAAAATAAAAATTTGCATTTTGAGAACCTGAAATGAAAATCTTCAGTTATCCCATGATACAGTACTATATTCCATAGTAAATACTTGCATTATCAGACACACTTATAATGTGTGTTTGTAGAAGGATGCATCATGATCTAACATCTATTAATAGGTTATTGATGGCAGTAAATGATGAGAAAATATGTATGATAGTGGATTGATGAGAAATACTGGTTATCACATGATTCCATTTCTCAAGATACAGTATTAATCAATGCTACATAGATGTCATAAATGACAAAATTCATTAAAGTATGCAAGACAGCTTGATTGACTGGACTAACTGGGGGAAGTGGTGTTCATTACTCCTAATATGGTTAAACTATAAATTACATCATTTGCATCAACATACTTACTTTGTGTAATGATGCCAATATACAAATCATGCAAATCATATAATTTGAATCAATTTGCATAAACAGCAGTATGCAAATAGTATAAATTACAACAAATGACATATAACATTAACATAAATTGAGTATAAATTACATTGCCTTATCCAGACAAATTTGTATCTAATGGTAGTCTGTCAAGTTAAGTATTTTAGCTTCAAAGTTAGCAGATCTAGATTGAAGTGTTCTCTAAGTAAATTTGCTACAAAGACTAATTTTTCTTACAGTCTTTCATTCTAAAATTATACAATTCCATTTAGAGTCCAGTGTTATTTGACTACTTTAAGCTTTTATGTGGGTGAACTGAAATGAGGTGTATTTTTCAATGTAAAGAACTGATATAAATGAATATAAGCCTAAACTCTTAGAACTCAAGACACCGTACATGGGAGTCTTCCCTAATTCTACCCCTGTGGCAACAATCCTGTAAAGTATCTTGGGCTGCGAAAGAGCAACAGATCCAATGAGTTCTATGATCACATTTATTAATTTATTCAAGAAATCAACAATACATACTTACGTTGAATGCCAGGTGGGTCTTTTAAAAAAAAGTTCATGTTCATAATCTCAAGATCACCTTTGGCAATCTGATTTTAATCCAGTATTTTCCCTTTAACATCAATTGTAAGACTGTTCACACTGAATTAGATTTAGACTGATTTTTGTACATCTAAATAAACTAAAATTGCATCCAATTCAAAGCGAGTTAAAGACAATGTTCATTTTATTTATGGCTCCAAAAACCATTTTAACACTATTAGCTGTTCTAACCCAAGATCACTCTGTTATCCTGCATATTTTATGTAGCCCCTTGAACCTATTTTCCCATGCCTTGTATCAACTGCTCCGTTTATGTTAATTGGAGTTATGCTATCCACATTGCTCAACTTAACTCCTAAAATCCTCTGATGCTTAGTCAAAGGTGCAACCTGATCCGAAGAGATATCAGAGTTCCCTTCTGGGGACGAGCTGTTCCATGAAACCTGCATTGGAAGATGCAATCACTGCATACAAGAAGGCTGTGAGCACAACTGAATGCAACAACTTTTCACCTTACCATTCCCTTCTAATCTCAATATTTTCCACAACCAGCATCTGTTTTAAACTAAAAGGACCTTTGCATTTTTATTATAATATAGGTTAATCCCTTCAGCTTGTCCTTGCTATGAAACAATGAACTTATTTTGGGCTTAAGGAAACCCTGGAATGATGTGAGTTAAACTGTTAAATGGGATATAGACCTGTTTCTCATGAGAACAGAGCATTTGCATGAAATAAATGTTTGAGTATGGTTGTCAATTTCTTTTTGGGATCTTTTTTTAACACCAAAGTTTACATTTTCTCACTAGTATTATAACAGCACCAAATCTTTGGCATCTCCCCCTTATTACACATATTTTGTATACATAAATATGGCATTTGTATCTGAGGGATTAATGCTATTAAAATTGTTTTCATGTGTAATGTAATTTTTCCATGCCTGTTATGCTAAGTGTGTGCTGAGATCACTTAATCCATTTCAACAGTCTAATCAAGGACTCAGAAAATAGGCTGAATAAGTTGGTGTTGCACCAGAAGTAGTCTAAACTGACTTGATGGCTAAATCTATATGATGGACTGAGAAAAACAGAACTCTGCAGGGATAAGAAAGCCATCTGGCTTGGAAGCTTCTGAAAGAGGTGGTAGGATATTTAGTTCAGGGCTGAAACATGCAGTAAGCAACTCTGGGAATGACCTTGAAGGCGGAGGCACCAAAAGGATGTCCACATTTGGATTGCTCCTTTGGGTAACAATGGTTATTTATCTGGATATGGATATTAATGGAGATAGTTGGGCCATCCCTGGGTGAAACAGTGGGATAGCTGGTAGGGTTGCTTTTTATTTCAGTTATTGCTGGTGTGATGGATGGATGAAGATGGGGGAGAGCCTAGCCACAGCCACACAGGTACAACCTGCCTATTTAACATATAGGCTGTGAATAAGAAGGCTAGATTTAATAGGGCAATGTAGCTCACTATGGGTTGGTTTTCAGAATTGTAAATGAGATCCAGGATAAAGGACATCCATCTTTTAGTATCTGGTTTTTGTTAATCTGCTGCTCTGAATTATTGTTTGCTTTGTTTGTATCATATTTCTATGGTTTTAAAAAAGGCAATTGAAGCTTGGACATGTGAGTTTTATTTTCTTCCCTAGTCCAGTATTATGGGATGGAGGGATATATGGTGGAAAGGAAAGAGGCAGATCTATGAAGGGAGATAAAACCCATTCAGTTAGAATGGTTCCTACCAGTGTCTCCTCTGCATAGTTTGCAAGTCAGGTTACCACAGAATTTGAGGTTACTTCCTGAAGTGTGAGGACAGGAGTCTTGAGCTGCTATGATGCAGAGCTAGGGGTGAATATAAAGGAAGCACAGTGATGACATCATCATAAGTTGCTTGGACTCAGAGGGCATCAAAATTGAATAAATAAATAAATAATGCACACTTACACTGAATGCCAGGTGAGTCTTTTAAAAAAAAGATAATGTTCATAATCTCATAATAAACCAAGGGGCCAACCTGGTCTGTATTAGGTAGATATAACAGAATGTGGCAGGGGATTTGTTTGGGCCTACTTATTGACAGATGGCTGTTTAATTCCTACTGGTTACAAGCCCAATTCAAATGGTGTATAAAGCCACATGTAGCTCATAGTAGTATATAAGGCCATATAAAGCTAAGGAGCGAGCTACCTATATGCCTACCTACTCTCATACAGTACTCCTCTGACTCTTTAATCATCAGCAGGCACCTTTTGTGGATCTTGTCACACATACATTTGACATTAATTCTCCTTTTTTCATGTTAAGGCCCATACTGCAGAACAAAGCATCGCTGGACTTAAGAGCTTAGAATGGGGCTTAACACTATTTGTTTACTTAGGCCTTTTAATTATTTCAAAATTTGTTTTATTTTTTCAAAAAATTTGCTATTTGGTTGAATAAACATTTAAGGCTTGTGTCAATTGTATTTGCTATTTTAATTGTATTTTTGTAAGCCATCCTGACCCCATTAAAGGAATGGGTCCTATAAAAATACTTTAAATAAATAAATAAAGTATAGCCTGGGAAAAACTGAAATGGCTCTAGGTAGATGTATTGAAATGTTTTTATGGCAAGAAAACCAGTAGTTAGGAATAATGACACCCCATGTGAGGGAGGACACTTTCCCTGTTTGAAGCAGGTAGAGAAGAATTGACTCAAAAGTCTTTCATATAAAATAAATCAAGTGCTACAGTAGGTCAGTCAGCCAATACAACCTACAACACAGAATGAGAGACTGGCAACAATCAAATGAAACAAACAGTAAAACTACAGACCTCATCCACTTCCATCTCCCAACAAATACTATTTGGCAAGATCAATGATACTGGCTGGCACACACTTTGACTTGATTATTGAATGAAATAAAGTAACTAACTAACTAGCTGACCTTATTACCTAGATTACTCTGATTTAAAGCAGGCTGTCATTTACTGAATCAGCACTCTCCATGTTTGTGGCATGTCTGTCATTGTCAGGCCTAGCCCAAGGAACTCCAAGAGACCATGTAAATTCAGTCCAGCAATGTTTATTAGCTACAACCTCTAGCAAGAATCTTCCCAGACTGAAACCCCAGCGCCCAAGCAATCCCAGCCTCAGCATTGTGAATACCTCAGGGAGGTGCCAGCCTCATCCTCTTATCTCTCCCCCGTGACTCAGCAGATGAAAGAAAATGTTTTTCTCCCGGAGTCTGGCCTTCATGATTCCATTCCATCACAGTCATAGACTACCAGGATAGGAAAGGAATTAATTCAAACCTGTCAGCTCTGCCCTGGAAAATGAAAATCTACTTCAAATAATCTCCTGATAACTTCAACTTAACCTGATGCTAGCATATAACAGAAAGAAGGTAAAAAAAAGTTCTAGTTTTGTAGTCAGTATAATTTTCCAGAACAGGTTATATAATCTAATTATAGAAGAAATGGAAACCAGTTACGTACTAATAGGAAAAGACAAAGCCTAAAATAATTTGAAAAGTCATTGCACATTTCCCATATTAATTCAGAAATAAGAGACTGTACATGTAGTTTCAATTTCCTCAAAAAGTAGATTTTAATTTAATAAGAATGGAGAACTAACCATTTAAAAAACTTAATCTCAAGTAATACAACTACACATTTAGCTATCTATCCAAATGCAGATTTGGCATTATTCCTACAGCCTTTAGTAGTTACCATTCCTGAACTGTTAACATGAGATTAAGGTTAGAAATAGGATCCTTATATAAACAGAATTCAGTTCTAGTATATAGCTCACATAGTTGCTCAGTTTTATTCTTTTTTTACCTTCATACTTGGAAAGGTCATCATGTGTGATACTTATCGCAGAGAATTTGATAAAATAGAAAACTGGACAGCCTTTTGCCATTTGGCAAAGCTATAATTTCAAATATTTTAAAGATCATATCAGAATATTCTCTAACTTCATTTTATGTTCATTGCCACCATTCAAAATCTACACTTTTCTGACTTTAACTACATCATCACAATAATGGTGATGATGATGGTGATGATGATGATGATAAAGACAAAGGATTAAACTATATTTCATACAGAGCACATTAATACAACATAGTACAAAATTAAAATGGAATAAAACCACTTTTTTCTGTATGGACATGATTTTAAAACATGATGTAAATTCATTTAAATTGCATTTTTGTCATACACAAATATGGAGGACAAAAGCTCAAAATGCTTTCAAAGTGCTTTTTAATTTGATGAAAATCTTAATAAAATTGATCTCAAGATGGCTGCTGGCCTAGATTTAATTGCTCTGCATGCACATGCTCACAGAAAATTTTGCATACATACATACCCATCACGCTATTCTCTTTCGGGTTAAGCAACGTTTTGCAAAGTGCAGAAAAAGAGTAAGAGACAGTGAGCAAAATAAATTACAGGCAGGAGATAAGAGAAAAGAAAAAGAAATCAGGTTTATACCAATATCATTCACTACACTTCTCCATATTTTTCTTATCCTTGCAAACCATCCTCGCATCCACAATGTCCATACATTGCTTCATATATTGCATTTATTTCTTATAACTTCTACCTCTGTCTTTTTGAGAATCTTATCAACTCCATCTATCCACGACTTTCTTCTCAACACATTCATCCACATATTTGTTTTGGAATTCAATCTTCATTCTTTCTTCATGATCAAAACACCTCAAAATATTTCTTTCATATTGGTGATTCACCATTCAGCATGCATTCATTCTTTATCCTATATTTGTTTTATAATGCATACAACACTTAAGTAACCCATTTCTACTGCATTCAACTTTTATATTTCTCTTAACATATCCTACTCTTACTTATATAGAACAAAGTGAACAGTAGCCATTTTAACTTCTTTTGACATTTCTTCTCATAACAAACCTCTTACTACTTGCCCTTACTTTTTTACCATCTTAATTATTTTCCCATCCATTTTCCCATCTTTAGTAAACATTCTGCCAAGGTACACAGTTCATCCAAATGTGTGCTTTTTTTCTATGCACATATTAATTGTAATTGCTCACTCAATTTTCTTTGTCAAACTCAACTACCTTGGCCTTTGATATATTAAGTTTCAGATCCATAGTCTTAGTTTATTTACCATACAATTTATCTAACATTTGCAGCATAGCATCATCTGCATTCAAATGCAACATTCATGTCACCAATCAACTTACCTCTAATATTACAAGCATTTCTTATACATTTATGTAAAAATACATTAAACAATCAAGAAGGAATTGCATATTTTGTCTTACTCATTATTCTGTGTTGAACCATTCACTAAGTGTTTCATTTATTCTCATACATGTTTTACTTCCATCATATACTACTCTTATCATATTCATCAACCAACCTTCAGCTCAATATTTCTGCAAGATATCCCATAATTCAAGTCTGCTGACTATCATAAGCTTTTCTAAATCAACAAAACATACAATAAGGTTTCTCACATTTCATACATTTCTCAGTAACTTGCTAAATTGCAATCAATCTTCATATCTTATTCCAGGCACAAAACCTCACTGCACTTCCCAAATTTTGCTTAGTGTGTATGGCTGAGTGTGCCTAGGTAGTTTTTAGCATCTCTTTAAATAAGACCATTCAGAGACCATGTACATATATTGCTAATAATGTTGAAGCTGAAATCCCACATCACTATATTATGCATGTTAATAAGGTAATTGTATGAATGGAATGTACAGGCCTTGATGTGATAACCCTCATCCACGTGCTTCCTGTATTCAGATATTGCAATGGAATGAGTGGAACCTTACCACTGAGAAGTAGCTCTCAAATTGTTAGGAGTGTGTGTGAACACAACCATATAGTTTGACAATCAAGATTCTAAAAGGAGGTGGTTTCTAAAGGAGAATCAAATAATGTAGTCCTTCAGATGACCCATGAGTATTAGATAATTTTGTGATACCACTCCCTGCAAGTTATATTTAGCCCCTGTCTGCTCCTTCATGATCTCAACATAGGGATATTGGGTCCTGGATAGATGTCAGAATGTCTTCTCTAGGCATTCATCCCCAACACTTAGCTTAGTATCCGAGACTATTTCAAATGTTCATGCTGGCTGAAGTACAGAAATTCTGTAAAAAGAACAGAACCTCTTCAATTTTGGCAAGTGATCTACGGAATACCATTCCAATAGAACCATAGCTAACCCCTGCATTGAATATTTAAGACATCTGACTTTTCAGACAGACTTTTGGTAAGGACTAATAACTGCTTTTCTGCTGTGCTTGTTGTCTTCCCTTCTAACTGGCTGTTACAATGCATATGTTATGATTATTTTTACAGTGCTGCTGTTTTATTTTTATTAATTTTAATCTACTTTATTACTATAAAACTTATTTATAGTAAACTGGTCTGATTTCCTTTTAAAAGACATACTTTTAAAAAAATAATATTTACAGTGTTGATATTTTAGACAGTATTAAAATGATAGTTGATAGTGTAATTTAACTTTATGGAAGTGAAAGTATTTTTGCAGAAATACCTTCTTTCTTAGCTTTGGGAACCCTATTTGCAAAAGAAGTGTCATAAAACAGGGGTTCTCAAATTCTGCAGAACCACAATGCCTTAAAATCTGCCACCTAGAGTCACTTGTATAGTGAGATGGGCAGCATATATAAATTTGAAAAATAAATAAATAAAATGATGAATTAACTTGCGTGCAACTGCACCCTTGCCATGAATAAAATAAATGCTTTGCTGGGGTTACAGCTGAGCAAGAAATAAATTTAGCATTTATTTTTAATAATTAAATTTTACAGTAATCTGAATCTCTGAGGTAGCATAGTCACCCACTTTGTGCTTCCATAAGCAAAATGAGAAGCAAAGTCTACAAAGGTTTTGACCACGCTCCCACTTTGGTCAGGTTTAAAAAGTATTTGTCATTTCCCAGATGCTTGTGACTCATGGGGGTCCTGAACCATAGTTTGAGAACCACTATCACAGAGATTTATTATCACTTGCTGGAAAGGAATATGTCCTAGCATTTATTTCAGAAAGTTTTACTGTTGGTAATAAAATAGGCTATAACATTTCTGAGAATAATCCCTTTGGTCTTTCTCAGTTCAATTATCATTTTTTTCCCCCAATTTAACATGATTTTTGGTGAGGGTACTTAATCATAAAGATTTCCTAAGGATAAGTTTTAAATGTCATGGGACTGTACTATCTGTAATTCAGAGATGCATGCATGCCGTGCATTCACCTCAAAGCCATTTAAAAATAACTGCACATTTTCTTAGCAAGGTATTTGGTTAGAATGATAACTTAATGTACAACTGAACCTCATCTGTTAGAAGGACGTTCTTCACTGAATGCTTTACTTCTCCTACCCTATCCTATCCTTCAGCTTCCCCAGCTGTTCTCTCGTTTGGTCTTTTGAGAAAGGGAAAAACTGTTCAAATACCAATATTATAATTCACTATTCACTGAGTTTTTATCCTTATCAATGTACAAAAATGTCAGAGGAAAAAAGGGGCATTGTCTTTAAAAATATTTAAATAACTAGGCAAAAATAAACTTACCAGCACTTTTAGCTGTGATCTTCGACCCATGCCTCAGCAGACGAATGCACACATCTTTACTACAGTGGTTAACCATTCTCAAATGAATACTCCTCCGAGTCTGGATTTTTACTAGGCATTTCACCATATTGACCGAAAGCTGTATTTTCTATTTCAGCCTTAACGAACTAGCCAGCCATACTAGCTGTGACCTTTACCAAGTTTCCACTGTGTCCAGCTTGGAAGAGCCCAGCTGAATGAATCAAATAACAGCTTCTAATTCGGCCAATGGAAATAGCCCACTGGAGCACAGAGTGAGAACCTATTTTTAAACCCTTCCAACTGGCTCATAATACACAATGTAATTAAGAGCAAATACCAACCATTCCCTTAACAGTTGTTAATTAACAGCTGCACTATACATACCAGCCTAAACACTTGAACTGTTTATACATTGTAATGCAGAGTACTGAAGCAACAGACATAAAAGTTCACAGCATGGATATTAGAGCCAAACTAAGTCATTATGACTTTATATGGGGATATATTTTGTTCTTTAAATTTGTACCTACACTTTTAATAATCCTACTTAGAGTTCAGTCTTCTGACTGTAAGGGTTGAAGGTATAAAGGCTGAGGCTGGCAAGATGGGATCTAGTGGTTCCCAGATCTGAGAGAGGCATTTTGTAAACCTATTTTAGTCCCCTCCAAAGACCATCAAGCAACCCCACCAAGTATTTGTTCAGAAAAGCGGGAGGAAGAAACCTAGAGTTTAAACTCTAGAGCACAGATATATAAAGCCCCTGACTTCTTTGCACTGTGGTAAATAATCAGTAAGAATAAGATGCTAATGTAGCCAAGTTGTGACTAGAAGTCTTCTGCCAAGTGTAGCCAAGATCTTAATTTAGGGCTAAGTGCCTGGAAACCTATGACTTACTGGCAAGCCTGGACATGAAGCCTGACCCTGATGTTGCTGCTGCTGTATATATGTGGGAGATGTCTGCTATTGTAGAAAACCCTTCCACACAGCCAGGATTCAGGAAATAGAAATAGTAGTAGTGTTTCTGCTAGTGATAATTGGTGTTGAACTACACTATTCTAGGTGTAGAGTAGACAGGAGTCACTCCGGCCAACATGAGCTAGTTGATCTGCTGCTACTGTCCCCCAGAATTCACTGTGATGCACTTGCACAAGCACATATACACATGCATACACTCACACAGATAATGCTGGGAAATTTTTCTTCTCCAACAGAGCAGCACTTGTTGTCAGTCAGTTAGATGATTAGCAAGCTACCAAGCATAGGTGTCCATGGAGAGGACAAGGTGGGTTAAACATGAGAAAGTGCATATTGGGGGGCAATGCATACCAGCCCACAGTTCCTAAATAAGCATTAAACAATTTATTTTTATTTCATTATTCTTTTAGATTTTTACAGAAAGTGAAGCAAAAACAAATGCAAGAAACTTGCATTGAAACAATCTGAAGGTTAGAATAACAATAATTATTTTAATGTGTGTACTTGTAAATCTTTTAATATCTCCTGTTCTATTATTCTGAATTTTAATATAAGAAATATATTCAGGGTGCTAGATTATATGTGCAACAGTTACTTATTCATAATCATTACAGAAATGTTTCTAATCTAAAGTTAATTAAGTTGAGCAGAAATATATTTGCATGAAATTAGGGTGAGGGAAAGGAACTAATTCTTAGGAACGATTGCAATATCTTCTAAAGTGTCTAAAGCATGTATAGACAATTTTGCGGTGTTAGATTCAGTACTGGCTGCTCACTGGTTGTACTGGGAAATCATGCATTAAGATGCACTTGCACAACCACATATACACATGCATACATTCACACACATAATGCTGGGAAAACTTTCTTCTCCAACAGAACAGCACATATCATCAGTCAGTTAGATGATTAGCAAGCTACAAAGCATAAGTGTCCATGGAGGGGACAAGGTGGGGTAAGGGACAAAACGTGCACTGCAGTGGTGCAATGCAATGCTCTTATGTTGTAACACAGGTAAAAAAGTGAAAATCACTTCTCACCTGATTGCACTTTCTGTGCAAACAATGTCCTAGAACCAATGTGTAATAGTTTCCATCTTAAGAAAGTGCCATCATCACAGAGTTTCTAACATGGGGCCAGAAAGCATCTTTAAGTTTCTCATCCATTTGCTGGAAAATACAAGTGTCATGAAGATGGTCCTCTTCACATTCCAATGAATCATGGGTTCAGCTCAGAAGTGTTGCCAGGGTGTAATGAGACAAAGCGAACTAGTCTAAATGTAGTCACATTCCTGTACATTGTTTGCACAGAAGGCATTATTAGATGAGTAGTGTATGCTTTTTATATTCTCAGGCCTCTTCACATTTTCAGAAGTGAATGATCAGGAGAGTACAAGAGATACATTACTTGGGATTTTTAAGCACATGCTGCATCTGTGTTTCTATCCAGCAACCTTATAAGTGCTCTTCTTTCATTCTTAAAGAGCATAAGTTACTTCTATTACAACAAGACAATCTCAATGTACCTACAAAATCAGAAGTTATCTGAGAAGGAAATTGCTCTAGAACATATTGCTGTATAATTCCAAAGGAGTGAGTTTGTCAAGGCCTCTCATCAGAAAAACTTTTATAGGAACATGAGATCAGAGAGATCCAATGTGATATCAATAGTCCCATGAGGGCAATATTAATAGGAATTTCTTGGTTCAAAGTTTTGAAAGCAAGAGGCCCTGCATAAATCTAATGACTAGGAAAAATGGTATTGGCAATTAAAATACAATTAATACAGACCACAGAAATAAATATAAATGCAGGATTGCATAAAGAGAATGCCAAAGTAAATAAAGTACACAGAGTATGCCAAAAATACCATATCAGTTTTATTCCCCAAAGCCAATAACCCACCCCAAAGCCAATAATCCATCCATTGAAAGCCAAGGAAGAAAAGCCTTTATAAAATCCTCGATGATTTGGACAAGTACGGTCTATATTCTTCTAGTCAGAGGCAATGATTTTATGTTTCATATCTCAAAAGGTTGCAAAGAACATGGCAGTAATGTAATGACTTCACTGGGGCTGAAATGTTTGCCTTTTGAAGGTTGTCAGATCTTCAAAATAGGCTAGGTCTGGAAATAGATTCCACAAGAAATATTGGAACTCCGCTCTATTGATATAGGCTATAGTAACATAATCTTGAAAGTGTTTTCCCTTTCCTCCACATTATACCAGAGTCAAGGTGAAGTCACTTTAATGCCTTCTTCCTTTCCTGGACTTAATTTATATTTTGCTAAGTACTACATTCCTTCTCCAAGGTCATCTCTTGGAGTGCAGTTCTATACACAGGGGAATATATGGGGGGAGCTGGAGGGTTGTTTAAGGTAAAATAGGCCCATTAAGGATGGGGCCTTGTGGAAGATTGAACTCACCACCTAGAGTGAGCAGGCATTTCTCTTTCCCTCCTGGGATCCTGAGCCCTGGGGCTGCCTGGGAAGGGTTAAAACAGTCCTGCCCCCTTCTTAATTGGAGAGTATGTCCCATAAAATGGACCAGATATCAAGCATGTACGCCAGTTGGCGAAAAAGGAGTCAAGCCAGGAAAACAGGAGAGAAATGGGGGAAAGGCCTCCAACACAAAGACAAGCAACAGAGGGGGGGAAGAGCATGACCAGGGTTTGCAAAAAAAGTGACCAAAACAAACAGGCACAGAACTCCACAAAGTTGCCACTGGGGGGGGCGGGGGGAGAGAAAAGCCCCATTCACAAGTCTATAAAGGAGTGAAAAGGGTTTTCAGATGCAAATGGACTGAGACTGGCTACAAGAGCTGAAGACCTGAGGAAAAAGGAAAGACTCAAAGAGCTAGAAAATAGTTAAGACAGGAAAATATAGTGCTACAAACATATAGACATAGAGATAGAAGATTAAAGATTAAATAAGAAAAATAGTTGTAAACTTGTACTAATGGGAAAACTCTAGATTTAGACAGGTAGGAAGAACTTAAATATGAAAACAGAAGCAAGCATAGAATTAGCATTAAGATTAAAAGTAAAAAATATGACTAATTTTGTATAATGAAACAAATTTTGTAGGGGGGAAAAAAGCCACCAAATTTAAGTATTTGTAATCTGTACCAGATCAGGAAAAACCCTAACAAATGGTGTTAGAAGTGGGATGTGGTACAGTAACCAGACATAAAGAATAAAAGGCTTGCATGAAAAAGAAAAAGTTAGAAAACCTTTTAACTCTGAAGCTTAATCATCTTCCTGTGAGAAGGATGGTTTATAGCCACACAATCTTTATCTTTTGTCAGCCTTCTTATTCTTCCACTATTATATACACAAATAGTACATACACGCATGAATGCTGTGATTAGCTATTGTCACAGGGAGGTTGTTTCTCATGTCGGGGACAATGTTTTGTCTACCTTGTAGAAAAGAATGCTGAGAATGTAAAGATGCTACAGCCTCCAAAGTGGGACGGTGACAAAGGAAAAGCTGGTCTTGGACTGACGAAAGGAAAATGCAGGGAACAGGTAGAATGGTTTGAATATGTATGCATAATTCTACACTGCCAAAGAGAGTTGACCAACTCTCTTAACTGGAGGCTAATCTGCTTGCAATAAAATTTAGCTATGTTGTTCTTTGAGAAGTCAGTAGCCACTGAGTTCCTGAATAAGAAAGCTTGACAGCCAACCCCCACCCCACCCTTGCTGGCAACTTGCCACCACATGCCCAGACCACCAAATCAGCACTCACCAAGAGATCTGGGGGCACGAATACGGGAGGGAGTGTTACGTGGAATGGAGAAAGAGCCAGATTTCCAAGTGGTAAGGCTTCCAGGAAGGAGTACAGGGATGGGCTCATGCTGTACCAGGTGGGGACTGATGGCAGGATCTTCCCCTGACAGGGTATAAAAATAGTAGCAGCAGCACTTAGAGAAGAGATGCTACTTTAAGAGCTTCTCAGTCACTCAGCCAAAGATACCCAATATAATGTAATGAACAACCAAGAAAATATAGCTTTCCCAGGTGCATTTTCTATTAGAAAGAAAGCCTAAGTTCTCATTTAGAGCACTTTATGCAGCAAAAGAGAAAAGCAGAAAAGAGACATTGAGTAGGCAGAATTCAGTTACATGCATTTCTATCCCAAAAGTATCCCTTGAACTACTTGATAGAAAAGGGATATTTGTCTGTCTTCTATCGAGAAATGTTAGAAAAGGTTGGCAGTATTTCCTTAAAGATTTAAGGAAGAGACTGAACAACAATAATCTATTCTAAGATGACTTGCACATATACTAGCATTTTTTCTCATGCACATTTTTCTCCCAATGATTTCTGTCTCTGTCAGAGTTACAAAAATAACCTTAATAATTTTTCCTAACAAACTAATGACATCCAAGAAATGAAGATATTTCTGCAACATTTTCCATATTTGCTAATGCCGTTAACATATTTTTTGATACAATTAATTGATAGCATGTAAAATTCAATTAATCTACAGTATTTGTGTTCAACTGGGTGAAAGTTACACTACTTTGTGTTATCTCCATGAGGTTTGAACCATAAAATAGGCAAAAATAGTTTAGGCTAAGTTTAGATCAACAGCTACAAGGCAATGGGAAGCTGTGAAGAATTTATGTCTCAGAATCAGCCCCCACCTATTAAATAGGAAGCCTAATTTATGATCAGGATGAATCAGCGTAGATTCCCACTCATTGCATTAGACATCTAGGATTCTATGATCTAAATAATACTTGTGCAATAACTTAAAACTGCCCCAAATGTATTTTCATATGCAACATATCAACAATTGTCCCACTCTTTTCTTAGTTACATGAATGAAAATGACTTTTCAACATATAAATTCTATTTATATGTTTTGAACAATTAATTTCTATTGATTTTATTGATGTACTTTGTACAGGAAAAATAGAAGGAGCCTCTTAGCACAGACTTGCCTTCATCAGAAAGAACCTCTTCCTGGTCATCTGGGGATGGATGGAGAGGTTGCAGAGGTTCCATGTTTATTATGAGTTGCTTGCTTAAAGAATAAGAGCTACGACTCTGAGTGATGTTGGTTCTGTGAAGAAAGAGGACAAATTATCATTTGACTGTGCAATAAATGAGGCTGTGTGTACTGTATACACATACGCACATACATAAAGAAACATACTTCTATGACATATAAAAAACAAACAAGAAACAGAAGGCCTATTGATGTCTTCTTGTTATCTCCTTCAGAATATTTATTTGTACAAAATATGTTACAAAACAGTTTGCAGTAATTTACTTTTATTTCTTGTAGCTAATGCCTAGTGAAAGACAAAATAGTGAGAGTAGAACTAACCAATTATTATACCAAAATTATTTGAGAACATTTGGACTTTCCTAATTTGATGAGTTTGGATTTCAATCAGAGGTTGTAGCTCATTGAAAGGAATGAGTCAGGAAGTGCTGAAGAAATCTTATAAGGTAAATGATGTATAAATCCTACAGCTCCTATTACATATGAAAAACCAAGAATATTTAGCAATGTTCTACTGGTAGAGTAGTGATTAAATATACGTTATACAACTTGTCAGTTTGGGAATACAGGTCAATATTAGTAGATTCTTTAAACATGATTTAGATCAGAAAGTACCTGTGCACTTCTGGGGGCTCCCTCTGGATCTTTGAACTTGCTTCAACAACTTCTTTTGCAACTTTTCCACTGTCGCAAAATATAAATGTGAAGAAATAATCTTTGTAAGATAAAAAGATTATTTGCAATGCAGTAACCAAATGCTTAAAGCAATTCATATATAAAAAAGGGTACCATGTAATGGAAAAGTGTTGTCTTTAAAAATAGAGTTGAATATTTAAAAATCTATCATTGTGGAATATTTGCAATTATATCCTAAGTAGAGAGCTGGCCTTTTAATTATGGCAACTTTCCTCCAGTCAAGGGCTGCACTTCTAAAATCACTTATTTAAGCTAATCTTTCGGTGATATCACCAGAGAGATGATGCTGAAATTTTTGTTTTTGTCTGTGTGCCTGTGTGTTTGTGTGTGCGCATGTGTGTGTAGGTTTGATCAGGCCGTTTTAAAGTAGGGGGAGTCATTAAGCCTGGGAGAAGCTTAACATGCATTTTATCCCCTTGTTTTCTTTTAAATATATTTTTAAAATCATACTAAAAGAAATTGATGATTTACTGTCAGATTTTAGCATTGTGATTTTGGGAATCTGAATACCTATACAAATGGAGTTGGGGATTAAACTGGGCCATGGCTCATTCAGTCCTAATTTACAAGAACAATTCTGCTCATATTGGCAGCAATAAGCTCTCTAATATACTGTCTACCAAATGCCATATGCTTTCATCTCTTCATAGATACTGTGGAGTCCTTGGGATTCTTCAAGCTTGGTTCTTTTCTTGCAAACATTTCATTACCCGGCTAGGTAACATCTTCAGTGCTAAAATGGGATGGGGTTTGCTGCTCATATCTTCATAGATACAGTATTTCGCATGCCTAATAGAGGGTATCATTCTAGTATATTTAATCAGAAGTAAATCCCATTATACTCACTGGTGCTTATTTTCAAGTCCATGTGAATAGGATTGCAGGTCTACTCTCCACATTGATTTATTTTTACATTTCCAGAGCAGTTTACAAAAACATTAATATAATCAAAATGCAAATACTTAAAAAAAAAAACCAGTCTGGATCCTTTCATAGGCTAAAATAGTATAATCTTATATGTGTGCACACAGACCTAATGCTTTCAGTGAGGTTTACACTTAGATAACTGTATGTAACCCTGCAATCTTAAGGAACTTGAAGGTTTATTGAATCTATCTATCTATCTATCTATCTATCTATCTATCTATCTATCTATCTAATCTGTATAATTCCTTCCTGTTGGGATAAAAAAAATATTTACCTGTATCTAAATCTGCTGCCTTTAAAAAATATTTTGCTGCTGGACATGGTTTTGATTTGGCTTGATTTTGCATACCTTCAGAGGAAGAAACACAAAACAAAAGAAGTTAAATTTTCAAGGAAGAAAAAAAATGCCTTAGTCTACTAATAGACAGACATACGTATGTCCCCTGTTTCTCTCTGTATCTGCCTATACTGTTTATAATTCTTGAGGCAAAAAGAAGTTTCAGGCAACCTTTATAAAGCAGATTGCCTTTGAAAACAATCCCAACTTCAGTGAATACACTTCTAATTATTTGTTTCATTACAATTATTTTAGTTAGCCTATGTATTTCCTGTCTGGGAAGTATATATACAAGACTATGTATGGAACCTACAGCATGGTCTCCAATAACTTCAAGTTCATGCCTGCAATGTACAGTCCTCACATAGATAGCTAGATATGTTCTGTGTGTGTGTGTGTGTGTGTGTGTGTGTGTTTACTATGTGAGATGCAAGTAATATGAGGTTATTTAAACCAGCAGGCATGACTGCATTCCAGACATGTGAAATAAGAGTGCTGACAGGTTTGCCATGCTATACTGCCTGTACAGAAAAGGTTTTACATCCCCTCTTTTATTTTAAATCATTTCAAGACTTGGGATAATATGTCTGTTTAAGTTTTAGACCATCTGTAATTGTTTGAAGAACCAGAAACCAATTAACCTTGAGTACATTATATAGAACCTTTATATTCCCACGGCTAATACTTCTGGTTTGCACTACTCAAGTATTTCCAATCTTCAAGCAGTTTCTTTTTTCTTTTTCTTTTTCTTTTTCTTTTATGCCATACTAATTCATAGCTTAAATTTGGAATGCTTCAAAATATAAATTATAATTTATATAGCAGGATTTTATTTTCTTCAACAAAGATAGGTTAAATATAGGTATAAGACAAATTCTGGAAAATACTTAGTTGCCCAATGTTTGGGATTATTCTGAGGCATTTGTATTTTATGTCTGAAAAATCTTAATTAAATATAACTAATCTTTATTTTAGATTATTCAAAAGTATTCCTTCATAGTTATCCACTTCAGAAGCTACTCAGTTAATTAACATTAATTTCATTTTTGTTAGAACTTTCAATAAAGTAATCTGCAGAAAAATCAAAGGGCATTTTGTCTTTATAACATGTTCATTTAACATGAAAGGAATCTCTGATTACTTGATATTCTTTGCTCATCTACACATTTGTATTATATTGCTGAAATGAACATATACAATTGGATGATAGGAATCGTTTTGCTTACTTGTAAAAAGCCTGATTCTCTACACCACATTTCCAGAGATGCTTGCAAGCTGCTGGTGTAGAAGTATGGAATGATAACATAGCCTTTTTCTAAGCATTTGAGGAAAAATTAAACAAAAGAAAATAACAATTGATTTCTTTAACAATGTTGGTCTGAAGGCATGATTTTCACTTAATGTTACACCTTTTTCACATTAAACAGTGGGCTTATCTGTACTGCCTCATCATCAGATTGGGCCGGCAACCATTTCTGGAGGATGGAAATGGGTGATCTCACCCTCTATTAAGTCCCCACTCATTGTCAAAGCAACTTCAGGTTTATTTTATTTCTCAAATACACTTTTCCATATTATGTAACCTTGAGGCTCCTATCATTTTGAATAGCACACTCCAGTTCATTGAAGTCTAATTCCAGCATTTTATTTGCTACTATGCAGAGAAAGGGACACCCCTTCAACTGAATCAATGCTTACCATGCTTTCGAATACCTTATAAAGCTGCCTTTTGCCATGAGTTCTCTATAGCATCATGGCTATGATTCTTGTGTGCAAATAGAAGGTTGCTAATTTGAAACTTGGCAGATGCATTTTAATTACATTTTTCTTTCCCTGAGCTTCCTACTGTTCTCCGCTCTTTAAAAAATCTCCTTCAGTGATACACCATTTTATTGTTTTTCCAATAACATGAGATAGAAGAATAGTACTCGGCTTAAATGGTAAGTATGGATTTGCCCTAAGAAAGGACAGAATGTTCTGTTCACTAGAATAAGGGGTCAGAGTTTTTCCAAGGTCCAAAATTTAGAGCAGCATTCCTGCTCTCTCAGTGGACGTTCTTCAATACTCCCATCATATTCACCCAACATCCAGCTTCTGGGTTTGTTTTTTTTTAAGATTTCTTCTGGAAGTGGGTGGTCATTCCATTACATGTTGAAGGGACCATCAATTAGCTATTGAAAAGATCTGGACTACTGGGACAGCCCTCACTGAGCTTCCCTGAGTTTATTTCCATGGGATCATTTGCCATGAAGGTATGAAGAAGAAAAATGCAGGTTACAGTGTTTGTCACTTGTTCTTGAAGAGGTTATCATCAGTCTAATAACTTAGCTATACATTGTGTAAAGTTTATTATTAGATTGGAAAACTATTAATCATCCTTGGTAGCTTGGAATAGAGGAACATGTAAACTCATTAGATGATATATTAATTATATTGGTGAGGATCCTGGTTTATAAAAGAATCCAAAAACAAATTAGCAAAATTAATAGTTCTGGCATGACCTCAATTCTGGAAATTTGTTTCCAATTTTTTTCAATTTACAGTGTAAGCCAAATAAAATATATTAACATTTGATTATAATGTTAATTATACATAATCCTTTATATATACAATCCTTTCTTATTACACACACACACACACACACACATCAATCAATCAATCAACCTATCTATCTACAGTAGTTATCTCAACCACATGCATTTTTCACCAGGACATTTCTTTGTCAAAAACTAGGCTATATTTTCTTGAGGAAAGTTTTCATTCATTTAGTAGCATAACTAGTCTATCCCAATAGCTAAGACAGATAATTATTTTGTAAGAGCAAGAATAAACATATTTAATTTCCATGAGAAATACTTAAATTCTAAAACTAAAGTTTTTCAGAATATAAGAAACAAAATTTCTAACCTCCTTCTGAACTGCAATCACATAAAATGTCTTCCCTTCAAACTTTAGTTTACAGACATCAGACCTATAAAAAGAAAGCTTTTTAAATTAGGAAAACAGACTACAGTTGACACTTCCATGTAAATGTATCCAAGATAAAAGTACTGAGAAGAAGCTGCTACGAAATTATTTATTCTTTAGTATGAAAAATAAGAGTGTAACAATAAAGCCAATAGCACATATTTTAATGGTTGTGCTTTCCATATATTAAAAATTGATTTGTAAGCCTGTGCAGAAGATCATTATTTTTTATTTGTTGTATTGTCTAAATATAGTGACAGACATAATATGTATAAGAAATGGTTAAAATTAAACTTTTAAGTAAAGGAAAAATAAGCTAATTATTTGTTTGTATACTATAGGATATATGACCAATTCTTCCTAAAAACATCTTTAGGGATCCAATATGTTAATTGTAAAAATGTGCCATACAGATGCCACACTCTAGTAAATATTCCAATTCCTTATTATATGTCTCCCTATACTCTTGAATGTCTGATTTAGTTGATTCTAGCAGTCTTTATAAATAGCCTTATTTTAAAAAGTATTGTCTTATACAGTGGTACCTCAATATACGAACGCCCCATCTTACGAAAATTTCAAGATACGACCAGCTCTGGCCGCAAAAATTTACCTCAATATGCGAACTCCATTTGCCCTGCTGCCACGTGGTCGTGGCTTCCTGTGGGCGAGATCGCGGTAGCAAGGAGGCGTTCGGTGAGGCTTGTGGTGTGTTTTGCGGCGTTTGGAAGGTTTTTGGTGTGCTTGTCAGCATGGCTCCAAAGAAAATGCAGAGCGGGCGTGGCAAGAATAAGGCTTTGCAGCTAAGAGGCAAAGAAGAGAGGAAACCCCTGAAGGAGATCTCCCCAAGTCCCTTTGGAGGGGGACTCTCCCTCCAAACAATAACTGCCTCCCCACCCCATTCTCCCTCTTCATACTGTGTTTTTTTTCATGTTTTTGTGGTTTAAAAATAAAATGCATACTGTATTTTCAGAACTGTGTTTACATTGAACCTTATGGGGAAATTTGCTCTTTCCTTTGGCGAGGAATCAGCGCGGGGGTGGGTGGGTGCGTGGGGAAGCCCCCCAGCGCCTGATATTGCTTTCACTGCGAAGGAAAGGGGGAGGAATGAGTGGGGTGTGCATGCGTGCGGGGAAGGAAAGAGCGGGGAGGAATGAGGGGTGTGCGTGCGCTTGCAGAAGGAAAGAGGGGAGGAATGAGTGGGGTGTGCGTGCGTGCGGGGAAGGAAAGAGCGGGGAGGAATGAGGGGTGTGCGCGCGCGCGCGCGGAAGGAAAGAGGGGAGGAATGAGTGTAGGGTGTGCGTGCGCTTGCAGAAGGAAAGAGGGGAGGAATGAGTGTGGGGTGTGCGTGCGCGCGCGGAAGGAAAGAGGGGAGGAATGAGTGGGGTGTGCGTGCGCGCGCGGAAGGAAAGAGGGGAGGAATGAGTGTGGGGTGTGCGTGCGCGCGCGGAAGGAAAGAGGGGAGGAATGAGTGGGGTGTGCATGCGCTTGCAGAAGGAAAGAGGGGAGGAATGAGTGGGGTGTGCGTGCGCGCGCGGAAGGAAAGAGGGGAGGAATGAGTGTGGGGTGTGCGTGCGCGCGCGGAAGGAAAGAGGGGAGGAATGAGTGGGGTGTGCGTGCGTGCGCGGAAGGAAAGAGGGGAGGAATGAGTGGGGTGTGCATGCGCTTGCAGAAGGAAAGAGGGGAGGAATGAGTGGGGTGTGCGTGCGTGCGCGGAAGGAAAGAGGGGAGGAATGAGTGGGGTGTGCGTGCGCTTGCAGAAGGAAAGAGGGGAGGAATGAGTGTGGGGTGTGCGTGCGCTTGCAGAAGGAAAGAGGGGAGGAATGAGTGGGGTGTGCGTGCGCGCGCGGAAGGAAAGAGGGGAGGAATGAGTGGGGTGTGCGTGCGTGCGCGGAAGGAAAGAGGGGAGGAATGAGTGGGGTGTGCGTGGGTGCGCGGAAGGAAAGAGGGGAGGAATGAGTGGGGTGTGCGTGCGTGCGCGGAAGGAAAGAGGGGAGGAATGAGTGGGGTGTGCGTGCGCTTGCAGAAGGAAAGAGGGGAGGAATGAGTGGGGTGTGCGTGCGTGCGCGGAAGGAAAGAGGGGAGGAATGAGTGTGGGGTGTGCGTGCGCTTGCAGAAGGAAAGGGGAGGAATGAGTGTGGGGTGTGCGTGCGTGCGCGGAAGGAAAGAGGGGAGGAATGAGTGGGGTGTGCGTGCGTGCGCGGAAGGAAAGAGGGGAGGAATGAGTGTGGGGTGTGCGTGCGCGCGGAAGGAAAGAGGGGAGGAATGAGTGGGGTGTGCGTGCGTGCGCGGAAGGAAAGAGGGGAGGAATGAGTGGGGTGTGCATGCGCTTGCAGAAGGAAAGAGGGGAGGAATGAGTGGGGTGTGCGTGCGTGCGCGGAAGGAAAGAGGGGAGGAATGAGTGTAGGGTGTGCGTGCGCTTGCAGAAGGAAAGAGGGGAGGAATGAGTGGGGTGTGCGTGCGTGCGCGGAAGGAAAGAGGGGAGGAATGAGTGGGGTGTGCGTGCGCGCGCGGAAGGAAAGAGGGGAGGAATGAGTGGGGTGTGCGTGCGTGCGCGGAAGGAAAGAGGGGAGGAATGAGTGGGGTGTGCGTGGGTGCGCGGAAGGAAAGAGGGGAGGAATGAGTGGGGTGTGCGTGCGTGCGCGGAAGGAAAGAGGGGAGGAATGAGTGTGGGGTGTGCGTGCGCTTGCAGAAGGAAAGGGGAGGAATGAGTGTGGGGTGTGCGTGCGTGCGCGGAAGGAAAGAGGGGAGGAATGAGTGGGGTGTGCGTGCGCGCGCGGAAGGAAAGAGGGGAGGAATGAGTGTGGGGTGTGCGTGCGCTTGCAGAAGGAAAGAGGGGAGGAATGAGTGGGGTGTGCGTGCGTGCGCGGAAGGAAAGAGGGGAGGAATGAGTGTAGGGTGTGCGTGCGCTTGCAGAAGGAAAGAGGGGAGGAATGAGTGTGGGGTGTGCGTGCGCTTGCAGAAGGAAAGGGGAGGAATGAGTGTGGGGTGTGCGTGCGTGCGCGGAAGGAAAGAGGGGAGGAATGAGTGGGGTGTGCGTGCGCTTGCAGAAGGAAAGAGGGGAGGAATGAGTGGGGTGTGCGTGCGCTTGCAGAAGGAAAGAGGGGAGGAATGAGTGGGGTGTGCGTGCGTGCGCGGAAGGAAAGAGGGGAGGAATGAGTGGGGTGTGCGTGCGCGCGCGGAAGGAAAGAGGGGAGGAATGAGTGGGGTGTGCGTGCGCTTGCAGAAGGAAAGAGGGGAGGAATGAGTGGGGTGTGCGTGCGCGCGCGGAAGGAAAGAGGGGAGGAATGAGTGTGGGGTGTGCGTGCGCTTGCAGAAGGAAAGGGGAGGAATGAGTGTGGGGTGTGCGTGCGTGCGCGGAAGGAAAGAGGGGAGGAATGAGTGGGGTGTGCGTGCGTGCGCGGAAGGAAAGAGGGGAGGAATGAGTGGGGTGTGCGTGCGCTTGCAGAAGGAAAGAGGGGAGGAATGAGTGTGGGGTGTGCGTGCGCGCGCGGAAGGAAAGAGGGGAGGAATGAGTGTGGGGTGTGCGTGCGCTTGCAGAAGGAAAGGGGAGGAATGAGTGTGGGGTGTGCGTGCGTGCGCGGAAGGAAAGAGGGGAGGAATGAGTGGGGTGTGCGTGCGCGCGCGGAAGGAAAGAGGGGAGGAATGAGTGTGGGGTGTGCGTGCGCGCGCGGAAGGAAAGAGGGGAGGAATGAGTGGGGTGTGCGTGCGCTTGCAGAAGGAAAGAGGGGAGGAATGAGTGGGGTGTGCGTGCGTGCGCGGAAGGAAAGAGGGGAGGAATGAGTGTAGGGTGTGCGTGCGCTTGCAGAAGGAAAGAGGGGAGGAATGAGTGTGGGGTGTGCGTGCGCTTGCAGAAGGAAAGGGGAGGAATGAGTGTGGGGTGTGCGTGCGTGCGCGGAAGGAAAGAGGGGAGGAATGAGTGGGGTGTGCGTGCGCTTGCAGAAGGAAAGAGGGGAGGAATGAGTGGGGTGTGCGTGCGCTTGCAGAAGGAAAGAGGGGAGGAATGAGTGGGGTGTGCGTGCGCGCGCGGAAGGAAAGAGGGGAGGAATGAGTGGGGTGTGCGTGCGTGCGCGGAAGGAAAGAGGGGAGGAATGAGTGGGGTGTGCGTGCGTGCGCGGAAGGAAAGAGGGGAGGAATGAGTGGGGTGTGCGTGCGCTTGCAGAAGGAAAGAGGGGAGGAATGAGTGGGGTGTGCGTGCGCTTGCAGAAGGAAAGAGGGGAGGAATGAGTGGGGTGTGCGTGCGCTTGCAGAAGGAAAGAGGGGAGGAATGAGTGGGGTGTGCCTGCGCGCACGCGCCACATAAGCCTTTCCCCCCATTGCTTTCACTGTGCTTTTGTCGGGCACGCCAAGGGCTATGCACAAAGGAAAGATTTGATTAGCACTTCCTTTTTCTCCGCTGCGCCTGGGACATGTGCTTCAGGATGTGACCAAATTCGGAGGGCGGATTAGCCCTATTTACATTGAACCGTATGGGAAAACGTGCTTCAGAATGCGACCAAATTCAGAGGGTGGAACGGATTAACCGTATTTACATTCAATCCTATGGGAAAACGTGCTTCAGAATGCGACCAATTCGACATGCGATCAGAGTCACGGAACGGATTAAATTCGTATCTTGAGGTACCACTGTTATCTTCTAGAGCAAGGTTTCCCAAAGTGGTCAGTATCAACCCAAGTGTAGATGGGACTATCCAAAGAGTCTATAAATGGCTGTGAGTCAATAGGTGGTTGATCATGGAAGGTTGATTGGGGTTAATTAATCTTTCGGGTTTCTGTAGAGCTCCACCCCAGTTCCTAGTTCTGAAGATGAGGTGGCTAGCGGTGAGACTGTTATCCAGCATTGGATGGTCAGCTGCCAACAAGAGAGGCCTTGAGTTGTCTATTATTATTAGTAGTAGTAGTAGTAGTAGTAGTACTGTAATACTATTAAAATAGTATTTATTATATTATTTTCATATAATACATGTTTGGGGTTCAATGAACATTCTGAAACTTCATGAAGAAGTTGATGAGCTGAAGAGTTTCGGGACCCCTACTCTAGAGGCAAAAGGTATTCTGAAACACCCATATCTTTATGTTGAATGGTGTTGTCCATAGAAGATATTCTGCACTTTGGGAAAATGATACTTATATTGCAACTCTCCAAAAATGCATCATCTGATCCTACATTGTTTTAAATATACACTCTAAACCACCAACAAAGGATGGTCTTGTTATTTTCAAGTCTGGATTATCTCTAGTAAACAATATAACAGGAGGACAATTCCACTCCCCCTCCAACATGCTCTAAGCAAAATATATCAAGATGGTCCATGAGGACAAATTTCCAGAGGTGAATTTGCTATTTATTAACCTGAGAAAGAAGATATGCTGTATGCAATGTACTAATGTTTGTAAAAAGAAAACCTCTAACCAACAAATTAAGCTTCTTAGCTGAAAAACAAGGTGCATACTTTTCCCCAACAAAATTCCAAAACAGAGTATTATATTTCTAAAAATGCATGTAAAAATACACGCATACATAAATATATATAATACATATATAAAGAAATGTCATATTTGATATAAATTACCTGTTAGCTTTCAGTTTTAAAGCATTAATTTTTTAAGACACTTCATTTAAGTAGGGACCATTGATCCAAATTTATTTCTTAACAATATATTTAAATTCAGTGTAATAATTTGAGATCTCTCTCCAGATACTCTTAGCTGAAAATAAGTTATTGTTTCAAGATACAAAAGTGTCAAGATAGTATCACCCATTTCAGATTTAGACCAAAGTATATTATAATCTAAAAAAAGCCTCCAAAACTCATTTCATTTTGGAATGAAAGGCTCAGGTTTCTTAATCAATAAACATATAATCTGCAAATATGATTACTTTTTACTCCTTTCCTATACTGTATATGATAAGCCACGGTTATGTGTTTTTTTGGTGGTGGTGGAAAGGAAACCCTAATTAAATGTCTGACTAAGTTTCAACCAGAATTACATCTATCAAAGATCACAGAATTTGTCCATGTTTCACTTGTATGATCATCACCTATTTACCTCTGTAACTGATTACCATTATTTAAGGATTTTCAACCAAGCGTATAATCTACAGTATATTTTTAGAAATGAAAGCATACTTTTGGATTTTCATTAACACTCTTCAGTTTGGATCTCTGTGGCTATAATTTACCTTGTGCCAAAATTAGCCAATTGTTTCCATAGATGACATTTGCATCTGGGCCAAAATTTCTAAAAAGCTTCACCCATTTCAAATTTACTCTTATACCTGACTAGTTTCCAAAACATTTGAATGGAAAAACCACTGGATACAGAGGAGGAGGTCTAATATTTCAATATTTAATATTCCAATATTTAAGCCCCAGCACTGACCTTTTGATCCCCAAGTGAATGTATGGACAAATATTTTATTTTGAATGTGGTCTTCCCCTAGAACTTAGAGTGAGCAAGTGATTTGTTTGGTTGTTTGTTTATCCTCGCTTGCTTTATAAGGAAAATAACATCTGGTCCATGATATACTATAGGCTCAGTAGGATAATTTTGTTTCTTGTAGGTTGTGTTTATACAACATAAATGACCAGTCATCCCCTCTTCCTGGTCAAGAGAGTCGTTTTTGTATTTTGGCAGCCCAGGTCACAGAATGGCTGAATCTGGCATGTTACAGTCAAATTTAAATTACTGACCAAGGGGAATTAATTTAATCCCAGACAAACCTGGGGCTGTATAGAGATAAATCAAAGGATTAATTAAGCAGGTCATTATGAGAGGTAATGAATTTGCCCAATATGCTCTCCACATACCCCACCCTCTGGTCAAGTGTATTTGCAAACAAGATCATAGTGCCTCAAATAAGGTTTTCTCTGTATTCTATAACCTAAATGTTTCTTCCTACCAAAAAACAATATTCAAGGTCTTACCATTTTAGCAAATGTATCCTTTTATTTCCCTGGAAAACCACAAAACCTGTGGCTGTGAATCCTAAAAATGTTGTAGTCCCAGTTGAATCCTTTTTAAGGAAAAAAAAAAAGAGTATTAATTAGAACTATGGGAAAGTGCAAACATTCCAGAAATGTATCCTTTTACAGTATCTCCTTCCATGAAGGCATTTCCACTTACAAAGCCAAACATGTTGGAGGTCTTTTAAATGACCAAGGAGTTATTTGCAGAGGACTGATTGGTATGAAAGGAGTTATGCATATCTTTCCCCCTGCAAATTTCTATCCATCCTCCAAAGTACCATTACTAGAAAATTATATATTGGGCCTTTAAACTTCAGTCTGGAACACCATGAAACAACTAGATACCTATAAAAAGCACTAATCTAACATATCTGGTGCTATGTTACTGGAATGAGATCAACGCTCCCTGCCAGCAGTTTAGCAGTTAAATTGGTCTAGTAACACTGAAATCAGATTGTATCCAGATATGCCAATTTCTGATACAGAACTTCATATATAACAATTGTTTTTGTCTAGAACCAGTTATGTACCTTATAGCAAAACTGCTTTTTGAGTTTGCCTTTAAAAGCAATATAAAAATGCTTGAAAAAATGTAAACTTGGGAATGAAAGCTATATCAATTTTCTTACATATTTTATTCTATTATTTTTATTATATGTATATATCCAGCTTCTTGTAGTTATAAAAATTACACTATCCACCCCCATCAGAAATCCATATATATATATATATATATATATATATGTATGTATGTATGTATGTATGTATGTATACAGTGGTACCTCAAGATACGAATTTAATCCGTTCCGTGACTCTGATCGCAAGTCGAATTGGTCACATCCTGAAGCAAATTTTCCCATAGGGTTCAATGTAAATACAGTTAATCCGTTCCGCCCTCCGAATCTGGTCACACCACGAGGCAAATTTCCCCATAAGGTTCAATGTAAATACGGCTAATCCGCCCTCCGAATTTGGTCGCATCCTGAAGCAAATTTCCCCATAAGGTTCAATGTGTTGCATGGCTAGGAAATTCCCCAGGCGTGCTTTAGTCAGTTTCACCACTCGAGCGCTAGTGCAGAAAGAGGAAGTGCTAATGAAAGGGCCACCTGGCGCCTCTTCACTAACCTGAGTGTGCGGGGGAAAGGCTTTCCTCGCGCGCACCATGCCAAGGGCTATGGACAAAGGAAAGAATGCGGAGTTGAGGAAGAGGAATCAGTGCGGGGGGGGGGAAGCTCCCGCTCCTGGCTGTGCGCGCCACAAAAGCCTTTCCCCCGCGCGCTGATTGTTTTCACTGGGCTTTTGTCGGTGCACCACGCCAAGGGCTATGGATAAAGGAAAGAGCGCGGAGTTGAGGAAGAGGAATCAGTGCGGGGGGGGGGGGAAGCTCCCGCTCCCAGCTGTGCACGCCACAAAAGCCTTTCCCCCGCGCGCTGATTGTTTTCACTGGGCTTTTGTCGCGCACACCACGCCAAGGGCTATGGACAAAGGAAAGAGCGCGGAGTTGAGGAAGAGGAATCAGTGCAGGGGGGGGGAAGCTCCCTGTGCACGCCACAAAAGCCTTTCCCCCGTGCGCTGATTGCTTTCACTGGGCTTTTGTCAGTGCACCACACCAAGGGCTATGGATAAAGGAAAGAGTGTGGAGTTGAGGAAGAGGAATCAGTGCGGGGGGGGGGAAGCTCCCGCTCCCGGCTGTGCGCGCCACAAAAGCCTTTCCCCCTTGGTGCACTGACAAAAGCCCAGTGAAAGCAATCAGCGTGCACATTAAATGACACATTAAACCTTATGGGGAAATTTGCCTCGTGGAGCAAGCCTCCTTGCTACCGCAATCTCGCCCACAGGAAGCCGTGACCACGTGGCAGCAGGGCAAATGGCCGCGGATCCGGTTCGTAGCTTGAGGCGGAGTTCGCATGTCGAGGTAAATTTTTGCGGCCGGAGCTGGTCGTATCTCGAAATTTTCATAAAGTGGGGCATTCGTATCTTGAGGTACCACTGTATGTGTGTGTGTGTGTGTGTGTGTGTGTGTGTGTTTGTTTCAACTGTGTAAACTGAATAAACTGTATAAGCTGAAGCATGTAGAAGAGGGGTTTATCCAATGCTGAAAACAGAAAATATATTTTAAAAAATACTATAGGTTTTTTTTACCTTGCAAGGATGAGGATCAACGCCATAAGTTTCTAAAGAATGTGCTCTTAATAATAAATTAAATTCAGCAACAGCTGGACTCTGACCCCTAGAAATCATGAAAAGAGAAATAGTTTGTGATAAACTATGAACAGTTTTAGCCAATAATATTGGCTAAATAGGAAACAGGCAATATTTAATGTGATTCTGTGCTACTCTGCCACAGAAACTAATTCCTTTGGATTAAGCCTAGCTGCTGTTGACATACTTTCAGGATTCCAGTGAGCTGTGCAGTTAATCAGGGGCTATCAAGTATCATTCAATTATTTGCTATCTTTTAGTATACATAAGCAGTTGGAACATAATAAGAGATAAGTGTCCTACTTTTTCTTCTTTCCTTTCTTTCTTTTTGCACTTTGACTTTGCTCTTTCTTTTCTTTTTCAACCTTTTTTTCCTTTTTCATATTATTTATTTTTAATATTCGTTTATGTTCTTATCTTAAAATCTAATAAAGTTATTTGGGGGAAAAAAAGAGATAAGTGTCAATTTCCAGCCATTTACTTCCTAAATTCATTGAAAAGAATTGCTCAGATTATGTTCATCTCTTCCTGCTCTTGAAATAAACAGGGCAATATGAAAGGACATTTAGGTTGTATTTGACTGAAATATGTTAGTCTTTTAATAGTCCACCTCACTTTCATATCTGTCTATCTACCTACCTACCTACCCATCTGTCTACCCACACAAACACACACCCTATAAACAACTTGGACAACTAAACTAATTTTGGGACACACCCAGAGACTAACTTCAAGGATAAAGTCAAGCAAATGAATGCCAATCTCTCAATTCCAACAGTATATTGTCAGTATGGGAGCTGGGCTTCTGAGCTTCTGGAGTTAGCCCTGGATATGGCTTAGAACAAAAGAGACTTAATTGAACAGCCCTTTAAAGAGGGAATATCAGATGAAATATGGGGCAAATCCATTCATCAGGGCACTGCAGAATCTATGTCAGCCTTAATCCAGGTCTGCTTGAGTACCAATGCAAGACTCATGTAACTGAGGCACAATATGGGTTGTAAGAAAAGACAACATTGTCCTCTTTTGTTCCCTCCTTTACCCACTTATCCAAGATTTCAGAAGTTGAACTTGTGCATCTGGGAGCTAGTACTACTCTGCTATCAACTCAAGAAAACTTGTGTCAATGCATGCAAAGTAAGTTGTAAAAAATGTGGTCACTGTGCACACGACTGCCTACTAAGGCTGCCGGCTCCTTTCTAAAGAATCAACCAAGTGTGGCCTAAGTGAGAAAGAGAGGCATTTTGCAAGCAGATGCATTAATCACTCAAGATCTGGCTTGTTGGGATATAAGGCAGTCCCAACCCCTAAGGATTCAAAGGCTAGGGCAACCAGAAATTAAGTCCAGACATGCAGAACTACCATCAGCATTTAATTATTCCTATTACCCTGCAAATACAGATAATTTTTGAACTACAACTGCAAGTTTAAGTATATTCTGGCAACACAAGCAATGTCACTGAATCCTTCATCACACACTCAGCTGGTCCAAATGCCTTGCTCTGTGTACTGATGTCAGGATTAATCCCTTTTGCTCAGGACCAATCTCTATTCACTATTGTCAGTTGCCAGGAGCCACTACACCTTTATTTCATCTCCACATTTTCCAATAACCTTGGGAATAGACAGAGGACAGATTAACAAACCACATATTTATTGTGACCAAGATAATATCACTTTTTATTTCCTGGGTGCAAAATTCACAGCCTGCAGTCTCTCAAACCTTCACCATTTACAACCTCCTCAACAAATACATCCTTCTATCTTGCCTGTTGGAAAGGGAGAAACACTAACCCTGTCACACCACTGATTCTGTGACTGCACAATCAATCTTATTTCTGGAGCCCATATTCCTATAAAATGCCACCATCCAAAATCACATGCAGAATTTGTCCATCTGAAGGAATTTATCAATTAGAACTTACAGAAAGATTATCTGCCATTCCACTTCCCCCTCCAGTGCTCCTATATCTTTTATTAAGTGGAAAGATGTTTCCCAACATGATTATGAGCTTCTAAATGCTGTAACCATTTGGGTCATCACTCTTCCCTCATTTGTGAACTCTTGAATTCATCTGGAGAAGCCATGCATTTTTATCAGACTGGATCTAAGAGGGACTTAAAATCTGATTCACTTGAAATAAGGTCATGAATATTTAACTGCCTTTGATTCTGATTATGGGAAGTCTGAAAATATTATATTGCTATATTGGTTGCCATGTCGTCTCTATTAATTACATGCTATTAATGCATCATATTATTCATGCTTTTTAAAAGAAAGTACTGATGTTTATGCAGATGATCTGCTGAATTATTCTGAGGATTTTGTGTTCCACGATGATCAAGTTTGAGCAAGTCTTCAACACCTTTGTAATTATAGCCTCTACACTAAGATAGAGAAATATACCTTTGATCTGCCAACATTTGGGATACTGTGTGTTGTTGAAAGGCATTCATATGGATCCAATTAAGATAGGATCCATTCTGTTTTGGGAGCCTTCTGCACTCTCAGTTATATACAGCATTTTCTAGGCTTTGGCAATTTTATTGTAGACTTATTTCGAATTTTGCTGCCCCAACCATAGCACTGTCTCAGATTCTGATATCCAGCAACCTTACTTCAACTCAAACAGGCATTAATTTTCAGTCCATCTTCTTTCATACATATCCAACTATCACTTTGCAGTACAGGCTGATACTCTGCAGTACAGGCTCCCAAGGTGAATCTGTTCCAGAGTGAGAGGGCAGCCTCCTCCCACACACTTTCCTTTCCAGGCAAGTCTTCCAATAAGCTTTTACTAACCCACTGACTTAAGGAGGTCAGCCACATGTGCTCAAATCCTAGGTATACATATTCTGGCTGAAGAACCTAAATCCTGTTGAATAATTCAACAGAAGTCATGCAAGGTGTGGCAAAAGAGCATTTCCTATATACTCTCTGCAGCTCAGATACAAAGTGGACTTCTGACTGAAAAAAATGGAAGTGGATTCTTAGGATAACACTATCTAAGAGCAGTTTTAAAAGTCCAGAGGTGGTAACATCTGTACAGATTTCTGCTGCTGTTTTCTGATAGTTAATGAATTTTTATGAACAAGTTTGACAGAACAGGATATTTTTGTTCTGTTTACAGGGATTAAGAAACTAGTTTACTTATTGTAGCGTAAAGTACTTATGGTATTGTAATAGCTAATGCTGATTATTTATGTATCACCAATAGAAGAGAATATGTGTAGCTCAGGGTTGAACTGTGGAGTCCTTGGAGTTCTCTGAGCTTGGCTGTTTTCTTGCAAACATTTTGTTACCCAGCTAGGTAACATCTTCAGTGCTAGGGTTTGCTCTCTGTTTATATACAGTGCCATGCCCTACCAGTTTTGATGGGGGTATGGGTTTTGTTTTATTTTTTCCCTCTGGTAATTCTTTGATTAGGGTATTGTTTACTGCTGATTGTATATCTGGTGGTGATCTTGGTGTTAATCTCTGCTATTCTGGGTGATGATTGCTGGTGAGGAGATGTTCTGGTCTTTTGTTTTCCTTTTTATTGTCTCTTTTGAATAGTGTGTAGATGTTGTTTATCTCTATGTGCCTGTTGATAGTTGATTTATCTGAATACCAAGCTTCCAGGAATTCCCTCACTTTTTTGGATTTAGCTTGGTCTAAGATGCTGACAGTTTCCCAGCTGAAACTATGGTTAAGTCTGTCCATGTGTTGTGAGATTAAGGAGTTTTCATCATGTCTTCTGACTGCTAGTTGGTGTTCATGGATGCGCTCTGCTAGCCTTCTGCCTGTCTGTCCTACACAGTGGTTGTTACAGTCCTTACACTGTATGTTGTAGATGACTCCTGTTTTTTCTTCTTGGGCTACTGGGTCTTTTGGTTTGCTTAAGATATTTTGGAGGGCTTTAGTTGGTTTGTGTGCTATGGAGATGCCATGTGGTTGTAATCGTTTGTTGGTAGTTTCTGAGACGTTTCTGATGTTTGGCAGTGTTATCCTTTTCATAGCTTGTTGGTTGTGTTGTAGTTGGCTGAGTGGTCAGGCACTTTTTGATAAAGTGTGGATATCCATTTTGTTGGAAGATGTTGTACAGGTGGTCTGCTTCCTTTTTCTGCTGTTCTGGGTTGCCGCAGTGCATTTGTGCTCATTTGAATAATGTTCTTACACAGCTCCTCTTGTGGGAGGCTGGGTTGTTACTTTGGTAATGAAGCACTTGATTAGTGTGGGTTGCCTTCTGATAGACTTGGATTTCTAATTTGCTGTTGCTTCCTCTGCTGATGAGGCTATCCAGGAAGGGTAGTATGTTGTTGTTTTCTTCCTCTCTGGTGAATTTATTTATGTATCAACCAACGTGCTTTACCCCAAGCACATTTAACTAGACCACCATATCTGGACTGCAAAAAATTTGCAATGATTGGTAGATGGCAGCAAAGAGAGTATTCTGTTTCTTTGCTCTCTAGTGGATGTCCAGATATTTGCAGTTCAGATCTAGTAGCCATAGTTTAGCCATCAGTATTTACAGACTACCCACACTGAAGAACCAAGCAGGAAATTATAAAAACAACAATAAAACCAATAATACTTCTTTAAGAGGCTTCTTGAAGGGGATGTGGAAAATATAAATCAAAATATAGATGAAATAAATACAATATATATCAATAAGATGTGTACCATCTTATATAAGCTGTGACTGTAACAAATAAAATTTTGTATCTAAAATAAGAAAATGCCACATCATAATTGCAATTTATCAAGTGTCACTAGAAAACATTCATAAAATGTTAAAAGGCATGATTGGTTTACTTGTTAGGACAAGCTATTGTTAAGCCAGATATTATATTCAATTCAGTTCAAACTGTTTCAAACTTCTACAATGGCCATGTAGTCAAACTTGGCCATGATTAATTGTGTACACTGCCCAGAGTCACATTCAAGTGAGATGGGTGGCTATATAAATTTAATAAATAAATAAATAAAATGAAAGGTCTAAACAATTCAATTTTATAAGTAGGTGTAATATATGCTTGCTTATAGCCCCCCTGAAAGATTGGCAGCTGAACAAGAGTCTTAAATGTGTTATATTAATCTGAGAGGGAAAATTCTGTGTAGTCTTTGCTGACTTACAATGCATGGAATATAGAACAGCTGCTGGTCTTACACATGCAGTAAAAACAAACGTAGAAGAAACAAAGATCAAAGTAGAATAATGGGCAGCAAAAATTGGATCAAAAGGAAAATTCAGACTGCTTAAATGAAGACCTTCTAAAGGGTATTGTTTATGTTACATATCTCTTTTGTGAGTCAATAAACTTTTACAGAAATCTTTTTTCAATATCAGTAAGTGTTTCAACAACTAAAATTATTGCACCTTGAAACAGTTATATATAAAAAGGTCTAACTGTAAAATTGTAAATTAAGAGTATTTTACCAAAAACTGAAGGACAATTTTCTAATCGCTTCTGTTAGTGACAAATTGGAAAGTTCTTCTTCTAGAAATAAATGCACTAGAGAAAATGTCGCTATTTTTCAGAGATAGAATTAATCAACTCCTAATGAATAGTATATAATAAAAATCTGAATAACTTAAAAACAAAGATGATTTTCAGATTTTCCACTGTTATCTTAAAATACTAATACCGTCATACACTTTCAA
Organism: Liasis olivaceus; assembly: GCA_030867105.1. Lineage (NCBI taxonomy): Eukaryota > Metazoa > Chordata > Lepidosauria > Squamata > Pythonidae > Liasis > Liasis olivaceus. The sequence goes on from CM061348.1 coordinate 198,447,995, forward strand.
AGCTGGAAAGATAATTTATTAATAATCAGACAATCAATTCTGATTCTGGAAATTGAATCCAAATAATTTTAAATGCATGCCTTTAATATTCAGTTTTATCTACAGATAGTCCTCATTGAATGACCATTCATTCAGCGCCTGTTCAAAGTTATGCCATCGCTGAACAAGGGGGACTTGCAACTGGTCCTCGTAGTTGTGGCCGTCTCAGTGTCCCTGCGGTCACATGATCACGATTCAGGCACTTGGCAACCTGCTCACGGTTACGACGTTGCAGGGTCCTGCAATCATGTGACTGTCATTGGGACCTTCATTGTCAGCTTCCAACAAGCGAAGTCAATGCGAAGCTGACAGGAAGTCGCAAATGGTAATTACATGACCACAGGATACTGCAACTGTGTGTGATTCATCTAACAATGGCAACTGAGACTGCTGCAACTGCCGTCATAAGTCAGCACGGTCACGTGACGTCGCACTTCACAACCACATCACTTAGCGGCGGAGTTGCCGGTCTCAATTACTTTTATTAAGTGAGGACTACCTGTAGTGGCCTGAAATTCTAATTTCCAGAAGGTAGCTGTATTAGTCTATTGAAAAAGTAACGGAGAATCTTGCAGCACTCTTTAAAACATGCTTTGGGACTACACTGGCCAGGAATATAGGCAATGTATCAACTGGTATATGCTACAACTATAAAGCCAAAAGTATGGACTTAAGACAGGAAGAAATCCCAAAACTTATCCTTGTTTGTTTTTCCTGGCAGGTAGCTTCAGTTCCACATAGTTCTTATAACCATTCATCCTTACTTTTTTGTAAGAATGCCTCTGAGGTCTACATGGGACCAGAGGCATTTTTGGATATACTTACAGGTAGTCTTTGTTTAACAACCACTCGTTCAGTGACTGTTCAAAGTTACGATGGCACTGAATAAGGAGACTTATTACCAGTCCTCATGTTGCAGCTGTCGCAGTATCCTCACGGTCACATGATCACAATTTGGGCACTTGGCAATTATGATGGTCGCAGCATCCCACGGTCATGTGATCACCATTTGCAACCTTCACTGCCAGCTTCCTGACAAGCAAAGTCAATGGGGAAGCCAGCAGGAGGTCGCAAATGGTGATCACATGATGTTGCGCCTAGCAACCGTGTAGGGTTCGCTTAACAACAGCAACTGGAACTGCTGCAATTGCCATTGTAAAGTTGGCGCAGTCACATGACGTTGTGCTTTAGTGACAGAGTAGCCAGTCCCAATTACTGTCATTAAGTGAGGACTACCTGTACATATAAATTAAACCTGTGCACTTTGATTTTCAGCAGTCAACATCCTCTCTCTCTCTTTTTCTAACTTAAAATAGTATTTAAAAATATCAGTTCGGGCAGAAAGCCTAGCAGGCACCAAGAGACACATCCACACCATACTGATTGAACTAGTATTCACCTGGGGACCAAATTTTAAAATTAACATACATATAATATTGTTAATACAAAGTATTGGAATTATAATCCCAAACACTTCGAGGAAGATCATAATAACTTCCTATAGCTTCTTGATGCACAATATTTTCCTGCCAAAATCTGGTTAGTGATTAGATGGTTAGTGATTAGATACTAGAATGAGTATCTAGTTAGATTTTCATTAATCACCCCAAATGTTCCAATTCAGTTAAGGTGGCATTTATTTACTATTCATAAAGATGAAGAACAGCTAATGATGAAAAGCTTACAAGACCTAATTATTAATAGCCTGATAACCCTATCCACATTTTTAGACCATTCAATATGCACAAGCTGACAGAGAAAATATTGTAGAAGTGACATTTCCCTAAAAATGTTTATACTACTCCTTAAAAAGAATAAGAGGCAGAGAGAATACAGCATTTGTTTGTGCTAATTAATAGGAACAAGCCTTCTTACTCAGACAAAACATCAATTTGAACAGTCACTATATGCTACCAACTATTTTGCTCAGTTGTTCACAAGAGCCTTGTGAAAGAGACAACACATTACAACAAAATGTTCTTATTAATAGTACTTAAAATAAATAACAGTGAAAATTTTAGTAAGTTTAAAATACAAAATGTATAAATAATATGATTACTTGTTTTATTTCAGATAAATCCCAAATAAGGCTAGTTCCATTCAAAATTTATCTGAATCCACTGAACATTATAGTTGTTGAATAATAATGTGCCATTATTCAACTCCCTTCTCTATGAAGTAATCTTTGTCCTTGAAGGTTTCTCTTCTGCTAAGTATACACATTTTAAAAAGGAAAGCAAACAGTTCAGGTGGGAGAAACTCATCTTCTCTTTTTACTCCAGATACTGCTTTTAAACTACCCCCAGCTTTTTTGCTACTACCATTTATTATTTGCTATATAAACTCTTGAATTCTTGTCAGTCATGCAATTCAGTGGGCAGCACAAATAATACATTAAGATCAATGATTTTCTTAAGTCTCCCATAACACTTTTTTTACCTACTTTATTCTTTTGTATATAGGTAAACCTGAAGAAGGTATGTTTACTCGATACAGCATTTTATCTTCATAAGTAAGAAGTAAAAGATCGTTTGTTATCTCTATTCTAGGCTTACTTTCTTTATTAAAATACTATGAAAGGGATAAATGTTACAAATACAAACAAATAAATTGAAAGTATGGAATGTGATTTCTAACTTTTCTATAAATTTCTTTTAAAAACAAAAATTGCATTTTATAAATACAGCATCATAAAAAGCTAGACAGTTTTTAAGATAACACAGACTAATGAGTGTCTAATGACAAATGAGTGTATCTACCCTTCAAGAAAATGTACATACAGTATTTCTAACCAAAAGTATAATACTCCAAAATCATAATGTCAAATATTCTGAAACCTGAACCATAATGACATCCTTGCTTTGTAATACAATAGCAAGAAGAAATTCCCATCAATTCTGATTTTCAACAAAATCTGGGAAGCCACAGAATCCCAACTCTACTGAAACAAAGGAGTTTTGGTAACTTTACATTTGTGTTGTACTGTGTCTATAATGTAGTAATAGTTCAGTAATTTTAGAGACACACTTTTTAAAATATCATACTACCCTTTCTCCTATTAACCCCTTGACTATATTAATTTTATTACATATACGTGTAAGTAACAAGTCCAATCGAAAATATAATCTTCTTCAGATTCACTAAAAATAATTAAGTAACTTCCTTAAACAGCAATCTCAATTACCTGAATTCATTTTTATGTATGTCACCAATTTTTCTCTCCAGCTTTTGAGATTGTTTAGGGAAGATCTTAAATTCACTGATGTAATTATCCACATGTTCATCAGAATCATAGTCACCTAGTTCAGCTGTACAGGAAAAAGAGAAAGAGAGAGGAAAGACCAAATAAATTCTTACTTAAATGAGATATAAATGGGTTTCAGTGCATAATCCTGAAGCTCTGATATTTAATGTCTTTATACATCTTGGGATGTGGATTTCTGAAATTTAATTTTCTTCCCATTGAAAGATATTTGTATACTAAGATCAATTTTGTAATCCTTCTCCAGGTCCCCCCACTTCAGCTGTGCCAATGGCGTCTGGGGAAGAGGGTCCGTGGTTGGGAGTTCCCATCTTTAAAATGCCTTCTGCAGGAAGGACAACTCTTTTCAGTACTAGGCAAACACCTTTCTGAATCTATTCTGTTGCTTTAAGTTTATAATTTTGTTGTTAATCTTTTCTATTCACTTGTTTGGCATTGTTATTTGCTCTTATTGTCAAGCTGTGGTAATTGCTTTGGAAATAGCAGTGCTGCAGGACATTTACATTTTCTAAATAAAGCAAACACATAAATAAATTTGTCAAAGTATAACATAGCAGGGAAATTAAAAAACAAGGAAATATAGTCTGTTCACTATTAAATAACAGGCATGTCATTCAAATTTTAACTAGAACTTTATTTTATTTAAGACTCTTATATTCTATCTTCTGTATTATTAAATCTCATAAGGTGGTTTCCAATTTAAAACACACCACGATAAAACTAGGGTTTCTTTACTTGCTTAAGGAAGCAGTAAAAGTGGGGTCAAAGGTTTCATTTCTCAACAAAAAAATCCAATCACATCCAATGCCAACTCAATAAAGTGACTGACCAATAAACACAAAAAAATATATAATTATCACAAAACTGACCAAATATTAGGGCTCGGTAATGTATTGAAATGAGGTGCTCCACAACACACAAGGACTTAGATCAGTGTTTCTCACCCTTGGCAACTTTAAGATGTGTGGACTTCAACTCCCACATGTGAGTTGAAGCCCATACATCTTAAAGTTGCCAAGGGTAAAAACACTGACTTAGTTGAATAATGAAAGTAGGAGCTTCTTCAAAAGCTTTTCTTAACTGTCTCCCCATGCATGTGTGTGCCCTAAAGCCACTTTGCATTACTTTCTTCTCAGAGTGTACATACCTGCCAAAGTAGCTGGGAGCAGTTTTTTAAACAGCCACACAGGCTTTACAAAAGACATGGCTGTTGACAATTCAAAGAGACGTGCTGCTTTCATGAGCACCTCAATCCAATGATCTGCACAGCCCTATCAAATATATGGAGTTTTACTGAGACCGCATGGAAGGATCAGCAGCATTAACTGTATCAACAAAATCATTCTCCTATAAGGTGAAGAAAAAAAATATTTTCATCTTTTATATCAAAATACTGTGGGCATGTGGAAGGAACGCAGGAATATGCCTACTGGCCCCTTTCCCAATTTTGTCACATTCCTTAGAACTAGTGAACACAGGTTTTATAAACAATACTGGTATAATTCTGTTGCCACTCTGTATGTTGTATTACACAGATGCACCAACTATAGAAACAGTGGACTAGAAGCAGTGGAAAGCCACAGCCTATTGTGTAAATTACACACCTACTTATAAGTGGACTGGATTCAGACTGAAGCATAACTCATTTGTCTTGGATATACCTCAATTGATTTTAAAATTGTGCTATTACAGTGCACTGAAGTAAAATTCCAGACTGCAGTCATTTCACTTACCTTGGATAATGCATGCTCCCAGGTAAGCTGCATCAGAAAACCCACACAGCAAACGGCCATGGAAAATATCTCTTTTGATTTGTAGGTATAACAGGTACCTGGATTTTGTAAGGAAAGAGATTTCTATTTTTATTTTCTCCCTTCCTCTATCAATAATTCTAGTTTACTTATTATCAGATATTGGATGAAAATGCCTCTCATCCACAATGAGAATGGAAACATATCTAGAAGGCACTTGGAAAGGCTGAATTGTAGTCTGTAAAGCAATGCGCAAAAGGAAATTTAGTGTCATAAAAACAGATTGCTGGGAAGGGAGGGAGGGAGGGAGGGAGGGATGATGGATCTATTATCACTTCTCTACTCACTATACTATATTTCCAGTAAAGAAAGCAAACAGCATTAGAAGCATTACATCAAGTTACAATGTCTGGCTTATAATACGTCTATTGCAACTTATTCTTTTGAAGAATAATTGAAGACAATATATAGTATTGTCGCTATGGCAAGACTCTAAGGAATGTATACCCTCTATTTCTGTCTGTGCACTCAATGTGTCTGTGTTTCCAATTTTAATTAGATTTTTAAATAGTTTATTATGCAGTTGAAAATACTGAGACATATGGAAGAAGAAAGAATGGTCACACGGTCGCTCAAAATGTCCTTAAAGCACAAGCAGTGATAGGAGACTATTATTTTGAATGGACGGCTAGTGAGGAAAGGACTGTTTATCCTTTCTCCCTTAGGCTATTTCTGTATCTGGGATCAAAAGAGAAAAGATGTAGGTAGCTGCATTTTTTCTCTGGGAGTTAGAAAAGCAGTTTGAAGCCAAGATTATTTACTGAAGTAGTGATAAGGGAAAAGAATAAGCATATTCTGTTCATTGGGATTGTCTGCTTGAGGGTATATTTTTCTATGGCTGCGTGGAAATAAGTTAGAGTTGTTGCTAGTATTTAACCAGTCAAGAGAAACATATGCCCACTTCCTAATAACAAAAGCAGTTCAACTGTGTAATTAATGAATCAGAGACATGGTGAACTTCCCTTTATTGTATGTCTTCAAGTCAAAACTAGACAAGCATCTGCTACGTTGTTCAACCATCTTCCTGCACTGAGCAGTGGATTGAACTCAGTGGCCTAAGTAGGCCTTTCTAACTGTATGACTCCATGATTCTATGTACTCATTTTAATTTAGCAGATTATTAAAACCTTACATTAAAAACCAAATAATTGTGCAAGTAATTCTATGTGGAAAGGTAACATGCTTTTTTCCCCCCAACAACAGTTCTCCATGATGTACAGCTACTTTTAAATTTTAGTGGAGCCCTTATGTTTGAAGAAATAAATGAAAAACTGCATTTAGCCTATGCAACTAGTAGCTATTTGGATCCCAGGTCTAAATTAGAAATTCATAATTTCTCATATTGCTTTGCATGGTCCAAAACTGAAGGCCATTAATGGATTATTTGCTTTATTTGCAACTGCCATTTTTCTAGTATCTACATAAGATAATCTTCAACAGTTCAGAATTCATTAAACTCCTTTGAAAATTTACACTACTGGAATGCTGGTAAGACAGAAAATGCATTCCATTGTAGTGAATGGATTTAAAAATCTTTAAAGGGACAAAGTGCTAAAAGACTGCAATATTCTTTGAATCACACTGCTATCTCTAATCCAGTAATTTTTAATAACACTTAATCAGTTTTCTAAATAAGTTTACATGTCCCTGGAGATGTTTTGCTTCCTGGGGAAAGCTAATACAAATATCAAAGAGAGGCATTTAATATTTTCAACTCAGTACAATGACCTAGCTTTGTCTTTTAAAAATACTTTAGATATCCTATCATTATAAAATCATTTCACAGGCTGAATATAAGAATCAAGTACGATATAATATAGAATAAAGTTTTTAGGCAGAATCAATAGGGGAGACATGAATTGTTTTATCATCTAGGTTTTATATGATAGCAGAGTTTTATATACTGCTAGAAATGTAGGCAGTGTGGGATTAAAATAAATGCTGGTTCTCCACTGAATCATATGCTGTAGAAGGTTCTCAAGCCAATACCACAACCCAACTTTTTTTCCTTTATCTTCAACTCACACAAACTAACATTATACAGGTGAAACTCAAAAAATTAGAATATCGTGCAAATGTTCATTTATGTCAGTATGGCAACTCAGAAGGTGAAACCAATATATGAGATAGACGCATTACATGCAAAGCGAGATATGTCAAGCCTTACTTTGCTGTAATTGTGATGATTATGGCGTACAGCTTATGAAAACCCCAAATTCACAATCTCAGAAAATTAGAATAGTGTGAAAAGGTTCAATATTCTAGGCTCCAAGTGTCCCACTCTAATCAGCTAATGAATCCATAACACCTGCAAAGGGTTCCTGAGCCTTTCAATGGTCTCTCAGGCTGGTTCAGTAGGAATCACAAGCATGGGAAAGACTGCTGACCTGACAGTTGTGCAGAAAACCGTCATTGACACCCTCCATAAGGAGGGAAAGCCCCAAAAGGTAATTGCAAAAGAAGTTGGATGTTCCCAAAGTGCTGTATCAAAGCACATCAATAGAAGGTTATGTGGAAGGGAAAAGTGTGGTAGAAAAAGGTGCACAAGCAGCAGGGATGACCGCAGCCTGGAGAGGATTGTCAGGAAAAGGCCATTGAAAAGTGTTGGGGACTTTCACAAGGAGTGGACTGAGGCTGGAGTTAGTGCATCAAGAGCCACCACACACAGACGGATCCTGGACATGGGCTTCAAATGTCGTATTCCTCTTGTCAAGCTGCTCCTGAACAACAAACAACGTCAGAAGCGTCTTACCTGGGCTACAGAAAAAAAGAACTGGTCTGTTGCCCAGTGGTCCAAAGTCCTCTTTTCTGATGAGAGCAACTTTTGCATCTCATTTGGGAACCAAGGACCCAGAGTCTGGAGGAAGAATGGAGAGGCACACAATGCACGATGCTTGAAGTCCAGTGTGAAGTTTCCACAGTCTGTGTTGATTTGGGGAGCCATGTCATCTGCTGGTGTTGGTCCACTGTGCTTCATTAAGTCCAGGGTCAACGCAGCCATCTACCAGGAGATTTTGGAGCACTTCATGCTTCCTTCTGCAGACGAGCTTTATGGGGACGCTGACTTCATTTTCCAGCAGGACTTGGCACCTGCCCACACTGCCAAAAGTATCAAAACCTGGTTCAGTGACCATGGGATTACTGTGCTTGATTGGCCAGCAAACTCGCCTGACCTGAACCCCATAGAGAATCTATGGGGCATTGCCAAGAGAAAGATGAGGGACATGAGACCGAACAATGCAGCGGAGCTGAAGGCCGCTATTGAAGCATCCTGGTCTTCCATAACACCTCAGCAGTGCCACAGGCTGATAGCATCCATGCCACGCCGCATTGCGGCAGTCATTGCTGCAAAAGGGGCCCAAACCAGGTACTGAGTACCTATGCATGCTTATACTTTGCAGAGGTCCGATATTGTTCTATTTTCAATCCTTGTGTTATTGATGTCATGGAATATTCTAATTTTCTGAGATTGTGAATTTGGGGTTTTCATAAGCTGTACGCCATAATCATCACAATTATACCAAAGTAAGGCTTGACATATCTCGCTTTGCATGTAATGCGTCTATCTCACATATTGGTTTCACCTTTTGAGTTGCCATACTGACATAAATGAACATTTGCACGATATTCTAATTCTTCGAGTTTCACCTATATATAGTACAGGGATAGATAAATTAACTTTACTATATAATTACTCACACTTGGATTTTCTCACAAAAACACGAATGATCATCTAGATCAGAATGGTTCACAAAGCATAACACTTTGATGGGTTTATGTGTTCACTTTTTTAGGATTCCAAGATTTTGTGCACATTCTGAGACCCTTTCAGAAAATGCTGACTTTAAAAATCTTGGACAAATGTTAATTTTCATAAACGAAAAAAAAGTGCCTGAGTTGGATTAATAATTCAACCCATTAAAAATATGCTTTCCTTTTCACTCTAAAATTACTTTTCAAGCAAATCCATAAAGATGACTATGTTAGAAGAAAGTAATTCCTCATATATGTGTTTAAAGTACATATACTGGTAAATGTATGTCACTTATTCGTCTACAGTTGTGGAATTAACACTTTCAGATTGGTTTTGCCAACTTACATCTTAACCTAGCATATTTTAGGAACAAAATAAAATTTAAAACATCAATAAAGAATTATTGTCCCAAATAAATAAATAAATTCCAAAGAAAATAATGCTAAAACCAGAAACACTTTACATTGCCCTATCAATTTTAAATGCAAATGCAGCTTAAAGTGAGTACATGTTTGCTTTTATATTTTGTGACTTGACAATTTATTTTCCCAGATGTATTAAATTATGCCTGTGAAAGTTTTTTACAAAATCATAAAGGAAAATACTTCCTTGGCACTATGAACAAACACACTAGTAATAAACTAACATACTTTTGGCAGAGTTTCTCTTTGGGGATGTCAAAGTATTATTTTTTTCAAACAGAAGAGAATGGAAACAGCAACATCTCCTCTGAAGACATAGTATTTGAAGAACTTTCTACATTTTCATTTATAGATAATTTCAACAACTGCAAGTATTTATTTCTATTTATAATTATTTGGATTGAATTGCTGATTGGCACTGCAATATATTACACTGCATGCTTGCCAACTGAAAAATTTTAAAATCATGTGTCAAAAGTTCAGGGAGAGAAGAGATAAAAATGACAGACAAGAAATGTATTTTTCATTCATACCTAACGTCTGATTAGTATTCTGGAACAATAACCACCTCATAACCCCCACCTCCACCCCAACTGGAAAGTAAAACTTGTAGATGAAGGGGACTTGGCTTCTCACAAAATGTAATATGCATGCTCTTTTAAAATGAGACTTCTAAAATTTGCTGCTACTATTGGTACCAGAGGGAGGAGCCAAGACAGAGGTGATAAAGCAGCTTTTACAGATCTCCTCAAAGCTTTTATTTACAGCAAATTTATCATAATTTATTGGTACCCAGTCTACACTAATTTAAAAACTTTTCAGAGTGGTTGGTTGTTCAGAGGGATTTCTACAATCCCTGAAAGAATCATGTCATTTAGACTCAGAATTCCAGTGTTCATATCTATTTGGGATTAAAGTACAGCTCAAAGATGTCACACTTATTAACACCCCAAACTTTGATCCTGGATTTCTGGTTTAGAATAATCTAAAAGTCACTATTTAAAAAGACTGATCTTTTTAAAACTTGTTATGTCTTGTGGAAAGATAATGGAGTTAGAACTTCCTAAACAGAGAAGTTGCCTTTTAAATACAAATACTCTTCCATCTCCCTGAAATTTGGCAGATATGTTGTCTTGAGAAGAGTCTAAAACCTGTAAATTTAATTTGATTTGGATTTATAAAATTTTCCCATAGCAAAATAAATTGTTCAAATGATTTCAGAAAAATGAATGTAAATACCCCACTCATATGAAGCAATTTAAAACTAAATCGAATATATATAAAATGAATATATAAAAATCGATAATGAAGGTTATATATATCTCCTCTGGGATCTTAACATTGTCCTAACTTCCCAATTGCTCTGAAATAATCTATGTACATAGCATTTATATGCAATATGGATTCTGTTCTCAAATGAACAATTAATGTATGTAAGCTGAGGATGAGATAGTAGCCATTATATTCTTGTTCCTCTACATATTCTTTTTACTTTTTTATTTTCCAAAAGTATGAAAACAGTTTATATTTCATTTCCTTAATGCAGATTAGTCTTTCTTAAATGAAGAGCTTCTGATGTAATATCTAAGCAATGCATTTCTTTAGAACCTATTGTTAATCTCTCCTTATCTAAATACTATTTTTCCCATGTGCCTCTGTTCACAGCAGATACTCTACAGGCTTAATTATTTGTACATGTGGTTCTTATATTGCTGTTGTATAACATGAGGAAAGTTCAGGGTTTTTTATGTGTAAACAGTTAATGAGATCATTTATCTAAAATAGCAAACTATCTCATTATTCAGGTCTATGGGGTGGGATACAGTACTAGAACTTCCTCTTACTAGAATTTTAAGCATTCATTCAAGGCACTCTGAGACCAGATTACTTGCTATGAACCTTGGCCCCCAGAAACACAGCCTTTTCAGTGGTATTGTCAGCCTGGGCAAAACACCCCTTCTCAAAGTGCTAAAGCTATTCCCAGTTGTCTGCTTGTGCAGGTGTATAAACAGAAAACTCTTTTCCCAAGACTACTAGCCAGATGAAATGGTTGTGCATGGACACATACAAATAGAAAGCTAGGAACAGCCTTTGAACCAGCTGCACAAGCCTTCCAAAGGATGCAGCTGCTTTAATACTTTTAAAGTATTTTGAAGAGTCCTTTAAGAGTACTTCTTTCAACACATGCTTTGCAAAGCACCTCTTTCTAATGTTTTGCATGACTGTACATAGAGTCATGCAAAACATTAATGCTTAGCATGTAATGGTTAATGTCAGCACCTTTACAGTTCTATTACCAACTTTGTTAATACAGTGACAATCAAATTTCCTTCCATTAATGTTTTTACCACTTATCAAGTAATATGCATGTTCCATCTAAGAATGAAGGAGTACTCGGTAACAGCTTTGTTTACACTTTACCTGATAAAGCAAACTGAATAACTCAAAAGTTTACACACTATCTTTTAAACCAGAATGGGCCTAATATAGGCATTGATGATTAAATTATCTTAATATATATTTTAATATTTCTCTAATGACTAACATGTCTATGCGTGACATATATATTATTACTTGAAAAATCTCATAAACTGCTCTTAAAATCCTAGAAAATATGTATAAAATTAAAAGTCAGCAAAAGCACATAAATTTAGTAAAGCACTAAATGCACGGACAGGACAAAAATACCTGGTGAGTTCTTCCTTAATCTTCAGGGGTTCATGCGGGTAGAATTTCACTCTAAAGCACATGGTATATGGTGGATGAGCTGAAACATTATATAAAAAAAAGCATGAGCACAGCTATATAAAACATGGCTTCTTGTGAGATGCAATTTGTGAGATGCCGTGCACCAAATTAAGAAGAAAAAAAAAGCAAATGATAACAAAGCTCAAAGTATGGCACAAAGTTCAAAGCATAAGGAGTTGATAAAGCTTGTTAAAGCAGAGTTTTATATCACATTGTAATTTTTACTTAACTGGTTTATACATAAATCCTTGTAAATATTCTGTGTACCTGGACTGAATCAGATGCACGGATAACTACAAATAACCAGAGCTGGGCAATGTAATTATCAACACAGAACCCTGCATTCTAAACTTAGAGAAAAGAGAAATGCAATCGGCAGAGATTTCTGCAACAAGCAAGGACGCTGACGTTGCCAGTAAGGAGACTTCAGATAACCTTCTAAATATTTTAGTATTTGGTGCAGCTGTCATTAAAACTGATAATTTCACATACTTTATCAACTACAGAGTAGCAATTGATTTACTGTACAGTATCTGTAGATTAGTATCATTCTGAAAATTGAAAAGTGTCTCTTTACATTTATATTAATTTATGAAATATTGTTTGTATTATTTACTAACATGGATACTGCTATTTTATAAGCATTTGCAGATTGTTTATTCAATGGGAAAATATAGGACATTGTGCCAATGATAATAAAACAAGTATTTTGCAACTTATTCATAATGCAGTAGTATGCACATTTACCGAAAAGTAATCTCAATTTTTCATAAATTTCAACCTTCATAAGTGTTGCCATGAACCATATGACCACATAGAATTGCTCCTGTGCCATATACTGAACAGTTGTTTTTAATTCAAATGATAGTCCATATATATGCAACATACACACACACATCCATTTTTGAAACAGAGTTATGCTATACAGGTAGTCCTCAGTTAGCAACTACAATTGGGACCAGCAACCTGGTCATTAAATGAAGCAATCACTAAGTGAAACCGCAACTGTGCTTATGATCTTACTTCAGCTTTCCTTTGCTTTACAGACCTGAGAAGGTTGTAAATGTGAGGATTGGTCATAAAGTTACTTTTTCATCACTGTTGTAATTGCAAACGATTGCTAAATAAGGCAGTCGCTAAACAAGGATTACCTGCATTTCCATGTATACTTTAATGGAAGTAAGTCATATTAAACACAGTGATTTGCACTTTGGAATAAAAATAGGTAGGATAGTGCTACTAATAAAACATATTTGGCCTGTTTACACATATCCATAAGCCAAATTGTGATTTGGCTTATTGTGGCACCCAAACATGGCCACGTTATCCCCTTGAGGCTAGCTGAGAAGTATTTAATCAGCTCTGTGATGGCTAAACATTATTACATTATTATTCATAAACATTTCTATTATTATCAAACTAATCTTTTTTTTATCATAATAAGACATAGTAACCAGACTCTATTTACATGGGCAAAGCTTGGTCTTCTTTGCTTCATTGTATAGAAAGTTTATTTTATATATAATCAAAATGAATTAAGGAAATCCAGCATGTATGTTTTTAAAGATCATAAAGGTGGCTGAACCTAAATAAAGTGGGTGAGTGCAACATTTGCATTATATATCCCTGTTTAAAAGTTTGAGAAGTTTATTGCTTTGTGTTTTGAGAAAGTGGTTTGTTCTTAAGAAACAGAATGTTAAAATACCTGGGAGAAATGGGAAGGACTAAAAGAAACAGGAAGGAAAAGTCATCAGTACAAACAGAAATAAATGAGGTATTCAATACTTATTCTATGAGAAAGAAGAATGATTTAATGTACTCACATCTAATACGCATTTTAATCTGTCAGTAGGGCAATATGTTTTAGATCACTGTTTTGTTTTTTTGTTTTTCCACTTTGTCCAAGTCACATTACTGATGTTAAGTCTACCAAGGAGTACGGGAAAATGTCCATGACTGAAATAGTTTTAAAAATCTGTTTCCAATTGTCAATGAAAAACCATTCTTTCCTGGGATGATAACAATTTGCAGTAAAGCTTAAGTCATTTTAGTTTTGATACATCATCCCAATTCACCAAACTGTTTCTTTAATGATGCAGAATAGAGGAACAATCAGCCTATTTCGCATCTCTCTTCTGCTACCATTATGTTCATAAAAGAGTTAAAACTGGAATAATCAAAGGACACTCCCTTTGGGGCTGATGTTTGCTGATGCTTAATAAATAAACTATCAAGCTATACTTTTCCTAGCTGAACTGAGTGGCATTTGTACTTCCTCTGATCTCGATACAGAAATTGGGAATGTGATGGGGCAAACTAAACTGGAAATTACCCACAGTAATTTTCCAACAGGGATTACATATATTACAATCTTAGCAATAATCATTGCTTCTGATGCCCCTTTAAGATACTGTAAATAGTCTAGAATTGATAAAAATGCCATATACTTCAAAACTTAAGAGATGGAAACAGGGATACGGTTGTGCATTTATTCCCATAGTATGTATATAAGTGTACGTATATATTGTGTATACACAAATGTACTTTATTGTGGCCAGTGACCAATCACATTCTCATAGTAAAAATTATATCCTGAGGTAAAAGAATGTAAATGGAGGAAAAGATGTGGAATTTCTAGCCCTTTTTAGTATTCATAGGGTGGGAATGATGTTTTTAAACTAAAATAAGATTGATAGTAGTTCAGGGGCCCTATTTTAATGTATTTTATAATTTAATGTATTTTGTGCATGTAGCTGTTTTCAGTTAATTCAGTTAACCATGGCTAAGCAAACCATGCTTTAGCATGTTGTTTGAAAATTTTGTGCAGGCAAAATCAAAACTTGGATTTGTAATTTGTTCAAGAATGAAGAGGGGCATTGTAAGTTTCAGCACAATCACACTATTACACAAAACTCATCCTAAGCCCTTGTTTACATATTGTGCTAAGCCGTGATTTAACTACAGTGGATGAAATAAAGAGCATTTGGATGGCTGTGATCAGTACATTAAACAATAAGCAATTGCTTACAAATGACAATGGCTGGGTTCACACTACATTAAGTCAAAACTAACAAACTGCATGCTTAGCACAATGTATGATTCTAGTCTCTCAAGAAGCCCATTCATAAGTAACACACAAGTTCACTGCATTTTTGAAACTAATTCACTGCAGGCAAAGCAGAGGGAGAAAAATGTTGCTTTATGCATGGCTCTCCATAGAGGGTCAAAAAGGGACAAGTGATGCCGTGTGCATCATAATGTCACCATGCAAATGATATAATTTGGGTGATGATGTGATGACACACATGAATATCATAGCTCTTCCACATATTATGGCCTTACATTTCATACAATCCAATTTATAGTTGTTCATTGCTTTTCTTTTACATCATACTTTTTTTGTATATTTTCAGTACTACCAGCAGAGAGCAACTAAACAAAGAGATTTCAGTCTCCCTACAACAGAACTGTGGAATTATTAACAAAGCAAATAAGAATCCTATATGTAAAATACTTTATGCCAGTGCTCCCCAAACTTTTTCCTTCAGTACCCAAAACCCTATCTTCGAAGAGTTGCTGAACAAATGGTCTTAACTTGAGGACTACCTGCATTAAAAACAGTATCACTGAATGATCTTTATGTCATTTCAACAAATTACCATTAATAATTTCATCAATTTTTGTCTTAATAGGAATACTTTGGGAGATTTTCGAATATATTTTAGTACACATGGCAGTCTTTAAGTCAATTTAAATGTCCCTGTTGTAGTTGGGTAATGGGTTCATGTGTCATTACCCAAAGAAAACCACTTTTACCCAATTTGGGGTAATTTATCCAGCTTTGGGAAGTACTGCTTTATGCAGATGGCTAAAGGTTATGCACCAGAGAAAACTGTTCCAAGTAGATGTTTTCATTTTCATCTTGTATCATCTATTGCTTCCTATTCTCCATATAATTTCTTCTTTTTTTTTACAATCTGTGCAGACCTAAAAAATGTGCAGACCCAAGAGATAAATTAGGGACCATTAATGAAGTCTAAAATCTGTATTAGAGGCTAAACCTTTTTAATATCAAATGCCTGGCAAATTTTCCCAACCTAGTGATTCCAGCTGTGTTGAACAACAACAGCAGCAACAACAAAATGGAGTTTATGTCTCAGCTGGAGAGCTCCGAGCTTGAAAAAGTTGTACTAGGGATTTGTAAAAAGCAGTATCAATGTCTTACCTTTCAACTGAACATCAAAATTTGCTTTGCACATGTGAAAGGTTATTACCAGAAAATACAATGCTGAATTAATAAAATTGCTGGTCTCATTACAGGTAGTCCTCGTTTAGTGACTGACTCATTTAGCATCCATTCGCAGTTAAGACGGTGATGAAAAAATAAGTTTACAACCAGTCCTCATATTTACAACCTTCACAGGTCTGTAAAGCAAAGGAAAGCTGAAGTAAGATCATAAGCCCAGTTATGTTTTTACTTAACGACCACTTTGTTTAACGACTGAGTTTCTGGTTCCAAGCATGGTTGCTAAACGGGGACTACCTGTATGACAATTTACAATAAGACTTGAATCCAACCAGATATTCACTTATGAGGAAAAAGTATCCTCATACACATATGCAGTATTAGGCTAAATGCAAATATGTTCTTATAAGACATTTTCTCCTGGGTTGCAATGGCTCCAAGTTAGACCCTTAGCAATAATCTTGAGCATTTTTTAAAGAACAGACAGTTAGGAGAAAGAAGAATAAATAAATTTGGTTATTCTAAACTCCTATTTCTATTGAGGTGCCTATTGTAAAACTGTATTTAGGAATCCATGATAGCCATAGGCTACCAGAAATTCCATGCACATGAGTGAGCAGGCTGCCAGAAGACTTCATATCCAAGATAAGCACGTGCTCATTGACTAAAACAAGCCTGTGCATGTACAGTTGTAGATGTATAAATTAATTTCAAATTTTAAAATAAAAAGTAGTTCGGTCACAGAGCAAAGAGGTATTGCTCTCTGGTGTGCATGACTTTACATCATAATTTTTAAATAGTTTCAAATATATGCTACACAGAAACTGTGTTTAATCTGAGTGCTATGTAACAGTGACAAGGGACTGCGATCACCATGAAACATTAGTGTATAGGATGGCCAAAAATAAGATGGTTATTATGGATATTATTTTTATAAGGTTCTTTCCCAGCTGGAGAAAAGAGATGGATTGAATCAAAGGTAATAGGCTGGACAATTTTTTAAGCGGCCACAGGTTGCACTTTTTAAATTATTTTTCACTGCCAGGGTTACAGGAAGGGGAAGGAGCAATGATATTTTGATGTCATAAGAGTAGATGGATCCAGGTTTGTAGGCACTGTTTTAGGGGGATTATAGTCTTAAAAGATTTACACCATTTTTTCCCTCTGTGTTTTATAGGGAATAGCAGGAAAACATGCCAGCTCAGGTAGGCGCTTTGTACCCAAATGTTAGCAGCACAAGCAGGGATTGTAAAAGAAAAGGAGTTAGGGACCACTTATAGCACACTGCCTTTAATGTACACCTCCCATGTTAAATGGCCTTAGTCACAACTACTAATATAATATGGGTATTCCTAACCTATATGGATTTGTAGTACCGTATTTTTCCGACAATAAGACGCCCCCATGTACAAGACGACCCCCATTTTTCCAACCCCAAATTAAGAAATCAATATTTTAAAGATAGTGCAGAACACATTTTTATTTAGTAATTAGTTAACATTTACCTGATACACTCGGTGGGAGGAGGTCCAAACCATCTCTCTGCAACTCTATTTCCATGCTCTTTTGCATAACTGATTACATTCAAGCATGAGTGAAACTGCCGATAGCTCGTCTCTGCAGACTTCCTCTAATTGGTTTGTTCAGCATCAGCTGACGTCAGTTACATAAGGCTCGTGATTGGAGGAAGTCTGTTTGGGAGACAAGCTATTTCACTCGTGATTGGAGGCTAGCAGTAGGAGGAAGCCTGCCTGCAGAGACAAAGTATGGGCAGTTTTGCAACCACGCAATTTTCAGCTGACTTCCTTGAATAAGACGCCCTTCAATTTTTAGGGTAAGGATTTTAGAAAAAAAGTATCGTCTTATAGTCGGAAAAATATGGTACTTTTTTACTCTTAATAATCCTCTAAACCTGTAAAAAATGCTATACCTCATTTTGCTTCTACCTCCACCTCTTCCCAAGGTTTCTAGATTCTTAGATGAACGTGTTTCAAAGCCTATTTGCTGAAGTTTCTTGTGATCAAGACTGCTGCTTGAAGCCTTCTAAGTGGTGCTAGGCTCTGTTGTCTGTCTGACCTTTCAATGTTGTCACAGCATGGCTTCCTCCTTGCCTGAACCATCAGTTCTGATCTTTGTGTCTTCTCCCAGCAGGGTTTTCTGACTGGAAAGATCTGACATCCTCAGATCTATTTCATTCTTCAACCAACCACTAGCTGTCATCAGCTTACTTCCCTACATTCAGAACCTTCTATCTGAAAGCAACCATACATGGTTTCTTTAAAATCACACTCAGTGAAAGCCCACTAAATGGTAACTCAGTCAAGCTTCTGGTCCACTCATTGTATTTTAACCTAACCCAAAATATGAACACTACAAAACATAAGTAAGATAAACATATGCTTTTTCACACCCATTATAGTATGAGGATAAGGAAATTAAAGGCCAATCTTAACTGCTACATTATTCACAGAAATTATCAACCTGTTAATTAATCATTCATTTCACCTTTCACCATTTAGAAAGATTCAAGGGCAGAATCTAACTGTAAAATGAATTCCAATTACTGTATAAAATGAGAGTTCATAACTTAACAGAAAAAGAAGAATCAAATTATAAAAATATACTCAGCTTGTCATTCTTCCCACCCTTCCAACAAATCCTGACAGAAACCTAGCAAAGAAATACAATAAATTTCATTTTTAGTGGCACTCAACTACAACATATTATACTCTGTTAAGTAAATACTAAAGACATAAAAAGAGAAACATTAGCAACTCATGAAAAAAACTGCACTGGGTCAGTTAAATACATATATATATCATGCAACAGACCCATTGAATAGCAGTCAGTCAACAAGCTACAAGTGCAAATGTGGACAGGCAAAAAGTATATCATTATTCATCAAACTATTCCTGAGCAACAAATAAGGTGCATAATAATTAAATTTATAGTAGCAGAATGGCCTTTCATCTGTCAAATAAGGCCCATCTGTCATACTGAAAGCCCCAACGCTCTGACAATCTCTCCTGTAATTTGAGCCACAGAGATTTTGCCGGAATGGATTCAAGATCATAACTATTTAAAAAGATTTTATGCACATACTCCATTCAAGATAGCTAAAGTTATGCTACTAACTCATTAGTTTACAAAACAATATTTAAGATACAAAGGAAAGGGAAAGAGAAATCCCCCCCTATACAAATGTGAATGAATACCCCACACAATGACACTGTGCACGAGAGACCAATTTCAATAGAGATACTACTGAATATGAGAAGTTTATCTGGGATATAATCAAAACTAATTTCATCTAGTTTATATGTATTTTAAATATCAGTTGCAATTTAAAGCAACACTGAACAACAAAGGAAGACTTGAAAAAAATACTTTCTATAATGTGTTTATTGATTAATTTCACATTTTTGTTGCCTGTCCCAATCCAGAGACTCTGGATAGATACAGCAGCATAAAAATATTGAATAAAAACAAAATGAAATGTATACAATTAATAGAAATCCACTAGATGGCCACCAAAAAAGCATGGCGCAATAGTGTTATTTTAACAGCATTACAAAATGTCAGGAGAAAAGGGGTTGCTTAACCATCTGGAGAGAAGGAGTTCTAAAATACAGAAGCCAAAATAGAGAAGACCTGTATTGGTCTGTGTCTCTCTCACCTCACACTGAGTGGGGACTTTAAGTAGGCCTTTTTGTGATATTTTTATTGGATGGTCAGATTCAACCTTGGCAAGGCAGTGCCTGATGTAATCCAGTGCTATACTGTAAAGGGCTCTGCAGGTCATTACCAGCATTATGAACTGGGCCTGAAAACCTACTGGTAACCAGTGCAATGACCTCAATAGTGGCATTATTCTACTATGACAGGACTGTTCCATCAGCAATCCAGCCTCTAGGGTTTGGGCCAAAACCCGACCCATATACAATACATTAGAATAATCCAACCAAGTAGTGATAAAAGCGTCAGATACTCCTAGTGCAGGTACTTCATTAGTGCACTAATCAAAACTTGACAAAGGCTACGTTGACCACTCTACCTACTGCTTAAGCAGTAGCCATGAATTTAGTACTCCAGATCATGAACCAATTCCTTCAGCAAGAGTGCCACCTCATCCTGATTAAATACATGAGCTAAAGCTCCTAAAAAGCAATTTGGGCTTGGAAGCATTTGGTCTAAGCTTATTTTGCCTCATCCAGACCCTAACAGCCTCCAGACATCTGTTCAAGCTTTCTACAGCATATTCTTGGTCCAGGCTAGAGTGGCAATGTACATCTGAATATCATCCACATACTGGTGACACTTCATCCCAAACTGCCAGATAACCTTTCCCAGTAGCTTCAAATCAATATTAATAACATAGGGGAGAGCCTGGAACCTGTGGGACCCCACATTAGAGCAATCTGGCTTCAAGCACTGCCCCCATGATTACAAAATGGAACTGCCCACTCAGGAGCAGAAGCACAGAAGCATGTCTGCAGAAGCAGACTTACAACTGATCCTTGAAGTTGCAGCCATGCCAGCACCCACAAGGTCACATGATCATGATTAGGGTGCCTGGCAACCCATTCACACTTACAACCATTTGCCAAGCACCCCACGATTACATGATCACCATTTGCAACCTTCCCTGCCGGCTTCCCCCAAGCAAAGTCAATGGGAAACTGGCAAGGAAGGTCGTAAGTAGCTGGGGTAAGTTTCTCCCCGCCTTTCTTCGCTCACAGGCATCATACCCTCCTTGCCCCCTTTGCTCACACACACCCCGCGCCCTCTTTTCACGGCCTCCCTGCAATTGCACATATGCACACACGTACCCTGCATCCTCTTTCCATGGCCTCCCTATGATCGCATGCATCCTGCATCCTCTTTCCTTGGCTTCCCTGCAACTGTATGCACCCCATGCTCTCATTCCCCGGCTTTTCTGAGCTCATGCCACACTGAGCACCCCCTCCCCCAACTTGTGTGGGCCCTGTGCCAAGCCTCCCAGGGCCTTCCCCACCCCCCTGTGGCACACCCATGCTCTTTACCTAGGACTCCTTCTGCTTCCCACTTAATGACCCACAACTGGGACTGCCTGGATTGCTGTTGCTAAGCGATGCAGTCACATGATGCTTTACAACCACATTGCTTAGCGACAGCAATCCCAGTCCCAATTTTGTCATAACTCAAGGACTACCTGTAATAGTAAGGAAAGGGGTAGAAAATATGGTTCTTGTGAGAAGAATTAAAAGAAAATCTAAATTTACAATTTTCTACTTCTGAACTAAAGAAATAAGCAATAATGTTTGTCTAATTTTAATTATTTTTATTGCAGGGGGAGAGGGGGAATAGCTAAATCTGCAAAACAGCATAGAGTTTACTACACTTTTCAAAAGATTTAAACCACAGGACCTCATGCAAAAAATGGCAGTGAGAATGAACACAGGATTAGAAATTGAATCCTACAAAGAGAGATTAAGGCAACTGGGTATGTTTAGTCTTGAGAAAAGACAACAGAGTAGGGACATGATGCCATTCTTCAAGAATATGAAGGTGTGTCACAAAGAAGAAAGATCCAAGTTGTTTTGTATTGTCCCAGATTATAGGGCATGGAATAATAATCTTAAATAACAATCCATTAAGTGTTAAGAAAACCTCTAAAAATAAGAATGTGACAGTGGAACCAATTACCTAGGAAGATGATTGCTTCCTTTCACTGCATGTATTCAAGCAGGCTGGACAGACATTTGTCAGGGATACTTTTATTTGGACTTTTACACCGGGCAGGAGGTTGAACCTATGGTCTACATGGTCCTTTCCAAGTGTATGATTCTCTGACACATGGTTAGACAATGCTGACAAGCCCTCACTCTCTGTTGTGGAAACAGATATGAAGAGGAGCAAGTTGCAAGAGAAAGCAGACTACAAGGAGACCATTTTTCAGCTTTTTCCAGTGAACCAATGTCACTATACTTCAATAATTGCTTCCCTACCTTTATTTCTCCTAGAAATCATGTATTTCAATATCTGATTGTATAATTAATTCTGATTCTATCATTCTCTTTGTTACAATAAAATGTATTTATGTACCCAGCTCTTTTTTTAGAAAGCTCATAGTAACTGGGGGGTGAAGGTGGATTAATTGGACTCTCATCTAGACTCTGAGCAGAGATACAATGATATGAAATAAAGGAAAATTTCATTTTCAGTATCAGTACACTATGTATTGGGAATTGGAGATGCATGCAAAAGAGGCTGTATCTGCTTAAATTTTCTGAATGTTGATCAATTTGACTGTTTTTATCTAATCTTACAGTGTTACATGACCATTTGAAGCAACACATTAAAAGATTAGATTCTCCCTGAGGATCTGGGAACAAAGATGAAAATGGTTGCCTTGAGAGCTGTATTATATAAAGCTCATAGCATCTTAAAGGCATTATGGATATTTAAACTTAAACTTAAAATAAGGGTCATATATTTCCTTTAAAAGGGGAAAGAAATTAAAATATAAAAATATTTGAAAGATCATTATAGAAATAGTAGAAGATCAATATAGAAATCATAAAAGCAAGAGTAAAACAGTAAAACTTACAAGTCACTACAAACTGACTTGTAATAGTCCAATGGAAGGCTATCAGGTAAAGATAATACAGCTTAGGGAATAGAGAATTCTAGAGCATATTCAGTATTTATTATATATCACTGATTTGTTAATACACTCCATCTCCCTTAGAAAACTTAAATGATGTTATTTATTCTAAAAAAAGAAATGCTTGCAACAGCTAAACTTGCAACACAATCCTATACATGTTTAAACAGAAGAAATTCCATTGATTCAATGGCCATTAGTGCAAGATGTGCGTATACAATTCCAGCCCCAATTACATCCACTTATGCATATTGATTTTTGTTCTGTAATACAATCCTAGACATTAAAGCATTATGCCTTTGTCAGAAATATGCAATTCTACTGAGGGTATGTAGATAAAACTTCCCTTTTTGTCATACAGTAAATAAAGCATATGTCAATAGATTGAGCAACGGGTCTCAGTGTGTAAAAGTCAAGTCTTTATGGACTGCAAACTGAGCTTTCTTTGCAGGTTTAGGATAAAATCACTAGCGATTCATAATAGTTGTGCTGACAGATCAGGCAGCCATTCCATAACTAAAGGAAGTAGCCACAGCACAACAGCTTAAATAAAATTAAACTTTATCCCTTAGAACAGGGAACCAACTGAACTTTTGGGAGCTGGGCAGGCAAAAATGTAGGAATCCTGCTTCCCACCCTTCCTAACACAAATCCATTTCTCTTGATCCTCAAATGACTGATAGTTCAAATCTGCATTTGTTCTAAGAGAAGAATCTATAAGAGAAGAAAATGGAAAGCCCACAATGATTTCTGTCTATAGGGTTGGCTCCAGGCACAAGAACGACACATTTGAAACCAGGAGCCTATTAATTATCCCATCATCCAAGCAGCCTATGAATGGCCTTATGTCAGCTACTATTTTTGCGTACTGGATTTCTCTAATTTAGGCTGACACTGCAAGTAACATACAGTATAATGTAGACTGGACATTTCATATTATAACTTAATGGAATATTTGATTCTGTCACTGAAAGGTAAGTCTCTGGAAAGGCTAAGCTATTTTTATTTTTTTTAAAAATAAACAATGGTGTGGGGAAAGGGGGGGAAGTAAAACAGTTCTCACTGTTCCTAAAGCAATTTGGAGTTTAGCACTGTGAAGTTTCCAGCTGGAGAGCTTTGTCAAGCCATGTGTTTGGAGCTACATCACAGGCTAGATAACATTGTTGAAATGCTGGACAAAATCCTCCAATGAGTCCTAAAAGATCAAATGCATAGAGAATATAAACCTTTAAATGAAACTGAGAATACATTTTTATACCCCACCCCAGCTCAGCTGTTTCCCAAGTTCCTTTCTCAGGTTTCTAGCCTTTCTCAATCAGCTTTTTCTCTATGTGTTAGACTTCAAATCCCATAATCCAATAGTCCTGTTGGCTAGTAGTACATGAGAGTACATCTGGTTGAGGAAGGCTGTTCTAGATTTTAAAAAAGAGAGAGAGTTCTTCTGAAATTAGAGCTGAAGACCTGTAAGCAGAATGTATTAAAGTTATTTTTTAAAAATTACAAAAGGCATAGTACAGAAACATGCTACCACTGGCATTTTAAATAATACGCCAATGTATGAAGTGGGCTTCTAACACTTACATTTCATTTGCTTGAAGATAGATTTGTTGGGCTCAAGCCAATGCTGTAAAAGAAAGATAGAAGCCACCAGTCATTGCAAAATACATCATTTTCTTACAAGTAGAAGATTGTAATAAACTGATAACACAGTTTTTATCCTAGCTGTGATTTCTATTGTGTTTCTGTTAACAGCTGCAAAAGGAGGCACAAAGATGTCTGAGGACAGAGGGAAAGGAGCATCTGAATGTGTACAGCACAGCTAATGTGATCACAACATACAAAATAGATGTATTTAAGTTTGTTCAAAACCTGAACAGAGGGGTAAAGAATGGCAGATTTTGGATTTCAGTCTCTATACAGTTTCTGTGAAGGGATACAAATTTACTAGCAGCTTCTTAATTTAGTAAAAAGAATTAAGCTAACTAAAAATCCTTTATCTTGTTGCATTTTCATTTAGTTTTTTCTCCAAGGAGATTTGGAAGACTTACAAAATCCTATTCTTTCATGCACAATTTATCCACAAAACAACACTGCAAAATGAAATTAAACAAAGCTTTACATTAAGTGGTTCATTAAGCCAGCTTCATCTTCTTTCAAGCTTCCTTTAAGGCCTCTTAAAAAAGATGCCACAGTTTTAATGAACTGAATATTTTCTCAGGTATGTATGTAAATCTAAGCAAAATACTGCTTTAATGAGGAGCAAAGAGGTCCAGTGGTCACAATATCTAAACACTTCTCCCAAATCATATTTGAAGTGTATACAGTCCTACTCCATATATTAAGGTGTATTTCTACAAAGTTTGTTCAGTTTGAATTGAATCTGATTTTGATTTTGATGGCATAGGGAGCTGATGGACAAATAGGCTGCTGATTTGATTATGTGCCATCCCATCCGTGTCGACTCTTAGTTACCAAATAGATGGATTTCCTTCTAGTGCAAGTCAACCAAAAATAAAATGCATACGTAAGCAAATTAAATTGTTACAAACCAGCAACATCAATAAATTGAAGTATGAAATTAAACTCTAACAATTATCAATATACAAGTATTAATATACATACATCTTCATAGGTCCATAGGTTAGGCATTCACCTGACCATTTTTTAAATGTCACATTTGTGTCATAGTTCATTTATGTAAATCAGTATTTCATATCATTTTTGAATTAATTGAATAGGTTAAAATAGTCATATAAGTTATATTTCTTAAAATGCCAAACTGAAGACTTTTTTATTACCAGGGAAATTTGGCATTAGTATCCACCTTTACTTTTTTGTTTTTATAAGAACTTTATTATATTATATTAAGAATAGAATTAAAATCAAAAAAAGAGACTTCAGTAAAGATAGAAAATAGAACTAAAAGAAAAAAGACAAAAACTAAAATAGTGAAGATAGATAGAATGGAATGGAAAGCGACTTCCGACTATCTCCCAACTATCTCCCAACTATATTTCCGACTATCTATACAGATATAAATACAAATTTTTTAAAAATTAATCTCTTACCACTAATTAATCCAAATTCACATTATTTCTATCAACTGAAACCACCTAACTATTAAAACCCACAATCAACACTTTCGTTGTCCCCCCCACAAGCATGTAATCTAAGAAGGGTTGCCCTAAGGAGATGAATTTAAAAAACAATATTATCTCTTATTAATACTATTAATTTTGCCATTTAAACCAAGTCAGTTAGAAAATCCATTCTTCTGCTGTAGGTATTTATGAGACCTTCCATCTTTCTTGGCCTGTTCATCTTCTAGATTCATCTATAACAACATCTTATACATTTTAACAATAACATATTCATCATTTATACAAAAACATTTAAACAGTTGCATATAAGTAGATCACTAAGATATAAAGCCTTCTAACTCTAACTATTCTTTTATTTTAAAATTTAATTCACCCTATCCCTTCCAATTTTTCCCAACAAAAGAGGATTTTATTCTTTTTCAAAGTATCTATCAAAACAGCAGTAACCACCTTTACTAGGACACAGTTGCACCTGCAGTATTGTTTCTTATTGCTTGCTGTTTTAGGAACTATATTGCTCCACACTTTCTAAACATCAACTCTGATCAGCATTTTAATATCCACCAGTAGCTATTTACCATGGCAGGTGTCCTTGCAATTATTCACACTGCTGAACAGACTTATTTGTTATGTATGCCTCCACAGCATAAAGGCTCAGAATGGGAAAGGTTATTTCATTGGAGCTTATAAGAGTTTTTTTTAAAAAGACTTAAGAATATTAAATGGCTGTTTCCCTATATGTGCATATTATTCCTACATCTATGGAAGCATTAAGGATGAGTGGAAGGAACAAAATATTCTTTTGCTTATATTTTCCTATATCATGAGGCATTCACAGGCCTGCTAAGTGTTCTGATTCAGAGCAGTCCAAAATTAGTTTCTGATAAGGAGATGATGCCAATATGTTTAATTTCTACTGTGATATATGTATGTGTATGAAGCATTTCTAGAGCTAAGTTTAAACTCTATCAACAAATGGAATTGGTGACCCTGATGGGTAGGACTGTGAAATCAATGTTGACTCCAATCTACCCTTCTGCTACCTAGTCAACAGGTTTGGAAAGAACCTTCTGCAGTTTTTCAGTCTGCCTGATGATTTGGAATTATTCAGAACAATTTTATCTTATCCACAAATTCAACAACTGCACTAATTATCTATTCCTCTAGAGCAGTGTTTCTCAACCTCGGCAACTTTAAGAAGTGCGGATTTCAGCTCCTAGAAATTCCCCAGCCAGCATGCTGGCTGGGAAATTCCAGAAGTTGAAGTCCACACATCTTAAAGTTGCCAAGGTTGAGGAACACTGCTCTAGAGCAAGAGTGCACACCTTTTTACAGGACTTTTGAGTGGCATATAGGAGCCACACAATTAATTAAAGTTATATATTATTATTTCTATGCAGGAACACACTTATTAATTACTTTATATCTGAAATAGTATCATAGTGTCATTTATATATAAGAGTTTTCAATAGTGTCAATAGAGTTTTCAATAGTGTCGATAGAGTTTTCAGAAAATAGAGTTTTCAGAAAATGACATAAACATTAGGGAAGCAAAGATGTTCTCAGGGTCCATAGCCTTCATTAATACTGTCCTTTAGTCTATGTGTGCAACTTCATGACACACCTACAAAATGGGCAGAACTTTGCATTGTAATGGTACAATCCTGCTTTCATCATTTACACCCCCTTAATCTCCTGCAGTTGCCTCTGTAGGAAAGAACAACATTGATGAATGAGCATGATCAGCAGCTATGGAATGTTGTTGGTTTGCTGGAATAGAGGACAAGGCAGAAAACAAAGGGAGAAGTGAAATGGAGGAAA
Source organism: Liasis olivaceus (assembly GCA_030867105.1). Taxonomy (NCBI): domain Eukaryota; kingdom Metazoa; phylum Chordata; class Lepidosauria; order Squamata; family Pythonidae; genus Liasis; species Liasis olivaceus. The sequence goes on from CM061348.1 coordinate 198,475,845, forward strand.
ATTCTGAAAAAATGCATGACTAACTTGAAAATCAATGGGTTTTTTGCAAGCAGTATTAACTTTAACCTACTTTCTCAAATGATATAAAATAAAAAGTGAGTCAACGTTGATAAAAATTATGGCACTTATTTAGGGATTCAACTGTAAGGAGTTCTGCTGCTGTAAAAGTTTTAATAGAAATAGAAATCCCAAAGTGTAAATACTAAATCTCATTAACTTTGAACAATTCTCCACTGGGGGATTCTGAGCTCACATAAAATTAAGCCAATTTTAAAAGCTTAATTACACTTCTGTTTATTTGGCACTATGACTATAGTTTCAAATAAAATTAGACTTTAATTCCATGTAGTTTTTCTTGGTCTGTGGGTTAGTGTCATGCTCCATTTGTCACTATGCTTCTGAAATCAGTGTTAATGTCTATAGATTTCAGCCCCTGGCTTCAAGTTTCAAGGAGTTCCCATGGTGCTATATCTATTCAAAATTAGAAGAATGAATAACAAGACACCAGTATGAATTGCTGGTTATTTCTGGTAATAAGAGTACATCTATGGAGAACGTTTTTCCACTACTAATGGATGTTTGAGTTCATAACTAGAAGTTGTATCTGTGGCTAGAAAAAAAGGAAACTCTGTAATGATCTGCTCATCACTGTCTCCTTCATATGGAATATGTAATCCATATACAAATCATACATATACAAAACTGACAGGAGGAAAAAATCAGAGCAGTCTTTAAAAATGCAGCAGTACAAACCATAGTATTCACAGCTCCATCTTCAATCTTACCCCCAGAGGCTTGTGTCACAACAGCTGAAAAACAATGCTATGTGAAAGAAGCAGGGGAAAAAAGCCTACAGTCTATACTTTACTTGTCCTTACAAGCAAGGCTAGCTCTTCGTTAGTGCAAATTAAGCCAATATTAAGAGTTGTCAAAATATTCTGCTAACTTTAAGAGCATAAGAATTGGGCTTTACCTTTCTATCCTTCTCTTCTGCAGAATTATTTAATTAATGAAATAAAAGTTTCTGCATGAGCTAAATTTTTGAACATTGGTCCTTTTCTGCAATGGATATGCCCCCTTCCAAATGACAACAAAAGTGGAGATGTGTCCCCGCATCAGTAGGAAACCTGAAGCTATTCTTATTTTCTGAACTCTAGATATCAGCAAAGTATGAGATTAGTCTTAGGGACTCCAACAACACTGTCCAGAATATCTGACAATTTTATTCTAAGTCTAGACATGGATTAGAATGTATTTTACAAGGAAAAACTCAAAGAGATACTGAGAGAGAGATCAAACTCTGACAAAGAGCAGTTTCAAAGGATAAATGTTGCTACTGTTATAAAAACACTGAGATATCACTATCCAGCTGGCTGTGTGCATTATTTCTTCCATCAAAAGTCTATGATTTTGTGCAATTCAGCAATGGATTAACACACTCATAAATCTGATGAATCCTTCAATATGAGCAATAAATCTCAGTTGAGCCACATGTTCTAGAAATGCACATTCTGTAATTAAGCAAACTCTGTTGTACTTGAAAGTCAAACAGCACTTTTCAGAAATATTCGGATGGTGTAGGCTAACAATATTCTGTTATAGCAATTTTTATTACTTTCATATTTTATTTGTTCATCAAAATATAGTAATTGATTTTGTTACCCATTTCAAAAGCATCACATTGTTTTTGCACTAATTAAGCAAAGGTAATAGTTTTAGTGATTTTGCCACGTGAAGCACAAAAGTAAATGTTTGTATATCATGCAAATTTATAGAAGGGCAAAGCATCTGAAAAGGGTGCTTTGCAAAGTTTGTTAGCCCAAGAAAGCAAAGCACTTGCACTCTTCCTCAAAGCATTAAAGTCTCATATGGCCGCTTCAGAGGTTACTCCAAGTTGTCTCCACGTATGCGTTCAGAGAACACTTCCACTTTCCCAGCAAAACACTGAGGCTATGCATGTACAATCACAGACAGCCAAGACAGCCTTTGAAGTAACCATACGAGCTTTCAAAGCATCTGTCTACTTTAATTTTTGAGGAGGGATGGTGCATTCATACAAACACATATTTTGTGAAGCACCACTTGCAAATACTTTTAATAGATAAATAACTGAACAACATTTATTGGTGCATCTTGCCAGGCATACTGCTTCAGTGAAGCTTTCTTTCTTGATGAGAAGGGTATTTAAATAAGGCTACCAGATCTAGGTTGAAAAAATCCAGACAGCCATTAGATGGCAATAAAGAAATACAACAGATGCTAACTCCGTGCTGTCATAATTTGATCGTGTGAATTTCTGCAACACAGATCTGGTAGCTCTAGTTTTAAAAGTTTAGGAAGCATCTGAAGATTTTTACTGGTTGCAACTTGAAAAAATTCAATAACCAATTTCTTTGAAGTATCTTCTGACACTTGGTTTTTATTTATTTGCAATTAAAAATGTACTACATTGGCTAACTCACTGGTTGCATCTTTTATTGCTGGCCTTTAAGAGAAAAAATGAGCTGAGTTAAGCAGATTTGGACTGAAGTAAATTAAATCCAGTCATGTTGGCCAGGTTGAAACATTCTGATTACAACAGGATAAGAGAAAGGAAGTCAATTTCTGATTACATTCTTTGAGTTTAAGCAGGCCAAAGTCATACCTGTTAAGGTAAATCAAGATGTAAGTTATGACTCAGTCAAGTTAAGACATGCCACTGGTATAGCCATGAAAAGTACCAGTAAGCAGTAATCAGAACCCAGTACAGTGGAACCTCGGTTCACGAATTTAATTCGTTCCGCGACTCTGGTCGTGACCCGAAATGGTCGCGACTGGAATCAAATTTTCCCTTAAGGTTCAATGTAAATACAATTAATCCGTTCCAACCCCAAATTTGGTCGCCAACCGATTTCTGGTCACGACCCAAGTCAAATTTCCCCATAAGGTTCAATGTAAATACGGTTAATCCGTTCTGAACCATGTTTTTTTTTAAAAAAACCGCAAAAATATGACACAAAGTACAGTATGAAGAGAGAGAAAGCTAACCTTGCTTGGGAGGGAAAATGGCCGCGCTTCCTGCTTGGAGGGAGAGTCCCCTCCCTACAGGAAGTCGCGACCACGTGACACGGGAGGGAAAATGGCCACGCTTCCTGCTTGGAGGGAGAGTCCCCTCCCTACAGGAAGTCGCGACCACGTGACACGGGAGGGAAAATGGCCACGCTTCCTGCTCAGAGGGAGAGTCCCCTCCCTACAGGAAGTCGCGACCACGTGACACGGGAGGGAAAATGGCCGCACTTCCTGCTTGGAGGGAGAGTCCCCTCCCTACAGGAAGTCACGACCATGTGACATGGGAGGGAAAATGGCCGCGGATCCTGTTCGTCACCCGATCCGGCGTTTGCGACCAGAGGTAAATTTTTGCGGCCTGAGCTGGTCGTGACCCGAATTGTTCGTGAACAGATGCGTTCGTGAACCGAGGTACCACTGTACATTCTAAGCTGAAGGATGTCTCACTAAAACCAGGAATCACCTGAAGCCTTAATAAAGCTAGCAAGGCTTTACCTGGGATTGGCAAAGGTCCACTTTGCTCTATAGTAATCCTTAGAACTAGGCGCCTAAGAAATCCCATTCCAAATTTACAGAAATATCCATTATCAAAGAAGTGACACAACAAGAGGCACACAGCTACTTTCACTTTATAGCCTTGAATGGCTGCTGATCCTCTGGCAATAACATGCATTTTGGCTCAAAGAAATGACATTTACTCAGCTCTTCCGTCATTACTATTTAAAACATTTGTGTCAGGGAAATGAAGTACACTAGCTAGCAGTTTCACAGAAATAACATCAATTAAAATAAATTATGTGAGAATTAATATACATACCCTCTGCTTTTCAGAATCCACATAGCGAATGCCAAAATAGTCTTTTTCTAGCAAACAGTAGTGATTGCAAACATGATCTATGAGAAACTGGCCTTTGGTCTCTCTCTGAAAAAGAAAAAGCAATACAAATGGGTAGACATGCAGGTATATGTCTTAATCTGTGTATTATTTTAATATTATTTTATCTATTTAAAATAGTATTCTAACCTAATTAATTTTAAATACACCCTTTATATATTTATTACCTTTCTTCATGGAAAAATCCTATTCAGATTTCTTCAGTCAGAAATATGGGTTGTATCTTGTCTTAATTGTACATTGAATAAGAACACTTAGATTAGCCATGACTAAGTCTGATTGATTTCAGTGAGTCCACCTAAGATTAACTTGGATTTCAATTCTATCTCCTCTTTCAATCAAATGCACAGAATCATCTAAATCATCAAAGATTCTGTATGTACTTCAGATTAGCATTAAAATACCTTACTGCAATCCACATCGTTTATCCTTCTTCCTTGAACTTCCCCAACTAAATGGGGCTTGACAAATATATCCATGTCTTCAAGGATTTACTGTCTAATCTGTTATTTTTATTGGATTATCAACCTGCCAATTTCCACAGAGTATTTGAGTTAATTGCATGCATTCAAAAACAGATTGAATCTGTTTTTTTAATCAACAACTGTCTTTTTACTAAGGAAAATAGTATATTTTAGTAGTACTGTATGTGTATATGTCTGTGCATGTGAATGTGTATACATACAAACATATACTGTACATACATATGTGGACAACACACATATTTGAAGAAAGGATGCTTCAACTGTTTGTCTAATTGATATACGGTAAGAAGGTTTCATTAGAAGTATACTGAAATGTAGCTTTTTGTGCTCAAGTATGCATCTGAAGAGCAGTATCAGTTTTGCAATTTGCTTTTGTCAGCTGCTTGTAGGAAATGAATCTCAATTCCACACTGCTAGAAAGCTGCCTTTCTTCAGCTGTGACAGACTCAGAAATAGCAAAGATGAGATACAAACAGAACTGGTCAATGGGTGGAAAATTAATGGATACAATCTGAGAAAGGCCATAGCCAATCTGAGCTATATTTTAGGAAGACTCCTCATGAGGTCTGATGTTTTCCTTAAAAGAGCTGTTTTTTAAATATACACACATTTCCTGTTATATCTACGAAAGAAAAAATGGTATAACTGAAATTGCCTTAAGCTAATGTAAATGGTAAATATTTTGCAGTCCAGTCTTAAAGAATGCTTGTTAGAAGTATGGCCTATAGAGTTCAGTGATGATTACTTTCTGGATAAGGACTGAGGATTGCTCATGATATAAAATTTGAAGAAACAGCAGTAGTACCTGACAAGAAAGAGATTCCAAATAATAATTGTGACATGAAGCTGATTCTTGGGTAGACTATCTCCATATTTTTAAAGCCGATACTTAATTACTAATTGCTGCTCCATGAGAATTTACTGGGACACTTCTTAAAAAAAAACTGAGGACCCCACTCTAAATTTTTCCTATTTTAACTGCTATCCTGTTGTGTTATCAGTGTAAAAATATCAGCAACAGAATCAGTCATGACATCCAATGCAGAACTTCTATGCAAATTAAAAATATATATTTTTGCAGATATACACATTTTGCAGTTCTAAGATTCTTAATGTTCCATGAGCTGTTTCTCACTGCCCTTACATGCAGTTCTAAAATCTGTAAAACATGCCTTTTCATTCAAGCATTATGAAGCCTAACTAAATAGCAGTAGCTAGCCAACCTTGGCTGATCCCATAAAGTCCTAAAGAGGACTGGACCTGGTTGGTACTTGGATAGGAGGTTAGGAGGAAGTACTTAGGCTGCAAACTAGATTGGAAAGTTGAATAAAATTATAGAAAGTAATAGAAAACCACTTTTATATTGGTGCCAAGAAATCTACATGGCTGAGTCCCTGAAATAACCAGGAATCAAACTTGACTAGGAGCATTTATTTTTAGCATGAGTATTATATCCACCATGATATTCTTAACTCTGATCTAAAACCAAACAGAATTATGCCATGAATACTACACAATCCCAGAAAAAGATTAGGTTGCTTTCAGAAGCTGCAGACAGGTATTTTCATGCATTCTGAAGCACCTTTTTGCAACCAAATCCAAAGCACTGCACTGTGGTAACAGACAGATTCTGCTTCTCTCCCTTGCAGCCATCTGGCCATCTCTTCTCTTTTCTGAGAGCCCAGGAGCCTCTGGCTCTTGCTGTTTTTTCAAAAAAAAGTGGATAATTTAAACTTCAGCCTAATGCCGCTTACTACATGAGTACAAAGATCATGATTCTTGCAATACAAGACAAAAAACAGAATGAGAATCTAATAAGCTAGCCTAGTCACAGTGTAATTCTATGCATCGAGGATCCTTTACAGTCAAGTGTAAGCCTCTTGAGAATAATGGGAGATACTCCCAGGTAGTCGGTATAGAATTACATCTCCAAACAATGGCTTTGTGCCATTTTGGAACCTGCTCTGGACCTGAGCCTTGCATGACATAGGCTGGCTTTGATGGCTGAAGGAGGGTTTTTTCCTATCTTTGGTATAGTTGATTTGAAACAAGAGCAAAGTTCATTCTTCTGCTTTCCTTCCTTCACAGTTCTGCAGCTCTTCTCAGTAGCACTCTTTTCCCACCTGGTTTCTGGTCCCAAAGCAATCTTCTTCCCACCCCGAAAACTTCAGCATCTTGTTTGTTTACAATGTACCTCCTTCTTTCCCCCATTACGGCTGCCAGGGAAACAGGCAAACCTGGTTTTGTTTATTTGCTTAATTTGATGTATCACTGACCACTGCTCTTAGCAGTTTGCAATAAAAAAATAAATTTAAAATCATGGTATTAAAAATTGTTAAAATAGTAAGCAAAAAAAGTTAGAAATCAATAATAATTAAAATTAACAACTAAAATCAACAAATAAAATCCTGAACAAAACTATGTATTTTAAGGATCTTTTAAAAAGAAAAAAAAGATGTTAGGCCCCTTAACTCTGCAGGGAGTATGCTCCAAAGAGCTATTGGCAACAGAGAAGGCTCAATAAGCATGGAGGTTTTTATAGAAAGGACCATTATCTTAAGAAGCCTGGATATGTGCCATGTAGGGTTTTAAAGTACTTTAACATACTTTGCATTTTGCTCAGAAACAAAAATAAAGCCAGTTTGGTGTAGTGGTTAAGGTAACAGGCTAGAAAATGGGAGGCTGTGAGTTCTAGTCCCACCTTAGATACCAAGCCAGGTGGGTGACCTTGGGCCAGCCAACTCTTCCTAGGCCCTAGAAGGGAGGCAATGGCAAACCACTTCCAAAAAACCTTGCCAAGAAAACTGCAAGGACTAGCCCATGTAGTCACCAGGAGTCAAAAATTGACTCAAAGGTATGTGTGCGTGCATGTTTTGCACAGAAACAAAAAATCAGAACAGTCAGATTTCATGTTGGTCTCATCACATTTTTCCCAAGGCCAACCTGGCTGCTGAGTTTTGTACCAATTTTAGTATTCACATTGGATACAAAGGTAACCCCATGTAGAACACATTACTATGGATAAGCCTAGAGGTTACTAGAGTATGCACCATAATTTTAAGATCATTATCTTCCAAAAAGGAATGCAGCTGGCACATCAACCAAAGTTCTTATTTTTTAAAAACCTCTATAACTGTCCAGGAAGAATATGGTTTACCAGACAGAATGAGGAAACAGACAAAAACAGCAGCTACCTAGACCAATTGATATATCCCTCATCCATAAAGCAAAATTATCTACATCTACATCTTGCTCTAAGTTAATAGATAACCTAGAGTTACAGTATAGTTTGTTTATGAAAAGTAGAGAGACACAGTTCAAACTTGGTTTTCCAGTGTTAGGCCTGGAGGTACAAATAATAAAAGGAAAGCATTTTTTTCAAACCTACAGAACAAAATATATGATAAGTTAAGGACACAAGGCAAATCACTTGTATAATTACAAACTATTTCAATATATCCAACACATTTGAAATACCTAATAAATGAGATGAAAAAGTAATATAAGAATGTCTATAGCGAACAATTCAGTCAATGTAATATTTTCATAAAGCAGAGCTGGCATTGTTTCAAATATAAAATATTTTCAATATACAAAATAATAGTAATGGACTCAAACTGAGTCCATTCACTAGCAGTCAGTACAATGCTAGTGGAACAAATTCTTCCCCTCCACTCCCTGAATGGGTGTGAAATTTGCTCTGTAGGGCTACAAGATTCTCTGGATGAAATCTGGGGGCCTGAGACTGCAGGGAAAAGGAGAAAAGGGAGATGTTTTATTCATATATCATTAGATGGAACCCTCCAGTTGTTCCTAAATGGAATATGCAAGTCCTCATTTTGTTAACGATGGATTACTGAATAAACAATTGACTTGAGTTATACATCATGCTAGGCCATATACCAATGTTTACAAAGCAACATTATTATTATAATAATTACTAATAATTCTATTTTATCTTCCTTTCCTCCTGAAGACATTCAAAATAGCTAAACACATACAATATGCTAAGCCATAACCAAACAAACCACATTAGGGCTTAGCATGATGTGCTGAACTAGTCATGCACACATTCCTTATGAAATAGTAATCAGAAAAGTAATCTGAGGAATGAAAAGAGGAATAAATGACTGCATATTTTAGAAGCTGAACATTGCCAATCATATTAAAAAAGCCCTGCATATAAACAGGAAGAAATGAAGGCAATCTATAAAGCAGGAACTCTTAATACACTAGAAGATACACTCCATATTTCATATGCACAAGTGAACTAGGACAAGTTCTTAGATGGATCATATGTTCAGATTATGCGTTTATTAAAAAAATAAAATAAAAATGTGCATTCATGCCAAAGATTAGTTTCTTTGTTTGTATAACTGAGAGCTGCCAGATGTTTCAAGGATCCTTTATACTGTATGTTACATTTCTAGGCTCCTTTATATGTTACAATTCTAGATAATTCTTCACGTTAAGACTGGAGCCTCCACAATTTTCTCATAACTAGTTTTGATGGATAAATGTTGCCTTTCTTACCACCACTCCTCCTATCTCATGCACAAAAAAAAAACATTTGCATGTAATTGTGTGCATTCTTTGAAATATACTAAGCATTTAGTTCTAATCATAAAATTACTTGATGTAAATGCCATTCTATGTCAAAACAAAATACCATTATGTTTCAACTTGCTGGTGTCAGAGAGAGTCACAAATATTTCCAGTCCATCAAGGAAGCATAACAATTATGCAAAACTTCTGCTCAGTCTTCCAAATTTAAATCGAGAAAAGGGAGAACACAGAGAGACAGAATATAAGTACAGCTTATACTGTAATAATCATACACTGGAGTCAAACTATAATAGATACAATTATAAATATGTGATTGCTGCCAAAAATGATTGTCTTGTTCTTTCTTCATTTTATCTGTTCAAATATACATTGTGATCCGAGATCTGAACATTCTGCATTTTCCTATCACTTATTTTTCATCACTGGCTGGAAAAAGCTAAGAAATGTGAATGTTAACAGCATCACAACATGAGGTAAATGCCAATAGATGCTTTAAATGGGAAAATTAAAATTAAAATTACAGCAACTATATTTTAGTGGCTACTGCTCATATACCATAACATAAGTTTCATCCTTAATTTTTTTTTACCACAAATGTCCACAAACCTTTTGCAAACTAATTTGTCTCAGGATATGCCCAATAAATCAACCCAGAGTTCTCACTCGAGGCACAAATAACCAGGCTCATTTTATCCTACTTTGGATACATTATGTGAAGGCCTAGCTCTCTGGAGAAGGCTCTAATGCTGGAAAAGGTGGAAGGAAGAAGAGGACAACCAGCAGCAAGGTGGATGGACTCAGTTACAGTGGCCATGTGTGCACCGCTGCAAGACCTGAAAGACCAGGTTAGGGACAAATCATCATGGGGAAAATCTATCTATGCAGTTGCTAAGTGTCAACACCAACTTGTTGGCACATAATCAATCAATGCTTGATTACCACTCCCATCACTTCCAATCAGCATGGCTAAATTCTTTTGGATTTCCATGATAAGTGGAGCCAGGATTGCATTCTAAATTACCTTATCAATTTTTTTCCTATACACCTACGCACAGGGCTTTTTTGCACCACAAAGTTATAATACTATTCACTCATCCTTGAGTAGGCAGAAAAATCCCTACCCTCTGTCGCCTCTGTTCCTAGTCACTGCAGCCCAATTACTCCAACTACGGCCCTCGGATGGTGTCAATATGAAGGAGCACATACTACACTAACCAGTATGCTAGGTGCAATTTAAAGCCTGTCACACATGGGGACAGGCAACAAGATGCAAATCACAGCAAAAAAAAAAAAAAAATTGCTAGGACATGTTTGTCATAGTGAGGCACAAATGAGAATACAACAGGCACAGCTAAAAGTAAATATAAAGGTACAAATGAGCATTGCAGACTTGCAGAAAATAAACTTCACATATATACACACAGACAATGTAGTTTGTTTAGTTTTAACATGCCATGTTATATAAAACTAGATACTGTGATTTGTAATTCATAGTTTATACACCGTCTTCTGTGAATACAATTCATTGTAGTTTATTCAAGAAAACTTGGCTCAGCACAATGTGTAAAGCCAGCCATACCATCACAGATGTTTAAGAAGATCGATATGTTTAAGGCATGAAGGAAGGGTAAGCTCTCTCTACTTGCCATTGAAGGGACTGTACCATCATCTTTTGCTTCTCAAAGCAAAAGGGGAAGTGAACCATAGGCATCCAGTACAAACCATGATGATGAAAAAGTGATGAAACATGCATTGCAACATCACAATGCAAACCCTGGCCTTTCCTATTTACATCTGACATCGGATGCAAGTATGTTTGCATTGTGAATATGTGAATTTCCTCATTTGCCCCAGTTCCTACCCCATGGGTGCCTATGAATTAGATCAGTACATCTGAAGGGCACCACATTGAGGAAGACTTATTTTAGCACTGCTGTTTCCTCCCAAATTAAACAATCATCACTAGATAACTGCCAGAATCTGAGCCTGTTCTTAAGAAGAGGGCAGAAAGAATGATGACTGGCTTCAAACCCTGCATATTTTTAGCCAGAATTTATTGAACAAACAACATGGCTTCAAACAACATATTTGGGTAAAAATCATGCAAATCACAATATGGTTAAATATATTTTTGTATATATATTTAGAGTATTCCCACTCCCCAAGTCCTGTAGTGCTGCCTCATTGTGGTGGGGAATGATCCTGGGAAGAATGAGTGACAAATGCTGGGAGCATATGCCAAGAGTATATATTCTCAGCAGGGTCATCCAAGATCATCCTAGCTGCCAGCTAAAGCAATTGGGCAGTAGCGATATAAGATGCTGGAGGCAAATGATCACTTTAATGATAATGACAAAGCCACCAATCCATACTGTGCAGGAGAAGGCAATGGTGAACCACTCCTAGATTAAAGCCTTTCAGACATCTAGTTGCTGATGTTGCCATACAGGAAAAGAAAATCCAAAACTGCAAAGACAGACTCACAATGGGAACATGGAATTTAAGAAGTATGAACACAGAAAAGCTCAAAAAAGTGAAGGATGTGACCTTGTTTGTACAACACAATCTGGCTCAGCACCATTTTAACTCTGCAGTATTCACTTTAAGTTCTCTTTTTTATCTCCATTGTTTGCATTTTGCAAAGTACTTACAATCTCCACATACACAGCAAAGTAGAAAATGATTTCAACCAATATTTCCTTTTAAGATGAATGGAAACAAAAGCTGAATGAAAAGTTTCTGTCATTGTGGGAAATGGTTATCAAATACTAAGAGTAGTTTGCACACAACTAATATAGCAGTGGCAGAATCTGGCAGCGGATTGCAGGGAACACTGATCCTCATGTTTCTAACCTTCCATGCCATCCAACAATGTACTATAGATTGTCTTCTAAGAATGACTAAATTAAAACATAATTTAGCAGCAGCTTTGACTAAATTATTGAAAAATAGCTATTTTTCAATAAAGTTGAATGAAAAAAATCATAGTGATTTATAAAGGTATCTGTAATTTTTAATGTAGATGTAAATCACAGCACTTTTAGCAAGGAAGAAAATAAATTTCAGGATATAAAATAATGAAAGCATTAATATATCATCTAGACATGTTTCTACATAAAATCAATACTTATGCCTCACACGTATAGTATTTCATGGTTAATTCAACTTTTCCAACTTCTCAGAACAATTTGTTCTCCAAAAAATGACTAATGTAGCTCTGAAGCAAACAAAATATACCAAGATTTGTGTGAAATTTATGAATTATAATCCAAAGAAATGAAAAGATTTTTTTTCTTACTATTGAGATTAATAAGAAACAAATAAAGATTCCACTCTGAAGCTGGTGGTCTTTCTTCCTGTTCTAGGGTCAAGGAAATGAGTAGACTTTGGATTTATCAAAGTCAAGCAACACATAAAAGCACTTTTATTAACAAAAACCTATTATCTTATACACAAAGAAGGCAATCTGGTAACCTCCAGATATTTTGGACTGTACTTCCATAACCCATTGCCACTGGCCAAAATGAGTTTGGGTTCTGCACGGTAGCTGTTCCTAGCACTGCACTCTTCTGGACAGAGAACTCTGATGTTGTTCCTGGGATCTGTTGGAGCCCAGCTTAGGAGTCACAGCCCCGAGTGCTCCTACCACTACTGGGACCACTTTGGTCTTTACTTTCCACATCCTATCTAGCTCCTCCTTCAGGCCCTGGTACTTCTCCAGCTGCTCATACTCCTTCTTTCTGATGTTGCTGTCATTTGGCACCACTACATCTATCATCACTGCTGTCTTCTGGTCCTTGTCTACTACCATAATATCTGGTTGATTGGCCACTACCTGCCTGTCCATCTGGATCTGGAAGTCCCATGGGATCTTAGCTCTGTTATTCTCCACAACTGTCTGTGGAATCTCGCATCTGGACTTGGGAAGGTCTAGCTCATACACTGTGCAGATGTTCCCATGCACAATACCAGCCAGTTGGTTGTGCCATTCAGTGTATGCTGTTCCTGCCTGCATCTTACAATTTGCCACTATGTTTTGGATTGTCTCTGAGGCCTTTTTTCATAGTCTGCACCTTGGATCCTGTCTAGTGTGGTAGACCCCTGCTTCTATGGATCTGGTGCTTAATGCCTGTTCTTGTGCTGCTATGATCAGTGCCTCAGTGCTGTCTTTTAGTCCAGCCCTTTCCAGCCACTGATAGGATTTCCCAATGTCAGCCACCTCGGCTATCTCTTGATGGTACAGCCCATGCAGGGGCTTGTCTTGCCATGGTACTTCCTCCATTTGAACTTCCTCCCATGTCTGTTGCTGCCTCAGGCATTCTCTCAGTAGCTCATCTTTGGGTGCCATCTTACTGATGTACTCCTGGATGCTGGGTTTCATCCAGGATAGTGGCTTTGACACTCACCAGACCCCACCCGCCCTCTTTGCAGCTGGTGTACAATCTCTGGGTGTTGGACTTGGGGTGGAAACCTCAGTACATTGTGAGGAGCTTCCGGGTCTTCATATCAGCAGCCTCCATGTCCTCCTTTGGCCAGCTCACTATACTGGCAGGGTATCTGATGACTGGCAGTGCGTACATGTTGATGGCATGGATCTTGTTCTTCCCATTGATTTGGCTCTTCAGGACCTACCTTATCCTTTGGTGGTACTTGGATGTTGCTGTCTTCCTTGTCTCCTCATCATGGTTCCCATGTGACTGTTGGATACCAAGGTACTTGTAGTTGGTCTGTATGACTGCTATGTGGCCCGCTGGTAGTTCCACCCCATCAGTCTTAACTACCTTCCCTCTTTTTACTACCATCCAGCCATATTTCTCCAGTCCAAATGACATCCCAATGTCCCCACTGTAGATCTGTGTCAAGTGGATCAGTGAGTCGATGTCTTGATCACTCTTAGCATACAGCTTGATGTCATCCATGTAGAGGAGGTGGCTGATGGTAGTTCCATTCTTGAACTTGTGTCCATATCCAGTCCTTGTGATTATCTGGCTGAGGGGTTCAAGCCTATACAGAATAGCAGCAGGGACAGTGCATCACCTTGGCATATGCCGCACTTAATGGCCACTTGTGTGAGCTGTCTTGAGTTGACTTCCAGTGTTGTTCTCCACAGTCCCACTGAGTTCTTGAGGAAGGTCCTTACAGTCTTGCTGATTTTGTATAGTGCCAGGTATTCACAGATCCATGTGTGTGGAAGTGATAGACTTTCCTGAGTCAATCCAGGCTGTGCTCTCATTGGTCTGTCTAGACCTTGAGTCTTGGGCAACTGCCATATGTATGAACAACTGGTGTTTTGAGCCTCTGGTGTTGTTCCCAATGCTCTTCTGAGCTGTGCTCATGTACTGGCCCATACGGTTCTGTAATGTGGAGGCTATGATGCCTGATAGGACTTTGCATGTTGTGGGAGGCAGGTTATTGGCTGCTGGTTGGACAATGGTGTTCCCTTGTGGGGGTCTTTCATGATCAGCGCTGTCCTTCCTTGTGTTAGGCAGTCTGGGTGGAAGCCTGCTGCTAGCAGCTGGTTCATCTGTGCTGCTAGACGTTCATATATTGCTGTTAGTTTTTTTAGCCAGCAGGTGTGGATCGTGTCCAGACCAAGTGCTGTCCAGGTCTTCTTGTTTTTGACCCACTGTTGGATGTCTGCTACTGTGACGGTGACTGGTTCCTGTTCTGGGAGGTTGCTGTGTCTGCTCACAGGTCCTGCAGCCACTTTGCACTGGTGTTATGTGTCTTCTTTTTCTCCCATATGTTCTTCCAGTACTGTTCAGTTTCTGCTGTTGGTGGGTCTGGTGTTACTGTGTTGTTGCACTGCAGTTGGGAGTACACTTTGGATGGTTCTTTGGAGAACAGAGCATTTATCTTCTTGGCCTCTGCTTCTCTAGTGTATCTCCTTAGCCTGGTAGCCAGTGCTATGAGCCTTTGTTTAGCAGTTTCTAGGGCTTCATATGGAGTCAGGTCCTTGTATTTTTCCAGTAGCCAAGTCTTATCCTTAATCACCACACCCTTCTGTAGTTCCACCAGCTGACTAACTTCTCTCCGAGTTGCCTTGATTTTAGCCTCCAACCTCATTTTCCAGAGGGGCACATACTGCTGTTCTTCTTGATCATGTAGCCAAGCATCTCCAGGGTTACAGTGGCTGTAGCATAAACCAGTTCATTGGTTTGAGTTATGTGGTAGTAGGGATTGTTGTGAGGGCTCTATTGCATTTTCTAGCATACTATCTGATGGTACTTCTCCAATGAGCCTTGGAATCAGCCTTCGTGGACTACAGCTAATTTATCCATTATCTTATTCCTCATATCAGCTGCTGTGCTCTGTAATGGAGAGGATGGCAGTGACGTTCCAGCTTCAGTGTTGGCTGTATATCCAGTTGTTCTTCTGGGTCTTCTTGAGTCCAGGATATAATGTGTAGTTGGTCTATCTCAAGTTGTGAGAGCAGCTTCCTCTTCACTAGGTTGAAGCACTGTGTAACTAGCTGTTTCTCAGCGTGGATATAGGTCTTCTGTCCATCCACAGTTCCCTCGTACGTTTCATATATCCCCTCTCATTAGATCTACTGTTGTAGTAGCATTCCATTCCATATATACATATGGTCATGTATAATTCTGCATTCTGAGTACCCTGAGAATCTTCAGTAAACAAAGAACCCTTTCAGGTTCTCTTGTTTACTTTGGCATTACAGATCAGTCAGTAAAGCTATCGGATAATGTATCACAAATAGGAATGCCAGATTAAACACATTACATAATATGTTTACATAATATCCCAGATTAGGATATGAATAGTGGAATACAGCAGCAACAGATTATATTTTAAGGACTGGGATTCAATGATCTTCAATCATATTAAATTAATGTTTTAAAAAATCAACTCTGAAATGTTTATTAGAAAAGTAAGTAAAATTTATTTACAGTTAGTGGCCAGCCACAATTGCAAATACAACATCAAATATTAGAAGTAAAATAAAAACTAATACAACAAATAGGTAAAAAAGAAATAGTATTGGCCTACTCTTTCGAACTAGTGGCTGTCATTCCAACTGGACAAATTCTGATTTCTGAGATCTGAGCCTCGAATTCAGACCTTTTATCTTAGCCCTGTCACAGTGGTGTAGTTTTTAAAGCAAATAATTCTAAATATTTGGTGGACACTCTGCTATATCTGCTAAAATCTGGGTGAGATCCCTCATAACTAGTAGGCAGAATCCAGCTACTGACTATATAACATTGCTCCTACAGTCTCCTAGGAAAAAAGAAATACTGTATACCCCTCATGTTCTCTATCAGGTAACTCTTTTAGCACAGGTGAGATTAAGGAGGATTTTAGTTCACTATAGAAATTACAATGTTATAAAACATGACCTACATCCTCAATTGCCTGACATCTACAGGGGCAGAACTGATCAGGAAAGGGCATCTCACGGTATCTGCTATCCAATATGGCTGAGGGTAATATATCAAGGCTAGCTAGAGTAAATGCTCTGTGATGTCTAACATTTGTCTGCAGGGTTACTATTACACAAGAGCTTCCATACTTTAAGATCTGTACCGATTGCTTGCTGCCACTCTGTGCCACTCTTCGTTTCATAATCTGTCTTGCTCATATCCCAATGGTTGCAGAGTCTCTCAGGTGAAGCCATAAAAGGCCAGTTTATCTCTAATGTAATGGGGAGCAAAAACTGTCCTTTATTTTCAGTCTAATCAAGAGTTAAACATCAGCTTCAGCCAATAACTGAGAATAGCGATTCAGAGCCAAGCCTCTACCCTTGTGACTCCCAATTCCGATCTTAGAGCCAGATTAGAAGGGCATTTAGGGACTTCCAAAATCCATCTCAGGAATTTGGATTGCACCCTCTCTGCTAAAACAAAGTTAGAGTAAGGGCCTGTTTGGATACCATACAGTAGCCTTTAAAAACCGTTTGTTTCCTTTTAGTACAAAAAAAAAAAATCAAATACAATTTAATAAAAGGAAACAAGTTACACATAAAGCATCAAAAACATTTGTTTTTTAACTGCAAATGGTATTTGTTTACTTTCCTTGTGAACTTGTCTCATTTCAGGAATAGCTGATTATTAAGAACAATGGCATTTTTTAAAAGAAGTATTTGTCATCTACACAGGGAAGGCTGTGTTCTAAGCTGAAATATTCGCCCATGATCTTTGTCTGCTTCATTTGCCCTACAGCTAAATTGCAAACAAGCTAATTCAAATGCAAAAAAATCTTCAGTAGCTGTCAATCAATCTGCATTTGTAATGCCAGAAATCAGACTTCCATAAATCTAGCAACAGACTGGGCAATGATAGCTATGTAAAATGTTAAGATATAAGTTCATACATGTAGGTCTTGATTAGTGTGGTTAACGAATCCCATGTTCGTTATAAAATGGTCGCATTATTCAAATTCACATTACTCAAAGTGATATTTCATTGGAAAATATGGTAATTGGTTCCAGCTCAACGGAAATAGGCAATGAAAAACTTTAAATTTTATATGTATATTAATGAAATATTACAGTAAAAGATAAAAAGAATATATTTATAATTTAAATTTATGGTTAACAAAGTCATAGAATAGTTACAGAAAGCAAATTTTTTTAAAAAATGCTGTAGATTCAGGCATTCCAACATCTTGTCCTATTTTAGCTTTGCTATGACCACAATCATGTTGTTTAATTACATCAAATTTTTGCTCTAGTAATAACAAACCTCTTCTATTTTAAACTTGCACTGTTTTCCTCTGGTAGAATTTTCCTTTTCTCCATTTTGCACACATGAAGATGAGCAGAGTCTAAAACCCCAACCACAAGTGGGCATGCACCAGCCTCAGTTGTGCATAAGCTAGCCTCGCATTAATTGAATTTTGGGTTGCATTAAACATGACCTGGTATCAATTTACAATTCACACTAAATCTAATATTGCATTATTGGAATTCGCACTAATCATGATCTATCTGAACCTATTTTTATCAGAAATATATACAATTTTCAAAATTACTTTTAAATTATTCCTAATACAAATTTTAAAATAATTTGATAAAAAAACACAGTAGCCTCAGATGTGTTGGACTACTGGGGATAGGAGTTGTTTGAACTTTCTGGAGGGTATCAGAATGGAGAACACCCAACTGGGGAAAGTTAATCTAAGGCAGTGTATGGTCAGTGTAAGTGGCATAAGGTTCCAAAGTTGCACGCAACTCCTGAGAGCCATGGTTACAGCCTGCACGGACTTGCAAAAGTTGTTGCCAAATTTTGCTTCTTAAATGCAACAAGAGGGATACATTTTTAAATATATTGTTGAAGAGTAATCATATTTAAATTAACTGTAATTAAATGCCACAGCTACAACTGATTGCCAAAATCTGATATTTTATATTTATTGCATCCCCCAGTACTTAATCCTCTATTCCTGTGCTTTTCCCCATGAAGGTATGGAACTATATGTGTTGAATGCAGTACTATGTATGACGTATGCTAATATCTGAATGGTTGTATACATAAGAGAGTTCATTTGACATGTGTGGATCACTGTGAGGGTAAAGTGTGAGAATTTGTATGAGTGCTGGGAGCCAGAGGAATGATGGCTCTGGCCCAACACCTGCTAGGCCCAGTCATATTACATCCCTTCCATTCTCTACCATAATGATATACCCAGACCACTGTCCACTCTCATGTGATGCTCAGGGAGGCTTTTTTTTTTACTGGATTAGTAAAAAAAATCCTTGCATGAGTCTAAGAATTTATTTAAATTACAATCTAAGATGAAAAGAAATCAAAGTTCAGCTTCATCAATTAACTGTTTGGCCAAAATTCTTGGAACTGTTCCTATTTACCCATTATATGAATGAAACTATAAATAAGTTACCTCCAGGAATGCCTAGACAGTGTAAATTCCGTGAGCCATATCCAGGTCACAATATACATTGCTCTACAAGGAGTATTTTAAATAGTTTTCTCTTATTGTAGACTATCATCCCTACAGAGATCTACTGTGCAGCCTTCTTTAACCTTAGGGCCCCCTGATGTGTTTGGAGTGCAACTTCTAGAATTCCCAGCAATTTGGTAGACATCAGGTTAGAAAAGATGCCCTTTCAATGCCAGCTTTATATATTTTGCTGCAGCTTTTGCCTCAGCATTGTTTTCTTAGAACTGTTCCTGATATTATCTGTTTTTTTGTTTGTTTGTCTGTTTGTTTCATTGTTGGGTTTTATTCTACTGGATTCAGAAATAATTTAAAATTGCCCTTCTCTTTTGTGGCCTGCCTAGGGAACATTTTTTCTCTGAAAATAATATAAATAAATATGTGATCCTACACGCCAATATAGCCAAAGACTAGTTTTTAGAATGTAGTAGTAGATAGGAGACAAAATTTATTCTGGCATATATAGTTTTAGTTGAGTATGAAATATTTTAAAAACATATATCGAGCCATTTTCAAAGTAGATGTCCTTTACATATTTTATATATTATAATGACAAAATTCTGAACAATGTGAAACTCTGTCCCGTTTTAGCAATATTATCTCCCAAAGAACTTGCAAGTAAATAATATATATCTGAAGAGCACTTTAGAAGATAAGCTATAATGCAAAGTACATTATTTGCGGGGGGACGCGGTGGCGCAGCGGCTTAATGACGCTGAAAGTGCCGGCCAGAAATGGCTGAAAGCTTCAGCGGTTCGAGTCCAGCCTCACGTTAACAAGGTGAGCTCTTGTTTCTATTCCCGCAGCTTCTGCCAACTCAGCAGATCGAAAACATACGTGAGTAGATAAATGAGTACTCTCGCTCCGGTGGGAGGAAAAATGCTGGCAGCAGCTCAACAGAGAGATGGGACAAGTTGCCGGTAAAAGCACGAAAACCGCGCTCGTCCGAAAAAGGGGCGCGAAGCAACGGAAATCCCGCCTCCTGTGCTGCCAGCTGGGCTGACGCTCTAGGAATTAGGCTCTGGCAAAGTCTAATTCCGAAACTAGAAAGATGCAATTGCCTTGAAAACCGCTAGGGGGCGGTCACTGCAGGGTCAGTAATGACTGTTAAGCAGATAAAAAAAATAAATTAAAAAAAAAACATTATTTGCATTTATACAAAGCAGAAGAACATCCTGAACATTAGGCAATTTGCCAGATGTTATAGTAAGTTCCTTTCTTTAAATGTGAATATGTGGTCATTATTATGTTATGATAATAAGTGCTTAAAAGCAAGCAAGGAAGGATATCCATCAATAATGATGCACTCTACAAAAGATGCTATTTCACTATTCCTCCAAGGAATTCAAACTCTTAACACTATGGCAATGTCACTAAGTGGAAAATGAAACCTGTGCCAGGAAAGAATCTAGTTCCATTATCTGATGGAAATAATGAATTATTTTGTCTTACATACTAAGGTTATTTGCCAAAAGATTGTGTCTTGGAGTATACAGAAATTCACAATGTATGCTCTATATTGCCTTTGAACTGTGGTGCTGGAGAATACTCTTAAGAGTCCCCTGGACTGCTAGGAGGTCAAACCAGTCAATCTTAAAGGAAATCAACCCTGATTGCTCATTGGAAGGATTGATAATGAAGCTCAAGCTCAGATACTTTGGTCACCTAATGCGAAGAGAGGACTCTTTGGAAAAGACCCTGATGCTGGGAAAGATGGAAGGCAAAAGGAGAAGAGGACGGCAGAGGATGAGATGGCTAGATAGCATCACTGAAGCAATGAGCATGAAATTGAGCAAACTCAGGGAGGCAGTGAAGGACAGGAAGGCCTGGCGCAATATGGTTCATGGGGTCACGAAGAGTCGGACATGACTTAACGACTGAACAACAACAACAACAAATGCTCTATATCCTATTCAAGTCACTTGGTGAAATTATCAAGAAACCCCTGTTACTGTTCACCTTCCTTATTTTAGAATATGAGAACCTGTGTTAATTCCAGATGTTGCTGAATTACAGCTCTGGCCACCATAGTCAATGGTGACAGCCACATATCCCCAGCTCTACTTTATAACCATAAGAATGGATATTTAAACAACAATACATAAAACTAATATAAATGTTAAAGAAAAGAAACAAGACAAACCAAAGAACTACAAACCAACCATCGATCATTTCCTTCGACCGATTCCAGAGGACCTACTAAATACAATATACATATATACCATGGGTGATCATAATCCTACCATTATCTTTTAAATCAGTTAAAGGTATTTTAATGCTTTCTAGGCCTAACAGGCAAAGCTGTATGAATTTTCTGATTTCAGAAACACATATCTCTTTTTGCACGTTAAGGATCTGAGCCTACATAAGCTAATCATACAGCATATCTTTCACCTATATGTGATCTTTCACCCACAGCTGAGAGAAAGGTACATTTTAGTTTTATCTTCCATCAGCATTTGGATTCGGAAACATGATGCAATTCAACCTGAGCAGCATTATGGGTGACTTGGATTAATATGAGAAAAGAGTGTCTTAAAAGCAAGTATATTATGGAGAAAGAGCTACTTTAATTATTACTAATTCCTGTGGATTTGGATTTGGATCCAATCAGGCCCAGGTGGAGGTAAAAAACTATTCTTATAAAAGAAAAAGATGTTGGCCCTAAGAAAATTTCCAATTTCGATAGTTGGGTCCTACCTTGATTAGGCTAATTAGAAGTTCATAAAAATAGAACAGAAGCTTTTAACAAGAAGCCTTTTGGAGAACTTGAAAGCCTGCATTGTATGTATTTGTGTGCTTACATAACTTTTGAGTTCTAGATTTTAG
The DNA here is from genome assembly GCA_030867105.1 of Liasis olivaceus. Taxonomy (NCBI): domain Eukaryota; kingdom Metazoa; phylum Chordata; class Lepidosauria; order Squamata; family Pythonidae; genus Liasis; species Liasis olivaceus. The sequence continues at coordinate 198,497,580 of CM061348.1, forward strand.
TTCACATTTCTTAGAAACAAATATCTAGAAGCTAGATACAGTGCATTCGTAAAGTATTCAGACCCCCTTCACTTTTTTCAATTTTGTTATGTTGCAGCCTGATACTACAATCATTCAAATTCATTTTTTTTTCACATTAATCTACACTCAGTACCCAATAATGACAAAGTAAAAACAGAATTTTAGAAATGTCTGTAAATTTATTAAAAAGGGAAGACTGAAATATCACATCGGCATAAGTATTCAGACCCTTTGCAACAACACTTGAAATTTACCTCAGGTGCCTCTTGATTGTTGCTGAGCTGCTTCTACACGTTGACTGGAGTCCACCTGTGGTAAATTAAATTGATTGGACATGTTTTGGAAAGGCACACACCTTTCTATAGAAGGCCTCACAGCTGACAATGCATCCTGTATCAGAGCAAAAGCCATGAGGTCAAAGGAACTGCCTGCAGAGCTCAGAGACAGGATTATTGCAAGGCACAGATCTGGGGAAGCTAAAAAAAAAATTCTGCTGCACTGAAGGTTCCCAAGAGCACAGTGGCCTCCATAATTCTCAAATGGAAGAAGTTTGGCACAACCAGGACTCTTCCAAGAGCTGGTTGCCCAGCCAAACTGAACAATCGGGGGAGAAGAGCCTCAATAAGAGAGGTGACCAAGAACCCGATGGTCACTCTGACTGAGCTCCAGAGATCCTGTGTGGAGATGGGACAAAGTTTCAGAAGGACAACCATCACTGCAGCCCTCCACCGATCTGGGCTTTATGGCAGAGTGGCTAGATGGAGGCCTCTCCTCAGTGCAAAATACATGAGAGTTTGCAAAAAAGCACCTGAAGTACTCTCAGACTGTGAGGAACAAGATTCTCTGGTCTGATGGAACCAAGATTGAACCGTTTGGCCTCAATTCTAAACGTTATGTCTGGAGGAAACCAGGCACCGCTCATCACCTGCCCAATACCATCCCAACAGTGAAGCGTGGTGGTGGCAGCATCATGCTGTGTGGGTGTTTTTTAGCAGCAGGGACTGGGAGACTGGTCAGAGTTGAAGGAAAGCTGAATGGAGCAAAGTACAGAGATATCCTCAATGAAAACCTGTTTCACAGCGCTCAGGACCTCAGATTAGGCTGAAGGTTCACCTTCCAACATGATAACGATCCTAAGCACACAGCCAAGACAACACAGGAATGGCTTAGGGACAACTCTGTGAATGTCCTAGAGTGGCCCAGCCAGAGCCCTGACTTGAACCCTATTGAACATCTCTGGAGAGACTTGGAAATGGCTGTCCACCGATGGTCCCCATCCAACCTGATTGAGCTTGAGAGGATTTGCAAAGAAGAATGGCAGAAAATCCCCCAGTCCAGGTGTGCAAAGCTTGTTGCATCATACCAAAAAAGACTGGAGGCTGTAATTGCTGCCAAAGGTGCTTCAACAAAGTACTGAGTAAAGAGTCTGAATACTTATGCCAATGTGATATTTCAGTTTTTTCTTTTTAATTTTACATATATTTCTAAAATTCTGTTTTCACTTTGTCATTATGGGGTACTGAGTGTAGATTAATGAGAAAAAAAATGAATTTGAACGATTGTAGTATCAGGCTGCAACATAACAAAATTGAAAAAAGTGAAGGGGGTCTGAATACTTTCCAAATGCACTGTAATTAATTTTAGCAGTGATTTAACATTATTGAACTGAAAACAGCTCATACAATTCTATGCTCCTCAACATTTTAAAGATAAAAATAATATTTTGAGTATTTAAAGCAACAGTAAACTTTTTATTTATATGATCCCTGAATAAGGATACAAACTAAAACTATGTATTTATAAGTATAAAATAATAATATAATTATTATTAGTCATATTAGTCATATCATAACTATTATTAGTCATAAATGCATGACTATGCATCTTATAATAATAACAACATATAGTTTTAAAGTCAAATAAGAATCTACGTATTTTCTGTTTTTACATTATAACTAAGGCATATTAATCTGAATTAACAGTCTTTAAGATTTATATCTGACCATTTAGAATGTTAAATATCAGAATATTATACAACTAGGAAGTGAAATGCAGTTTTTGGATATCAACCTTAAGCCATAAAAATAGATTTTTTTTTTTCTTACAAAGTGTTATGGTGCTGCAACCCTACATGAAGTGGCAATTTCATTTCTTTGCAAATGCAAAGTAGTATCTGGATTTTTATACAGCAACTATAAATATGGCCCCGCTATGCTCTAAAACACAGTTCTCATCCCCAAGAAAAGCCATAGACTAATCCTTGGACAGACAAAAGCTAGAAAACAGTCATAAATTTGGCAGTTCTCAATGTTCTAACGAAGTAGCTCTTTGTCTCATATCAATAGGAAGGACTCTGTGATACAATATATATATATATTTTTAAATGATAAATACGATATTAAAGCCTGAGATCTATAAGTATCCAGCAATCACACAGAATTACTGGCAACCATTTCTCATAATCTGTCAGTGCTACCCAGAATGAGGATTGCTCATCAAAAAAAGACATATTGCAACACTTTGCATTAGAATTGCAACAGTCTGTAATGTTCCCATTCATCAGATGGCATTTCAAAATATGATGTTCCTCCATTTGAAGCAAATCAAGCCATGGGACATCTTAGTAAGCAAACTAGATTGCTTTCTAAAATATTGTATGGTAGTTTTATTTCTTGAAATTTCTTGAAATAGTGTCCATTTCTTCCTCTTCACTTTCACAAGAGGTTAAACTAATTATATCTGAGTAATAAAGTACATTAATATTTTAGCAAACATGATGCTTGTTAGAGCATCATAATCTCATTGCACACACACATGTACGGATGCCTTAGGCATAGGCTGGGAACCTGATGAAGCCAATGTCCAAAGGGACACAGTAGAAAAAAGAAGTTGCAGGGCATGTTTGTGCTGCATTTAGATGCAAGTGAGAAAGGGGATTCAAAGTGTGCAATTTTGTGCCTGCCAAGTTCTCAAGAAAGGAGAAATAATCTCTCAGTAGCTATTTCTACCTTATAGAGTAAATTGGAAAATTATACAAACATGTATAAATTCCAAAATAATGGCTACATGAAATAAACAGGTGCTTTTCTGGTTGCATCCCTGGCCTGGCAAAAGTGGTAATCCTATTGGTCTTCAAGGTAAGGAATTTAATAAGCAATAATGCAAGAACAGACCAAAATATCATGACAGAACATTTCCAAAGAATTCACAATGTGGGGACTGGACCACAGAGCAAAGCCACTGGGTGTTTCCAGCACTTTCATGTTGGGATGGGCGGGAGGCAGGTGTCTCCTTTACAGGCCCTGAAAAGAATTTGTCTCCCAGTCTGGGCTTTCTAAGCATTCTATTTAGGATCTGGGGTAGGGGTTTAATCAGTTTGTATGAATCAGCTGCTATATTCTCCACCACACTGCTTGGCCTGGCTTTATCTCTGTTTGGAATCTATGAGCCTACAGATTGCTTTTGGGTGCAACCCTCCACTTCTTGCTCTGTTTTACATTAAGAATCTGAATGTTCTGGTTTGGTTTGGTTTTTTTTTAATCTTTGGGGTTTTGTTTTACATTTTAACAACTTCCTCAAAACTAGAAATGGACAGTTTGTTTTAATTAATCAAATACCTCAAGAATCTACAACATGTTTAACAAGCTTCTTTTAAAAAAAAATTATGTAATATTTATGCTACACAGGGGTTATCTCTGATTTAGACAAAATGCTAACATCTCAGGGTACCAGAAGCTAATATCCAATTATGTGAGAGATGATTTTCTTCCCAAAAGGAAGTGACTAGTGTTCTGCATTTTGTCTAAATCATTCTACATTCAACAGAATATTATCAACCTAATATTTTTTTTTTCCGGATGATATTCAGGAAATATTGTAAACTAGTTCACTTTGATGTCAAGATAGCATACACCACCATCTATAACAATTACTCATGAATGTAAAAAGAAAATTGGAGAAAACACATTGTTTTTGTGTAAATATAATTAATGATAATATCAGATTGCAGTGAAATTAACCAAATACGATTTATAATTTTTCTGATACTATGTATTCATGCTATGAAATGCCAAACTGGGGGAGGGGGGAATGGAGCACTGCTATTTAGACCGATGAAAATAAAGGCCTGCTTTTATTTTAATTATTGATATACTTTGAATTATTAATTTGATTCAGAAAAAAGGAAGGATTGTACCCACAAAAAAGCCTGTTGAATTGCCTGAGAAGCATCAAATTCAATTTGATACTCCAAATCAATTAGATTATTCAATCTGAGATTCAGTCAGTCTTTGAATTTTTGAATGTTTACTATAACTTCAACCTTTTTCCTTATCTACTAGTGACTGCAAGTAATTATTTCCTTCCTTTAGATTTTATTCTTGCTTGTTATACAACGCCAGCAACTCTCCATACAATTAATTTTTAAGCCATTTTTGGTTCTTTCTCTCAAACATTCACACAGCTATTGAGCTTCGTTTAAAGGAAAACTGTTTAACAAGGACATTATGAAGAGAGGTTTTTTTGAATAAAGTTTTCTTTTAAAAAGATCTGTCTGGGATTGCACATTTCTCCTAAAAATATTTTTGAAATACTTCACAACCTCCAATGTTCTAGGGCAAAGACTAAGAGTTAGAAAATCAATCAATTATTGACTACCAGGGTAGAAAATTAAAACAGAAACCGTTCAGCTGAGAGTAAAATAAATGTAAACTATATCTTGCCATGTACCTTACCCCTTGAAATCAGGGCACAGAGAATACCATAAATATTTTGCTTTTAAAAATACATGTACACTCTTGAAAGGTGTATATGCCACTAAATGTAATAAAACCAAACCTTTTTCTCCAAACTGTTTCTCTGAGAGAGTGGGAAAAGTATAAATCAACCAAAATGACCATGGAAACCAATGATAAACACCAATACAAAATAATTTCCATTGTTTCTTTATCAGAGTTTATCATGTATAAAACATCAATCTGCTTTCCTAATTAGTCTTCCTAAGGAATGGAAGTTTCCTTAGGAAGGAAGTTTCTTCAGGGTAACACTCCCCCTTCCTAGAGTCAGTAGCGAAACAAATGCCTTCTCTTGGGATTTAATTGAAACATAGGTTGTCAGGAAAGTTGCAGTCCACTGGAGAAATTATAATATAATGATATTCACATACAATCCTTGACCACCTTGTTTCTAAATTAGTGCGAAACCACAACAATTCAAAATTTGAATTTCTCCAAAACTCTCTTCTTCTTTGAAATAATTTCTCATTCATTAAATAAAATGAGACCTGGTAAAAAATAAAACAGGATTTTTCCACCCAACACTAGGCAATTTACCTCATAAAAAGTGCTACGAATAATCAAGAAGGGAATATAGTTAGCTTTCAACTTCCATATAACCATTGCAAGATGCCTGTAATAGGGACATGTTCACAAAATTTGAGACATGTCTTGCCACCAAATAAATTCTTCCAAAGCTTTCCTGATCTGAAAAGTCCATCTAAGTAATTTTTAAATTTGCCTTGAAAATTTGAAAATATATAAGAGAACCATTTCTTTCAAAATAAGTTTCATATTTGTGACATGGGAAACAAATCTGGAAGAAAATTCAGGTGAGAAAGTCTAGAATAAGATCAGGAGTGGGGAATGACAAGATGCAGATCTGCATTAGTAGAAAGAATTGGCAATGCCAAGCCTCTAAACTGCTAGTACAAATCAATCAGACTACTGTATACATAATAAAGGACATCTTAAGCAACTATTGTTCAAAAGTACATGGGTGACATCTGTAGGGGGAATTCCCTTTAAATATTCTGAACCAAGCTACAAACTACTGTGATAAAAGCCTCCAAATGCATATTAAATGTCATCTTAGTATGACTTATTTTCCTGAAGTATAGCAATGTTATCAAATTCCTTAAGAATGTGTCTTGTTCATTGGTAATGGCAGCTAAATTGCATTCTCAGAAACAAAACAAAACAAAACAAAAAAGTATCACTGTCATACAACTATGACATGAAAGTTCAGTTCAAATGTATACAACATATAAACAAATTCATTAAATCAAAATAGTGAAAGAAAACGGAAATGGATTCTAGCAGTGCAAAAAACTGCCTAACTCTAGCTGCACATATTTTGCAGTTTTATGATGGCTGCATTAAGCCAACTGGAACTGATATAGACTATCAGTTTTGAAAGCATCTAAGCTTTCCTTTAAGCTTTGCAGATAAAGTTACTCATGCTTACTCAGGCCTTGATCAGGTTGGGCAGAGTCGACTGAGATGCCGAGGGCTGAATCTTGCAGTGTGACCTGACCTTGTGGAGTCTCCTAAATTGGGTAGGAATATCTGTAGTACAAGCTCTACCACCTATGGGCTGGACCAATGCCCACTATGGCTCCTTTAGGCAGTCAGGGAGTATGGGCAGAGGGTTCAGGCGGTGATAAACTCCTCTTCGAGGGAAGGTTAGATGTCATCAGCCTTAAAACAATTTTTGGAGGAAGATTTTGGACAAGGTAATAGGGCATCAGCTACAGAGAATCCTGTTGTTCAGTCGTTAAGTCGTGTCCGACTCTTCATGACCCCATGAACCATATTGCGCCAGGCCTTCCTATCTTTCACTGCCTCCCTGAGTTAGCTCAATTTCATGCTCATTGCTTCAGTGATGCTATCTAGCCATCTCATCCTCTGCCGTCCTCTTCTCCTTTTGCCTTCCATCTTTCCCAGCATCAGGGTCTTTTCCAAAGAGTCCTCTCTTCACATTAGGTGACCAAAGTATCTGAGCTTGAGCTTCATTATCAATCCTTCCAATGAGCAATCAGAGTTGATTTCCTTTAAGATTGACTGGTTTGACCTCCTAGCAGTCCAGGGGACTCTTAAGAGTCTTCTCCAGCACCACAGTTCAAAGGCATCAATTCTTCGGCGTTCAGCCTTCTTTATGGTCCAGCTCTCACAGCCATACATTACTACTGGAAAAACCATAGCTTTGACTATGCGGATCTTTGTCGGCAAGGTGACGTCTCTGCTTTTTAAAATGCTATCTAGGTTTGCCATAGCTTTCCTCCCAAGGAGCAAGCGTCTTTTAATTTCATGGCTGCAGTCTCCGTCTGCGGTGATCTTGGAGCCCAAATAAATGAAGTCTGTTACTGCTTCCATTTCTACCCCTTCTATTTGTCAGGGATTGATGGGTCCAGATGCCATGATCTTAGTTTTTTTAATGTTGAGTTTCAAGCCAGCTTTCTCACTCTCCTCTTTCACCCTCATCAAGAAGCTCTTTAGTTCTTCTTCACTTTCTGCCATTAGGGTGGTATCGTCTGCATATCTGAGGTTATTGATGTTTCTCCCTGCAATCTTAATTCCGGCTTGTGATTCTTCCAGCCTGGCATTTCTCATGATGTACTCTGCATATAGGTTAAATAAGCAGGGTGACAGTATACAGCCTTGTCGTACTCCTTTCCCTATTTTGAACCAATCGGTTGTTCCATGACCGGTTCTAACTGTTGCTTCTTGGCCCGCATACAGATTTCTCAGGAAACAGGTAAGGTGGTCTGGTATCCCCATCTCTTTAAGAATTTGCCACAGTTTGTTGTGATCCACACAATCAAAGGCTTTTGCATAGTCAATGAAGCAGAAGTAGATGCTTTTCTGGAACTCTCATGCTTTCTCCATGATCCAGCGAATGTTGGCAATTTGATCTCTAGTTCCTCTGCCTCTTCAAAACCCAGCTTGTACATCTGGTAGTTCTCGGTTCACATACTGCTGAAGCCTAGCTTGTAGGATTTTGAGCATAACCTTGCTAGCATGTGAAATGAGTGCAATTGTGCGATAGTTTGAGCATTCTTTGGCATTGCCCTTCGTTGGAATTGGAACATAAACTGACCTTTTCCAATCCCGTGGCCACTGTTGCGTTTTCCAAACTTGCTGGCATATTGAGTGCAGTGCTTTAACAGCATCGTCTTTTAGTATTTTAAATAACTCAGCTGGAATACTGTCATCTCCACTAGCTTTGTTGTTAGCAATGCTTCCTAAGGCCCACTTGACTTCACTTTCTAGGATGTCTGGCTCAGGGTCAGTGACCACACCAGCATGGACATCAGGGACATTAAGATCTTTCTTGTATAGTTCTTCTGTGTATTCTTGCCACCTCTTCTTAATCTCTTCTGCTTCTGTTAGGTCCCTGCCTTTTTTGTCCTTTATCATGCCCATCTTTGCACTAAACATTCCTTTGATATCTCCAATTTTCTTGAAGAGATCTCTAGTCTTCCCCATTCTTCAATTTCTTTGCATTGTTCATTTAAGAAGGCCTTCTTATCTCTCCTTGCTATTCTCTGGAAATCTGCATTTAGTTGCTTATATCTTTCCTTTTCACCCTTGCTTTTCGCATTCCTTCTTTCCACAGCTATTTGTAAAGCCTCATCAGACAGCCATTTTGCTTTCTTGCATTTCTTTTTCTTTGGGATGGTTTTAGTTGCTGCCTCTTGTACAATGTTACAGACCTCTGTCCATAGTTCTTCAGGCACTCTGTCTACCAAATCTAATCCTCTAAATCTATTCATCACCTTCACTGTGTACTCACATGGAATATGATCTAAGTCATACCTGAGTGGTCTAGTGGTTTTCCCTACATTCTTCAATTTAAGCCTAAATTTTGCAGTAAGAAGCTCATGATCTGAGCCACAGTCAGCTCCTGGTCTTGTTTTTGCCGTCTGTATAGAGCTTCTCCATCTTTGGTTGCAAAGTATGTAATCAATCTGGTTTCGGTATTGACCATCTGGTGATGTCCATGTGTAGAGTCGTCTCTTGTGTTGTTGGAAAAGAGTGTTTGCTATGACTAGCTTGTTCTCTTGACAGAACTCTATTAGCCTTTGCCCTGCTTCATTTTGTACTCCAAGGCCAAACTTGCCTGTTATTCCGATTACTCCTTGACTTCCTACTTTAGCATTCCAATCCCCTATGATGAAAAGGACATCTTTTTTTGGTGCTAGTTCTAGAAGGTCTTGTAGGTCTTCATAGAACCGGTCAACTTCAGCTTCTTCGGCATCAGTGGTTGGGGCATAGACTTGGATTACCGTGATGTTGAATGGTTTTCCTTGGATACGCACTGATCATTCTGTCGTTTTTGAGGTTGTACCCCATTACTGCCTTTCCCACTCTCTTATTGACTATGAGTGCAACTCCATTTCTTCTAAGGGTTTCTTGCCCACAGTAGTAGATATAATGGTCACCTGAATTAAATTCACCCATTCCCGTCCATTTCAATTCGCTGATTCCCAAGATGTCGACGTTCAATCTTGTCATCTCATGTTTGACCACATCCAGCTTGCCTTGGTTCATGGATCTTACATTCCACGTACCTATACAATATTGTTCTTTACAGCATCGGACCTTCTTTTCGCTTCCAGATACATCCACAGCTGAACGTCCTTTCGGCTTTGGCCCAGCCGCTTCACTCTTTCTGGAGCTACTTGGAATTGCCCTCCGCTCTTCCCCAGTAGCATATTGGACACCTTCTGACCTGAGGGGCTCATCTTCCGGCGTCATATCTTTTAGCCTTTTAACATTGTCCATGGGGTTTTCTTGGCAAGGATACTGGAGTGGGTTGCCATTTCCTTCTCCAGTGGACCACATTTTGTCAGAACTCTCTGTCATGACCTGTCCGTCTTGGGTGGCCCTGCACGGTATAGCTCATGTCTTCACTGAGTTACACAAGCCCCTTCGCCACGACAAGGCAGTGATCCATGAAGGGGACAGAGAATCCTAGATGAAGCAAATTATCCAGATCCTTTCCAGTCAGGATTCAGGTCTGGACATGGAACTGACACAGTATGGTCACTCTGGTAAATAACCTTAATCATGACCTGGGCAAGGGAATGTGCCCCTCCTGATCCTTTTGGACCTTTCAGAGGCATTTGATACCATCACCACTGACCATGGCATCCTTCTGAGCCACTTAGGAAGATTGAGGATAGGAGGCTTTGTTTATGGTAGTTCCACTCTTACTTAAGTCAGTGATTCCAGTCAGTAGCCATGAGGGTGGAACGTTTGAAAGCTCCAAGGAAAGTGCTATAGGGCCTTCTCCCCTATGTTAATATCTATATGAAACTGCTGGGACAGGTCATTCACCAATTTGAAGTGAGATGCCATCAGTAGGCTGATGATATTTCACTGCTAACCCAGGCTGGGCTGGAGATGCTGTCTTGAGCCAGTACCTGGAGGTGATGAGGATCTAATTGGGGCAAAATAAGCTCACATTAAATCCTTGCAAGATGCAGTTACTTATATTCAAAAACATCTTGGCTCTAATGCAGATCTGATGATAGCTCTGGATACAGTCACATTCCCCCGAAACAATCATTTTGTGACTTGGGAATCTTCTACTATAGCAGCAGGTGAAGGCCATGGTTAAAGAGATTTTATCCACCTTTGGGTGGCATACCAGTCGCAGCCCTTCCTGGATATGAAGCTATAGTGACAGACTCATACCCTTATTATTATATGGTTAGACTGCTGACAAATATTGTATGTTAAACTACTGTAACATGGTATGTTGAAGGTGACTCAGAAGCTACCATAGGTACAGAATACAGCAGGCAGGCTGATGACAGGCAAGTTCCAATTTTGCAAGATTTTGTAGTTGGTGCACTGGGTTATCTATAAGCTTTAAAGCCCTACTTATTACCTATAGTACCCTATATAATGCAGCATTTAAGGGAATGCCTCCTTCAAAATTCCTGTTCTTTGAGTTCAAGAGGCAATGTTTAGAGTCCTGTCCCCCAGCAAGGTAAGAGAAGCTTGGGCCAAAGGCAGTCTTTCTCTGTGGTAACTCCAATGCTCTGGAATACCTTGTGACCTGAGGAACATCTGGCCCTCTTCTTGTGGCCATCTGCAAGGCCACAAACTTTATTTTTTCAGGCAGGCTTTTAGAGGATAGTGGTTATCCACACTGCTGTCCTTGGGGGTTGGCTTACTTTGCTCTTGGCTATTTTATATTTTTATTTATATTATAAATGAGAGTTATGAGATTTGGGTAGTATGCAAACAATTATGATTAAATAATGAAATACATTTTTAAATGAACCCATTTTTTAGTTAAGACTATGTTGATCTGATTGAAGTAGCTCAGTGGATCACTCTTCTTATTAAGTGAGGAAACGGGCTCTTTTTTGTATTTCTCTTATTAGTACTTACAGCCTGGTGAATTTTTTCTCTCTGGCTATGGAGGAAGGCATGAAAGCTAGACAAGAAAAGCTTATATCCTGGACTATACCTGTTACACAATGGGCTACTAAATATTTACTAACCTATAAATTCACTACGATCACCAATGATCAAATAACTGGCATATATTTGTTTCATAAGGATATTAAGGATGCAGTGAAGAAAAAGACACCAGAATCAAACTGAAAAATGTTCACTTGATTGTTATGTAAAGCACTAACTCACCAACTGAAAATAACTGTGGAATGTAACTGAATTTTTATTATAAGGAGGTAGATATTTCTATCTGAAAATGTTGAGCAGGATTCATACTGCTTTCCACACATTTATGGGAAAAAATTAAAAAAAATCCAAGTAGTGTCTACTACCCAATAGCTCAATATAAGATGCACTTCAGTGATTCCAGAGCTCTAAGTCTCTCCTTTCATTCTAAAAGTACAATTATATTAGCCAATATCGTTTTAAGAAACAAAAGATAGTTTAGGGGAGATTTTTTCGGATTACTATTTCTTTAAGCACTGATTCTGCCAGAATGATTTCCACTTCTTTCTTCCAGCAAAACTGTCATGTTTTTACTATTGCTGGCTGGGCTGTGACAAGTATGAAACCAAAAATCAAATCAAAAGAAAAGCCAAGGGATGGAGTCTAATTCTTGCCCCCAGAGTTCTGATATTTAATTTTTCTAAAGTTATCATTCCTGCTCTGTGTGTGTGTAGATACATGCATGTGGGTGGGTGTGTGTACGTATTAGGATTATCCTTGCCTTTTTTTTTTTAGAATTACTGAAATCGAGGATGCTCTACTTCTATTATATTTACCAGCAACTGCACTAAGATCCGGAACATTTTCCTGAGCAATATGTTCTACTTAATCTCAAACCAGTTTGTAGAATTTATGTACATAATATCATCCTTTGTTTCAGACACTGCATATTTATTTAAAACATTTATATATAACATTTTCACCAACTTAAAAAAAAAACTCAAAGCAATTCTCAACATTAAAAGCCATCTTGTAAGATGGTTTATATTCTCAGGAGAGAACACCGTACACTTTCTTCAATGACCAAGCCATACTATAATACCTGCATATTTAATTAAGTTTATACACCTAGTCTATATTATGCATTTAGTGATCTGTTTTATTGTGAATAGTGGCAACAGAAAAGCCCAAAGGTTGGTAATTGTGGGATAACAGCAAATTGAAGTTGCTCAGATAAATAGTTGATGTTAGTCAGAATGTTTTTATATAAGACACATGCTGTTTAAGTCACAATGTATATCAATTAAAAGCCACAGTTTAAAATCTGATGAACAGGAAAAATGTGTTCAAAATATTACCCATTTAACAATAAAATTAATAAATAAGGAACTATTTCCTTTGGCAAGAACCACCCAGAGCTGCTGAGAGTTGAGAGGCATATAAATTTAAGAAAGTATTATTATTAAGTTGCATGACCTTCAAAGGTGTCCTGTCTTATATTCTTGCAGACAGAAGTTTTAATTACTATAAGGAATAAGATTTTTTTGAAGGAAAGAAATTATGTTAATAGCAGCTGTAACTCATTCCAGTAACTAAATCTATGCCCACATTATATTTGCACAGTGTAAAGTAATTCTGTTTTAAAGTTTCAATGCAAAGGTGTCTGCAGAATCCAACAATTTTAACAAAATGGTGAAATGAGGACTGTGATATTGCAAGAGAAGCCCTGTCCCTTTCACACATGCATGTGATATCACCACACCCATACAAAAGGAATGGCTCTTGCATTGTAATGGCGCAATATCAGTTGACCCCCCCCACCCCCCCACCCCCCCACCCCGTTCCCTCTCCTAGACACTCCTGCGTCAGTGAGATAAGAAGATAAAAGTAATCACAAGGTCTGTGTTTGGGCAGAGAGATCAACCATATCTTACGAAAGATCATGTTACAGACCATTTCCATTTTTATCTTAGTTTTTAGTTTTAGTTTTATTCTGCTGGTCATCTTCTCTGCTATGCTGCTGCAGTTTTATTCAGTTATACTGCAAAGAAACAGAGTCTCAAAGAGACTTAAGAAATAAATAATTAAGGAACTCTAGGAAATAGGGTCAGTTAAAAAAAAAATGTAATAATTTTACTCATGGTCTTGATCCTTTTCAGCTCCATTGGCCCTGCGCACCTAAAGTTTAATCCACAGGTCTCGTAGATGAAAAAGCAGTTTGAACTTTGGGCAAATGCCTAGCCCAAAGTCACATGAAGGCACTGCATGACAATGCTATTGCCTATTAAGCAGCTGGGCAGAATCCCTAATTATGTGACTCATCTGAGTCAGCCTGTTGAACGATTCTACACAAGTTCTCTTAGCACCAGTATTGTACGCTACTTTCTTTCTAGGTATCTGAAATCATTTGAATTCACATGAAATTCCATAGCTAATCTTAGTTTCACAGAAACACTATAAAATGTACAACATGACAAGAAGCTACTGCTACATGTTTCCAAAAAGAATAGAATTAAAACCATGCATTTTTCCATGTAACATCCTTCTAAAATACCTACCTTACAATAAATGTTTAGCAGTTAACTGAGGTAAATTCCTAAATAGCAAACAGGTGTGAAAGGATGCCCTGGAAAAGAATCCTTTGTAGTGCTTCTGACTGGAACTGGTTAATCAAAGTTTAAAAGAAAAGTGTTTTCTGAAATTATTGCTAGCTGACCTGAAGCTACTGCAGATACAGTGGTACCTCAGTTCACGAACTTAATTCGTTCCAGGACTCTGGTCACGAACTGAATTGGCCGTGAACCGAATCAAATTTTCCCATAAGGTTCAATGTAAATACGGTTAATCCGTTCTGAACCATATGTATTTTTTTTAAACCACAAAAATATTAAACAAAGTACAGTACAGTACAGTACAGTATGAAGAGAGAGAACACTAACCTTGCTTGAGGCGACTTTCTGGCGTGGAGGACAGGAAGGCAGGTGGGGAGGCGGTTATTGTTTGGAGGGAGAGTCCCCCTCCCTACAGGAAGCCACAACCACATGTCACAGCAGGGAAAGTGGCCGCGGGTCATGTTCGTAACCCGATGCAGAGTTCACGAATGGAAGCAAAATTTTGCGAACGGTGCTGTTCGTGAACCGAATTGTTCATGAACAGAAGCGTTCGTGAACCGAGGTATTACTGTACTTTTAATGGCATATTGAAACATCCTGGGTAGGCCCTCAAAATACTATGTAATATAATATCAGATTTCTTTTTTAAATCAGCTTATGGGACTGTAAATCTTCTATGTTTATATTCAGCAGTAAACAAATTACGTGCCATATATTAGAAACAGTCAGTTAACAACATTTTGCCAAGTAGAAGCAAATAAATTTGTATTCCTATAAATCAATTTATTTGCAGCTTCAGTATATCAAATCCCAAAATCTGTGCTCATGTGAATCAGCATGAATCTGCCCACAACCTAATGTGCTTTGCCAAACTTGCTCAGCTGATAATCTAGTTTTGAATCTCATATTTAGGGTCTATGATTTTCCAGTCATGCTTCATTAATAGCATTATGAAGGATATTCATAGTCATATGATCTTTTAAGCCATAAAATCATCACTGTAACATTCCATTGTGGAATAATTATTGATAAACATAGTTTCAGGGGAAAAAATATTTATTTATTTATTTATTTATTTAACTTATATATTGTTGTAATCTACTCAAATTCTGACAGTTAATAGCTACAGTATATATTATCAGAGTAAATCATTCACAGTAAACAAGTTAAACAAGTTAAAACACCCACTTAATAAAAAAATAAATTAGATCACTAATAAAATGAAATAAAAATAAATGATATAAGCAATTACAACCTCATACTATTCAACGTATATTTAAAATGACAATATAGATAGTTTTAGAAGCATAAATAATAACCTGTTTTGTTTTGTTCCACCAATAGTAGCAGTTTAATTAATATTGAGTTGTAGACCTGAGGTATTGCATGTAAATATATCCTGTAACTGTCCTGCAGTATAAATAACACAAGTCAAAATGTATACACACGAGACATATATATCCGCATTAACCTCAGAATATGTTTTTTTAAAAAAAGTTATGTTATTTTGTCCACATGCATTCATTGTGAAAACGAAGAATATTTGCCTAGAATATTGTAACACAAACCTGGCATAGAAACCACTTGAAAAATAGCGGTCTTCAATTATTTGTTCTGTCCAAAGAAATTAAAAACTCTAATTGAAACAATATTTAAAAAATTGAGATTGTTTGACAGATCCACTTATCGTCTTCTATGTTAGATGGAGCACAGGCTTTGCAACACTATGAGCATGACTCAGACACTGCTCAGTGCGTCTACCTTGCATTCTATGGAAACACAGCAAGTATGGTTCCCCCAACTGGAACACCGAAATGAAGTATACAAGTGGAACCTAACTGGATGCTGAATTGATTAATGTTGATTTGGATTGATCTCGAATGCGATGAAGGTAAGCTTTTTACTGTGTTTATCAATGTAATTGCAGAAATGTACAGCCTCTGATATAGCAGTTGACCCCTGGGACTGAAAAGATTGCAAAACTCTGATGTAATATGTTATAGGAAAGTGAACTATTATTCAGAACTGCCTATTCTTTCAATTCTGCCTTATGAACAGTTATAGATAACTTAATTTTCCACATACTAACCAAAATTAGTTAATTACAGTATATTGCTTAATGTATATAATAACTTCCGAGACCAAGAGAAGAACAGCTGTTTCTTTCAAACTACCCTTTTATAAAAGCGACTAAGTTTTATCAACATAGTCTTTACTACTGCTTGGCCTAAGCAACCATAACATCATCATATATTACCTATTCTACTCTTAAGAATAGGCAATACATTAACAAAACTACCTTATTATTTCAGATAATAAATACATGTATTAAGTCATGTATACAAAAAAAAGCATTTTTTTATTTGTATACAACACAGATTAATTTCTCTGAGAATTCCATAAATTTCCCAGCTAGCCAAAAGAATTAAGGTATCCCTGATTGAATGAAACCCACTACAGAAATCTTCACAATGGTCACAGAATCATAGATTTGGAGGTGGCCCTTTAGGCTAACAATTAAATCCAACATCCTGCTCAGAACATGCATTCAAATTACAAATAGTTCTCGTTTAGCAACCACAACTGAGACCGGCAACTCAGTTGTTAAGTGAAGCAGTTGCTAAGACCGTAAATGCAAGGTTTGGTCATAAAGTTACTTTTTCATTACTGTCATAACTGCAAATGGTCACTAAACAAGGCAGAAACCTGCAAAGCTTTCCCAAGAGATGACTGTCCAATTTCTGTTTGTACATATATCTAATGAAGGGGAGCCCACTATCTCTCTATGTAACTGAGTGCAGTATCAAACTGCTGTTACAGTATATTTCCTAACATTGAACTAGAACCAATTTTCCCATAACTTAAGTTTCCCACATACTGGGGGAACAAAGAACAAGTCTTGACCTTCTTCTGTGTGACTTTTTTTTAAGTATTTGAAGTCTGCTATCATATCCCTCTTTAGTTTTCTCTTTTCAAACTAAATATTCCTAATTCCTTCAATTAGTTTCTATGTCCTTGATCATTCTTTTCTGAAACTTGTTCACTTTGTCTCACTCCTTGTTGAAATATGATGTTCATAACTGGACACAGTGTCCACGGTTAGGTCTAACTAACACAAAATAAAGCGGAACTATTGCTTCCTGGGATTTGGTAAAAATACTCTGTAGATGCAGTCTAAACTGTATTTGCTTTTCTTGCAACCAATAGGTTAAAAGCACACAATATTCTGAAAGAAAAGTCCTGGCAGTTAAAAATAAAGAGAGAAAAACAGCTTAACATATTCTAAATTTTAGCACCCATATCCACATGATTTGAAGAAGAATTTGAGAATAATTAATTTAACCAACTGTCTTAAATAGAACGTGTCTAGAATCAAAAGTTCCAGTCTCTTTAACTGGAAGAGAAATCAGTTAAAGTTTTTGTTCATCAATTTGATAAGGGCTTTAAAATTTGATTATTATGTGATGTTTTGGTGTGGTTAATGAAAGAAAAAATGAAAATATTAAAAATGGACATTCATTTTTACTCTGAATGGTGTATTTTTTATTTTTTTGAAAAGTAACATATTTAAGGTTTGAAAAATATAGACAAAGTATTGCAATTAATTAATTCTGTTGTGAAACTTGTCCTTGATTACTGATTTTTAATTCATAGATAGCCATGATTATTTCTTTTAGTTAGAGCATACAATATAGGCCATTTAAATTCTTGATGATAGAAGTAGGATAATCGCATCTATAATAAATAAAGAAATATATCTCTTTCTCCCCCCTCTCCACCCTCATTACTGAACCCAGCTAATATTACCAAAGGATGTTCTTAACTTATAGTTCAAATGTTGGATAGTATATTGGTCTAAGACAACAGAAATAATACACAGATATGGAAAGTACTCAATTAACTGCCAACCATCTTGATATAGCACTGCAAAATTAAAATGCAATTAATTTTCTACAGGACAAGAAAACTGACTATGCTAAAGATACCTAATAAAATCATACAGGGGCAGAAAGCCCTATTTCCTGGAAACCTCCTGTGTAGTAATACTAGCCATGTGTAGTAATACTAGCCATCTCACTCTTCCTCACAGCAAAATGAGATTGGTTGCAATTAAATACTTCCAAATACAGCAACTCCTATCCCCCTACATACACACGTATACACCCACACCCACACATTGGCCATCTCTTTCCCCCTCCAGACAGACTCTTCAACCACTTCTGAGTTTCATCTCCCTAATCACTTCAAAGACTGTTCTGAAGAATGAATGAAAAAAGAAACAGTAGTTTGTCTAAACACAACCCAAAATACAATAATTAATAATATAATTGTATTATTGCAACCTCTGATTCTTCCCATAATGTTGTTTATCCCCCCCCCCCACTTCTTTGAAAGAGCTACTTGAGTGCTTATGTCTTTGAACTACAGTGGAGATATACTCATTTGTATAAAAACTAAGGGGTCTCTGCTCTGACCCACAATAACCAGTATCAGTCAAAATGGACCAGGAATTTACTTCAGAATGTGACACTTCCTTATCTTTTTTATATTCAATATAAAATAACTTGAAGGCCTACATAGAAGAAGAGATATATCTTTTGTCCACTGACACTGCTCAGTCAAATTCCAGACAGCACTCCAAATCACAATAGTGGTTCATCTAAAGAAGGAAAGGATCAACTTCACCGTTTAAACTCTGGGAAATATGAGGACTCCGAGCCAGGCAACAGTAACTCTCCCATATTTTATTCTCTGATTAGCTACAGGATACTTTTTCACTGGAAGCCCACGAAACATTCCCTTGGGAGCGCCCCCCCTTGAGAAAATGCCAACTGGATTTCACACACAACTTATGTTCACAGTTGCGCAGCTGTGTTGTAAGCCTGTTCCAGGGGAACGTTCTGGGGTTTTCAATATATTTCCAGCAGGAACATCTCCATCAGTTCCACATTAGCTCTGCTCGCTCCCACCACCCCGCCACGACCTTGCGGTGACCAGCCCTGCCTCGGTTCACGCTTTGCTTGTAAACAACTTCTCACTATAGCGGGCGCGCTGTGCGTGTGTGCTCGGGAGAGAGAGAGATGGGCGGATGGGCGCAAGCGAGCGGGAAGCAGGTGACACAGCAGGGATGCCGTTGAACGCAGGGCGAACGGCAGGCAGTGCCAGCCAGCTTTCCTTTAGCGGAGAGGGAAAGGAAGAAGTAAGGCGGGGCGGGGGGGGAATGCATGAAGGTGAAAGGCCCCCATCGGAGTTGTCCACAGCTTCCCAAAGGGTAGAGTTACCTGGATGTGGCAGGAGATCTCCGCGTCGTCCAAAAGACGGATTGTGCATCTCATATCCTGGCTCAGCGACCTGATGCTCGAGCTCCGGAACCGGATCATTTTCATGGTCCTTCTGCCCCCTCGCCTCACGCACTCGCAGGGAGCAAACATGCACCACAATCCGGAACTGGGGGCCGGCGACCAGCCCTGCTGCTTCGGCCCCTCCTCGCCGGGAGGGAAACCCAAAACAGGGAGCGACCCAGCACTTGCCTCGTGGGGCGGCAGGCAACTCAGCCCCGAGGAGGCGGCGCCGGCTCCCGCTGCTGTTGCTGGGCGAACATCCTGGTGCGGGAGAAGAGGGAGGAGGAGGAGGAGGAGGCGGCGAGGGCTGCTTCGCTTTCCTTGCCGAAGGCGGCAAGTCCACCTCTCTGTGTAAAGAGGGCCGCCGCGTAAAGCTCCAGGCGAAGGCGCGCGGCCGCGGCACGCGCAAGCTCTGGGGGGGAGCGCTTTGCCTTGGGGGCGCGAGAGGCGACGGGATGGCGAGGCTCCTGCTGGCTGCGCGGCTGCGTCAGGCTCAGCGCTGCTCTTCTCTCCCGCCTCAGCATCATCCTCGGCTCGCTGCTGCCTCCCGCCGCTGCCCCTCCCGCAGTCGCATTCCCTCCCACCTTCTCGTCTACCTCCGGTGCTTTCCCCTTCTTTCTTTCTTTCTTTCTTTCTTTCTTTCTTTCTTTCTTTCTTTCTTTCTTTCTTTCTTTCTTTCTTTCTTTCTTTCTTTCTTTCTTTCTTTCTTTCTTTCTTTCTTTCTTTCTTTCTTTTCCCTCTCTTCCCCTTTTCTTTTTCTTCCACCCTCAGTTTGTGCCTTCAGCCGCCTTCTTTCGATTCCCTCTCATTGTCTGGGCGCTTTCAAACGAAGCTTCATTCACGAAAGGTTGGGAGGTCCAGACAACACTGTCTTCCATATGTAACCTGTATTTTCCCACACTTCTTGCTTCTTTATCCTTTCGTGGTAAATATCCAGTGGGATGGGGTGGGGGATAAATACACCATTATTGTAATCACTGACCTCTAAAAAAAAACAAAACGCTGCTAATCTTTCTTCTATTCTTTCCCTAGTCTCAATGTTTTTCTTCACCTTTTCTATCACACAAATATCGTCTCATTTTCCCCCTTCTTTCTTCTTTCCACTTCCTCTTTTGCTCCATTTTCTTCTCACTTTGGTGCTTCCAAAGAAGAGTTTTATTGTGCAATTGCAGTAACTTATTCATTTAATTTTATCATGTCTTCCACGTGTAATCTTCACCTGGTTTCTTACAACTTCTATCTTTTTTCATCCTTAACACAAACGTAGATTGAAAAGGGAAACACGGCATAGCTGCTCAGTTGCAGAAAGTATTTTGGTTGGTAGTGCAAGGTACCATCTGTCTAGAAGGACCTTTCCTTTAATGTCTTCTCCATAATGACTCTTTCTTCTTCATATCCTCTTTTCATGATTTTATGAGATGATGAAGATCATGACTCTGATCTAGTTATCAATTTTCCATCTTGTCATTTATCCTTTTTTTCTAGGAAGTTAAGAACAAAAGTAGTTGAGACAATAGTGCCGAATAGAGCAGGCTGGGTCATAATATGGATAAGGCCTGGAGTTTATGGGGAAAAAAATAGGGAGGCTAGTGTGTTTACTCTGATTATCAGTTGGGGCAATTCTGCACTGCTGAATTGAAGAGCTATTGATCTATTGATCCACCCATTCATTAATTAGCATAGAAGTATGCTACATGACTTTGCTGGCCCATTGTTGATCTTTATCCTGCCTTTACTGCCTCTTTCAGATTATTACAGACTTCTGAGTTCTTTCAAAGGTACTAGGTGATAAATATACACCATGCCTTTGGATGGTGTCAGAATAAGGGGGAAAATAGTATTGGTATCATTTAAGCCGGTCTCCCTCATGGGATATAAATGGAATGAAAGCAATATCATGGGGATACGGCTGAAAAGAAAATTGTTACCAGGGGAAGTTTATGCAATGGTTAGGTACAAGTAAGGATTAGGCCTTGGAGAAAAAAATTGCCCCTTTGCTAAATTGTGAAGCTTCTTCAACTATCACTTTAAAAGACTCTGAGAAAACACAGTGTAGTTAAAACTGGGAGAATTACTTGGTGCTGTTTGTGGAATACTTTAAGCCCTTTCTTCAGCCTTTATCCATAATTTGGGTATTGTTCCTCTCACTTTTACTCATTTATCCTTTATGTTCCAAAAACATTTTTATTTTCCCCAGGCCTTTAATTTCTGATATTGTTTCCCTCTTGCAGAGTAGTTTTTAACACTGACTTTTATTGATTTTAATTGTGTGTTTATTGAGTTTATTGAAAGTTTACTACTTTTTTTTTACTGTCCTTGCCTTCTTTGTTCTTTGTTTTCTTCTATTTCTTCTCTCCCTGTCTTTTCTGTTATCCAGTTGCCCTGTGTACCCAAGAAGCAGCTTAACAGAAATCACGTACAATACGCTTGGCAGCTGTCAGGGTCAAGCCTTTCCCAGTTCCTAAAAATGTCTTGTTCTGCCAAGTGGAGGATGTAAATCTTGATAATATTAGCTTCTTGGCGCCTTTCTTGGCACTCAAATCAGGCTTCAGTGAATGGGGTCAAAGCATTGTATTGTGAATATTCAGCTGTTACCTTACCAACCTATGGCAAAGAGTTAGAGTATAAAGTATGGATGAAGAACTGTGCTTAGTTTAGTGTACTTTCCCACAACTTATATGCAGAAAAAAAAATTATGGTAAATAATTATTAAGCCCTTCCTGCAAACATTCAGTATTCACACAGTAGTAAATTAATCAAGATCTAAACATACCTGATAAATACAAAATAAAGGTCTGAGAGAACAGTGGAATAAATAAAAATTAATACCCTGTGCCTGTATAACTATTTATAGCAGTGTTAGTTTTAATTTACATTATTTCAAACATGCAGGAGTTATTTTTGCACTGACTTTGGAAGAACAATTTAAGATCCTTAAACTCCGAGCCTATGAAGATTTTTCATCTAAAATACCAGAAAGATAATAGTGTTGCATGCTTTAAAATGTCTCGGTGTATCTATATTTTACTGTTCAGTCATGTTTGTTCAATGTATATTCCAACAGAATCTGTACAATACAGGAATAAGAACCACTTATTGATGGCATCGCTATCTTGAGGTGAAGCTGAGAACCCGTATCCCAATCATTCTCCCCACTGTTTCAGCATATGTATCCTTTATTCACTTGGCCTTCTAACTTTGTTCTTTCTCAATTATAGAAAAAATACCCTTAATCTGCTGACAGTTTTATCATAAAAAACGATCCCCCCCACCCGGTTTGGAAAGAACAAACAATCAAAAGAGTACCATGTACTGAGTTATTGAATTGTACAAGTTTCTAGAGGACTAGGCATGTTATTCTGCAGAAAAAAAAAGTCTTAAAGACTCACTTTATTTATTATCATGGAAGCTCTTGTGGATCACAGACTACTTCATAAGATGGATGTAATGAAAATGTTAATACAATAATTTGAAAGCCATGACAATCATAATATTTCAGTCTCATATAATTGCACAACTATGTTATTCTGGTAACAAATTAATAGCTGAAAAGGTAAGTGCTTTTACACTTCATCAAAGGTGCTTCCTTTTGGTTGTAACCACTGTATATAGAAGTGAAACTTGCCTCATAGGAGCAATTTAATGTACTTAAAGCACTAGGGAAAATAATCTTTTTCCTTCCAGGTCTTTTAAATGTTCTTTTAAAACAATTCAACTGTCTATTATCTATTTTTAAAACTATAATTATTATTCATTAAAGCTATTTTATGAAGATTGTTTAAAAATTATTTCATTTATTGATGGAGGCATTTTATTTTATACATCGTTTTAGAATATGTATTTTTAAAATTACTCACAAATTAATGAATAATATCCACAAATAAAGTTAACTTTATTTATCCATAGTGTTCATGATATTAAAAAAAACTGAAAGGATTTATCAGAACCAAATATGCTAAAGTCAGTATCACAGGAAAGTTAACTATATAAGACATTTAAGCAGACTCATTATTTTAAGAATCACACATTAATTTAAATATCACACACATTATAACAGAACAATCAGTAGAGTCCATGCACACTGGAATTTCAATTAGATCCCCCATGTAAAAATCAGAATAACCATTAGATATCAGCAAAGAGATATAGAGAATGATAACTCCTAAGTATTAAGTACTGTTTATCCAGTTTTTTTGCAGTCCAGATATGGTAGAACTAGCTTCAATCAGAGTTCTAGTTTCACATATTGTAGGGATATTTTTAGGCTGTAGAAATCTGGACTATCACTACCTTTTTTTGCCATTATCCTGATTTTTGCAGTTCAAATCTGGTAGCCCTAGTATATTGTAGAAGATTGGCAGCTATGCTGGGAAAGTTGTGTTTTCTCAAATATTATCCAGCGTTATTGACTTTCTAAGTGAGGAAGAACACCCAGAAGGAAACAACTGCAAAGCATCCAGTAGCATCAAGTTTGAGAAAAGTGACAATGACAAATTTTATAGCCTTAGCCTTTCCAAATGGGAAATTTAGAAAAACAGAATGTGAATAATGTTTACAAACAAAATGAATTTGTCTAAAGGATTTATTACCATATAAAAAGTGCCATGGGATTCTCCATGGCCTACGGACTTCATTTGTAGTGACTGATTTAAAGTTATGTTTCAGCTGAACATGGATAAAATACAAGGTGATATAGGGTCTCATCTGCACAGTCTAAGCTTATAAACAAGAAAGCCAGCTACTTTCTTCTGGCATTGGCAAGCCTTGATCATAGCCATGACGGCCCTGGGGATAGTGTATTATGTCCTGTGTTTTGCTCAAGCAGTGTAGCGTTTGAGCATATGCACCCAAAGAGAGCTATGTTGTATACAACTCCAATGCAATAACATTTTTACAATATATTTTAATGGAAAATACTGGAAGTTTTTCAGCTGGAAATGTTTTTCCATGGAGATTTCTCACAAGTATAGTCCAAAAATTGTGTTCAGAATAAAGCAGAAGTTTATCTTGCAAAAAATTAATTACTCAGAACTTATCTTTGTAGCTGACACTGTACATAAATTATCAGTACTGGTTGTGACTTCATTGGCTAGGTATTCTGAAAGGTGATAGTCAGCTTCTTTCTCACATATTAGTGCCTGAACATTTTGTCTTATATCTTATTTTCCACAAGGTGAAAAGATTTGTGTTCTCTCTCCCTTATTGAATTGATGGTAAGCTAGAAGCAGTAGCCCCTTCATATAATGCTTAATATGGAACTAACAGACAGAAACACAATATGAGGATGGGAAAAACTTCACTTCCTGATTGTCATTGGTCAAGCAGATAATAAAAACAATGCAATCATACTAGAAAAAGATGGATCTCTAGCTGAGCTAGAACTGTTCTTGCTACCAAAAGATTAGTATATGCCAAATTTTTAATACCTGGAACTCACTAGATTAATTGGAAATTGCAGTCCCAATAAATACGGAAGGAATAAAGTGGAGGAATTCTGGCTTAAATTGTATTTGTTTGGGGCTATAGCTCAGGGCAGCCCCAATCAGATAGACTGCATCTTCCAAATGGAATAGTATTCATGTCTCTTTAAGAAGCCAGAGGAAAATACAATCTCCTTTATATAACTTCCCAACATGATAATGTTGTGATGGGAAAATATGAACAGCATTCTAATTATCATTAGTGTAAAAGGGTCATGAAGAGGTGTGGCTGAAAATGATTCACTGATTTAATCTAAATTATTATGTTATTCTGGGAGTGCCTGAAACAAAGTGAATGCAAATAATAGGTTGGTACTGAGATCTACTCTTCATGTTATATTTAGATATTTATCTTGTGCATATTTTGTACCTATGAAATATACTTTTTAAATTAGAGTTACTATCTCTAATTTAATCACTATGAAGCTTTGTACATAATACTCAGTTCTATCTCAGTTTTCTCTTGCCAAGATAAAGTGGTGAACCTCTCATTGGGATAGATAGTGTGTCATTTATGTACATTTTTACTTAAAAGAGGGATACAAGTTAAAGACAGAATTTAACAGCCTAACCAAGTCAGTGGTATACCCTGTCTAAATCAAGATTAGTTTAATATTTTTTATCATCTTCAACATATGGCTATAATTTTAGTCAAATTCTCAATATTTTGCTTTGAGGAAAATATTTGGTGATTTCCCTGTAGCAAGCAGGAATTTGGCCTAAATTCCCTCTTCTGACTCTATGATATTTATTTATTCATTTGATTTGATTTGACTTTAGAGGCCAATATGTGTAGCTCAGGGTTGAACTGTAGAGTCCTTGGGGTTCTCTGAGCTTGGTTCTTTTCTTGCAAACGTTTCATTACCCGGCTAGGTAACATCTTCAGTGCTAAAATGGGATGGGGTTTTCTCTCTATTTATATACTGTGGCCTGCCTTGCCAGTGCTGGTGGGGGTGGGGGTTTTGTTTTGCTCCTCTGATAGTTCCTTGATTAGCATATGTTCACTGCTTGATTGTGTGCCTGGTGGTAACGTTTGCTTATCTGGGTGATGATTGTTGGTGAGGCGATCTTCTGGTCTTTTGTCTCTTTTGAATAATATGTAGATGCTGTTTATCTCTATGTGTCTGTTAATGGCTGCCTTGTCTGAATACCAAGCTTCCAAGAATTCCCTCGCATTTTTGGATTTAGCTTGGTCTAAAATGCTGACAGTTTCTCAGTTCAAACTATGGTTGAGTCTGTCCATGTGTTGTGAGATTAAGGAGTTTTCATCATGTCTTCTGACTGCTAGTTGGTGCTTGTGGAATCGCTCGTGGATGCAGCAAAAGGGGGCATACCGCTGCCTCCTTTAAGTCATGTGGGACTACCCCCTCACTCATACTCTCACTTGAGAAAATCACAAATGGTTGTAACTTTCTTGAATTCACCACTGCATAGACCCAACCACATCACCTCCTGGAAAGCCTTGATCAGCCAGATTGGGCATAGAACTAACATTCACCTCCATTGATAGAACTAACATGCAGGTAGCTAGACTAACAGCTGCAAGAACCTTGTCCACTTGAGACTTATATGCTTAAATTCTTCCCAGATAATAGAGCAAGACTTTGCCTCAGCCACCTCAATTGGATATGTCCAACAGAATCCAACTCAGAATGAGCTGAGCCATTTTAGAATAATTCTATTCTATGGTTCCATTTATCTGCTCAGAGTTGCACCGATGGGAAGGAGGAGTGAAATGACAGCCAGGGAACCCTCCTTTCTGCGCATGCTCTAAGCCCTCTACTATTTTATTTTATTTTTAGCTTTTAATTCCCTTCAATTTTTTTAAACCAAGAGGCTTTTTTATATCTCTGGAGTAGGTTTTGCTTCCATATTTTAATTATATGGAGAACCTTGAATACTTACTTGTGAGCTCCAGGAGCTGGCTATGACATCAAAGAAAAAGAAGCAACAGTGCTCCAGTCCAGGATATACCACTAAGTAAGCAATAAAACAGCTTAGAATAGATCATCTTGCCAATGCTATGGCGTGAATAACACCAAGGTTAGAATTAATAAGAGATGTACCCCATTAGAGAATAATTTAATTATCTTCTCTAATAGTGAACCCGTATTAACAAAGGAGAGTGAAATGGGGGAAGAGTTATTAAAGTCACCAGAAGTATAGGGTAGCCAAGCTTTGAACATTTTGCAGATCATTCAATATTATGCCTTGGATAAAATGAGCTTTTAAAAGGTTGGAGAATTCAGGGGCTGTACCCCCCGTACAAAGAGCCAGTTTGATGCAGTGGTTAAGGTCCCAGACTAGAAACTGGGACACTGTGAGTTCCACCTTAGACACAAAGCTAACTGAGTGACCTTGGGCCAGTCACTTACTCTCAGCCCCAAGAAGAAGGCAATGGCAAAGCACTTCCAAAATCTTGCCATGAAAACCGCAGGGGCTGGTCCAGGCAGTCACCGTGAGTCATCACTGACTCAAAGGCGCGCACACACATCCTATACAGTATATCCAGTTAATGTGACAGTAAGTCAGTTAACACAGTTAACACAGGAAATTAACACAGTTGTCTTTTGAATGGAAAAATGTTGGGATGCACCACTTCTATACAGTACTAAAAGTATCTAAAATTAACTTGGACTTCAACATTGCTCCCAAGATCACATTCCCCTTGGGGCTGTATGGCTCCACCCCTGCTATCATTCCAGAATGCATAAAAACCTTCTGGCAGGGACTGAGAGAGTGATTTGTGAACCAGTTAAAGTGTAATGTGTTTGAAGTTTCTGGTTTTCCTGAGTGTGGTTTTATTTTTGGGGGTCTTCACTGTTTCTATGATGTACCGTATTTTTCTGTTAATAAGACACCCCCATGTATAAGATGACCTCCACTTTTCCAACCCAAAATTAAGAAATCAATATTTTAAAGATAAAGCAGAACTCATTTTTATTTAGTAATTACATAACATTTACATGATACACTCAGTGGGAGGAGGTCCAAACTGTCTCTCTGCACCTCTATTTCCATGCTCTTTTGCATAACTGATTACATTCAGTTTGAATTTTGCAGAGTCTTATTTATTTTTTTATTTTCCGACATCTTTATGGGCTCAGAATGCTCTGACATTACCAGTCCCTGTCGCATCTGCGCACTGCCTACACGTCTCCACCTCCAACGGGATGTGTTCCAATTGGGTTGTTCAGCATCAGCTGATGTCAGTTACATAAGGCTCGTGATTGGAGGAAGCCTGTTTGCAGAGACAAAGTATGGGCAGTTCTGCAACCGTGCAGTTCTCTCCTCAGCTTACTTCCTTGCATGAGACGCCCTTCAATTTTTAGTGTAACGATTTTAGAAAAAAGTATTGTCTTATAGACGGAAAAATATGGTAGTTTTAACCCTCTTTGTACACTGCTTTCAGTTGCTTTGTGATTAGATGGCCTTAAAAATTGAAAGAAACAAATGATTTAATTCCAAGATTTTTTTTAAAAATCCATGCACAATTATAAGCACATTTGAAAAAAGAGTTATTTTATCATCATTACAATTCCATCAGATTATTAACAAAAAATTCAATTCACTTGTTCTGAAATGTGCACTGATGTTAATTCTATGTTAAGTCTGAACTTAATGATTGTAAGAGATAAGTTAAGGAGAACCATCCCAAAATGTGGTTGATTGGCTTGTGGCTTAGTGCATTTGGAGAATCCAGCCAGTGTGATTAGTTGTCTCTTGTACAAAACTTGTACAATGCAACACTAATACCCTAGTACAGAACTAGCATGAGAGTAAATACAAGTCTCTTGTTCAATTAATCCTAAATTAGCATATTGTGTGAACACAGACAATATATTCTACTATTTCCAAGTTAAATAATTTGGGAGAAATCTGGAAATCATTACTTAAGAGTACTGTGAAATATTACACTGAAAAGTCAGCATATTTTTTAATATTGAAGCTCTGCTTCAACATTACCTGGGTAGCCAGCAATTTATGCCATTTCCTGTGACACTATCATGTGTTACTCTGAATTGTTATTTGCATCCAAGCAGACATTACTATTGAAATAACAGTACAGTAGTGGTAGGCCTTTAGTTATACATTTTATTAACATCTCATTTCTACTTTATTGTCAATTCACTGTCTCACAGTTAATGCAGAAAACGAGGGCAAGGCGTTTACACCCTGTGCTGCTGGATTCAATCTAGTTAAGTTTTTGTTCGATGGACACAAGGATTCAGAATGAACAGGACTGTACCCTCCAGCGCGCACACGAACGCGAAAAACTAAATTCCGCGTAGCTCAATACGGCTTTTTCCCAAGGTGGCTATATAAAAATATACGAAAATGCAGTTTGAGGTTGGCGTTAGATTAAAAAAAAAATGGGGGGGAGGGAATCCCAGTTCGACATCAGGTCCTCGTTTGAAGACCAGTTCGCGCTTCCGACGAGCTCATCGGGCAATGCCCGTCGGTCCCGCGGAGCCGTCTGGAAGCAGTGAGAGGCGGAGAAGGAAGGGGCAGGGCGAAGGGACCGCGTCGAGGAAGGCCAGCCGGAGAGGCACGAGCGTCTGGTTGCCGCCCGAGCGCCCCGCGATGGTCTTAGTGGTGGTCATGGGCGTGAGCGGCTCCGGGAAGTAAGCGCGGCTCCCGCGGGGCTGGAGCGATGGGGGACTGGGGACCACCCGCAGGCGCGGAAGAGCAACGCGCGGCCGGAAGTACCAAAAAGGCCGCGCTGCCTTGTCACCGGCAAGGGAGGGAAGTTTGCTTTCTGCAGCTGCGATCCTCGTTGCGACTGCGGGGAGCCTTTCCCCGCCTGTTGTGAGGAGAGCCGGCAGGGCGCGTGGGAGGCTCCTCTGGCGCTTGGAAGCCCCCCTGGGGACGGGCGCAGGCTTAGAGAGGAGCTGGATCGGCCCCGGCTGGTCCTGGCCTGCGTTAAAAAGGCAGCGCAGGAGGCTTTTGTGGGCGGCGAATCGAAATCTCCAATATACTCGGACACCAAGGTGGGAGGGCGGAAGATGGTGATGGTGCATCTTGGTAAAAATGAGGACACACGCACCCACTCTAGCATTCTCTTTCCTCATAGTATTGTTGGGGAATCTGCTGATGTTAAAATGTAATTCTGTGTTGCATGAAGAAACTACTATGGGTGTGTTCACCACCCACACTACCACATATTACATTTAAAGAGTGGCTGAATGTTCTTGTTTAAATTCTGTGTTAAAGTTCTGTTTAACTGAAGTAATTATATTATACAGGATTACTGTCTAAGTATGACTGATTGTTGCTTTGGGATTCTTCAGAATAGAGATGGCCAAATAGTTGTCAAAGAATAGAGCAGAGCACTGTAGGAAAGAATATAAACTTGCAAGGAATTGAGATTTGCTTCTTCGACAAAGTTAAAGATTGTTGTAGTCATCTCTAGCTATTAAACTTTATGTTCTTGGTTATTTATTTATGTATTTATTTATTTAAATTAATCACCTTCCATCATATCTCTGAAAGTGTGAAATCTAGGTACCTAGCAGGCTGTTTTCAAGGTGGCTGGGTCAGGAGTTCCAAAGATGTAATCATGGCCTTTTCCATCTGGTTATTGGCCAGCAGCCAGTATCTAGAAAGTGATTACAAATTTAACTATATACAGTTCACAATAAAGATAATCTCTACACCAGTTTTTCGTATACGAAATGTTTGCAAAATCCAGTCAGAAATAATTCCTAAGTAAGTATGATTAGGATTAAAATGTCAGCTGTGGAGGTATGTGTTGCTGATTATCAACTTTTAATAAACAATTACATCCATAATTGCTTTTTAAATTGTTGTATTTATACCCCATCATCATACATGGTATCTCCACAACAGACCTGTAAGATAAATAAGACTAAGAACTGGTTCAGACTTCATACTAAGCTATAAAGTATGTGTTCTGTTGCCAGGGGCAGGGAAATCTTACTCTCTTCCACAATTCTCAGTTCTATCTCCTCTGTTGTTCCAGAGGATCTTCCAAACCTTGTTTTTCAGGAAACAAAGTGTTGCAGGGAAGAGGGAATCAGCAAAATATGATTCAGTAGAGCTGTACATCTGTTCTTTGTTCTTGGAAATACTTGAAACAGTGAACAATTCCCATCTCACCTTCCTATCCATATAATCTGAGGAAGCTTTTATTGCCATTATTGTTATACTATATTAGGAACTAGGACTTCATTATGACTGGGCTGTTCATGGACAAGTCTCTCTAATTCAGATTTAATCTCTGCCACAAACTTTCCTAGATTATCTTAATTAAGCAAGGTATTTGTAGCCTTTGCTTCCATTGCAGAATGAAAATATATTACTGATCTTTCTTGCAGGGCTAATTTATATTAAGTGCTTTAAAACAACCTTTATAAATGTCAAGTACTATTATTCACTTCACACTACTGTATTCTTGAGCAATTTCTGTTCTCTAGGAAAGGGTGGCTTCTTCTGGAAGTCCATTAGGTGGCAGCAAATAGTTGGAATTTTCAGTGTCTCTTTGCTATAGGGAATTTTGGAATTCCAGCTCTAATTTTGGACACAGTTCCTCACAACAAATCAGCCATAACAAATCTATCTTGATGTAACTTAACAATAAGCATATTGTCACAAACCCAGTAGTTAATCTAGGCTTTACAAATTAATGATGCTTTTATTTTGGGAGACGTGGTTTGCATTTTGGGCACATATTCTTGGGAACATATTTTCAGGAGAACATGCATTGAACTGAGGGCAAGTCTGTATTTAAACTGGTGTTTATTAAAGAACCAAAATGAGTCAGACACGGGACAATGAATACCCAAGTTTACTGTGTAGATTCAGGCCTACCATTCTGTTCAGCTTAACCAAAAATACAAGATCTCATTAGTTTCTGCCTTCATGCGGGTGAGAACTGTGTCACTGCTCTGGCTAGGAATTGACATTCTACCTTTTCTTCCAGAAAAAGGAAGTACCTATGTATTTAAAGAATGAATGAACATTTTTTTCCCATTAAAAAAACATCACTTAGGAATAATGTTTAGATAGCAATTTGGTGAAGCTTATTCCATGGCTTTGGGAAGTGAGTGTCTGTGTTTACCCATCCCAGCGAATTGAGGTGGACAATCTTTTTCCGACTTAGGGCTGAACTTTTTTATGACATCTTTGAGGGATAGCCACTTGTAAATCATGAATGGCAACTACTGGAATGGCCGAGGCCAACATTTTAGCCCCCCCCCTTTTTTTATTCATATGGGTCAGTTAAGAAACAAAATGGGTGCACTTTTTCTGTTTCCTAAATCTCACCAGATGGAAATATTAGTCCAATTTTAGGGGTTTAAGGCACTGATTTTTCCCGTTAAAACTTTCTAGCTCTTCCCACCATGAATAAATGATTCCAAAACTTCACCCCTGTCCACCTTGGGGATGTTCTAGTGGCCACAGATGGAATACAAACCCCTGATTAAGATATGATGTGTTTTAAAAGACTGGATTCATGCAAGATGCTAAATCAAACCAAACAAGCTTAGCATGATGTGTGAATCCAGACTTAATGTTATCTTCTTTGGATGTAATTTTTATACTTACTTGTTTTGTTTTACAGATCCACAGTGGGCTCGCTTCTGGCAGATAAGGTAGTTCATACATTATTTGCATAACTGTTAATTGTCTATTCACTATTTCTTACAAGTACTTTTTAAAGCTTTAAAACAGCTGTAATAGCTTAGTGAAATCATAAGATCTAAATGTGAAGTTCTTAGAGTGTTGGAGTACCAGTTCTTTATCATTCACCACACTGCTTATACATTCAAAAGTAGCCTTAATTTTGTACCCATCCTGATGTAGGTTTGCCTTGACATGCATAGGCAAAAAAGATGACACATCCCATGAATTATGTTTCCTTTGGAGTTGCAGACAACAGAACTGCAGCCTAGCTTGATTTTCCATGTCTTCTAGGCCCCAGCGGCCATAGCAAATCATCTTGGTAACAAAATGACAATATACGTGTAATTGTATAATCATGTAAATACTGTACTTACATATGTGCATCAGGATGTCTGACACAACTATGTCATTTGTGTGATTATATCATCACACGTAATATCTTTTGCTCCCTCCCACAGATGCCCATGTGGTAAATTGGTCTTAATTCTTATAATTCCCAGTCAGCAGACAGTCATGTTGATTGGGAAATTATAGGAATTAGTTCCAATCAACTGGAGGGCACAAGGTTGAAGAAGGCAACCTCACCTGAAGTCCCTGAGTCAAGAAAGAATATTGGCATAAAATGCAGTTTATATACATATTTCAAGTGAGGATACAATCTATTAGATACTATTTATTTCCTGAATTTGCAGTCCTTTCATTTCTATGGAAATCTGTTGTATTATCACTGTGAATCATATATGATATTTGATTGCTATAACAATTGTCTTTGCTATGAAAGTATATTCTATTTTTATTAAAACTAAATAAAATCCATCATTATTTAGCTAGGCTGGAAATTCTATGATGCTGATGACTATCATCCAGAGCAGAACAGAAGGAAAATGGCAGAAGGAATACCTCTAAATGACCAGGTATTGTACATAGTCTTGAGGCCACTTTCATCTCAAAGTTATTAATGATGGAGTTGGAGAAACTTTATTGGCACAAAACCTGAATGATCGCCTGAAGATACCAGCTCAGTGAATTAAATGCCGTCCTTCAAAGCTATGTCATTTGATGTCTGTCTCCATGGAGAAACAGTCCTTTTCTTCTTGCACAGCATTATGTGGAATAGTCATAGATGATCTGGCTGTAATTCAGCTGGCCTTGGGAGGAGTCTCTTCATCCAGATTCTCACAGACTGATAACTGTGTAGTCATTCCTTTGTTCCCCAATACATCAGATTGCCTTTTAACTTTAAAAGCAGCCTAATGGCAAAACAGATGCAGACCTTATGTTCAGACAGTCCTAGTAGAGTGCTATAGAGCCTTGACTTTCCCCAGGTCTGTGCACTTACACAGTGACGTTAGGGAGAACAAGAATTCTGTATCTGCTTCCCATATCCTCTAATTTTTATCCATTTGAGCTGCAAATTATTGTGGCTTCAGTGGACTACACTCAGCATTTTATGTCAGTTAAATTAGCTTGCTGAATGCCTAGTTATATTTAAATAGGTAGGCAACAAGGTGGAGGGAATTTAACATGCTTTAGCTCTTTAACTAAAATCAGTAGGATTATTCATGTTTTGGTCAAAACTAAGCCTCACTTTATTCATTGGAGTTTGCTCCATAAAAGTGCGTATAATACTGCAGTCTGATTTGGGTTGGATATGAATGAACTTTTCTGCAGGATAAAGAAGTAAATGGCTTTTAAAGTTATTTTTCAATAGTGCAATGATGATGCAATAACTTTTTTGTATTAAATCTAGCCATAATGGAACAGTAAAGACCAAGACACATTTTACACTTATGTACAATTACTAAGGCAATGCTTTGGTTTTCTAAGGCTGGGTTCATACATCGTCCTTACTTTGGTTCAATTCTTTTTAAGCCAAAGGGACAACTCTGCTAAAAATGGTCTGTGACTTGCTCTTTGCTGGAGAACAGTGTCAAATTTCCATTTAAGACAGTTTTATTCTGTCTTATATATAACATCTGGAATAAAGATAAAATTTTGGCCTCAGCATATGGAATGAACCAGGGGATAAATTAATGTTTTGCCAAGAATGTTAAATTTGTATAGCAAATGCCCTCTTCCAGCAACCAAAAATGTTGTTTTTACATAGAGCATCACCAAACAGACAACAATAAAATCAAATTGACGCCATACCAAAGATGGAGAAGCACAACTCAGTCAGGAAAGCAAGACTGGTGCTGCTGACTGAATTCTTGCAAAATTACAACTTATCTGCAGAAAATAAATAAAATCAAACCAGCTAGGTACAACCTTAGCAATACTCCATATGATTATGTGTTAAAGATAAAGTATAAACTTAATGGATTTCATTTGATAGAATGCTTGAAGAAATCTTTGACATCATTAAAAACAAAAATACCCCAAAATGCAGAAGGGAAAACGAGAAATGACTGTCTGCTAACATGTTAGCTGAAAAACAGTGGGAAGCAAAGGGAAACAGAGAAGCAAATTTGTTCAACTAAATCTGTGTTCCAGAGAAGGGCAGTAAGCTCCAAATGAGCAATGCAAAGAAGTTGAGGAAAAAAGACACCTGAGAAAATGACTGAAATCAGGAAAAAAATTATGCCAAGATATGCATGAAAAAAGCAAAGATTTATTAGCAAAAGAAGATATAAAGATGGTGTGAAGATAATAAACTGTATAAAAATCCCAATATTGATAATAAGTACAAAGATTTAATTACTCAACAAAACATTCAGGAGTATGAACTTAAATGGACTCAGAAAATATTGTTAATAATAAAGTTGCAAGAACTGACAAAATACCAGCCGAACTATTTAAATTCTTAATATGCAGTTAATGTATTGCTTGGAGTTATAAGAAAATATGAAAGATACAGCAATGGCCATGGGACTGGAAACAATTTGTTTATGTTTCAATATCAAAAGAGGCAGTGCTGGAGAATGTCCAGACTACTAAACATTTGCACCTATCTCACATGCTAATAAGCCAGCAGTCAAGACTTTGTCATCTGAATTTCAGCAATACATGGAATGAGAACTGCAAGATACAGACATTGGTTTTAGAAGAGGCAGGGGCACCTGAGGTCATATTGCTAACATCCAGTGGATAATAAAAAAGACAAATGAGTTCCAAAAATACATCTGTTTTTACTTTATTGATTATTTTAAGGCTTTTCACTGGGTAGACCAGAACAAATTGTAGATAGCCATTGAAAACATGGGTGTACCAGACCACATCATCTGCTTATTGAAGAAACTTTATGATGACCAAGAAGGAAGAGTTAGATGGTGTATGGAGCAATTATATAAATAGTTCAAAACTGGGACAGAAGTGCACCATGGTTTATACTCTCATTTTATTTAATATATATAGTCTTTATCATAATGCTGGACTAAGAAATAGAAATTGGGATTGAAATGTTTGGGAAAAACAAACTTACAGAATGTTGATGATAGCACTTT
Organism: Liasis olivaceus; assembly: GCA_030867105.1. NCBI lineage: Eukaryota > Metazoa > Chordata > Lepidosauria > Squamata > Pythonidae > Liasis > Liasis olivaceus. The sequence continues at coordinate 198,533,317 of CM061348.1, forward strand.
GATGGCTGGGACTGAAGAATACTTTAAAAAGCTTACTGAAGATGAAAGAAGAGAGTGCAAAAGCCAGTTTGCTGCTCAGTTTTTTTTAAAGACACCCTTATGTTTGTCAACAGGCAGTACCAATCCCATGGAAACAGACAAAAAAGAAGCTGAAGTAAAAACAGACTTTATCTTCCTAGGCTTGAAGATTCACAGGGATATGACCACAGCCATGAAATAAAGGGACTTCTGCTTGGAAGAAAAACTGTGACAGATCTAGCAAAACATTAAAGTGCAGAGCCATGATGTTAACAACAAAGCTATGTATTGTCAAAGATATGATTTTCAAAGTTTTAACATGCTGCTAAGAAAGCTGAACCTTCAAAAAGGCTAAAGAAGAAAGACTGATACTCTTCTAATTACAATGCTGGAGAAAATTAAGAGTGCCTTGGATCACAAGAATAAGAAATAATACTAGATGAAGTAAAAGCAGATTAATTCACTGGAAGCACTAAATGATGAAACTAAAGCTTAAATATATTGAACACATCATGCAAAGCCAAGCGTCCTCAGAAAAGAACTTGATGCTTGGAAAAACTGAAGGCAATTGAAAAGGAGGCCAGTAGGAGACAAGGGGGCTAGATACTATTATGGTGACATAAGTGAGCCTATAAAAACTCAAAAAAGCAGTTATTGACAGACTGACCTTACCAGATGATGTTGACTAGTTATGAAGAGTCAGGACCGAACAAATTATCAATGTCTATATTTGCAAGAGAAAGAGAAAAGCAGACTCCAACTGCATCATTGCAATTTGTCAACTAGTTGTTATATGTAGAAGTGACTAATTCTTAGGAATGAATGAAATCAGTGAAACAGCTGTCCCACTTTTATCATACAAAATGTGCTCAGTACTGTATGATGTTTATATAGCTGAATTGATGCTCCTCCTCCCCCGAAATATCAAGAGCTATGAACTACTTCCACCTTCCAACACTGGTAGACTTCAAAGTTGTCATTTATAAAAATTGTCTAATACCATGTAAGTGAAAATGTGATGCTTTAATATGCAATTATGAAATCAATGAGACAAAGCTTAATTGGATTATACCAATGAATTTATTAATCATTTTGACTGTATTTGCCTCACTCATGTGAGTCACATGAGATAGCAGGCAGAAAGTACTTCTGCCATAAGAAAGAGCCATATGTTGAAGCTGATATGTAATTTTCATTAGTATAATGATGCTCTGACATACTTAAAATTTGTAACAGAAAATATTAGAACTGCAAGCTTTTGCAAATGCTACAGCTTATTTCGGGTGAAATTGCATCATTTGCCTAAACTGGCCTGTCTTGTTTTTTTAGGATAGGATACCATGGCTTTGCCACCTACATGCTATATTAATGAGGTAAGAGAATATGTTCACATTGTAATGTGAAATTAGTTTCAAATGGATTCTGTTGTTGAGCATGCAGTTCATCTCTCCTTGGAGTCTTGAGTTTGGTGAACAACTTCAAAAATCCCAGCCCTAAATCTAAGCATAAAATGCTAAGCATGAAGTATAAACAATTTCTGGGACATGGCTTGGAAGAGACTAAGATATCCCACAGAGAAAGAGATTTCCTAAATCCCTTGAGTAGCACTGTTTCTCCATGACTGTCAGTAGCAAAATATTTGCACACTTCTGTAGTATCAAGGTTTGCCATACATTGATTTTTAATAGAGGTAACCTGTTAATAATAAAAGTGTACTGTTAGCAATGGGAGTTTTCAGTGTTGGATTAGAATTCGTTGAACACTGATAATAAGGGATGAACTACAACACAGTGTTCCTGGAATGTACCAGTTGAATAAGTAAGTGGGGGAATTATGTGGCTCGTTGCAGATGCAGACTAAATAATTAAATAAACTAGTGAATTGGGAACAAGGACATCAGTCAAAATGGCTTTTTTCTGGCAGTTTTCTACACACATTTTGTGTGGGAGAATTTCAGAGATACCTCAGGCAATATTTTGATAATTGTCTGAATGCATAATCCCAGTTCTAAAAAAGTTAAATCAACACATATATATGACTTTTTTCTAACATATAATGTAATATAATTATAATATAATGTAATATAGATATTGTCAAATTCTAATCTTTACAGAGAACATGCGTCTGGACAAAATGCCATTTTAGCTTGCTCAGCTCTGAAGAAAATGTATCGATGCATTTTGGAGAATGGAGAGACTAATTGTCAGAGTTTGAACAATCAGCAAGAAGAAAAGAAGTCTGCACCACAAAAGATCCTTTTCGTCCACTTGGCAGGATCAATGGACCTAATTGCTAGTCGTCTAGGAAAAAGAAAGGGACATTTTATGCCACCTACTCTACTACAATCTCAGTTTGATACTCTTGAACCTCCACTCGCACCAGAAAACTTTATCACTGTTGGTTTGGAAAAGCCTATTTTAGAAATAGTATCTGACATTGAAACACATATTAGAAATTTGTATTGATGTTTCTCCAGGTGGTGGTGTTCTGAGGCCTGATAACTTCAAATAAATTTTGCCATCTCTAACATAATTTATCCTCCTTATTAAGCAACAAGCATATGCTTTATTTACTATACTTGTGGCATGAACAGAAAATTAAGCCTCCTTAGTTTTTGGTTTATTCTTTATCCTATATCTAATTTAAGCAATTTTTAGAACATAATATTGACATTTATTATAAAAACTGCAGTTGAAGTTTGAGGTAAAACAGATGCTTGCTGAGCAATCATATACTTCATTTATGCTTGCTGAGTGAGAGAAGACTACTGCTGTATTTTGGCAAAGCAGCGTATCAGAAAAAGGCATAGTGGTATCCTTGAGTCAGCTGGAAACAACTACTATTGTAACTTTATTGTGGTTGAATGCTGCCAAAAAAGGAGAAGAATTGAAATATTGAAAGGAGCAGTACTGTTTATTCTAGGGTGGTAGATGCAAAAGCCTGCTCTATCCATCCAGCATAGGCATATTCTTTGCTACTGGGGTCTGCATTTTAATTTATATTCAAAGGCAAAATCATAACATTAAGAGTCACCATTTTGTCACCTTATTTTACTTCAAATTATATAGCCACCCGTCTCATCAAGATGACTCTGGCAGGCTAACAGTGGTTAAAATCCAACATAATAAACACCACAATAAATACATAATTGGCATCTGAGATAAAATCCCCTCAACATAACCACCTCACGGACTCTGCCACACATTCTGAGCCCCAAGGCCAGAGTCATAGCCATCTCTTCAAAGCCTTACCGAAGGCCAACAGGGTTGGGGCTAATCTGATCTCCAAGGGGATGATGTTCCAAACAGCAGACACCACAACCAAAAAGGCGCTCTTCCTTGGTCATGCCAGTTGGCACTCATTAATTGAGGGTCTTGTAGCATGAAGCAGCATAGTCAACTGAACCCAGAAGCATCCTGGCAACCAATGCCGCTTGGTAAGCAGAGGCGTAGCATACACAGACTGAGGAGCACTCATAATTGTCTGCTGCTGCATTTTAAACCAGCTGCTCTTTAAGGGCAGCCCCATGTGAAGCTCACTGAAGTAATCCATTTGGGAGCTGACTAAAGCATGACAGTGAGCAAGCTTCTTGGTCCAGGAAATGGGTGCAGTTGGTGCATATCATGAAGCTGTGCAAAAGCCATTCTGGCTACAGCTGCCACCTGCTTTTGAACAGGAAACCACAAATCGAGGACCCCCAAATTGCACACTGGTTCCATCTGGGGTAATACAAACCCATCCAGAACAGGTGATGGAAAGTCCCTAGAACCTGGAGGCCATAAAACCTAGAGGCAGTCAGTCTTGCTAGTGTAGAGGAAAGAGGGAATGGCCTTGAGAGACAGGCGGAAGAGCCACTACCAAGACAACAGCCAGGTAAAAACAACTGAGTCCAGGGCAGGAATGTAACCTGAGTAAACGTCTCAGACAAGACCCTCCCTTGTTCTCATAAAAATAAAGCAAGGGGGAAGTACATTCAGACTGCAAGATTCTGTCACTATAGCTTTACAGTAAAAGTAGTACTGACCTACATGGCATTGGATTCCTAGTCTGATCTACCTTGATGGGCTGACAGGGTTGAGTTCTTCCCTATTCAACCCCCCACAGCCTCTAGCACTGGGAAAACATCCATGGCATCACTTGGTTGGCCAGGAGTAGAGACATAAAGCCAGATATCTTCAGCATATTTCACCCCATGCCGGCAGATGACCTTACTCAGTAGCTTCATTTAAATGTTAAACTGGAATGGAGAGAGTACTGAGCCATGTAGAACCCAGCAAAGCAGGAGCTGTGGCCTGGACCTCTCCCCACTATCAACACCATCTGGAACCACCCCCAGAGGAAGGAGGCGAACCATCATAACACTGGGCTCCCCATCCCCAACCCCCAAAGTTGATCCAGAAGGCTACCATGATTAATTGTACTGAAAGCCACTGAGATGTCAAGAAGAGCTAGGATGGGTACACCAATCCTGCTGCTGCCAGAGGTCGTCTACAAGCACAATTAATGTAGTTTTGGTGTCGTGGCCCAGGACTCAGATTATTCTGAAGCTGCTCCAGCTGAATCAGTGGAACATCAGCCTCAGAAGACACCAAGCCAGTAATTACCTGAGGCTGATCAAACACAGGCACCATCAGAACAGCTAGGACAGTCAGATTACGAGGTACAGCCTCCAAGCCTTCAGACTTGGCAAGTAGAACAGAGCAGAGCAAAGACACTCAATGAAGCTCCTTGCCAAATAAGGGAATAACTATCCTAATTAAAGACAACTGGCTGCAACCTGATTTAAGAGGCAGCCCCAACCACCTTTCTCTTGGAAATGACCATCTGATTTGCTCTGGTATGTTGTTCTTGTGAATTCTGCCCTGAAACTCTGACCTTTGGACTGGCTGACAAACCTGACTTGGCTCTCTGAACTTCTGACTGGATTTTGACTTCTCTTCTGTTTCTGTTGAATGCAAAACTCCCACGCAAGCTTTCTTTCACAGAGACTCTGTTTTGATTTACATTCCTTTCCTTGTCTTCCATTTATCTACTCAGCTTTGAGTAAATTGCTATTCTCATCTAGCAGCTTTTGGTGTGTATGAGTTTGAAACCTGAATCAGGGCAGTCTGAATCCAACTGAAAGAGGTCCAGATAATCTGCTTTCTCCAGAATTCTCTGGAGCTGCTGTGCAACCATGTTCTCCACAAGCTTCTCTAAAAAGGGAAGGTTGGATACTGGATGAAAGTTGTGCAGCAAGGTTGGGTCTAGTGATAGCATACTGAGGAGTTGATCCAGTGAACCACTCTCTTTTTAAGAGACAATCGCACCATCCCCTCTGTCAAACAATTCACCATTGCCAGAACCCAACCATGTCACCTCTCAAGACATGGATCTGGTATACAGGTGGCTGAGCTAGGTAGTTCTTGGTTAACATCAATTTATTCAGTGACCATTTGAAGTTAAAAAGGCACTGAACGAGGAGACTTATGGCTGGCCCTCGAAGTTGTGGCTGTTGCAGTGTCCCGCGGTCACATGATCGCCGTTTGCAACCTTCACTGCCAGCTTCTGACAGGCAGTCAATGGGGAAACTGGCAGAAAGTCGCAAATGGTGTTCATGTGACATTGTGCCTAATGACTACAAATGGAACTGATGGGACTGCCATTGTAAATTGGTGTGGTCACGACATTGTGCTTTATGACCACGTTGCTTTGTGATGGAATTCCTGGTCCCAATTACCATTGTTAACCGAGGACTACTAGTAATCCCAAGTACTCTATCCACTTTATCACATCTAATAGGTTCAAACTCCTCCCAGGTAACCAGTCCAGATTAAGCCTCAGTCACCTCCATAGGACCTGCTTCATGGACAAAGTCCAACTTGGAACAAAATCCAAGTGACTTTATCCAACAGATGCCTAGTGTATTCCTCATAGCAACCTTGCAGATGAATCTCCAAGCCAGCCCTGGGTTATCCAAAACTACCTTTAACAAACCCACTGGATGATTATCTGGGGATGTAGTAATGGCAAAGAAATACTGACATTTCACCACCCTTATCTTCATGGTAAATAACTGAATTATGATCCACAGACTAGGAGCCACATTGTGATGGTGTCTAGCTTTTAAAAAAATTCTGGCAGAGCCACCAAAACTTGAGACACTTTTGTCTTATTCAATGCTTGCTTACTACAATAATAGAACATCACAGCCAGAAAAATATATTGCAAGTCAAAACATCTACATATTTTAATACATTAGTGAATTTGTGCTTATTACTTCCACCAGAAAATTTATTGCTCAAAATAATGGCCCACAGCAAGTGTCATAGCTGTGACTTTAATAAGAGTAACAGGAGATCAGGAGACTGGAAATACCAGTTATGATATGTTGTTTTGAAAAAAAGGAACAGGTTATGTAGATATGGCTAAAAGGGAAAAGGTGGCACTATGTTAACTGAGCCAAGTCAAAGTTTGTTGCTCACATATATTCAGTAATTCAGAACTAGAAAGCTTTGAACTTAATTCCACTGATGGCCTGCTATTGGAAGGAATTGACTTTTTCCTTAACTTCTGTTCCATAGATATTGACAGCTGTAATAACTGCTACAAATATTATAAGATAGATGCTACAACTCAGCTTTGAAGATGAAATTTTGCTTTTCTGTTAGAATACATTATTGTAGAACACTGAGAACTTGAACTCTTTCAAAGGTAGCTACTTAAATATGTTCAGACCACTGCACCTACTGACTTACATAAAGTGTGCCCTCTTGTGGTGAAATTATTAGCAAAACATTTCTATTCTACCTGATGTATCCCAATGCGGGCACATTGTTTAAAGATTAGAAACATTCTGAATATCCTTGAAATTATTGTGTACTTCCATGATATATTTTATTATGCCATCAGACAAGCTCTTCGTATCTGAAAGTATATCAAGCATTAAACAAGTTTAATGTTTTCAGAATGGGGGACCTGTGATCCTCCAGCAACTGCTGTAATTTCCACTTGAGTAATATCTGGAGACCATGTTCCTCAACACTGCAACCATCAATTGACTGTAAACTAATTAAACACCACAAATTCCAAACCAACAGCCCAAGAATATCCTTTTTTTGGGAGGAAATGCTCTGTATGAAACAAACCTGTCAACAATTAACTGTTTCACACTTTGCATTCTACTATAATAGGATTTGCTTTCTGTGTTGGGGAAACCTGGTTTATTTAGTAAGCCATGGATAAATGATGGCTGAGGATATAAGAATCCAATCATGTACACATGTATTATAGGATATAACTTATACTGATTACAGAAAGAATAGATGGAAAGTGATGTGCTAGTATCTGTACTATATGAGGTACAAGTGTTTCATTAAATAAATTACAATTGTTGAGTTATTAAAAATTGGAGTGAAGGAATCCATAAATGAAGAAGATAGATTAGGCTTGGTAATTTTTATTTTTATCCTTTTCTTAACTTTTTGCCTATCCTTACATTAAGACTCTGAGATCTACAATAAATGTGTAAAGACAAAGCCCTCCTATTTTCCTCTAAGCAAAAAAACCCTACATAGTTGATGTCACGTCTCTGTGCACCTGTCCCACTGGCAGTCAAGGTTGTTTCTAAGACAGGGAAGTAGAATGGCTCTTTGCCTCAAGTCCTGAGGACAGCAGTTAAGTATAGAAATTTATTTCCAGGGTAGGGCTCCATACCTAAGTTCTGGTACCTTGCTTTAAAGAAAAGATTAATAGTTGACTTGAAAAAAACAGAAAGAGATGCAGCCAGAGAGGACTAGATGGAGAAATAATTTGATCTAACATAAGCAACTTCGGCTTTCAGACTGCCACAGTAAATTGCCAGCATCTTCCAGCTCAATTCATGAGAGGTTGGCTAGGAAAACTATTGCTGAACCCAGGAATACTTGTTTAGAGCAAAGTGTGCAGCTTGAGACTTCAGGACTAAATATGACCTCCAAAAACTTACCACCATAGAATAACTTTTAATGTGACACAAAGGGAACACAAATGATTGGTGTTTACCACAGTAATATTTAAAGCTCAATGTAACGATAAATCTACTAAAATATCATTTAGTTTACATTAGATCTCCAGCAAAAATCCAGATAAATTGATTTAAGAAAATGTAAAATGTTCACATCTATGAAGGAGGCCTTCACTGTAATTTAGGTAATACTAAATGCAAATTATCTGGACTGGGGGAGGGGGGAAGGTAAGTAAGGGGGGGGTCTAAGTAAGATGGTCTCAACTTTAATACTGTAGTCTGAATTTCAAGATAAAATGACTTTGAATTGTTGCTCACAAAGAAGTTTAATTTATTTATTACCTGTGCACAAGAGAAATAACTACCAATAAAAACCCAAAAGATATACAGTATTTTTACATGGTGGTTAAAAGTAATTAGAATATCACATGACAGTGTCAGTGAAAATATGCGTCAATTACAAATCATAATGCAAGTTAGAATCTCAAGGGGATAAAGCTGAGGAGCTTTAGCCAAAAGCAGTCTCAGATCAAATGTGCTCCTCCAATCTGCACAAAGATGAAGGTAATTACAATCAATCCTTGTGAATATTGAGACAATGTTACAATATATTTCTGTACAGTTATCAAGATCAGACAATCTTAGTATTTTAAAAGACTCTGCCAAAGCACTTCTGCCAAGAGATGCTTGCTAAAGATGCTGTAAGATTCTATTACACTGGAGATGTCTTGCACATTTCATTTATTCTGGGCTTTGAGATATTTTATATTATTGCAATGAAAATCTGCTTGGAAAAAACCTTTTTCCGAATGTATATACTTTGTAGAGATAAAAGAGCAAGAATAATAGCTAAATCAAGTGGTATAAATCTTGCAGCATTTTGCTAGTAAGAGAGACATGCCAAGTCACAATAAGCAATATGTACCCACAAATCATAGCTTCAATTAGTTTCCTCTTTAATTTGTATTCTACATAAATTACTATCAAAGGCTAATGTTTAAAGAAGCAACTAAATTGGACAGTTGAAGGTCAGATAAAACCTGGTCACCCAACTGTGGAAACGGATTTCCTTTTCTTAAAAAAATCACAATAAATGCAAAATGAAGAAGTGTTTGATGCATGCAACAACCAAGGGAAAAGCATTGATTCCCACTGTTCGAAGAAAACTACTGCACTCCACCTTAATGCATCAGACTGGGTTTAGTTAGAACAAGACAATTCCCAAGAGTCAGAATGAAATAAAGCTGGTAATTTTAAAGATTTAAGAGCTGTTATCAAAAATAAATTACATTTTTCAAGTTTCAGAAACGTTGCTATGATGGCTGGGAACCCAGTAGCCGTTCAATGGCTGCATTGATGTCACCTCCTGTTGCTATTAGAGCTTGTAAGTTTGCTTCACGGTTCAAGAAGCCCATTGCACTGAGCTGCTCCAGTTGTTGCTGAAATCTGATTTCTGGATTTTGTAGTTGCTAAACAGGGAAAAATAAAAACTTTTAATATTTTTAGAATATTCCATTTATATGTACTTTGAAAAAAAAATAATCAGAAAGTTATTTCCAATCACTCATTTATAACCAACATATTCTATTTCTCAAAACACTTTAATGATGTGAAGCATAGAATCAATTAAGATGGATGTAAAAACACATAAGATTCAAAAAGTTTCCATCCAGAGAACATGGAAACACTGATAAGATTTCCCACAGAAAGCACATAAAGAACTTGCACTATGTCCTCGAGCTCATTTTTTTTTAACCTGCCAGACTCCAGTTATACTTTTGGCCTGATGCACATACCCTAACCTATGTGGTTGATCTTTTTTTTTTTTTAAATGTGTGATATGGAAGCTCAGTCCAACAAAGATAACATAATTTACAAGTTATATTGGATAGACTGAACATCACGCTAAACCAAGAATGAATAACTTACGCCTTAGATATAAAGACACAACTATTATATTGTTTCAGTGATTAGGAGGAAAAGCCAGCCATCTCATCCAAGGAGAAATATTAGTCTGGAAAATACTCAAAGTCTCTGAATACATGTATAATGGCTCAGTTGAACATTTAAAATCTTGAGCAATGAGCCTATACACACCTCAATGATTTGTGAAATAATGTTGTACCACCACAGTTTTGAACTATACCAACAGTTTGTATCGGTGATACTCTTTACTTCTGTAATTCCTCTCTAAGTCAGAGTGTGGTCAACTGATATTTTACCTGAGCATTTGCTCCAGCAAGTGCCTGTAACATCTGTTGAACAAACTGCTGGTGTCCAGTTTCGCCAGTTCCTGAAGCTGGATTTGTATTTTCATTTGCAACAGAAGTGGGCACTGTTGGTCCAGTAGGAATAGCAGTATTCCCTAATCCAGCACTTCCTAAACCAGAGTTTCCTAGTCCAGCTATACCAGTATTAAATCTGCATGAAAAGAAACATGGAAATAAATTATTTATACAGAGAACACTAAGAATCATACATAGAAATGTAAATAGCCAGAATATATTCAAGATGGACATGAAAGCATATGGGGAAAATCACAAACTCTACAAATAAAAGTCTTGCCAAAACTTACCCAGGTATAAGACCTGGAGCTTCTGTTGCTAGAGTTTGTAAACCTTGCTGAATCTGTAGCAAAGCCTGCATTGCTCTAGGATTTGACATTGCAGATAAAGTATCTGGGTTCTGCATCTATGAGGAGAAATGAAGAAATGTTAATTTTAGAATGACTGTGTTGTCTCTCATTTCCCCTCTCAATACTGTAAATAAATATCCAATCTTTTCATTTTCTTTTCGAGGGAGAAAGGGGAAGTGGAAAAACTTCTTCTGTTCTACAATTGCTACAGCTTTCCAAGTTCAGAAGCTTGATGAAGAAATGTTATTGAGTTTTCAGTAATGAGAGCACATATTATTTATGTCATTCTATGAAGGAAGGGAGGAAGAGAGAAGTACATGATGTGAACTTTTGGGGAAGAAATGGTAGACTGAAGAAGGCTCCACAAAAAGTGGAGCCGACGACCATGGTGGAATGAAGACTCATGGATAATTCCTCTCTGGACACGGAGCGGACTGAGATTACCCACAAGTGCTCCAGACAATTGCTCCTTACGAGGGAATAATCTCTTGCTCAAACTGTGGTTGGCGCCTTTGAAAAGACACTGGGTTCCGATACCTCCTTTTCTAATCACTTTCGGAAATAGCTTGTTAACTGCCTTTCAGCTATTAGAAACCTTTGGATCAACAAGTTTCACAGCACTGGGTGAGTTTCCTTCAACCCTTAACTAAAGAAATTTTAACTAGAAGTTTAAGGACTTAAACTATAAATATAAATAGATAGATAGATATAGATATAGATATGAATAAACAGCGAAAGGGTGATTAAACTTTGATTTTAGAAAGTTACAAACAGATCAAGGGTCCAGATAAATTTGAAATAAGATTTTGGAATTAATTATAAAGAATCCATCCCATGGGAAAATGCTTTTCTTTTGATTAAAAAAAAAACACAATAAGACTTTAAAAATTGGACGCTAGAGGGAACTAGAAAATGAAAAGAAATCAAATTCTAGGACATTATTTGAAGGGACTAAAGATCAAGATTGTTAGAAGTAAAAGGAAGTTGGTTTATTTGATCAAGGTTAAAATAGATATGTTGTTATCTCTAGTAACCCTTAATGCACTTTTGCTGACATCAGGACTGAAATGACAAGGCTTTAAGGATTTGTTTACAGATAAGAGATGAGACATGGGAAGAAGAGATCATTTGTTGTATTTTAAGAGAAGGTGATAAGTTACTAAAATTATTTATACTTGTGATGAAGGGGGAAGTCATTTCTTTATATATTTTTCTTTTTCTTTACTATATTCTTATTTTTTCTTTCTTTTCTATTATTTTATTTTTTTTAGTTTCTATTAGTTTTTATTGTTGTAATTTTTAATAAAATTACTATAAAAAAGGAAAGAGAAGTACATGGTATGTTCGAAAAAGTTGTGCTAATGTTAAGAAAAATATACATTTTTGGCAATGGACACATATATAGATAACGGAGGAACAAATATTTCATTGTGAAAATTGTACCACTAAAATACAGTAGAATTCTTCAAGAATGGGCAACCTTTCAGGAACTGGAGGGCTACATTCGATATAGCAATGATGTAAGGAGAGGTAATTATTTTCTTTGTTTTAGGGAGAGACTTTTTAAAGCTATAGGTAAGCCTACCATTGGACTTACACTTCAGTTTTTGTGCATTTTGTGCCTGAAACTAGTGAAAACAATTTGTAAGAATTTTCAGCAGTACATGTCAGAAGACTTTCTAAAGGACTCACAAAGAAACAGCTTGTAAGCATATACAAGATGCCTACTTCTGTACTACAGGAAAGTTCAAAAGGATGAATTATCATTTTTCTTAAATACCAAAGATGATAAGATTCGAGATCAATGATCTACACGAAAAGTTTCATCCAATCAAAAACATAAAACTTTTAATATAATTATCATGTGCAATGCTAATCTCTTCTTTTGACTTACTTGTTGAAGGAAAGTTGGAATTTGTTGTCTCATTTGTTCTTGCAGTTGAGGATTCCCAGCAAACAAAGGGTTATTCAGCATCATCTACAGGGGTAGACAAACATTTTATCATCATAAAACCAAACAGTAAAAACTCAGGTAAACTTCCACTTAGTAAGCATATGCTAAGCCATACCATCTTTCATGTATGTTTAACTCTCTCCTTATGTGACATGAGACAAGAGGCGTAGACACATATGCAAAAGCAATGTGTACATATTATAGACAATGGCCAAGCTCATCATGCTAATATGATTTGCTTGCATTTAGTGTAGTGTGTGAATCCAGCCACTGTGGCTTGTAAAACATAGTTAATGGGTCAGTATTCTATATGAATCTGACCACTATGGTTTGTTCAAACAATTAAAATAAATCACAGCTCAGTAGGATGTATGACTCAAACAACTGACAGTCTAGCAGGCAGGAATAAAGCTTCTATATTCTTATTTCTTAATCCATCCCAGCCCTCTAGATTCCATAGGCTATTATACCTACGTACAGTCTCATCTTTCAAACTACCACACCTCCTTTCATCATTCTCCAGTGTCTCTCAACCTATTAATTAGCTCAATTTCTTTTTATCCTCTTCACTGAATACAAATGCTTATACATTTCCACCCTATTTTTTTCCGCTTGTACATCCTTTTCCCTACCCACTATATTCAAGCCTACTTTGATGTCATCCCATCAAATATGTAAGTCTTTATCCTACTGAGAAATGTGTTGAGAAAAGAGGTTGTTTTTTCCCAGTGATGAAATTCAGTCTGCATATGCTCAGAGACATTGTTACTACTACTACTATGTGCTTACAACACAAATTGATAAAACACAATATCCTGCCTAAGAAAAAGAAGGGGGATTTCCTAACCCTCTCTAAATTACCCCCCCCCATACGCCTGGTTCCTTGGTTCTTGAAAAAACATACTGTAAAGGACTTGCAAAAATCACAGAAGTACTAGCACCAATCACTAGGCATTCTCTAACTTCTCAGACATTTAATTCAGGCTACTCAGATTTTTGTTAGCATGTCACAGTATATATTAAAGCAGCATTTATTTATTTATTTATTTAATTTATACATTCGATTTATTGTCCACCCATCTCCCCCCAATACAAATTAACAAATAATATAGCTAAAAGGAAGCACTTGGCATTGTAGGAGACAGAAGCAGTGGTGCATTTGAATTTCACTGGAAGTCTTAAAAGGTCTTTGAATCTTTGAAAGATCAAAAATAAATAAAAACAGTTTTAAAAAGTGAGCACAGCTGGAAACAATGAAATCAAAATGGTCGTTACAATTTTTATAAAATTCAGGAGAGAATACAGGGTATCTGGGATTGTGTTAGTGCTACAACCTGAAGTACAGCATAAGGAACTGAGTGGCAACTATTCATATCTAAATGAAATGTTATATAATAGATTAGCAGATGTCCTAGCTATACGTTTTACCAGTTGTTGGAAAGACCTTAGGTGAATTCCAATTCAGTATGGATTTTAGTCAAGGATTTACCTGGGCTGCAAGATCAGGATTCTGGCTCAATGACTGCATCATGCTTCTCATGTAAGGAGCAGACAACATGTTCTGCATCAACTGTGGGTTTTCTGTAATTTGCTGTAACAAGCTCTGCATGCCGGGTGTGTTGAACATACCAGCTTGAAAGGAGGAAAACAAACTTTCAGCAACACAGTGCCATGGCATCATCTCTCTCTCTCTGACTTATATGGCCACACATCTAACTAGAGAAATTGTTTTCATCATTCATGACTAAACAAAAATGTAATTCAACAATGAAAATAAAATAAATTAAGAGATACCATGTTGCTTTACAAAAGACAACAGCTAGTATTTAATCCACAACCCAAATTCACATTACACCCAACTGAAGTTAAAACAGGACTAACATGCATGCCCTTTCTGGATAAGTATTTCAAGAAAATCAAATAAGCTTCTGTATGATGAACATACCTCCAAGCCCAGGTCCCAAATTTGGCATTGCTGAGCTTTGCCCTGTGCTCCCAGTGTTGCTGCTTCCAACAGTACTGCCTCCTCCACTATCTCCACTGTTGCTACTGCTGTTGTTGGGAGAGCCCTGTGTGGCAGTTTGAGGAGCCCAAGGATTTGGTAAAGGATCTCGGTTTTCTGTGCGAGATGGCTGGCTGTCCCCACCTGATGATGAATTGCTTACTAATGAAGCAAACGGGTTGCCCCCAAACTATAAAAAAGTTAATAAACAAACAGATTTACCCAGCAGGAACAAAACCAATTGCAAAACCAACTGCTCTGACAGCAGAACGGCTCACTGAATGCCAGAACATTACATATTTTTTCCAGAACCACACTAACCTAGGTGTTCCAGGGATGGCCTGGTCCTTACCAACCTGCTCAAAACAAAGATTTTGCATTGGGAAGGGTCCAGATAAGAATTCATCAGATTAGAGCTGATGAAGGTTTTTGGCTTTGTTAGAGACCTTCTATGAACTACATTTGTCTCATTTATGGAAAGCAAACAAGAGTGTACAGAAAACCTCTTTGTACTTAAAACAGAAGTAAGCAAAGCTGTGCCCATAAGGTGCCAACATGTCTATGATTCCCCACCCCAAGTTTATGTCCATGGAAATTTAAATAAAAAATATTATTTAATTAAAAATGGCCAACATATCACAAGATCACCAAATCTCATGTGATTTCATTGTTCTCGAGTCATTCAAGACAGGGATTGTGTGCATTTCAATGTTCTTATATCATTACATGAAATCCTGAGAGTGAGCATGCTGAAAACTCAAAATATACCTGCAATTTTAAAATGTTTACTTTTTGATTCCTGCACAATTTTGCATGATTGCACAATACTGCCCCCAAAGGTTTCTAGGTTAAGCAGAACCTTTGTCTGAACAAAATGTTTGAGTAATATGAAATAACTTTATAAATTATTTTAAAGGATTTAAGACAAGTTTTGATTTTTGAATTAAGCAGCATATTATGTTCAGCAATCATCATGGCATTAAGGTGAAAAAATAACACAAAAGCTAAATATTCATTGCTAAACATTTCTTCATTTAAGTACCATTATAGGGACTCCTGACAAAAAGATTCTCGAAAACTGCAGCATCACATGCTAGGCAATTCTATGTGTCATGACATCATCACTGCAGGCTTTCTATTTCCTCATTCTGTAGCTAGCAGGATATGTATACAGAAATACTAGAAGGCAACACAAAAGCACTTGTATTTGGTCCCTATGAAATAAATTTAAAATGAAGGATCAAGTTAGACAGTTTTCTTCAGCTTAATCATGGTTCTAAGGCTACTCACCTGCTCCTGTGCTGCATTCAGCATTGGCTCCTGTATATCTGTGTACATCCGTCGCAATGCATTATAGCCACCAGGTATACTTTCAAGATTACTCAAGGCACGATCCTGATTTCTCATCATTTCTTGCATCATTGCAGGATTCCTAGCAAGTTCCAATGTCTAAAAAATAAAATAAGCTCTATTAGAAGAGTATAACTCCACCAACACATATATAGATCAGGAATCAAAGACCACCTTCATGTTTATTCAAAACTTATAAAGGTAGAATAGCTTTGTACAGGTAGTCCTCACTTAACAACCATTCGTTTGGTGACTGTTCAAAGTTACAACGGTGTTGAACACAGGGACTTACAACCTGTCCTCACACAGCAGTTGTAGCAGCCCCACAGTCACATAATCGCAATCTGGGTGCTTGCCAACCAGCTTGGACTTATGATGGTTGCAATGTCCCAGGAGTCACATGATCATCTTTGTGACCTTCCCAGCCAACTTCTGGCAAGCAAAATCAATGGGGAACTGTGTGATTTGCTTAACCATGTGATTCGCTTAACGGCCATGGTGATTCGCTTAATGACCACTGCAAAAAAGGCTGCAAAATTGGGCATGACTCACTTAACAACCACCCCACTTAACAATGAATTTTCTGGCCTTACTGTGGTCGCTAAGCAAGGACTACCTGTAATTAAGATTCATTGTGAGAGACTGCTGGGGAGGCTAAGAAAGAAGCAGGAGAAATTCTAGACAGAAACATCTGACAGATAAAGGAGGAGTTTTTTTGGTAGCTCATCTCATAAATGGCAGCTCAATCTGAATTTCAAAAAACCTAGAAAGATGGAAAATGTTCAAAGAGACTTCACCTTAATGTACTCACTAATAAAAGAAGGCCAAAGGTTCCTTTTGCAGTTTTCAAAATTCTATACTTTATCCCCAATTCTTGCATTAAAACTCCTTGTTGAAGTCTGTGTGATTCTTGCTTTCTTGATGATGCCCTGCTGTAAGAGGTTTGACATTCTTCTTGCACCCTAACTAAAGCAAAATGTTTCCCATTGCCATATAGTATGGGAGGAACTCTTATTTGACAACACTTCATCCATAGTAACTAAATACAGATAGTCCTCAAATTACGACCAGTCCTCAAAGTTGCGGCCATCCCAGCACCCCTGCGGCCATGATCCGGATGCTTGGCAACCTGTTCACACTTATGACCAGCTGCCAAGTACCCTGCGATCACATGATCGTCAGATGCAACCTTTCATGCTGGCTTCCCCAGAAAGTCAAAGGGAAGCTGGCAGGAAAGATTGCAAGTGGCTGGGGTAAGTCTCCCCCACCAGCACACCCTCCCCTAGCCCGTCTGTGCTCACACTGTGCCAGCCACTGGCACACTCCTGCGCACTCTCCCCGACTGGCACAGCACCTCTCACACACTGCCGCACACCCTCCCCAACCCATGCAGTGTCTCTCCTGCACTGCCACACCCCCCCGTGCACCCTCCCTGACCCACATGGCACTTCAGATGTTCCAAAACAGAACTGGACAAATGTACAGGTAGTCGTTTTGCGACTGCCTTGACAGCGACCATTCAGTTATGACAGTGATGAAAAAATAACTTTGCAACCAATGCCCGCATTTACAACCTTTGCAGCATCTCTCTCAGTCATGGGTTTGCCATTACAGGTAGTCCTCGACCTACAACCATTTGTTCAGTGACTGCTCAAAGTTACAATGGCACGGAACAAATGGTAGTTATGACCAGCCCTTGGATTTCCAGCCGTCCAAGCAACCCCGCAGTCACGTGATAGCAATCTGGGCACTTAGCAACCTGCTTGCACTTACGAGCAGTTGCCAAACGCCCTGCAAGCACATGATCACCATTACCAACCTTCCCTGCTGGCTTCCCAAAAAAGTCAATGGAGAAGTCGGTAGGGAAGGCTGCAAGTCACTGGAATAAGTCTCCCCCACCCACACACCCTCCCTTAACTTCCCTGTGCTCATGCCGTACTGGCCACTCGCACACCCCACATAGCCTCCCCAACTTGTGCAGCACCTCTAGCACACCCCTTTGTACCCTCCCTGACCAGTGTGGTGCCTCTTGTACACCCTCTCTGACCTGTGCAGCACCTCTCGCACAGCTCCTTGCACCCTCCCCAACTCGTGAGGTGCCTCTTGTGAACCCCCGACCCACATAGCACTTCTCATGCACCTTGACCCATGCGGTGCCTCTCACACACCCCCACACCCTCCCACAGAGAGGGAGGCACTGCATGCATCAGAGAGGGTGTGCAGCGCCTCTCCTGCACACCCTCCCCAACCCATGCAGTGCCTCATGCACTCCCAACCTTCCCTAATCTGTGTGACATCTCTCATGCACCCTTGTCGACCCTTCCCTGCACCCCCTCTCGCTCCCTCCCCCACCTGGCAGCTGCCACTTACCTGGCTGGGACTTGCAACTTCCTGCTGGCTTACCCACTGACTCTGATTGTGGGAAGCTGGCAGGAAATTGCCTTGCCTAACAACCATGGGATTCGGTTAATTACAGCAACCAGGACTGCAGGGATTGTCATCGCTAAGTGATGCAATTGCACTTTACGACCATATCGCTTAGTGATGGAAATTCCAATCCCAACTGCTGTCGTAAGTCGAGGACTACCTGTACAGTCAGTTAGTATGCACTGTCCTGTGCCTGACCCGTTTCTCCTTAGTGCAGTGTGTCTCTAAAAACTGCTAAGCACAAGTTAACAAGCTCAGCTCTGTAACCTTAATTAGTGGATTAAAGTCCTCTGGATGCTTGCAGCTGCTACCTGAAACTGACAAGACCCTAATCAGTTTCAGGGGTGAGCATTCCAAAGGGCAGGGGAGTGGGAAAAAAGGACTATAAGATTTGCCCTTTTACCCGGCTTCCTTGTGAGTTGAGCTCTGGAAACCTTCCCTGATGTTTGGGCTCACCTGGCTGTTTGGGGTCGTATCCTTTTAATGCTGTAAAGCAAATGAAAGCTGAAGTAAAATTGTAAGCACAGTCAAGGTTATGTGATTTTCACTTAGCGACTGCTTTGCTTAGCAACCAAGTTGCCAGTCCCAACCGCGGTTGCTAAATGAGGACTACCAGTATAAGAACTTGAGCTATCAACAGTTATATATTACTTTCCTGAATCACAACATACTTTAAATACCAATTGCTACAAAACAACAGTGAAAGAGAGCTGTTGCTTGTGAACTTCCTGAATCCATCTGGCTGGCTATAGTGTGACAAAGGATGTTCGACTAAATGGCTATTAGCTGAATCCAGAACAGCTCTTCTTATCTCTGGATGCAGGTAATAACAGCATACATTACTGTATCCTTAAATATGTAGATTAGTAAAATTGCAATGGCTATCCCAATACTTTGTGTTAGGCAGACCTACTTTATTGACTAGACATGATAAATGACTGAACTGTGCTGCAACTGAACATGTTTAAAATATAAAACTTTCTGTGACTGAGACTGTATTTTGAAATTCCAAGGGTAATCCATGTAACCTGCAATCAAACCTTCTCAAACAGAAGAACTTGAAAAGATGTTGAAATGTTGGGAGTAATGGCAGACAGTTGACAATATTAAGTTAGATAGACCCAAAGTGTGAATCAGTATAAACCAACTTTAAAGGTTCATCTGTACAAATGTAAGACAGTGACAAAATTAATACATGTAACTATCCAATTCCTGTTTAATTATTAATGAAACATACACTTGCTAAAAGTATTGTGTGTTAATTATAGGCCATGCATTTACTGTATATAGTGACAAAGTCATGATCTAATACCTACTTTACATATCAAAATATTAACTTACCTGTCTCATAATGTCAGGATTATTGAGCATATGACTGATTTCTGGATTTCTTTGTATCAGTTGCTGCATTTGAGGATTGGCCATAATTAATTGTCGCATTAGGTCTGGATTTGAAAGCATGCTTTGAACGAAGGGATTCTCCATAATCTGAACCATCATTTCCGGATTGGACATGAGCTGTCGCTGCATTTGACTCTGTAATTCTGAGAAGTTTGAGGTACTCAGACCTAGGCTACTCAGACTTGCAAGTCCTCCAAGACCACCTTCAGGAAAAAAACAAACAAAACACCTAATTATTGTTTCAGGATTTATTTCTGTATCACTTTTTATTTGAATAAGTTTTTGTAGTTAAAGGAAGCTTTATGTGATTAAGTTTCTTCTTTTCATATTTTGGTTAGAACACTTTCTTTGTTAGCTGTCCCATTTTGTTTTGTGCTGTTTTTCCAGCTAATTGTATCCAATACTTTTTGAATAATGCCACTGTCATTTCTACTAGAGCATGTAAAAGAAAAAATCAAAAAGTCTGGTGATTGCTGACATTGTAAAATGTAATTGTCTCTTAGGCTGAAAACCAGTTTGTGCCCGTATGGTACTTCCTCTTTTGCATGATAATTAAATAGTTATGGTATTACTTAAGATGTTTCCTCTTACCTGAACTAGAAATAATGGTTTATTCTACAGAATAGAAAAGCAGGATTATATTCTTGTTTGTAACAGAGAATACAAATATAGCAGGAGTAACAGAAACCTGGTAGAATGGGGACCATTTACTTTATATTTATTTAATGATTTATAGCTGCCCATCTCATAACAATGACTCTGGGGGGCATACAAGAATTAAAACCAATCTATACAATTAAACCATCCATCCAATTAACAAGTGTCTGAGGTAAAAAATAAATAAATCCCAATTTACAGAAAAAACAATAAAACTAATCAACCAGAAGAGCTCACTTAATCTCCATCCCAAATGCCTGGGAGACAATGTGTGAGATGCAGCCATTCTCAGACTTAAACTGTATAAAAAGGATAGGGAAGGGTGAACTGTGGAAGATACTGTTCTTTATATTGAGGAGAGTATACAGTTGCAAGAAAAAGTATGTGAACCTTTTGGAATTTCATGGTGTTCTGCATTAATTTGTCATAAAATGTGATCTGACCGTCATCTAAGTCAAGAGTATTGACAAATATAATGTGCCTAAAATAATAACACAAAAACAATTCTGATCCTTTATGTCTTTACTGAACACACTCATTCAACATTCAAAATGCTAGTGGAAAAAGTAAGTGAACCCTTGGAATCAATAACTGGTTGACCCCCCCTTGGCAGCAGTAACCTCAACCGGGTGCTTCCTGTAGCTGTGGATCAGACCTGCACATCGTTCAGGAGGGATTTTAGCCCATTCTTCCTGGCAGAACTGCTTTAGCTCTGTCATATTCTTTGGACGTCTCATGTGTATGGCTCTCTTCAAGTCATCCATAGCATCTCTATTGGGTTGAGGTCTGGGCTCTGACTTGGCCACTCCAAAAGGCGGATTTTGTTTTTCTGAAGCCATTCTGTTGTGGACTTGCTCCGGTGTTTTGGGTCATTGTCCTGTTGCATCACCCAACTTCTACAGAGTTTCAGCTGACGTACAGACATTCTCACATTATCCTGAAGAATTTTTTGATACACTTGGGAATTTGTCTTCCCCTCAATGACTGCAAGCTGGCCAGGCCTTGATGCAGCAAAGCAGGCCCAAATCATGATGTTTCCTCCACCATACTTTACGGTTGGGATGATGTTTTCATGATGATATGCAGTGCTCTTTTTACTCCAGATGTAGTGCTGCATGTTTTTTCCAAATAGTTCAATCTTTGTTTCATCAGTCCACAAAATATTTTGCCAATACCGCTGTGGAGTGTCAATGTGCTCTTTCGCAAACTTCAGGCATGCAGCAATGTTCTTTGTAATAGGCAGCGGCTTCCTTTGTGGTGTCCTGCCATAGACACCCTGCTTGTTCAATGTTTTACATACTGTAGACTCATGAACACAGATGTTAGCCAGTTCCAATGATGCCTTCAAATCTTTGGCTGTCACTCAGGGTTGTTTCTTTACCTCATTGATGAGTCTTTGTTGTGCTCTTGGGGTCATTTTGACTGGACACCCACTTCTTGGTAGAGTAGCCACAGTCCCAAAATGTCTCCATTTGTAGATCATTTGCCTAACGGTAGACTGGTGAATTTCTAAGGTCTTTGAAATCACTTTGTAACCCTTTCCAGCTTTATGTAAATCAACAATTCTTGATCATAGATGCTCTGAAAGCTCTTTTTGGCGAGACATGGCTCACATAAGCGTATTCTTCTGGTGCGGAGCAAACTCAAAAAGTTTGAGTGGTTTTCATCAGTTAACGTAGCTCTAGTCCACACCTCCAAGGCTTAACAAGACTCCAGGTATGCTAACACCTGACTCCAATTAGTTTTTTTGAGATCAACTCAAGGGTTCACATACTTTTTCCACTAGCACTATGAGGTTTTTATGGTTGTTCTCAATAAAGACATGAAGGATCAGAATTGTTTTTGTATTATTATTTTAGGCACATTATATTTGTCAATACTCTTGACTTAGATGGTGGTCAGATCACATTTTACGACAAATTAATGCAGAACACCATGAAATTCCAAAAGGTTCACATACTTTTTCTTGCAACTGTAAAATATACTAGAAAACACTGGAAGACCAGATTCCTCTACCGAATCACTATGGGAGGCAATATCTGGTCACAAATGTAAGTTAGATCTAGAGCAGGGGTTCTCAAAGTATGGCCCGTGGGCTGGATACGGCCTGCCAGGGTCATTTATCTGGCCCACCCGCCTGATTGGCCGCCGCCGCTGTCTTTCAGAAGCAGAAGTGTTGGGGCTGTGTCAGGAGCTGCAGGTGATGCACAAGGAGGGAGATTGCAGAGCCGGACTATTCTACATGACAGGTATGCCGGGTCCGGCGGCTCTCCTCAAACTACAGTCCGGCCCCCCAACATTCTGAGGGACCGTGAACTGGCCCCCTGTTTAAAAAGTTTGAGGACCCCTGATCTAGGGACTGCTGGGGACAATCTTAATATGTTGAAAGAAATCAGTGATGCAAAAGAGATGTTCTTGTAACAGGAGACTTCAATTATTCTGACATTGGCTGGGTACATTCATGTTAAATTATTGTGCCTAAGACCAGTTGATTTTGAAATCAATCGAAGAGGAGATAACCCTAGAATTAATCCTAAACGGTAATCATAATCTGTTGCAAGATGTAACTGTTATAGAACTGGATGTAATCAATGACAAATTAGGAGAACAACTTAAAATCTGATAGAAATATGTAACGTGATAAAAAGGAATTTGAGGAGCATATGACCAAAAAAAGGGGCTGGGAATATTTAAATATTCTAAAAATAGCTAGGGAAGCAGATAGGCGGTTAGATGACAAAGGACTGAAAACCATCCTCATTGCATTTCTCTGACTTTTTCAGGAAGGACCTAGAACAACTAAAGCAAACTGAGGTAACAAGAAAAATTATTCTAAGACATGTTGAGAGATTAGTCTGTTGTCACTGGGTCACAACCCAAGAGTTCTTCAAGAACTCGAATATGAAATTGCTGTCCTCTTAACAATAGTATGTAACCTATCCCTCAAGTCAGGCCTAGTGCCAGGAGACTGGAAGGTGGTCAACATGACACCTGATTTTATAAAGAGGCCCAGAGGAGATAGACTGGTGAGCTTAATAACTTTTCAGGAAAAAACCTGGATCAAATAGTAATCAAAGAAAAAGTAGGCACAAAGAAAAACAAGCCTTGCTGAAGGAGAGAGATCTTGGGTCATAAAAGATAGCTCAATGATGATGTCAACTCAGTGTGAGGAACCTGTTAAAAAAGCAAGTGCCCCTATATATATTATGATACATCTGCATGTAGAGTACTTTGTACAGTTCTGGTGCATCACCTGAAAAGAGATATTACAGAACTGGAAAAAATACAGACAAGGGAAGCCAAAATAATAAAGGGACTCAAATAATTTCCCTGCAAAAAACAGCAAGAATATTTGAGTTTCTTTAGCTTTGGAAATGTGACCACATTGAAGAGGCAGGGGACATGACTGGGGTACATAAAGTCATGTATGACATGGAGAATATAGACAGGGAAAAGTTTTTCTTCTCCCCTCAAAACACTTGGTCCAAAGATCATCCAAGGTGATTCAAAGAGTTTATACCAGAAACAAGGAAACACCTCTTCACACAATGCATAAAACCTATAGAATACATCACCACATTACAGGGTGGTTGCTGACTTGGATGGCTTTAAAAGGGGATTAGACACATTTATGGAGAACAGCTCAACCAAGGACTATTGAAGTCTCAATATTATTTCTGGGTTGGAGGCAGAATGCTTCTAAATACCAATTGCAGGGGAAACAACTTTGGGCATACAGGACATACAAGTAGTCCTCGACTTATGACCATTTGTTCAGTGACTGTTTGAAATTACAACAGCGCCAAAAAAAGTGACCTGAGACCGGTCTTTGAAGTTATGGCTGTTGCAGCACCCCCCCAGTCGTGTGATCAAAATTCGGGTACTTTGCAGCCCACCCACACTTACGACTGCAAGGGCGCTTCAACTCCCCCACTCGCCTATCTCCTGCTGCATCTCTACTCTTTAGGCCACCCTGCAACATGCCTTGCTCTGGGGCTGCTTGCCACGCCCCAGGAAGCCACAACCACCCCAGCCCAGTCCCAGTCGCCCTCACCACCCTGCACTCCGAGACCCCTGCCGCCCTAGCTCACCTTGCCATTTTCTTGCTCCTGCTGCTGATGAGGCATACCCAGTTTGGCCCTTTGTGCCAAGGAGCCCCTTTGCGCAAAGCACAAAACCAGCTGGTAGAAGCAAGCCCCTTTGCAAACAGTTTCTCTGGCGAATGATTCCTACACATGGCTCCCTGAACCAACCCCTGGCCCTTTCCGATTGGGCAAAAGCGCTTTCTGCCTTCCCCATTGACTGCTGCCAGCCAAGTATTATTATTATTGCCCTTTGCGCAAGGCTGGCAAAAGCAAGTCCCTTTCCAAAGGCTCAGGGAGCAACTTGTAGGAAAAGTTCGCTGGAGAAGCTGGGTCTGAAAAGGAGACAGCAAAGGAAGTGAGGCACTTCTGCTTTGGCTGTGGGGCTTGGGTGCAAAAGGCAAAAGGTTGGTGCGGCTGCAGCTTCCTGGGGCAGTTTTGCGCAACAGGACTGGGACAGCTGCAGCTTTGTGCTGTGCTGCGGGTGAGGAGCTTCTTGTAGCCTCAGAGCCACGCAGTTCTGGAGCTGTTTGCTGCCCAGCAAGGCAGGATGCAGGGCAGCCAAAAAGGCAGAGATGGGGGGGAGATAGGCAGGTGGGGGGAGTTGGAGGCAGTCCCTTACCTTACTGAGGCTCAGGGCCAGGAGGGACCAAACCTGGAATGGCTTGGATTGGGGTGGATCCTCAGCTAACGACAGGTGAAATTTGCTTAATGACACAAGGAGGGACTGCTGGGATTGCCATCGCTAAGCGATGTGGTCACACATCTTGCTTTACGACTGCATTGCTTAGTGATGGCAATCCTGGCAATCCCCCTTGCCATCGTTAAGCAAATTTCACTGGAAATTCAGGTCCCGATTGTGGTTGTAAGTCAAGGACTACCTGTATCTCCATCTCCTACCTGGAAACACACAATTCACCTGATTATTGTGAAAAACAAAATGCTGAACTAAGACTGGCTTTGCATGATCCAACAAGGCTGTTCCTATGTTTAGAGTTTCCTAATTTGAATGCAATGGTATATCTTGTTTTAAAATCCAAGAGTGAAGTGCAAAGCTGGCATATAAGGAAGAGCAAGGCAAGGAGAGAGCATGTAGGCATATGAAGCTTTGTTAGACTATTAGAGCAAGATTTCTGTATCTGAACTGAGCCTATAAAGTTTTATTAGTGGTCTCTGCTAGAAAACAAAACACTTTTCAACTCATATAGTGTGTAAAAATTGTATTAAAAGGATGCAAATGATAGAACTTTATTTGCTATACATCATTTTCTAAACTCCTCCTATAAAAGGCCTAAAGAGAGCCAGTATCTCAAATTCAGTTCAATACTTTGAAACAATTCTCAGTCAACCACAGCCTGTCAATTTTTAGTGAACAAGATTCAATTTCCTTTTTTAAAACCCAAAATCTGAACTTCCCTGATCCCATGACATTCTCAGATTTCAGGATTACTACATAAAAAGGAGAAAAAAGGAACATAGTGACAGTTCTTGGCCCTAATCTATTTAAATTCAATTTTACATCCATATAATATCTCTGTATGTATAGCCTGTGTAATGAGAAATTTTGGATCAGTATTTCCAAATAACACAAGAATTCCCAATGCACATACACTTGTAAGATCACAGTTACCATACAGTCATCTAAATGCATCAATATATTTTCCTATATTCATGTGCATTCATTTACTATACATTCAGAAAGAGAAAATGGTATATCTAGCAATAGACAATAAAAATCATAGCAAATTAGTGCTTATTTGGAGAACATCCTTCTTACTCTAAGAGTATTTCACAAATATTTCTACAGTTTGTTCCTGATTATGGAAAGCAAAAAAGTCTAACAACCAAAACATAAGGACAACAAACAACACTGTCATTAAACATATATGAACCTAAATTATGTAAGCAGTCCAGTTCCAGCAGAACAAGTATATTTCAATTATTCACAAGATTAAAAGATATTTCACTAATCAAGGGCCTTACCCAAACCAAATGGGCTGGTATTTGTTGGATTTGTAGAGGTACTACTGGTTGATGCCGTTGTGGTAGCAGTACTCCCTGCAGTATTTGTTTGCTGAGCTGAATTATCATGTGATCTATAAAATATTAAACAAAACATTTCAACAATGAACCAATTTAGTCCACCATGAGGAACAGAAAGATGCTTGAAAGCAGCAGTTCAGTTTTCATTTATCAGTAATTACATGTGAGTGTAGATCTTTTAGACATGTCCAACATGATGAAAATATATGATTAACTTTCTCTTATCCAAAATAATTATGGATAGATTTAAATAATCTTCTAACAACATGGCAGTCCTCAACTGGTGAGTCAGTAGTATCCACATACTGCATGTAAACAAGGTGCATTACAATTTAGTTTTTCTTTTAAAAAAAGAGGAAAATGAAGGAAAACACCAAAGGGAAGATGGCCATATGCAGTGAGAATGGACCTCCTTTACTTTAATCATTGCATAGGGACAACAAGTCTAAAGTAAGCAACTCCTTTGCATTTAAACTGAGTAAAAAGATAAAATCATATAGCTGTTGTATAAGAGTGTACACTATTATATTTTTGAATTAGAGAATTTTGGGTGTAGAAATATGAATAAACTACATGAGACATACTGACCAAGGTCAGGTCTTATCTGATCAGTAACACTGTGCATGCAGAATAAATTACCATAGCTATGAACTGGAATCATTATCCCTACAGCAGGGATAGCCAACCTATGATAATCCATATAATGCTGAGTAGCGCTTTTCAGCATCCCTAGGAAGTGCTGCAAATGGTAAATGTTTTGAGTTGTAGTTCTGCAACATTTAGAGTGCCATACCTAACCTACAGCATAATATACTGACAACAAAAGAAAAAAATTAAAGTAAGAGCACTAAGACTCTGGATCGGCTGCTACTAAAGAGACTGATAAGGAGAGCAGAGGATCATTATTTATCAGCGATATATAATCACTGGTGTTTCATAAACTAGTTGCAAAATCACAATTTTGTTCTGCTCAAAATTATACATTGACAAGTTTCATTTCTTTCATTACTATCTTGCCAAGACAGCACTGGCTACTTAGAAGATATTTAACCTAACTATCAATTTAACTACAACAAGAGATATGAAGCTGATTATTATTTGATTTATATCCTATTTTCTATCCAGAGGACATTTAGAATGGATACACATCATGTCTATGTTGTTATAAGAAATCCAGATCAATTTAACAGTTTGCATACTTTCCCAACAAACATATTACTGTACCATGAATCAGTGTAATACATAGTATTTTCTAAGTTAATCTTTCCCCCTTGCCTAATTAATTGCATTTAAGACATCTGTAACATACTTAAAACATTAATGCTGTTAATTGTCTATTCAACTGATCAAATAGACAAGATACAAACCTAATTAGTAGTAATTGTTTGATGAAAAAGGATTAGAAATCCTAGAATTGCCATAACATGATGCAAGAGAATGAACAAATTGCTATCTTTGTTCAGCCTGTTCAGAAACATATTCCAGAAGGATTCTTGCTCCTGGGGCTTATTGTGAAAAGCAAATATACTCAGAACTGACAGACCTCAGCACATTTCTTTCCATTTGGTTTTATTAGATTATGTTTTAAAAACATCTGAAGTTTTTTTTCCCAAGTTAAGCAATATTTAGCATGAAAATAATGTGCTGGAAAGGTACTTTCTTTTGAGCAATATGAAAACGTTGAGGAGACAAAATTCATAATTCAATAATATGGAAGCCAATTTAAGAAAGAAGATCCACAATTTCTCAATTGAATACTAGCTTGACCTGATGACCTTGTTATTTTATAATTCTTCAGAAAGTCTCAGGACTTCATTTCTTGTGAATCAGTTCTTCAAGACTCTCCTCCTGGAAAAATTCCCTAGCAATGGATAATTTACTATTGTTTTTATTTTCTGAATACCCAAGAAAATGATAATCCAAAAATAATCTCAAACACTTTTTTGAAAGACAGTAATACTGATTAGGACGCACAGAAAACATATCAGTACAGGTAGATCTTGCTTAGCGACCAGTCATTCAGCAACTGTTTGAAGTTACGACATCACTGAATGAGGACACTTATGGCCAGACCTCGAAGTTGCGGCCATCGCAATGACCCCACGATTACGTGATTGCAATTCGGGCACTTGCAACAGGCATGTAATTATGACAGTTGCAGCACCCTGTGTTCAAGTGATAGCCATCTGCAACCTTCACTGCTGGCTTCCAACCAGCAAAGTCAATGGGGAAGCCAGCAGGAAGTTGTGGTCACATGACAACATGCTTAACGATCATGTGCAATTTGCTTAATGACAGCAACCAGAACTGCCATTGTAAGTCAGCACAGTCACATGATTTTCCCTTTACAACCGCATCACTTGGGGACGGAGTTCCCGGTCCCAATTAAGGTTGTTAACTGAGGATTACATGTACTTACTAACCGATACATGGAAAATGTCTCAACACCCCACATTATGTTGAAAGGGAGAACACCTGAATGCAAATTATGAACGAATTTTTTGGGGACATATATAATTCCATTTAATTGAATGTGGCAAAATTTTGTTATACTGTTTGTAAAACTTAACATGCCTTGATCACCTTAATGATATGTTTGTATTTTATCTGAGACAAAAATTGTCTATTTTACTAACTTGCAGAAATGTGATAACTGACTATAATCAAGAATTACTTGAAAGTAAATTCTGAGTGAGTTTCTTAGTTGACAAGAATTGCAAATTCACTTATAACACTGAACATAAATACTTGGGATAAGTATATTTGTTCCTGCAAGCAAAAAGAAAAAGAAAATCAATATTGTAAGCCTGAAGTCTGTCTTCTCATTATAAAATAAGACCCTAGTAGGTAGCTGAAGAAGAGCCAAACACTGCATCTCTTTAGGCATACCTGGCAAAGCTTAAGTTTATAAATATAATAACAGAGTGTGCAGGATACAGCTATTTGTCCTCATCTTCTCTACAAAAGCTTTTTCTTGTTCCATTTACAACTAATATGAAACAAAATTCTCATGCTGAAGTAATTTAAGATTCGTCAACATGAAAGACAACTATTAACCAGATGCTCACACAAGCCAGCCTACCTGTTTTGTGTCTTGATGACAAGGTGAACAGTAAGTCCATCGTGAATTCCATGCTGGGTCAATGTATCTTGATCTTTTAAGATTTTTCCAGCAAATATCAACACAAGTTGGTCAGAGTGAGCCTTAAAGCGCTTGGAGATTTCTTCCTTAAACTGAAAAAGGGGAGAAAACATAGTCTACGTTATGCATTAATTTGCTCAATTAACTTATAAAGTGCTCCCATATTTAGTAAAACTTTACCATACAATTATATCAACTGCAGACATTTGGCACATTCAGATGCCAAACATTTTATAAGAAGACAAAATTATACAACCCATACTCTTTCAATTCATGCAGATGAAAATCACATAAACTAGGTTTGTGGAAAAGTTACACTGGAGATATAGAAGGGCATATAAATTCGAGTATTTAAAACATCGTTTCACAGACTTAAGTGGTCAGGTCTACATGCCACAGTGAACTGCAGCGTGGATTGGTTTGCTTTAGTGTAATACACAAAGCTTAGCTATGGATAACATTGTGGTTAAGACAGAAAATTTTAAATGTAACTGTTTACTGGTTTTAGTTTTCACCTACTTTTAACTACAGTCCATCTTATTATCCAAACAAAGCATACAATTTAGCAGCCATTAGTTCACTAAGAAAATGAATTAGGGTACAGGGAAAGCCACAAGATCAAGTCACTTTTCCAGTTCTGTTGCTTTGTTTTCATCTTCTGCAAGTCTGTGGGATGGGTGTACTGAGGATAATTCTTGGTGAACTTTTCCCCAACACAAAAGTCCCTCCAGAGATTGCTGATCTAAAAGGGAAACATGTCATGCAAATGTGTTTATTGTTTCAACTTTAAGCAGCCCTTCAAAATGCCAAATTGCTCTTCGGCCTTAAAAATGATGAATTGGCCCTATCTATCTGCTGCCCAAAATGTTGAAGGGCTGTGTCCTCTTCAAAAGTTACTACTGCAATTTCAGATACTTCCCATTTCATTTGAGTATGCATCTGGATGCACAGACTATACTCAGCAGCAATCATGGTTAAAGGTTTTCCAAGTGTGCATGCTCTGATAACATTTGGTGGTCCCTGAAAAGGCTATGTCAAATGTTGAAGATATAGTCCTCTGACACTCTAAGCAGAAGATTGGAGAGGTTATGCTTTGGATAGCTGTAGCAATTTTAATACTTACTAAAGAGCTCATACATATTCCGTATAGAAATATTACCATCTACTGGAAAGCAGAATATTATAATAGAGACTGCCATAATTTTGCAATTAGGGCAATTGACTATGTGACTTACTACTGGATTTAGAATTTAATTTTTCTTTAATTTTATTTCATTTTTAAAAAATCACTCTATAAGCTAAGGTGATAATAAGAAAAAGAGCTAAGTAGACATTTCAATGTCAGATTCAATATTCATTTATTATTATAGTTAAACAGCTAGCAGAATTCTCCTTTTAACACTGTATTTCTTTTACTTCTAACACAAAGAGTACACAATCTTGTCCTCACTGTGAACAATATATTACAGAAGTTCTGGACTCAAACCTCAAAAACAAAACAAAACAAAAGTTTGCTTGTTAAAAATGAATAGTATAGCCAAGCTATAATGGAGCTATATGGAGCTATAGAGAAGAGGAAACAATCTATTTTGTCAGGAATCATATGCACACACGAAGGGAAGGGAAGGGAAGGGAAGGGAAGGGAAGGGAAGGGAAGGGAAGGGAAGGGAAGGGAAGGGAAGGGAAGGGAAGGGAAGGGAAGGGAAGGGAAGGGAAGGGAAGGGAAGGGAAGGGAAGGGAAGGGAAGGGAAGGGAAGGGAAGGGAAGGGAAGGGAAGGGAAGGGAAGGATATCAAAATTAGAAAATGATTTGTTTGTATTCTATTAATTGGACTGTTTGATGTTATCTCACTGGTTGGAAAGAAACTTCCACAATTATTATGTTTTTATTAAATATGGATTTTTTTACAATGCTATTCATTAAAGTCTAACGCTAAATGTTGATAAATTTATAAAATCTATATATTTTTATTCATATAAAATAAATGGCAATATCCAATTATTTAATCAAGTCAACCCTATGGACATTTACATGAAGCAACTTCAAATTAGTCTGAGGTTCCCAATTAAAAGAGCATGGATTTGAAACCGTTGGCCTGCTCTGTGGATTTGTTTGCCACTTATTGAGTAGAAGTAAGAATTACTTGAATATTGGCAAGCTCTTCAATTTTCATTAATTCAGAATAAATTCTTCTCAATGGAATCTGTTCACACTTTCAACTGAAAATCATTAAACGGCAAGTAAAAAAAAATAATTATGTCCTTCATATGTGAACAATCCTCTAACCCTTACCTGGGACCTACAAGGGCAGTCATAAGCAATATCTATAATTTTTTCTTGAAACTATCTGCCAGCTTTCTAATAGAAAGAGAACCACTATATCCTTCACCAAATTCTGCAAACACAACACACTTTAGGTAAGTCTCACTTGACAGTAATTGGACCAAAGAATGGAAAATTTGCAGCTCTTAACCTAATTTAAAAAACTTTCTGTAAGCAAACCGTTCAGCCCTCTGGCAAAAGCAATTTGTTCCAAATTGTTGTATGGGGAAAAGAACACGGCATTAGAAATAGTTCAGACTATATAACTTTTACATACTCTGTCTCCCAAGTACTGCCGATATCAACTTCTTCGAGTGGTGATTGTGGGAAGACTTAAACACAAGGAAAGCCAAATGGCCACCAACATGACAAAAAGTTAATCGTTGACCAACTATGGCAAAGAGCAGGCAAAATGCTGGCAGAGAAATGTCTGAGGGTTTGAACCTCCTCGAGGCCTAGCAAGCTGAAGGAGACCACAACCTACAACAGTAGAAAAAAACAGAGTGCCCAAATAGTGAGTCAAAGGAGACATGGGCAGTATCTTTGGGGGAGAGTTCCAATGAACTTGTAGAACAAAAGGACAGATACAATGGGCCACCCCAGACCAAATTCTGGACCTCTTATAATCATAGGAGTGGATTTAGGGTTTGCATGCCAAAACCATCTCAAGGAGGATCTCACAAAAATCAACATGACATCATTGGCCTGAGCAAAACAAGACTATCAATCAAAACACACAACAAATGGCACAATAATGGTGATGAAATACACATAGGTGCAGGTGAAGGCTCATAGCACATTGGTTGATTTAGAGTCATTTCTGCCAACCAACATACACAAAAGGTACAGTCAGTATAGTCTCCCCACATCTTGCAACCCTTAAAATAAAGATAAAAGGCCCCAAACACCTACCATTAATTGTTCAATGCCATTCTCCCCATAGTAGCTATGACAATGATGAAACTAAATGTTCCTACAAAGAATTTGAATAACAGCTAACTCAACCAGCCTATAAAAAGAAAATCATAGGAGATCTAAATGTATGAGTAAGCAAAAGCCAAGTAGGTAAAACCTTCATGGCAAATTCTCAGATGAACCAAATGAAAATGATAAACAACCAGCAGCCTTCTCTGAGCTGCAAATCATGCATATGATGAATACCTAATTTGAGAAACCAGCAGGGAAGTGCTGGACTTGGCATTTTCTGAACTAGGAAACCAAGATCTACTACATATTGTGCAATTATATGAAATTCATCACAAATGTCAAAATACTACATTGACTCGACATTGACAGTGACCACGGGCCAATCTGAACAATGTTTAACCTTTACACCCTTTCTCAATGATGAGTCTGAAGAAATACAATGACAATAGATGCAATTGTACTTGAAAAACAAACTCTGAAAAAAATTACAAGCATAACTCTAATGCTATCCCAACAATATGAATATCTCATCAGGAAACAAAAAAATGCATAGTGGCAGCAAAAAATTCAGAAAATAACTGGAAGAAGCTCTTGCATTAGCAATAGAACTAGAGAGCTCTTACAGAAGAGAAAAGAGGTCAAAGGAGAAAACACACTCAACAGGATTGCACTCTGTAAACAGAAATGCAAAGTGAAGCTAAAAGAAGACTATGAAAATGACTGAAAACAACTTGTGAAAACAAGAAAGAGGTGAGAAGCAGCATTAAAAAGCGTCTGAAGGAAATGTAACAGAAAGAAGGGCTCTCAAGAAAAATGACAACAGCATCACAATTGACCAATGAAAATTTGAAGAATGCCAGCATTTTCATACTAAGATATTTGCCTCAATAAATAGCCATACCCAAACACCAACATTTATGTAAATATTCAGCAGTATCAAAAATCAAGCTAGAAAAGGTTCTTCATGCAATTTGACAGGTGAAATCAGGTAAAGCCCTAGGGTCAGACATTATTACCTTTGAAGTTTATAAAGCTAGTAAAATAGCTGACCAAACTCTTTAATGTCTGCCTAGACACAGGTGACATTCCTGACCAGTGGAAAATTTCAAAGACAGTTCTTATATTCAAAAAAGGGGACCCCCCCCCAAAAGCTTGCTAATTATCATCCAATGTACCTTCTCGTCAACCCACAAGTTCATCACTCAAGTTATAATGAACAGAATATTAAAAAAATGAATGAGAGCCAGTATGATCTAGTGGTTAAGGCACCAGGCTAGATACAAGGAGATTGAGTTCTAGTCCTGCCTTAGGCACAAAAGCCAGTTGGGTGACTTTGGACCAGTCACTCTCTCTCAGCCCAATCCACCTGACAGGGTTGTTGTGGGGAAAATAGGGGGAGAAAGGAGTATTAGGTATGTTCACTGCCTTGAGTTATTTATAAAAATAATAAAGGCAGATAAAAAAAATCTAAAAAACCCCCCAACACTAACTATGAGAACAAACCAATGTTCACAAAGGAACCATCAACAGCCCCCTCACAATCAACCAGTTAATGGAATGAGCAAGAGAAGTCCATGTGCTTCTATACCTTGTGTTTGCTGACTATGAAAAAGCATTTGACAGCATAGAAATGAATGCAATTGTGAATACATTGAGGAATCAAGTCATCAATGAAAACTACACCCAACTGACAGAAGGCTGCTCAACTGACACTTTCTTTTACTGCCCAATCAACATCCCATTACATCAAGGTATCCAACAAGGTGACACAATCTCCCTAAAGCTTTTAACACTGCCTCAACTGGGCAGATAAAGGTATTAACAACAATGGCAAGAAGCTCACCGACCTCCAGATAATACTGTAATTATCAGCCACAATGTCCAAGAAGCCAAGCAGTGGCTAAATGAGCTTAGTGTGGCAAGCAGAGTAGGTGGCCTGAAAATCAACAGAAAAAGACTCAATGCTTGCAAAATTCATTCTGCCCATACTATGAAAAGAAACTAGAAGATGAGCTGATAAAGGATGTGAATTCCTACATTCTCCATTGGCTAGGGAATCAATGCCACACACACAGTGAACCAACAGATATTGTACCAAAGTGCTATAGCATGGTTCAGCTTTAACCACATAAACCAATTCTGTAACAAGTAGAAAGCATCAAAGCAAGTGTAGATACTTCAACCCATATTTATACTAATGATGATCTACAGCTGCAAAGCATGAAACCTAAGAAAATTGGAAGTGGAGAAGCTTTGAGTAACACAGTGTGCAAGCAAGAAGTGAATATTTAAGAACTTGCTCAGAGACTGAATCTAAAACACAGAAATTTGTACCAATATCAAAGCTAATGACAAAGTTGGTTGCCACCAGCTGATTGCCAACTCTAGCTGAAATCAATCTTGGAGTTTTTCCTCATAGTAAATGATATACTTCCAAATGAGCATATCTATATAATATGTACATGCACACTAGGCATACTCCAAAAGAAAACAGTGTCAGGACAAAAAAGTTATTAAAGGAGTTAATAACTGATTAATAGCCTGTAGAAGAAGAAACTCAGTTTGTAAAACTAAATGAATATTTATAAACACAAGCTATTCTCTTGAATACATTTATAGGTACAACTACACAGTTGTACAGATCCCCCTTCCTCTCTTCAGCAGAAATAAAGAAGGGAGAAATGGAAAAAATGCAAACAAACAAACAAAAACCCAAGAGAAAGCAATGGGAAGGGAATAGAAAAAAGGAGAAAAACAAGACAGTCGAGACAAGAGGAAATTAAACTGTAGAAAAATTTAAATTGTACCCGTATCGAACCCAGCAAGCAAAAAACTATGCATGCTTAGGTTCAGCTAGGTGCCTTTGCCTGCTGCAAACACCTTCCCTTTTGATAGTGTCTGCCACTATTTGGTGAACACAGGATGAAACCCCTCACTGCAAAGTAATTATGGGGTGAGAGAATTTTGACTCTCTTTTTTATGAATATAGTATTTAGTCTAGTAACTATTTAAAGAATATTCAACTGCACAAATTATTTCAGCCCATTAATAAACTCTAGGTGCTTGAAAGCAAAGTACATAATTTACATTATTCATATTTTAAAATATACTCTGTACACAAATAATAATTATATGTAAATTCCATGAAATGTCACAACACTTTGGTTTGACTATCCATAATCTTCAATGCAATCTAACATCAGGGTTTCAGAGACTAGGAAAAGAAAAATATTTTTGCTCTTTTACGTTTTATCCTCCAGTGTTTAGATGTTCAGTACCCAATGTCAGTCTTTAGCCAAAGCATTCCACTAATATGGGATGATTCAGTGAGATGGCAAATTCATTGTTTTTTACTGGAACTTTGCCTAGCTGGTTTTGAAAAGTTACATTAGTTCTCAAGAATGGAAGAACAATTAGATACAATAAAGATATTTTTTAGTTATACTAAATCTAACCTTGGCTGTAGCCTTCCTAGAATCAGCACACGATTCAATTGTATCAAAAAACATGAATCAGATTTCTGATGATAAGTATAGTTCGCTACATCAAAAAGCTTATTCCTCCCTGAACCAAACAGTAAGCCACTGTAGAAAGCTCTATACTAATCAGACCCATAATCTACATTCTTTTTAATATTGGTAAAAGAGAATCTTCCATTTCCATGACCACACAGTTTAAGGTCTTTTCGATAAGGTAGTCAAAAAATATGAATATTTCTTATTCCAGCCCCAAGACAGAATGTAAGAAATAAAAACTCACCTGTAGTGTAGATAAAACTATTTGCTTACCTCTTCATAAACAGCACAAAATCTTAATAAAAATAACTTAAAAAAAAAACACCCTTAGATATTGACATGCAGTTTTCTGAAGTGTGCTTTCTAAATATGAAAGCACTTTTCAGTCATATGTAAATGATATGATTGAAATGTTATGCAGAAGTTATAATTTAAAAGGTCTTAGAGCTAGAAACAGCACCTCAAGGTGTACAACAATGTAAAAGAACAAATTCTGCTTTTGTAAGATTTCTCCAGGCACACTTATCTCACAACATGATTTCTCACATGCATTCTGATCCCACATTTAATTTGCTTTCTTTCTTGGTGAAACTTCTTACTCTATTCTGCAGATGAGTTTCTGTCCTACAGATATGACAGTAGCTGTCTACTGTGGCCAAAAAGCAAGACCTATACAATAAAGCAAGTTATTTCCAATAGAAAAATATGAAATGGAAAGCTTCAATGCCAGTATACCAGCCAAAAAAAATCTATATAAATTGGCTTCCAATATCTGTAAAATTTATTATTTCAAAAAATAGCAAAAGGATTATTACATTGGACATAATGCTTGTGGCAATAAATATTCAGGCTAAACTAGTTTCAGTTTAATTAAGTAAGCTGTAACAAACTCATACATCCCAAATATTTCAAATCAGAAATACTTTTAAAAACAAAACATTATTATTTGTGGGCAGTTTGTAAATTCCCTCTAAAACCCAGGATTTAAACTAAATAGGCAATTTTGTATCTGTTATAAAGAGTTCAATGTTGTGAGATAAAATTGAAACTCTAACTTCTCTTTGAAAGAGCAGAATGAACCAAAACTTTAGATGGTATCAGAGAACAAAGCACTCTAAAATGCTAAGCTGCCTATTCCTAGAAATGACAAACTAGAGTGGCAAAATTAAAAAAAAAATCCATCCAAAATTCACTGGTATAATTAATATTCAGTTTACTTAGCATCAATAACGTTCCCTTGTTTGGTAAAATTTTACACTCTCAGTAATTCTATATTTTGCCAATATTTTCTAAATCTGTCTTTATATTACTGTGATGTTAGATCATAAAAGATTCCAACTGAAAACTGTGATTAGACCTAATTCATATTACATTTCCAATATACAGTATTATTTTCCTCTATAGGTCAAAGCATGAAGATAGTTGTCTTGACAGGTTGGCAAATATTATGCTTAACAGCAAAATGTGGCACATATAGATGTTTAAATATATCTGCAATATATTGATTTTGAAATATGCAAGTGATAGACCATACACCAGAAATACCAGATACTGTGCTAGTATAATTCTGTGTCTAAAATTGGTATTGTGAGCTGCTTCTAGTATGACACACTGCTTCCAGAAAACATTCTTCTACAAAAGAAACTGCATGCAAACCATGTATCAATTACTATAATTCTTCAATATACACATATGCAAAGAAAACAAAATCCAGGTTGCAAAAGAACATACTGTATAACCGTCTATTTGTTAATGCAGACCATAGGAGTTGTTGAGCTGAATCAGGCCAAAGGCCATTTAGTCCACCATTTCGTTCCTATGGGAAGGCCGCAGGTACCGAACAGCACACTCCTCACTCATACGTTCAGAGGCGTACAGCCATCACTAGTAGCCATTACTGTAGAAAAGAGCGCTAATTCAAAGCAGTAGAAAACCAGCCCGTTTGAAATGACTCTAAACCTTCCACTGGTTTCCTATTCTAAACTTCGAGGTTTGGTGGTACGTTAGGACCGTGCTCAGAACAGAACTGCAGATCTCGCTGCTTTTTGTTTCTTTCCAGACAAAGCCGAGGTACCTCATTAGCATCTCCGGCCTCCAGCACTACACCAAACTGTTTCCACCCCTAGCCTCCCCCTCTCAAAGGCCTGTATCCAGGACTCGCTTACTATAAAGTAAACCCTCTGAACAACACGAGCCACACTTCTCCCCACAAACCCACCTGGAAGAAAAGCGCTCCACCTCCACTTTGTACCCTAGTCAGTCCAATCCCTTTTCAGGCCTTCGATGAGGCAACAGCTCTAGCCCGCGCCAGCAGCTGGGCCAGTGACTGTGCAGAAGCGTCGCGCAGACTCCTGGCCTTTCGGTGGGCTAGATGGCGCCGTTAGGAGCGGGTGGCCGGCGTTTCCCTCGCCGCTGAGCGGTGGTACCAGCCACGCCCCTCCCCCTGCCTAGCTCTCGTTCCCCGCCTCACCTGCCGGATGCTGCTCGTTTCTGGCACCGCGAACTCCTCCTTCTCTTTGGGAGTTTTCACGGTGACTTTAATGATCCGCGGCTCAGACGCTGAGGCAGACGCGGCCGGGGCGGGGGGATCGGTGGGGCTCTGGGGCCCAGGAGGGTTCTCGCCGCTCTCAGACATGGCGCGCGCGGGGCGGGTGGACGAACGGCGGGGCGGCCTCCTGTGCTCGTTAGCCAAGCCGCGCAGCGAACGCTGGGTAAGGTCGACCCTCGCCTCTTTTTTCACCGCCTCGCGCGCGCGCGCCCCACCACTATAAAGCTCTCCCACTCTCGGAGAGTTCAACGGAAGCAGCCCGGCTCAATTGCGGCGCCTATTGATTACGTCATGGATCGGGGAAGTTACTAGAAAAGAGGAACTGACTTGGCCGGCGCATGAGAAACCGAATTGGGTAGATATACGCATGCGCAGGATGGGGCTAAGAGAGTCAGGACGCGTGCGCATTGGGTCTTCATTCTTATTGCGCAAACGCAGTTGATCTGAAAGGCCCAAGTTGGGATTGTTAGGTGAGCAGCTGCTTTGACGCCGTGAGGAAGTACTTGCGCTGCTGCTGACGTATTTTTTGACGACTCATGCATGGTTGTGGCGCAGTTTTCCGGCTCTCGTGTTTGCTTTGTGGAGCATTGCATTTTGAAAGCTAATGTGTTTCTTTAATAACCTCTCCCAATGTTTCTGGGGGAGGAATTGAATTTAAGTTTCTTAAATTATTGTTCAGAATTATTGAAGAGCGGCCTTTAAACTTTGACTTCTTTGGTTGAATATATATAGGCTTAGATCCGCAGGAAAATATCCGAAGGCATAACTCGCTGAAATCGGAGTCCACAATGAATTTTAAAGCCAGCGAGAGAAGCGTAAATCTGTCCCGCGTTGCGTCACAAGCCACTTTTTACGGACGCTCCAAATGCAGGGATTCTACTCGTCTGCCCGCGTGTGCGGTGGCAAAAATCTTGCTATGGGATCGGATAGGATAGAGAAGGGCCGGGGGAGCAGATCATATTGAATTGAGGATACTGGCGTGGTTCATTCAACCTGGAGCGTTGATTCATTTTAAACGGTCTTCTGCTTCCTCTTAGTTTGCATCCCACAATGGCAGGAAAGATCTGGTATTGAGTTTTGGCAGTTCAACTCGAAGTACGTGACAGCTATTTAAAAGAGGCAAGTTGGGGGCCAGACATCCCTTGGGTTGCCTGCTTCTTAGCCGTTAGCAACATAGAGAACCACAATCACGCACACTGAGTAAACTCTGCAAATCTTCAAAGCAGCACTTTACCTGGACAAAGATTGGACTGATGTGCCCTGTGTCACAGCATTTCTGTGAAGTGCTGTGACATCTGTTCTAATTGATGGAGTGGTTGTGGCATTACATTTATCAAAGTATTTTAGCTAGCTGACATTTAATGTACTTGGGAATCAGTATTAAAGGTGGCACAATGCAGCCAGAATCAGAGAACCTCACATTGTTTGTAAAGACTAAATGTATATTTCACTGGAAAAGGAAAAGAACAATTCCGCTTCATTTCCTGTGAGATTATGAGAACGATAGCAGTATGTTCATTGTCTGTCTAGTTCTTTCCTGAACTGTACCCAGAGAGCAGGCAGCCTGCTTAGCAAAAATTATGTACTCTTTTACCTGCTAATGATGTCATTGTAACCAAAAAAATGAAGACATCTAGTGTAGGATGAAAACTTGTTTCCTTATTCTAAGAAAGCTGCATTTCGTATTGCAACTATAAACAATTTTATTCAAATGGTTTATAAACTACATTTTAAAGCTGAAGTAGAGAAGTTAAATGTGTACCTGTTACATAAAATAACCTTTTTAAAAAAAATCAATGTCTTAAAGGATTTTTAATGGTGTTTTTTCTTCTGTACCAATAAAAGGTCAACTATTACATAATTGAATGGTGAAAGGATAAGGAAAATTATATAGAATCTTGTTTACATTAAGATCTGAAAAATATATATGTTGTGCTAAAGAGTTTATCATTTTGCCTTCAAATTCATTGATCAGAATTCTTTTTGCAAACTTCACATTCTGAGATTTTGGGGAGGGGCTATTTCACAGTATCACTACATTCCTTTCTGCCTTTTATCTTCCCTTTTAGACTAGCCAAACATTTACTATTTGTGAATGACCATCTGTAAAAAAAAAAAAAAATTGCAAAAAAGATAAAAATAATGAAAGTATCAAAAGGTAAAAACTATCATGAAAGGAGAGCCATTAACTATTGTTTATTTATCAATGAAATTACACACTAGTCATAAAAATGACAAATTTTATTGACTGATGAAAAACTAGATGCAGCATTAGCACAAAGTTAGAGCATCAATGTTTTCATTTTCAACTTTAAACCAGAATAGCAATAGATTGACTTAACTGTTAGTCAATTAAATGTCAATCACTACTCCCACCCCAAAAAACCTGCATAGTTAAGCAGTAATACAAATATACATTTCTGCAAAACCCTGAAGATCAATATTCCTCTTTTTGGCTCTGAATTTAGTGCAAAGAAAATCATCTGCACTGGTCAGATTCTGAGTTTCTTTTCCCTTTTCTTCCACCCTGAAAAAATAGAAATGAAAGAACAAATACTGAGTTATCAAAAAAAAAATCAGCAAGCAATCTGGTATGTTCCTCAGAAGGTCTGTAGAGCACCAACAGGTACTGCTATTCTCACAAAAGCACACTAAGAAAGAGGGAATGCTCCTCTTTAAAAAACACCTTTTTCGCCTTCTGCTGAGCTTTGTGAGAAAAAAAAAGTGAGGTCCTTTTGGACCCTGCTTTTAGCAAGAACTTTAGGCAGGGAAAGAGTGTATGGTCTGAAAGCTAAACTTTTTAGGAAGCACAAAAATGCTTAATGGAGTAAATTACTGACTCTGAAATTAAATAACCTAGGGGACTTTGAGTAATATACTATGGAACAGGCTTACACTATTACTAAATCATTGGGTGGTCAGTGCTCTTCTATCTTCCAGTAGGAAGATAGCAATGAAGGGAAAGATGGTGGTTTTTACACATTCTCACTCTTCCCTTCAAATCTGCTTTGAAATACATATGTGGAGCAAATTTGAGGGAATGGGAGTGAACATAGAGAAGAGAACTCTGACCTCCTGATCGATGCCTTCTGTCAACAAAAGGGATGAAAACTAGATACTACCTCTTAAACTACATTGTTATGTAACTATGAAAAAGAGAACGGAGATATTTATATAACATAAGAAATAAACTTGCTATTTAATTAATGTTACAATGCATTAATTCCAGAGTAAGCCACACAAAACGGAACTTTTACATTCTGTATGAGAATACAGAATTGTGGTACTGGTGCACTTAACAAACAAACAAACAAAAAATTGATAGACAATTCTAAGAATGCAATAGTTAACTAATATTATAGGCCAAAGATTGTGCACACCATTAAACAGTAAGAAAACCAAAAGAGGGAGGGAGGGAGGGAGGGAGGGAGGGAGGGAGAGAGAGATCAATATAAGAAATAAGAAAAGTTAGAAAAGTCATTAAAAATGCAAGTTTAGGAGAAAACGACAACAGATGAGCTAAACGTATCCAAGTACGTGCTAAACAATATATAGTGCAGTGGATCTAGAGAAAGTAATTTTCAAGTGTGAACATTAGAAAAAGAGCAACTCAACAGTGGAACCAATCACCGAAAAAAGTAGTGTGCTTCTGTTTGCTTAATGTGTTTCAGTGAAGGACAGAGTCACCTGTTGGGAATACTTCAATTTTGATACCTTTTATTTGGAGAGTCAGTGTGGTAAGGTGGTTAACATGTTGGACTAGGACTGGGGAGTTTCTACTTCAAATTTTCCCCCAGTCATGGAATTTACTGGCTGACTATGGACCAGTCACTCTTTATCAGTCCAAGCAATCTTGCAAGGTTGTTGAGGGAAAAAGTTGGAGGAGGGAGTGCTGCCTTGAGCTCCTGGAGGAAAGGAGGGATATAAAGCTAATAAATTCCTTCACAGAGCAGGGGGCTGGAATCAATAGCCTAAACTGTTCTTTCCAACTCTATGATTCTATATGACAATGTGCTTTTATAACAACACAGAAAATGCAAGATTCTTTTTGGATCAACAACAGTCTAGATCCAAATAAAGTTCAAGGTACAGGTAGTCCTCAAGTTACGACCATTCATTCAGCGACCATTCGACGTTATGGCAGCGCTGAACGAATGGTACTTACACCCAGTCCCCAAAGTTACAGCTGTTGCAGTGCCCCCACAGTCACATGAACAAAATTCAGGCGTTTGGCAGCCCGCCTGTACTTATGACCACAGGGGCACTTAACTCCCTCCATCCACCTATCTCCCTCCCATCTCTGCCCTTT
Source organism: Liasis olivaceus (assembly GCA_030867105.1). NCBI lineage: Eukaryota > Metazoa > Chordata > Lepidosauria > Squamata > Pythonidae > Liasis > Liasis olivaceus. The sequence continues at coordinate 198,576,633 of CM061348.1, forward strand.
TGGCCTCCTTGCACAGTGGCAGTCCTTGGCGGTGGCGGCGCTGGGGCTGAAGTAGAGGCCTGGGGTCTTCAGCAGCCTCAGCCAGCTGCCACTGCCCCTCTACTTCAGCCCCAGCACCACCAAGGACTGATGCTTCAAGTCCCGTGCCACAGACAGCCACCCCAGCGCCATAGCCCCAGCCACCCCCACCCTGTGCTCCACTCACCTTGCTGGCCCTGGTTCCCTGCACTCTGCTCACCCTGCTGGCCTTGCCGCCCTCCCGGCCTTGCCGGCCCTGTGCTTGCTGGCCATGCCGCCCCAGGCTGACCTTTGTCGTCTCCCTCCCGCTGCTGATGAGGCGTGCCTGGCCTGGCCCTATGTGACGCAGCTGCTAGCTGCACCAGGCCATCTTCCTGGGGCTTCTCATGTCATTTTCCAAATAGTATGCCCTGTTCTTGCAATGCTTTGGCAAGCTTCTGTGGCCTTCTAAAACCTCACAAGAAGACCACGCCTGTTGTTCTCCAAATAGCGTGGGCTGAGCACAGGGCAGTAGGACCAGTGAGCACAGGACAGCAAGGTTGGCAGGCTGGGAGGGTGAGCAGAGCGCAGGGTGGCAAGGCCAGCAGGGTGGTAGGGCGAGTGGAATGCAGGATGGCAAGGTCAGCAGGGCCAGCAGGGTAGCAGGGTCAGTGGAGCACAGGACTGCAGGGCTGACAAGCGCAGGGTGGGCAGGCGGCAGCCCATCAGGATGAGCGGAGGGCAGGGCGGCCAAGCCAGCAGGGCCAGCAGAGCACAGGGCGGCAAGGCCAGCAGGACTAGTGAGCACAGAGTGGGGAGGGCGGCAGGGTGAGTGGAGCACAGGGTGGCAAGGCCAGCAGAGCATGGGACAGCAGGTCTGGCAGGGTGGCAAGGCCAGCAGAGACTGCAGAGTGCAAGGTGGCCAAAAGGGCAGAGATGTGGGGGGAGATAGGCAGGTGGGGGGAATTGAAGAGGAGGCAGTCCCTTACTTTACCAAGGTGTGGGGCTGGGAGGGACCAAGCTGGGAATGGCTTGGATCAGGATGGCTCTGCCTAACAACCAATGGGATTTATTAACAATGGCAACAGGGATGCCGGGATTGCTGTCCCTAAGCAATGTGGCCACATGATGTTGTGCTTTACGACTGCATTGCTTAGTGAAAGAATTGCAGTCCCAATTACTCAAGGACTACCTGCATGAAAATTTTTGTCCCTGTTTAGGATATTCTATTTGCGTCATAATAGCTCCCATATTCTATTCCATGTAGTTCAGCAATTTCCAATACATCAGAGTGGCATTTCAGTAGAGTAAGGAACTGCAACTGTGAGGAGGAATAGAAAATTGCCCTTTTAATAACTTATGTTATTATTTAGCTTTATTACATAGTTAAATATTACCTGGTATTTTGTTAATTCTGCTTGCAGTATTTTCACTTTAGATCTTTCTTGTTCCAATGCAGCATGAAGAGTAGCAACCTCAAAGAAAGAAATCCCAATAGTTACTTTGCTCTAAAACAAATTTTACATTTTTAATCAAAGTTACATTTTAAACAGGATGAGATTATACATCCTATTACAGTAATAATGAAAAATATAATTTGCTTATGTTATTTTACAATTTTAGCTTAGAGAGTGGTGTGTTATAATGGTTCAGGTACTGAACTAGGAATGGGAAGACAGGTTGTAGTCCTTCCTTAGGCACAGAAACCAGCTGGGTGACCTTGGGCCAGTCTCTCTCTCTTAAGCCTAAATCAGAGTAAGGCTGTGCAACAAGCTAGCTGAAAAGCAAAACCTCTTGTTGCATTGTGCATTGATAGCTTTGCAGTGTGACCTAAGTGAGCACAGTGCAAAACAGTGGAAAACTAGCAGATCCTGTAACCAACTGTGACAAACACTAGGAAAAACAATAATATTTTATGTTGTTAAACATTAGACTTAATTCCTGGTTGATGACTGTTCAAGAAAACGATTTGATAATTTTGACCTTCTATGACAGCAGTTAAAACAATATTTTGAAAATTCCTTGGAATCATGTAAAGAAACTCCTGCAAATAATTTTTATCTCAGTATTTTTCTGCAAGGATTCAATAAGCATATCCTTTTATAGAAAACTGAAACAATTTCTACAACCTCATACTCATAAAGAGTCAGTTTGGTGTAGTAGTTAAGGTGCTGGCCTAGATACCAGGAGACTGTGAGTTCTGGGCTTCCTTTAGGCATGAAAGCTGGCTGGGTGACTTTGGGCCAGTCACTCTCTCAGCCCAGCCCACCTTACAGAGTTGTTGTTGTGGGGAAAACAGGAGGCTAGAGCATTAGGCACGTTTGCCACCTTGAGTTATATACTGTATACAAAAAAGATGGGATAAAAAAATCCATCCACCCACCCATCCATCCACACACACTCACACTCAAATACTAGAAAAGAAACTGGATTTTGAAAAAAATAAAACAAAGAACAGGTGGCAGCCATGGCTAGGAGGGCCTTTGCACACCTCCAGGTGGTGTGCCAGTTGCGCCCATTCCTGTATTGGGAGGCTCTGCTCATAGTCACCCACGCCCTCGTAACCTCCTGCTTGAACTACTGCAATGTGCTCTACATGGGGTTGCCTTGAAGAGCATTCGGAAGCTTCAGCTGGTACAGAAAGTGGCTGCATGGGTAGTAAATGGTGTCAAATATGCGACACATATAACATCACTACTGTGTGAGTTGCATTGGTTGCCAGTGTGTTTTCCGGTGCAATTCAAGATGCTGGTTGTCACCTTTTAAAGCCCTGCATGGCTTGGGACCAAGTTACCTGAGAGACTGTCTTTTCCCAATAGTGTCTACCCATCCATTTTGATCCAGCAGGTTGGGCATACTGCGAGTCCCATCAGCCAAGGAATGTCACCTGGCAGGGACCAGGAGACATGCCTTCTCTGCTGTAGCCCCTGCCCTTTAGAACATCCTCCCTTCAGAGATTAGGATGGCCCTGACCCTGTTGGCCTTTTGTAAGGCTTTAAAGACCTGGCTATGTGCCTGGGCCTTTGAATGTGTTAAGGGCACTGTCTCTTTGCTATATTAAAAATTATGATAATTTTCTCGGTTGACGTATGTATTTATTTTTGTATTGTTTTTAACTGCTTTTATTGTTTTAGAATTGTTCGCTGCCCAGAGTCACTTGGCTGAGATGGGCAGCTATAGAAAATTAATTAATTAATTAAGTAATTAATTAAAACATTTTAAAAATCTAGCTTTGTCTATAAACAGAAACTTCCAGATTTTCCTAAATGTTTGTTCAGAAATACTTTATACTTCTATGTGTGCATGTGTATAAATAACAATAATGTAAAACAATTTCTTAACTACAAAAAAATACAAAATAATTATAGCAGAAAAAAAGAGAATTTAAGATAAGATCTAGTTTTAAATATCATGAATATCAAACTGAAAACTATTTGCTTTGAGAAACTTTTAAGTGAGATTCAATACCAAGTGACCATGATATACTTCCTGCTTGCCTAAGGCTCAAAGGTATTATTTTACAATAGTTCCTATATTTTCTGACAGGCAGCCTAAAAGGCAGTGCTATATTTTTTTACCATTTAGGGAATTCATAGAGGTACATTTTCTTCTATATGTTATTAATGTACAAGAAACCACTGCATACGTCCAGATTTGGAACAGAGGCTGGAACTATGTGGATGATATACAGCTCTTCCCACTTCATCAGCTCTCAGGGATAAAAGGGGAAGCTGAAATTTGAGGCAGGGAAGTACATAGTAATGAAAGTAGGTTATCAAACTGCATCTTGAGATAGGACAGAGTAAATACGTTAATTAAATAGCCAACTTCTTAGAACTAATTAAAACTATCTGTTTTGAATGAGGCTGTATTCCTCAGTTGCATAAATATCGAAAGGTATTTTGCTGTAGGATTGGAAACTATTGTTTTAAATATTTAAAAGCATTTATTTAACAATCAGATTTACAACCCAGGGATTGGATTTAGTGTTGCTTCTAGATAGATAACAACTGTTGTTAAGACTGGTCATAAACAATTTTAGCTAATGCAATAGCTGTCATTATCCTTGGGAAAGTGTATCTTGTCTGTTACACACTGAGGATGTTAACAACTAGATTAGTTCAACATGCTCTATATTGACTGCCTCTGAAGCATACAATATTCAGAAACTAAAGTTGTAACAGAAGTGACCAGAGTCATACCACTGTGAAACTTCATTTTTTTCCAACAAAATGAGACTTTGAATGTGCTAGACAAAACTCCTGTTTTTTTTTTATGTTGTTTGCATGTCACGCAAGCGACATCGTCTCCAATGAAACTCAGGAACAACATACTGTCCCCTTCCAATTGGTCAGTTAAATCAAAGTCAATCAATATTGTATTTTTCTTACTGATCAATTTCCCAGCCTATCCTAAAAGAACTGTTTTTGATTTTAAACAGGAATGGATTTGGATTTAAATACTTAAGGACCACTTTCCACCTCTGAATTCATACACTTAGATCTTCCATTAAAACCAGTGAAGATGTGGGGACGGGACAATTATTTCTTTTTAATAAATCATCAACTCTGTAAAACTATTTGGCCTAGAATATCTGCTTAATTCTTCCATTTTTTTCTCTTTAATCACCAGGTCGAAATGTTATTTTAGTGTAATTTCAGTCTAAAACCAGTTACTCCTTCAGTGTCTTTTACTAGAATTTACTACTGATATTTCTATTTTGTCTCTGCATTTTATTGACTGATAGCTTATTCACAATTGTATTTTTATGTGAACAGTTATAAGCTACAGTAAAAGTGCTAAACAGATTAAAAATAGGGCTAATAACAGTAATAAAAATAGCAGTTTGTCTTCATACTTGATGGATTGATTTTTGTCTGTGTAACTGGATCCCTCAATTTTTACAGATTTTTTCCTTCTAGTAATAGTTGCCCTCACCACAGAACATGTTGTTTCTAAGGTTCCTACGCTCCCTGGTCCTCAATAATAGTGTTTGTTTGATTGCAGTTTAAGTGGGAAGGCCCTACTCTATGAACAGAACTCCCTCAGAATTCTTCCAGCTCAAGTATTCTGACTTGCTAATTTACGACAGTATGTAAAAAACCAACGACACAGAAATATTTACCTGTAAAGTTAACTCATTCTTAATACTCTGAGACTCATCAACCTGAAGGAGTATTTCAGCTTTATCTTTCACTAAAAAGTCAAACAAAGAAAATATTAGTCTAAAATGGAATAGAGAAGATATGTCAGTCCTGACAAGCTAAAAGAGAAAGTTGGTAGTCTGCACTGAGTTTAAGAGATCATAGATTGCATATATCTGCTCTAAGGTAAAAGTTAAACAAAACTATTTCTCTCAGTATTTACCTAAACTGCTTCCAGATAGTTTAGTGATTGTAACAGTTCTTTAAAAAAAGTATCTGAAAAAATTTAAAGCCTGTAATAGTACTTACTTTCACCTTCTTGCAGCATTTTCAATAGTTGTGCATTTCGTGCTTTTACTTCCTTGTATTTTGCCTAAATATTTTTTTAGAAATTAGTTAATACAAGTGGTATATTTCACCAAGTTTTTTTCAACATTAAGAATATTAGCTGTTAGTTCAGTCCTAACTGTTAAATGCACTGAGGATTATAACTTCAAAGTTGCAAATTCATTCTGCAATCTATGAGTTTCAGAAAATAAATATAATTGCAAATTTTTTAAAAAAATCTCAATTTAGGAAAAAAAGTTCAAGGGTAGGCTTTAGAATTAAATGTGGTAATGGAAGAAAGGAAAAGGAAAAAGACATATATCTATTATTGATTGCAATGTAACATGCATTACACAGAAAACCTGTTAATCAGAAAAAAAATCTAGAAATTCTGCATTTTCTCTTCTCTACATAAGGTCATAGCTTTACTAGGGAGGAGCTGGATTACTTTTAAGGTAGCCTTCAATGCAACATGTCCAATAGTACCTTTATATAGTGGCAACTTTTATATTTAACAAATGATTTCTATGCTGCATTTTTTAAACAATTAGCACTAACTTTGCAATACTAATCTTTAACTAAAATATTTGAGAAAACAATGGAAAAAAACAGAGACAGAAAACTGACTGGGTAGATTCAATGAATCTAGTAACAACTATTAAAAAAATAACATTTAAGCTATAATCATTTGTCCACTTGCCCAGCAGTATACTCCAGTGAATCCAGTTATATTTACTTCTGAGAAGACAATATAGAAATTCACTGCTAAAGAAGTAAAAATGTTTAGAACAACCTTAACCTATAAGTGCCAGCCTCACTTAATCAATATTTTCAGAAGCAGTACACTGAAAGCACTAACAACCACCATGTTTTCAACTTAAGTTTTAATTCAAGTTAATAAATTATGTGCTTCTCAGGAAAATACGTACCTCCCACTGACTGATTACACTCTTCAATTGCTGGATTTCTGCATCTTTCTTTTCAAGTTCCAATTTTGATCTCTCTAATCTTCCATCTTTTAGAAAAACCTCCTACAAATAAAGAATTAAAGAATATAAACTTAAAAGTTTATATCACAGAGTTAAAGAAATGTAAAATATTAATATTCAATGTATTTTCAAATACTGAAATGTGCATAGTGACACTATACATCTACATTTATTATATATCAGAATCATAACAGAATATTTTATATCAACAGAATTGTAAACAAAATTCTGGCTTATTGAAACATTTTTATAATAGTTATAATATTATGTGATTATAGCCTGTCCCTGCTTTGACTTTTCAGTCATGGAAAGGATACTCTTTCTTCACTCTAGAGATTTGGAAATTAAAAGGAAGGTAAATTTGTGAACCTAGCTTGCAAAGGATCAAATAATCCAGGATTCTCTGTTTGGAAAACACATCCAAATATTTTTGTTTGTTTACAAGTAATGCTAGCAGGCAGAACAGGAAATGATAGATTGGTTGCATCAGCACATGTCATTCACAAGTTATGACTTTTCAGAATCCTAGCTAATTATTCCATATCAATTTGGCCATTATGTGGAAACTGAATCTTAATTACTGAGACAGTTTTTTTGAAGGCAGAAAAATGCAGATTCTGTTCCAGACAGGTTCAAAATTGATCTGCTGTCAGACTTGGCAAGACAATAGGAATATCCTAGCCAGTATTCACATTAGTTTTTCTGAGCATCTAAACATCTTTTGTTGCCAATATAGTTTGCATTATTGCCTGAAAAATGAAAATAATACAGTATTCTGTTTCTGGACTTTTCTGTGAAATGACAAACCAGCTATTAGTTTGTTTTATATTTATTTAAAATATTTTTATAATGCTCTTGAAATGTAAAAGCTTCAGAGTGATTTAAATAAGGTTAAAGCTCCAGAGTGACTTAAATATATAGGCAAGGGATATCTATTATTTGACACAATAGAAACAAGGATGAAGAGAAGGAAAAAAGGCAAAATCATGGTTCGTTCTTAAAGTGATATAATTTGCTTGTCAGATAACTTCCAGGATTAAGAAATCTACTGGATTTTGGGCGGGGGGGAGGGGAGAGCCTTATTTTATTTATTTATTTATTTATCAAATTTGTCACCACCCATCTTGTTAAAAAAAACCCAACTCTGGGCAGTTTACAAAGCGGTTAAAATCAATTAAAATTACAATATAAAATAATCCTAAATAAATAGAAAATAAATATAATCCAAGGGAAGATGTTAAACTTGGCAGTAACTTGGGGAGTGTCATCAAAGTGCCAGCCACCCCCAGGACTGGGTAAGATTCATGTCACCCTATGCAAGCTGGCAGAGCCAAGTCTTTAATCCTTTCTGGAAAGCTGGGAGGGTAGGGGCCTGCTGCACCTCTGGGGGGAAGAATATTCCAAAGGGTGGGGGGCAACGGCAGAAAAAGCTCTCCTCCTGAGCCCTGCCAGCCGACATTCTCTCCCTGATGGGGTCCGCAACATGCCCTCTCTGCCTGACCGGGTGGGACTGGACCCATGCCATGTAGGGCTATAAAGATCATAACCAACACTTTGAATTGGACCTGGAAGCAAATTGGCACCCAATGCAGCTTTCGCAGTAAAGGTGTTATTTGTGCCATTCTTGGGGCACCCAAGATTGTCTGCAGGGCCACATTTTGAACCAGCTGTAGCTTCCGGATACTCTTCAAGGGTAGCCCCATGTAGAGCACATTGCAATAGTCTAGCCAAGAGATGACTAGGGCATGAGTGACTGACTGGAGCCTCCTGATCCAGGAAAGGGCATAACTGGCGCACCACACAGAGTTGGACAAAGGCCCTCCTGGCTGCGACTGCCACCTGCTTCTTAGGCAGGAGTTGAGAGTCCAGGAGGACTCCCAGATTACACACTGGGTCTGTCTGGAGCAGTACAACCCTTTCCAAAACCAAGGATGGTAAATCCTTGGATACAGAGGGGCCTCCAATCCATAGCCACTCCGATTTACCAGGGTTCAGGTGAAGTCTGTTACATCCCATCCAGACCCCACAGCCTCCAGGCACTGCAAAAGGGTGGTCACAGCATCACTCACGTCACCTAGGATGGAGATATATAACTGGATATCATCTGCATATTGATGATACTTCATCCCATGGTAGTGGATATCATCCAGTGGTTTCATGTAGATGTTAAAAAGGAGCGGAGAAAGTACCGAACCCTGTGGCATCCTACAGAGGGGCCGCGAGCTGGACCTCTCGCTTTGGGACCGATTGGGACCGACCTTGGAGGAAGGAAGTGAACCAGCACAAAACTGTGCTGCCCACTCCCAACTCCCTAAGTTGACCCAAAAGGATACCATGGCTGATGGTATTGAAAGCCACTGGGAGGTCAGAAAGAGCAAGGATGGATGCACTACCCCCATCCTGCTCCCGCCAAAGATCATCTATGAGTGCGACCAATGCCATTTCCATCCCGAATCTGGGCCTGAAACCTGACTGAAAAGGGTCCGGATAATCCATTTCAACCAGTATCCCCTGGAGCTGCAATGCCACCACCTTCTCAATCACCTTCCCTAAAAAGGGGAGGTGGGAGATTGGACGAAAATTGTCCAGTATCATGGGATCCAGTGGTTTCTTGAGGATGGGATGCACCAGCGCCTCTTTAAAGGCAGCTGGAAACATTCCCTCTCTCAAGGATGAATTCACCATCACCTGGACCCACCCACATCACCTCCCGAGTAGCCTTGACCAGCTAGGAGGGACATGGATCTAGTTGACAAGTGATGGCATTAACCATCCGGAGGTCGGTTCACTGTCCACTTCCTCGGGTTCAACCGGATCAAACTGTTCCCCGATAACAGGGTAAGAGCATACCCTGGGCATCTCTACAGACCATGCCTTACACTTGGCATCCAACTGGAACTGGATCTGAGTGATTTTATCCTCCAGATGCCTAGAAAACTCCTCTGTGCAGCCCTGTAGATGGGCCACTGGACTCCCCTTTCCCAAAGGGGATTGGGTGATCTTAAAGAGGGCCACTGGGCAGCATTCTGCAGATGCAGTAAGAGCAGACATATTGACATTTCACTACTCTTACTGCCACAAGGTAGGCCTTAATAGTGGCTCTAGCTTGTGTTTGGTTGGGTTCGGTCCTTGTTTTCCTCCAGCGGGGCTACATGTGTCTCTTAACCCTTTTCAAGACCCTCAACTCCTCTGTAAACCACGGGGAGTGTCAGGCTTGATGGGTCAAGAGAGTTGCACAGGTGCGATCTTGTCCACAGCCTCAGCCATTTTCCTATTCCAGGTAGTGGCCAAGCCTTCTTCTGAACTGTGCACCAGACTCTTGGGTATAACCCCCATCTCCCTTTGGAACCCAACTGGGGTCCATCAGTCGCCAAGTGAATGTGCCCTGCCTCCCTGTGGAGGGGGGTAGCACAGGAGAATCTCAAGGCCACCAGGACATGATCTGACCATGACAAGGGGGACTGATGTAATTCCTGCTTCAGATCACATTGCCATTGCTCTGACAAGAAAACCAAGTTCAGTGTGAAACCGCTGTCCCAAATTGGGTTATGGATAATCTGAGACAGGCCCATGGCCATCATGGTGGCCATGAACTCCTGAGCTGCACCTGAGGCACGCCCTAGGGACAGCAGATTGAAGTCCCCCAAGACCATAAGTCTGGGGAACTCTAGTGCCAGCCCTGCGATGGCCTCTAGCAGCTCAGGCAGGGAAGTGGCTACACAGCAGGGAGGCTGGTACAGTAACAACAATCCCAACTGTCCTCGCAAGCCCAACTTCAGGAACAAGGTGTCACAACCGGCCACTTGTGGAGCAGTGCCGTTGAAGGCTGACAGAGATTCTTGAATGGAGACCACTACCCCTCCTCCCCTGCCCTGGGGTCTTGGCTGGTGCCAAACTGTAAACCTGGCTGAGCACATTTCTGGGCACCCCCTCTTCAGGGCCCAGCCAGGTCTCAGTGGTACATGCCAGGTTGGCCCACTCCTCAGTGATCAAATCACATATGTGTGTGGGGGGGGCTTCTTGTTGACTGACCTGGCGTTAAGAAGCAGCAGCTGAAAGCCAGGGCCTCCATGGGGCTGCTGCCCAAGGCCTGGGTCTGAGTCCAGAGGGCAGGAACACACCACCAGTAATAAACATTGGGGGCGTGTTCCCCAACAGCTGACTGCCCTCCAACTCCTGTCATAACATCCCCTCCCCATCACCACCTGAATGGTATAATCCCCAGAGCTTCCATTCCCCACCAATCCCAGCCCTCTGGCTTCCCTGGTCAGGGGTCCTTCCATCCAGCCAAACACCATCAGACACACCCAATCAACTACGGGGTGATGGCGGGCTCCACGGCACTTCAGCTCCTGCTCTCAGCATCGCTGGAGCCCTAACCACCCCCCCACTCATCCACTGTATTCCCTTGCCAGCTTCTCTCACTAGTTGGCCGGGGTCACCTGATCCACTCCCATCCTGACTCTCGCTCAGAGGGAGGGAGTATCCCTATCACACTCACACACACTCCACCCTTGGGTCCCCCTCCCTCTCTCTCACACTAGGGGGGGAGCACCCAGCCCTCTTACCCTGGAGGGACCCTAACACCCCTCTGCCTTCTCAGGACAAGTTAGAGGGGCCAGCTGAATCCCCCTTGGCTCCAATTACTCGGGCCACTATTTCGGCTGCCACTCAGTTGCTGACCAGGCTGTTCATAATTCAAGGTGTTGCCCGGGCCATGGCTGCCATCGCCCAAGTCCCTTCAGGGCCTGCCACTTGAGCTGGTCAAGCTCCAGCTCCATTGTTCAATTGGGGCCAGTCTGCGTCCCAGCTGTTGCTTAGGTCACTCCAGCCGTTGCCACCACCCAGGCTACTCCTCAGGCCGCTTGGCCCCTCCACCCACTTCCTCGGGCTGCTCAGATGCTCTGCTGCCACACAATCACCAGTCCGGCAGCCATCCAGGCCTCCCAGGCTGCCCAGGCCATCGCCACCACTGCCCAAATCCCTCTTTGGGCTGTCGCCCTTAGTCCTTGGGTTTTTGCCACTGCCGGGGTGTAAATCTGGCCAATTTTCAAGCTGTTCACGCTGTCGCAGTTGCCCAAGCACCAACTCAGCCACTTCCCAGGGCGCCGCAATCCAGGTCTCTCCCCGGCCATTCTCCAGGCTGTCTGCTGTATCCACAGAGCACTGCCTGGCCTCTCCAGCTTCCACTAGCCTCTGTGGGGCTCTGTTGTGCACAACCAGATTTGGGCACCCCTAAAGTCCATAGTCGGTTGGGGGAAAGAAGAAAAAACCCTTCAGGGTGCTCAGGTAAGAGCTGGTAACCATACTTCCCGCCTAGCATTCGCTCCTGGTTGCCATCCTAGATTTTCATATTTGTCTTGCTGCTTCTGTTTCTTATGCTGCTTCTGCTTCTCCTTCTTTGAGTTTTTTAGGATAACCAATTCTGATCTCTAATTCATCTATACTCACTAAACTGCAGATATAATATGCATTTAATTCCTTTTAAATATACCTGTGTGCGGTCACAAAATGTACTGTTATCTATTCCATATTCTGTGTTAGGCTCCCTTCTTTTTTCTTTATTTAATATTTTATGCATATCATCTTCCAGTCTATTGAAGAATTCACCGTCATTCAAGAGAGTATGTGGTGAGTTCAATTCCTGTAAAGAAACTATAATTAACTTTTAACAAAAACCACCCAATAGCTAAACAGTAAGTAATTGTTTTAAGGCCCATAGATAAATTTCAAAACAGAATTTATAAGTTCTTACCAAGAAATTCCCTGCTCTTAGATTTAAATATGAAATGTTACAGTCAAGTTTAAAATACTGTAATAATTCCCCACTTTGTCAGATAACAGGATATGATCAATACATGTGTCCAATTGGATTTGAATGTAATGCTGAACTATAATTTGTTATAAGAAGCTCTAATAAGTCTTAAAACCATGTATCTGTCCCCTCCTGTCACAGTTTTATAGCAGAAACTTTTCATCTATTTTAGATAAGCCTCCTAAACCAAGAGTTCTCAAATTATACTGTGTCCCCCTACAATAAATGAATTTGTACCCCCACTGTGGATAAATCCAATGTGGAGGCAAGGTAGAACCATTCTTAAAATTCACTTTGTGATTTGTTGCAGGCTTGCCAGGGCAAAATGAGAGTGAATTTTGACACCACTTCTGCTTTGCTGATGCTACCCTGATCTGCAAACAAAGCAAAACAAAACAAAAAATTTTGCACCTGCCCCCAGCTGTTCATGATCCCCTGGGGGAGTCATGACCCTGTTTGAGAACCCCTACCCTAAGCAATAGTTAACCTTAACTATAATTTGTTGGAATGAACCAGCGATATAACCAATGATTTAAAGCCTCCAAGTTTGAAAAAAGGCCTAATTAATCATAGATTGTCATGTAGGGCTTAATCAAAAATAGTTTTTGAACTGCTCCCAAGTTATATTGGCATAAAAAGGGTATAACTCATAACCCAAGGGGAGCAAGGTTTGGTTATGTAACATTTGCCATGAGGACTCCAATTAACTGGACATACATAGTTATTAAGAAAGAGATCCTCAAACAAGGAAGAAAAAAATAGTGGTGAATCAATAGAAAGACAAGATAGAAGCAAGCTTAAAGAACACATGAGAACTAACTGGAGTTTGGGATTATCTTGGACCTTAAGAAACCCCATTTTCTATCTAAAAATGTATTCAGAAGAAATGTTTAACCAGTCATTATTCACAAATAAACAATTTATAAGAAATAGAACAACTTGTATTGCTGTTCTTTTCATTTAGTATCAGAATTTTTTAAATACCATTCCTATCTTTCTGGATTGTCTGTTATCTAGGTTCATACCTATCTACCTATGTTCTTTGAACAAAAGCATGGTTTGGGATGTAATCTTAACTAAAAAAAGCAGTTGAACTTAGAATGGACTTCAAAAGAGGCACAAATCATGCCTGCCAAATACACTTTGGGCTACTTTTTGTGTGTGTCTTCAAGTCAGCCTTGACTCCTGGCAACTATCGGGACAAGTTCATGCAGTTTCCTTGGCAACCTTTTTGGAAGTGGTTTGCTATGGCATTTTTCCTAGGTCTGAGAGAGAGTCATTGGCCCAAGGTCACCCAGCTAGTTTTGTGTCTACGGCAGGACCAGAATTCATGGTCTCCTGGTTTCTAGCCCAGTGCCTTTAACTGCTGTATTAAACTGAAGAGGGAATAGGGAATGGCCTTGACAACAGGAGGAAGTGCTGCTACCAAGGCAATGGTCAGATAAAGAGGGGCTTGAGCCCGGGTCAAGAAAATAATGTGAGAAAACATCTCAGACAAGCCCCTCCCTAGTTCACATGAAGATAAAGTGAGGACGGGAAGCACATTCAAACTTGCAAGATTCTGTTACTATAGCAAGATTCTGTTACTATAGCCGTTACAATAAAAGTAATCCTGACCTACATGGCATTGGTTTTTTAGTCTGGTCCACCTTATTGGGTTGACATAAACTAACTCTCTGGGCTACTGAGGACTGGGCTATTATATAAAACAAAGTATTCAGCAGTAACTTGCTATACACATCTCAAAATGCTATACAAAATAGCAATCAAAGAACAGAAAATAGGCCACCCAGAAATTTAGAATAATTAACAGTGTCATCTGATCTAAATTTTCTCATGCTAAAATCAAGAACTTACCTCTTGCTTTTTGGGAAAATGATCTGAAACATGAGAAATGTAGTCACAGATTAAATTTTAAATAAATCTGAAGGCAAAAAAACTCAGATTTCAATACTATATGTTTACAAAAATTATAAAACAAGATCCCCTAAATTTAAATTCCTTGTTTCTTGATTTAGCAGTTTTTTGAGTCCAAAAGATTAACCATACAAATGGGAATACCAGAGAATGCCCAGAGCAGTATCTTTTGCACACTAATTGTAGAGGAAATAGAGACATTTTGAAACTTGGTCTCCAATCTCTTTTTTTGCTTGCACTGGGAATACTGGGTGGGTGTAGTAGGGGAGGTTAAAAAGTGTGGATATGTGAGAAAGTAAAAGGATTTCAGCCTGCTCTCAAGTTTTTTCCAGTGCAAGCAACATTCCAGCATTTCTGTGCTTTTATTTAATTTAAAAAAATTCTAACCTATTAAACAATTAATGGGTCTTCCCTCTCATCAAGATTTCTGTTAATTTTCTTAGCTCTTATAGTTAATGTCCTTCAACATCTACCCCACCAATCACAACAGAAACCAAAACACATTTGCTAATACTAAACACAAAATTTGACTTTTAACGGCACTGTACAATAGATTGGACTAATTTAAATGGCATCCAATAAGTTTAGTCTCTGAATTTTTAAAACATAAACTGCCTTTATCCTGCGGAATGGCTTTAGCTGGAAGACAAGTGTGTACAGTTCAAATCTGGTGATTCTCCAGGAATTCTCAGCATCTTCCAAAACCATATACTGTTAAATCTTCCTGAACCCTTTCTCTAGGCCTAGCATTACATTCTGCACTGACTTCTGTATTCTGTATGTATGATAGAGTACACTCGGGTTCAACTGCCCTAAACTGTAAATGACCGTTTGTAAAGAGTAATAATTTTTTCCTCAGTTATCCATGATCTTCCCAGCTCCAAGTCAGTATATCCAATGTATGTGCAGCTGCCTTTGAAGAATAACTAGAAGCTATAGTTAATCTGGCATGGGGTTACAAGGCTTCTGATGGAAACACCTGTTCATTACATATTACATATTTTCTACAAACTTCTCTGTATGCTTCCAGATTAGGAGAGAGTTCTTGCTTTGCCCTTTAAAGGGACTTCAACAGAATTGTGTTGGGAATGTTCTATATGCTTTCCAGTATAAGGTGAAGACGGTGTCTCTATTTAAAAAAGGCCTTTCAGGAAGGATGGGTCAAAGTGAATTTTCCTCTCTCTTTACTGCATGCAGTTAAGTGGCCTTAACTGGAAGATAGTATATGCAGTTCACATGTGTTGTGATCACTGACTTTATCATTAAATATAAAAAGTTCTAATCTTAGGACTGCTTTGAGCATATCTACTGGTTTACAAAAAAATAAAATAAAAACATACCTATGTTAATATCAGACTGAAAATCTTTTAAAGATACTGTGAGAGGTTTGTCTTTTCCCTGCTGATTTTTTCGTTTCTCTCTTTTGTGTATAACCTTTGATGGAAGAGACGCATTTTCAACATGTTCATATTCCTGTAACAGAATAAAAATGTGTATTTTCTTTAATTATTTCAAAAATGTATATAGTAAACCTCTATCAAAAGGAAAATAAGCAAAAAAATGATATAAAACATATAGTCTAATATTTTGATTGATACAATTTATTATTTTGGATGTTTCTCTAAATAGGTAAAATAACATTACATACTAATAAGAACAACATTACTATAAGCATTATTTTCTTAATCTGCTATTGACTCGACTATCCTAAATGACTTTATCCTACATATCAGGTAGTAACCGCAAATACGATTCTATAGTTTTACTGTCATAAATGTATTACTTCAGTGAATAGAAAATATCTCACTCATAGGCAGGACAATTCAAATTTATCTGATATATGCTAAATAATGACAATACTGTATATGAATTAGTCCAGCATTTTGTTGCCATAGTATCCAGTTAGATACCACTCAAGGGAACATAAGCAGGATGTAAGTGCCATCATGAGTAGCCAATAATAGTTTTAACATCCATCCATTTCTCTAATAAGCTGTCTAAGTTGCCATTATTATTTTTTGTATTATTGAATTCCACAGATTAACCAAATTTTGTAGACTGTAAAGAAGTATTTTATTTATTTGGACACTCAACAGTTTAGCTTCATTGGATGTTCCTGGGTTCTATCATTTTGAAACAAGGAGGAAAAAAATCTCCCATCCATTTCTCCCAATGTGTGTCATTTTTTGCCCCCACTCATATTTCCTCATATTACTTTTATTTCAGATAAAAAACTCCAAATCTTTTAAGCTTTCATCATAAAGGAGTTAGTTGCTCTAGTCTTTTCCCAACTCTAAATTTCTGCCTCAAGGTACTGCAACCAGAACTGTACTTGTACAAATTTGGCCTATTCTCCAATAAGGGGTTCTTAAACTGTGGGTTAGGACCAGTAGGGAGGGGTCATGAGTAACTTATGAAGGTTCACAATTAAAAAAATTACATTGATCAGGCATTTGCAGGCAAAATGGGACCAGCGTCACAACTTGCTCCAGGCTTTGCTCTTCATTTTATCTGTACAAATACACAGTGTGCTACAAAGTTTGAGAACCACTGTAATGTATTGATTAAAATTTAATAATTTAAGCTAACCAATTAAAAGTGGTCTATTTAAATATTTAAAACCACTGAAATCATTAGTCTTATTAATGAACACCATTAAGGGGGCTTACACAACATTTATCATCTTAGGAGGTCACAATACCACAAAGTTTAAAAACACTTCTTCTAATAGCTTCTTAATCTTGCTGTTGACTTTAGTAGAATTTGCTATATTTTCTTTATTATTTATACCATCCAAATTCTTTTTTTATTGGAGCAGTTCATAAATGTTGTCAAATAAATTTACCCTATATAAATCACCACCTTTCTGGACTGCATTAGAGAAGGTATAAACAAACAAATATGTATTGCCATCTCTTATAATGCCCAGTCAGTCTTATTTCTGTTCAAAATATTTGAAGAAAATATGAAAACCACCCAACAGTTTTTTATGATGAATGCTACTGTTGGTTTATTGTCCATATTTCCTATAGCATACAAACTGAGGCAGCATAAGAACTGATTCTGTTTTTCTTTTTAGTTGATAGATTTGTTACAGCAAGACACTGAAAGCCATAGTACATCTTTCATTAGAGCAGTGGTACTTAGAAGCAAGAGAAATTGCTGTGGCTGAAAAACTGATACAACAGAGAGCTGTGAAATTATCTACAACAAAGAATAAATGCATTCAAATTTGCTCAATCTTTATTAACAATATTAATATCTTTCCCTAACAGATTATCTTAAAATTGGTTTATGTAAAAATATTGAATATGGGTATTTTAGATGTCTGTATTTCTCCTCAAGAATCTAGTTTACAACTCTGGGATTGCTTGGTGGTCTCCCAATGAGGTATTAACCAGGAATAACCATGCTTAGCTTCCAAGTCTAGAAAAATTCAACCAGGAGCTGTCACCTGTGAATTCAGTATTTTAACTTCTTCTTATATTTTTTATGATCATCTTTGATTTTCTGTTTTTTGTTTTTTAAAAGAAGAATCCAGATAACTTGCAACATGTATAGGGAAGATCAACGAAGACGGCCAGGAAATAAGGCGTGGGTAGTATATACATTTGCTAAACAAAATTCTCTTTAAATAAACATTTAGGGAAATGAATCAGTTTGGTCTTGACAAGAGAAAGGCTGAAGGAGAATATGAAAGCATTCTTCAAGTACCTGGAGCCTGTCACTCAAAGAAAATCATAACCTATTCTCTGTAACTTCAGATTTCAGCTAAACAACAGGAAAAAACTCCCTTAAGAACAATTCAATAATGGAATTTTTAGTGAAGTGGAGAACTTTCTGTCTTTAGCTATACTCAGGCAGAGTCTGGCTAGCTACCCACTGGGGATGCTTTAAATTGGATTTCTGCATATAGCAATTGTGTGCCTTACATGGCCTAAATAGCTTTCAACTCTTTTGATTCTATGCCCATCTGTCAAAAAGTTTTGAAAGAAGCAAAGGTGTCCAACATGTAGCATCTTAATAAACATGGACACAAACAGCCAAATGGCCGCTCACAGATGTATCCAATGAGAATACCAATGTTAGTGTTGCCAGAGTAGAAGTGCTGTTTTTTTTCTTGGGACAGAATCTGAACATCCTGAATGTTTCTGAGAGACACTGAGAGCTTTACATACATCCAGAGTGTGCCTCTCCTCCTCGTTCAACATGGTGGGCATGCTCCAAAATCTTTTTTTTTTTTGAAGTAATCACCATGAATAAGATGACTGTCTATAACAGAACCTTTAGCAAGACCAAATTTAATAGTTCAAATGGTGCTTTTAAGAAGGCCTTCAGCTCCTGTGAATATCCCATTTGGAAAATCTGTGTATGACAGGGGAACACAAGAGAGCCTCACAAAAAACCTTCTTAAGATGTGGATGACAGAACTCCCACCCTTGAGTCCAAAGCTGTAATTACCTCTTTGCAGTAGTAAGCTGTAGCCCCTCCCTAACAGCATCATTCAGAAAACAGAAGAAATATGACATCAGACAGATAATTTTTACCTTTTCTCTTATGCCAAAGAAACAAAAAGTTCTAGTGGTGATTTCATAGATTTGTTTAATGTGTTCCCTTCTAGGTGCTTTAGACGTCTGTAAAACTCCAGTCTCACCTACTTGTGCCTTAAATATGTGCTGTTCAGTCTTCAATCATGAAGGTTCAGCCATTCTGTATCCAGATGGAAGAAAGGACCTTGGCCCAAATATCTCTTGCAACTGGCAGGTGCTTCATTCCTGTTGATATGAGTCTTTGCAGTTACATTATCACCAATATTAGCATATGCTTGCCCCTCAGCATATGCTCGCCCCTCAGCCCAAACAGGAAAGCCAGTAGTTCTTATCACTTTACATTATGGGAGATCTGAGGTAGGTGCCCTGCTCTGTGCCAGTAAGCCCTCCCAATACATTGCTCAGCTTTTGATACTAATATCTGTTTTAGTCTCTTATTTCCTCCCTTTAAGGGAATCGTTCTTCTGAAGAACTGTTGATGTCCAGCATGTCAGGGAAGCTTTCACTTGGACATGACTGTGATGAGATTGTAGCACTGAAAGGCAATGCTCCATTTAGGTGATGATTCTTTGGCATGATTCCCTGCCAATGAGGGCAGGAAAATGAGGTCTAATATATAGGATGTAAGAACTGCTCTAATCGCAGAGCTATCTTCTTCAAGGAAAGACTGGAATCTGCTATATTTGATTGAAAAGCCATGAGATTCCGAATATCGAAGATGTGAAATTAAGATGTACAGCAGCTTTGTAACTATCTTGGAAGCTGAAGAGAACTCAAAGGGTAAGGATGTGCACTGAAATGTGTTTGATACATAAAGCAGAGGAACTTGCAATGTCTTCAAAGGGTGGAACTATACATTTATGCCTCTATGAGATCCACCAAAGTGATAAAGTCTCCTTTCAATACAGCACGTACAAAACATCTGAATATCTTCATATAAACTGATGTGACTTTACATGCTTCTTGAGGTCTTTAAAATCTAGTATGACTCTTCAATCCCATTTTCTTGGGGACTAAAACAAAAATTGAATATATGTCTGAGATCCAGTTGTTTGAAGGAAGTGCTACTTATCAGATGAATGGCACTTTTCATTCCTTTTAAGGTTTTAAAGAGAGAAAAACATTTTGAGGTTCTGAAAACAGTTCAAAAGCACAGCCCTCCTTGATAGTGCATGGACTCGGTGATCTATAATAGACACTTCACAGGAGACTACAAACTACCAGAATCTTTCTCCTATTACTAGGCATAGGGTGTCATGCTAGGGTCTATCATCTGTTGTGTCTTGAGGAAGCAAACTTAGGGGTTGATTTTTATTCTTGCTGCTCATTTTATCTTGATTTTACTATTTGAAGTTTTTATACTTTCAGTGGTTTTTTAATACTTTCCGTTACATGTTCATAACAAGAGAAAAGTAGTTATTGGGTGATTAAAGTTACAATACGTAAAAATTATCTATCCCTAGTCCTGGAGAGGTAGGGTAGAGACCTCTGCCACTTTAGGCTCTCTCCTTCTGCTTCTTGGTTGGGGTGTAAAGGAGAAAAAGTAATACTAGCCCTTTCTCAGATCTTTTTATACTCTCTCTTTTTATTTTATATTTCACCACGCATGTCATGAAGAAGCTCCCAAAGACACTATGCTCCATTAAGGAGAATAATTTGATACTGGTGTTCCAGTTCTTTAATAAGAAATTGTGCCACATCATCAGCTGTCATAGCTTTTGCAGCAGCTTATATGGCATCACAACATAGGAAGCTCAATCAAAAATTCTGGCACTGCCTTCTGTAGTATGTAGGAAGAGAACCCCAGTCTTGGGTATCTCCTCTGCTGTAAGAAAACAGTTCCTTCTCTGAAAAGAAAAATGTATTATAGCTGTTGACTTGATAACTGAGACTGAAGCTTAAAGGATCTGTGGAAGGTCATCAAAATTCCTTACAGCCTCATTTTTTCCTTGAAACCTATGGCACCAGAACCCAGGGCAGATACTAGGCCATTTATCACTACCTATAGTCACTCTGGATAACTATAAAGTTTCTTAGCTTGGTAAGAGGATAATTTGGTCAAGAAAGACTTAATCTACTGGCTATAAGAGGAGGAAGATGGGTGTCTAAGGAATTGATTTCTGAAAAACTGTGCATATCCACCTGCTCCTTGTAGTGTCTTTTCACTGCTCAGGATAGTACATAGGGTTATCAGAACACTGGAAACTCTTACAGAGAATTCTTCTCTGGAAACAAAAGTCTATTGGAAGCTGAAATAGCATCTCAGATGACTCTATCTTTAGAAAGGAAAAAACATCACGTCTAGAACTTTCCTTATCAGAAAGCATTTTTTTTTCACTTTGTTGCCTATTGGAAATATAAGAGAATTGGGGGAGGAGATCAAAAGGAACCTCATCCTTTTTTGAAACAAGGGAACTGCTGAGCTAGCTGAATTACATTTCATTCATTACAGCCATTTCATATGTTTGGAAAATATCTTATTTTGCTGTCAGAGCCTCCTTATATCTGCAAGTCGAATTGTGATCAGCTAGGGCTTAGTGTTTTTTAATCTTCTTCCTTTATCAGTTCCTTCATGGTTGGTGGTTTATCCAGTCTTATAGCCCTAGGTGGAAGAATCCCTTACCTCAAATCAAAAAGGGCAGAGCTGCTGCTGGAAAATGTTCCCTAAACAAATCCTCTCTTTTCAAACCTTATATATTTCCAAATGTATACATTTCAGTCAGTATCCTGACTAAGTATGTTTATCCCTGACCCAGCAGAGCCACACTAACAGGCCACTGTGCCATCTGGACCTTCTTCTGCATCACAGCAAGCAGCAGTGACTCTTTGTTGAAGGAGCAATCATAGCGCGCAGGTACTGCTTCCTTTTTCTTTGCCCTGCCTTGGGACTTAACTCCAGTCCTAGCCCTGTGATTTGAAATTCCTGTTTGAATGCCTGAAATACATACAGGAGTATAAATACATGTTTTTGGCCTCCTCCTTGGAACATCTATTATACTATTGTAAACTCAAGCCCCAGTTCATCCCAGATAGCTTACACTGAGGTATTCAGTTAGAAAAAAATATTTTAAAACACAGAAAATGAGTATAGCTAGGAAATGTTTATAGAAACATTAGAAATTAAGGAGATTTTTTTTCACCAGGTTATATATACAAATTTGAATATTTCTGCTATTATACCATGTAAGAATACCTTTCCCACTAAAAACAGAAGTTAATCTTACTAAGGTATTATTATTACAAAGAATGCCTATAATTTATTTTTAGAAAATCAATCATGTATCTAGCAATGGAAACATCCCCCACCCATATTTTAGACTGTGATCTAAAATTAGAGTAGATTTAAATATGTTTTGTTACTCTAATTACATTACCATACTGAAAAACAAACTTTTACAGATTACTTTCTTTTTCATGCAAAATTTGAAACTGCTAGATAATTGTATTTTCTGCAAACAACTGAATAAATCCCTGTTGTATGGAATCAAACAGAAGTCTAAATACATTTATAATGGAAAGGCAGTATCATTGGTTTTCAGGAACAAGTTACATATTGGTGCATATACTCTATTAATTCTTCCTCTGCCCTAACCAAAAAATTTGGTTTGTTGTTCCCAGACAAGTTAAACCAGAAGGCAGAGTTTGTTGTTTGTTTACAGACCCTGACTTTTTTTGGGAACCAAGCAGAATCCTGGGTTTCTTGTAACAGAAAGCTATCATTGCTTAGTTTATTAATTCAAACAAGGGGAACAAAACTGAAATAAGAAGAATGCGGGTATACTAAAGTACAGCTGACTAATATGGTAATTCTAATTTATGGTTCTATGTGACCTGAATATTAATATTTTTCACATGAAATGATAAATGCCTATAATTTACTGATAAATCTGTTTAGCATACTTAGTTTAAACTGAAATAATATAATTTAGATTAATATTTTATTAACTGATGCTGGCATTTTATAATTAGTTTTCAATTTTATAACACTTAAGAGCTTTATTATTTTAATAAGCTATGAAAAAAGATTAATGGCTGCCCTCTCTTCTGATACTTTATATATTATGAGAAATAGAATGACACATAATTTTGACAATTGAGGTTTAAAAATAACATTGAGGCTCTGCTGGTAAGCCAGCTTAATCAACTCATGTTGAATCTTATAAAACCTGTACAGGTATGTACAGGTAGTCTTCAAGTTATGATGGCAATTGGGACCGGAATTTCCATCACTAAGCGATGCAGTCATGAAGCACAATGTCACATGACTACATCGCTTAGCGACAGTAATCCCGGCAGTCCTGGTTGCCGTCATAACCTCAGGACCGCACGAATCATTAAGCAAGGACCTCACTTGACCATGACATGGGAAGAAGTGGGAGTCCGAAGCAAGCATGCTGGTGGGTGAGAACTATAAGCAGGCGAGTGATATGGGCAGGCACTACAAAGCATGGGTGGGCAGGCGGGTGCTGCGGGTGGGCACTATGGAGCATGAGTGGGTGGCTGCCACGAGTGGGCAATACAGAATATGAGCAGGCAGGCTAAAAGTGGTGGGAGCAGGAGTGACTTGTGGGAGCGACTTGTGACCTCCTGCCAGCTTCCCCATTGACTGTTTGTGGGAAGCCAGCAGGGAAGGTCGCAAATGACGATCACATGACTGCAGGACACTGCAACTGCATAAGCACAAGCCAGTTGCCAACAGCCTGTACTGCAATCATGTGACCACGGGGACATGCGACAGCTGCAACTTTGAGGACCAGTCGTAAGTCCCCCCAGCACTGTTGTAAATTTGAATGGTCGCTGAACGAGTGGTCATAACCCAAGGACTCCTGTATGAAGGAAGAAAACAAAAAATGTTTCCTTTTTAGTCCAAGAAAAACAAATGGAAATCCTATCCTTTGTTTTTATTTTTTGTTGTTCAAACAAGATTCAAGAACATGTTTTAGTGATGATATGATATAATTAACTGAGGTTTTATTTCCTGACCCAACATTTAAACATTTTTAAGCTTCTCAACATTTTTGTACATTAAGAAAGTAATTGATATTATGGTAGATCCAGGATCTGGAATGGATATTTATTATGCTTTAATCATAATGAAAGTAAGAAATACCTTTCTGTGTTCTTCATATTCCAGTTTGCTTAAAAGTAAAGCTTTTTCAAGGTCTGCTTCAAACATTTCAGAAGTTAGCTGAAAAACAAGGCAAAAAAGCAGATATTGTGAAAAAAACATTTATTTAAGTATACATACCCCTTATTTTTAAACTCTTCTTTGATGGAGTGGAATCAGGCTGCTTTTCACTGCCCTTTACTATGTTCTGTAAAGCGAGGTAGTAAATTAAGTCAAGACTAGGACATTTCTTAGACAAATCTTACTCCTGTGAAATAATCTATATAGCAGTGGGTGTATAATTATATACCATACACACTGGATGTACAAAACATTTTTCTCATCAATGACATCTTCAGTAATAAGATTTTGTAGATAATAGTAAAAGCAATTTTGTTACAGCTATTGTTGGTGAACCCTTCCAAATTCAGAAATAACTCAAATTCTGAATTAAGTAAGACCTTGCTGTAAATCACTGTTTCCCAAAATGGTCAATATCGACCCCCAAGGGGGGGTCAGTCTCAGTGAAACTACCCAAGTAGTTGATAAATGACTGAAGGTCAAAAAGGGTCAGTCAATGGGGGTCAATAGGAACAGACTGAACTTGGAAGAGTGTGGTGACTTACGATTAAAACTCACCAATCTCCAACCAAATATCAGTGCCTTTTTTGACGCTCATTAGATGCATCCTTCCTATTAATGGTATCAACAGTTTCAGTAAAAAAGTTGTGTTAAATCCTGTATTTTTATTATTTTAAGTATCACCTATTTTTATGAAGTCATTTTATTATCTATTATTATGTTGTTATTGTTATTCATAGTGCTGTTAGTTAAAGTAGTATTAATTTAATTATTTTCATGTAATAAATGTTTGGGGGTTGATGAACAATCTGAAACTTCATAAAGGGGTCAGTGATCTGAAAGGTTTGGGGACCCCTACTGTAAATAAATTTGTCAGTTGCATCCTAATTCTATGCACATGTACATAGAATTATGTTCATAGGGCTTACTTCCAGGTAGATCTGAACCTTAGGCTGCAGTTTTATATCCACTTACTTGTCAGAAAATCTAAGAAGCACAAGAAAGAGCCAATGTGGTATAGTGATTAAGAGGCTGGGTTGGCACTGGAGAGACACAAGTTCAAGTCTACGTTCAGTCATAGAACCCCAAGGGGTGACTTTGGGGCAGTCCCTCTCTTGAGCCCAACCTGCCTCACAGGTTGTTGCTATGGGGAAATATGGGAGGAGTGCGCACTAGAACTTGGCAGTAATATATTGAAAAGTAAAATACTGAAGTACCTGCTCATCTCTTTGTCTCCACTGTTGCCAATTCTCTTCCTGGGAGTCTTTCCTCTCTGTGTGGCTGAAAGCTTGCTCCTGCAGAGATAAGCAGGCTCCATGGGAGGCTTTTGGAGGAATTTTTTTAAAAGCAAGATTTCTGAGCTAAAAATATGAGAAGAATGAACTATTTTAACATATGAAAGACTGACTTGCTGAAACTATTTTTACCATTTAACTGTATGGTATATTTGTTTTATTAAGGTCATTTAGTTTTTTCCAATTTAACCCACACTTAACCTCATTTGCTTCACTCTGCTGCTGCTCCTTCTTTTTCCTCCTCTTTTCCTTTTTCTTTTCATTTGTAGTTGACTTGTTGCCTGTAGTTTGGGTCTTTCCACCACTCTGACTACTTCTTCCCTTTCCAGATTCTGAATCAGAGCCACTGCCACTATCAACTTGCAAAAGAGCAAATCTAGATGCAGTAGTAGGGACTGAACTAATTACAGCAGAAGCCATTTTAATGCTGCAAGTGTCTGGAAGCAGACCTCCAAATTGCGGTATTTCCTGGAAAAACAACAACAATATAATAGGAAATGATGGATGGACTCCTTATTTGGTTGAGTATAAATACAATGAAAAGCATAGCTATTTTGACATGGCACAGAAACCTAGCATGACCAAAACCCTAAAAGGACATTTCAATCTTAGTTTGCCTAAAATATAGACAAATTATTGATAATTTTTCAATATAGGCAGTTATATTACCTAGTACAATTGTATCCTAGAAAGTTTTAGCATGCTTGCTGGGGAATTCTGGGAGTTGAAGCCCACACATCTTATAGTTGCCAAGTTTGAAAAACACTTTTCAACATACATTTTTGTTAAGACAACTGCAAATATTTTTATAATTAATATGCCCAAAGTGTTTTTTTCCTCCAGAAACAATTCTAGGAAACTTGCTTAAACGGTAGGAGAGGAATTTCTCTAAGTAAAAAAAAAACTTACATAAAATAGAAATAGAAATACATAAAAGGGAAAATGGAACCTCAAAATAATTATTGGGAAATACAAAGCTTTAAAAACTCATGAAGTGAAGGATGTTTTTTGGCATTTATTTGATTTTTTTTCTCCTGCCTTTATGGTCAGGAACTCAAGGCAGTATATATAGTACTCCCTTCTTAAAAGATTAAGCCATAATGCAAACATAGCAACATTACTTCTCCTCCGAACTTGCCACTCATTTAGATGATGGAACGATTACTGTGAGAGTAGCTGTCACTTTATTCTTAGTGAGGACTGTAAAAGAGAACTTCATGGACCATTTCCAGCAACATGCGTAAGAATATAAAATGATTTTAATTAGGAGTTATGAGGAAATGTGATGTTGATGCTTTAAGGATTTAAATTAGAAGGCTATATAATTATTCTAGCAATCACAGAAATATTTGTGATAGAAAAAAACGTATTAGCAGAATATTTATACTGAATTCTGCTGTATCACTATGATGTCAACTCCAAAACTGAGAAGAGCTCCATAGATCGTTTTACAAAAATATAAATAAGACATAGACACGTTCTCTACTTTCTGGGTGTGGGGAGAATAACAGATTATTTCTGCATCTTGGATCTTACAATGAGAACAAAGGCTATAGCCAGGATGATATTCTATTTTTTTCCAGATATTGTATTTCAGATGTTACCATTTAACAAGCTAGTATATATTTATGGCTCAAATCAGGTGTTAATTGTTTGACTCCAGGAATGTCCACAAAAGATTTACTATTTTTGCTTCCAATGTTTCTTCAAAAAAAGATTCAATGTTTAACAATAATTTTCTTAAAAGAAAAAAAAAATATTTCTGTTATCTTCTGTGGTACTTAGGTTCAAGAAATACTAAATTGGATAAAAAATTTACATAAATGAAGTAAAATTAACATTAAACATACCAATGCATGATTAAACAATGATAAAAGGTTAAGAAAACCACATCTGCATATTTTAATACATTGCATGGATTGAACTGGAAAAAGAGTCTTCAAACAATTTTACAAAATGAAGTAGTGGGAATTTATTTTATTATTCCAATAACCCACCAAAACTTTTTTTTTAATCTGTTAAAAAACAGTGTATATTATTTAATTAGTAGGAAGTGTTCAACTAAAATCATCATTTTACTGTATTCGAGAAAAAACACTGTCTTCACCAGTAACTTTGAGCAGATGTTTACTATTTATGGACAGGAGAGCATGGACAATCTAGCCCAAAATAATGCTTGAAGTTGTGCTGTAAGAGAATACATCCCAAGAGCTATCAGCCCATTCTTGGTCAGCAGAAAACAATACCATCATGAAATTGGATGACCCATTGTGGATCCCTATCTTGTCCTCCGTTCTTCCCTTCAAGTTAATGGATAACAAAACTAATTTTATACTCCTTGATACTGCTATTAGATGGTTTCATAATAAGGGGAAAAACATTGCTTTAACCACTTAGCTGTCTTAAGCCCGTTTCACACTTAGGCTGGGAATGAGATGGAGGCAACACTCCAGGACTGTGTTGGCAACCTGTGTTTGTGAAATGATTAGGTGCAAAGTGGGGATAAGACTCTCCTTTCCACACAAATGAAGCTAAAGAGCACCAAGCTTGAACATTAGAGAATGCCCTCAGCATTTATTTCAAGCAGTATTTCTGAAAGCTATGCTTGCCTAAATGAACAAATTAGGGCCTTTTTCTCCGTTTAAGGAGGAAATGTCTGCTTCTCTCTGGGAAGGTGGCCTGGCTATCACCAAGCTTAGCCCCTGGAGTTTTGCTGTTATTATTGCTGCTGGAAAAACAATTGTGGCTCCTGAATTGCTGCCCTTCGAAAGCGCCTTTGCTCAGTTTCAATCTTGGTTGTAAAAGTAATGTAAAAGGCGCCACACTTCCTTCCGAATTAACGGGGCCCTTTTGCTCCAGGACCGGGTCACTTCCAAGAGCAGGCCGACCCACGGCAAAGCGAGCGCGTTGAGCGCCCTCGCCTCGCCACCCCCCACGCCGGAATCTGCGCCAGCCAAACCTTTCGCGCTCCCTTCCCCAAGAGCGGCGCGGGGGGCGGCGCAGGCATGTCTTGCTCTTCGGATCTTCTCGAGGGGACTCAACACAGAAGCTAAAAAGGAGAGAAGAGCCCTCACCCGCCTTTCTGAGCCCAAAGGCCACTCTCGGGTGACTAGACGGGGCGACGGCGGCGGCTTCCCTGGCGGCTACGGGGCAGTTGCCGATGTCCAGAAAACGGCTCGGGACGTTGCGGGCGTGAGAGAGCTCGAGGAGACGGCGGTGGCGGCGGCGGCGGCGGCGGCAGCAGCAGGAGTGGGTAAAGGGGGCGCGCGAAAGCGGAGAAGCGAGAGGGCTCTGCAGGCGGGAGCGCGCGAACGTGCCTCGCTCGGGCGCTTGCTCGCGGAGTTTGTTTACGTCTCGAGTCGCCTCGCTTGCCCAGGGAGGGCAGCTGACGCATGCGCAACAAAGTGCGTTTGTGACGTAGGCGAGACCACGGCGAGACCCTTCCGCTGGGTTTGTGGCGACTGACGGGCGCCCGAGCAAGCAGGTGGCGCTCGGGCAGGCTGAGTAAGAAATACGAGGCAAGAGGGAATACGGCCAGCGGCAATCCGCGTCTCTAGAGCTTTTGTTCCCAAATCCACATCTACGGTATAACGAAAGAAGTTGATAAAACTGAAACCAGTGAGGACCAGAACACTTCCAAGTTCTTGGACGGTCACGCAGACAGACGCCCGGCAGCTGAGACCTTGCGATGCTCACCGCTGCGCTCAGTCTGTGTTACTGGCCGGAGCCGCTCGACCGGTCTGGTTGCTCGATCTGCGCGCGTCCCTGTATCGAGTACTGTACCTAATTCGCCAGCGATACCGGGCCGTTTTCCCACGCAGCGTTTAAATGTGGGTCCGCGGTACCAGTTGCGCTTGTAGTATACTGGTGGGAGGAGATTACTGGAGGTGAATGACTTGATTCTACCGAGAACTTTGCAGCTGGGGAAAGGTATATCACAGTTCTGGTGTTTTGCCTTTTTCGTAGCTTCACATAAAATGCATCGGTGACAGTTAATAGAAAAATAAAAAAACGCTTTTCTGTAGGAACCTTCTGCAAGCTGAGTTAATATCGCACTTGGTTGTAGCATAGCATCAATTTAGGGAATGTTGTTATGCGTTTGAATTTATTGTAGCCGCCCACTCCCATAGACTCTGGGCAGCATACAAAACAATAAAAGCAGTTAAAAACATACAACCCCACAGGCAGCCTATACTAAAACAATCAAACAGTAACAAACCAAACCAAACCACAAGCACATCAACCCCAGGTCTGAGACCAAACCAGGTCTTAAGCCCTTTTCAGAACCCCAGGAGAGAGGGTGCCATCCGTATCTCTGGGGGATGCTGTTCCTGAGGGCGGGGGCTGCAACACAGAAGGCACGCTTCCTGGTCCTGCCAGATGGCAACATTTAATTGAGGGGACCTGGAGTGTGCCCAGTGTGCTGGAACACATCAGGCCAGTTGTGCCCATTCCTGGATTGAGAGACCCTACTCAGTCACTTATGCCTTGATCACCTCCCTTTTGGATTGTTGCAATGCACTAGTGGGGCTGCCAGAAACAACAGTTGGTCCAGAATGTAGCACTATGGGTAGTTATGGATACACGGTATGCACAGGTAACACCACTACCTCATGAGCTGCACTGGCTTCTAGGTGTAACTCAGGGTGCTAGTTACCACCTATAAAGCCCTTCAGGCACAAGTCCAAGTTACTTGTGGGACCACTAATTTCCAATTGAATCTGCTCATTCCATGATATCTGATAGAGTCCCTTCTATAAAACAATGTAATCTGGCAGGGTTTAAGAGACACACTTTCTCTGTTGCAGTGCCTGCCCTCTGGAACAGTTACCCCATGAAATTCAGAAGGCTGCAACCCTGCTAGCGTTTCCTAATGCCTTCAAAAGCTAGCTTTTCTCCTGAATATTGAGCCAGGCTGGTGGATTAGCTGGTTTATGATAGTTTGATATGAAATGATTGTAGGATGGCCTTGAACATATCATATTTTTTTCATTTATTATTTGGCCTTGTTTTGTATTGGTTTTAAACCCACGTTAACTGCCCGGAGTTGCAACTGTGAGTTCGGCAGCCATATACATTGAACGAATGGTGTTATACATGCGAATTACCTTTGTTGTATGAATGTTCTCATATTTAGTATATTTTTACATAGTAAATACTATGATAGCATGATAAAAATTCCAGTTACCATCAAATTAATCTAATAAAAAGTGAGTCTAGACCAGGGGTCCTCAAACTTTTTAAACAGGGGGCCAGTTCACGGTCCCTCAGAATGTTGGGGGGCCGGACTATAGTTTGAAAAAAACATGAACAAATTCTTATGCACATTGCACATATTTTATTTGTAGTACAAAAAAAAAAACAGGAAAAAATACAATAATTAAAATAAAGAACAATTTTAACCAACATAAACGTATTAGTATTTCAATGGGAAGTGTGAGCCTGCTTTTGGCTAATGAGATGGTCAATGTCCGGTTCCATATTTGTCACTGCCAGTCGTAACAAGTGATGCAAGTGTGCATCAGTTAGTCTGGATCTGGTTGGAGATTTCAGATGTTTCATTCGGGAAAAAGTCTGTTCGCAGACATAGGTGCTTCCAAAGATGGTTGCCATTTTGAGTGCATGGTTCCTGAGATTAAGATATGTCTCAGAGGGGAGAGATGCATAGAAATTAGTAAGGCTGTTTGACTTCAATGCATCTTTCAGAGAGTCACGATTCTGTAGCTAGGCCAGTTCCATTTGGTAAATTGGATCAACAATTTCAATGTCAACAGAAAATGGGTTCCGGAAAAGCTGTATGTCCTGTTCATGGAGATGAAGCTCTTTAAATCTAATTTGAAATTCCCTTTGCGACAATTCCAGTGAATCCATACGTTTTGTTTGGGAATACAACTGCTGGTTTTTCAGCCAACAGGTTTTGAGCTGTGGGGAGATGGCAGAAGTTTTCCTCCTTCGCTTGTTTAATAAGAAGGTCCAATTTTACTTGAAATGCTTTCACATGTGAATGCATATCACAGATGAGCTTCCCCTTTCCTTGAAGTTGCAAACTGAAACTGTTGAGTAGCTCTGTTACATCTGTTAGAAAGGCAAGGTGCCATTTCCATTCTGCATCTTTGAGCTCTGGTACTTCTTTGTTTTTTGAAAAGAGAATAGCAGAAACCTGTGGAAGTAAGTCATAAAAACGTTTCAAAACTCTCCCTCAACTCAGCCAACGGACTTCTGTGTGGTACAGAATATCTTCAGAGGCAACATACAGCTCAGACAGAAACTCCTGAAACTGTCTGTGGTTTAGTGCATGAGCTCTAATGAAGTTAACACAAGACACCACAACTTTCATGACAGAGTCCCACTTCAGAGATTTACAACACAGCGCTTGTTGGTGAATGAGGCAGTGTATGGCTATTGGACGTGAATGGTTGTGTTTGTCCATCTCTTGTTTAATGCATGCAACCACTCCTTTCATAGACCCCACCATGCTAGGAGCACCATCAGTTGTCACTCTGGCTAGTTTAGCCCAGTTTAGCTCCAAATCATTCATAGTTTCACGAACCTTTTCATACATATCCTCTCCTGTTGTTGATCCTTTGATGCTTTTCAGTGCAGCAAGCTCCTCTGTGACTTCGAAAGAATCATTTGTCCCACGAATGAAAATTAGAAGTTGTGCAGAATCACGAACGTAATTGCTTTCGTCGAGTGCCAATGAAAAATAACAAAGTTTTTTTTGAGGAGTTTTGCAAATGCTGATGCAAATTGTCCCCCATTTCTTCAATCCTTCGTGTAATTGTAGGTCCTGAAAGACTCACTGTACTAAATAAATCAGTCTTCTCTGGACACATCTCTTTGGCAACAGAAAGAAGGCATTCTTTTACAAATTCTCCCTCTACAAATGGTCTGCCAGTGCACGCTATTAGCTTGGCAACTTGAAAACTTGCTCGCAGTGATGAAATATTTAGCTGCTTCTGCTTCACAAAAGTATTTTGCTGAGTTACCAATCCATTTTTCAGTTTTAATATTTTGTCTTTTCTCACTTGTCCAACCAAACAATCATATTTGTCTTTATGTTGAGTTACGTAGTGTCGACGCAAATTGTATTCCTTGAACACAGACACTAAATCCTGGCATATCAGACAAACAGCTCTTTCCTTGTACTGCATGAAAAGTAATCGTAAGT
This sequence comes from Liasis olivaceus, assembly GCA_030867105.1. Taxonomy (NCBI): domain Eukaryota; kingdom Metazoa; phylum Chordata; class Lepidosauria; order Squamata; family Pythonidae; genus Liasis; species Liasis olivaceus. The sequence goes on from CM061348.1 coordinate 198,609,026, forward strand.
CCACTGTTCTTTAAATATCCTGCACTCGGAGTCAATTTTCTTTTTCTTGACATAATTTTTTCCTAGGGATTCAAAACACAGATGTCACTGCACACAGGTGCTGGGGGTTAACATTCACTGCCACTGACCACCAATGTGGGAGGGGATGGGGGGATAACATTCACTGTCACTGACCACCAATGGGGGGGGGTCGTCAATGTCAGTGAATGTTATCCCCCCCATCCCTGCATTGGTGGTCAGTGTCAGTAAATGTTATCCTCCTCCCATCCCATCCGCCCCCTGCCCCCCGCATTATTGGTCAGTGCCAGTGGCCATTCTCCTGCTTAAGGGGCATCCACACAGCCCAAATGGAGAAAGTAATAGGGCACCCTGGGCCCCACCGATCACCCTGCACAGAGGATCCCTCCCGCGGAGTATGAGGAAGTATGAGTTGAAGTGCCCCTGTGGTTGTAAGTGTGGACGGGCTGCCAAGTGCCCGAATTTTGATCATGTGACTGCAGGGGTGCTGCAACAGCTGTAGCTTTGGGGACTGAGCATAACTACTGAATGAATGGTTGTTAAGCGATGACTAGCTGTACAAAGAATTTGAGATGATGAAACAGGTCTGGGCAAGGAAGAGGAGTTTGGATATAAATGCAAGGAACAGAAGAGAAGAAAAAGTGAAACAGAAACTGAGTACAATGCTTTCTGCAGTCCTGATAATTTGCAAAGAAGTAGGCTGACCTGATTTCCAAAAATAAAAACTTGGATATACGAATATTAAAAAATGCATACATGTATACAAATTAATCTACAAGTCAATTTCCCCAAAGTCACAGGCAAAAATTACCAGAAAAAAAAAGGACACAAAGATGTTTAGAAGAGCTTCTCTGGAATGAAGCAGCTTTAAGTAGTTCCAAACTTTCCTGTTTCCTGTTGTGCTTTTACACTCTGAAAAATTATTTCCAGGCCAAATTAATTTAATAAATGACTAACAATCAGTTGACCACTCTCTCCATCATAAGGCTATCAGACCTGATCTGCAAAAATCCATTAGTTGTCAACAAAGAGATACAGGAAACACTAACTTTGCTTCCTATTCTGGTTTTCTGCAGACTAGTACTAATCAATCAGCCAGTAAAATGGATAATGGAATAGCTTCATTCCCATGTTCCCTTCCACCATAAGGTACCCCGAGACTTGATGAGTAATAGAAAGACATCATTTCTTTGGCTACTTGTTCCCATACTGTTCTGCTTGCTCTACCTTGAGCCCTCCCATTAGTTTGAGGATGCCTTCCCCAAAATCAGGACTGTCCCTGTAAAACTGGAATTTAATCTTGGAAATAAGTTTCAGGCACTGATAGTGCCTTCTGTTGACTAAAACCTAGTCATGGCAGCAGGTTATTGGGAATATTTTAATGACATTCCCAATGAAATCCATTGTGTGGGTAAAACAGAAAGGAACATAAAATGCAAACCCGAAGCACCATGAGAACGGGGCTCCTGCTGTTCTCCACACAGGGCGCCTGTACTCATGAGACCTGGGGAAGACCAGATGGTTTCCGAAGGATTGCAAGAATGGGGTGGGCAATTGGGAGAAAGAATGACACAAGCAGCTTGGAGAATGACACACCAATCACCCTGCACAGAGGATCTCTCCCGCGGAATACGAGGAGAGGAGGAGAGCCGCCGGACCTGGCATACCTGTCATGTAGAATAGTCCGGCTCTGTGATCTCCCTCCTCGTGCATTGCCCGCAGTTCCTGACATAGTCCCGAGAGACAGCAGCGGCAGCCAATCAGGCGGGCGGGCTGGATAAATAACCCTGGTGGGCCGTATCCGGCCTGCGGGCTGTATTTTGAGAACCCCTGGTCTAGACCTTGCCACTATCCACAAAATAATTCCTATTGCTAAGGTAGTCTGATTCTTTCCTCAACTTCTTAATAAATATATTAAGGCTGCAACCATACACATTTTTACTTGGGAATCACCATTGAGTTCAGTGAGCTTCTCCAATAAGCACGAATGGGATCCATCTGTAAACATTTCATTAGAACTCTATAATAGGAAACAGGTATCCTTACTGTTAAAAAGCAATTTGCTGCTGCCAGTTTCCAGGCACCAATGTACATACTACTTTTAGTAAACAAAACTGATGCATGGAAATTACTGCACTCACACATAACTCTGAACAATTATTTTGGCCCAGGCCAAGCTGTTATTGGCCACAGTTTCCTATTGGTAAGAACAAAGCACAGTGTATGTGTGTTTGTGTGTATGTCAAGAAAAACAATTAAAATAGTGGCTGCACATGTATTTCTCATTTCAATCATTAATTATTCCAATGTTGTTGAAGAAAGGAAACATTACAACCTCATATTTAGCAGTGTATTTGGATTTACAAATTTCTAAATATAAAATGTAACAGTTTGAAAGTTTTCAATCTCAGACCATAGACAAAAACACTCAACAACACAACAGGAAAAATGCAGTTAAGAAAAAAATGTCTTGCCACTATCATTTCACTATCAAGTTATTTCAAAGTTCAGTACTAACACAATGATCTGGTTTGAGCAAGCTCGCTGATGCATTGTACTCTAACTTTGTTTCTTCTTCAGTGGGAATAGCTAAACACAGGACTGCTATCCATTATTCCTTAACTTTTTGTCCAAGCAGACATCTTAGGGTGTTAGTAAGCCTGGCTTACAATTCTGGCATCTGAAAGCTCAGTTTGGATAAAATGATAGCGTAGATAAAAATTCCCAAGCTTAAGCACTACTGTGGGCAGGAAAAGCCAAATAGGGGTAAGCAGTCTCCATGCATTACCACAACTGGTCATTCCATGTGCTCTGAACTGAACCAGTATGTCAAGCAACTACACCTTTTCAGATGATTTGGGCTTTAAAATAATATTTAATGCCTCTAAAAATGCATTTCAGAGATCATCTGTATTTCTGGTTGTAAAATTCCTTACACACATACACACACACAAATGCACCACACACAACAAAAATAGATTTCTTGGTAAAAGGATATCTTAAAATCTGGCACAGTCTATAGAGTCTCTGGAACAATAGGTTCTGCCAGGAAGGAACTGCAGAGGGAAAAGGAAATCAACATTTACCTCTGCCCCTTTCACCAGCAGGAGCTTTTATTGGATTTGAGTAACTTCTATGAAGAAGTTCTGTTCCTAGAAGACTGACTCAGGATCAAAATATTTTGAAAGGATTTGCAAGAGTCTCTGGCTTTATTTTAACTAGCATTGTTTAACCTAAAATTGGGTTAAATGCTGGAATTTACAGATATTCCCTGACATAGCAAAGTCACTTTTTATTATACCTAAAGGAACAGATTCAGTTGACTAAGTTCATCCCCGTCTGTATAAACAAACACCGAAATAGATTTAATGTAGCATATAAGAATAAAAGCATTTACTTTGACAATAGTTTCCATAAAAATTATACTGGTAACAGTTCCAGGCCTAATTCAAAAATGACTTTTATAGCCAAGTAAGTTATTGATAAAGTTTGCATTTGAGATGTAAGTCTGTATTTATTTTAAATGTAAATTTTAGCAAGGAAGGATCTTCATTTTTTCCTTTTGTTAACCACTTAATCTCTTAAAAAAATAGTTTTTAAAGGACATTTATACTTTAATGTACACTGTCCATATCTACATATGTGCCTGGGCAATTGATTTGTCTATAAATTACCAATCACAAATATAATGGTAGCCTTTTCTGTACCATGGTGATTTTTTTCATAATCATGGAAAGTATTGAGTACTTTGTTTTTATACTTTGTTTGTATAAAATAAAAGTATGCTGCCAGGATTGTGCCAACCAGCTCTCATTTTACAGTACAGTACAATGCTATACAGTACTGAAAGAATAAAAATCCATGTTAATAAAAATATAAGTAAAAAAAAAAATCTTTAAAGGCAAAATTAATGTGTTTCTCTCTATACACCACCATGCCAATGCCAAAAAGAAATAAGATTTCTTTATGACAAAATGAAAGACCAAGCTGAAGCATAACTGCTAACAATAATTCACAAAAACATAACTTCCTGAAATAACCTAGAAAAATAAGAAATTGTGAAATTACTTTCTGAATTGTCATCTGAATTATATAGTATGGTCATGAGATTTTCTAGGCATTTCAATGGAATCTATAGCAACAGAATTTATACCAGCTCGCCTTGATGACAGCTCAGAAGCTGGGATATGGCGTAATTCTTTACGACAAAGTTTTACTGGAGTTATTCCTTGAAGTTGGGTCACTGGGTCGCTTGTCTGAGAGTGACTAAATGCTTGTGAATGAGATTTTGTGAAGTGTTGTACTTTTCCTGTTGGCTCTTCACGATTACTAGGAGTACTGATTGTTGTTTCTGCAACTTCTTCAAGTGTCTCTGGTGAAGTCTGCTGTGTTCTTATACCACCTACAATGCAGTTTATTTCTTTTAATTTCCCTACTGTTTTGGCTGTCCATCCATGTTCTTCTGAAGAGACACTTGTTTCTTCTTGGTTTAGCATCCCATCAGTAGAAGCACAACCTGAAATGGAATATTCAAAGCAACAATTAACTTAAATGCTTAAAGATGACTATTACAGTTTTTTACTGTTACAAATTTGAGTTGATTCAACTATTTCCTGTTATTGTAAAATAACCTGATTGTGCAGTTAAAAGTAGAACATTGTCATTTGGATCTTGCATTACTCTTTTATTTATGGAAGACCAGATTCAGTTTTCAGAGATTGTCCCTGCAGTCTGCTATGCTGCCACTACCCCATGGTCTTTCCAAAGGACAATCATTAGTGGAAATTTAAAATCAAAACCAGACACTGGATTTGTGAAAATTAAAGATCTCTTATCTGAAATCCTGATTTGTTATCTGAAAGCTAAAATTTAACTTTTGCCTTAAAAAAAAGTATATATTTAAAAACTATTATAAGGAAAACAAACGTAAAAAAGTCCATACTGCCTGTATCTACACATATAACACTGCAATCCAAACCCATTATGCTTTATGGGAATTTTAATCTGAATTACTACTAAGTTTCAGCTATGTTATGATTTATAGCTCTAATATTCATACATTTACTTTGTTTCAAAGAGTGGTATATTGATTCTCCAACAACTTCCTTTAATTTCTTCTTTAATTCTCGGCTGGTTTTCTTGTAAAAAAACAGATCTCGTTCCAACTGCTGAACTTTAGCTTCATAGGCTTTAATAGTTTCTGCAATATTTTCACCTTCTTGGTCTAAAAAAAGACACAATTTTTTAAGATCCATTTTTTTTATTATGCCTCCATTTTATTACAGTATGTAGGATGAACAGAGCTACACGTTTACCGTATTTTTCCGTGTATAAGACGATACTTTTTTCTAAAACTGTTACACTAAAAATTGAAGGTCATCTTATGCAAGGAAGTAAGCCAAGGAGAGAACCGGGTGGTTGCAAAACTGCCCATACTTTGTCTCTGCAAACAGGCTTCCTCCAATCACGAGCCTTATGCAACTGATGTCAGCTGATGCTGAACAACCCAACTGGAACACATCCCGTTGGAGGTGGAGAGCGTGTAGGCAGTGCGCAGATGCGACAGGGACTGGTAATGTCAGAGCATTCTGAGTCCATAAAGATGTCGGAAAATAAAAAAATAAATAAGCGAATGTCTTACTCTGCAAAATTCAAACTGAATGTAATCAGTTATGCAAAAGAGCATGGAAATAGAGCTGCAGAGAGACAGTTTGGATCTCCTCCCACTGAGTGTATCATGTAAATGTTACCTAATTACTAAATAAAAATGTGTTCTGCTTTATCTTTAAAATATAGATTTCTTAATTTGGGGTTAGAAAAGTGGGGGGTCGTCTTATCCATGGGGGTGTCTTATTCATGGAAAAATACGGTATCTTGTATCTTGCTAGCATTTTGTCCCCAACTTTCTGAAAAATAAGATATGTATTTAAATATTTAAAAGAACCCCTCTGGTTTTAAAGTCATGGAAAAATGAATAACAATCATGGATAATAAAACAGAATTAAAATAATTGAAGAGCCTAATAAAAAGTAATTCACGGAAGTTGTGGGAATGAGAAAATGTATAGTCATTCCTGTTTTAAGATAGCAGAAAATTGCACGTATCACAAAGTAATAATTTACTGACAGAAAGACAGCTATTACCAAGTTTGAAAGTCACTTCTTTAAGCAATAATGAGATCAAGTTTGAAGAAGAACATCTTATTGAACCTAAGGAGATTGTATCCAGATATGTTCTTCTATAAATCGTAAATATCAAGATCCTGTTCCCCCTGGAAAAGGGGCTTTCAAAATTTTCCCCCTTGCCCCTGTGGTCTTAATTCTGATTCTGTTATGGAAGATCCGCTGATCCTATGAATAATTTTGACATGAGAATGGGAGAAGAGGAGCTTTGAAACAATTATCTCCCCTTTTCATCAATTCTAATATCCAATGAGTGAAATTCTGCTCACAGAAAAAGAAAGAAAGAAGTCAATCTTGACTTCTGGTGACTAGTTATATATGGAATTTGTTAAAAATATACGAATAATCAAAGCATGTTTACCTCAGCTTATTATAACTGACATCTTAAAGCAAGGCTAATGTAATAGTGTCTAGTAACCCTTTGTCTTACTGCTTGAATCTGAATTCCTTCTCTGCTGTTGCCCCCGCCCTTTGGAATATTCTCCCCCCAGAGGTGTGGCAGGCCCCTACCCTCCTGGCTTTCCAAAAAGGTTTAAAGACCTGGCTTTGCCAGTGTGCATGGGGCGATATGGGCTCTAACCGTCCTTGGGGCTGGTTATCACCCTGATGACGCTCCCTTGAATTATTCACCAACTTTCCATCTTTCTTGGAAGCTATTTATTATTAGAACTGTTTTATATACTGTATTTTACTGTATTTTATCTTTGCTGTAAATCGCCCAGAGTCGTTTCACCAAGATGGGTGGTGACAAATTTGATAAATAAATTTTAAAAAAAAATGTAATCTGTGGGTAGGCTGTGGCAGTAACAGAGTATTTTTAAGATTTTATATTTTACATTAATATTCAAATAATTCTATTAATCTTGATGTTGACTCTAACGAACATTACACATTAAGTGGGAGTATGAAAATGATAAATATATACTTAAAATTAATTTTGATATATTTCAAATTTAAGGAGCAAATATATCTGTGTAATACACAGGGAAAAAAATCAGCTTCATAAGACCAGTTAGGACCAATCAAATTTTCATTCTCTTTTGATGGTTCTAACAAAGGTATTGTCCAGTTAGGGAGTCTCACTGGATGAGGTCCACACTGTATTTCCCACTGTATCTATCCAGACGCCAGACCCGATTACCTTTACAATGAAGTAGTATCAACTGAATCTTTTGCTCATGTTCTTTTTGTTGAAGGGTGAGGCGCCTGTCACATTGTAGCATGAGATGTTCAAGTGCCAATTCAAGTTCTCTTACTATATTTTCTTGTTCCATTACCCTCATTCTCAGTTCTTCAGACTGCAGTTGCAGTTTACGTTCACTCTCACGGAGGCCAACAACCTAAAAATAAATAATATTTTTGGGAGGCAAGTCAAAGCATTTATAACTATATCAAAGAATTAACAAACAAGAAAAAACAATCTCTTTCTGTGCTATCAGAATAGAAATTTAATACATTGTTGTTTAAGATAGCTGAAAAAAACACGCTATTTACAAGCTTGAATAGGAATTGTTAATAAGATAATCTAATTCAAATGTGCTATGAAACATATAACATTTTATAAAAACATCAGAGGTTTCATTGCTCCCAGAGTTATAACAAATAATTACCAGAAACAACATTTTAAAATTATTTATGATATGTGCACTTAGATAGAATGGCTACTTTTTAAATATGTGCTACAATTTAAGTTCAAATAATAATATAATGTAAATGTAAATGTTGGGAAAAACCTTCTCTGTCTAGTGCAAGAATCCAAAAATGAATAATCAGTTTTTGTATTCTGTATTTTCATACAAATTTCATTTTTTCACAACTCATATGTCCATGAATTACCAGAAGAAAGTATATCAGATGGCCATTTTGTGCCAATAAAAAGAATGGGCAGAATTTTCATTGCTGAATATTATTCTGACAAACCTTGTTAAAATATTTTAAAAGAATTGCGCGCAGCTCAGTGGCAGACAAGGATACCAACTTTCCCATCACACTGGCTTCACTTTGTGTAAGGATCTGAGATGAGACTCTGATTGAGTTTTGATGCTTTTGTATGCTTTCATTCTTATAAGCAATTGCAGCTTCCAAGGTTTCAATTCCTTCCTCAAGCTGGAATAGAGCATGTTCTTCCTAGAAAGAAAGCAGAAATTTCAAAAGTATTATAATTAATCATATGCTTCTCAGAGAAAGCAGGAACGGTATATAAACGTCTATAGAAAAGGATCCAATTCTCAAATTACTTGTCTATTGTGCTTGAAAAAGACTTCTGTCTATAATGGAATTAAGTATGCAGACTTAAATATACCAAACACGAGGGATATTTTTTATTTATTTATCTCAACAATATATGTGTGTGCATATGTGTGTGTGTATAATTCCATTAGAGATTTTTATATAAGTAAAAGATACTCAGAATGGAATTAGTGCTACATTTGCACCTATCCAGCTGTCTAGTATCCTTCCATTATCTAGAATGGAATTCATCATGTTTTGAAGAGGTTGTAACAAGTCATCTTCAAAATGTTTCTAATAGGAGGCCAGCAGTCCATCTGGACCAGGTGCTTTCCCTATTTTAGTCTTGTTTATAGCCTCACAGATTTCCCTTATTGTTATAGGTCCATTCATCATCTGCTTTTGTTTAGCCGTTATCTTTGGTATATTTTGTTTCTTTTCATCCACTTTTGTTGGGGAAATTTCTTCTCCTTTATACAATTTTGTATAATATTGATGGAATATTCTTTGCATACTTGCATTGTCTGTTACCGTAGTTTTCCCATTTTGTAATTTTAATATCATTTTCTTTTCACTTTCTTTTTTTAATTTATATGTCAACCATTTCCCCGGCTTATTTGTTAATTCAAAATTCTTCTGTTTTGCAAAGTTCATTTTTGTTTCCATATCTCTTATCATTAACATGGAAAGTTGGTGTTGTAGAAGTTTAATTTGCTCTGAGACATTTTTCCTTCCTGGATATCTCCTTAATTCCTCCTCTTTCATCTTTATCTCTATTAAAATCTTTTGCATCTTCTTGTCTTTGTCTTTTCAATTTACTATTTTGCTGTATAAATTACCCTTTCATAAAGGCTTTACTAGCATCCCATAATGTCCTTATATCTGTGCCTTTATTAAGATTATTCTGAAAAATTCTTTCAATTTCTTTTTATAGTCCTCCATTGTTGATTTTGTAGCAAAGTCTCATTTAGCTTCCATCTATAAATTCTAACTCTCCTCTTATATGTTAAAGTCACTGAGTTATGATCTGAAAAAGTCTTTGGCAATATCTCCAATTTGTTAACACGTGACAAGATTTTTAGAAATCCAAAACATACCTATTCTTCAGAAAGATCTGTGTCTTTCAAAGAAATAAGTATATTATTTAGAGTCACCATTTTTATGTCTCCCTACATCTATAAGCTGGTATTTCTTTGAGTAGAATTACTTCTGAATTATTGATCCTTAGCTTAGTATTGAAATCTTGTTGTAGGACCTGGTCTCTTGTCTTCTTCCTGACAAAATGCACAAGTATGTCTCTTTGTACTTTTCTTAACTTTGAATATCTTGTAATAATTCTGTACACCTTTTCCATGTCTGCATCCATATATTCTTCACCCCATTCCCAAAATGTTGTTACAGATTCAACAATCTGTCCCTTATATATTCATCAGGTTCCTCTGGAACTGCTCTCAATCTCAAGCAAAATTCATTCTCTCTTAATTCCAGTAGTGACACATTATCTAGGTCTTTTTAGTCTTAAGCCTTTCTTAAGGCTTAAATCTAGGAAGCCCCTATTGGTACTTGCACAACATCTGCATAACAACTTCAACATCGACTCCCAGTGGAAAGTTGAATGGGTCGTTGAACGCCCAGATACAGGAAGACTAGATGACCCTACGCAAAAGGTGCCAGGTTTTGATCTATCTCACCAGCAATGGACGACCTTGAACAGGATTCGCACCTTACATGGTGTCTGCCAGGATTCACTGCATAAATGGGGTATGGCATTGTCACCTCAGTGTGACTGCGGGGTCGCATATCAAACTATAGATCACATTGTAAACAGCTGTAAGCTGAGGGCATATAATGGCCTGATATCTGATTTTTTTTATATAAATGATGCTGCACTTCAATGGTTAGATGGCCTAGACATTGGTATTTGAATTTAGATCTTTTTAATATTTATATTTTAAAGTGCTTTTAACTTAGACTAAATGTTAGTATTTAATGTAAGTCCATGTATGAGATGCCATACGCTAAATAAGTAATAGGTCTTTTTTCATCTCTTGGTTTATTATTTCTGTCTTGTTTTCCGAAATTTTTTTTCTTTAATTTGTTTAATCTTTCCACTCATTTATAGTACAGATTCAAATTTTTTATTCATCTTTTTTTCCATATTTGCAAATCTTTCCTCCATTCTCCCTTCAAATGTAGACAGATCTCTCTTAACGGATTCAGTCATTTATGCTGTTACTGATGCTATAACATTCCTCCCCAATTCTTCAAACATCCACTGTAAAATCTCTGGTGTTGTCCTTTTTTCTGTTATTTGCTCTATTAACGATCCTCTCCTCCCTTCTGTGGTTTTTGCTGCTTTCCTAGTAGAGGAAGTTCTTGAGGAAGAACTTAAGAAGTTCTGTTCTCAAGGTCTGTCCATAAGTCAAATTTGTATGTAAGCTGGAACGGTATTATTGTATAATACTGTATAAGTAGTACTGTGTAATGAACTGGAACCATTGTGTATTTAACTTGAATCATTATGTATTTAACTTAAATTTTGCTACAGTAGGCTCCGTTCTTAACTATGGATTGTCCTTAAACCGGGCATTCTTAACCTGTTGGCTACCTGTAGTAGCCATTTCTCTTTTTTAATTTATAGTCCAGAAAGGGGAAGTAAAAAATAAAGGAGAGGCTTTTTCTTTCTTTCTCTATATCCTTAACTTTTTAGTCCCATTTGGCACTCCATAGTTCTATAACCACATGATCTTCATAACTTTTCCTTATCTCTTTAATGAAACCAATCCATCGTCCCACTTAGCAAATTTGAACAATACTTATTCCCACAGAAGTATGTATTAATTAATTCAAACATACTTTAAAATAAACAATATTCCAAATTCAGCTGTCCCCTTAATCCGTTTTAAACTTTCATAATTCAAACTTGGCAAGCTTTTTGCTTTTAATTGTTTTTAAATCTTTATAATTATTTCTTTACTTTTTACTTTTATCTTGCCCTGGGTGGAAGGAACACTTACCAGGTGGTTTAGTTGCTGTGCTGCTCAGAAGATCTCTGTAACTTTTTGTAATCCAAATGTGTGCTAGAAAGTGGAGTTTTGGGCAAACGTAATGTCCTTAAAAGTGACTCTGCATGAGGCTGTGAGCTTGATATTTTCTTTCACAACTCCCAGTGCTCTACTTGCAAGTTGCCTGCAGGTTCCCTCTAGAACCTGCAGGTTTCTTCACAAGGAGCTGCCTTCTGAAGCACAAGTGGGCAATCTCCTGGCTTCTCCTTTTCCAGAGAAGCTCCAATGGCCTGAGTTTACTGCCTGGCCACCAGTCTTTACCTCAGCATCGTCTCCACTATTCAGAGATGTGTTAGTCCACCATTTTCTCCATCCGGAAGTCCTCTATTTATCCCAGCATTTAAAAGAAATGGGAGGAATAATCAAAATGTGTACTGTTACAAATAATCATTGCTGATATGTGGTATATGTTTTAGCTCATGTTATAGATTTTTGTGTGTGTATAACATTAAAGGAACAGAAAGGGGGAAAGTAGCTATTCCGTACCATAGTGACAATACCAGATAATGATGTCAATGTAAAAAGGGGAAATGATGTGACTACCAGAAGAAAACTCATGCTTTTATTGGCTACTGTCAGAACATTACACATGTGATGTTCCTTCAGTTAGCATGCAGGGGCTGCTGTTTTTTAGGAGCAGAGAAAAAAATACATATAATCAAACACAGAAAATGGGAGATGAGGGAGCCTTTCCTGCAGATACTTTTCACTGTATAATTTCTTCTGAAAAGTTTTAACAAAATAACTTGTTTCTTTGTTAAAAAAAAATTACCAACTCTACATATTAACAGTTTAGCTATTAATCTGAACACATTTGGATTTTTCTATTAACAGTAGTGAATAGTTATCAAATAGATAATGACATACTTCTGGTGATAATACTCTGCCATTCTTTAATTTCTCATCCACACTGTTTCTTCTTTTCAACAGTTGATCCCTTTCTTTTTGCAAAGCCTGAACCTCTTCAAAAATCTTCCCTTGTTCATCAGTGGTGCTCCTCTGAAGCTGCTTATTTTTGTCACAAAGTTCTTGATCTAACATATTAAGACGGGTAGATAATTTCAAACTATCTTCATTGAGAGCCTATAGAGCCACAAAGGAAGATATAATTCCTATAAGCTGTATGCCATAATCATCACAATTATACCAAAGTAAGGCTTGACATATCTCGCTTTGCATGTAATGCGTCTATCTCATATATTGGTTTCACCTTTTGAGTTGCCATACTGACATAAATGAACATTTGCATGATATTCTGATTTTTCGAGTTTCACCTGTAAACATTCTATTAAAAAGCACTGAAGAATTTTGATGATACGCCTTGTTAAAGAAAAACAACATTTTATACTAACTGTTCATACAATATTGTAGTATGTAGTAACATTTTAATTGTTCTTAATCAACTGATCATCTGAGTAAATAAGAGGCAGAATATAGTAACACGTAACTCTACTTACCTAAGACAATACACTATCAGGAGAAGAACAGGGGAGAGAGGAATATAAGATCAAACCCCAGTATAAGAAACATATAAGTTTATGACTTTGGGGTGGTGGCAGCAAGTTTTTAAAATATATTCATTTATCCCTAAAAGAAACTTAGAAAAATTATACGACTTCTGACCAACTAAACTGTTTCACCACAATTCTTTATCTTCTTTGGTGATTTCAATTGAACTGGTCACTGTAACAGGAAGCTGCTATGTCACGCCTCAGCCTCTGCTCAATTTAAAAGATAAGTGAAAGGAAAGCATGGTGTCTTAGCAGTTTAACTTTATAGGCATGGGGGAAAGTGCAGAACTAAGAAGTTGGGACGAAGTAAGAATTCCTGTCAATGAAACACCAACTCCCTAAAGTTTCAGCATTTATCCTGCAAAAATATTTTCATAGCAATTCCATTTGCATCATAGCATAGCGAGAAGTTAATTTGCTATTTTGTCCAACAGAGAGAGTATAAACTTGCAAATGCAAAGCCAATCTAGGAATGGCACCAGTGCTACTTGTACAGGGGCCCTAAAATTAAACTATATCATCTGGTCTGATAATAGAAAATACTGTAACAAAATACATTTTCTGCTTTGGTTTAACGTGTATTGGCTATTATGGATGAAAGAGCAAAAAAATGAACAAAACATTCAATAGTAGATGTATCCAATACTTCTCAGAAAAAAATCAGTTAATTTGAAGTTGCTACAACGTTTTTATACTGAAGACAACAGAAAGCTAAGTGCTCACACAATGCTAATTTCTAATTTTTTAACTTCAATTCTTAGCATCCTGCAGTATTAAAAAAGTACCTGGCTGGATCTCAGTTTTTTAATTTCCAAATGGCTCTTCTCTTGCATCAGTGCTTCCTTCTTTAAAATAATCGCTTCTCTTCTTTTTAAATCTTCCTCCAGAACAGCTAACTCTTGATGCTGATGCAAAATCTTTTCTAGTTCTTCATCTAAGCATTTCTTTTTCTCTTCCAATTTCTACATCAAGAAAGGAAATGATACACAAGTTAACTCCTCAGTTATCCTAAATCTAATACTAAACTTTAATACTAAAACTAGTTTATTTTTCAACAGGTTAAAAGATTGAACTAGCATTTACAGTACAATTCTATACACATCACCCAAAAGTAGGTCACACTCAACTTATTGGGACTTACTTCAAGACTAATGGTACAGGACTGCAGTGCTTATACATTTAATTTAGTTGATCAAATGGAACACCTCATAAAACTATTATTTGTCCATATATTAAAAAAACAACCTTTTAAATTATAAAATCAAATCTGCCAAGTACAAGATAAAGCAGTGTATCTTGTGATTTGCAAAATAGTATAAAATTTAAGGATCTCAGTGTTTTTACAAATAGAAGTATTTCAGACTTCCGGTGAGAAATGGCCGCATGCTAGGTTCTCCTTTTCAAGCAAAGAGTCATCTTCACAGACTTTTTTAGGCTCAGGCAGGCTTCCTGGAGCCTGAAGAATTCTCCAGATCCAAGGAAAATCCTAGAAGTTGTCCCATACGACCTCTGGCAGCCTTTCACAGCCAGAAGACCTCGAAACAGAGACTTTCAGGATTGGCTGGTGAATGATCAGCTGGGAGGCAGGGTTACCATCAAGTTCCAAGCTGCAAAGAAGCCGAAAAAAAACGAAACAAAACCAGACGCTTGCGTTGACCTTCTCATTTCCAAAATCACTTTTTTTAAATTCACTTCTATAGGGTTAAAGAGAGGCTTTCTTTAGTTACAGTGTATTTTTTCCTTTTGGCTACTATAGGTGCTTTGTGGAAAGATTTACTTTCTTTTTTTATTAGGATAAATAATTTTATATATTCAGCAAAAGAGGCAAAGGCTTGGACTTTCTATTAATTTTTAAGAAACAAGAGAAAAGGAATTCTTTTTATTATTTTTCTTTCTGGTGAATCTGTGCTTGGGTTTCTGATATTGTAATGTAGATATGGGAACTGTGTGAACTCTGCTTTGTTTTCTTACTTAATTGGCCCTGACTGGAGAGGAATTTTAAACAAGATAAAGAGACTTTCTCCTTTTCACTATTTACTTTAGATATAATGTAATTTGTATTTTTGACACTAGAGAGTGCTATTGGCCACGGCTATTCAGAGAGCAAACTGCAGGGATGAGTGTTTCAAGATTATGTTTTAAAACTTTGCAGAAAAAATAACTCAGTCCCTGGAGGATAAATTTAGTAATTGAACAAGAAACTTGATGCTAAATTAAATGAGCCTGCTATTAATTTGAAGCAAGTGGAACACAAGTTGGATATTTTGGAGAATAATATGGATAATCAAGATATGGAAGAAGAAAGAGAGATGGATATTTTACTGGATTTTAAAGAAAAAGAATCTTATTTTGGACTTACGGTTACTTTGGATCAGCCAAATGATGATATTGTTTTGGATTTACAAAAAGAATGTTTTAAATCACCGAGCGACAAAGAGTACTTATTGAAATGGTTCCTGAAAGAAGAAGACAAGAAGAAAATAATAAAGATTCAACTTGTGGGGCACTGTTTGCTAGGTTTAAAGAATGAACCGGAAGTCCAAAAAGCCGGAACTCTCTAAAAGTAAACAGAACTTGGATCAATGTAATGGTGACACTATTTTGGATCTACAGAAAGAAAGTCTTAAACTACTAAAAGATAAAGAGAATGTATTGAAGTTGTTCCTGAAAGAAAAAGACAAGGAGAAAATAAAGACTCAATATATGGAGTATTATCTGTTAGGATTAAAGAATGAACCTCGTAACAGTTAACAGAAAGTACATAAAGTAAACCTGTTTGATTATGGTTAAAACATAGGCTGTGGTTTCTGATAGATTAATGGCATTTTTTTGGAACCAGAACTGTATGATGATGTTATTAAGATTATTGTTGCTTAATAGTAGTAAAAATTAATATAGGTTGTGACTCCTGATAGTTATTAGAGGGGTTTCTTGTTGATTAGGACTAAATGAGGAAGTTACTATGACTATATAAGGGAATGTTGGGAAATATGAGTGATATGAAAATGCTTTCTGTAATCTTTGGGAAGGGATGATGGTATATGATAATACTAGTGAGATTTTTATATGCACACAGATGACAAAAAAACAGAGATATTTAGGATTGGACATTAGTGGTAGTGGTGGTGACCATGACATAGCATATTGAAATTTAAAAAAGGGGGTGGGTTTAGCCTTGCTTCTGTTTGGAAATTGCTTTTGTTTTCTTTTTTTGCTTGGGATTGTAAAATGCCATGTTGACTTGGGGTTTTGATAATTATTAGATTTTAGGATTAGAGAAGTATTTATATTTTTAGAGTAAAGGATGTATATATTCTATATTTGTATCTGTAACAAAGAAAGTTGGAAGTCACCTATTCTTTCTCTTTTCTTTTTCTTTTCTGCACTTTTAACTTTCTTTTTTCTGAACTTTTATTTCTTTGTTTTTTCTGTTTCCTTATATCTTATTCTTTACTGAAAATTTCTTTTAAAAAAAAGAAATATGAATATGGGTGTTTAAAATTATATATATATTTTTAAAGATTACAAATATACCTACATATAATTCCAAACTCTATGTCTTTTAAAATAATGACTCCTGTAGAATTTCTGATTTTTACTGGGAGGGGGGTCCTTATGCTGTTTTTTATTTTCCATGCTTTATTGATCATTGTTTAAAGAAAAAAAACCTGTTGTGTAGAAGAGCCTTCTGCAGTCTGCAAGATCCCTTCCTTCCCCTTTTCTTTCCTGTTGGGATTTTGAGGCAGCTGAATTATCTGGACCATGCCTGAACTTCAAGTACAAAAGGAAAGGTCTTCTGAATCTGGATGCATTGGGAGAAGATGCTGTGGCTCTTGTTCCTTTTTTGCCTGGCAAAAAGATTTTGCCCACCAGTGAGTTCTGCACATCAAATAATTATGTCTGCTTATTTCAATTGTCTTGTGCTTGTTTTCCTGCCAAATGGGTTAGAGTTATTGATTGATGGTTGAGTTACTTCAGCAAATGTATGTACCCATGGCATAACCACAACAAGGATATTTCACCAATTAATCACCTCCACAGCAAGCAAAACATTTTGGATGTGAGATTTTAACACCAGTATTGGGCAAAAAGGAACAAGAGCCAATGTTGCATTGGTATGTGATGAAGAGAAGGAAGAGAGTGGCATAGCTTATAGAATGTGTGGGACTGGAGTCAGCGTAGAGAGGGAGACTGGAAGTGCAAGTAGGTAGAAGCTCTTTCAGAAGGTCAGCAGAATAAGAGGCAGGAACAGCTGCATAGCTCAGCAGCCACACCAACCTCTGTGGCAGTGCCCACAACCAGCTAGCACTGGTAGCAAACTTTTATCTCCCAGCCAGAACTGAAATGCCAAAATGCTAGTGGCAGCTCTGGCCAGCGACAAAGGATGCATGACTGAAAAGCCTAGAACACACAAACCAGCAACCAAGAGAGCCAGATCTGAGGGGTTGAAGATGGTTAGGACTTAGGCTAAGGAGAAAAGAACCTCAGTTTTTCTGCACTCCACAGCTGGGAGAGTGGCTAGGACAGGAGTAGCTAAGCCCTGATATTACAAAAGTCTGAGCAATTCAAGTCTGCTTATAAAAGAAAAAAGGGAAGAAGAGGAAAAGAAGTTTATAGAAATACACAAGAGCAATAAATGTGGGCATAATAAACCCACAGAAACCTGTAACAATATCCATAGAATAAGATACAAAATGAATAAGAAATAGCTAATATAAAGATTGTGGGGAGGTTGGGAAAGGAATGGAAGAGAGAGCAGGTATAAACGAGAGAGCAGGTGAGTCAGCGGATACGTTACTTCATAAACAATGAATTCAGTGGACAGAAATCTGGGAAGAAGAATTTCAGACTCTTTCTTAATAAACTCACCATAAAGGATGATGGGAAATACTTTTACAGTGTCCAACATTCTGTAGGTACTCCAGACTAGTATTAAAGATACCCTACTTAAGTCTGTTTAGTTCTTTGCTTTCGATCTTGCCCAGCTTTGTGGGTTTTAACAAATAACTTATAGAGAGAATATAGAGCCTTAATTGTGTTGGAAAATAAATTGTTATTTTTGTATAATAAATCCTCCTCTACAACAAAAGACGACAAAACTCCCTCTTTGTTTGTGGTCTATACCATCTCCCAAAGAGAATCCATCACATGCTTCCAGATAGGCAATTTCTAGTATGACTAATCATAATAAACTGATGAACTATTCTATATTTTTGGTTAAAAATAAAAACATAAAATTTTCCTCATAAGATGAAAGAGGTTCAAGGAAAACATAGCAGGGCAGGGGGCTAAAAATAGAAAACAAGATTATCTACAGTCCTGTGAATGAGGCAGGGTTGACTGCATTATAAATGATTTGCACAATCCCTTCTGACTGGTAAGAATAAGATCTTGTCTGCCTAATAAAAATATTGATCATCTTCTTTGATTTATCAGTGAAGCATTTTTTTCCAGAATATCATTTTCAGTTTAAAAGACCCCCAATCTCTTAGAGTTAGAAAATCTGTAAAGATACTTATGTTTTGCCAAGCTTTTAATTGTTAAATCATTTTATTACATTATTAATGTTAACCTGAGTTTTTATCTTTTCTCTGTTTTTTATATGTTAGCTGTCTTAAATACTTCTTAGAGAAGAAAAGCAGGATATAAGTCACAGAAATTAAATAATAAATAGAGTTGCAGCCTTCAAGCCACTTAGATGTTCCATGTCATGGATATAGTAGAGCAAGCCGATCAAAAGCATTTCAGCTCACTAGTGTTACAAAACTTCAATTGCCTGCAGTTGCTGGGGAGTTCCAGATGAGTTTCTTTTCTTAAATGCAGCAATTTCTTCATCCTTTAGCTTTAGAATCTTCTCCTGCTGTTTTGTCTTTTGCTGAAGTTCCTATAAGTAAAGGGAAAAAAAACATTTTATACATATTATTACTAGACTATTGAGCATTTCAGTTCTCAGTTTGAAACTAAGTTTTAGTGGCAAGAAATATTATAATTCTTATCAGAATGACAATAAATTACATATACAGTCATATCCTTAATATTTATATTTAATATTCATGTATCACTTTCATTAATACCAGTTAGATGTAGTGTTTAAAGACACCATGCTAGAAACCAGGAGACCATGAGCTGTAGGCCAGTCCAATGGAAAACTGCTTAAAAAAATATTGCCAAGAAAACTGCAGGGACTTGTCCATGTAGTTGCCAAGAGTCAAGTCTGACTCAAAGGCGGGTGTGTGTGCACACAAGCACACTCACACACACATACAGAGCAGTAATCTGTACAACAACTCTCAATTGGTATCCTCTTATTACAATACTGTTGAAAGGACTAGAGTTGAAGGAAAATGCATGGTTTCTCGAGTAAATTCAGAGTTGAAGTACAATGTGAACTAGGGACCTACTTTTTTGAAACTGTTTACCCATAAAACTATACATTAACTGCATGTTATATTCACTGAAGAAGTGTTACAGAAATTGTGCATTACAGTCAAGTGAAATTAAAAGAAACGATTGTTATTAAAGCATTACTAATTTACACTTGAAATAAAATCTTTACCTTGATTTGCAGTTGGCCCTGCTGAATTCCTGCTTCCAGTATTTTCTTTTTTTCACTCTCCTCCCGCAATTTTTTCTGTAATTGGGCTTGTTGATTTTTCATGTGATTAACATTCTGTTCTAGTTCTGATACACGTTTCTCATTCTGAGTAGATAATGATGCCAGATTCTTAGTTTCCTGCTGTTTTTTCTGTATGACCTGAAGTCACATAGCACATTTTATTTCATCAATGACTGTTATCTTATGTGATATAATACTATTCTATTATTTGGTTAGCTTTATAATTGGACTGTTTTACTAACTTGCTGCTTGTTTAATTATGGTTTTCATTGCATATGTGAATTGCTTTGGGCATTTTCAACACAAGGGTGAGCTATTTATATCATTATAAAAAGAAAGACACAGACAAAATATAAATAAAACAAAAATCATATCAATATCTTGGTAATATATAATACTGATTGCATCAATAATTAAGTTTTCAAGGGTTTTTACAGGTGGCAAATATTACATTCTTTCACAAAAATAAATCTATTCTTGGAAAATGCTCCATAAACATATAATATTTTATAGCTTGTATTTCTTAATATCTTGGTTACATACTATATACAGAATTATTTGGCCAAGGAATGATGCATATGAGCAAAAAGCTACATTTCTGGAGGAAAAAAAATCAACATTTGGAAGAGATATGTATATAGCCAGATGCGATGGCTTATGTTAACACCCCTCTCCCCCCCCCCCCCGCAGGAGCAGCTTTTTTGAGCTGCATTCAGGTGCTAAGCCACTTTGTTGCCATGGCTATTAAATCTATTCCACTATATTACACCAACCTAGCAGCATTGTTGAATTATGACATTATCAACGTAACGTTGATGTTGACTGAGTAGGTGAGATCTTTTGTACTTTTTAGAGATTATACACAAGATTTTATAAATTTCCCGGTTCCAAATACCTGAACTTTCAGCTTTGCTGCATCCATCTTTTTCCTGAATTCTTTCTGTAATCTGGCTTTTTCAGCAATGTCCCTTAGTTCCTTGTTCTCTAGCTCCTGCAGTTGCTTTTGTGTTTCTGCTAAATCAGTTTTGGCCTGCTCTGCTTCATGTTCCAGCTGTGTTATTTTCAGAGAATATTGCTTGCTTACAGATTGAGCATCATTACCTTAAAAATTGCCATTTAAATAAAAAATTGAGATATCATTTATGACTTTTGGCATTGTAGCAGCTATTTGTATTATTGTAATGTTTAAAATGTTTAACATATTTAATACAAAAAAGAAAATCTTCAAAAATTGGTCCAGGTGATACTGAAGATTGCCCCTCATAAACTTATTTTGTTCTCAAAACAACTGTGAAGTAGATTAGGCAGAGAAATTAAAATAACTGGTTCAACATAATTTAATATAACTTCTTAGCTAAAAATTCGCAGACAACTGCAGATTTTACTCATCACTCCAGTCTTAACAAATCTCATACACTGACTTTAGGCTGCCTTTTAATTTTTTTCTTGCACTGTGCAGCAATAAAGATTATCTCACATAAAACTTGGCCATCTTCCTACATATATTGATATATAAAATGCAAGTTACAAAATATAGTTACCTGTTTTCACCAATTCTTTAATAAGTTCTTCTTTCATTCTGATATTAAGTGTAAGTTCATTCATTTTTTGCTTAGCAGCAATAAGTTTTAGCTCTGAATTCTTTAATTTTTGTATATTTAGTATCTGACTTTTCTGGATAAATTCAATGTCTGCACCTTTAAAGAAAGTATACTGTTTAAGAATATATAGCACATTCTCAGAAAGGCCTAAAATTTTAGGTGTAAGCAGCTTCGGAAGTAACAGAACAAAAATAGGCTACATATATTATGAAATAAACTGTATTTCTGTACAAGAGAAATTTTTTAAAAGGTTGAAATCTATCTCAAGAATATATTGTTAAGTACAGAAAGTTTATATATTATCTGGTGATTATATATGAAAGCACAGAACACAACTATATGTATGAAATATATGAATGGGGATTTCGTATATAGCATGATAAGCTATTTAAGCCTCCAGGTAGAGTTTGAGAACTGTTTGTTTGTACATTGGCCAATGTAGAAAAACTCAACTAGGCATGTTGTTAATGTACAAAAATGGCATGGAGGTGTGTATAATACCAGGATGACATCTGATATGTCTTAATTCTTATTTGCTGGCATTCATAATGATTTTCCATATTTACTGATTACAACTTAAAATGCTACATATTTAAGTCTCTTTATATAATAAAACATATGTTAATGTAGCAATGGAGGCGAATATGTATAGCTCAGGGTTGAACTGTGGAGTCCTTGGGGTTCTCTGAGCTTGGTTCTTTTCTTGCAAATTCTGGGAGTTGAAGTCCACTCATCTTAAAGTGGCCAAGTTTGGACAACACTGCCCAAGGACTCCATACGTTAATGTGTTTTTAAATTTTTACTGACATCTTATTATGTTATTTATTATATGTTTGAATGCACTGCTAGTGTTTTTTAAGCAATTGTTTGCTTAAAACATTTTTAATTGAAAGGCAGAATATATCAAAATATTAAGGAGCATATATGTGTTTTCTATGAAACTTAATGTAAGTTAGTATTATAGCACAAATGTCATCCTCACTGACTAATTATGCATTACTTTGAATACAAGTCCATATTTTCAGAATCCAATTCCCATATTGTTCTTTGGACCACATAAGACACGATAATAACTGTGTATCAGTTTACCTTTATCTGTAACAGCTTCTGTTGGTGAAATGTTTCCAATTTGTGAACTGGCATTCTGTTGTACCTCTTTTCCTTCAATTATACAGCTGGAAGGAGCCTGTTTCCGTGTCCATGTACGGTTTAAGGAGCGTCTAAGTAAAAATTAAAGCAGACATTTTTTTAAAAAATGTAAGACATAAATACAGCTTGAGATCACAAGTGAATTAATTGTAAGCATTTTTGCAGTGAGGGAATGTTTTATGAACAAAACAGCACTATAAGTATTGCTGTTAAATAAAAATGTGATAACAAACTGTATTTCCTTTTGACACAGTTGCTATGTTTATTGAAGAATTCAAAGATGCAGGTTTACAAGGACCATCACATATTACAGAAATACAACTTCCTATTAGCTATTCTAGTACTAAAGTAAAATGTAGTTTAGGCGGAGCTACCCTTGAAAATTATCCAAAAATTGCAATTGGGGTATAATGTCATAGCTAGGCTACTAACTGATGTAGGGGACGGGATCATAAAATCCTGTACTGAAAGATCTGCAATGTTTGCTAGTTGCCTCCTAAGCAAAATTTGAAGTCCTGGCATTTATCTTTAAAACTGTAACTAGCTTAGAATCTGGCTATCTAAGGGACCACCTCTATTAACCTCCTGTTACCCTAACCCTAACCCCTCCACCAGAAGCTATATAAAACATTGCTGACTGTTGGTTCAGCTTCTTACTGCCTACTATAACATTAACATGTAATTTTTGTTTCAAATTCAAATATATTTTTTTTAAATAATTTTTATTGAAGTTTAGAAATACAAAGATAAAAAACTTACAAACTAGGAAAATATAAAAAAGAAAAAAAGAATAAAAAGTGCAGAGAAAAAGAAAAAATAATAAAGAAAAAAGATATATAAAGAAAAGAAGAAATGACTTCCCCCTCCATCAAGACAAGTACAATCAATTTCAGTAACTTATCACCTTCTCTGATATTTCAGCAAAAGATCTCTTCTTTCCATATCTCATCTCTTATCAATAAACAAATTAGAAAGCCTCATCATTCAGTCCTAATCAGCAAAAGTCCATTAAGAATTACCAGAAAAAATAACATACATATTTTAACCTTAATAAATCAGTTTTATATTCCTTTACTTTACTTTTAACACAGTAACTTATCACTTTCTCTAAAAACAGAGCAAAAAAAAATCTTCTTCCCGTCTCTTATCTATAAACAAATCCTTAAAGCCTCATCATTTGGTCCTAGTTTAAAAAAAAAAAAGTCCATTAAAAGCTACCAGAAACAGCATACACACACACATTAACCTTGACCAAATAAACCCACTCTTAATCAAATAAGCCAACTTTGTATTCCTTTACTTTTAACATCATAGCTTATGGTGTTTTAGCTTTCTCTACAAATACAACAAAAAAATCTCTTCTTCCCATATCTTACCTATAAACAAATCTTTAAAATGTTGTCATTCAGTCCTGCTGGAGAAAAATCCATTAAAAGCTACTAGAAAGATCATCATATATACTTTAACCTTGATCAGATAAGCCAACTTTATATTCCTTCTTTTTGCTTTTAAAAATCTTGATGTTTATTCCCCTTAAATAGTGTCCCAAAAGCTGATTTCTTTTTGTTTTCTCTTTGTCTTTTCTCAGGAACTCCTTCATAAGTGTAACATGTCTCTTTGTAAGTCCAAGATAAGAAAGTTGTCCAAGTCACTCTTCTGATTTATTATTTGTGTGTCCCTTTTAGTTATTAAGATATCAGCCAGTTTCATTCGTAAATCCAATGTAACGTCTTTTTCCATATTATTCTTATAACTTGTCATTTTTAAATCCAAATCCAAAACAGCCAGATTCTCAGTTGTATCCTCTTCTATCTCCTCTTTTAAACCCATTTTTATGGTAGCAGACAATCTTAAGAGAAATTTCTGAGTGCATTGTTCCCAAATATCCTTAAATTTTCCAAAGTTAGAATATTTTTCTCCATTCTGTCTCTTCTCCTTTAATTATAATCTTTAGTTCTTTCTGTTTGCATCTAGTGTCCAGCCTTCAAAGTCTTCTCTTATCATGTTTTTCTCTAATCCACAACATTTTCCCATGGGAAGATTTCTTACATTTAGATTCAAAATCTTCATATATTTTTAATAGGATTTTAGACAATCCATGGGAAGGATTCTTATAATTAAATTCAAAATCATATTTCCAATCCATCTGGTCCTTTAATCTATTTATAACTTTCCAAAATCAATGTTCTAATCACCCTTTAGCTATTTATTTCAAAATAAAAAAAAATTAAGTCCTTAAACTTACATGAAACTTCTTTCACTGAGGATTGAAGACTAATCATCCGGTGTGATGAAACTTGTTGTTCTGAAGGTTCTTAATATGCAAAAATCAGTTAACAAGCAATTTCCAGAAGTGATTAAGAAAGGAAGTGGGCAAAGCCAGCGTCCGTCTGGAGGCTCCAAATCACGGCTTGGGCAAAGCTGACTTTCCCTCAGTTCCCAGAGCTTTAAAACCTGCCAGAGACCACCATTTTTCAGTTTCCTCGTGGGGAGCCTCTGTATGGAGTGCTTGTGGGCGATCCCAAGTCCTCCCCTTTATCTGGAGAGGAATTTCGAGATGCCAATCCATTTGCTGGTTCCTCATTCTGCCA
The DNA here is from genome assembly GCA_030867105.1 of Liasis olivaceus. Classification (NCBI taxonomy): domain Eukaryota; kingdom Metazoa; phylum Chordata; class Lepidosauria; order Squamata; family Pythonidae; genus Liasis; species Liasis olivaceus. The sequence goes on from CM061348.1 coordinate 198,633,988, forward strand.
CGGTCGCTGGCTCCACTTCAGTCTACCATTGCTTTCCCAGAAGTCATCTTCAAATATATTTTCATAGCATAACAGATATACACACATTAAATATCACAAGCCCTAGGTATCATATTGGCCATATTTGATCAAAACATACCTAAATGTGAGTCTCCTTCTATTCTTGGCATTTTTTTCATCTTCATCACTGTGATCAGAAAAGCAATAATGAAGAACTTCATCTTGCTCTTCTACGTGATCCAACATGATCTGATTACGGGTTTGAAATCCAGCTATAACTTTGCTTAGGGAATACATCGGAGGGCTTGTGTGTACCTTTTAAAGAAGTTAAAAAAATGTAAAATGTAAAATATTTTTATCCAAGTTTTCTATTTCAAAATTACTCACAGTGGATAATGTATGGCAAAATAACTTTATAGGGAGCAAATCCCCATTTACTGGAAGAAGGTTAAGATGGATTATTGTGTTTACCTCTTTGCTTGTCCTGATAATCAGAGCTATTTTAGTTGCTAATTTTTATCTGTTTATTTGTCAGATTTAGGAGGTTGCTCAACTCTGTAACGACTGTTCAGTATACAAGATTAAAAACAGTAAGAACAATAAAAGAAAAGGACATAATTTTTCATATCTACCTTTCGAGAATCCAATCCTACTGGTATGTTATTGGATAGCATCAAACTTTTAGTTAATGGGACACTATAAGGCCTTTTAGCTGATATTACAGCAGCTGGTCCATCTCCAGAAGCACCAGACTCTTTTGCCATTTTCTCTAACTTGTCATTTAGCTGGTTAATTGTAAGTCGTTGCTCTACCATTTTTTCATTCTTGGAATGAAACAAAATTGCATGTATTAAACTTTACACAATTGCAAAACTGAAATAAATAAACCCACTGAAATTTGGATTCAACTTAATTAAATCTAAAATTGTAATCTTATATACACTTACATGGGAATAAATCTTGATGATTATAATATTCTCAAGCTATATTTATGGTTGCAGTATTTTTTTTGTTCTTGCCCTTCTTATTAAGATATTATATATAAGATTGATGTAATTGTATATATATTTCCTAAGTAACTGGCAGAAAATGTAAATTACCTGTAATCTATTTGTGTCCTGTGCCTCCTTCAGTGATTCCAGATATTCACGATTTTCCTGTATCAGCTTTTGTATCTGATCTTGCAATATTTTTATTTCCAGTTCTTTTTCACTGAAGACTTCTGCATCTGTTGCAAGAGCCTGCTAGGTAAAAAAGGGAGAGTAGGATAAATGACAGAACATATGAAATGGAAAGTTTCTGAACTACATAGTGAGGTTTTGTTGCAATTCCACTAATTCTACTAGTATTGCATTAATTATATATGTTTTATTTATATAACTCTAGTATGCAAAAATTATAAACACATATTGTCCCAAACAATTAAGTGTATTTAATTTAAATCCAGCACAGAAGTTAGTTAAAAAGTCTTTGTCACTATTTACATTTTGATACTTTAGGAAAAATTATGTGTAGTAATAGTACCCTGTTCTTTCCTTAAAATAATTCCTGCAAAATAATAAAGTTCCTTCCAAAAACATTCCTCACATTTTATGTATGATTTGAGATGGGATAGCTACAACGAGAATAGATTACCATGATTGGAAAGGAAAGTTAATTCTACCTTGTAGATGGTGTGTCTATTATTAATAAGTGTTATTCAGAAAGTTACTAATGGAAAAGTTCCTCTTTCATCTTACATAATATTCTTATTGAATATCTTTCCCTGCAGGAACAGAACTGAGGAGAATTAAAGTCTATTTTTTTCTGTCACTACAATGCTCAAACTGACCTGTACATCTGTCATCTGGCAACAGGGAAATAATAGGCAAAATGGAAAAAGTAAAAGTAAATAAATAGCTTGAAGAACAATTAATTTTTTTACCCGATTTAATTACTTTCAGTAATCATAATTCACTAGGCAAAATCTAAATTAAGAGGAGCTACAGCTAAATCTAATTTATATCAACACCATTCAAGTTACAAGTTAGAATAGAAGAAATGTATGCCTTATCTGAGACCATATTTAATGGGTTCCCTGTTTCAATAATCTGTGAAATCGCTTGGAAAGAAATGGACAACCATGCAATATTCAAGACACTGGTGAAGGCTAGACGTGATTTGACACCTGAAAATTCTTGAATAACTTCAGATCTCTATGGTGAAAGGCACATGATTCCTATCACATCTTTGCCTACAAAATGAGCATAGCCTGTGAGACTTGGAGCAAATTGGCAGGAATCAACACGATCAAGGAAGTTAAAAAAATGGATTGAACTGGAACAACTCAAGCCTAACTTCCTGATCAGATCTGATCAAGATCACAAAAGGAGATCAAAGGCCATAGAAGCAGTAGAGAAATGGCCCAGCAGGGGGTGAAATCCAGATCTCTGAGGGCAATGGAGACATGCTGTATTACCACTCCAAGATATTCATGAAATGTCAGGAAATCTGACCAGGCAGAGCTATCCAAGGAGCAACACATCAAAAGCAACAACAGCAACACATTAACTGTCAGATACTGAATATGTCAACCTACATCCAATCCATCAATGGAAGGACAAGCGTGTTATTTGGGAAAGTCCTAGCACAGCACATATGGGAGATCCTGAGGAGAGAAGGACTAGGAATCAATTAAGATGGACCTCCTGATCCTGACAGCAAGGGTTTGCCCAGAGCCTCCCTTGGAAACCAAGGAACACACCTATAGGTCATGCAGTGGAAGCAGAGATACCAAGTCCAGACTGGGGCTCCAAGAGTAACAATGAAGTAGAAGGCAAGATACCTCAGAAAGTAGAGCCCACTGAGATGCCTGTAGTAGTCCTTAAGATGGCAAAAAGGAGTTCAGGAGAGAGCAAGAGGAGGATCAGATTTGTCCAAGATCCAAGAAAAGGTAGAGCGCAACCACCCACTAAACAAATCTCAGAACCCAAGGTTTATTCTAAGAAAAGGACTGTTGTGTTGGAAATATCTTTCACAAGAATACAAGAAAAGGTACAAAATCCAGTGAGAATTATGCCCTGCAATTTTTCTCTCAACTTATAGTTGGCACATGATCACCCAAATGGACATATAGATATAGGAGAGCTAAAGAAAACATTCAGCAAAATACTATATTAGTTTGGCAGAGATATAACTATGTAATATTTTCTATGGTGTGGGGAACAGCAAGGACAGGGTATGGATGTTGTTTCAAACCTTCCTTTCATAGTTCCCTTTGCAGAGTGACAACAGACATCTTCAGGTCTATCCAACCCAAGACAGCTTAGGGGAAGCAGTATGCACAAACTCTTGTGGACTATGTAAGTCACTGACCCAAGGCAATAGCTCTGGTTTGATTCTAATTAAGTCAGGGCTTAATTGACATTTTTGCCAAGATAGATGAAACAACTATCTTCTTATCAGAGGTGATAGAGAAGTTACGGCTACCCATGAGGTGAAGCACCTCACAGCAGTCATCCACTATCACCGTACACATGACCTTGTAGACTAATTCAATGAAAATTTGGGTGCCACATTAAAAAATTAATTCAACAACTGGAATTTGGTGTTATTATAGCTATATGTACAGCATATGTACATAGCTGCATGTACAGCATACAGTTCTATATCACACCCTAGTTCAGGATTTTCCTTTTTCAAGCTTGTGTGGAGGTAGGATGACAGAGGGCTGCTGGAGCTGATTAGTTATCTGCGAGAGGGAGAAGAAGAAACTCCTCCAGGTTTAGCATTTTAGATTTTGTAAAGCAACTGGAGAACACTGAGACAGACTTGATCCCAGGCCCAGCAAAAACTGAAAGAAATCCAAGCTGAACAGAAGTCATGGTATGATGAACAGGTAGTCCTTGGGTTATGATAGCAATTGGGACTGCGACTGCTGTTGCTAAGTGAGGCGGTCATAAAACATGATAACATGTGACCGCATCACTCAGCAACTCCAATCCTGGCAGTCCTGTTTGCCATCATAACTCCAAGATGGACGGGCTGTTAAGCAGGAAGAGGTAGGAGTCTCAGGAAAGGAGCATGGGGGTGCCACGGGGGGGGGGAGGCCTGGGGAGGGCTGATGCAAGCTGTGCGCAAGCCAGGGGAGGGCCGGCACAGACAGCACATGAGCTGGGGGGGGGGGTGCCGCAGGCAGGAGAAAAAGCGGGAGCGACTTAGCATAGCAACTTGTGACCTTCCCTGCCAACTTCCCCTTTGACTTTGCTTGTGGGAGCCGGCAGAGGTCACAAATGGTGATCATGTGACTACAGCACTCTGTGACATTGTAATTGTGAGCTAGGCACCCAAGTGCCTGGATCGCAATGACCGCAGGGGTGCTGCGACAGTTGAAACTTTGAGGAACAGTCATAAATCTAGTTTTTCAGTGCCACCATAACTTTGAACGGTTGCTGAACAAGTGGATATAAGATGAGGACTACTTATAGATGTCAAAAACAGATGTTGGAACCAGGAAATGGGGTACTGATTTTCAGGCTAGTGTGCTCTGCAAGACCCAAGCAGTCTGGCAGGATTTGTATCACATTAAAGAGAAAGTGAGATTGCTACACCATGTTATAGAGTTCCGAGGAACCAGACTGGAATCTAGAATGTACCATATGAATACTTAAACCCTATCACTCCAGGGAATCTATGGTGTATAACATCACCAGGAATCTGGCTGAGCATAGGAGTTCCTGGTGAAATATATTTCAGAGTCTGCCATGCCAACGTTACCATTCTTAGTCATACCCTTCCTAAATGTAGCATTACAGGTGGTCCCCAGTTTAAGAACGAGTTCCGTTCCAAGGTCTGTCCTTAAGTCGAATCTATATGTAAGCCGGAACAGTATTATTGTATAATACTGTATAAGTAGTATTGTGTATATAACTCAAATCACTGTGTATTTAACTCAAATTTTGCTACAATAGGCTCCATTCTTAACTATGGGTCATCCTTAAACTGAGCGTTCTTACCTGGGAACTACCTGTATATGCTAATGATAAAGATGATTTTGGCCAGTAAGCCACAAGCGCAACCAGTAAAACCCAAGTATGTTCATGTTATTCTGTGCAAGCTAGAATCTCTGATCTACAGACTATCTTGCAGGCTCTCATACATCCTAACCTAGAGGCACATGTAGTTTTCTGATACACAGTCAAATCTGTATTAATAAGGAAAAAAGAGCAAAGCAGCTTTAACAGAATTTACTTATTAGAAGCAATTACTAGTGATCAAGACATACATTTCCTGTTTCCTACAAGTAGTATCACACACATGTAATAAAGAATTTCATACAAGAGTGCATTAAATTCAGTGTTGTGCAAATGGAAGGCAGAAGTACTGAATCACTAAAATCCAGAGCCTTACATAGGAAATACAAAATTCTAGATTTGAGGGACTTCCTTACTTTTACTAGAAACTTTTAAACAAAGTTCACAATGCTCATTGGGTTCCCCTGATTATATGTAGTGGCATTTCAGAAGCTTAAAAAGGAAAAAAAAAAAAAGACCTATCATGTAATTTTCCCTTCTGCTAATATAATTTAGGATTCACCCATAACTATTTCAGCTTATGTCCCATTAAAATCATCCAATAATTTAATTAAGGTACAGAATATTACTTCCACTAAGCTAGCTCTGATAAGCAGGTTATGGAAATAAAAGAACTATTTTTAATACCCAAAGGACACTATTTGTTCATAATTAACTTATTACTAAATGAAGAAAATCATATATCTGGATGTTGGATTTACCATGCTTATGACACAACCAATGTACATATAATTTATAAAAGATCCCTAATAGAACTAATGTTATAAAATTCTCCAGAAATAATGTTATTTGTAATTTTTATATACTATATTATGGCCTCCCAAATCTGGTGTTCCTCAGATGTGTTGGTGAAGACTGGTGAATAACTTATAAAATAAGTTATTGATTTTTATCTAATTTTTGTAATCACAATATTCAGTGATCATTTCTGTAACAGCTACACTCATTGATGACAACTTAAATGTAATGTAAGCATTTTAGAACAGGGGGAAAGAGGCAAGAGACAGAAGACTTGCAAACCAAGGAACTATATAGAGAAATAAGAGTCAAGCTGAAATGAAAATGAATGAAATTACTCTAGGTAACCAAGAGAAAGATAAGAAGAACACTGAAGTCTTTAAGAGAATGCCTCATTGTCTGTGAGCTAAAAAATATAGCAAAAAATTATAAAAGATCTGTGATAGAAAAAGCAGCTAGAGGAGTTCCAACATACTAAACTGAAATACTTCTCAGGCTGGGGTGAACTGCCAAAGCTCTGACCTCTGAAGGAAATCCATCATTCCCTGAGGGAAGAACTCTTCTGCTGTATTAATGATTATATATGGAACCGTTTCCAAATAAAAATTAATCTCTTTAATAACACTGAGTTGTACTAAACTGAGGTACTGTTCTCATGCTTGGTTGTCTAATATGCTTCTCAAATTATCCTGTAGCACTGATCATGCTGGCATGTTGGAACAGGGGGGTAAAGTAAACTCAGTTGAATAAAGCTGCGCGTTAATGTGCACACAACACTTCTATATACAATCTTTTATTGGCCTGTATATTAAATGTACAGTAAGTACCTGATATTTCTTCAGCTCTCTCTTCAGCTGGAGAATCGTGATATGATATGGTCCTTCTTGGTCAGCTACTGTTCCATTGTTCACCTGGGGAACAGATGCCTCTCTCCTAAGTTCCTGAGCCACATGGATCCATTCTTGCAGTTTTTCAAGTTGATTTTTTGATAGGCTAGCAATGTTTTTTAAATCAACAAGAAATAAATAGGCTTCTTCTATGCAATTTCGCAAGTTAAAACTTTCGATTTGAAACTGAGCAAGCTGCTGTTCAAGACAACGGATTCTGTTTTTGTCTTGGCATAAATCCTGCGTTCCTTGACTACCAGAGGACTGTCCGTTAATTTGTTGGTTTTGCAAGGCTTCCCGAAGCAACTTGATTGCAAGCTCCATTTCATCTATACGATCCCAGTCTGGGTTATAGTTGACAATAGGTTTATTCCTAATATTTTTTGCTCTATTAGCATACTTGATGGAATTTAATGATTCATCAAAATCAGAAGAAGATGGACTAATACATGTTATCATGACAGTCTTTGCATTGCCTCCTAAAGAGTCTTTAAGAATGCGTGTGATTTTAGCATCCCTGTATGGAATGTGTGCATTTTTTCTCTTTGGGTCTCCAAGAGCACTTATCACATTTCCCAGAGCTAGTAAACCACTGTTGATCTGAATTGATTCTTTGAATCTTTCTCCTGTGTTGCCAGTTTTTGTAACTCTTTCTGATCCAGCAAGATCCACAAAGTGGAATTTAGAAGCAATCAACTGTCCTGAACTTTGGGATGAATTTTGTGCACAGTCTGTGTCCTTCTGCAGAGGCTGTTGTTGTTGACAAATACTGATGGTAAAAACAGCATGGGATCGGCTGGAATGCTCATTCATTTGTGTTGTCCCTGTATGTCTAGCAGCATTCCCTGTTTCCAACAGGCTCATCACTTCTTCTACACTTTCCACTTGGCAATCTTTGGCACCAACAATTACTTAAAAAATAAAGGTTATAAATATAACATTTTCAGAAAAATTCAGATTAAGTTTTTAAAAATATATAGGTAATCAAGCTATTTTTCAAGCAAGAAAGAATTAACACAAAATGCAATATTATAAAAAAAAGCAACCATGGGTGTCCGCAGCAAATGAAGCTTTCATCAAAATGACAAAATATATGTTGTGATGTCACAGCACAAGTTCTGCCCCTTACATACTTGTATTTGAGAAAATTTGTATATAGTGTAACATACATATATTTGTAGATTACAAAGGTAATAGTTCAGTGGTAGAACAAATGCTTTGCAAACAAAAAGTTCCACTCAATGTCTTCTACCTTAGGTAGAACTGGAAAGAAACCTGTCTGAAATCCTGGAAAGCTACTGCCTGTCAGCATAAACACTGAGATGGACAGACTGATGATCTCACTTAGTGTAAGTTAGTTTCTTATAATATTTTTAGCTATATTAAATTGCACAAAAAGTGGTTGCAAAATCAATAGAAGATAAAGTAGGGGAAACTCTTGGATAAACCGGTACATGTATATCTGTATGAAAATTTCAAATTTTATGATGATCCACTATGCCTCTAAGTGAGACAGAAGATGGAAGGAAATTTTAAATGGAGAAAAAAAAATACTCGTAAGATGTAGCACTGCAATGCACATTTGAAAACAGTGCATGCATTGTTATTCTAGAGATACTCAGGTATTTAAAGGTCTTTCCTGATTTTGGATGTCTGTTTAAAGCAGAACAATGCAAAAACATTAACTTTGCTAAAAGGAGCTTTTTTAGTGATTTAAATGATGGGAAAACATTGACAAAGATTATTAAAGCATTACATTTAAAGTAAAAGTACGTTGTATCAAAATGAAAGTTATATTTCTTCTGAATAATTCAACTTTAATAATATAAACTTATAATCTTAGAAGTATATCTGTTGAGAATATGAACATACAATTATTTTAAAAATGCTTCAAAATTATTAGCAAATAAAAACTTAATTGAAATTTGTATTTCTACCTGTATTACCCTTTTCATCTTCTCTAATATGCAAATCTTTCATAGAGGTCTCTAGTTCCAGGAGATCTCTGAGTTCTTCTTTATAAACTTCTATGTATGAAACTTTCACTGTAAAATCAGTATTATGGTTTTCAGAAATAATCTGAAATATTTCTTGAATTGCCCGTGGAATGATACCTCTCTCTTCTTCTGCAACCAATGCTAAAATGAAAAGAATTTAATCCAAGCGCAAAACTAAAATCTGCAGACTCCAAAAACATCATATTAATACTGAAATGCTAAAAGAAATCTGAATGCCTTTTAGTTCAATAAGCTATGAATATGAGACATTCAGTTCTGTCAGGGTCATATAAATCAGTCATACCATCAGAGATAAAAATATAGGAAAAGAACAACTAAGTAAAAGCCAAACAAACATAGGATAATATTCAATGTCACACTGGTGGAAGAAAGTTTAGAGATGCCCACTTTCTCTCCTCTTCCTCCTCCTGATAGTTCCCAGAACACCATAAAAACTTCAGAAGGTTGGGATGAGGAGCTCTGGATTATGGCAGATCTGTGGTAGGGGGAATTGAGGGAGAAGATGTCTCTTCCCATTGGGGAGGATTCTCACCTTCTCCCTCAGTCCCTGTCAACGAGTCCCAGCAGAAATGTACTTCAACTCCAGTGTGATATTGGTTACCACTCATAGTGTTCTGGTCACTTGTAAGTTTTAAGGAAGTACATTCACAAGGAAAATGTTATCACCAGTATAATCCATGCAAAATTTAAAAATAACACTGTAATTCCTTTTATCTATCTACTACTTTATCTAACATATGTAAAAAAAAGGTACAAAAAACATGTAGAATACACATTAATGTTGGTGGCCCCTTTTTCTTCAGCATGTGCATCAGCTGGTATGAATATTCATCATAACCAAAATATTAGCACTCTTAAGCAAAACTTTATGTATTCTAGAAGCAAAATGCAAATAAATACAGTCTAAATATATTCTAGGTTAGAAGTAAAAACAATAAAAGTAGATGAGGAAGATACCATAGCAGATGCTCTACCTCCATAGTCCTCTGTCTTGACTACCAGCTTTCATGTATTCAGAAGAATTGATAATAGGTCTACTTAGATAAAACTGTTTAGGATAGGATTCACATATTGTATTGAGCTATAATGTGGCTTGTTTTGATTCATGTTTTGCAAACTGTAGTTTATTCAATGAAACATAAAGCATGATGTGCAATTCTTAGTCTGATTGAAAAGAGCTCCAATTTCATATTATTTTGTGAGGTTTTTTTAAATTATTTATTTATTAGAACACAAAGGAACAGAATAAATAACTACATAAAAGAAAAAAGGACACATGGTGGATAAGAATAAAATATCAGTAAATAAACAAAAAGTATAATTATCATAAAATTTAAAATTAATTAATTAAATGTACAGAACTAAGTTCATTATGTTGTCTTAAGAATTAACTATAAAGCTATAAACATATTAATATTGATACCACTATTTGTCTTTGTTCCAAAGATAGATGCACATGACCATGTAAAAGGAAAAGAAAAAGGGGAAAGAGGAAAAAGGATTGTAAAGAGTTCTGACTTCACATCATTTAGTAAATATATTAAATAAATTAAGCACCTTACATTAAAAATTTTACACTAAAAATCCACATGCAGTTATGCATTTGGAAATGGGGCTATGCTAAACTCATGGTTCAGATTAGCAGTATTTAATTTGACATATTATCTTTGACATTTCTTCAATAAAATATATAAATTATGACAATTTATCACCTTGTTGGTGTCCACATTCATATCTGGCACTACAAATGTAGCAAGAAATAGGGGGAAAACGCTATGGCACAAGATAACTTGAGACACTAATAATACTTCCTTTTGACCCTCCGTACTCACCAGTATGGCTTGTATATCGGTTTTTGATATACATCCTGTGACTTCAGCATATGATGAGTATATAAAGGAAAATATAGGCATCTCTTACTGAAATTCATATTACCTTCTACTGACTATATACAATTATACCTGCCTGCAGAATAGGCACTGTTACTGTCACTTGAAGCCTTTTTCCTGTCACTTGAAGCTTCCAACTCTAGAGAGTAAGGAAGATGACCTTAACAAAGATATGCAGGAACTGCAAAAGGTGCTGAAGCATTTTTAAAGTCCAGAACAACAAGATAACATTCAGAAGCAGCTCAAGCAGATACATCTCTAATTCACTGAACTATAAGGAGGAGGAGGTACAGCACAGTCAGACTTGCAAGGTTCTTTTATTATAACCAATCTCAATAAAAATAGTTTTAGCCTTTCTCTGGAATTGATTTTCCTGGTCTGGTGTACCTATTGGGGCTAACATCTAGCCTAAATTTGCTCCAAGGATTGGGGGACCCTCCTTGTGGGAACAGAGAAGAGAGAGAAAGAGAAGAGAAGTGTAAGTGAAAATATGTTCTCACAACTTTGTATGGAATCTCCAAGAGTGGACAGCATTGGAGAAATTGTTTTAATGTAATCAATACTCCAAAATGAGTATCTTAGCAAGAAAATGGCATTTGACAGAAATGCTTTTTAGAAAAATAAAGGATTACTCTCAAAATATGTAGTATAACTAGTATTCTGATAGCATCTACAAAACAGTGTGACAGAAAACTAGAATCAAAATAATATGTCATATTACCTATAATACTTTTATTATTTTTTGTTCCTTCAAGTTAAAATACTTCAGAGCGATAGTAGTATAGAAATGTTAGGCAGACTGTTGTAATTTTCATGTTGCATATTAAGCTATTTTAAATGAAAATAACCCAAACTTTAGTCCCACCCTGTTCTAAAAATAAGAGTCAGGGACAGCAATTATCTTATCAGTAAACATTCAGTTTGTGAAAAGATTGTTCTGATTATTACTTTTGCAATAATTCTAGCATATATTTAAATAATAACAGAAACTTTTCAGAACATACCAATGTGACCTCCTCCAATAGTATAAGTCTTTCCAGAGCCTGTCTGTCCATAGGCAAAAACTGTAGCATTATATCCTTCTATCAGAGATGCCACCAATGGCTTAATACAAGTTGTATACACTTCATCTTGGGTTGAATGCTTGCCAAAAACAAAATCAAAAGTGAAGACACGGTCCTTTCCAATAATAATTTGCTGAGTATTTGAGATTAATCTCACACATACTTGATGATTGTGAAGTATTTCTTTTGAGAGTAAAGGTCTTATTCTTACTGCCACTTTAACCGGAATCTCTTCCATTGTAACTTACATGAGCACATGCATTTGTTATTTTAATATATACAACTTTCCTTTAATCCTTTCTTCATACTATTTTCAGTCTTCTACATTTGACGGTAAAGGATATTCTAAAGGAAGCAAAAAATAACATTTTAGAGATTACTTTTGCTTGAAATTAAAAAAAAAAGTTAATTATAAGAAAATTTTGTTCTTAAGCTTAGTGTAAAACTGTTGTTATGGTCACATTCTTTCATTTCATAACTAGAAATCACTTGTTCTAGGCGCCTCAAGGCCATTAAAATATTTCTGCTCCACACTAATCAAATTTGAATGTCATTTTTTAAAACAATCACTATTCTCTTGTTTCTGTCTTCTTAGCCACTTGTGTGCATGAATGAGTACCCTGAACACATATTTAAATGGAAACTCCAGTCTGTTATTCTTTCAACATATTAACTGCTTGAATAAATTGGTGTGTGTTGATATATGACTATGTTAAATATGAATGTAATAAGGACCATTTTGGTTAGCAACCTTTGCAGATAACAAACTATTAAATGGATTTTTATTAATCTGTGTAAAATTATATTTAGACTGCACCAAAGTGTTTTAAAATTTTCTATTTAAGTTCATATTTTAGCCTTCTTGCATTTCTCCTTCTCAACTTACTCTGTTTTCTAAAATACAGTCCAGAAACAATAAGACTGACAAACCTTGAAAATATGTTTTATTCATGAAAAGACTCCAAGTGAACAGCTGTTACATGCCTTGCCATCATCACTATTCTTCCAAAGCTATTAATATTAATATAAAATTATGCTCCTATTTTTGTGTATAGTCACCATGGCCTTTCTCATATATAGATATATAGTATCTTACAAACAAAAAAATGTTGTATTATATGGGGTATAATAGCACAAGAGCCATGGCTATCTCTTAAATATTATTTGAAATGTCACTACAAGCAAGCATTGCAAATCTGTGCTACAGTCCCTTTTTTATTATTTTTAAACAGTATTTTATTTTCTCTTCATGGCTTTGTGCTACATAAGCCCGTAGCAATAATCAAACTTTTTTAATGTAGAAGGAAAAAAAATGCAGATCAATTTTTAAGTTTTAGTTTTTAAAAATGCTTTGGAGGCTCTGTATTCTTCTCCTGAACACATTTAAAAAAGAGAGAGAGAGAGAGAGAAAAACACAGCAGCTCATTCCTATCCTACCACAAATATATGACTGCTAATATTTTTGGGTAGTATTTCTATATATTTTATATGAGCATGAAGAGCAGGAATTTGAGAGGTAATTGTTTCTCATGAACTGAACCTGTATCTACTTGACATCTACATGAACCAAACACCTATCTACTTGGCATCTAATACAGGCTGAGAAAAGATAATGTTAGCTGGAGAGGGCATAATATCAACGATGAAAATCCAACTTCAGATCAACACACAAACTTTTAGGCCAATTATAACCTTTTAATAGTAATATGTTTCACAGGATTATTTTGCGGGGGGTGTGTGTGCCTTCTAGTCAATCCCTGTTTTCTTTGTAACATTTTCAAAAGTGGTTTGCCATTCCTTGCTTCCTATGGTTGAGAGTAAGTGAATGGCCCAAAGTCACCCTGTTGACTTTGTGCCTAAGGTAGGACTAGAACTCATGGTCTTCAGTTTTCTAGCCTGGTGCTTTAACCACTACACTACATTGACTCTCTTCACAGGATTACTTGATGGATAAAGGGAATGGGAGGAGCATGTCCACTGAGCAAAAAAATGGGACATATATTAAACAATCATAATGATCTGCAGCATGGAAAACTGAAATCTCATGAAGGTAATACAGGGTACACACTTTATTTTATTAGCCAGAAACTTGATAACTTGATGCAGAAGAAATTCCCACTCCAAAAAACCCTTCTAGGCAGAACAATGCTAATAACTAAGAAAACCATAACACACACTTGATTGTCTGCTTACAGTTACTGATGTGCAGTGAAATCCCTTCATTTGTACACATGTAGACTAGATAACAATACATTGACCCAGCAAATTTCATTTAACTGTATTATTTAAAATCAGAACAGTAAGAAGGCAACCATGATCTTTCCTGATGCAGAGAAAGCTTTTGATAATTGGGAATGGTCTTTCATGCTTACAACTTTGAAAAAGATGAACTGTGGCTCTAATTTTTTTAAACAGATGCAGAGTATTTTATATAGAGGAAGAAGACAAAATTAAATGTTTTTTTTTAATCACAAAAAGTACTATAATGAAGAGGAAAAGACAAGGCTGTCCCCTTTTCATATTCTTACTGGCATTAGAGCCATTGGCAAAAAAATCAACATTTCAGGAATTACATTAGCAACTAAACAACATAAACTAAAATTACATGCTGATGATGTGTACTTACGGTTACTCAGCCAAAGGACTCTTTAGAATCGATAATGGCATAGATACAGCAGCATGGTTCAGTGTCATGATATCAGATCAATAAAGTTCCTAGTGGCCATGGACTTAACTGAGAAAGAAGAGCAATATTTGTACCAAATAACAGGGTTTAATATCATTGTCAAAAAGTTTAAATGCATGAGAATATATTTATCAAAAATCAATAAAGACCTGTTTATTATAAAAAATAATAAAGATGGGGAAAATTAAAACTGCCTTGGTTAGGAAGATTGCAGCTGTTAAAAAGAACATTCGACCAAGGCTTAATTTTCTGTCCCAAATGGTGCTAATAAAATCTGGAAACAGGGTATTAAAAGACTTTTATATGATCTAATAAAAGGCCAAGGATTAAATTTAAGATATACAGGATTCGATAGCATGAGGACTTCTGGCAGCCCTGAACTTCAAACTTCATTATCAAGCTAGCTGTTTAACTTGGATTCCACATTGGATTGTAGATTGGATCCCTATGGTTGGATCACTTCCACTGAGGGAATAAGACTCCCAGATGGGCTGCACAAATATCTTTGGATTCATACAAACTGAAATGAACAGCTTATATGAGTTTATGCAATAATAAGCAGCATATTAAGTTTGGGATAAATATAAAAAAAGAATCAGTCCAGATTTATCACCTCTTGACTTATTATTGAACCCTTATTTTCTTTTGCACAAAGAAATGCATTCAGTAGAAAGACAATAAAATGTATAGACCCAAAATTTGATTATTAATAAGACAAAAGGATTTTTTTTAAGTCTTTAACTTCAGAAGGGTCAGAACCATCTGACCCATTTTGATATCTTAAAATAAGCAGTACAGCTTTAAAAGTACAGCAAAACCAAGGGAGAACTTAACTAAATTTGAAAACCTTATATTTAGAATATTTTCTGGACCTTACTTATAAAATGTTAATGAAATATGACTCAGAAACAAAACAAGTTAAAGATTGTATGATTAAATGGATGCAAAATTTAGATATAGTAATTTTCAAAGGAAGAAAAAATTAAATTCACACCAAATATTAGAGAAAACTGGTATGCTTTACGATGGTGTATTACTCCAGTATTGATTGCTAAAATGGGCAGTTCATTCTCTAAAAATGTTAGAAATATTATGTATTTTGGTAGATTGGATCATTTTTCCATATTTGGTAGCAATGTTGTAAGGCTCAACAATTTTGGAAAATGATTTATAATAAAATGAAATAGATTTTAAAAGCTAAATTTCCTTTCCAAACTATTTATTAAATATTACTAAACCTTATATTCCCACAAAGTATACTGAATGAGCTTTGTATGCCTCTTGTTGAAAAAGAATGGCTAATTAAACTTCAGGAGTACCCTTGATGTCCAAAATAGCTTTGCATTTCAAAAGTAAACCTGACACAGAATTCACTGAACTTGGAATCCATTTTTGGATTATAACTCAATACATGAGATTGTGCCCCATCTGAAATGTAGGTTTCTCTTAACATATTTACTTGGTCAGATATACATTGCTGTAATTCTTAATCTCATTTTATGATTTACACTGTGCTGCTGTCAGTTGCTGTTAATGCTTCACATATCATTCAGAATTTGACCATGATTTGTAGTTTTTAAAGTCGTGCATTTAGTTACTTAAAACTAATCAATTAAATAGTGGAAACTTTAGCCTCATACTATGAAGCTTGTAAATACCCTACATATCCACTTTGTGCTGTATTTTTTCCTGGGCGTGCGCGTGTCTTTCTTCTTTTCCTTAAAGACGTACCATAAAAAAACCTGTATTCAAGCATGCACCATAAGTCATAGCAGATGTGGGGCTACTTCTTGAGAGGATTTTTTAACCGGTTTTTACTCACCCTCACCACCAACACCCTCTCCCTCCCAGTCTCTCCCGCACGCCCACACTCACCCTACGCACACTCACTCCCGAGCGCTTCCACGTAGCTTGCGCTATTCACGTTAGCCTTCGGGTTAAGGGCCAAACGGACTCGCTCGCGGCGGGAGCAGCTTGTCAGGCAGCACCCTCCTTGCTGGGCTTGCTGCGGACTTTAAAGCTCCCACTCCAAGGTCTAGGGAGACTACTCCCCAAACAACAGCGACAGCACCATCCGGACCCCCTCGCTTCCTCTTTTTGTTTACACTCGTTCACCAGGCAACTACGAAACGCTCCCGCCGCTGACAGAGAACCAGCGCCTTTTCAGAGAGCTGCGGCAGCACCGCCCTCGCCTCCGCCGGATGGGCCGCCGAGCGTAGCGCGCTGTTAGCGCAGGCGCACTGGTGCCGCGGTTTTCGTCAGCCTTGCCTGGCGGCGTTCCCAAAAACTGAGCGCGAGAAAGAAACGCCTGGCACATTTTGATTTAAGAAAAACGATCACGAAGACAGATGATTAAGAGCTTAATTTACACTGACATGTGCTTTACCTGATTCCAGTGCTACTGGATTAAAAGTGCAGCGGCATGTGTGTGAAAAAGAGACGCCCTACTGAGAGGCGCTATTTCCGAGACGGTAATTAAACATCTAATTCCGCAACGTGGCTCTTAGACTATAGTTCCAAACTGTCCTTGTGGATGTTTTAGTAGGGGGTGCAGACATTGCTTGCAGTGGGGAGAGACATGACTGAGAAACGCAACCGCACCCCCCCTTCCCTGCTTGAAAGCCGTTTCAAGCTAGGGGACAGATCACCCCTAAAGTCAAGCTCAGGGGTGGTTTATCTTCCTTACATGACTCATGAACACTGGAATCTTTTCTGCAGAGTACCACAGATAAGCAGGAAAAGTCCACGATTTGACTACAGAAAGTGTGCACCTCATTGTCTGATATCTGCATGCAGAAGAATCAAAGGATAAAAAAATGTTCTTTGGTTGAGCTCAGCTGGTGATTTTCTGCACCAGGTCATGTAGCTTTTAGGCATTCATACAGAGATGGTTTGCCACTGCCTTCTTCCAGGATTTAAAAAAAATAATAATCCCATTTTAATTTATAGTCCTGAGATTTCCTGTAGTCTCTCATCCAATTACTGCTTAATCGTCTGAATCAAAGTCATCTAGATGCTGCCACTTAACTATGCACAAGGATCAAGCAGTTTTTAAAGAGTCAGTCAATAACCTTTTTGTTAGCTCAAGCTTTTAAAATACCTTTAAATATTGCCGACTGCTTTTTTGTTGCTGGTCTTGTTCTTTTGTTGTAATTTAGACTGTTTTTAAAAAGTCTTGTGTACAAACTTTGAATCAATGTTGCTGAATGACATCACAATGTTTTGAATAAAACAACAGCACACAACTTTAGAAGGTACATCAAATGGTAAACTGAAATGGTTTCTACTTACACACATAATCAGACATGCATACACACAAGTAGGCAATATGATTACTACAATACTAATTTGTAAAGTATCTTTTGATTTTATATATAATCCAGATTCTTTACACACTATTTCACACCTTTTTAATCAAACATATTAAATGAATATATTACTTACAGAATTGGAATGTAAATCTATGCATATGCAGGAAAATGCCTTTCTTCTGGTAAAGTGGACATTAAAGATCAGAATCTTAGGTGGCATGGGCAGCCATGCCAAGATTTTTGTAAAATGTCAAAAGTATATGTAAAAAATTTAGAATTTGATGCTTTATATCACTATAATTTGTAAATGGTATTAATAGTATATGGAACGTACACGGTGAAACGGTACTCCTTTCATATCTTCTCGATGATCCCGAGCATAGTCCCATAGGTAATAATCAAGGAGAACTGCATTGATCTTTTCACTCATGTTCTCACCTTTCTTTTTATAAAGGTCAAGCAAACCTCTGCAAATAAGCTCACAACACCAAATGGTACAACCTCGAATCTCCACTTCATGATTTTCTCCAAACTGGAACATATGCTCTGCAAGATATGGAAGGATTAAAAAAATGAACATGAATAAAGAAAATGGGTTATAAGAGGAAATACCCAATAGCTATTTTAATCAATGTACACCTAACATTTTTTACTTTAATCAGGGTAATTCAAGTTACATATTTTCAGTATGTTAATCTGTCAAAGCAATTACCACACTGCTAAATTGATAGGGGTTGCAGTAGTTTGAGTCATTTATTTCTGTCTTATTCCGCACACTTTCTTTGTCTTTCATAACATTCCTAACTCTTTTCCTAATTACCGTATTTTTCTGACTATAAGACGATACTTTTTTCTAAAATCCTTACCCTAAAAATTGAAGGGCGTCTTATTCAAGGAAGTCAGCGAGGAGAGAACCGCACGGTGGCAAAACTGCCCATACTTTGTCTCTGCAGGCAGGCTTCCTCCTATTGCTAGCCTCCAATCACGAGTGAAATAGCTTGTCTCCCAAACAGACTTCCTCCAATCACGAGCCTGATGTAACTGATGTCAGCTAATGCTGAACAAACCAATTAGAGGAAGTCTGCAGAGACGAGCTATTGGCAGTTTCACTCGTGCTTGAATGTAATCACTTATGCAAAAGAGCATGGAAATAGAGCTGCAAGAGATGGTTTGGACCTCCTCCCACCAAGTGTAGCAGGTAAATGTTAACTAATTACTAAATAAAAATGTGTTCTGCACTATCTTTAAAATATTGATTTCTTAATTTGGGGTTGGAAAAATGGGGGTTGTCTTGTACATGGGGGTGTCTTATTGTCGGAAAAATATGGTAGTGGCCAACTGTGCTGACCAAAGAAGATCTTTGATAGCTCTTCCTGGGTAGGCTGCTACCCAAGAGGCTGCTTACATCATATCAGGGGAGGGGCTTCACATGGAGATAGATTAGGAATTATTGCTTCCTGCATTGTACTGCACAGAAAAAGGTCATCTTGCAGAAGAAGGCATGAAAACAAACTACTGCAATCTCAGAAAGAAAAATCTCAGCATGCCGATCAGATAAGAACCATAGATTTCAGAATGACAGGAGGAACGAAGATGCAAGAGGATTAAGAAAGGTGGCAGAGCCAAGAAAAATGGTCTAACAGGCTGAATAGTGAATTTCCACAGGTTGGATTAAATGAGAGATTCCTAGTGCTTCTGATATATATTAGGAGGGAGTAAAGGTCATTGAACTAGCTTAATTAGAGCTTATTTTGGAGTAAACAAGTAAGTACAATACTATCAGTGGTATATTTAAACAGAGAATTTGTAAGCAAGCCAATACAGTATACCTCCCTAATAAAGCTAAACGTTCAACTATCTGCAGCTATTGAACTTCTTGAAAAAAATCCCAGTCATGGAATTGCAGCATGTGCAACCAAGTATTTAATAAACTCTTGGAATACAATTTTTCAACCCTTATAAAAGTTCATTTTTTTCCAATGGATTGATAAAATGTCAGCAATTGTATTGTTGAAAGAAGATGAAAAGTCTTATCCGAGTGTCTGGAGAAGACAAAACAGGATAAATCCTGGCTATGCCAGAAGGCCTGGGGGCTGGATGGGGGCTCACATCAGTGGAAGTGGCTTGTGGGGTAATTGATTTTTCCCCCCGCCCCATCATCTTGAATGTCTAGTATTTATGTATAGTGTTTGTTTTATAGTGGATTTTAATGGATTGAGTATTTATTTATGGGGTATTTTAATTGTTTATAGGCTTTTGATTTTTAATTGTGAGCCGCCCAGAGTCACCCATTGGGGGAGATGGGTGGCATACAAATTTAATAATAAATAAATAAATTCATAAATACATAATTAAATAAAGCTAAACCCTGAGAAGGTAGAATTTCTGTTTGCTTATTAAAGTTCTCAGTAAGCTCTGGTGTTCTCTCTCGAAGGGAAGACACTATTCCTGATGAAGCAAGTCTGCAAGTTAGGATCCTCCTGGATTCACAACTCTGCTCAATGGGCAGATGAAGGCCACAGCTAGAATGTCATTGCTCACCTTTGGCTAGTGTACTAATTGCAGCCCTACCTGGAGTACAATTGCAATGGTAACTCATGCCCTTATCAATACTTTACATGAGGCTGCCTTTGAGGATCACTCAGCAACTGCAATTGGTAGAAAATATGGTAGCCTACATAGTAGCAGGTGTTGGTTGCCAGGAGTACCGTACACATGTGCTATGGAACCTGTATGGGTTGCCAGTAAGCTGCTGGGTGAAGTTCAAAATCTGGTTTTAACTTTAAAAACTACATGGCTTGCCAGCTAGGTGTCTTCAGAAACACCACCTCCAAATAAAATTGGCCTCCCATCTAATGCACAAGTTCTGGAAGAAGTTGTTAATTGTTCCCTGCTTATGTGACATGAGGAGAGCCAAGGCCAGGCACTGCTTTCTGTTATGGCTCTGGCATTATGAAATTGCCCCACTAGATTTTTTTTAAAAAAATATTTAATTAGAATTAAATACAATCTGACTCCAAAACTATTCTGGGTGGCTCACAATGTCAACAGACCACAAGGTACAGTAAAAATGGATTGCAATCTAGATATTAGACTTGCTCAGTTGGTTAAGATGGCAGTTGTAACCTCATGAATGAATCCCTGCCTCTTTGTACATGCAAGCAACACTGACACTCATACAAGGGGTTTAACTCGTCACAATTGCCATCTTGACTTTTGATTCCTCCTGTGAACACTGCTGTTAGAAAGGTACATGGATGGATGGAAGGAAGCTGAGATTGGGCAAACCACAAGTGCACATGGATTGAGGTATCAGAAAAAAAAATAAAGGTAGGTATACATGTCTTTATCAAATTCTTCATGTTCATCACTGTTAGAAATAATTTAAAATGAAAGCTCTTGTTTCCTAGACAAGAAATGACATTCTATAAATGAAATACCAGAATAGGACATTTGGCATAGAGTGATCATTAACATCTTCCTTTTCCCTTTTATTTTCTTCTACAAAATAAAAGTGAAAAAAGTAAGCTATTAAATTAGCACGGTCTTTTGCATTTATACTCAAAAGTACAGGTGAAACTCGAAAAATTAGAATATCGTGCAAATGTTCATTTATGTCAGTATGGCAACTCAAAAGGTGAAACCAAGATATGAGATAGACGCATTACATGCAAAGCGAGATATGTCAAGCCTTACTTTGGTATAATTGTGATGATTATGGCGTACAGCTTATGAAAACCCCAAATTCACAATCTCAGAAAATTAGAATATTACATGACATCAATAACACAAGGATTGGAAATAGAACAATATCGGACCTCTGCAAAGTATAAGCATGCATAAGTACTCAGTACTTGGTTTGGGCCCCTTTTGCAGCAATGACTGCTGCAATGCGGCATGGCATGGATGCTATCAGCCTGTGGCACTGCTGAGGTGTTATGGAAGACCAGGATGCTTCAATAGCGGCCTTCAGCTCCGCTGCATTGTTCAGTCTCATGTCCCTCATCTTTCTCTTGGCAATGCCCCATAGATTCTCTATGGGGTTCAGGTCAGGTGAGTTTGCTGGCCAATCAAGCACAGTAATCCCATGGTCATTGAACCAGGTTTTGGTACTTTTGGCAGTGTGGGCAGGTGCCAGGTCCTGCTGGAAAATGAAGTCAGCATCCCCATAAAGCTCGTCTGCGGAAGGAAGCATGAAGTGCTCCAAAATCTCCTGGTAGACGGCTGCGTTGACCCTGGACTTAATGAAGCACAGTGGACCAACACCGGCAGATGACATGGCTCCCCAAATCAACACAGACTGTGGAAACTTCACACTGGACTTCAAGCATCGTGCATTGTGTGCCTCTCCATTCTTCCTCCAGACTCTGGGTCCTTGGTTCCCAAATGAGATGCAAAAGTTGCTCTCATCAGAAAAGAGGACTTTGGACCACTGGGCAACAGACCAGTTCTTTTTTTCTGTAGCCCAGGTAAGACGCTTCTGACGTTGTTTGTTGTTCAGGAGCGGCTTGACAAGAGGAATACGACATTTGAAGCCCATGTCCAGGATCTGTCTGTGTGTGGGGGCTCTTGATGCACTAACTCCAGCCTCAGTCCACTCCTTGTGAAAGTCCCCAACACTTTTGAATGGCCTTTTCCTGACAATCCTCTCCAGGCTGCGGTCATCCCTGCTGCTTCTGCACCTTTTTCTACCACACTTTTCCCTTCCACATAACCTTCTATTGATGTGCTTTGATACAGCACTTTGGGAACATCCAACTTCTTTTACAATTACCTTTTGGGGCTTTCCCTCCTTATGGAGGGTGTCAATGATGGTTTTCTGCACAACTGTCAGGTCAGCAGTCTTTCCCATGCTTGTGATTCCTACTGAACCAGCCTGAGAGACCATTGAAAGGCTCAGGAACCCTTTGCAGGTGTTATGGATTCGTTAGCTGATTAGAGGGGGACACTTTGAGCCTAGAATATTGAACCTTTTCACGCTATTCTAATTTTCTGAGATTGTGAATTTGGGGTTTTCATAAGCTGTACGCCATAATCATCACAATTATACCAAAGTAAGGCTTGACATATCTCGCTTTGCATGTAATGCGTCTATCTCATATCTTGGTTTCACCTTTTGAGTTGCCATACTGACATAAATGAACATTTGCACGATATTCTAATTTTTCGAGTTTCACCTGTAAGTCCCACTGAACTCCAAGGTATCTGTGAGGATTGTAGACTGTACTTTCATGGAATGGAAAACTCTTGTAATAGAACTTAACCTCTAATATGTTTATTTCAGCTTTTTTAAAAAATATACATCAAAGGACTACTGGTATAAAGCAGCATGTGAAATAGAAATTCTTCATGATCATGAATAGTTAATACCTTTCTTAAGTTTGTTCATTAGTTCTTCTGAATATCTCATTGCTCCTAAACGAACAAGAACTTGTGGTATCCTATAATCAGCAAATATAGTCATTGTGGAAATATCACCAAAGCGGCCATCTCCTTTCCCTTCCAGCACACTCCAGGTGTCAGCCACAAGGATCTGTGCCCGTTTGTAAAAAGCCACCTTTCTACCCTGGGAGGAAAAGCAGTGGGGTGGGGGAGGGGACAAAATAATCAGAATGATTGAAAAATTATTTCAACAATTGAAGAGAATATATGTAGCTCAGGGTTGAACTGTGGGGTTCTTGGTGCTCTCTGAGCTTGTCTGTTTGCTTACAGACATTTCATTACCCAACTAGGTAACGTTATCAATCCGCACTGATGTTACCTAGTTGGATAATGAAACCTCTGCAAACAAACCACCAAACTCAGAGAGCAAGAACCCCTTAATTCAACAACTTTCAGTTTGAAGGTTTGCTATTATGACTTTGTTACCATCTCTCAACATCTGGATTTCTGCAGCAGAGTATAAAGATACTTAACTTTACAGTACAGATAGTCCTCAACTTACGACCACATGCGGGACTGGATTTTCCATCGCTAAGCAATGCGGTCGTTAAGTTGCGCCCAATTTTATGACCTCTTTTGCCACAGTCATTAAGCGAATCTGGCTTCCTCCAATGACTCTGCTTGTCAGAAGTCCCCTGGGAAGGTTTCAAATGGTGATCCCATGACCCCGGGAACCTGCAACTGTCATAAATACATGCCAGTTGCCAAGCACCCAAATTTTGATCATGTGACTGTGGAGACGCTGCAAAAGTCATAAATGCAAGGACTGGTCGTAAGTCACTTTTTCAGCACCATTGTAACTTTGGACGGTCGTTAAACGAATGGTTGTAAGTCGAGGACTACCTGTAATGTTTGTATTTCTGTGATATACAATGAAAGTCAGAATGAATTGTTTATCTGTGTAAGCATCAATTGATATCTCACTATATTCCTTTAAAGAGTTTCTGGAAAATTAATGTGAAAGTTCAAGGTGACAATTATAAACTGCACAGACACTATGTTCTAGTTCTTTTATAGCTCTCAAAACTGTAGTATTTCTTGCTTATATTCAAGCATCATGATGAATAAATTATTCTTAGACTTGCTTAGTTTTTGCCTTTACAATTATATGCATTTTTCTTTTTTTTGGAATTTAAAATAAAATGTCCATTGGTATTGTAACAGGAAGGAATTCCAACATATTTTTGCTTTGTTCAACTCCAAACAAGGAAGCTTGACTGGCACTGAATTACCTTCTCTTCATTGGCATGAAAAATGCTACAACCAACTTATCTTTGTCAATTATATAATGGACACTATTTAGGAAGACACAATGGATAAATGTTGTTCCTATACTGCTAATTCTAAACATAAAATGCTTATTTTAATTTACTAATATAATGAAAGGAAAATGCTTTTGGATTAGACATTGCAACCAGCAGAAAGGAAGTACAGTGGTACCTTGGTTCACGAACTTAATTCGTTCCGCGACTCTGGTTGCGAACCGAATTGGTCGTGAACCGAATCAAATTTTCCCATAAGGTTCAATGTAAATACGGTTAATCCGTTCTGACCCTTCCGAATTTGGTCGCCAACCGATTTTTGGTCGCGACCCGAGTCAAATTTCCCCATAAGGTTCAATGTAAATACGGTTAATCCGTTCTGAACCATATGTTTTTTTTTTTTAAACCACAAAAATATGACACAAAGTACAGTATGAAGAGAGAGAACGCTAACCTTGCTCGAGGCGAATTCTGGCGTGGAGGACAGGAAGGCGGGTGGGGAGGCGGTTATTGCTTGGAGGGAGAGTCCCCCTCCCTACAGGAAGCCATGACCACATGTCACAGCAGGGAAAATGGCCGCGGATCCTGTTCGTAACCCGATGCAGAGTTCGCGAACGGAGGCAAAATTTTGCGACCGGAGCTGTTCATGAACCGAATTGTTCGTGAACAGAAGCGTTCGTGAAACGAGGTACCACTGTATCATTACACTCAGCGTTATTTTCCATTTTTTTCCCAAGAATCCTTGAAACCCTTTGGAGTAGATGATGGGTAGACATGGAAAACTTTATGTGAAAGACTGTCAGGTTTAGCCCAGGAAACTCCAGGAGACAATACAGATTCAATCCAGCAAGGTTTATTTGGCTTCACACTATACAAAGAATCTTCCCAGACTGAGAGCAGTTCCCAGGGTCAATCTATAAACATCACTAGCATTCCTCAGGGAGGTGCCAGTCTCATCCTCTTATCTCTCCCTCGCTCTTCAGGGGATGAGAGTACATTCTTTATACCTCTTGCCCTTACTCTCACAAAGACACTACAAGTTCACCTCCTCTCTCATTCTGCCTACAAGTGCTACCCATTAGGGGTATGGTAAAAAAAGTCAAGATGGTGGCCTGTACCATCAAAGCCCCATCCCGATTGCAGTCATGGTCACCCCCTTGACTTTTTTTTTTTTTGACAACCCCCCTCTCCCCACACACAGAAGATTCTTGCCTACAGAAGATCTGTACTTAAGTAAGTACTGATGGAAAGAGCTTCATTGACAGAACACTGCCTTAAGAAGACTGAAGTTACAAAGGTTTTCTATTGCTCTATTTTGATTTTATTTTGTACTGAACTACCAATTCAGACAAGCAATCAAGGAATGACCAACTCAGACAAACAATCAAGCAGTAAACAGCGGCCTAATCAAGGAATTACCAAGGAGAAAACCATACCTCCACCAACACTGACATGGCAAGCTACTGTATATAAATAGAGAGCAAATCCTTCTAACACTGATGATGTTACCTAGCCGGGTAATGAAATGTCTGCAAGAAAACAACCAAGCTCAGAAAACCCCAAGGACTCTATAAGATATCAATGTTTGACTCTTTTGAGCAGTTTTTGAGAACGATATGTCCCTGGAAAACCACTCAGCACCAGACAAAGTCTAATTAAAATAACTGTTCCCCATTCCCACATTCTGCTTTCAGTCTGATGATCCCGTGGCTTGAATGTCAGCAACTGCCCCCTGTCCCTTTTTATTTTTCTTACCACCTTTCCTGATGAGGAGTCCTACAAAATTCAAAGTATTAATTTTGTGACTTTGAGTGTAGCTAGACAAGGTATGCTCTTATATGGATTTACCTTCCCTATGGCCAACTCACTTTTGTTTTTCTTGATTTGAAGGGGGTTTGGAAAAAATAGCGTATACTAACTATATTTCTGACATAATGCCTACAATTACAAACCATAGTCATGGTTCTGTGGCTGCTGCTGCTAAGAGACTATTGAGTAATAGAATTAAAGATAGATAAGAAGCTTTAAATTATTATTTCACTTTTGGTTTGGTTTCTCAAATCATAGTTTTAGCTCCATACTAAAAATATATTGTGGTTTGTTATGAGGCCAAAACTGAACAATTGTTTTATTTAATCAGTAAAAGATGATTCTATGCTTGTACTGTCTTAATTGTATTTTCCCCACAAATTAATGGGTGGAGGAATGATTCATTTAAAAAATAATAATAAATGTTCGAAAATGAAAAAAAAAATTACACTGAAAATCAAGAGGGATAAAGGATATATCCACTGTAATGAATGATCACTGTCACCGTGACATGAATTCATCAAACATAATTCTCATAACACTTAATGATGGATTACAGTATCCATAGCAGTTTGGGGATATTGGTCACACCATCAATGGCCTATCTATGATAAATGATAAAATCATAGGTGATGTGTGCTGTGGTATTTTCCACTCTTCCACAGCACCAAATGAGGCACTGATGTTTGCAGCAGCTCCTTGTCCATCGTTCTTGCCCTAAAAATATGTACCAGAGTTGTTAGCTGAAAACACAGATTATTACAAACTATAAGATTTACCTGAAATGTAGCCTCATCTCTAAAAGATGGGAAATTTTCCACTATTATCTGTAATAATTTCTGGGCACTTTTTCTACTTTTCTTAACACATGTGAGGAAAGAGCCCCCAAATTTCTCCAGGAGAATCGTTCCAGCTTCATTTAGCACACGATGTCTCTCCTCAATTAAAGGCATGGGCGCCTCTGCGTCAGAACGAAATGTATGCTTCACCTGATCCAGGGTCATAGTGGCATAATAAGAAGCACTAGTAATGGGTATTCCTTCAGAAAGGACAACATCAACAAAAAATTATTAATTACATTTGAAATAATTAGTAAAATATAACACAAAGGAATTAGAAAATGTTCTAATTAGGAAATAACTAAACAGAGTTTATTTGTGCTGATTATTGAAACAACTAAACAATTTATTTCTCAGTTAATTTACCTCTCAATGTTAAAATACTATCTGAATCATGATTTAATATACTTTTGTGTTCAGATTATTAAAAAAATGGTAAATATTTACAAATAATAAGCAGAAAGCAGTGAACTAAATGTCAGTTCATAGTAAGTCCTTGTGAGCATTCCATAACTGCCAAACGAGAAATTATTATTCATATTTTATTTAGAGTCGTTTACAGAAATAACTGATGTCTCCAAAAAGGCAGTGGCTGTATCTCTCCAGTCTTATTAAGCTATTTTAAATTCTTAGCGTCCTCTTCCAAACTTTAGATTCTAATGCTTCTTCTAGCTGACATATATGTTGACAGATATAAAATGTCAACCTATGTTTTCCATGAAAAACTATCAATTGTGAAAGTTAAATAATGCATCTGAATACCTGATGTTTAGGCTAAACAAGAGGAAAATGTTACCTTTTCCTGCTAATGCTCTACTTGTAAATTTCACAGAGGCATGCATCTTATTCAGCGCAGCCCAATTCTGTTGATACTTCTCTATTAAAGGGAGAAGACTAAAAGAGAAATTAAAATGAAATTTGAGACAGCTGTCCAATCAGGGCCAGCCTCCTTCTACTACACTGCCCTCAAGGCTTCTCTACCTAATACCATGAAGGTATCAGTTTAGTGGCCAAGTATCCATAACAGAGGTAAGGCAAGGAGCATATAAATACTCCTTACAGTCATTTTCTGATCCTTTTTCAACTAACACTTTATGATAAGGTATGTCATGTGAAGTTTCCTCATTTTTTTTATTATTATTATTGAAAGCAAGTTCCAAATCCCAATCCAGATTAGACCCTGTCAGATTTGTACTGAGAAGCCACCTAAGAGTTAATCCTTCTCTTCTGCTATTGCAGCCAACTTTCTCCATATTCCTCATTCTGGTAAAGAAAATTAAAAGGGGGAAATCCCTCCAATGGCAAGGTCTTTATTTTATTTTTATTTTGTCTAATTGCTGGTCTGATGAACAGATTCTGGGGAGAAAAAAAAGTAAGCCTAATTTGAGTCTTGATACTTTGAACATGAGAAAACATTTTTTATGCTACTCATTAAATGTAACAGGTTGCTTAGCCACTGAAATGATTCATTGCTACGTTACAAGAGAGTTTGATGGAACCATAAATAACAAATTCATAATCACACAGGTTCCTATAGACTACATTCTACTTCATGAAAGAGCCATGTTTATTCTATTGCTATTTGTATATCTGTAGTATGAAGTCCAAACATAAATTCAAAGGTGAGCAATATAATTTTGTAAAGAGGTCCTGGAACAGACCTTTGAGTGAACATCTAAATCAATTGAATTCAGAAAACTAACCTTCATCAAGTGCTCTGTTGATGGCAGCACAAAGAGACCAATAGCCACTATAACTCTTGCCTTTGTATTTCACCAAACATTTATGGTCTTCATGTTCAGACCAAAAGGAAAAATTGAGCACATCAGTAACGAACACCCAGTTCACTGCATCTTCACTTGCTGCTTGAGGGTTTAACTCATGGGAAGACTTCCAGCTAGCCACACTGAATTCTTTCTCTGTGACTTTGTCAAACAACATCTCTGCAACCTTTTGAACACCATTATCTTCAATGTACACATCTTTGCTGTTTTCTGCTATAATCTTGGCAGATTCTTTAGGATTTAAAACTGCTTCCATATTTTTCCTTGTTTCTGAGTAAATGTGATAAATTGGCTCTTAGTCTTCAACCTGTAAGTACAGTTGACAGAATACAGTGGTACCTCGATTCACGAACTTAATTCGTTCCACGACTCTGGTCGCGAACCAAATTGGTCATGAACCGAATCAAATTTTCCCATAAGGTTCAATGTAAATACAGTTAATCCATTCTGACCCCTACAAATTTGGTCGCCAACCGATTTTTGATCGCGTCCCGAATCAAATTTCCCTATAAGGTTCAATGTAATTACGGTTAATCCGTTCTGAACCATATGTTGTTTTTTTTAAAACCGCAAAAATATGACACAAAGTACAGTACGAAGAGAGAGAAAGCTAACCTTGCTCGACGCGACTTCTGGCGTGGAGGACAGGAAGGCGGGTGGGGAGGCGGTTACTGCTTGGAGGGAGAGTCCCCCTCCCTACAGGAAGCCGCAACCACGTGTCACGGGAGGGAAAATGGCCGCGGATCCTGTTCGTAACCCGATGCGGAGTTCGTGAACGGAGGCAAAATTTTGCGACCGGAGCTGTTCGTGAACCGAATTGTTTGTGAACAGAAGCGTTCGTGAACCGAGGTACCACTGTACAAGAAAGATATATAATATTCATTCTGTTGACAATCAGGCTATCTTCCCAGGTCTTTCTGTATTTTAAGCAATCCTGTACATGTTGATGCAGCAGTAAATTCTATCAGTGTAACGATGCTTACTCTCAAGTTTGCATACAATTGTATCCTTGGCAATTCAAAAATATAAAAATTTTCTGTTCTAAAAGCAGCAGCATTTTACTCAATCTTGGCAACAACATGTGTCATTCTTTAGGCCACTGCGGATGCAAAACCTCTACCTGGCTAATTGTAGCATATATTAAAATATAAAAAAATCTTTGAGCCTAGCCCAAATTGAAGAGGATGGGAGAATAACACAAAAGCCATACAGATGGATTCACACTCATTCTTTGACTGTAGCACTTCACAATTTTTTCTTTTAATGATATACCGTCCTCGCAGACCACACATTGAAAATAGCACTTTTGTAGCATTACAAACACAACACTTTCCAAAGGAGTCAAACTGTATGTTGAGATTTCAAGCGATAAACAGAAGGAAATGTGTGATAATTAGAATTTAGATATCCAAGAAATGGGTAAGAAGTGAAGTTTGTGCTTCCAATGATATTTCTGACAATTTTCTTTCAGAGCCCTTTTCCCCAAGTCAGCCACAACACTATTTAAGTTTTCTCTAAAGGTACAAGAGATAGTAGATTGAACGTGCAATATTATCTGATTTCTGTCTTAGAGGGCAAAATTGCAAAGGGAGAATAAAATGTAAAATCTTCTCCAAGTTGAACCTGACTCCTGGAGACTTCACAGACAAGGTCTATGCTATTACCTTCTTTCACATTTTGTTTTAACTTCTCAGTCTCACCCCACCCCATGTCTTTTAAGAAGGGCTACCAGATTTGGGCTGCAAAAAATTGGAGGACCCGAGATGGTAGCAAAGAGTTAAGAGTTCATATCCCTCTCCAGCCATCTAACTGGATAGGGTAGTGCTATTTTAGCCAGCCAGAATAAACCCAAGCATTAATAATCAACCACAATCCATGATTTCCTATAGAAATAAAGCTAGTTGTGTTTATCCTGGATGTTTTAGCTCCTCCCACTGATTGCACTGATTGTGTCGGTGCCCAATATTCTGATATTTAGAAAACTATTTCCCCGACCCGCCTCCGTTGAAAGCCAATATTGCCTAATAAAATGGCCAAACCAATGTCTTTTTATCAGAGGGAGATTTACGTTTTAGTGAATGCACGAATGGCCGAGATGAAGTGATCAGCGATAGAAGGTGCTCCTATTCTCAGCGAATCTAGCAAGGGCTTAATCGAACAATAGACGTGAAAGAAGTTCCGCCCCCATACCCCCCCCCCCCCCGCAACGATTCGCACTTTCACGGACCGCTTTAAGAAATCTTGCTGCTAAGTAAGAGCGAGGCCACCGCACTTTTTCTCCAGATAAGAATTTTGAAATGTTGATCTAGTAGCAGTCATCTAACAAACAGAGCGACGCGGCCGGAAGCGAAATACCAGCAGCAGGGGCTCCTGTCTGCAAATCCTATCCGATTCCCCTGGAGCACTCCCACACCCGCAGGCGCCAAGTCGCATTCAGACTGATATTTGACTCTTGGCTGTTTCTACGATTTTCACGAGAGGCAGGAACAGAACAAAAACGTATTTCTTTTCCTCGTTCTCAATTCACATGGCCAAACAAGGCCTGCCTACGGATCTCAGGCCTACGGAAAATACCCGGAAGTATGCAGATTGCTAGCAAAATGTCACAACGTCTCGCCAAGAGGCCAAATCTATCTTACCTCTGCAAACACACGATTGTCATACACTTTCTCAGTAAACGCACGAGTGTTCTTACACCGATCTCCGTCGATAAAAAACGGAGTTGCTTCCTTTCAACCTTTCTCCAATCGACCTTGCTTCACTCTCCAATCAGAATGGACTATGTTTGCATAAATTAGTCCAGAACTCAAACGAGGCACGGTAAGCGGATACCAGCCGTAACGTGCTGTCTTATTTCTCTAGAATACACGTAGAATTATATTTAATAACTATCAGCAATGTCCGTGTTTTCCTTTATTTTGCGGAACGGTAAATCCTTGGTGGGGTTTTTCCTTTTTTGCGCCTTAAGAATCGGTGTTGACTCTTGGCAGCTACACAAGTCCACACATATTTTTAGGCGTTTTCCAAAAGTGGCCTTCTTTGCGGAGTGTAAAAGTTGTGACTGGCACAGTCACCCTCGTTTTTGTCCAAGGCAGGGCCAGAACTCGAGCCTCTCCACTTCTACTCTAGTTCCTTAACCATTGAATCAAACCGGCTGTCTTAAAAATTGATGTCGGGGAAGGGGTGCCTTTTGAGACCACCTGGGCTCCTAGACTCTCCATGGCAAAGTCCATGCAGTTTTGAAATAGGAAACCCTTCAAAATCTTCACTCTTCAGCAAACTGCTGCAATTCTTTCTATAGCAACACGTAGGCCTCACTGTTTTTTTACACATTTTTAAAAAGCCACTCAAACATGAAACCCAGGGACCTTCAATACCTGGACTTCTTCCCTGTACAGGGAAACACTCAAGTCCCACTGAATTCAACAAGGCTTATTTGGCCAGATAATGTGAAACTGGACTGTTTTGCTTATACAACATTGAAAGTGTTTTTGCATGGTCTTGTTTTTAAAGTAATATTCCATAATTGCAAACAGGAAAGGAACGGTTGTTTTCTATTTAGCTTGCAATTAAATGTAACCAAAAACACAAACCCCTATTAAAAACAGGACCTGTCACATCCACATCCAGCTCAATGTTATTACAATTTTTATTTTATTCAATAAAAGAAATAACCTTGGAAACTATCCGTACAAATGGCTAGGATTTTACATGAAAACATCCAGATTGATTTAGCACGCATTTCCTATGCCAGTCAATACGAAAGAGATACAATTGTTTCATTCAAATCTTTGTACAATGGAAACATATTAAACAAGTTACAGTTGGAAATGGGCAAAACTGCCAAGGCTATTATCAAGCTTTCAGTATTTTCTGTAATTGCTTGCTATTAACTGACAAACAAGTTTTGTAAAATTTTATTCAAACCAACATAATGCAATACAATAATTAGGGAAATACAACTTGAACAACAGAAAGAAAACCATTTAATGTATGTTAATTTCTTGACACATACCAAAATTAGAATCAGTGCAATCAATACTTCCAATTTACCAAAATATCTGAATTGGTATTCTGCTCCTCTGGTGTAGAGAAGAAAAAAAGCCAAGCTCAATAAATGTAGACTGTAGAGTGTGTATTTTAGCTATTGAAATACTCAAAGAAAGGACTGCCAAGAATTGTTTCACTAAATTTATTTTTAAAATCATAGAACATTTTACAAAAGAGTGCTTACATTTTGCACACTGCATTGAATGGATGTTGGGGTAAGTGGACTATCAGTATTCCTACCCCACTTCAAAAAAAAAAGGGGGGGTATAAAGCAGATGGGTTCACAAGTGACAGAAAACATTACAGTTTACAACCAACATAGAAAAAAAAAATAAAATAAAATCTACCTTCTCTGCTGCTGTTTCAAAATACCAATGTTAGTTTTGCAAGCCATCCCAGTCCCACCCACCTATATGTAAAGAACTAAAACATTACATCTGGTGACAGCAAAAATTTCACTACACCTCAAATGCAGAACACCTATGAAGCAGAGGAATGTTGGCTTTTTAAACAGAAGCAGATTTATGAAAAAAAAAAAGATGCAGGACTCCTTCAGTTCTTCACTAGTCTTAGAAAAACTTTCCAGAATACTGCTTCACACTATAAAAAAGAAAAAATATCTTGCATTAGAATCCTTCAACATCTGCATACTGCTTCACACTATAAGGAAAAAGAAAAAAAAGGCATGTATTAGAATGGTTGAACAAACAATTTGAATCAATATTTACAAATACATTTACAAATGTAATAAAATTAGATAATAAATAATAACACTTGTCAACTTATAATTAGTAGCTAATCTACAGGCAAAATTAAAGTTATACATTACAAG
Source organism: Liasis olivaceus (assembly GCA_030867105.1). Classification (NCBI taxonomy): domain Eukaryota; kingdom Metazoa; phylum Chordata; class Lepidosauria; order Squamata; family Pythonidae; genus Liasis; species Liasis olivaceus. Next base: position 198,667,671 of record CM061348.1, read on the forward strand.
ATGCTCACTAAATAGTTGGTGTTAAAGGAAATAAAGCATGTAAAATCTAAAGCTGTTATACATGGCAGAAAAGGAAGCGGTGTGAAATGCTGCATTAACAGCAACAATAGCTTTCAACTTGTCCTGTAGAGGCATGGACTGTGCCATATGGTAGACTGCGATTTGTTGTCACTTTAGTAATCTAAAAACAACAAAATCACTAGTCTTCCACACAGAACTAGACCAACATCCAACTGAAATCTTCTATATTTTCTACAGGCTCTATATAATAAGATTAAAGTGGTTTTTTTGCAGCAGTTTTCACCAGAGAAATGAGAGCTGCTTTGGTTAAGGACACTTCCTGAAAGATTAGTTTTGAGTGCTTCTTCATTGAGTAAGAATGGAAAACAGAAGAGAAAGGCATACTACTAAATTGAGAAGTTAGTATAAAGTACGACTGAATTGTTTTTCTCTAAATGCTCTCCTTAAAAAACAACACACAAGCAAAATACATCTACACGAAGTTAAGAAATACAGCTTAAGAGCAACTTGCCTGTTTTGCAGTAAATACTGTGCATTTTGAATCTGGTCCTGTGTTCCTGTAATAGTTATTATTCGGTCTTCTGAGCCCTCTAAGGGTTCATCGATTTTGATTGAAGCTCCTGACTCATGGCGTATCTGTTTAATCCTCTGACCGCCTTTTCCAATAATAGAACCAGCCAGCTGAAAACATAAAGTTAATTAGTACAGAATATTTTACTGAACTAGTACATTCTAACCCATAATTAGCATGACAAATGGATAAATAATGACTGGTATGTGTGAACATAAAAAATATTTTCACAGACTCTTCATATTCTCAACTGAGTGCAAATTTGGTACTGGAACTTGGGCAAATATAACAAATTGTCCTAGAAAATTGCTTTTCATTAAGGAAAGTAAAAAGTAAATAGATATACTTACATCTTTGGGTATTGTTACTTGTGTTGTAATGATGGGTCCACCAAGATCTCCGTAAGAACCACGACCCCCTGCATAAGAATAGTCTAATTTAAAACATACGCATCTTGCTCTTTAAATGATTAAACTGTAAATTGTGTTCAATACATATGCGTGAAAGCTTACCATATCCTGATCCACCCTCGAACTAACCAAAAAAAAGGGAGAATAAAAACAAAGTCTAAATTTCCACATAAGCAATTTTAAACTATATAACTGATTATCATCAAAGTATTCCACAAAATAAAAATTATGATTGTTAGAAAATTCTTATTTCATGTCTCATGTATCTTTAGACCCAAGCAGGCATCTCATAACCCACAATTTCCTCTTGCATTAACGAAGTATTTAGACTTCATATCAGATACAATTTCAAACTGAAAATGCAGGGAAAAATGTTGCAAACAATTATCAAAGATAAAGTATGTATTTGCCTATTTAGAAATATATCCCATCAAATTCAATGGTAATTATTTTCAGGGAAGATTTAGGATTTTACCTCAATCAAATTTAATAAAATGTAGCAGCTTTTGCCTATGGGCAAGCTATTAGTAAAATTATCTCTTGATTAATCTGCCCTTGCATCAAGAGTGTGTTTAAAAAGCAATTTTTTCTTTTCAAATCTGCAACAAATCACATGACTCTAAAAGAGAGAAAGAATGTACCTACCATTTCTGGTGTTTCTATGTCATCACAAGCACTGACATGACACTGCATCATCTTGCCAAGCAGGACACAGCACAAAGAGGGAAGGGGGGGGGGGAAAAATCAAATCAGTGAGGATCTTCAAGCAAACTTGTAAGCCAAGTTCTAAATTGTATGTCTGATTATAACTGTATGAAAGACTACAGTTTTACTATTAATGATGTCAGATGCATACTGAGTTATCACAGGAATTGTATTACAGTATGAGAATAAGAAAAACAAGACACCTGTCTCGAAATACTGGCAATTTAAGCATACTCATACACAGAATGTTATTTATTACTGAATTACAGATTGAAATACACTATGACAATGTTAATTAATCCAGACTTGCTCCAGTTATACAATAAATACAAAGAATCTTCAGAGAAGAAGTTTGGATCCAATAGAGCTTCCCACTCAAGTGTGGGTCATCTGCAGCCCAAGTATTACACCACAGGTTGATTAGAAGGACAACAGCAATTCAGGGCTGCAGGGGAAATCAAAGAGGAATCACCTTATTCCTTCTTCTAATGCCAATGAAAGTCTACTGGGTAAATTTCTAGATCCAGTATAATTTTTACTTCCTATGTGTATTATCTGACCGCCATAATACAGAATCGGGCACTTTTAGTTAAAATGCTTTTACAATTTGCTGTACATTAATAGAAATACACATCTCCTACCTAGAGATAAAGGGAACAACATAGTTCATCCTTTGGGGTTAAATTAGTTTAACTTCCAATTTATGATTTTAAAACACATTCGCTCAAAAAGCTATTTATCAATTTCAGTACTTCAATACTCTATATTTTCTTGGTAAAACAATTCTACTGGCATCCTATGCAGATAGAATACTTCCAGGAACATGCATATTCTGCTTTATGCAAATTAGTACACTGTACAGATTAAACATTAAGACTTAAAAATACAATCATACAGTTGGAAGCAAGTTTTACTGAATTCAGTGGGGCTTATCCCATTATAAGCAGATACAGAACTGAATCCTTAATCACAATTTGTCTTACTTAAAAGCAACAGCAAAACACTTTGGCTCAAGATAAAAAACAACAAAGGACAAGAACTTCCTTAACAGACAAGAAATATGTTCAGCCACAATATACTTCTGTATTGCTGTAAACAAAGCACCAACAAGGCAAAATCTTCACATTCTCACATAATTCCAATAGCTCAGATGAACTACTGTTACATACTGAAGGGAAAAAAAAATCCTGAACAGCAAAGCAATTTCGTTATGCGTGCATATGATCATATAATGGATACAAAATGGTTTAAATTACATTAACTTATAAATTAAATCAAAAGTGTGCGGGGAGTACATATCTATGTCTATAGATACATATACATAGAGAAAGGCTTAAATGAAGTTTTTCATAAGGTTTCAAAATTCAATTTCTCTGATTTACTTTTCAGTTTTGTAAAGTAAAAGTTGGTCCCAAATACTGCTTCTCATTAACAGAAGGGCTTCTGACAGCTACTGATTTAATAAAGGAATCTCACTGATGGAAGAGGAAAGGCGGCTATTTTTATTTCCTCTCCTTCCTCAGGACCCCCACCCCCATATTCAACAGCAGTGGAGAACTCTGTGGCACTAGGAGCAGGGAGAAATAAATTCTTCCTCACAATTCCACAAGTCTCAGTAGAGTTCTGGTCAGGTGATGTTACAACAGGAAGAAAAAAGCCATGGATTTAAGCTGATATTTGCATACAACAGTTGTACCAACAGCCACTTAAACTGTTGCCTAACACACATTTTTCCTGCAATAATATATTCCAAAGTTCAGAATTACTGTAGTTGCTCTAAAAAATGGGCAACTGCCAACAATCAAACTTTCTTACTTCTCTATTTCATTCCTCTTACTAGGAAAATTTGGGAGCACATCCCCATTCTGTAAACAGCAAATCACATTTGGAGTAACATTCAAACTCCAGGTACAGAGCTGAACAATATCCCACATTTTTGAACCTAAATGTAATTTTATATTTAAGCTTTTAAAAAGTAGTGAGAATATATAATTTGTTTTCTCAAACTTCACTTAAATCTTTAAAGTTTAGAGTTTAAAACTAGCTGAAATTGCTCCAAATTTAGAAGGCACATTTTCCTTACACAAATGTCATACTGATTAAAAAAATATGTATAACCAACTTAATATTTGCATTTTGGAAATCTTGCTAAGGACAATTCAAAGTGAATTATAAACAATAAGGGACATTTAAAGGGCATTCAATCTCTACTCTTTTATTAGAAAAACTGATATGCTCACATACTCAGATTTCTTCTACTAAACCAAACTTACCATTCCATCATAGCGATCCCCAGGTCTGCCTCTTCGATCATAAGACATAAGGTCCCTTAGGAATAGAAAATGCATAGTTTCTAATATTTACCTGCATCATACTGCAATTTCACTTTGCTCCATTACCTCATTCACATTTCAAAATACAGAGCCCCCAGATAAATTGGCCAATTGATTTGGTGATAAGTTTGAGGTGCATCACTACTTTTTAATTAGTGGAACCACTGCCACCAAAGTTCAATTTATTTCTATTCCATTCTTACTAAAATCTTGCACAAAGTGCTATTTTGACTTGTAATTTCTGCATCTCCTCCCGCAGCTCTGCTTAACAGCACACCTTATTTAAGACAGATATTAATGAGAGCTTTTACAAAGTAAACTTACCCGCCTCTAGGAGGAGGAGGGGGAGGGAGAGGAAGATTGCGAGCTCTGCTGCCACCTCTACCACCACGACCTGGAGGAGGAGGAGGTGGTCCTCTGCGAGGGCTCATATCATCATAATCTCTTCGTGGAGGCATGGGACGACCACGGCCAGGAGGCATTCGATCAAAGCCCCCTCTGCCCCGCATTGGAAATCCCACAGGACGCCCTCTTCTGTCATCAAACATCATTGTAAATCCACCATAGTCATAAGTTTCATCATAAAAATTGGGGTCATAAGGTTGTGCACGTCCTTTTATTGGTGACTAATATAAAAAAGGGAAACATAAGTAACTTTTAATATATATAGTCATCTCATTTTAAGTTTATAATATTTGTATTGCATTAGCATATTAATATACTCTGGCAAAAAAGCATTAATATGTTACAATGAATAAAACAGCAACGAAATGAAGAGTACTGACCAGCTAATATTTATTTCAGAAACGTCACTTTAAAAATCCAAGCCTGTATTACTGAAACAGCTTTGCCTTTCTATACATTACTATATGCCTAGGTATACAATTCTAGACAGACATGATCATAAGGGAGATATGATGCAAATGTGTTCTAGATTAAATTACCTCCGATATAAGATCCAGTATTATTTTGATGCATTCCACAACTCTATCAGGTTTTCCACCAATTAGTACCACTCTGTCAGAAGAATGAGGGCAACATTCTTGGAAAAGCTTAATAGTGGTTTGAGTGTTCTGTCAAGAAAATGACATATTTTAAACCCAGGAAATAAGCTTGATAATGTTTAACACAGCTGTTAAAATTTGCATTTTGAATAAACTGAGACCAAGTTAAACAGACATACAGGCAGCTCCTTAGAGAAAAAACTCAAATTCTCAAGCTTATCACATATGAGCAGCCCAGTCTTAGCAGCCTCCTGTTTGGCCTCTCATAAATGTAAATGGACACTTGCTAAAATTAAGCTTGTTTTGACATGGTCCTAGTCAAGTCATCCTCCCTCAGCAAAGGTTGATTTCTATCAATGCATCAGATTCCTGTTTAATGAACAATTAAACATCTGATTCAATGGAAAAAATAATATAACGTCCATCCTATATATAATTGTGCATGAAGGCCTATGCAGCTGATTGGCCAGGAAAAGTCACAGTTCTCTCAGTGCACCTCTCTCTCTGTGCCATGACTGCAATGTGCACAGGAGTAAGAAAACTATAAAGTGGAATGCAGTCTTCAGAGAAAGAATATTCTACATAGTAGGTAGGGGTGTGCAAATGTAAGATTTGTTTCACCTACTTTTCTCCTCTCATTGTCCCATTTCTACTTTATGAAACTTAAGTAGAACCATTTGCCCTTCTTTCCATACATTCAACCAGGAGATTCATAAAACTGATTTAAAACCAAATTTACTTTCCAAATGCTTAGTTATCACAGCTTTAATACTATAGTTAATCTACCTCTACATCCTTAATTCCTGTATAAAAACAGCATAAATTTTAGCATATCCCAGCAAATCCTCCCCCTTGTTAATGCCCCTCAAAAAACAAAAAAAACCCACCCCACCCCCAAAAAACCCGGGGAATTATTTTGAAATAAATTGAAATCTAACATATGTAGTATTGTCAAATTAAGCATACATCCTAAATCAGTAATCAAACATTTCATATGTCCCTACTGATGATTTTACTATGGGGTCAGCTATTTATTACATAGCAGTAATACATTATTTTGTGTTATTACAGCCAGAGTAAGGTACAGGACACCTGGATCTAGGAGTATCTCCCCAAACTCTAACCTTCAGTAAACCCACCCCAGAATAGCCTCTTGCACTACATCTGAAGTGAAAAGTCAATTTTGCCTGTAGTGGATTTCATTTCAATCACCTTCAACCAGATGGTTATTATAATTCTGGATAGCATCTTTTACACAGATGCTAGAAAAGCATGGAATGGAAAATAATACAATGTGGAATGTCATATGCTGTCATGGGAAAGAATGTTAATTGGCAGAGTAGTTTATCAAACACATCAACCATCCAGAAAGATAACACTGGTGATAAATATCAGACCACTAAATGTTCAAGAAATTCTATGGTATCGTATTCCTTCGTGAAAGTAAAGAAAACAGAATCACAGCTCCAAGTTTTAAAGTCTAAAATAGATCTACATGTTATAATGCAGTTTTCAGGGTGTTGCTCAGCCACCATTTTTGGTAATGGAAATGAACTACCTGTACCACGGTCTTTGGTGTCAACAGCTAATGTTCTTTCTATTCTAACAGTCAAATTTGTATATAATACAGTATCACTAATTAATTTTGCAAAATTATTGATTCAGTTAGGCTGCTTGTCATGGTACTTAAACATGGGCTTTGTGTTCCACTGAATTAATATTTAACTATTTTAATCAACACAATCTTTGGTGACTCTTTATGCTAGCAAAATACTGGCTACATAAAAAGCTGCTGCTACCATATTAGTGGTACAGTTGTTTCCAGTCGCTAGAGTATAACCCATACTAGAAAAAAGGCATCTAGAAACTTTAAACAATATTGATTTTGGCCGTAAAATGAGAAATAGATCTAAGTACACCCTCCCCAACCCTCTCAGACACCACTGATCATTTTAGTAATCAAAGTTAAAATAAATTAAGACAGAATTATCCCCCTTTCTTTCACTGAAAGGAAAAAGCATATTTCCACATAATAAAATATCTAGGTTCTCTGAGGTTGAGATCTTAGAAGCATACCTGACACTAAATCTCACCCGTATTTACAATATTACTTTTGAGGCACTTTATTCTCATAATTTCACATCTCACTGCAGACTATTTCTGACATCTAGTAGGGTTGCTTCTGACAACTACCCAAAAAGTACAATGGTAGAAGATGCAGCAGCCTACACACTGATGGTACAAGCCAGTTCAGCAACAGAACACCTACTTTTTGGGTGCTGCATCTGCTTCCAATAGGTGTCAAAGTAGGATTTATTTAAGAGTTTTAACCTGTATATCCTTATAGGGTAAAGACCCAGAATACCTGTGGGACCGTCTCCTCCAAGCTGACTCTGAATAGCCTATTCATTCTGCTTTGAGTTCCCTCAATTCAGAAAGTGGGGGCCTGAATGCAAGGATGCCCTGAATCTCTGGAATACACTCTCTCACCCAATATCACCTTTCAGAAAACAGTTTTTCCAACAGGCCTTTGGAGACTTAACTTCTGTTTCCTATGCAATCTATTTTAGATACTTTTTAAAAAAATTCTTATGAACTGATTTATAAACTGCCTGCAGATATGCAACTGGGCTGGTATAGAGATCCTGGAAATAAATAAGCAAGCAAGCTGGCAACATCTACACTGAGAATGTATTTTTAAGACTTCCAAATGACAAATTTCATTACCTCTCGGAGTTCTTTGATTTTAGCACCCTTGACACCAATAATTCCTCCAGCCAAACTCTGGTGAATCAATAGTCTTAATTCACAGTCAAAGTCACTTCCTTTGTAATGCTGGTACTATGAAGAATAAGAAATTAAAGAGAAAAACAAGTTTAACAGTTTAAATTAGTATCTTTTTAAAATATAGTTTTATACATGTATAATTAAAACAGCGCCATTACATGTTTTCTTCTGTTCCAATTTCCAGAATTCACCACCTACCAGATCTAGATTTAGCTTTCTAATTACACGTGCTATGATTTGAAGAAAACCATTCTAGTTCTTTGCAGTTAACTGGTATTCAAACAAAATTATATTTCAAACAATTGTGATGCTTTGGAAGTTTGATACTTAAAGTAAATAATCCTGCTGAGGGTTTTACAGTAATAGTTAGATTTTCCATACAGATAATTCTTATTTCTTTTACATTAAATAGTTGTATATACTGGAAGACCAAATAACCCCTACCTATCAGCATATGATTAGACAGTGACCTTTGTACAGTGTCTGGAATATTAAAATACCTCACTAATCAGGAGGGGCAGAGAATGTCTGTGGTGAGATCTTGGAAAATGGTTCCCAATCAATTTAAGAATACTGAACTAGATAGCATTATGATCTTATTTTGTAGAAGTGAAGTTTCTAGGTTCCTATAATCCCAATATATTATTCTTCCATATATGGCACCACCTTTAGACATACTTTCTCATGTTAATTGGTGAAGAAAGTTAATTATCAAAACGAGTGCATCCAGATCTAAAGATTCAGCTATATAATCTGAAACAGATGAATACTCACCTCCTCTAATGTTGGGATAATTTTCTTCAGAATTTCTCCAATTGTTTCAATATCTGCACTTATACTCAGTATACTGTTAAATCACATCAAGGTGTTACAAAAAGAGGGGAGGGGGAAATGAAGTAAGTTGTATATTCGTATGTATGCAGATTATAAATCAAATTATAGAACAGAACCTACAATTAATATTCCCCACTTAATTAAGCCTGTTTACTGAAGATACAGAACATGCACCTTTGTTTATGCCCAATAATATAAATGGTACAAGTTTAAAATAAGGTTTGGGAGATAGCGAATGAGTTTCTTGGAAGGAGTCAGATTAAGTGGACAAGATATTGACGAAGAATTGAAAGCAGGAGTGAATATTCATGTTCCCCGCCACCATTAATTTAGGACACCCTCGCTATTACATTGTTAAACTGGCACACCTTCTCATAGGAAACATGTGAATATGCAAGGGGTGAACACTGTATTTGGAATAGGGTTATGAGACCAGTTAAAAATTAGGTTACTAATGGGCTCTGCAAGAAAACAAATACAAACGCAAGACAAAAAAGACAACACAAATGAGAAGTGAAGGAGAGTGAACCAGGAGTTAGCATTTCATCAGAAAAATTATGAACAGGCAATGCTGGGGGAGCAAGGTGGGCCACAAAGACAGAGCAGAGCGAGAGACTATTTTGAAACAATCTGATTTACAATGCAGCAAATATACAACAATTGAAGCTGTGCTCCTTCCATTGAAATAACATTAGTGGTTTGTTGGGTGGGCAACTCACGTAAAAGTTCAGTGACAAAAAAGACTTAATGGGGAAAATAAGACAGAAAACTTAAAAAAACAATACACCGTCTACGGGGATACTATTTAATTATATAAAAGGCAGGTAATAATATACATTTCTCTCTTTCTAATCAGGCAGTGAGGCATAAACTGTTGGGACATACCGCTCGGGGCCACTGCTGTCTGGGACTGAAACACTGGCATTGTACTGCATTGGTCATTGGCGTTCGTGGATGTTGGCATTGGGCATGGGCATTCAATCAGAAGTTGTCAAGTAAGGCACCCGTTTGGCAACGAGCACATTTTTGGGCATAGCCAACCAGGGTTTTCACATGGGCGTTCAGGGGCGGATGGGCCAACGTCATGGTGGGCAACGCAGGGGCAAGTCGATCCAGTACATGGGCAACGGAGAGATATATGGCCAAAAAAACAAGGAGAGGGAAGAGGGGGAAAAGCAATAAATTTTAATTTAATACAAACTATACTCATTACAAGCTTAAGTTGTTCTGAAGACTAACACAATAACGGATAGCTACATTGACTGTGGCTTAACAGTTATGGACCGTAATAATGAGTTACTTGGCCTAAACTACTTTGAACATTAAAAGCTGCAGTAGCAGGCTGGCTCATGAGGGTAGACACAAGATCTGTAGAGATTCAGTTTACCGAAATCCTGGGAAATAGGGAAACCCACTACTAATCCAGGAATTATATGTATGAAATCTGGATTTAGGTATGTGAAATTTTAAGTACACTAGCTTCAGAAAGGTCAGTTAATGTACAAGTGATTACTACCCAGTTCTCGCTTATACCTCAGATCTAGTAACTAAAAGTTGACAGTTATAACATTCTACAAGAGTTTATTTTACAATATAATGAAAATATCAAACACAATGTGAAACAATGTAGTGCCAAATAATTCATTAAATACCAATATTACTATTAATATACTGAAAAATTATGCACAATAAAAATATTGCTTTTTACAAAGTTTGGTGCTAAACTATAAAGCCTAGATAATGCTAAACGTGTCTATTCACAAGAGTCAACCCACTAAAAATATGTAAATATATTTAAAGTCACGTTCACTTAAAATTCCTTCCAGATGAGAATGTAGCTACCATGCTGTTTCTATACATAAAATAACCATATGAATCTTTCTCTATCAGAGAAATAAGCCTGTTTGCATAGAAATCATTGTATATCTAAGTAAAGAATAATAATCTGTAATGTCTTCCAAAAACAAGTGAATATTTGTTTTTCAAATAAAGTTACTATAAAATAAAGGACAGGAATCTCACCACATTACTTTATGTCTTAATTCTAAGAATGAATCCTGAGACTTGAGTTTAAAAATAATTACAAATGGCTCGGACTAGCCAACTACTTAAATTATGCATTACTAGAAATGTACTCTTAATGCTATGTTTTGCAAAATAATCAAGGTTTAGTTTGTAAATACTCACGTCTGTACGAAGTGCTTTAATATTTTTGCCACCTTTGCCAATTACTGCTCCAGCATTCTAAAAAAAAAGTTATGAATTAGATTAAGGTTTCCCAAATAGCTTTGGTGGAGAATAAATGGGGAGAAGGGGAGGGTCAATGTGGTCAGCAAATTAGCAAACAAACAATAAACATACTTTACTCTGAAGCAGAATGCGCAATTCCACCATCTCATCAGTGTTCCTAGACCTTTTGAAGGCCTGTTCCTCTTCTATATCCTCAGCTGGGCGTTTGCCTAATATTTAAGAGAACGGACTATTTATAAAAATCACTTTTTAACGGCTTCTTGAAGCAGCAGGGCACACATTTTTATTCATGCATTATTCATTCAATTTACTTCTCTAACATATAAACATGTACCACAAGCCACCATTACCCAAACAGCATTAACAAAGCCCTCCAGGATTGGGGAGGATAAGTATTTCAAATACATAAATGAACTAACTATTTTTGATCTTTTAAATTCAAATTCAATGATGATTAAAAATGAGGGTCTAACAGACTATCTTAAAATCTCAAGCAGGATTTTGTTGAATGTATTAAAAAGAAAGATGGTTCTCTACTAATATAACTAACAGCAAAACAAATGTATACTAATCCCTAAACCCTCACCTGGAATACTGGGATCATGTTCCAAGTTCTAGTTGCTGTTTTGGGGCCCATAATAAATCCTATTATATAATAGATACTGTAAATTTACTAAGGCATTTTATCATTTATAAACTTACCATTTGTCTCTGTGTTAGTAAAGGTCTCCTCTTGCTGTTCAGTCTCCATTGTTTTCAAACTTGAAGACAAAACCGATTAAACATAAATATACTGAAGTGCTCAAACAGAATCCTCAGTTTTCTAAACAACATGCAGAGGTTAGCAACGGGTTGCCAGCACTTACCAGTATTATATATCTTTGCCAAGTAAATCTTCTGGGCGGGATCAACAATCACGTAGCCTATGAAAAGCAACATACATGAAGTGATGATCTTGTTAATTTACAGGGGAGTGTGTGTCGAGTCAGTGTTGGCAACTGGCAACTACATGGCCAAGTCCACACAGTTTTCTTGGCAATATTTTCAGAAGTGATTTGTTACTACCTTCTTCCTAGAGCTGAGAAAGCAACTGGTCTGAACTAACCCACCTGACCTCCATGTCTAAAGCAGGACTAAAACTTAGGTTTCCCTGCTTCTAGTCCAGTACCTTAACTACTAAACTGAACTGGCTCTCAATTTACACATTAAGCTGCAAGAATTAAAATAAAAATTAGATCAGCAAATGTACATATTGCTATCCTGCAGTATTTTATTTGACTAACTTTATCAATGGATAATGTTATATTTTAATCAGCACTAAAAGTTAATTGTTAATTTTAACAATTTAAATCTGAAAGCACAAATATTTATTGTGAAGAAAAAAAAAACACATTCTGCTACTTGATTTTTCTGACCAAGTGCAAGTTGCTTTCTTGGATAACTAATGTTAATTCTGACATATGTATAATTGTTTTAACTAACCAAACTATGACATCAGATCAGGTCATCAAACTAAATTCCAGCATATGTAATTTTTGTTTTTATATTTTTAAAATGTTGAAAAGAAAATAATCTCTACATTAAGTTTAAATTGCCCTTTACCTTTTCTCAGAAGGAAGAATGAATGTAGCTCAACACAGAACTGTAAAATAATATGACTGGAAACTGTTTTGGTGAACTTGCAATTAATGTACAATTAGAACCAAAAATGTTCTAACACTGAAATAGGAGAAATCAACAGAAAAAGGATTTTAAAATGTAATGAGCCTGGTATTGCAAGAAAATACAATATATCTTCATGTTTAGTACAACCTCATTATAACTGATAAAATATATACTCAATGCACACAAAGGATTTTGGTCATCTGCTGGGGGGAAAAAACTACTTACAGTCCTTTTACTAATCGACAGGAGCAACAGCGGTATTAGAGGAAGCGTCAAACAAGATTAACTGTAAACAGTGGTTTTATGCGAAGACGACAGAAACCCGATTCTTGGCTATAACGTAATGTTCTGTTCAAAAAAGATCTCCCGTTCTGTCTCGATCACGCGAGTTACGAACAGGGCCGGACCGTAGGTCTGGAACCAGCAGCTCGTTTCTGGTTCTAACCAGGCGGGCCTGATTTAACCACCTTATCATAAACGACTGTCCTCCCTCCCAAAAGGAGACCACGAAGGAAGGTGAAACCTTGTCGCGACTGTAGTTGTGTAATCTCGACTAGCTTTGATGAAATGCAACTAAAAATGGCGGCTTTAACACCAGCTTGAGCAGTAATGGCGATCACGAGCTGCTAGGAGGAGTCCGGAGCGGAAGAAGCACCGCCACGCGGCGGCTCCAGAACACGAAATTCAGCGGCTCAAGAGACACAAAAGATGCCTAAGACCTCTTTGCCGACTTTTGAGGGAAAGCGAAGAGGGTACTGGGGCCTACCGAGGTCCGTCACAATCGACAGGGCCATCAAGAAAAGGAAACGCCTCGCTCCCTCTTCTCCTCCTCCCCCCTCCCAGCTACAACCAGCCGCCATGATTCCTGCAGCAGCTACTGTGGACTACTGGGCTTAGCCCCGTCGCCTTCTTGCCAGCCATGCGGCACTCGCAATCAACGGAGGAGGATGGAATAGCAAAGACCGAAACGACTCTCCCGCCATGTTGCAATAATATTGGCCCGCCCCACAACGAAGACAATTGCCCATTTATACACGTACCGATAATTTCGTAGGCCCAAGTATGAGGACGCTACATATAGATATCTAGTTCCCACCAACAAAAGGTGGAAGAAAGTAAACGGTCAGAAAAAGCCTTCCGGTAGGCCCGTTTGGTTCCTCAGCACGCAGCGGCCGCCGAAGCTGGCTGCCTCCAGAGTACGATAGGAGCTCGCAAAGCAAGAGCGCGCGCACTCACACGCGCCACTATCGCTCTTATTGGTTCGCTTGCTGCACCGCTGCATGCTTATTGGCTGTCACAGCTGTCGTTCTTTACCTGGGAACAGCATGCGCATCACTCCCGCCCTCCGTGGCAACTGTCGGCGCGCTACTACCGCTAATTCTGCCTCAGGCGGTTAAAGCGAGTGACGTTGTAAGGTACCAGTATTTATCGCCCCTTCTAACTATCTTTTCTGTTTCCTTTCGCCCCTGTTTAGAGAGTGGGTACTTACTGTGAAAAAAAATGTAAAAAAATCGATCCCAACCGCTTTATGGTTGTTAGAGCTGTTTCAAGGAGAGCGAAATTGATCCAAACCGGTGCGTGTGAGGGAAAAACAAAATGGCGTCGATGAAAACTCCGCCTCGTCCTCACGCTCGATAATAGGGAGGGGGAGGAATTCTCGCGAGAGCTGAGGAAGTTTGGTTCTCGGTTCGCTTTGGCGCTTAAAACAAAAGGAGGCGGGAGAAGGGGAAAGGGTTGGACGTCGGTGGTTTGGCGACCAAAGGGGAGTCGGGTGCTCCTCAAATCGTGGGGCAGGGGCCTAAGGGTTAAACGTGTGCATTCTTCTTGCAGAAGTGGTAAGAGAAGAGAAAGTCTTCGGGTTTCTCATCAAACACTGAAATCAAACAGCATTGAGGAAAGGGAGGTGAATCTGTAAGATGTCCGAAAACAACACCTTGTTTTTCTGTAGCTGAAGTTCGTATTGATTTGTACATTTTTAACTGGAGAATAATCGTGCACTTTAATCCCAAGTGTGGTTTTTAGACTATATCCTACTATATTCAATGAATATGGTTTGGATTGCAGCGTTTACTGTGCGTTTTTATGCGTGTTTGACTAAAAGTAAGCCTTGTGATAAATGAGCTTGCTTCTTACTACAACAGCAGTCTATTACTTTCCTTAATAAGGAATAATCTGTGTCATACTCTTAAATTTAAGAGAAGAATCAACGGCATGAGAGTCAGGATAGGTATTAGAAGGTATTATGCAACTTATGCACAAAAACTACCAACTTTCCTCCCCAATGATTTATGTAATGCCACAAAACTAAAAGAAGCATCTTTTCTCAGTTTGCAGTTCTGAATAAATACTGTAAAACAGTTGATAAATTCTTTGTCTTTGTGTGTTGAGAGGAAAGAGTGCTTCAGCTGAAAACTGCAATAGAATGGTATGATACTAGCAAGTGTTGGAGAAAAAGTAATTTGCTTATCAACTGACCGACAGAGCACTTTGATTTTCTTTATGTAAATCAACTGGTAGATTACTTTGGTTAGTTTCATTCTGGATTAAATTATGTTAAGGGTCATTTTCTGTGTGAATTTAGGCAATTGTTTAATCAGAATCTAATACATACTTATATTTCACATCAGGGCATTCACATCAGGGCATTCATTTTTTTTTCTTTTTATCTTAGAAGAAAATGACCACATCCGGTGTTGCACTAAGAGTGGAAACTTGGCTCTTATCTACCTGGCATGTGAAAGTGCCAACACGATGGCTAGAAGCTTGTATTGATTGGATTGAAAAAGAACATCATGGAAGCAATTTGGCTCTGGCTGCTATTAACAAGCAAGTTTTTGAGCAGTGGCTTCTTACAGATCTCAGAGATCTTGAATACCCTGTTCTGCCTGACTGCATTTTAAATGATCCAAAAGGAGAATTGAATGGCTTCTATTCTGTGCAAATTGATTCAGTTGTTGATGTCAGTCAGCCTGCTTATTCCCAGTTGCAAAAAATAAGAGGAAAAAACACTTCAAATGAGGAAATAACTGCTAATACACAGAGAACCTTGAGGTCATGGGAGGAAAATCCTACTCGAATGCTTCTGCTACAAATGACTGATGGCATACATCATATCCAAGGTATGGAATATCAGCCTATTCCTCAACTTCATAGTGGTCTACCTCCAGGTACCAAAGTTATGATACAAGGGAAAGTTGCATATCGTTTAGGTGTTCTTTTGCTTAAACCAGAAAATGTGAAATTATTAGGAGGTGAAGTTGATAGCCTTTTAGAGACATATGGTTTGGAGAGAGTACTTGCTAGGCTAATTGGAGAAGACTGCAGTCCTAACATTGTTAGGTCTGGTATTAGTGAAAGTGAAATTTCAAGGCCTGACAATGAATTAGGGCCTTCTGATGAAGAGCTGCTGGCAAGTCTTGAGGAAAATGGTGCATTAAGGATAAATGAAGTTCCTCCTGAAAGTGGATACTGTAGCAAAAGCACCGGTTTAAATTCTACCATGCCTTCTCTTCCTCCCAGCTCTAGGAACTGCTTACAACAAAGACCTGCAGAGTTAATTTCGGGAAATGAAGAACAACAACCTGTTTCAGTTCTAGAAAATATGGAAGGCAATTTTGATGGATTTTCAATGGATGATGATTTACTTTTAGTAGAAGAGATCCAGCAAGAACAGATACATGTTCTGAATACTAATATAAATAATCAAGCTGTTCAAGAAAAAAAATCTAGTGAAAGAGGAATGTATAATACATTTGAAGAAAACATGGGAGACTTTACTATAAATCATAATAGAGAGTACACCCAGAACTTAGAGGGCAGTAAAATCAATAAGAATTTCTCTAAAATCTCTAATGATGAAGTAACTGACATTAATGCAGAATTCAAATTATGTTCTAAGCAGGTACAGATGATCAAAATAAATAAGTGTCACAAAGTTGATTTAGATATGCCTCCTTTTACATATTTATCTGTTTTGTTAAGTAGCAAGCCCAGAGATGTTACTACTGTGAAAATTAAAGCATTTATAGTAACTCTTACAGGAAAGCTCACAAGTAGTAGCGGCTTCTGGAGCGTAACAGCAAAAATATCTGATGGCACAGCTTATCTAGAAGTTGAATTTGCTGATGAGATTCTAACGAGCTTGATTGGCTTTTCTGTGCCTGAAATGAGGCAACTGAGGAAAGATCCTGTCCTGTATCCAAAGCTTAAGGAGGGATTACAGAATTGCCAAAGAGAACTAATAGACCTCTGTTGCTTGATGACTATTAAATTTAATGCTTGCCAGACAAAAGCAACAGTAACTGTTTTGCAAGATATTAATATAAATGATTTGAATAGTTTAAAAAGACGTTTATATAATTAACATTTAGCCAGCAGGTTGTAATCTTGAGAAAAACCTGTATATTAGGCTAGGTGTTGATTATGGTATTACTATCTGAATTCAGAGACTCAATTGAAAAATGCGGAGAAATATTTTAATACTAGAACCTATTTTCTTTAGTTCACTCAAAATATGTATTTGTTTTAGCAATGGTTCATGTGTTTTGAATATTTCCTCGAAATAACATTTTTTTAACATGGGAAAAAGAAAATTAAGAGCTTATTCCTAAAGTTTTCATCCTTTCCACTATTACAGTGAGTAAAGTGATGCATACATATTTGGAATGAACAAATCAATCTTTTGTTTGTGATTTTTTTTTGTTTTACAATATTGACATATCATGGCATTTGTAACCTATGCATTTTGAAAAACCTGAAATAAATGAAATTGTTAATTAAAATATTGCCCCAATTTTTCAAGCTCAGAAATTTGATTGATACCTCAGTCATTTGTGTATAGTATTTACATTGTATTTAGGCATTCACACAAATCTTTAAAAATATAATTTATTCAAAATAGTGTGGAGGTGATTTGTGAACGAATCAGAGTGAAGCCATTTTAACCTGTTATCTGACAAGATGTCTCAAAAAAGAATGTGATAAATGGGCCAGCTGCAGGGTCAGTGGAGAGGGTGAGAATAATTAGACATAATGAGAGCTGGGTTGAGTATTGATAAGGAAGGAAACAAAGATAATGAAGGGATGTTTTTAGATTTGATTTGCTACTACAGTATAAATACTTTTACTATACTTTTTGGAGGCTCTATGCAAAGGAGAATGTTCTTGCCTTCTTTAGCAATTTGCTATCTAATAAATTCTTTGCTTATGTACTTTAAAATAAGTGTGGACTTGATTTTCCTTTGCAATAGTTTTTTTTTTAACTTTATATAGATAAATTTATATTTTTTATTTTCTCCTACTGTTAGTGTATTTGCTAGTTGTACCTTGACTAAGAACATTTTAGATAATAGAAAACTAACAGGGAGTAAAAATAAAAGCTATCCTCAGCAATATCATGAAATCCTATCCACTTTTATTCAAGGTAGTTCTAGCAGTATAGCAGGACTTACTTCCCTTTAAATGGGGTAGGACTGCAGTTTTAGGATGCAAAAGTGGAGGTGTTTAAATAGAGACCAGATAGTCATTGTCAGAGAAACTATAGTATTTACTTTCTATGAGTTGGATCTATCTTGAGTCAAGACTAGGGAAAGCCCATTGATACCAGCATTTTCGGTTATATGTGGTATCTATTTTTACAACCTGATGCCCTTCAAATGCATTGGCATCACAACTCCCAGGTACTGTAATTGCAGCCCTAACCCATCTGGAACATGCCTAAGTGGGGAAGGTTGTATAATTAATTTAATTTCTGTTGCCTGTAGTCATTCAGTATATTAACCCCAATACTTTTTTTATGATTTTTCATAACGAAGTGTTTTAAATCTAGTAAACTGATGAGGAAGGAAAAATGAGGAGTAGCTATACCATACGGGTTTAACTTTCCATTAATGCTATTATTAAAGCAAAACACAACTCTTCAGTAACTAATGAAATTGGATAATAGTGCTATTGATTTTCTAAAAGTAGATCAGTATACTTGGAAAGTATACTTGGAAAGAGTCACTTCAACTCTTGAAATGCTTAGAATTCTAGATAATTTGATTCTGAAAGACATTTGTTAAACAATGTTAAAAGATTAGAATATATCTTAGATTTCCAAAGTTATATAATGAGATTGAAAAATAATGGCTTACTTAAGGTTGCCTGCTAGGTTTATTGCACAACGGAGTTCAAAATAATATATTTGCTACTGCAAGAGTAACAAAATTATTCCCTAATCTTAGGTTAATTTTGAGCTTAGGTTAATTTTGAGCTACAGTACAGTATTCAGTATTAGCCAGGCCACATGTACTGCATCCAGGTATAGATGTCTAATTTTAGAAGGATGTTGATCAATTACATAATGCATAGTGAGGGTTTCCAACTGGTGAAAATTCTGGAAACCAGTCCAGACCTGAGGATGCTTTGTCTGAAGATCATGTGATTGCCATTTGTGACCTTCCCTGCTTGCTTCCCACAAGCAAAGCCAATGGGGAAGCCAGCAGGGAAGATTGAACCCTGTGGGAAAACGTGCTTCAGGATGCGACCAATTCGACTTGCGATCAGAGTCACGGAACGGATTAAATTCGTATCTTGAGGTACCACTGTACCTGGATCTCAATATATGTGTGCAATGTTTTCACACGTGTCATGTCATCTCTTTTGTCTGGCCTTTTCCTACTGAATACATTATCTCCCTTAATCCTTGCATTCCACTCATGAGCTTTGTTCAGTGCTACCTACTAAATTATATCTGCTTTCTTGGTTTAAGGCTTCTAGTTCTTCCCGTGTATTCCCCATTTTCTGCATTTGAACAGAGACTATGATGGAATGCCTAACAGACTGGGAAAGCAAAAGAGGAAACAGGACCATTGCAAAACAGTCACCTCAGTCCAGGGGAGGGGAGAAGCATGAGAAAGACTCAGCCTCTCTGTCTTAATTACGCTAGGTATACAGTATGTTCAGCAGGAGAACTGCTTTGACAGGCTTTCAAGATTCTGATACGTTACCCTACTAGCAATAAAGATCTTTCCAAAGTCTAAGTGGTTCTTGTTTCCTGAGTTTGCCAGCCTCACAGGACTTGACAGAGACACTGGAATCCTTGGGTCACATAATTGACCTATTCCTTTCTGTATTAGCCTGCTCATTATAGGGTGATTCCATATCTTGCATATACTTTCTACTCCTCAGTAAAAGCCATTTTCTGGACTTTTTCTTCCTGCAAAGGTTTCAGGTTAAAGCTATATGGATGAGATCTACAGGCCTTCCATGTCTAATCTAAAATGCATAAAATGGAGAAATGGGAGGGTTATATCAGCAAAGAGTGCAGCAATATAATCTCAGTTCAAAATGCATTCAGGTTTATCAGCAATGACTATTTCTGTTTAAATATATTTTTCCATGTTAGTGATTTGGAAGTAATTAGGTCATTGTAGGTTATCAGGCCTTTCTGTAATTATCTGAGGAGTGACTAAAGCTTTGGTCTTCATTATTTTAATTATTTCATTTACATACTGCTGAAATTAGAAGACTCATGGCAACTGCAACATTAAGAGCTTAAAAGGCAATTCATGTTAAAAACAATAAAAATAAAATCAGATGACCATAATTTTAATCACCAAATAGCACCAGTCCTTATTTATTTATTTAATCAAGCAGCTTTGGATGGCTAGCAGGATAACATCAATTTCCATAGATCCTGCAGAATAATTCCATTTTGACTGTTCTTGACTGCCAGTGTAGTCACTAATCTCACCTCCAGAATGATGCTATTCCATAGGGTGAGGGCCACCACAGAAAACACAGTCTCCAGTCTCCCACCTCCTCCCTCTTCACATGGACTGGGAACCTTTAATAAGCAAATAAACATGGAAGGAAGGAAGGAAGGAAGGAAGGAAGGAAGGAAGGAAGGAAGGAAGGAAGGAAGGAAGGAAGGAAGGAAGGAAGGAAGGAAGGAAGGAAGGAAGGGAGGGCATAGAGTCACATTTCTACATGGAATACTATGAATTTCTGCATGATAGAGATTGCCTTTCCCCAATTACATCTATTGTAATAGGCCGTGAAAATAACCTTGAGGAACAGGAAGAAGAGCCACAACCAAGACAACAGTCAGATAAGAGAAATCTGAGTCCAAAGCAGGCATGTAATTTGAGAAAGTGTCTCTGACTTGACTCTCCCTAGTTCTCTTGAATGTAAAGGCAGGGAGGGGAGAGGTACATTCAGACTTGCAATATTCTGTTACTGTAACCTTATAATAAAAGTAGTGTTAGCATTCATAGTTTTGGTTTCCTGGTCTGGGCTACCTTGAAGTGATGACATTTACCCATCTCATCAGGTCCAGCAGGAGGGGCATGTTGCAGGTCCCATCAGCCAGAGAGTGTCATCTGGCAGGACCCAGGAAGAGAGCTTTTTCTGCTGTGGCACCTGCCCTGTGGAACATCACCCCCCACAGATCAGATTGGCCCCAACCCTGCTGGCTTTTTGCAAGGCCACGAAGGCATGGTTTTGCCAACAGGTATGGGGACCCAGGAGTGTGGTGGAGCCAGTGCAGTGGCCAAACTGATTGTTTTGATGAATGGGATTACCTTCGCTGTGACTTTTATGTATTTTATGATTTTTTAAATATGTTTTTATATTGGTTTTTTCCTTGTCCTTTTTTGTTGTTTTTATATATTTTTAATTGTTTCTAAGCCATCCAGAGTCATATACATGTAGTCCTTGTTATCCAACCATTTGTTCAGCAACTGTTTGAAGTTATGACGGTGCTGAATGAAGGGACATACAACCTGACCCAAAGTTACAGTGATCTGGGCCCTTGGCAATCGGTTCACCCTTACAACTGGTTGCCAAGCGCCCCATGATCATGTGATCACCATTTGCAATCTTCCCTGCCACCTGCCAGGAAAGTAGCTGGCAGGGAAGTTCGCAAGCCGCTGCTGCCTGCTAACAGAACTCCCTCTCATCTCTGAGGGTTGCCTGAAAAAGCTCCGTGCTGAAATCCAAGCAGGATTTTGGCCCGGAGCATTTTCAGGCAGCCCTGAAAACCTTCATGCTGAAATCCAAGCAGGATTTTGGCACAGGAAGTTTAGTGCACAGAGCAGCTCTGTGAGCTACACTTCCCATGCACTAAACTTCCCATGCTGAAATCCTGCTTGGATTTTGGCACGAAAGTTTTCAGGCAGCCACCATGGGGCACTTAGTGAGCAGAACTTTGGGGTTGCCTGAAAAACCTTCATGCCGAAAATCTAAGCAGGATTTTCAGCCACAGAGGATGAGGGAGGGAGTGGGTGGGGGAGGGAGTGAGGGGGTGCGTGGGAGGGTTGGTTCGGGTACAGGAGGACCCTCATCCACCCAACCTGCACCGCGCCCTCGACCTAACCCATGCACCCCATGCACCCCCTTGTTCCCACCCTCACCTCCCAGCGCCTGGGGCTTGCAACTTCCTGCCGGCTTCCCCACTGACTTGATTGTGGGAAGCTGGCAGGAAGTTGCCTCGCCTAATGACAAGGGCATTCACTTAATGATGGCAAGCAGGACTGCCAGGATTGTGGTCGCTAAGCGATGCAGCCACGTGATGTTTCACCTTAATAATTGCATTGCTCAGCGACCAAAGTTCTGGTCCCAATTGTCCCTGTATAACAAGGACTACCTGTATATTAGATAGGTGGCTATATAAATTTGAATAATAAATAAATAAATAATATGGGCAAGTACCAACATTGCTCCCAGACTGGGTATTGCAGCCAACAATCCTAGAATATTCCAATTGCATTCATGTAGTTCTAAGTATGCAGCTGAACATTTTTTCACCTATAATCTCAAATCTATGTTGCAATAACAACAATATACAGTAGTCGTTCCTAAATTTTCTTTTTTCTACAAATTTCCAAAAGATCTAGAATGTTTTCTTAACTCAGTGAGTTACCTCTTGCCCATCAGTACTCCTTCCTTCCATATTTTATCTAATAAATGTGTAGTACAATGTTTTAAAAATCCTATTGCAGAAGCATAAAACTATAACATAAAACAAATGGAAAGTATCTGATGCATACCTGGTTATTTTACACATATATCATCTTTCCACCAAGGAAAGGAAATGGAAATTCAAATTTCCTGTTTGCAACCAACTTCACTCACTGAAGGTCAAAGGTGAAACTTTTATTCCATCAGGTACATTCTTAGATCAATGGGGGGAAAAAAGACATGGGGGCAAAAATGGCATATTGTTTCTAAAAATGGTTTGTAAATTTAAGACATAAAGCCATAAACTGCATATAAATGATGATTTGGGAATTAATCATCTGTCATGCTAGCCAGATGCTAAAAGAACAGGGAAAACCTGTATTGTAAATTATTCCCACATGGTTCCAGATCTAGATTAGCTCCAGAAGAGCCTAACTAGATAGCAGTCACACTGTAGAAACAGGCCTTGATAAATAATGCAGAAACTTCATTTACAAGATAAGGAAACTATACTGAATTTTCATTCTGTTTTTAAAACAATGAATTTATTCCTCTTTTTTCAGCATCTTCTCCTGCTGTGCAATTATAATTGAGGAGTATTATGTCCTGTCACTACTTCATTTATAAGCATTCAAGACCTGCTAAGTAATTACTGAATAACCTTCTAATGAAATGCAGTAGAGGGTTCTAATTAAATTGAAAAGTTGCTTAACAACTATACCACTTAAAATGAGATTTTGCTAAACATGGGTCATAATGAGTTCTCAGAATACATTACTAACATGTATAAATGCCAAGGTCAATACAGAATATTGCCTCCTGGGTCCCCGAGAAGAGGTTTTATAGGCAAAATAAACAAAATACACCAAAATTAGAATGATATTATACTGCTGGGAAAGGGAAATGATGTGAATATATATAATACATGCTAGGAAAGCGACACGCAGCATGGAATTAACCCTAAAATAAATAATTCAAAATATATTTTAAAAGTAAACAAAATATAAACCTGTTTGTGTATTCCTAATTGCGACATGCAGCATGAAATTAACCCTAAAATAAATAATTCGAATTATATTTTAAAACTAAACATAATATAAACCTGTTTATATATTCCTAATTAGCAATTCAAATAAAACTAGTAACATACAATTACAGTCAGGTTTGCTATTATTTTGACCAGTCTCATGGACATTTTTCACCTACTGCTAACCTTACTATAGGTATTTCTGCTATTTTCTGCTAACCTCACTGTAGGTATTTCTATACTATACCATACTAGACTAGACTAAATAGTCACTATTTAGAGAATTTTTTAAGTGTGGCTTTTGGGCTCCCAATGCAACATTTCTCCCACCAACATATGCCTATTCCCCTTTTGTAGGATAACCCTTACTGAGTGCTTAGTTCAGAACAGGCAGACTGGGGCACTCCTGCGTCCCTCGCTGGTGTAGCCTATGTCGAGAGAAGCTGCAGACTGTAACTCAGTGACATCTGGACTGCTGCAGATTGCTTACCAAGTTATTAGTATAATATTCAACAAAATCTGTTGTAATAAGTGTCTTTTTATATTCATTTTTAAAACATTATAAATTTTCACCCCCTGATTCTTAAAAAAGGATGCCAAAGAGATAATACTCTGCCATCTTCAGAGCAAAGGGGAAACACAGGCTAAACACACAGCAAATCTGAGGAGAACAGGCACTGCACTAGGTGTCTGCACTGCAGTCCACGTTGTACATTGTGCAAAGAGCCTCCTCAAAAGTACAGTAAAGCAAATGCTTCCTATGCGACATCTTTGCCTGATAAAATCTGATCTCTAGCATCTGTCTGTAGGTATAGCTATTGGTGGCCATCAGGATCTTGTGTATGATCTCTCCAAAAGTTGCCACTGATACATAATTGGGAAAATTACTAACCACATGGGAAGGAAGAATGATTTTATCAAACTTAATGTAATATTAAATTAAGCCACATTTATTTTTTGTCCAGGTCCATTTCACTTTGTCCTAGCTACATCTACTTTTTGAAGTGCAGCCCTCAGCATGCCACTCAAATGGCAAATGTAACTCTAGATCTCAGAAGATTGCATATGTCTTGCATTAATTGACAAATTCCCTGACTCAGTGCCTGCAAGCTAGAGTAAGAAAGAGACAAATATCAGTTACCAGAGAGATGCAAAATGTGTCCGGGAAGAAGTTATATCATGTTATTCAAAAGATCTTTGCAGCAGGAGGAGCTTTTTTCAACCTCCCTCAGAAAGCTGCAGCTTCTCTAACAGGTGCTTAGATGTGCTTCTAGCTGTCCAAACTAGTCACCTATACACTTCCTTTGCTCTGTTAATTTTGAAGGAATGGGCTGGCACTAATGCCGCCAGTGTTTGCTTTTGTCAGTGGCAATGATCTTGTCTTGTTCTTTAGCACTTGTGTGATGAGGTAGAATTCAGCTTTTTTTTTGTTTGTTTGTTAGAAAAAGAGACATTGGCTTTGTCCAATATATAGACATAGTTATTACAAAGTCAGAAACCTTCCAAAGGATGGAGATGGCAATTTTAGTGGATACTAAAAACTGAAAGTCAGGGAGACGTTCATGCTTCTTCCAGATTAGGATGATTTGACGATGATAACTCATGCCCTGATCACCACTTGGTTAGATTACTGTCATGTTCTCTATGTGGGGCAGCCTTTAGAGATAACCTGGAAGCTGCAGTTGGTCTAGTGTGTGGAAGCTAGATTGTTGGTGTGTCAACCTCACCCTTGCAAAGTAACACCACTTCTTAAAATATTGTACTGGTTGCCAGTAGTTTCTAGGCCCAATTCAAAGTGATGTCATCACCTACAAACCCTATATAGCATGGCACCAGGTTACATCAGGCACCACCTTGTCAGAACGGAATCTATCTATCTGGTAGAAACAACTTGTGAAGGCCTGCTGAGAGTCCCCCTTTAGGTGAGGTTAGAGGAGTTAAATCAAGCAGCAGGACTTTGTGGTCCCCATGTTATAGAATTCTGCCACTGGAGGTTTGTACAGCCCCTGTCTTCCAGATGTTTTTCATAAGGCCATTAAAACAACCCTGTTCTACAGGCTATGAATCCTTGAAGATTGTTTAGGGATGTTGGGCTTGGGGGTGGGTTTATTAATTAAATGTTGTTTTTCATGTTTTACTCAATTGTATACCACCCAGAGTCTGTGTATTGGGGCAAATTATGGAAGGGAGGGAGGGAGAGAGGGAGGGTCGGTCCAAGGACATACAATTTGTATGTCATTTTCAGTACAACTTACTGTTACACTTAAATTAGATTTAATTTAGACTAATTGAAATAAGCAAATGAATCAGTCCTTTTTCTTCAAGTTAATAAAGGAAATTAAAATTAAATTTTAGGAGTTATTTCAGTATTTTAGGTTTCTCCACATCCTGACTGACTTCAAAAATCAACAGAGAAAAACATTATTTTTCTCAGTCCTGCAGAAACCCGAACATAAGACAGGCACTTGCTAAAAAATATTCATCATAGTTTAAAAGTACAGTTCTTCCATTTGATGCATTGTTATCACCTTAATTTGGTCAGGAGCCTGCATTAAAACAGCAGTCATTCTTTCTCAACCAGGGATCTGCATCTATGTTTGTCTGTGTGTGAGTATGTGTATGTCCTTCAAAGGCCACAGAGGCTATTGCTAATACAGTGATGTAATCAGGGGACAGGCTTTTTAAAAAAATATACTTTGGATGGTTTCAGTCCTACTTTGGCAAATCTTTACTAAAATTTCTGCTGCTGCTGTTTCTACTGCTGCTGAAAACCAGCCATTGCAGCAGCTCAGTGTCACGGTGCTCTGAGGCCTGCAAACTGGAGCTTGAGAGCCACGTGAGCCTTTGAGTTATGGACCATACACCTTGCTTTACAGTTTTGCTTCCTTCTGTTACTATTCCAAGGCCAGATAATCTTAAAGCCAGAAGGACTAGTTTGATGCATGCAGATTTACTCAGAAGAAAGTCTCACTGATTTCTAGAACACCTACTGTACAGGCAACAAAGCATAGTGCACTGCAGAGCAAATCTGGATAAACACTTCAGTCTCTGCCTTGTTATTGAAGATAACACAAACTGGCATATAAAATGCATTTTTAAATGTTTTAAGAGAATGCTTTTAGACAAACATATTTTGCAAGGGAAAGATTTTCTAAATATATATTTAATTAATTAAAAGTGAATTCACAGGCAGATCTTTTCTTAAAAAAGATCCCAATCACGACCACATCATCAGCCTTATCACCACTTAAACATGTCACTCATGACTGTAGTCGAAATTGTGTTGGGATAAGAGGGAAAACACTATTTAATGCTGAAACAGCTGAAGATGACTTTAAGCTGCCTCAGCTGGGGACTGGAGATGAGACAAAGGCAATGACATGAGAACATCTCATAAAAGCGGTTGCCAGGTATGTAACAGGGGAATGTAAAGATGAGGCCATAAGCTCTCTTATGAACTTATTTATAAGTTAGTGCCACTGAGATGAATGGGACTTCCTTTCTAAGCCACTTGCTATAGCTTGCTGCTGGTGCCATCTCTGATCTCACCCCCTCTGCTGTTTTCCCTTATACAGTCATCACTTTGTTGTTAAATGCTCAAGGGGAGATGTAGTACTAATGTCAAACCATCATCAGACATGGGTTGTCACTATGCTCTTGTAATAGAGGAAATGCTATTTTCTGCTCCCAAAGATGTGGATTTATTAGACCTTTTATCAAACAATTTGGTTCCACAGTACATTACCAGGAATTAGTGAGATTGGTTAGGACCCTAATTATGTTTTTTTCTCCTTTAAAAAAAATGTTCTTGGTCTGCTCTGAAAAATTTTAAGTGGGCCTTTATTATAGTTGCAAAATTATATAAAAGAGTGCTGCCCTTATAAAATGAGGGTCACAGGTGGAGTGTAGCTGGACTAATAGGCAGGGTAAATAGAAAAATCCACTACTTGTGTGCCCTACTTAAATAACATGGTTGGGTAAATGGATTTTTCTACTTCCTAGGAGTGTGCTTCTACATTAGTCTAGCAGCAATTAGAGGAAAGAGGTTGCTCTGCAAATTGGCTCCGCAAATCCCAGTAGCTCATCTTTTTATTGTGCAAAACATCAAAATTGCTCCTAATCAATCCACTTCAACTTTGAGTCTAAAAATTATTTAGCATCCCTTTCAACCTGGAGTACTTTGACAATGTTTTCCTTAAATTAACTAAAGGGGAGGAGGTATTTGTATCAATATGGAGATTATGGTCCTGCAGCACAAAAGTTAACAGGGCAGGGAGTAAAGAGATCTGCAACTGATTAATACTTCTGGAGTAATTAGTCCACATTTTAAGGATAACAGTAATTAATTAAGGTAGGAGAGCATTATGTAATGCAAAGAACAGTTCATGGTGATTTTGAAAAGTAGGAAGCAAAATGTGTTGAACTTTCATTTTTTCTGGCAGCCAAAGATTAATGTCACACTTATTATCATTGTTCTTGCTAAGGAGGCTTCTGTGGACAGTAATACTTACTTCAACATGAGTTAACAAACAGTAAAATTACAGCTCAGAATTCATAGGTGTTGCAGTGTTGTGTTATACCGTATAACAATATAACAATACAGAAGTGAGGAATCCCAGGTCCTCCAGATGTTGTTGAACCAGTTTAGCATTTCCATGGCCAATGGTGAGTGATGCTAGGAGTTGTTGTTCAGGAACATCAGAAAAGCAGCCAGTTGTACCTGAATTCCTATGCATAGTTAATTGGAAATAAGCATCATTGGGGGGGACGCGGTGGCGCAGCGGCTTAATGATGCTGAAAGTTGCCGGCCAGAAATGGCTGACGCTTCGGCGGTTCGAGTCCAGCCTTCGCGTTAACAGGGTGAGCTCCTGTTTCCCCCCCCCCCAGCTCCTGTCAACCCAACAGGTCGAAAAACTCACGTGAGTAGATAAATGGGTACTCTCACTCCGGTGGGAGGAAAAATGCTGGCAGCGCCTTGCACAGAGAGACGGGACCAGTTGCCGGTAAGCGCGAAACCGCGCTCGCCCGAAAAGGGCGCGAAGCAACGGAAATCCCGCCTCCTGCGCTCGCCAGCTGGGCTCTGCTCTAGGAAGGAGGCTCTGGCAAACCACTTCCGAAAAACAATTGCCTTGAAAACTGCAAGGATTCGTCCAGGCAGTCACTGCAGGGTCAGTAATGACTGAGCGCAGACCAAAAAAAAAAAGCATCATTGACAAAGTAGGACTGTCTTCTGAATGCAGTAAAAATGCATAGGCTTATTCTGTGGGAATGAATTATTATGAACCATCAGAGCGTCTTTTGTTTTTTTATCTGTTAGGATTTTACTCAGTGATTAAGCAAAGTGAGTGTTTCAGAGGGACAGAATTAAACATAGAAAGCGGTATGTGTAGATGGGGAGAGGGTTAATACGGGGTATTGTTCTCACAAATAGCAATGCATGGGGACTTAGAATATTAGCATATTACTTTCTGCATAACCAAGTATAGTAACATTTTGCTGGGATAGGAATTCCACATGGATTTGCACTTTGAGTGCTAGGAAACAATGGGCACAATAAAGATGCTTTGCTGAGTCATTTGTGTTAGAGAGGCTTACTACCTGAAGAGGTCTGAAATAAGGAACACTTTCTAAGACTTCAATAAAATGACAAATTGCCTATGTCAGTACATGTAGTACATAATTAGCTTATATTGTAATGTTATTTATTTATTTAACATATTTATATTGTGTCTTTCTAAATAAATTATTTCAAGAATATAGAAGTAGTATTCAGGCTGTAACTGTTCTGCTGAAATGAACAGGGCTTAAATTAATTGTCCCAGAGATTTCAATGTTGTCTTCATAAATAACAGTCTGAATGCAACAGTTTTAAATCCAAGTATTAAAAGAGAGCAAAAGAGCAATGTAACATTTAAACCTTAAAGAATTAAAGTGGTTTTTTTTGCACCGAGGATGGTTCTCTTCCATACATGTTTCTCATTACGCACTGCAATACTGAGAAAAGACTTGCTTTTATAGCCATCAGGTGAAATTCGATAGACGAAATATCTACAATATTCTCTCAAGGAGCCTGCTCTTTGTCAGTTCTATAGAATTCCTGTTTTAATTCTTCTTCCATTTGCTTTGAATACGCCCAGCACATCCAGCTGAGGCAGGAATGCTTGGTGCAGATAAGAGTACAGATAGCTTCTTGGGAAAGGCATAAACATAGGAAATATGATGAAAGATGCTTCTCTAGTGGAGAGCAGTGCTTTTCAGTTTCCACTCCTGTTCTTTTAATTTGTAAAAAATGCTCTGAGAACTGCAATTTCATCATGCAGTTTCTGCCTCTGTTTTGAAATCTGGAACAGAAAACTCTCTCTGGGTCCCAATCCTTCGGGAAGGCCTTCTCTGTCACTGCCCCTCTTCTGCAGGACAAGAGACCCAACAGGCTTAGACTATGTTAGTTTTTTGTAAAGCAATTTTTTGTTTTTTATATTAAGAATTTTAATTACAATACAGTATAAAAACGAATACAAACTAAACTTAGAGAAAGAGAAGAGAATGGAAAGAAAGAATAAAAAGTGCAAGAAAAGAGAAAACAGAAGAACAAGAAAAGAGAGAATATAATAAAAAGAAAAGAAATACATAAAGAGGTGACTTCCAACCTTCATCACAACAATAACTCTTCACCTCCTATAAGGTTAAACTGATATCTCTTCAGTTTTTTGTAAAGCAATTCAAACCTGGCTATTGAAGCAGGACTTTGATGTTGGAAGAGTTGTTTCTCTCTCTCCTGGACGGTGAATGAGTATAAGAGTTATGGTTGTTCCTCAGCATTTAAGTAGCTTCTGTTGCTATATTGTTCTGTCTTTTAGTTTTTAATCTCATTACCACTGAAGGTATATAAGCTGCTTAGAGTCAGACGTGATTCAAATGGCATAAGCCTAGTAAAATGAATAAATAATATGATATTCTATTTTTGTAAAAGTTCTGTTTTTGTAAAGTTTGATACTGTGATATATGTAATAGCATTCTAGAAATACAGAGTGTAGTACACCTTCTTAAAGGTGAAATAAAACAAAAGATTTGCAGCTGTCTAGGAGCAGCAGACTGATCATGAAAATAGTCAAACATACTACCTTATTACCTTTCAATGAATTTTCAGCAATTAAAATCTTAGCTATGGCTTAACTTTGCTTAACTGCAATCAAATGTTGTGCTCTGTTCCAGCTATATACTGCCACATCATGTGCCATACAAACCTTTACGTGGCTAACAAAAGTATTTTCTCTTGTTTCACAATATCTCTGCATTTGCCTGCCGTTTTTGTTTTTTGGCTGGAAGTTTAGTGAAAAAGATGCCCTCAAAAAGATAAAAGCCCAGATCAAGCAGTATATTCCTGTATAGAATCCAGCATGTCAGGATCAGCGACATTGATGGACAACTAATTGTCCATATGATTGCCTGCAGAAGACGTTTAAGCTCTTCCCACTATCTGCGAGGTCAAAAGGGACATTTTGGGAGTTGTAGTACCTATTACATAGTGGAGTTTGCTCTCTGGTCTACAGTAATGAAAATTGTTTTGTATGGGCCTGTGATCTGGAATCACCCTTCTTCTTCTAGATGCTGTCCACTAGTCCAGCTCCAAGACCAAAAATAAGATTTGTTTTCTTTGCAAAAAAGGGGCGCTACATTTTAATCTTATATAAGAAGCAGGAGTCAAGCTTAGCTAAGGAGTTCATGGTTTGTGGGAAGAAAGAAGTTCCTTCTTGATGGCAGGGAATTTTTTCTGATAGGAAAAAAAGCTTTTTTGTAGTCTTTTTCATTTGATGTCACTAAATAGGCCCTTCTTGATAGCTAGCTTGTACATCCATCTTATTGGATTTACTGATTTAGTATTCTCACAGAGTTTAATTCCGATATTCTGAATATAATATAATATAGCTCTTATGTTAAGAGCTCAGATTTGACAACTTTCAAGCAAGAGGGGTGAAGATGTGCTGCTTCTAAGATAGTAAACAGATATGACTTGTAAAGTCTTTATATAGTCAAATGTAGATTGGAAAAAAAATCAAAATTCAAAGTACTGGTATGCTACTATGCTCATAATAATAGGCTCCTGAGCTTTTCCAGGTACTGACTATATCAGATACCAAAGTTTTTCAGCTTACTTACTTTGATGTAGAAATCTGACTAATGTTGCACATTGCAAACATTGTACAGGAGCATGGCTCAAATTCAGGACCACAACCTAATACATATCCCTTAAGAAAACTTTCAGCAGTGGCATATGTTGACTTAACACCCAGTGACCACGCATACAATCTCTTCCTTTTAAAGAGTTTTTATTAGCAAACACAATGCATATAGAATCAAAAGGATTCAAATTATTTCAGGGTTATATTAAAATACCACAAATTCTATTATTTTAGTTGGTGAAATTACCAATCCAATTTGAAGTACAGAATAAAGAATAAAATGCAAGTTAAAAGTCCGATCACTCATACAAATAACAGTGCCAAAGGGAGTGGTTCCAAGCATAAGAATCCAAGCACCTATCCTAGAGTATTTTTAGACATCGGACAAGAACCTGTTGAAGGAATTCAGGCACCTGTACAAATTAAAATGGAATTGGGCTGTATCTGCTCTGAATCCATTATTCCAAGTGAAGCACATAAAACAAACACCTCCCAAAGGGATTAAAAATGGGTGAAAGTCTAATGTAGAGGTAAGATACCTCTTAAATGAGAGATAAAGAAGGCTTAAATTAACTATCCTAAAGTCTTGTTGGTTCAGTTACTGGCAAATATTGGTGTCCTGGTCTAACCACAAAACAACACATTAGTTATTTCTCTAGCTATCTTTTAATTAAGCTCTGCAACCTTTTTCCACCCCAGTGATTGACGGTCCTGTAGGTGCCTTTGCTTTGTAGTCATGGAGATTTTCCCTCAACTGATCTGAATAATGTCGCTGTTGCTTCTCTTAAACCTAATTCTTTTATTAATATTTGTTATTCAAGAAGGGTCCTCCAAGATCTTGGCCATCCAAACAATTAGTACCTGGAGCAACAGTCCTCAGAAGAACTCACTAGGCAAGGTAGGGATGTAATGCTGAGGTTGCTTCTTCTGAGACAAAAAGGTTGGGCAGGTTCTTGGTTGGTCAGCGGAAGATCTGATAACTTAGCTTTGGGTCATCTATAGGATCTAACCTGGCTTAACAGCATGGGTTCAGTCCAGATGAGGATTGCCATAGAGTGACAAAAATCATGGCTCATTAGGACCTCAGTTATAACCTTCTAGACAAAGAGAAATAACAGGCATTAGCTGAAGAAACAAAAGTCATACATCTGAGTTTGATGTAGGTGAGAGAAAAGTAGAAACAAGACACCTTTCGCTTTAAGAAAATACATGCCTTTCTCTGAATAATCTCATCAACCTTTGAGATACTGTATATGGGGTGCGGAAATAAGGAACCAATTTCTAATATCTGCCCTGAGGAAATGTCTGTCAATATTTAGGGACTTAATAAGTCATGCAAACTGAGTCAAGAAATTCAATTTTAGCATTTCTTTAGGAAATAGATGAGCAAGATGAAGTTCTTTAAACAATCTCGTATGTGCAAGTGGGATGCATGAGACAAGGTATATGGCAAGCAAATTAGGAGGCCACTGCTTATCCTCAGTCTAAAATGTCCATCTTTAAATGGGATCTAAAGTACAAACTTTGTGGCTATTACATCTGGCCTACTTTGATTGATTCTCATAAAGATATTGCCCAATTGATGATTTTAGATTTTTTTTTTTCACATGAACAAATGCAAGCTTTTAGGGTTGTTTTTTCACATGAACAAATGCAAGCTTTTAGGGTTGTTGTTTTGCTTTTTATGTGCCTTTCATCATAGAATCTCTAACTTATTTTTCCTATTCTGGAAGAAATAACTCCTTTGATTATAGCAAACTATCTGAGATTATATATCTTATCTATAGTCAGAGGACTCAGGTGGTCATTCAAATTTACTTGCATTTCAAGGACTTGTATGCTGTCAAGAAAGATGGCAAATCAGAAATCAATTACTTTAAAAAGATCATGTGAAGACAAGTCTGGGCTGCTCTGCTCCTGAATGAGTCATTTTAGAGATTGCTGATTATATTTATGTCTGTACCCTTTAATGATTAACTATAGTTTCTTGATACTCCCCCAGACTTCTGTCATCAGTCCTGTGCTATTCAATATCTTTATAAATGACTTAGAGGATGGAATGGAAGAACGATTCTAAGCTGGAGGGGGGGAGTTGGCTAATAACTTTAGACAACAAAATAATTCAGTATGGCTTGTTCAGCTATAAGAAGTGTGAGGTCCTGCATCTTGGTAGCAAAAAATAAAATGCATCAGAGCAGGTTTGAGGAAGATTTGCTTGGCAGTAGTGTGTGTGAGAAGAATCTAAGTATTAATGAATCATCAGCTGACCATGAGCAAGCAATGTGATACAGCAGCTAAAAAACCCAATGCAATCTTGGCCTACATTAACAGAAGTACTAAATTTAGAATATGTGGGGGTACAAGTTCCAGTGCACCCTGTGCTGGTTAGACCACATTTGGAATACAGCGTCCAGTTATGGGTAACACTTTAAAGTGACATGGAGAAGCTGGAATGGGTTCAGAAGTGAGTTGCCAGGATCATGAGAGCTCTAGAAAGCAATGTGGGCATGTTTAGTTTGTTTGCAAAAGTAAAGATTTAATGGAAAATATGATAACAGTCTGCAAATATCTGCAAGATAATCATGTGCAAGGATTCCAGCCAGTGGTATCTGCAAGGCTCAGTCCCTTTTAGGTGTGCATGAAACATCATAACACACCCAGAAAGGGGTCGGGGCTTCCATTTTTGCACCTCCATCCCTGTGGATACCGCTTGCTGATTCTAATGTGTTGAGGTTAAAAGAAATGAGATTCAGGCTGAATATTAGGAAGAATATCCTCATGGCAAGAGCTCTTAAGCAGTGTTAAGTCTGTCTAGAACAGTGGGGGATCTTTTCTCACTGGAAATTTTCAAGCAAGGACTGGATGGCAATCTGCTGAGGATTATTTAGTGGATTCTTGCAGTGAGCAGAGACAGTCTATATAACCTGTAAGTGCCTTTTAATTCACATCCTGTGATTTGAAGATTTGATAATATTTTGGGATGGCACAGCAAAAACCTTAAGAATTTAATCATGAGAACTTATGTCTGCAAAGCATATGCTCTATCACCAAACTTTCTCTTTTGGAAAAGGTTTTAAGGTTTTCTGAAAAACAGTAAAAAAGGGAAGCAAAAACATTCCCTATTATTTTCACCATCATGTTACCCTGTTTAGGATTTTCAACATTCAACATCTTAGAAGCATGAACATGTCTAGCTGAATTATGCTCACCTGAATGTTTCATTTTCTTTCAACAGTACCTGTAGTAGCAAAGGAAGTTAATTTTCTTTGGGCATGCTGGGACCTCAAACCATAGATACACCATAGCAACACAGATGATGTTTGTTTTTGACATTTTTTTTGCAGGAGTAGTCCTATTATTTTGAAAGACAAGCTGTATGTGGATGTTTAAACTGAGTAATACTTTGATTCTACAGCATTTGAGCCTGGTAAAATGAAAATAAAACATACACAGAGTAATTTATTTTGATTTATATCCCACTTTGTTTTCTTGAGGAGCTCAGATCTCTTATTTCTGGGAGTTGAAGTCCACTCATCTTAAAGTGGCCAAGTTTGGACAACACTGCCCTAGCTTAACCCTGTGAGGTATCAATAGAAGAGAACATATGTAGCTCAGGGCTGAACTGTGGAGTCCTTGGTGTTCTCTGAGTTTGGTTCTTTTCTTGCAGATGTTTCATTATCTGACTAGGTAACATCTTCAGGGTTAGAAGGGAGTGGAATTCGCTCTCTGTTTATATACAGTAGTTTGCCCTGTCAGTGTTGGAGGGGGTATTGTTTTTTTCTTCGTAGTTCCTAGATTAGGCTGTGTTTACTGCTTGTTTGTTTGTCTGAGTTGATAGTTCCTTGATTAGGGTACTGTTTACTGCTTGATTGTTTGTCTGTTGTTAATCCTGGTGTTAATCCCTGCTTATCTGGGTATTGATTGCTGGCGAGGAGGTGTTCTGGTCTTTTTGTTTCCTTTTTATTGTCTCCTTTGAAAGGTGTGCAAATGTTGTTTATCTCTATGTGCCTGTTGATAGTTGATTTATCTGAATACCAAGCTTCCAGGAATTCCCTCACATTTTCGGATTTAGCTTGGTCTAAGATATTGAATGTTTTCCACTTGAAACTATGGTTAATTCTGTCCATGTGTTGTGAGATTAAGGAGTTTTCATTGTGTCTTCTGACTGCTAGTTGGTGTTCATAGATGCACTCTGCTAGTCTTCTGCCTGTCTGTCCTACATAGTGGCTGTTATAGTCCTTCCACTGTATGTTGTAGATGACTTCTGTTTTTTCTTCTTGGGCTACTGGGTCTTTTGGTTTGCTTAAGATGTTTTGGAGGGCTTCAGTTGGTTTATGTGCTACGCTGAGGCTGTATAGTTGTAATAGTTTGTTGGTTGTTTCTGAGATGTTTCTAATGTATGGCAGTGTTATCCTTTTCATAACTTGTGTTGGTTGTGCTGTAGTGGGTTGAGTGGTTAGGTACTTTTTGATAAGATCCTCCTGGATCTCCTGGGTCTCCTCCTGGGAGGTATCTTGGGCTGAGATATGGTGATAGATGAGCTTCCCAAGCTAAGTATGGTTTGAACCTACATCTTTTCAGTTGTAGCCTGATAGCCTAACCACTATAGTACACTGGTTTCCACACTACTGTTCTCTGCAAGGAGGAGGTAATCCTTAAGATAGCCAGTTTCAAGTCAATTAAGAATAATTTAAAGAATAATAGCAGCACCATGATTTAACAAACAAACAACCAACATCCAAGTCTCTCAGGAAAGGCAAAACATTTTGTATTCAAGTTTTCCCTTACCACCACCCTAGCTATATTTTTGCTTGTATCATAGCCACTAGCTCTTAAATAAACTAGACAAACTTAGCATTTTTGTCAGGAAGAATAAGACACATAAGAGCATCTGGGGCATTTCTGTGTTCTGCAGAACGTCAGAGCATTGGAAGAATCATCAACTATGTTGGCTAAAAATCCCCTCAAACCATCAGCAGTTCATCTGGCTGCATCAGTCCCTCCATTTCTGCAGAGCTTAGAAGTTCTCAGGTATCTAAACCTAATAAAAAATCTAAGCCTTATCAAGCTGTGATTTGTCCATGTCAACATGATGGCTTTACTCCTTTGACTTCCAATCTCTGTTTTCTTTCCTATGATCCAACATCACTAGATCAACCCTATTTCCTGCAGCATGAATGAGATGAATTTACTAGTTGACCCAGCAGCAAAAAAAAAAAAGTTAGCCACATCCAATGAAGTCTCAATGTAAGCCAGGATAAAAAAGACTCCAGCAATAACTTAAGGATGATGTGTTTTCCTTTCTCCATGACACTAGCACAATATTGAAGTCTGTTTCTGCAGGGGACATGGGGGGGGGGCGCGGTGGAGGAGGAGAGAGAGAAACAAAACCATGTGTTCTACTTACTTATTATATCTGACATTAGGATGCAGATATGAAAAGCCAGGGTTTGTGTCATGACATTGCAACGCACATTTTTTTAAAGATTTTTTTTATCCCACCTTTATTATTTCTTAGTCTTTTTCTCGTTGTGGTTTGTGGTGAAAGCCTATGTAGCACAACCACAGTTTGCAGGATCTTCCTAGCAGTTCTAATGAAGCTTTGCTGTTGCTGAATCTCGACACTGGCAGGACTTGTACAAGTGAGCATCACCCCATCAGTGGGCTTCTGTATCTATAAATGGCACACATGTTGCATCCTCTAGGAAGCTTTCCTCTGGAAATAATATTGTAGCATCCTCTGTCTCTTTTGCTCAGAATTTAAAAAAGAGAGGATGAAGGACCCAGCCATTTCCAACTCTTTTGAAAATAAAATTCTTCTCCTGCCACATTTCAGCTAAAAAAAAAAAAAACCCAAGAGAAATAATAATTGTGCTTATGTGATAGAGAAAAAACAACAGGGGGTATATTTATTTATCTGCAATAACTTGTATGCCGCCTGTTCTCACAACTCTAGGTGGCTAGAGTCATGAGATGGGTTAAGTGGATATAAAAAGAAAAGAAACAGATTGATGAAAAACAGAAAAACAAATATAAAACAAGAAGACAAGCTTTTACTGAAGAACTGAGTTTCTGAAATGAAATGTTTATGCCTATGAGAACAGAGGATCTACGTATATAAGAGTGTGCTATTTCTATAGCCAAAATGAGATGTACTTCTTAGCAATTTACTTGCTACTTGAAAGAAAACTGTTTCCTTGGCAACTGTGTAACAAACAAGAACGAACTGCGTATGGATGAAGCACGACATCACCTGAAAAACAAACAACCAAATGTGTGCTGATGTTTGTAAGTTCATGTCTACCTATGTCACGATACTGGCTTTAGAATGATGGGAATATTACAATGAAGAGTTCCTCCATTGTTTCTACTCTGTGATCAACAAAAGGCAAAATGCAAGTCCAGGGCATAAGCACAGGTTTGCTGTAGGAAAGGAATATGGTGATTTCTTCCATGCAAAAGCCCTGTTCATATTATTTATTGGGACTGGGAACTTTTACCATTGCATTTCCATCAACTCTACCAAGCTTAAGTGTGAAGTTTCAGCAGAAATCTCTGTGCAATAGTCTGTAATGTACAAATAACAATAAAGAAATACATTTTTCCAATAACATGAACAGGGTATTTCATTTTCTTCTTTTGTAGTAGTTGGAGTCTGATGAAATCTAGCTCCAGATGCTGGCAGAGGAATGTTTATAACATGAGACTAAGGCTTAACATTGGCTTCTAACTTGTAAATGTTTGCTTGAGTTGTACTGATCAATGAGAAGATGTCTAAATCTGGATGGCCATTAGAATGGTAGCAGAGAGATACATATAACCCTAGTTTTTTGCTGTCATCTAGAGCAAATGTGAATTTTTGCATCCCAAATCCAATAGTCCTAATGTCTGCAACATGCCAGCTTTTTTCCATACTCAGCTACATGGTCAAATCTCCATTCTTACTAGAAGACATTGGAATCATAATGGTACATGATCCAAAGTCACCAAGGAAAGGTCTCTGATGTTCTGTAATCCTGGGGTTCATTCCTTCTAAATTATTTTGAAATTGCTGTTTGGTGCACATACAGATAAGTTCGTTTCTGATTTCTAGCCTCTACCATAAACCTTGCTAAATAAACACTGCTCACAACATATTCCTCACCTTCCCTTGACCTTAGCCTGGCTGTTTAAGGCTAGGCTACTAAATCTGGGCTGCAAAATGCTACCCACACATTAGGCAGTACTGTAGTGTGGTGGTAAAGAGATAGAGAACATTCCTTGCTGCCATCTAGTGGTCATCCACGTTTTTGCAGCCCAGATATAGTAGCCCTAATCTAAAACCCAGCTGCCTGGACCTCCAGCTTATGGTTTTCTTCAGCAAACATAAAGAATTTATTAACACTGTTGTTTTCCTCTACATCATGTTCCACAAACAGGTAAAAGGAAACAGGCCAAACTGCACGATTATTACATCTGAAAATTTGTGCCACAAGAAATTATGTGGGTTTCTTTGCTTTGTGGAGTCCTTGGGGTTCTCTGAGCTTGGTTCTTTTCTTGCAAATGTTTCATTACCCGGCTAGGTATCTTCAGTTTCATTGCTTTGCTACACATTTGCAGACTTAAATCCTTATGACTTCTTACTATGTCATAGAAAATTTAGGGGACACATTAATCAGAATCCTAGGCAAGCATTCATTTTTCTTGTCTTTCAGACATAGGAAATGCCTGGCTACAACAAAGGTTTAGGGTATCCTAGTCATGAATGTGGGGGGAGCAAAGGGAGAAAATGTTGATACATGCATCATGCAAACATCTCATGTACTTGTGGCAAATGTCATAATGCAAGTACATAATCACATAATTTGTGCAATGACATCTATATTAACACTAGCCACATAAGGCTGCTTTTTAATGAATGGAAAAGTAATTTTTAAAAGATTACATATGTTTTAGGTTGATATAGCATGGATTGAAAATACATGATAAGGTTCAGCTTTTCCCAACCTAGTCTCCTCAAGATGCACTGTGACTATCATTCCCGGAACTCCCAGCTAGCATGGCCAGAGGAGAGCATTAGATGGGACAGATAGATATGGATACTTGTTTAGGCTAACTTAAGATCTAATCAATGGCTAGAGAGTACATGAACATGGAGCCCCATTTATGCCTTGAGTTCCCTGATGGAAAGAAAAGCTGAAATATAAATGAATATAAATATCCAGTACAAACCTTAAATAACTTGAGTTTCTGATTTATAAGTAAAGGATTTGCAAGAACCTGGACTGAAAAACATGTTTTAAAAAATGGAACAGACAGTGTAAGACTGAATGGTCCACTAAAGCTTTCCCTTCTAAGAAGAAATTATCCACTCCTTCTCCTTTGTCCTGCTTGTTGTCTCCTAAGCTGTCATACAAAAGTACAAATGGAGGAGGAAAAAAAAAACCTTAGAAGGACAGCTATGTCCCTTACTTCATGACTGGAGTATAATACTCCTACCATTCAGCATCTAATGAATTATAACCTTAATGTGTGTATTTCTACAATTACAGTTCTTTAGCTATTCTTCTGTTCCCTCTGTGACTGCAATCCGGAATTCTGGCCAACAATATTTACTGTATCTTGTCAATAAAAAGAATGAAATGTAGAGAACTATATAGCATTGAAGCCAAAGATCCACGTTACCTCCCGGTGGTGGGGCTGTAGGTCTCCAGTCTGAGATCTTGGAAAGTCTCTACCAGACCCTGGAGACCATGATGGGTTGACTTGTCTGACTCAGTTCCAGTTTGCTAAATATATGCTTCTAGTGAGCAATAGAAAGGGGAGGGGGAAATACTTTCTTTGGATCTTTGGAATTCTCAATATGTAATTTCAGTTTGAGGGATGTTAGCATTCCTTATATTGGGCTCAGCTTTTATTTTTGGATTAAGAAATAGGGCTGAGAAGAAACCCCAGTAAAATCTAATCCATCTGACAGCTGTACACTGTATGTGTACAACATGAATATTCCAGTTCACTGCCTTGAAATATCAAATGCTTATTTTTGTTGTTATTTGGCTTTTTGTCTCTCCAGACTTATTCCCCACCCCCATCCCCCCTAAAAAGGAAATTGGTATGCTCTGTGGGGTCTGTTGGGCAATCAACATTTTAATTCAGAAGGGAAGCAAACAACCATCTCACTTTCCTGATGCCAGGTGTTCACTAATTGTGCAACTGAATAATGGATAATAGCACATCCTAGGATATTTATCAATCCACGTA
Source organism: Liasis olivaceus (assembly GCA_030867105.1). NCBI lineage: Eukaryota > Metazoa > Chordata > Lepidosauria > Squamata > Pythonidae > Liasis > Liasis olivaceus. The sequence goes on from CM061348.1 coordinate 198,708,640, forward strand.
TCTTTTTACAATGCAAAAGAGATCGTTTGAGATTGTATCCTTCTCCTCCCCCCTTGCCCTGCTGCCAACTATTTTATTCATTAAAAAGGAGCTGTCTGTAAAGGCTGTAGCCTGAAAAGAAAGGGAACAAGAGGGGCCACATTACCTGAAAACAATAATGGAGTGCAATCCTGCATGAGATTGTAATTAGGTTTCACCAGGGCCAGACGACAGTTGCTATAATCAGTATCACTCAAAATTCATTTCACACTTATGAAAGGACGAGGTGAGCTTGATTTAATGGTGGCCAAAGCTAGCTAGCCTGTTTCCCATGAATCCACAACCTTTTGAAAGGGGAGACAAAGAGAGGGATAGAGAGAGATGATATTGTATTATTAGCCCTCTACTCAGCATCCTGTCTCTTTCAAGAAACAATGTTCTGCCATTTTAATGAGCTCTATGGGAATAATAATGGGCTGATTATCATCTGAACTTTCAGACATTGTTATTATCCTTTAGGGTTTCTAAGAAGCTAATATCCAAAGCCGAATATTAGAAACATGGTTGGTTTTTTTTTTTTTTTGCCTTTGGGTAAATTTCACACTTAACAGTGCAATGTATTCTGGAAGCTGCATTGAAAATTTAGGGTGCAGGTGATATAGATAATGCCAGGTGTGTGAATACACCTGCTTAATACAACTTGAGAGACAGCCTAGCCACATGTCTTATTTGTTTCTGCAGCTTCCTACCTGGAGAGAATGAAGATGCGTGTAGAATAAGAAGGGAGCAATTGACTGACAGCTGAAATGGCCCACTTAGGGTTTGATAGGGTTAGTTATGAGTTATAGTGGTCCTCAGTTCACAATGTAGCCTAGCCATGGATAGCCATGGGCAAGCTACAATCTCTCAACTGCAATCCTGCAACTATCATATGGGGGATTATAATCCTTCCTGACAATCCTTCCCGAGTTGTAAAGATTGCTGAACTAGTACAGTATTTTTTAAGCAATAAGGAAAGTGAAAGATAGCAGTTTAGGCGTGCCATCTTGGATTTATTACTATTATACTCCTTTGGAAAGCAGATCCCCTGCCATATTACAACCTACTTTTAAAAGCGTCTATTTTAAATGCAGCTTGCCCTGAGTCACTGTGGGGATTGTTTCCTGTCCAAATGCTCCTGAGCCAGCACACTGTTCTTTTGACTTAAGCCAAAGATGTTTGGATGTTCTGCCATCATCAGGCCTGGCACAAGACATTTGGTTGCCTGCTGATGAGAAAGAAAGTGCCCCACTCTATTACAAGTACAATCAGATTGGCAGGTGAATCTTGTTTACCACTGTTAACAGAACAGTGAATTATACCATATCCAAGGGATCAAGCTCAGCTGGGAGACTCAGGAAAAGCAGGGGCAAACACAGATCTATCATCTAATACAGTGCTTTTCAAACTTGGGAACTTTAAGATGTGTGGACTTCAACTCCCAGAATTCCCCAGCTAGAATTCTGGGAGTTGAAGTCCACACATCTTAAAGTTCCCAAGTTTGAAAAGCACTGAACTAGAACTTTCCAGGATACAATTGTACTAGGTAATACAACTGCCCATATTGAAAATAATTGCACTCCATTATTGTTTTCAAGTAATGTGAAATACCTCTGTATTTTAGGCAAACTAAGACTGAATGGTCATTTTAGGGTTTTGGTTATGCTATGCTTCTGTGCCAAGTCAAAATAACTATGATTTTCATGTATTTATACTCAACCGCACAATAAAGACTCCATCCAAAATTTCCTATTACCGTATTTTTCCGACAATAAGACACCCCCATATACAAGATGACCCCCATTTTTCCAACCCCAAATTAAGAAATCAATATTTTAAAGATAGTGCAGAACACATTTTTATTTAGTAATTAGTTAACATTGACCTGATACACTCAGTGGGAGGAGGTCCAAACCGTTTCTCTGCAGCTCTATTCCAGGGTCTTTTGCATAACTGATTCCATTCAAGCACGAGTGAAACTAGCTTCTCTCTGCAAAAGCCTTCCTCTAATTGGTTTGTTCAGCATCAGCTGATGCCAGTTACATAAGGCTCGTGATTGGAGGAAGTCTGTTTGGGAGACAAGCTATTTCACTCGTGATTGGAGGAAGCCCCAGAGACAAAGTATAGGCAGTTTTGTCACTGCGCGGTTCTCTCCTCGCTGACTTCCTTAAATAAGATGCCCTTCAATTTTTAGGGTAAGGATTTTAGAAAAAAGTATCGTCTTATAGTCGGAAAAATACGGTATATTGCTGATCTAATAGGAGGAAACTTTTGGCACTGTGGGAATAATGGCCAAGAGGGTTGCTGCCTCTACCCTTCATTATCTACTTTGCCTAATGCTGGAGTCAACCTCATCTCCCATAAACAGTTTATTTAAATACTGGGTAAAATTTCTTAGAAATTTATATGTCTGAATTTATTAGACAATTTATACTATTATTTATAATAGAAGGAGACTTGGAGAGTGAATCATTGAAAGTTTGTTTCTTAATGAGAAGCACATTCATTCCTTTTAGAGTGGGAGTATTCCAGATCTGGCATTTTCCTTTAATTTCCTAGGAATATCTGTGGTCCAGAATAATTTTTGTTACAATTACAAGATAAGGACCTAGAAGTTATCATCCATATCTTGGTGATTTTCAGCTTGGTTTATGTGAATTTGCCACTGAAGATGAATGGAAATTTCAGATACTCCAAAAATCTACAGAGGAGGAGGAGGTGAGAATTTAGTATATCACTTCAAAAACCATTCCCAATAATAATCAGCTTGACATTTTAACTTGAAAATTCAGCTGATTATGTTAGGAAGTGCCTTTTCAAATTTAATTTCTTAACATGGAAGTACTAAAATCTGCACTGAAACTATGCTCTAACTTTCAACGTCTTGGATTGCAATAATTTAAGTAATTAATTCTATTTACAGCTTTTCTTTCAAAGAACTAAGTGTCAGCTCTTTAAGATGGGCCAGGTCAGGAAACAGACATCGTAAGAACTACTAAAATTCGACTTTATTGTTATAGGGTACAATAACACAATCTTGAAAGCCTCACAGAGCTTCTCCCTCCCTCTTCTTATACGAAAGAGAGTCAAGATGGGGCAATCTTGACTTTCTTCCTCACCTTGTCTTTCCACGGTTAGCTGATGTTTTCATAATGGCTGCTATATACTCTTCTCAAGGCTATCTCTCCTACTCTAAAGAGAGTGTGCATGTCTATTCTATGCTAAAGATAGCATGCATGCTTTTTTCCCTCCCATTTTGTACTGTATCTTTCAGGTACGTTGGGACAGAAGTCTCTAAGCAAGGTCACTCAAGGAGCTTTAGGACTAGGCACAAATTTGGTTCAAACTTAGTTTGACATTCTAGCCACTACACTGATTGGGAACTTTGTTCTTCCAAATGCTGTTGAAGGACAACTCCCAGCATCCCTCTCCATTTGCTATACTGGCTGGGACTGCAGTTGCAGTTCAGCAACATCCAGAGAGACATGGATTCTGTCCTCATGGAACTAAATCATATTGTCAGGCCTACAAGGTAGACCAGACTAAGAAACCAATTCCATATAAGTCAAGACTATTTTTATTGTAACAGCTATAGTAACAGAATCTTGCAAGTCTGAATGTGCTTCCTCCTTCCCTCCCTTTATCTTTGTGTGAAGTAAGGAGGGGTTGTCTGAGACGTTTTCTCAAATTAGTTTCTTGGCCTGGGTTCAAGCCCTGCTTATCTGACCATTGCCTTGGTAGCGGCTTTCCCTTCTGTCCTTTGAAGCCATTTTCTATGTCCCCCTACACATATGGACTCTTTACCATGAACAGTGTCTGTTTTCTGGTGGTTCTGGAGCAAAAGATTGTTCCTGTTGGAATGACTTGCTTTAGTCTTTAGCTTCTTGGGAACCAGTTACCCACATATTACTATTTTTATTGTAGTCCAAGAACAATACAACATCAGTGAAACAATAAAAATATAATAACAGTATAATAGTTTAATACATGGTGTACTTCTATTAACAAATCTGATGTAGTCTTATGGCTCTTAGCAATTAGAAAAGTGAGTTTAGAACACCTGTTATTTAAGAAAACACCTAGATAACATTGATTGGGGCAGCTGGGCAGTCTTTCCATTAGAAGGAACCAATTAAGACACAGATAGATTGAAATCAATGCTAATTGCTTTATCTATTTTTTAAAAAATATTCTTTGTTTTATTGTTTTAAGCCAGGAACTTCAGGGCCAGCTGTGACCTCCTGCTCTATTTCTAAGCCCCTCATTACATGTTTTCAATGGTATTTATTTTGGCTTTTCTTTTCTTTTCTTTTCTTTTCTTTTCTTTTCTTTTCTTTTCTTTTCTTTTCTTTTCTTTTCTTTGTCTTCTTAACCCCTCCTCCCACAGCACGCAAAAGTATCTGAAAATGTCACAACAGTCTACTTCATCAATCTCTTTTTTTTAATAATATTTTTATTAAAAGTTTCAACTACAATAATAAAAGATAATACAAACTAAAAAGAAAAATAGAATAAAAGGTGCAAGAAAGAAAAAAAGAAAGGAAGAAAGAGGAAAAAGTGGAAAAAAACTAAGAAAGTGATTTCCCACCCTCATCACAACAAGTATAAACAGTTTCACTCTCTCTCCACCTCCTCTCATTTAACAGATATAAAACTCTTCATCCCATAACTCAACTCTTAACTATAGGCAAGACCAATAAACAACATCTTTTCCAATCCAGGTGTCAGCAAAAAGTCCAAACACAGCCCGAAAATGATCATATTAGCTAACAAATATAAAACTCATCATTCCATATCTCAACTCATCTCCATATCTGAAAGCAATTCCAATACACAATGTTTTTTCCAATCCAGATGTCAGCAAGTCCAGATGGAACCCCTGAAAATAACAATATATCCCATTTTAACCCTGATCAAATAAGCCAACTTTATGTTCCTTCCTTTTACATAAAACAATCTTGTTCTTTAATCCATTTGAATGATCATTATCCCTTGTCTCAAATTTCTTCAAAACTTTAACAAGCCTCTTTTGTAAGCCCATCAGGAAGAAATTATTCCAATTATTCTCTTGAATTGGCATTTTTATTTCCTTCTTAATTTTTAGAGCCTCATCCAATTTTTTTTTAATATCCAGTGATAAATTCTTCATGTTGTTCTCCATAATCATGTCAGATAAGTTTTATTCAAAATCTTTTTCTGTAACAGCATCTTCTGGTGTGACAGCTTCTTCTGGGAACGGGGTGTTAATAAAAAACACACAACATAGCTGACATTGTTGATTCAAACTCCTGTTGCTGTTCCTCAACAATATTTCTGAATGCCATTATAAGTTGCTTATCTTGTTATGTCTCCAATATGGAAAATAATTTTTCTTTCCCATGAAAAAGCATTTATTTTTTAAAATTAATTTCAAAGTCTCAATATTCAAAATAAAATATTCCAATGTTTTCTGAGCCCTTAATCCATTTAAAACTTTCTATAGCCAAAACCTTGTCTTGCTTTTTGCTGTTTATTTTGAATACCTAAAGTTATTAGGTATTAGGATTTAATACCTAAATCCTTATATAAGGATTGAAGGCACTCACCGAGTGTTTCCAGCCTTGTCATTTTGAAGGTGTCTAACTTCTTTAAAGCGGTTAATAGGTAATTTCCAAAGGTGGTTAGCAAAGGAAGTATAAACTTAGTGTCCTTTGAAGGCTCCAACTGTGGCTGGAGCAAGAATGGCAAATTCCCTTGTCTCCCAGTTCTCCCACCCTCCAGAGACTGCTGCCTTGCAGTCTCCTCATGAGGAGCAACCATATGGAGCACAATGTGGACAATCTTCCATCTTCTCTTTCTCCAGAGAAGGTCAAAGAAGCTGATCTACTCGCTGGCTTCTTGTTCTTAGCCACAATCATTGGCTTCGCTTGTCATGGAGGCGTCTTCAGTCCACTGTTTCTTCCCCGGAAATGCTTTATTTCACCAATATCATTGTAGCATTGGCCATATCTCCTCTGGCTCTAGGAAGCTCAAGTTTCTTTTTTTAAGGAAAAAGCAGGTCCAGCTGCAAAAAGGTTACTGCCAACCCACTGCATTTATCATTTTGTCATTTTATTTCCTTCTTTTGTATATCATGATGTCAACCTAAGCATTAAACACTGTTAAAACAGCAGCAGGTCAGGACCACTAGAACAAAGGACAATTGTATAACTGTAATGCCCTCATTTCTGCAACTGGAAGAGAATTAATAGACATCAATAAATGATGATGCTTTCTTTATTGGTTGCAGCAGCAAATTTTGAAATAGATAGAGATATAAAATACACAACATTTGTGCTGAGATATAGGTGCCCATTTGCTGACAGGTTGAATATAGGCGGCAGCCTTGCCAGATCACTGGGTTACCATAGCCAATAGGAGTGGAAGAGATCTGCAAGGAGCTGAAATCCTGTATCTTGTTTGCTAATAAAAAGCCCAAGCCAATTAAAATAAAGCTTACACAGCCTCTTGCTTCTTTCTGTTCTCCCATGTCCATTTTTTTTTAATCACATGGGAACATTACAAAAGACCATCAAGAAAAGAGAGATATGTAAATACAGTTATTACTTCCGGATGTCTAAATGCAGTTAAATTAACAAATGTTACCGTGAAACAAGGTAGCGTCAAACCTTTTAAAATATTATAAAATCTACAAACACTCTAACTTTGCCTGTAAAAAGTATGTAGGTCAGGTGGGAGGCTGATAGCTTTGTTCTGAGTTTCCTGAGGGTGAAGCTGATAGACAGCCTCCCGTTCACCACTTTGAAGATGAATGGATGGTCTGTGCCACTGTCAGTTGTACATCAAGTGTTTCACTCTAATTTATTTCTAATTACAGCTTGTCTTAGAACAGTCCTATGCTGCCTTTATGTTTCTACATCTCTTAACAATAATACATATTTTGGTAATTTAAGAGAGATGGGCTTTTCTTGCTCTTAGAGTGTTTCTCCAAGCAAAGTAGAATGCTTATTATGTTGCTATCACAAATTATGTCGTAGGTCTGCTGAAAGAGGCAACATCTGGTTTAATTATAGAAGATGAAGTAGCCACAACATATTGCATTTGTGCTGATTGCTGTAACTTTGAGTTTTTCATTTTTTAGGCTGCAAGCTTGTATTTTTTTTTCCTAATGAAGAATGCTGTGCACCATTCCAGACATTTTATCTACATACAATATAGTAATTATATAGCTGTCGTTTAGACTGCACTTCCTCAACCTGGTGCCTTCTAGATGAATTAGATTACTCTCTCCTACACGGCCAGTGACATGGATGCCTGTGTGGAGGGTCAAAAAAGTCAAGATGGTGGCCACAACCATGCAACTGAAGCCTGCCTTGCATCATACTGCACTTGAAAAGGGGCAGGGCTTTGACTGCATGGTTGTGGCTACCATCTTGACCTTTTTTGACCCCATCCCTGCGGAGACCCCTGACCAGAGGTGAGGGATGCTGTAAGTTATAACTAACACTTTCTTCAAGGCTACAGTTTTCCCACTCGTACTTAGTATTATTGTATGTATTACCCATATCCCAACTTGTTTTTAAAGTGGCATATTCTAATATATTATTTATTTGTGGTTAGTTTTATAACCTTTTATAAACAAAGTGCCTTTGATTCAAGAGTTCAAAACAGCATACATGGGACTCCCTGCTCTCATTATAATCACAGCAACCCTGTGAAATAGGTTGGGCCAAGAGAGAAAGTGATGGCCCCAAATCACCTAAAGAGCTTCTATGGCTCAGGTTGGACTTAAACCGGGGTTTCCCCAGTTGTCAATCCAACCAGCAAAATGACATGGTGTTATTATCTCCCCCCGCAAGCTTTCACTCACTCAAGTAGTGCAGCAAAATTTGCTTCTAAGCATTGCCCAGAGCGAGATGCAATGTGAAGTCTTTCATGAAAAGGAAAACATCTTTCAAAACAAAACAAAGCAAAACCAAACCAAACCTTGTATCTATATCATATGTAGAAAATATGAAGTTCTCTAATTTGGGCTGTGCTTTTCTGTTTAAATATGAAATGCATTTGTGGAGAAGCATCTGTATTTTGCCTTTTTGAAATAGTCAATGTTTTTAAAGGGTGAACAAATATAACCCCTTTTATTCTTTCTAAAGGCCTAGGTAATTTTCTTGTAGCCAGGAGCCACATTTTAATTTTTTTCCCCATGTTATTGTTTATACCTTTTTAAAAGAATATAACAAAAAGATGCTACAAATAGAAAAATCAGATACAGGTAGTGAAATACAGGCAATAAACAATAAATCAGAAATATCATAAAACTAAGATATTCCAATGATCATTAGAGACTTAGGATATTATAAATATTTCATATCCATTTTCTAATAAAAAGCCACATATTCCTGATGAACTTTAAGCTAAAAGGGCTTGGTTAACTCAGTTCAAGATGGTAAAAAAAGACTGTAGATATTAAACAATTAATTAAATCAGTACTGTAAATTATACATCAAATTAAGATATGAACTTTAAAACTCAAATTTTGGATATGGCATGATTCTATGTATAAAATTGTAATCCAAGAATAGTTTCCAATTAGAATTAATTCTACATCAGAATATGAAGTTATTCTCGACATGGAGGCATACTCCTGCAATTTAATTAGCCATTCTTCCAAGGAGGGGATCAGAGATCTTTTCCAGTAAAAAGCATATAGAATTCTTGCAGCCACTGTCATATACAATGCTATTTCAGTGCATTTTGAAGGGATATATGGTTTAGTGAAATTAAGTAAGAATATCTGAGGTTGCAATGGAGTTACAACTTTCAAAATTTGTTCCATTCTACAGTTTTCCAGTATTGCTGGACTTAACATTACCACAAGATAGGATAAAAAGATCCAATGTGCTCATTATATTTCCAACATTATGTTGGGCTCTAGGGATCATTTGGGACTGTTGCTGCTGTACCAACCTCCTTGCTGCATGACAACCTCCCTGCTTGTGCTCCTTGACTCCATAAGCAGGCTGACATTGGAGTTTTCCAGGCTTAGTTCTGGGGGACTTCAATTTGCCTTCTCTGGGAGTGGGGTCTGTTGTAGCTTAGGAGTTCATGGCCACCATAGCAGCCATGGGCCTATTCCAGGTCATCCAGGGCCTGAAGCAGGACAGTGGTTGTACACCTGATCTAGCTTTTCTGTCAGAGCAGTGGCAATGTGATCTGGAATTGGGGGAGTTGTCAGTCACTTCCCTGTCATGGTCAGGTCACTCCCTAGTAGCAAAGCGGCAATGGAGTTATCTGGTGCTGCCCCTTGCTACAGGGAGGTAGGACCTATTTGATTGGTATTTGATCCTGTTTAAAGTGGCCTGGGTCCTCCTGGGTAAGGGGGACTCAGAGGTTTATCTACAGGGCCGGGTGGAAGAATATGCAGGGCCTCTGGTGGATAAAGTTGCTTGGAACTGCTCCCAGTTGGACACCAGCCTTAGTACAGGTCCTTTGGAGGTGCCTGGGACACAGTCTTGCTCTGTTATCTGAGATGAGTTTGATCCTGTTGGGCTGAGGAAGTGGGCAGGGTCCTCATGACTGTGAGCTCGGCCACCTGCTTATTAGATCCATGTCCCCCCAGCTGACAAAACCTCCCAGGATGTGACATGTGGCTGGGTTCTAACAGTGGTTAGTTCTTCTTTGAGAGTGGGGATTGTCCCTTCACCTGTTAAGGAAGAATTGGTTCACCTCCTTCTCAAGAAACCACTGCTAGACCCAGCCATACTGGACAATTTTCATCTAGATTCCAACCTTCCCTTTTTAGGGAAGGTTGTTGAAAAGATGATCATGCAACAGTTTCAGAGGATCCTGGATGAAATGGATTATCTAAGCCCCTTTCAGTTGGGTTTCAGGCCTGGGTATGCAACTGAAACAGCATTGGTTGTGCTTTTGGATAACCTCTGGTGTGAGCGGGATGGGGGTAGTGCATCCATCCTTGCTCTTCTTGACCTCTCGGCAGCCTTTGATACTACTGACCATGTAAGCTTCAGGACTTGCTCCAGGAGTGGGCAACACTGTATTGTGCTGGCTCTCCTCCTTCCTCCAGGTCAGCTCCAGTTGGTATTGATTGGGAGTGAGAAATCCCGCCCTTAGCCCCTGCTTTGTGGGGTCCCACAGGGTTCAGTACTCTCTCCACTCCTATTTAACACCTACATGAAGCTGATGGGTGAGGTTATCCATTGCCATGAGGTGCCCGCTTTATTTTTCCACCCCTGGTGAATTAAGCAGTGCTGTTGAGGTCCTGCCCTGTGTCTGGAGGCTGTGGGGGTTTGGATGGGGAACAACAGGCTTCAGCATAACCCTAGCAAGACTGAGTAGTTTTGGGGCTTGGGGCCTGCAGGCTCCAAGGACTTATCATCTTTGGTTCTGGATGGGGTGCCACTGCCCCAAACAGACCTGGTACCCAATCTGGGGGTTCTCCTGGACTCATAGCTCCTGCTCAAAGAGCAGGTAGCAACCATGGCCAGGAGGGCCTTTGCACAACTTCATGTTGTGTGCCAGTTGCACCTGTTCCTGGACTAGGAGGCTCTGCTCACAGTCACTTCTGCTCTAGTCACTTTCAAATGGATTACTGTAATGTGCTCTACATAGTACTGCCCTTGAAAAGCATTCAGAAACTGCTTCTGGCACAAAATGCAAAGGTGCGGGCAGTTATGTGCATTCCTTGATCAGTGCATGTTAAACCTCTGCCCCATGGGCTGCATTGGTTGCCAGTATGCTTCCAGGTCCAATTCAAGGTGCTGGTAATGATTTATAAAGCCATATACGGCATGGGAGTAGGTTATCTGAGGGACCGCCTTTCCTGGTTACATCTACCAGTCCCATCAGGACCGGCAGGAGAGGCATGTTACAGCTCCTGTCTATGAAAGAGTGGAAGACCTCAGGAAGAAAGTCTTTTCTGCCATGGCACCTGCCCTGTGGAATATCATCCCACCAGACCTTAGATTGGTCCCGACCCTGCCGACTTCAGGAAGGCCCTGAAGACATGGCTCTGCCACTGTGCTTGGGGGTCTGGCAATTGTGGGGAGCTTTTATACTGGCTTTGTTGAGCTTGACCCAAGGATGGACTTTGGCCGTTGATCATGGATATTTTTGGTTTATAAGTGGTTTCTGATGTTTTATAAGTTTCTATATTGGTTTTTAACTTTTTTATTAGGTTGTTGTTTTTAACTGTTGTAAGCTGCCCAGAGTCACTTAGGTGAGGTGGGTGGCCATACAAATCGAATGAATGAATGAATGAATGAATAAGTAAATACATATTTTGGGGAAAAGAATGTACTCATTTTAGCAATCAAGACTGATGGTAAAACATCTTATATCAATTCTTTCTTAATTATTTTGATCAGAGTCTGTAGAGGACTTGGCTAATGACATCATGGCTAAGGACAAATGTCACCAGGGTGGGTGGGACAAATTTTTCAGCACACGCTGGGAATATTTTAAGTAAGTGAAATGGATGCTTTAAATTCATTTTGCTCCTTAACACCCCCCCTGCCCCCTGCCAATAGGAAAACAGCCTGGCTGTTGGGAGATTGCTAGGCTGAAAGTACCTATTTTATCCCTGAAACCACCCCCCACAGACAAAAATAAAAAAAAATTAGTCCACAGACTCTGAAGGTGCTTTGGAGAGCTCAAAAGGGGTATTGAGCACTATATTGTTGCGCAGAGTGCAGCAAAAATCCCATAAATCCTGCTCTCAGGAAAATTACACATCAGCATGAGAGCTTGCAAGTAGCAACATCCATATTTTGTTCTCCAAAGAAAATCCAGTCAGAAAATATAAACTAACTGGTTTTTATTGAGAAAAAATGCAAAACTTCACAAAATACAAGTTGCATACAAAATATAGAATATAACAAAGACTTCTCATCTTAGCTTCCAAGACTTAACCACAACAAAGTCTCTAGCTAAAAAAAACACTTCCAGAGAAGAGGTACACTACTTGGTTACTAGTTAGGACTACATAACCTATAAACTACATGGTTAACTGTACAAAGCAAAAACACACTGAACCAGGCTGGGCATTGTAGCCCTCCCCTTATATTGCTAACATGACACCCCCACTGAATAACTACCATACATTTCAGTAGGTGGCAGTAAAAATCATAACAAAATCACAAGATACTTTGTAATCTCAACACCTGGTTTTGTATAGTGAACGGGATGACCTTCTTCCCATGAAAAAATCCTGATACCCCTCTCAGCCCATTTGCGACACAACAACACGTGTTACGGGATAGTATAAACAACTGATTACAGCAATACAATAACAATTTACATTTGTTCTAATCCAAGATTTGCTAACATTGCTTCATGTTGTACAATAGGCAATGGTTTTGTAAATACATCAGCAAGATTTGCTTCAGATGCACAATACACAAGATCAATGAAATTTTCTAACATAGCTTGTCTCACATTTTTATACTTTACATCAACATACTTTGTACGAGCTCTAATGTTTTCTGTTTTAGCTAACCCTATACAGGCTTGGGAATCTTCATACACTGTATAAGGCAATGTCACTTGAATGTTTAAATCAATGAATAATTGATGAAACCATCTTAATTCACTGATTGCTTCTGATAAAGCTGCGAATTCAGCTTCTGCAGTAGACAAGGCAATGGAGGTTTGCTTCCTTGCTTTCCATGCAATTGTAGATTCACCAAATTTACAAACAAATCCAGTTATGGACTTTCTGTCACTTTCTTCTGCAAATGAACTATCAACAAAGATGACAGGCTTTTCTAACCCATTAGTTGACATTTTAAGACAAAAATCTATTGTACCTTTTAAATATCTCATTAATCTTTTCAATCCTAGCCAGTCATGTTCTGTAGGATTAGCCACTTTACGGCTCAAAATCCCAACAACATAAGATATATCTGGACGTGTCCATTGTGCTAGGTGCAGTACAGAACCAATCACAGAATGATACAGTGCAGGTGTTTCACACAACTTTTCACATGTTTCATTTTTCAAAAAATCACAAGTCACTGGAGTTTTTACAGGTTTTGCATCTAACATTCCCATGTTTGCTAACAACTGTTCTATCTTTTTCTGTTGACCTAGATAGATTTCTCCATTTTCAGCTCTCTGCACTTCAATTCCAAGGTAGTATTTTAACATACCTAGATCTTTCAATTTAAAATATTGCTCTATTCACTTGGCAAATTCTTTTACCATGTTTAAAGAACTAGTAGCAAGACAGAAATCACCAACATAAGTTGATATGTTGATCATCATCATCAATATAAGTTGATAAGTTGAATATAAGCATTGCCCATCAGCACCCTAAATATTAACATCTGAAAGAATGACAACATCTGTTTGTAATATGAAAGTCTGCATTGAGAACACTGAAATATGTTGCTGATATTGATTATGATCAGGCAGCATATAAAATAAGAACATCAATACATTCAAGAGAAAAAAGGCTTTAGAATTGCAACTCAAGGCAAAGCAAGAGTAAATGACACTGACGAGGTAGAGGGAATAGTGCAGGCTGTTACACAGAACATCACTACACTTGTAGTTCTTGCTGCAGCAAGAAACAGTCAGTAGAATTAATCTGACCTGCCTGGAATACTAAGTTCTGTATGAAGATCTCTATAAAATAACCAGTATAAAAGTGCATTGGACAACAGTTTGTCTTCCCCCAATCCACATGGACAAATGCCCTTCAAGAGTAAAATCTGAAAATATCTCTGAGGAGAAGACAAAAGAGAGAGCATTAAAATGAGACAACATCAAGTCCTTTTCTGACAGGGGACTGTTAAGCTGGAGCAGTATTTCGCAGGAGGATAGTATTTGCACGGGTTGATAGAGTAATTACTTCAGAAAGCATCCTACTCCAATCTTTTTAATAAACAATATACATGATCCTTTATATTATTGTTTTGTCAGCTATAAAGAGCCCCATGGTAATCACAAATTCAGGAGTGAGCCCCAGTTCAGGAAATTTCCACTCCATAGTTGAAACCAGAGGTTTTTTTTTTTTTATTAGGACTTATGGATAGTGAATTAGAAATGACTCATGGAAGACTGATTTTGTATATGGTGACAGCAGCAAGATTATTATATGCACAAAGATGGAAGAGTACTAAAATTCCCACAATGGAGGAAATGTCAGAACTATCAGAAATGGCAAAACTGACCTGTTTGGTCAGGGAGAAAACAATAAGTACTTTTTTAAAAGACTGGAAACCTTTTATGGACTTTTTGCTAAAAGAAGAAAAAGGTGAAATGGTGATTTATGAATTTAATGATTGAAAAAAAGGAGAACTAAATAAGGGGATGAAGGGATTTCTGGAATAGTTAAGAGGGAGAGGAGATGATGGGTTTGTTAATATCTGTTGAAAAGAAGGTTGGAAGTCACCTACTTTAGTTTCTTTAGTTGTTACTCTCACTTTTACTTTTTCTTTGCACTTTATCTTCTTTTCTTCTCTTTTTTTCTTTATTAGATTTGTTCTTTTACTTTTGAAAAACATCTTTTTTTTTTTTAAAAAAAAAAAGAAATTTCCACTCCATAGTTTACTTCCAGTTACAAATAATAAAGTCCAAAGGAGCTAACCCTAATGGAGAGAAAATTAATTCTTACCAACCATTGAAAATCAGCATCCAATCTTGTGCCTTGATTAATCCCAGCACTTCTACGGGATAGTAAAAGAAATGCACTAAAAATTTCTTTCTAGGAGCTAAAGTCTTGAAAGATCACAAATCTGTGCACTGTATGTGAATCACAGCTTTCACTTAGAACACTTTGATTTTGAGTGAAAATTTAAAATAGCATTAGAACTCCTCTATGCATTTCCTGCCGCATTTTGGCAGTGTGCCCTCCAGGAACAAAAAAGCATCAAAGCATCAACAGCCAATTGGAGTCTATTCAAAAAGGACATGATCTTCATTTCTGGTAAATGATTTTCAGTTCTTTATCAGCAGAATGATGTGCCTGAAGATTTTGTCTCATACTCATCACAGTGTAATAGGGATTGCATGGTTGATAAAGTGAAGCACAGAGAGATCCCTGTTAGCCATACTGAGAAGCAAGACTCTTTACTAATGAACTTTGGGACAGATGTAAACATTCATAAAGTTATGAAATGGACCCAGCCTGTAAATAAACTGATTTTCCCATCCCTAAATGGAAAAGGTTCATATGGACGTTTATCTCCTGTTAGACAGTAAAAGAAAAAGTTTCATTGCTTCAATCAACATCCAGAAACAAATCCTTTTTCACTGTTAAACTTAAATGTGATGATAAAAAGAATGTGTGGTTATGACATTGAATGTTGTTGAAAAATTCTTCCTAACGTTCTTATAGAATAGAAATCTTTATTGTCATTGTACTACTTGTACAACGAAATTAAATGCCACCCCAGTGCAGCTTTAAAAATATAAAAACCATAGAACACATAAAACACATAACACACATAACACACATAAAACACAACCTTCACATTCCATATTGCACAACCCCTGATGCTGCATTAATACTGCACTATACGATAGAATTCAGTATAGTTACAGCTCTAAGATAGAAGCTATTCTTCAGCCTATTTGTCCTTGTTTTCATTATCCTGTACCGTCTGCCAGATGGTAATAGTTCAAAAAAAGAATGTCCCGGGTGGGATGGATCCTTAAGAATGTTTTGAGCTTTCTTAAGGCAGCGGGAACTATAAAGTTCTTCCAAAGAGGGGAGAGGGCAACCAATGATCCTCTGGGCAGTGGTGGTAACCCTCTGGAGTGCTTTCCTATCTGCCACTGTGCAGTTAGCAAACCATACGCAGGTGCAGTAGGTTAAAATGCTCTCTATAGTACAGCGGTAGAAGGTCACCAGAGGTTTTTCATTCAGTTGTTGTTTCCTGAGAAGTCTCAGGTAATATAATCTCTGCTGGGCCCTCTTAACCAAGGCTGCAATATGAGCGCCCCAGGTCAGGTCCTCCTTTATAGTAACACCCAGAAACTTAAAACTGGCCACCCGCCCCACTCGGTCTCCATTGATAACCAGGGGCTGGACATCTAATCTATTCCTCCTATAGTCCACTATAAGCTCCTTGGTCTTATTGATATTAAGAACCAAATTATTGTCTCCGTACCACGAAAGCAGCCAGTCCACCTCATCCCAGTAGGCAGACTCATCTCCTTTGGAGATAAGCCCCAACACTGTTGTATCATCTGCAACTTTAATGATAATATTGCTGAAGTGAGTGGGGATACAGTCATATGTATAAAGAGTGTAAAGTAAGGGACTCAACACCCAGCCCTGTGGTGAACCAGTGTTGAGAGTAAGAGCTGAGGAGATATAATTATCTATATAAATATAATTATAATATATAGAGTTTCCTTATGGTAACAGAGATATAATCTAGGTCTAGATATTTGGGGACTCATTCTGCTATATCCTAAGTGCTTCTCAGTCAATTTAAAACCCAATTCTTACATTTTGATTAAAGCTGGGTATATCGAATAAGAGCATGACCACTAAAAATTTGAGGAGACAGAACCCTGATTTGGTAAATTGAATAAAAATCTGGCGAGGTAAACAGAAAAATCCACTGAATTAAAAATGTTGATATTGAATGATCATTTATTAAATGTGCTTCACCGCTGAAAGATTTGCGATGTTTAATTCATGCTCTATTAAAAGTACCTTTTAAATATAGTCAAACTTACTTCCCTAATACATTTTACAATGTACTTTTGTGATGCACAGCCTCCAATATCTGGTGCCTGTATAGGCTGCACAATGAATCTCTTAAAAGCCACATTTACTTAGGAGTTAAGATCCCAAGGTAGTAAATGTTCATTAGGCCCTTAAATGATTGCTTTAAAGCAGCTTTTGTGATGTGGAGAGCATGCTTGCCCCTCCCATCAGCTGCTCAATATTTATTTTAAATGTATTAAACTGCCTTTGAAATATTCATTGCACGAAAACCCTTTTTATGTTTGCGTGGATTAAATTTACACGTCCAAATTAATGCTATAAATTGCATTTACATAATTCATTTGCCACAAAGCAGCATTTGTTTCCCATGTATGGCTGTTAATATATGCATTGGAAAAAGCAACACAGAGCCGTATTGTTGTTCACATCAATAATTTGGCCTAAACAATTTGTCAACCACTTCTGTGTCACCCAGTTGTTTGGCTGCAGAATTTCTTCTCTCTCCTTTTGCCAAACAGCAATATCCCTATTTCATAATTAAGCATGTACGTGTGTTCTCAGGCAGAGAGGATCTTGTTTAAAAGGCTACTGTGATCCCCAGGAAAACAAGGTTTTTTTAAAAAAATGTGTTAGTGTTCTGCTTATTAGAAAAGGCAACAGGGACTTACATGGCAGTTGAGTAGAAGGTCAGACTCTAATAGCTTTCATTATGGATGTTAAGCATCTTAATGAGGGAGAGAGAGTAGTTAAAATGGGCAGACAAAATATTGGACAGGATATAAACAGACAACGGCAACCAGAGGGATATCCCATTTTTGTCAGAGGAAAGCAACATCTAAAGGACCTAGTTATAGTTTAAATTACAAGTAGTTTGCAGGGCCTAGCCTGCTTTTTTGTGGCCCCAGAGCCCATTCCAACCACAACTGCTAACAATTGGCAGAACTGTCAGTCCCAGACACCCTCCCCATGTACAGAACATGTGCTGCCCTCTTTCAATCACCACTCATAGCCAACTGTGATTTTTGGCCCCTCCAAATGGTAAAAGGAGTTCTTGCTACCAAATGGCTTCCTTGAAGACAGAAACACAATGCTTTTTATTTTATTTTTTTTGGTGGTGGTAGGGGTTGGGGGTGGCAGTCACAAGAAATATACTTTTCTTTTAAAGAAAGGAAAAAAATACTGTTTATTCAGTCAATGACCAGCAAAATTTGAAAAAAATACAACACAAAAGTAAAATCAAATAACTTTTCTTTTAAAAACATCAAGTGTTTTCTATCAGCGCCTTGTATGGTGTAAGTTCAATTCATTATTTAAAAACTGAAACAGCACTGAAAAAAGTGTAGTTATATCATTTTAATACAGGTAGTCCTCACTTACCAACCACAATTGGGACCGGCAATTCTGTCACTAAGCTCTGCAGTTGCTAAGTGAAAAATCACATGGCCGCACCAGACTTACAATGTCATTTTTGCTTCCATTGTTAAGCGAATCACTGTGGTTGTTAAGTGAGATATCACATGACTGTGACTTGCGATTTCACTTCCATGTTCTCCATTAATTCTGCTTGTTGGAAACTGGTTGCAAAGTTTGCTAATGGTGATCACATGACTGTGGGATGCTGCGATGGCCATAAATGCAAGGATTGGTCGCAAACTGTTTTTTCCAACCGTCATAACTTTGAATGGTCATTTAACAAAGCAATCTGTAAGCCTATTTCCTTTTTTTCCTTTGTTTTTCTCCTTGTCTCTTGCTTTTGTTCTTTAGGTAGTTTAGTATATGTTTTTAATTTTTCCCTGCTTTCTCGTTTTTTTAATATTATTAGGTTAGGTTTCTTTTTTTAAACACCAATTTTTATATAATAGTAATACATTTACATTGTAATATTGCTATTTAGTTTATACATGATACCAAAAACTACTAAGGTTTTTTAAACTAATATTAATTGTAATGTTTTTTCAAGTTTAATAGAACAACATTTAAAGAAATTCTTTTAATTTTCTTTCTCTGCTGAAAGTGTCCTATCCACTTGATGAAAACACTGTGTGTGTGTGTTTTTTTTTAATTACTAGGTTCTTCCCCAGATTAGAACACAAGCCTTCAGGAGAGAGAATGATATAAAAGCCAAGCTTGGAATTAAATTAAACAGTCCTGTCCTCTGGCATTCTCAAATTCTAGTCACGACACAAAAAGGGAAAAATGTTTTATCTCTGTTCAAATGAAATAAATATGCTATATCACTGTGATAAGCACCAGGAAATGACAATCTTTCTGTATTTGGGGGAACATACTTCTTAATTGTTGGTGGGGGGATGGCTGAGGGCTATTGTGATGGAGTAGTGAGTAGAAGGAGTAAGAGTTTCTTTGTAGTGGGTTTAGAGTGATATTTTGGGGTTTGCTAATCTTAAAAATGAGCATTAAACTGAGCAAACTCAGGGAGGCAGTGAAGGACAGGAAGGCCTGGCGCAAGATGGTTCATGGGGTCACGAAGAGTCGGACACGACTTAACGACTGAACAACAACAAATCTTAAAAAGGCTTAAATGCTTTTTAAAAATGGTTTTTCCCATAAAAATCATGTGTTTCTGCTGGAAAATGGTAATGCTTCCATTTCTATGCATTTTCTCACCAAAATATAGTTTTGGGGTCTCTGAGAATCAGAAAAATAGACATGGGGAGGTAAATGCCCAGCTAGTATATATAATCAAAATTCAGGGAAGAACCACCATTTACAAAAATACAGCAACCCAGCCTTTTCCAGCCATAGCTGTTTGTGGACTTCCTTGGGTAGATTATTGTCTTTCTATATGACATTGTAACTTCTGCATAATGCAAATACTTACTCCGATTTTAATAAGGTGATCACTCCAGGATGAAAGGAAGAAATATCAAGAGTCTTTGTTCTTGCTATTTAACAACTTGGGCTTTTTTCCCCAGTTCACATTCACTTCTGTCTTAAGTCTCAAATGTTTAAACAAATCAATCAAAATATGTTACGTGACTGTAAGGTTCCTAGTCTTTCCCCCTCTGTCCATATGAGGCAACTCTTTAGTCTGCCCCATCAAGTGATTTCACTGATCATCCTAACACAAAAAAGTCTTAAGAAGAAAGACACCAAGGTGACACATTTACTTGGGAATAAACTCTAGTGAACAAAGCAAGACTTATTTCTGAGTAAATGTATTTTGGCTTGAAGGGTAGATACCAGTACCTGTTTTGAAAAAAATATAACAGTCTATTTTACACAGCGAAAGCCAAAATCTCTTGGAATCAATTGAACTTTAAAATGCTCTTATGTGCACATCTGGTAAAATTACAGAAAAAGCTTCACTTATGTAGCACTTGGGATGATGCTTCAGTTAAAAAAAAGTTGTAACAAAAGTGAGCCTTAATGGCTGCTAGCATAATCTAAACTACAGTACATTTAATGTAATCTCTCTTTGACAACTGTTATTTTATCTACTCACATTCTCCTTGTGAGTCTTTCATAAAATCAGATTTGCATTGATACAGGATAATGAATTGATAGTATCAATCCCATTTGATGAGATTTCTCCCCACCCCTGTACTGCCTGCTTTCTATCCCACAATTGTTCTAGTTCTTTGGGAATGTCCCAAAGACTACCTTGTCCAAGCTTTTAAATAGATCACACCATGCACAATGTGAAATTCTGAAGAAACAAAGTTTACTTGAGGAGAGTTTTTCCTTCATCCAGGCTTTACCCAAGTCTTCGGTAACATCGCCATCTGTGCTAAAATTTCATTATAAACCTCCAGCACTCTGGCTGGTTCATCATACAGTCTGTAATTAATACATTCTTAACCTTGTATTCCAGATTCTGCCAAATCCACAGTCTTTATTTTCTCTGTCATTGTTAGCTTTGGGGCCTGTTTAGAAAAACATGTGGAAAATCATCCAGCCTTAGCACACAAAGAAGATTTCAACAGGAGCGAAGAGCAAGATGGATCTTTGTTTCACAACTGCAGGCTTTCCTCACCTGCCATTGATGAGAAAAGCCTGCAGTTACCGTCCACTCAGGCACGAATTAGCAGTGACAGACTCAGATATCTGGTTTATCATGATATATATAAACAAACCAAAAATCGCGCTGCAGCTGGGTTTCTACATTGTGCTAATCAGTCAAATGGTCTGTATAGTTTTAGTTTAGCATGATGTGTGAGCCTGGTCACTGTGGCTTATCAAAAAACATGGTTAAACAAACTATGAATCAGCACAATGTGTGAACCAGGCAGCTATTCACATTTACAAAAGAAACTTGATAAGGGCAAGAGCAGCCAAGGAAAGAAAGCTATTTATCTTGCTAACCAGCAGGATTCGCTTGCCTGGCTTCCTTCTCCCATTGCTGCTTGATTCTCTCATAGCTGCGCCATCTCTTTCATTACTGTATACCTTGGCTCCTCCATTTCTCATATGAGGCTTCCGGTATTAAACCAGACACTCAAAAAATGGTTCAGCAGCCAGTTAATTTCAAGGGTGAGAAGATGGCTTTGATACGCACGCTGCAAGTCCCGCCTGCTAGGGAATTCCATTTGGCGAGTCCCAGGAGGTGGACCTTCTCTGCCGTGGCCCCCGCCTTGTGCAATCGTCTCTCCCCAGAAGTGAGATCAGGCCCACTCCTCTTAACATTCTGCAAGTCCCTCAAGATCTGGCTATATGATCAGGCCTGGGGGTCCCAGGGCACCTGGGAGATTTTGCGATGGCTCCCTTACTACGGTTAACATCATCCTCTCCTGTTATGTGTGTTTTTATAGTTTTAATGATTGTTTTATGTGTATTTATGGGTTTTTTAATTGAGTGTTGTATGCTGCCCAGAGTCACTTTTTTGTGAGATGGATGGCTCTATAAATATGATTAATAAATAAATAAAAGATATGCCTCAGTGATATCATGGGTGTGGAAGCAAAGAATATTTGTCCAGGAATATTTCTGGTAAATATTTCAGGGAAGTCCCAGTTCTTTATGCAGCTTTTTGGCACTTCAGTTTCTCATCTCCCAAATATCTGAAACACGCAGGAGGGCAAGACCCTATTATATGATGCATTAAGGTAGGCCTGATACAGCACTGGGCAAATCCATGCATATTTTTGCAATCCAATAGATGGAGCAGCTATAAAGGTAAAATGAGCCCAGGGATGCAGCAGATGCTGAAAACATCAAGCAGCACTTTTCCTTCCCTCTCTTCTCTGCTACAAATTACTTTCCTAAAACTGTTTCTTAGGAAGGAAAAACAGTTGATGGGATTTATTACAGACATGCTTGTATGATAGATTCATACATTTTTCTTATGATTCATTTTAATGATGATTTATTGAACAAACCATAGCTTAGTTCACAGATAATTCTATCCCCAAAAACATGGTTTACAAATCACAAGGATGGGTTTTACGCATCAGAAACCATATGATGCCATAATATGATGAGTGAATACAGCTCTTATGAAGTCTGGCATTAAGGATCTAGAAGCCACACAATCTACCTTCATATGAATTGTATGAAAAAAGTATAGTAGTATTCTGAGCGCCAATACATCACCCTCTCTTGTAGTTGGTGGAATGCGGGCAACAATATGTGGGTTTGCAAGGTAGCCTCTAGATTAGTGATCTTAGCTTGCATAGAAAATTGTGAACGTGTTTAGAATACTTCACTAAAAAGCATTATATGGAAGTCTTAATTGATGAAAGTTGTGATAGGCTTCTGAGGTAAATATTTATGGACCCATCCAGTGACAACCATGGTAAACAGAATATTGCAACTTTAACTTAACTAATAAGTTAAATGAAAGAAAGAAAACAGATACATTGTGGATCTGTGAAACCAAGAGAAAGAGGAAGAATATAATAGATCTGAGTGAAAATGGACTGATCTTAAGGAGTGGAGTCATATTCTAGGGCTCCCTAAGGCTTAGCTCATCTTCTGATTTTGTTAGGAATTTCAAAAAGCTGCCTTCTCATTTCTTTTTTTCTTCGACTTTTTTGAGCAGGCAATTTTTTTTTCTTTTCTTCGACATTTTCACCCTATTTACACAGTAAGTAATTTTAATTACATCACTACCCACTGTTGTCATAGGGCAGCTATTCTGCAAAGTTATATTTAACCCTTGAGCAGATACGCTGGCTTTATTGTGTTTTTTGGAAGTCTTTTCCATTTTGGCACCCCTAAAATTTGGCGACCCTAGGCCGGAGCCTACTTAGCCTTAGCCCAGAGCTGGCCCTGCTGAGTGAGACATTACAAAGCATTGGTGGGTTTTGGCTTTTTTTAGTTTGAGTTTAGTGCATGGATGTGAGAGTATGGGCAAGAGGGATCAAGAATGTACTTTCATCCCCCGAAGAGCGAGGGAAAGATAAGAGGATGAGACTGGCACCTCCCTGAGGAATGCTAGTGATGTTTATGGATTGACCCTGGGAACTACTCTCATTCTGGGAAGATTCTCTGTAAAGGGTGAAGCCAAATAAGCCTTACTGGATTGAATCTGTATGGTCTCCTGGAGTTTCCTGGGCTAAACCTGACAATGGTCTGTGAATCCTCCAAGACTGCATGCACCAGCTTTCTACATCTCTAAATATATTGAGCACTAGGGGTAACTAATGTCAAGATAATTAGTGGAGAGATTTTGCAGGTTTCTGTTCCTTTCTAGCAATTGTTATTTTGCATGTCTCTATAAAATATGCCTCCTAACTCTCAGGGCTGTCTATCACTTGTAATTCCTCCTTCCTCATGAGCTGAACTTCTTTCTCTCTCCTGTACTGGCGGGTGCATCATGTAGGCTTAATGCTGTAGATAGACTAGGTAACTCAGACTTTCCTATGAGAATGTTACTTCCTAAGTAAAGGTTATAACGTGGCCAAAACCTGGCTCACCTAAAGCAACTAAATCACTTTGAAGATATGACATAGTTTTATTAACATGCATACAGTATATACTGGGCTCCCAGCAAAGCTGAGCAGCCCTGAACAAAAGCAGACCAGAACTTGTATTCCTTTGTCCCACTATATTGCAAAGACAAGACACCAAAAAAGGCAGACATAGTGGAAATTACAGTGTGACATTGGAATGTTCTAGATAAATCCATCTGTGTGATGGTAATTATTATTTATCCCTTCCTACTAGGTCAGCATGCTAGCCATACGATCTTTGAGATACAGCCAGTGAATAAAACCAATTTGGTTTATTGGGCCACAGGTGCCTAACTGAGTCTTCTCCCTGTCACCGCTCAGGGTCAATTCAGCTTGCTGTGAATGTTTTCTTACAAGGGCACTTTCATATTCATTTCAATACATGTTCATATGTATTGGTGGGGGGGGGGGGGGAATCTCAGAGGTTTGATAGTGAATGCAGCTTACATGTGTATGAGTAACCACCCCATTCCCCATTTCTTTCTCTCCCCCTTCAGATGTGCAACATGGTATATATTTTGTGAAAAAGACAATACTTTTCTTTATAGAAAATATGTGTTACTATGGCAGAGATTTTGTGATAATTTACAATGATATTTTATACTGATTATATGATAGTGTATTTATTAGTAAGGAAGTGACTACTGATAAGTACAAAATATAAGATAGATTTTTTTCTTTTTTCCTTTCTTTGGGGTTGTTTCTCCTTTTCTTTTCTCTTCTCTTCTGGTTTCTATTAATTTTTTTCTTTAATTTTTTTTCTTTAACTATTCTTATATGTTAATTTTTTTATATATAAAAAGAGGATGGTAGCTGTGCAATGCACATAAAAGAAAACGCTTTGATTATGCGGGCATAGGTGCCATCTTGGTTCTTCTGACTCCCTTCCTCCCCTGGCAGTAAATCTTGATTCTCTAGTAATTTCATCCCTTATTCCAGAATTTGCTTACAGCAGAAGGTTACAGGCACAACATAACTGGATAAGCAGTTTTACTGCAGACAGGAGAGATCCATATATGGACAGAACATAGAAATCATGCCTCTTGCAGGATTTAAGTTCTAGGCATTTTCCTCCAACTTTTTAAGTTAATGGAAATTTGGCTGTTCTTTTCCCATCCTTGAGACTGGGAGATATCTCAGTGTTTACACAGTGGTTCTGCCTAGCCTAGGAATTGGTGGTTCCTACATTACCAACTTCAGCCCTTCCAGGCAATTTTTCTCTTTAGGCAGCTTGTGGGTTGCTTGCAGCTCCCCAGCATCCTCAAGTTGCACTGCTGAGATTTGGTGGCAAAAAGACCAATTTTGGGTCATTTTTTCCCCTCCAAAATTAAAAGTGGACTGTGACAGGCAATGTTTTCACAAGACAATGTACTGTATTATTTGAATGCTTATTTCTATTGTGTTTTTATATGTTGTTAGCCGCTCTACAATGAGATGGGCAGACATACTGTACATGTTGAATAAAGAACTAAATAAAACATGCAGTATTAGTTTGGAGCTAAAATGGAATTCATATTCAAAGCCTGAGTATCTTATTCTTTGTAACATATCTGCTGTCAGTGTAGTACAAGTTCACTTTAAATATTAAACACTGTGCATTTTATATCTCACAAACAAGGTTCAATCTAAGCAACCGGAATGGATCAGTTGCTTTAATTCCCTAGGAAAAAATATATTATTCAGGCATTCAGTAACTATATTACACCATGTTTAATTTTCTAGGACATTGATAAAAGTCAGATTTATAATATTAATGAAAGTTAAGCCTCAGCCAAACTACAACAATAAAGGGCCATTGAGTTTTAGAAAACAATTCTCATGTGGGCATTCTCCAAATGGGTCTAGAAACAAGCAATTCTTCCATGTGAAATGTATTCAATTTTATGTTTTTCCCTTTTTAGTTTGACATGTGTATGGTCTTTGGAATCCATGTGGTATTCCAGAGTGGAGAAGCCCAGCTCATCTGTGTTTGGACCATTCCTGCTGAGACAGAATCTTTTTAAGAATTGATTTGAGTGTCAAATGCTTTCCACTTGTTTTTGTTCCAAAATATGCAGGAATGCAAGCACAATATTTTTCCTCTATCTTGGGCATCAACCAAATTAAAAAGATGTGTGATACGCAGTGCAGTCCTCTGTAATGACTGAGTCTGCTTTGTTCTGATGCCTCAAGTCACTTTGCTTCTATTTTCCACCTCCCTTGGATGCTTGTGTGTTTCATCTAATGAGGCAGGTAGTTTTAAGTTACAGCTGGATTTATATTTGTTAAAAATGTAAAGCGTCCACTGCTGCCTGCAAATCTATCAGTTCAGTTCTAGCTGCAACCTGAAACCACCTCAGTACCTTAAATATTTGTATCCTATCCTATCCTATCCTATCCTATCCTATCCTATCCTATCCTATCCTATCCTATCCTATCCTATCCTATTCCATTTTAGGCACTGAATGCTTGAACATTAGCCCTTTCCCCCTTGTTTTGCTTTGTATGTTAACTTGCCTAGTGAAGAGTTCAAAGATTCACACATTGTTTTCTTTCTTTTTTAAAATATTTTTATTAGAATTTTACAATACAATAAAATTATTTAAAAAATGAAAAGAAAAAGAAAGAATTAGAAAAAAATAAAAAAGTAAAGAAAAGAAAGAAAACATAGCATTTTGATTCTGCCCTTCTTTCTATTGAGTAATTGCCATCTTACTCTTTCCCCTCCCTCTTTAACCCTTTTTAATCTCCAAATCCAAATATCATCAGTTCTGTCTTTTCTTCTTTCGGCAAAAAGTCCATATAAGGCTTCCAGTCTTTTTAAAAAATCCGAATAGTTTTTTCCCTGACCAAACTGGTCAGCTTTGCAATTTCTGCAAACTCCATCAATTTTATAATCCAATCCTCTTCTGTGGGTATTTCATTATTCTTCTATCTTTATGATTACAATAATCTTGCCGCAGTTACTATATACATTATTAGTTTCCCATATTTCTTTTCTAGTTCAACATCCATAAAGCCCAATAAAAATAATTCTGGTTTCACTGTAATATTAATCCGCAGTATATTTTGCATCATTGTATAAATTTGCACCCCAAACCCTGTTGCTTTTTCACAAGTCCACCATGAATGGTGAAAAGTCCCCTCTTCCTTTTCATACTTCCAACACTTATTTGATATTCCTTATACATTTTAGACAATTTAGCTGGTGTCATATATCATTCGTACATCATTTTAGAAAAGTTCTCTCTTAAATTATGACACAATGTAAATTTAACCAGTTTCCCACATTTTCTCCCATATAGCCATATTTATTTTATAACCAAAGTTTGCAGCCCATTTTACCATACAGTCTTTAACCTGTTCATCCTCTGTTTCAAACCTTAGTAACAATTTGTACATTTTAGCTATTATATAATCATCTGTTTCAAATTCGGTTTTCTTCTTCTCAATTCCAATTGTCCTTTTGTCCATATTAAACCCCTCTTTGATCTGATTTAAGAAAATCGTTGAAAAGAATGTCCTTCTGTTGCTAATTGTTCTCTTGTCGTCTTCTTCATTTCTTCCTCATTTGTATTAATAAGTCCTCATATGTTAACCATCCTTCTTTATCTGCTCTTTCTCTTCTATAAAAAGCTTCTTGTGTGGATGTCATCTTTGGACACAGTGTGGGTTTATATTTATTCCATATTCTTAATAATGTGTTTCTCAGGTAACGATTCTTAAAATCTACATTTACTTTCACTTTGTCATAAAAGATTTGCACATTATTTTCTGATCTTGAATTAGTCTAATAAATTTATTCTCTCAAAGAGTTTTAGAAAAAAGACAGGCTCTTTAAATTTGGAACTATTTAAAAATATGTCTGTCAGGGAAATGTGTCTGACAGAAAAGAAAAGAAATAAATTTTTAGCTGTTATTGGGTCTTGCACTGGACTGTTTCTACTCTTCAAGATAATCAAAATTAACTGTCCTGTGAGTGGAAGATGAATAAATGAATGTGTATTATTACTAATTCTTTGAATTGCCTGTTGCAGCTATCCAGTATGTTCTTGTGGAAGCTTCCTGTGGTATTTATCAACTGAAAAGCACAGTAAAAATGTTTAGAATAATAAATAAAGTACACTCTAGTGGTCAATTTAATTATTTAATTAAATCAATTTCTTGCTCTGAAAAAACTTTTATTTGCTTCATATTTTTGAAATGGTCCAATGAAACTAGCTTGATGAGCTTTACTGAGTCCCTGTATGTGGTGGAGCTGGGGGAATATTATAATTCCTTTAACTTTTAGAAAGTAGATATTCTTGTAGTTTCTATGTATATGAAACCAGGATATGGGTCTTTGAAATATTGCAAATGGAAGTGGCATTTAATTACTGAGGGTAATAGAAAAAACACAAATGGGAATGGGAATAATATAATGTTATTCTAATTTAGAATGAGGGATATTTATTAATAGTATATATACACTATTTATTAGAGTTTATTAGTAGTTATTTTATTTTCATTTCTTGTAAGTTGCTTTGTTTTATTAATCTTAGGAATAAACTCATGAAAATAAGCTACTTCTACTCTCCCTTTTAAAACCATCTTTGAGAAATCATACATTGCAATGTTACTCTAATTGAAAGTGTAGTTTGAGATGTTATTCAACTGAGATGACGTGGAAAGGCCTCGCTTTCATACTTTTTGTCTGGTGTCTACTTTTAATTGCTAATTTTAAATTTAGTTCATAAAGTTGTTCAATTTGATGAGAGTAAATAAAGACAGCTCAGGGATAGTTTCAGATTAAATTATTTCAGTGCATTTTGGTTTGCTAGCTGCATTAAAATAAATAAAAATCAAATAAGAAAGAAAACTGTATAACAAATAAAAATTGTAAGGAATTGCTTTGATTTTTTCAGGTGATCCATGCAGCACAATCCTATATATATTTACTGAAAGGTAAATTCCCATTACATTCAGTAGGCCTCACCCACAAGTAAGATATAATTCCCCATCCAGGGGTAGCACCCACTGAATTCAATAGAACTTATTCTAAGGTAAGTATAATTTGCAGCCCTTCCCAATAATGTGTCCTCGGGGTGACTAGTCCTGTAATTCCCAGAATTCCCAGTCACTTTGCAAAAACAAATCCAGTTCAGGATTTCTTTCTACATCAAACTGACTTCTGTGTCTAGCTAATTAATAATATATATGTAAGACTTGTCCCGTTCGTCAAGAGAAACTCCCTTGACACATGTGGTTCACAAAAGAGGTTTACTCAAGCGTAACGCAACAGTTACAAGCAAAGCCAGGACTGGCTTGGTACAATCACATTGGTTACTTTATACCTCTCCCCTTCCCACGTTTTCGCCCCGCGATCACGTTACAGGCTGAGGATTATCAGCACCCCAACAATCCCCCTTAATTGTCCAGATGGCAGGTTCAGCCTGAGTCCCATTGTTCTTTGATTGTTGTTAGCCCTTGGCATGGTTGTTGCCTTCGTTGGGCTTCTGTGGCGCACACAGCCGGGAGCTGATTGCTCTTCCTCAATTCCGCGGCTTTCCTTTGTCCATAGCGCCCGCGGCCCTCTGGCATTAACACAACGCATCCGCTCCAGATTAGTGAAGAGGCGCCAGGTGGCCCATTCATTAGTTTGCGGTTAGCACTTCCTCTTTCTGCGCTAGCGCTCGAGCGGTGAAACTGACTAAAGCATGCCTGGGGAATTTCCTAGCCATGCAGCGCCGGCTGAACCTGACATACCGCCCCCCTGAAGACAAGTCCCCCCCTTAATTGGGCTACTAGGGTGCTGCCCCCCATCTGCCATAACGGTGTGCCTTTCCTTGGTCTTGGGGCTTTGGCCTTACCCTGGCCGAGCCACTTATTGGACAGGTCCCCGGAGGTTCTCCTTCCCTTCCTTCGTCGCTGCGCACATCGAGCAGCTTGCCACATATTCTCTCACATCCCTCTGGAGAGACGGCCACTAGAACTGTTCACGCAGGAGGTGGAAAGTCCTAACGAACCCACAACGTCCTGTAGTCTCGTCGGTGTGCCCTCTACTGAGCACATCCACCCAGCAAGCTTCTGGAACGTAGAGCCTCCCCTTGTGCTCCCACCAGGTCCCTTGTTTCTTCAGGGAGTCCTTGTTGCTTTCCAACCAGGGGTCTCCCTCGCTAGCCTCTGCACAGCGCCACCTCAGCTCTGACTCGGCTCCCTTCCCCTGCTTCTTCATTGGGGGTTGGGCTCCTCCTTTCGCCTCCAGCTGGGTTGTCATTGGGTCCCTTGATTTGAGCGGCAGCTTCCTCAGGGTCCTACAACCCTCCAGATTCCCCTGGGCACAGCAGGGTCCCGGTCTACTGCCGGCTTTTCTGCTCGCACTTGGAGTGGACTTCTTGGCTCCCGTCGCCACTACTGCCCCCACTCTTGGCGCCAGTGTGGTCACCGTCTGCTTTGCTGCGGAGCCCTCAGGTCCCACTGCTGCCATGTCTGCTGCAGCCACCCTCTGCATCGCTGCGGGGCCCTTCGCTGTCGATGCCACCGTTGCCTCGGCTGTCGGCCCCTCCCGTTTGTCGGTCACCCTTGGCGCTGTCCTCGTATTTGCCTCATGTGTGGTTGGTCGCCCGGGCCCCGCTGCCATCGCCGCTGCAGCTTCCCGACCCTTGGCTCCCCTTCCTGTGGCCGCCACCTCCTTGAGCTTCGTTGGGTTCTCTGCTCCTGTGCCTTCTCCGTGGCTCGACCCAGTCTGCCCAGTGGTGCCGTCGAATCGCACCGTCTCAGCTGCCGCACCGTCTCATGTGCTTGCCGTCCCGGATCCTCTGCCGGTCTCCCTCGGCGCCGTCCTCGCCTCACGTGCGGTTGGTTGCCCGGGCCCCACTGCCGTCGCTGCTGCAGCTCGCTGGCCCTTGGCTCTCCGTCACGCAGCTGCCACCTCACCGAGCTCAATGGGGTCCTCTGCTCTCGTGCCACCTCTGCGACTCGACCCTGTCTGCTTGGTGGTGCTGCCGAACCGCACCATCTTGGCCGCCCAATCAATGTGTGGGTTCTGGCGTGTAAGCCATGCCAGCCCCAGCACTAGTGCGTGGTCGGCCACTGGGGCAACTACCAAGCCTAGCTCCTCCCGGCTTGTCCCCACTGTCAAACCAACCGGCTCAGTGCGATACTGCACCGGCCCCCCCCACCGTCGATCCATCCAACTGGCTGAGTGCGAGGGGCTCCCTGAATCTCCTCACTCTGAGCCCCAGTACAGATGCCAGTACCGGGTGGATCAGGCAGTGGGTGCATCCTGAATCCAGCAAGGCGTCGACTTTCGCCTCTGCTTCCGATCTCACCCCCTTGAGGTGGACCCTGATCCTCATGGTCGAGCAGTCTCTGCTGTCCTACTCTTCCTCACGCTACCACTCCGTTGGTTGCTCCGGGGTGCGCCTCAGCGTTGCCGGCCGCTGCCTTCCGCTGGCTTGCTCTCCCCTCCTCGCGGAGCCGGGCTTCCTCGTGAGCCAGCCGGCTCCGCTGCACGCCGCTCCACGAGCTGCTGCCTCCTCCCAGGATCGGTCGGGGTTTCTTGTAGCCAGGAATCGCCGGCCCCCGTCCTCTGTGCAGCTCGCCAAGACCCTCTGCCTCGAGGGGCACTGCACCATCCGATGCCCCTTGCCTCCACACCGGTAGCAAGTCCCTGCAGTCTGCTGGGCATCTCCAACCTTGATCCCCTGTGGCTGGTATCGGGGCTCGCATCTCTTGTTTTCCCCGGTCTCCGGCATCTCCCGCCGGATCCCTATATCCTCATGTCCCTCTAATTGCTGTATGACAATGCCTGGTTACAGCATTTCTCTGCCATGTCCTCATGATGTTGCCTTCATCTCATCTCATCTCATCTCCATCTCACAGCTGATATTGTTTAAGGTTGTCTTTAACTATTGCAGTTCTAAAAAAGCACTTTCCTTCTCTCCTGATACAATTTTTGCCATAATACGATCTTCATCCATGATGTGGTTGCTTATATATTCAATGGTGGCCCAGCTTTTATTGGCCACTTCAGGTTACTCCCCCTCTGGTCTTTGGGAACCACTGGAATAGTGCAAACTCTGTAGTATAATAGTGGAATAATGTAAACATCTTATGTGGAAGTGCCATTAGGTTTACTGCAGTTGAAGCTTGTTTGCTCATCTAAGGATTTACAGGTTGTCCTTGCTTAACTGCTCTGTTTAGTGACTGTATGAGGTGCTGAAAAAGTAACTTTACAACTGATCCTCACACTTATGACCATCACAGTGTCCCTGTGGTCACATGATCAAGATTCCGGAGGAAGGAATGGTGGACCAAAGACAGCAGACTGAAGACAGCTCTGCAAAAAGTGGCAGAAGGCGATTGCAGCAGAATGAAGAGAAGACCAGCTCTGTGAAACCTCTTTGTACAAGGAGAGGACTTGAGATTGCCCACAAGTGCTCCAGACAGCTGCTCCTCAGAGATAGTAGTCTCCAGCAGGTTTAGAGCTCTAGGAGATGAAGGAATAGCCATTTTGCTCAAACTGTGATCAGCGCCTTTGAAAGGATGCTAAATTCGCATACTTCCTTTTCTAATCATTTTGGAACTTGCTTGTTAACTGCTTTTTAACTATTAGAAACCTTTGGATTGACAAGTTTGACAGAGCTGGATGAGTTTCCTTCAATCCTTAGTGAAAGAAAGTTTTAACTAGAAGTTTAAGAACTTAAAAATTGGGGGGCGGGAATAATAAACAGCAAAAGGGTGATTAAAACGTTGATTTTAGAAAGTTACAAATGAACTAAGGGTCCAGATAATTTGAAATAAGATTTTGGAATTAATCATAAAGAATTCTTTCCATGGGAAAATGCTTTTGTTTTGATTTTTTTTTTTTTAAATAGTAAGATAAGATTCTAAAAATTGGACACTAGAGGGAATTAAAGATTACATTTAAAGGAGAAGAACATATAAACTCAATTTACAATTACAGAATGAAGCAAAATATTATTCTAAGATTGGATATATGGAAGGATATTTTTGAAAAATGGACTCAGAAGTTAATATTAATAATGTCAACAGAGACATCTGCCTCTAGGGAGAGACTGTTTAAAAGATGTTATGGAAGAGGAACAAGTTTCACCTGACAAGATTGAGACTGTGCTGCAAGTGGATTTACAAATGACAGGCTACAAGAATGACATGGAAAACAATGTTACACTGGATATACAAATGAAACCAGCTGATGTTTTAATAATTAAAAAGAATATGCAAACAATAAATCAAGAGAGTGACCTGGATAATTTTCCTATATTGGATTTACAAAAGAGGCTTGTTAAAGTTTTGAAGAATCTTGTGAAAAGGGATAAAGAAAAAATGAAAAGAAATCAAGTTCTGTGATATTATTTGAAGGGACTAAAGATTAAGATTGTTAGAAGTAAAAGGAAGGAATGTAAAGTTGGTTTATTTGATCAAGGTTAAAATAGATATGTTGCTTTTTCTTGTAACCCTTAATGGACTTTTGCTGACACCAGGACTAAAATGACAAGGCTTTATGGATTTGTTTGTAGATAAGGGATGCGATATGGGAAGAAGATATCATTTGCTGTATTTTAAGAGAAGGTGATAATTACTAAAATTGTTTATACTTCTTGTGGTGAAGTGGGAGGTCACTTCTTTATATATTTCTTTTCTTTTTCTTTACTACATTCTTATTTTTCCTTTCTTTTCTATTTTTCTTTCTATTTTTTCTATTTTTTCCCTTTCTTTTCTGCACCTTCATTTTTTGTTTTTTCTTTCTTTCTTTTTTAGTTTGTATTAGTGTTTACTATTGTAATTGTATTCTTTAATAAAATTACTATTAAAAAAGGGAATAGGGAGAACAACCTGGGAAATTATTGGCTTCTCATTTGCTATAAAATAATACTTGTTGCTCAGTTGTTTGCCCTTGGAGTACCATATAAGCCCAATAGTTAATGAACAAACAATTAAATAAAAGATTCCTCAGGAATAATTACAAGCATTACAATTTAATTTTTATTTTTTGAATATTAAAAATTGTATCCACCCATGGGGATATATGTAGAGAACAGACAAATGCTTTTTAAATGGTAATAATTATTCCAGAAATGTTGGATGTGGGGGTGATATGACTGCACCCTAACTTTACAAGTAATCTATGATACTATTGATATGATGAACTGTGGAAAGGCCCCTGAACCTGATGGAATAACTATAGAATGGAATAAAACTTTTAAGGAGAAAGTAGCTCCTATATGGTTGGAGATTTTTCGGGTATCTTATGAAAACAAGCCGTGCCAGCTTCATACTACAGGTAGCCCTCAACTTACGACTGAGACCAGAATTTCCATCGCTAAGCAATGTGGTTGTAAAGTGAGATCTCATGTGACCGTATCGCTTAGCAACAGCAACCCGGCACCCCCCGTTGCAGTCGTTAACTGAATTCTGCCCATTGTTAGCCAAGGATCCACCCTAATCCAAGCCATTCCAGGCTTGGTCCCTCCCAGCCCCAAGCCTCAGTAAGGTGAGTGACTGCCTCTAACTCCTCCCACTGGCCTATCTCTTCCCAATCTCTCCCCTTTTGCTGCCCTGCACCCTGCCTTGCAGGGTGGCAAGCAGCCCCAGAAACACACGGCTCTGGGGCTGCTTGCCACACCCTGGGAAGCCCCAGCTGCCCCAGCCCAGTCCCAGCCGCAGTCACCCTCACCACCCAGCACTCTGAAACTTCTGCTGCCCTGGACTCTGCTGCCCCAGCTGACCTTCACTGTCTTCTTGCTCCTGCTGATGAGGTGTGCCTGGCTGGGCTACTGGGCTGGGCTGGGGCTGAGCTTCACACTGTGCTGTGGCTCGGGCTGCCTTTTGGGCTGCAAAAAGCAACCTCAGGGCTGCAGTGCAGCGTGAAGCCCAGCCCCAGCCTGGCCTAGGAGCATGGCCCAAAGGGGCTTCTTGGTGTGCTGTGACTTGAGCTGCAAGGAGCAGCCCAAGGGCTACAGTGCAGCATGAAGCCCAGCCCCAGTCCTGCCTAGCAGTGTGGCGCAAAGCCCCAGCCTCCCCAGCCCAGTGTCAGTCTCCATCCTGCACTCCGAGGCCCCTGCTGCCCTGCTCTCTGCAACCCCAGCTGACCTTCGCCATCTTCTTGCTCCCACTGCTCATGAGGTACGCCCAGCCTGGCTCTTTGCAAGGCAGCTGCTGGCCATTTTCCTCAGGTCTTGTGAAGAATCCACCGTGCAAGATCTGGGGAAGAAAGCACACATGGCTAGCAGCTGCCTTGCGAAGGGCCAGGCTGGGCACGCCTCGTCAGCAGTGGGAGCAAGAATACAGTGAAGATCAGCTGGGGCAACAGAGCATGGGATGGTAGGGGGCCAAAAGGGCATAGAGGGGGGAGGTGGGTGGGTGGAGTTGTAGCACCCTTGTGGTCGTAAGTGTGGGTGGGCTGCCAAGTGCCTGAATTTTAATCATGTGACCACAGGGATGACGCAATGGCTGTAACTTCGGGCACCGGTCATAAGTCCCTTCATTCAGCACTGTCATAACTTTGAATGGTCGCTGAATGAATGGTCATAAGTCAAAGACTATCTATATGAAGCTTATATCATTTTAATTTTGAAGGCTGGGAGGGATCTTAGCCAGTGTACAAATTATCACCCATTATCTCTTTTACAGATAACAATCTTACTATATGTACAGTAACAATCTTACTGTGTTGATAGTAAGATTTTAACA
Organism: Liasis olivaceus; assembly: GCA_030867105.1. Classification (NCBI taxonomy): domain Eukaryota; kingdom Metazoa; phylum Chordata; class Lepidosauria; order Squamata; family Pythonidae; genus Liasis; species Liasis olivaceus. The sequence goes on from CM061348.1 coordinate 198,743,926, forward strand.
GTTACATTGTCAAGACAATTATCAAGGTATTACTTGCAATAACTGATCCAGCACAATCTTGTTCCATGGTGGGGCATCATGCTTCAGATAATATAAGACTTCTCTTTGATATTTTTAAGTTAATAAATACAAATCAATGGTGTTACCTTTGTTGGATGTGGAAAAAGCTTTTGATAAGGTTCAGATTGAGTTTTTTGTTCAAGTGTTGCAAAAGTTTGGATTTCCTATAGATTTCAGTTCATGGATTATAATTTATTACCTTAATTCTTCTGCTTGTGTAATCATGAATGGGATTATTTCACTAGTAATTAAAAAGCAATGAAGAACTCATCAACGATGTCCTCTAATTTTCAGTACTAAGATATTTGTAAATAGGCAGCCTAAGGAATGGCAACTGTTTACTTTTGTAGTAAGCAGCTTGAGGCTGTCATTTCTCATAGAAAGATGGCTGCTGTAAGAGATTAATGGAATCTTTCAATGCTTCATTTACTAAAAAGAGTAGGGCCCTTTGGCAAATAGTAACAGTGTTTCATCCTGTTAGCATTTCTCAATGTTGTAGCTTGACAAAGTTGGGATGAATATTTTTGACTGAACTTTAATGATTCAATTATATTTTTCTAGATATCACATTCTTCTTATCGTGCTTACAGTTTCTACTTGACATCCTTTTAACAACTTTGTTCAGGAAGGGCCCTATAAACTTTGCTTGTATTATTACTTTGGACCAATTAAGTTCTTAAGAACGTGCTTCTGAAACTTTGAAGAATTAAGAAATGAATCTGAATTTCCTCAGAGTGCCTATTGGCAGGTTATTCAGCTTTGTTACTCAGTCTCTTTAGCCCAGATATTATTGCTGTTTCTGAAGTTCTGCATCATTGGAGGTTTTTGAGGAATTACCTTCTAATTCCTCAAAATGTAACTCCTAAGCTAGTAACTCTCTTTTACACAAAGTGAAAGGAAGCTGATGAAACCAGTACTAGTTATTCACATAACTTCTGGAATAATACGTTTGACTGTCGTAACCTGGTCAACCAGTGGAAGATTGCTTTAAATAGTATAAAATTCTGTGATATTAAAATGAGATCAATTGGTAAAACTCAAAATTTTGTTTCATATACGTATATTGGACATCTTAGGGAATTTTTAATAAGAGATGGTTGCAGTTGCCATGCTGATGGATATGGAACTTAAAAGTTGGAATGTTAGCTTATTTTGGACAAGATATATTACAGTATTGTCAGATTCTAGATTGAAATCAACAGTTTTGTTTTTCTTGGCTATATTCTATAGAATTTGGAATCAAGAATTGAAGGTTTTATAATAAAACATTATCATATTACAAAGGAAGGAGAAATCTACCCTTAATTTGGGTTGTTTTTCAACTTTTGGTATTTTTTTCCCACAAAGAGACAGGGAAGAAGGCTTTTGAATGATATGGTCAATTTTTCCAAGTTCCAGTATCATCCTCAAACATTGTAGCAGATATAGCAAAGCTGGCTTGTTCTTAGGGGTGTTAAAACATGTACAGATGGTGATTAGTCTTGAATAAAGCATTCCTTTTAAAATTTATATGTTTTATCATGGATTCAACAATACATGAACCAAATTTTCTGGGCCAAGCTCAGGGAGCAAGAATGATTTTGGAACAACTTCCCTGATGAAATTCTGCCATCTAGTGTTTCTTTTTTAAGAATTAAAAAAGAAGAAACAAAGTAGTGTGCTTTATTTTACCCAAACAGAAACTGAGTTTCTTAAAGCTTATCATTGTGTTTCATCGGCCTAATATTTAGGAACACCAGATTTGCAACAAGGATGCTGTAGAGTTTCTTTTATCTACCTCGAAAGGAACAAGGCAGCACAGCAGATGGAGGGTAGGAGGGAAGGGAACAGATATGCAGTTCCAAATTAGGTCTCTATGTTAAAAATGTCATGCTGGATATTTTCTGATATTATTACTACCCTGATTATAATACTGACAACTTTATATTTGTCAGGAAACTGGTTCCCATCTCAGAATCATTAAGGAAAGTATCTGTGGATTCTTTGGATATAAGTATTTGGCAAGGATAAATGGGTATTTTTTCAGGGTTTAGGACTGTAAAAGAGCCAGTCGCTAACCAAATCATATGGTCTTCTATGATTAGCAGTCATTTTTTAAAGCATTGTAATATAATACAATGTTTGCCTCACTTAAAATAATGAACTTCACAAATGATCTTTTAGATCTGTTTTTGTTTTTTTCTCAGATTGTTTATCTCATTGTAGATTTGAGAGCATCAAAAAACAAGTCTGTGATTTCTGTTAGAATGGGTAACTGAGCAATAGCAAAACTGCCCAGATTTTTACATCTAGGCTTCAAGTAATTTATATGCCACATCTACTTTTATATACTACATCTAATCAAGAAATTTATACACCATGTCTACTTGATTCTTTTCCAGGCTTCTTATTTCACCCATACTAGTCTTAACTTGTACCTCTTTTTTCCCTAAGCTAGTTAATACAATTACTTTAAATTCCACTGAGCAAAAATATAAATCTTACTTGTGTCACCATTTAATCTCGTTAACAAAACAGGAAAGCTTTTCATTGATATAGCCCCTTAAAAAAGAAAAAAACTGTTTAATCAGCTTTTCCTATAAAAATTCTTATTTATTTTCTTTCATGTTCCTGTTTACAGCTCTATATCTTGGCAAAATATGAACTGAAAAAAGGGGAGTTCAACAATTTTAATTTGAACAACAGATGGGCAAAAAGAAGAGACATCTGCTATGATTCAGTTGGAAGTTGTATGCAAACAGAGGAATGCTTCGTTTTGGATTTCCTTGCTGTATAGAGAAGTTGCTTTCTTGTCCCAGAAGTTCTAAGGCTTAGTCCTTTTAAGAAAGCTGAAGTCTTATTAATCACTACCTTTTGTGAAAGAAGTAGTGACGTGCTCCAGCAGGGGCAAGGGGACATGCAGAATGACAAAAGCAGTGTTGCTGGGTCATGGTATAAGTCCTGCCCCTTTTGTAAATGTATTGTGACATTGCATGCACTTATGGAAGGGGTGGCTTGGGGTGCAACAGCACAATGTTGCTTTTGTCAAAACCAGCAAGCTCCTACTGGCACTGATGGAAAGAGAAATGGTTTCTTCTAGACATCTGATAGCAGTATTTGAGCCTGGCACTCCATACTCTCCGATAGAGCCAATATAATTTAGATTTTCCTATTAAAAAGTCAAATCATTTATATGTTCAGGACTATGTACTGTAATAGTTAACATTTTAAGTACATTCTCAAAGTGTACACCTAGTGCACACCTAAATAACTAAGTATATACAATGTGGGAGATGATGGGTGTTTTCAGATAAGGTTTGTATTGTGCCATCATCATACCACATATGAGGAATTTTATGCAGAGTCTGGGCAGCATTATTTTCTTTATAGAACCACTTTATGTTTTCCCACTTCTTTTTTCTTACTTGGAAGAATAGTTAAAATGGAAAGAAAGTTATTGCAACATAATATCTTTTGAATGATTTCCCCTTCTGGAATCACTTTGGATCCGCCAAACTCTTTTTGAACACCTATCTGGTGGAGATTACTGTTAGTTAGATGGAGGAATCCCTGGAATGTGGACTGTTGTCCAAATTTAAGTAATTTTGTTTTCCTCATTGAAGCCATTGGCTTCACAATTAAAACTTATACGTCTGCTTTTACTTCCTATATCAAATTAGCAGCTCCCTATGGTTGCTTTAAAGGGGGAAAATTGGTAGAACAGACTGAGATCATTCATGTCATGTGGCTTCACACCTAGTCAATTGCTGTAAAAGAATTGGTAAGATTTTTTTGTTTTACATTTATTGAGGCAAAATGCACACGATTGAACTGTCTTTGTTGGTATAATGAATTACTTTGCTGTGAGGAAGTGTAATATATATCAGAAAATGCTTTGAGGTCCAGATTTCTAAAAATATTTACTTCTCAAGTCTTTCCAGAAACAGAGAGAAATGAAAAAGTATCATATAGTTCTACTTTGTTGGAAGAACAATTAATTTTAATTAAAACTAGTTTATCTCCCTTCCTCATATAAACGATGTTATTTTCTTAGTGTACATTACTAAGGTAGTATTTCATCTGTACTGTCATATCGCTACTTCAAAAATCTGGCTAATAAAAGATTTGTCGGTTGAGAAATTTCCCTTCACCTCTCATGAAAATATTATAATTTCTATGAAATCAGTTCACTATTGTGTTACTCCTTTACTAGGTTGGAAAAAGGCAAATTCTGTGTTAGGAAACATTAGGAAAATTAAACAACTGAATTTGTAACATCTTTAAGCAAATCTAAGGTGCCTCCATATCTGATATGCTGTGTATAATCCTGGTCATTACATTTTAAAAAACAGCAATGAAAAAGCCCTAAATGAGAGGAGGGGGTAAGGAAGAAACTCAAGATTGCCCCATCTTGATTCTCTTTGGTAATAAAAAAAGGGGAGGATAGAGAAAATCTGTCAGGCTTTCATGATTCTTTTCTTATACATTATAACAGTAGTCCTTGTGAAGTTTCTTGACCTGGTCTACCTTGAAGGGCTGACATGTAGCTTAACTCATCTTTAACAAGATTAGACCAGCCTTCCTTCTACATGTTTCCCAGATGTATTGGATTTCTACTTCCATAATGCAGCATAGATTTTAAGATTACTAGAATTGAAGTCTATCACATCTGGAGACTACTGCATTGAGGATGGGTAGATTAGGCGAATATCAGAATGACAAGAGTATTAGTAATTGTTATGTACCTCCAGGACCAGAAACAACACATTACCTGCTGAAGAACAGCAGCATGAAAGTCCTATTGCTGTCATGTTCTTGTGATTGTAAGTGTAGGAAACAGATATGGCCTGATCTCATAGGAGTTACTTTATTTATTTATTTATTTATTGAAATACAATATTTCTTCTAACATGTCTTTACAAAGAATGAGACCAGCGAACTTTTGTATGTACCAGAAAGAACTGTACACACAGAAAAGAGTTTATTCAGTTTATTAAAAATTAAATGTTACCATCGGAATAATTACATATATCAAAATAATATATGTTATTAACATGTTTTCCTTGCTGCAGAAATTATGTATGAAATGCCCTTGGAAAATATTTTCAGGTAAAAAGAGACCACTTAAATATTGAGATAAATCATTTATCATTTCTTAAAACACAGAAATTTGACAAAGCTCTACTACAAAACAGAATAATTTAAAGTTTTTTCTCCTTTTCTTTTTTCTTTTCTATTATTAGTTCTTTTCTTTTTCTTTTTGTTCCTCTTCATTAAAAAAAAAAAAGGAAAACAAAGTATCAAAGTTATCGATTGATACATGGCAATTTCAATTTATTTATGCTTTTCATTCATGAAGTCCCAGGGTAGAAATCAACCCAAACCACTGGTCCATCCACCTCTGTCTTATCAAGACTGTCTGTAACAACTCTCTAGAGTTTCAGACAAACCTTTTTTTTTTTTTTGCTAGAGATAAAGTGACTGAATGCGGAATCTTCTCCCTGACTTCAGAACAGAAGAAAAAATATTTCATTTTCCTAACAGTACAATAATGCACAGGACTATTCAGTTATTCCAAGCCTTTCCTGACAGCCAGCACAGAAGCAAATATTCCTCCTTTAGTTTCTGCTTGGCATTTACAGAGCTTTCTTTGAGGCTAGGCTGCTGTTGAAAGGGTGTCTTCCCCTCCCACCCCCACACGTTAAACTGGAAGGAGAAATTAAACCTGATTTGAAGCAATGGATTGTTGGTATGTTTCTCCAAATTTGCCCCATTGTTTCAACAGTGGGGAAAGGAACAAGATTTCAGAACATGTGTTCAGTTTTTGGGAAGTTATTTTTTTTATAACATAATTTCCAGATTTCCCTCATTTTTATTATAATATAATAATTACTAATTTTGATATTACTTGATATTATTAATACTATTGCATGCGTGTATACTTTTTTCTATCAGTTAGTTTGAAACATATTTAAAAATCATTGTTTTTTCTTTCAGAGCTCATATTCATATGTACCAAGGCCAAGCTATTTATATGGAGTTTCGTACTGGAAACACAGGACTAGAAACCCCCTGAAGCGGGAGCTGTTTTGCCCATCGAAAAGAATCCTTGAGTCATTTATTTCAGCTGTGAATCTGTGGGTTTTGTGAGAATGACCTGCCCTGGACAAAATTGGTCATATAGTATCTTCCTATCCTATCCTTTCTCTGCTCTTTACTGTAGCTTTTAATGTCAACTTTTCTCCAGCAGCAGAGGCAGGATCTCAAGCTTTCATCAGAATGAGGAAAGTAGCATTGTGCCATTGTGACCCTAACAGCATTTCAGTGAAGGTACAGGTAGTTCTCAGTTAATGACCATTCGTTCAGCGATTGTTTGAAGTTAAGGCGGTGCTGAGCAAATGGTACTTATGCCCGGTCCCTGAAGTTACGGCTGTTGCAACACCCCCACGGTCACACGATCAAAGTTTAGGTGCTTGGCAGCCTGCCCACACTTACAACCACAGGGGTGCTTCAATTCCCCCCACCCACCTATATTTCCCCCATCTCTGCCCTTTTGACTGCCCTGCACTCTGCCACTCTGCCACCCCCAGCTGACTTTCACGGTCTTCTTCCTCCTGCTACTGATGAGGTGCACCAGGCCTGGCCCTACATGAGGCATCTGCTGGCCGCATCAGATCGTCTTCCTGAGGCCGCATGTGCCCTTCTCCAAATCACATGCAGCCTTCTTGTGATGCTTCCGACGGCTTCTAAGGCCTTCTGAAAGCTTGTGAGAAGGCTGTGCGCGACTTGGAGAAGGGCGTGTGCAGCCTCAGGAAGACAGCCTGGCATGGCCAGCAGCTGGTCTTGCACAGGGCCAAGCCAGGTGTGCCATGTCAGGAGCAGGAGGACAACGACAAAGGTCAGCTGGGGGCCAGTGGAATGCAGAGCAGCGGGGGTGGCTGGGGCTTTGCGCTGTGGTGCTGGGGTGGCTGGCTGCAGTGCAGGGCTTGAAGCAGCACTCCTTGGCAGCGGGGGCAGCGCTGGGGCTGAAGTAGAGGCCCGGGGGCAGCGCCAACTGGCTGAGACTGCTGAAGACCCTGGGCCTCAACTTCAGCCCCAGTGCTGCTGGTGCTACCACTGCCACTGAGGAGTGCTGCTGTGCAAGGTAACCAAAATGGCAGAGATGAGGTGGGAGATAGGCGAGTGGGGGGAGTTCAAGAGGAGGCTCGGGGCTGGCAGGGACCTAGCCGGGAATGGCTTGGATCAGGGTGAGTCCTTGCCTAATGACCAGTGGCATTCGGTTAATGATGGCAACAGGGAATTAACCACATTTAAAAACAACAGGAACAAACCAAAATAACATAGCATCAGAGAACACTCAGCTAACACAATCAAGACCAAGAAACAAGCTCGCCCATACTATCAGGGCCCCAGGCGTGATGGCAGAGCAAGATTTTCAAATGATATTAAAAGGCAGAAGGTTTCGTGAGTTTCCTCATCGAAACTCATAGCTGACGAAGTGAACTGTAGCTCACAAAAGGGTACGCCTTTTAATTCATTTATTTATCACATTTATATAGCCACCCATCTCACGTAGTGATTCTGGGTGGTGTACATAATAAAACAACACAAATACATAAAAACCATTAAAATACAACCAAATATTGATTAGTCTGAAAAACTGCTATCAGGTTTCTTCTGAATTTCAGGGGTGGTTTTGGGTGAGGAGGAGATCTGGGATGTTCCCTCTCATGTAGCTCTCTGTTGCTGCTTTGTGTTTTAAACAATGTTAATTTCCCCTCCAAACTGCATAATGAAATTTGTGGCAGTGGGAAAGAAGTGAGTGCGCTGGGTCCTTCTGTTCCCTTTGCTGCCCCAGTTTCCTCTTACTGACTGGTCATTTTCCATTTCTTGCTGCCAATGCTTTACATTCCATAGCCCCTTCCCCCATGCCTGAACTTTATTCCTGACCTCTGTTTTGGCATGCGTTTTGCTCCAGTTAACAACTTCTTGTTTCTAGAACTGATTCTTAATGTTAAAGTGTTCCCACAATCCTCCACTGAACTCCATGATCTGCAGTTACTATTCGTGGCTGCTTGGTCAAGAGGTGGAAGTTACTGGGTGGGGAGGTAGATTAGCCTGCCAATCCCCTTTTCAGTGAGTGCTGGTTTTCCACTGCAGTAAATCTGTAATTTCCAAGTGATGATTGGAGGGATGGAGAAACCACTTCTTCCTCCCTCTCAATGAGCCATCAATATTCTCAAGATGGCACTGGAGCAAGGGAGGAATAGATATAGGTTTACGTATGACAAACAGTCATTTTCTTTTTCTTCCAGTGATAAGCCACTTAGCTATTTAGCATGTGGGAAAACCATTTTATCAATAAAAGTGCTTTATTTTATAGGGGGCGGTAATCCATTTCACATGAAATAAATTTATATTGTGTGTGTGTGTGTGTTAGAGAGAGAAGGAGAGGGGGAGGGGGAGGGGGAGGGAGAGAGAGAGAAATCTGTTAATTGAAGCAGAGCATATTCATTTAATTACTGTATTTGAAATAATATCTGTTAATATTACCCTTGCAGTCCATTAAAAGCCTGCTAGGACAAACTTAACGGTGAAAACTGTAGTTTCTTTTACAGATGATATAATAGTAGTTTAATTGATATTTTGTTATTAATCCAGCAACAAAAACGGTTAAGTATAAATACTTCCCATTAATTTATATCCATGACCCTGCATTATAAGAATGGAATATGTTTTTTTGGGGGGAAAAAGCTGAATTTCAAGAGGAACTGGAACTTATTCCTTGATTACTATCTGAATGAAAAGGTTCCCAGGTTCTATAAAAATGTATACCATTTTTTCATCAATAGATATCAGTGACTGTTGGCACCAAAAGAAAAGCCTGACTTTAAAAATTATCCTGTGCTTTCTTTCTCCATGTCTAAGTAATATTTGAATTTGGGGGAGATTTTAAAGGATGGACAAAGGAATGCTAATTCTAAAATGGTTCTCTTAATTGAGGCCATGAAAAAAAAAATAATTATGTTATTTAAAAGGTGAGAGCAAATATGGTTTTACTATAGAAAATACAGAGATCACCCTGAAGAAGGAATGCAAGAATTATTAAAATAAACAACAACTTAGCACTGGGAAAGAAGAAGGGGCAGGAAAGAAAATCAAGATAGCCCTGCTTTGATTTTGTTTGGTATAAGAGGGGGTAGAGGGATACTCCAGCAGGATTTCAAGATTCTGTTATTATACCCTGTAACAGCAAAGTACAGTTCCAATAGTCTCTGTGTTGCCTGTTTTCTGACTTGGCCTACCTTGAAGGACTGACATTTACCAAGGCTATTTGGAAGTAAGGTCCATAGGGGGGGAAAGCAACTTAGTCCTGAATAGACATACTTAGGATGACATTGAAATAATAATTTTATCTTAGTAGAGCAAAACAGAGTTTTGATAGATATCTGTCAGAAATGGGAAGGTATAATTAGGCAACTTTTAGAATAATTTAAAATAAATTTTAAATATTTCTGTGGTTTGTTCAAATTGAGTTAATGTGACTGAATGTGTCTCCATCTTATCCCATCACAGGCTGCATTTTAACCAAGGTTTGGGGCTTATTGTGTCATCCTGATCCCAGTAGATACCATTGGGGATTTGTGCAAACTAGACCTTATAATTTACAACTGGTCAAGTTATTTCTATAAATCCAAGATGAAAGCCATTTCCGATTCAGATGTCATGCTAAAACTTAAATGTTGATTCAAAAGCAATGCATGATGGGGAAAGATTGGGATAGATGTGCATGCAAGGTTTTTTTTCTTACAAACATATCAACATCTCCTTCATCAGCAACATTATGAAAATAGAGGATGGAAATAGCTACCACTCTAGTTTAAAACACATTTTCCCCCTGTCTTAATTAGCAACCAGATCACCCCATTTTCATCTTGAATTTCCATTTATCCACCATGAACTCAAATCCTATGCTTCAGCTTAAGATAATGGAGGGACCCTGCTGCAATTAACCATGGATGGGCCCAGAAGCTGACAACATTGGTGCAAGGATCTTAAACTGCTGTTAGGCTTTGGGAAGACCTCTGCAGAACTGTTGGCACTGTTTGGTGAAGAAGAGAATGGTTTTTAAAATAATAATATTAATAAAGTTATTTATTGTACTTAACATTTTATCAGTAGATTACAAAATTACTATAAACACTAAAACAGAAAATGCAATAAATAAAATGTCCATTATAAATAATATTTTCAAAATGTCCTCGTACAACCACAGCTTGTGTCACTGGCAAAGAATCTGTATGATTATTTCAGACTATCTAGAACAGAATGATAAATGCAGCAAATGTAACAAACTGGCCAGATTTCTTTGAGAGGTTCCCATTCTCTGTAAATTAGCATCTGGCCAGTGGGAAAAACTTTGCACATGCAGGATCTTAGTTTGTGCTAGCTCCTGCTTAATTAGAATAAAGTTGCTTAGAATAAAGACATTAACTGGAAAAAAGAGAAGGTATAAAACTGCACTGCAGAGGTACAGTACATGGAAGAGAAAGTTAGTACTGTATAGCATAATTTCTCACTAACATCTCTGCTCCTGATCATGTATCCATAAGACTTCCAAGCATAGATACTAAGGCATTACCAAAGAGAAAAATTTACCTTAAGTATTCAAAAACTGTGCAGCCAAATTAAGACAAAGAAGGTGTTCAAATGATAAATTACTGTGCTGTCTGAGAAGTAGCGAAAGTATGGCTGCAAATCTTTAAAAATTCAGCCTTTTATAACCCATAGCTTTAAAGAAAACTCTGATTATCTTCAGGAACTTCTGAAATATTAATCATTATGCCATATTTTCATATGTTATAGTGCATTTCACGTATAGTGTTCTTGGAATGTTTACAGGCAATAAGCAATTTGACTTCACATATGATCTCTATGACATGAGATTCTGATCTAATTACCTGTTAAAGAGGTTTAAACAGCATGTAACTATTTCTGTGCTATTGTCAGTCACACTGAAGTTGCTTTCCAATAAAGATGTACATGGATTTTCAGATAATATACCTGAAAAATGGTCAGAAAAAATGTGTGTATTAAGCAATAATATCTCTGGGTTATGGTGACAAACTCACTGACAAACTGACATGTACTTCATTTGATCTCTGTTTTCCATAAGGTCATTCAATTTAGTTAAACTGAAAATGAATGAATTGGTTTGCACTGGAGCTGGTTGTGCACACACAGTGCTTTTCAGAATCCATCACAGGGACTTTGCGTAGCTATTTTCCCCATAACCTCACCTACATTTTTGAAACTATTCAGACAGAATCCAGAAGTTAATCTTTGTGTGCAAACATGAGTGCTACTCACCAGAAGTATATAATGTTTCTCTCACACAACTGAAAAATATCTCAAAGGCAAGGCCCATAACATATCAGGTAACATTACAATGAACTGTGGAACTGAGGACAACTGTTTAAGTTTTACCTATTTCTTTTAAAAAGTTCAGGTTATTTGTTTAAATGTTTTTTCTTCAACTCAAAGTATCTGCCAGATTGTTCAAAAGATTGGAAGGTATACAAACATTGTATTGGGCACTAGGTAAGAGCACCAATATGGTCCATGAGCTCTTAGATGGCCTGAGCACAGGTGATGGAACAATAAAGTCTACTCCAGTGTTCTTTGAATAGGCCTTTGATACTGAAATTTGAGCTTTGTTAAACAAGTATGCTTTAAGTGTTTTGTTCAGATCTGCATGTGAAGAGCTGCCCTTTTAAAAGCCTGATCTTAGAGAATAAAAAATACCAATTTTTTTCCTGAAAAATACATTTATACTTAAAAGTATTACTTCCAAGCCACTCATTATTTCAGAAATTATTTTGAATCTAAAGAAGCACCAGTGGAAACAGAGAGGTGGGTTTTTGTTTTTGTTTTAAGAGGCTTCTGAAGAAACCTCTTCCAAGTATTAGGAAAATCTCCTGTATGATATGCTCAGAGAGAGCTGCGGGGAAAGGGTAAATGCCAAATTGGATAGAATTACCTTTTGTAAGAAAGAGCTTCAGCTTATAAGTTTCCTTCCCTGATTTTTGATACTTGTCTTGCCTTCCATTTCCCACAAGACTTCTTTCCGTTCAAGGAAGATCTTCTGATTCCTAGAAAAGGCTCCTTAGAGGACCTAGACCCCTTTTACAAATTGAGGCTGCACTGATCTGCACTGTGTTGCCATAATGATGTGGGACATGTCTAGGGCTTGGGAAGCAGCACCAAATAACTATCCCAATTTTGTAGCATTTCTTCTGGAAGAGTGGTTTCCCCACTAGTAAGAACTTTTACCTAGCTCTGACTTCCAAAATCATCTCCCTGCCTCTTGCATCTAAGGCTCTATAGCATCTTGCCACCATTCTCTCCAGCTTCTGAGGGATGACTTAACTGCTTCCTCCATCCAGCAGCTTTTTGAAGACAGTGTTTTATTAAAAGTAATAAGGGGAAAAATGTCCCCCCGCCTTTTTAAATTAGAAGTGTAAATCTTTTCAATGATATTTAGCATATTCCAGGATTGTCATAATAGCGTTCTTCTAACAGACAAACACAACATGTCAAATTAAAATGCTATCATTTGTGGTAAGTAAAGCTATAGTACCTGCAACACAAGCTGTCATGAAGCAGGCCACAGTGCCAGCAATCATGGCCCTGAAAGCTCCCCCTGCAATGTCTCTCTTCCTGGAGGGAGCCAAGGATGCTGGAGACATAAATGGAAAAAAAGAAACAAGTGAGCAACATGCAATGTTGAAACAACTATTTAGTGCTTTTCTAATATTTTGTAATCTCTGGAGCAGTTTCAGTAAAGATTCTTGCTACCTGGGATAGATATGGTTAGGTAACCATACATGATATTGGTAATATCCTTTGTGGAGTCCTTGGGGTTCTCTAAGCTTGGTTCTTTTCTTACAAACGTTTCATTACCCGGCTAGGTAACATCTTCAGTGCTAACCCCAACCCTAACCCTATTATCTTTTAAAGTGAATGTTCACTTGATAAAATCATGCAGAGCTTAGATCACTTCTCTGTCCCTGAATGTTCATTACGCTAAGGGTTTTCTTGCCCTTAACTCCCACCTCCAAATTAATAGTATAATTAGTCCACTTAACAAGTTCACAAAAATATTATATATCAACATAATAGAAAGTACATTTCTTTCCACATTCCTATAGCCTGTTCAGGGTCTGTACAATTGCCTTCCATTCATCTCCTTTAAAAGTGATATGGTGTTCTTTTTTTCCTAACAAGCTACTGTTGATATTAAGTTTTTGATGAATCAATATAGAATTTCTGTTTTCTGGGGTTTCTTAACACTTTCCATTGTTAGTTCCCTGGCATATAACAAACTAGTATGAATCTCTACTATTTTGTTTGAGGGCATCATTCTGAATGTCTCAAGGCACTTCCAGGTAACCACCCTTCCTATCCAGAAATCCTTCCAATTTCAATCTCTAGTCAGCTTGGCTTTATTCTGAGCTCTTCTGAATATTTTGAATTATTTTGACAAATCACAATATTATAAGGATGGAGTGTGTTTATCAGACTCCTTTTCAAACCTGCAGGCTGGTACCCTGGGTTAGCAAACAACAGGCAGGATGAGCCAATTTCCTCTCCAATATTTCCCCATGCCCCCTATGCAAAACAACATTTCCCCATTTGCAGAAAAACTAGCATTTATTCAGCACTCAATTGTGATGATAGTCATAAGGTGACCAGATTGTGGGACTCAACTGGGGTAAGCATCATCTTGATGGGTCTGTTTGGAAGAGCAGAAGTATATTTCAGTGTTTGCTATGATCAATAGGCCTACCATTGCCACTTAGTTGTCAGACAACATCTTGCCAGACTCTTGGACTTAACAATTATACAGTCCTGAATTATCTGTGTAATATTCAGCAGTTTCGTGCTAATTGGAACTATCTTTGAATGTTCTTTTTCACACGATTGTAAACATATGGAAAGGAAGAATAGGGCCATCTCTACAACTGTGTCACACATCCTCTATAAATTCTACCATCCATATTTTGGAAGAATATAAAATGAAACTTCATGTGGAAGGAACATTGAAAAAGGCAATGGAATAAAGACTCTTTTGAACATCCTGAACTATCAGAAAGTGAAGATGCAAAACACACTCTTGCTCCTGCGTACAGCTAAGAATGAGGTAATGAAGATCTGCATAGGTTAAGCAAACAACAGCAGCTACAGTTTTGAGAGAATACTCAAAAAGCTTTGAACTCTCTTGGAGGATCTGACGGGGGGCAGCAGATTTGCTGTTGAAATTTCAAACATCCCATCCTTGTAAAAAAAAAAATCAAATATTATAAAGTACAGTATTCCAAAGAGTACCAAATCTAGGTAAGTATGATGCTGGGAAAGTAAGGCATAGAGCTCTTGTTTTGCAGATCTGAAGTGCTTTAGATGCTGAATTTACAAGATACCAGTTGACACCAACAGAGGCTGAAACCACAAGGCTAAGGCTAATTTATTTTTTAAAGGTTGAGGTACATTTTAGTAAGAGATCCCCAGCCTCATAACTCATGGCTGACTCTGATATTAGATCAACCAATCCCCTTGAAACATAATTATATTAAATGTTAATTCTGGAATCATTTACTTCTGCTAGGTGCCATATAAGAATATTATATGAATATTATCCATATTGAAACTGTCTCAATGTTTATTTTAATTTGCATCTGAAATGGAAACAATTGTATGTGAACAGGGGAAACATGCTTAATTCTGGAGCAAATCTTCCAGCTTTGGACCAATCCAGTGATAGGAGAGATTCACCCAAGGCTACATGAAGCACTAGGGGCAGGTTGATAAGTTTATGTGCAGTGAAATTTTGGATGGCTCTGTTATCTAGGCAAAATTGGCAGTGTATCAACAGCTCCCCTCATTTAGGAGGAGGAAGAAAAATTTCCAACAACACATGAATTACAGAATTCTTGAAATGCTTCTTCAATGCCGAAAAAGTCAAAGAGTAATTCTCACCACACTACCATCTTCACAAGTGGAGGATGAGCAATTGCTCATCACAGCAAAAGTCTTTGTTTAAATATATATATATCAGTCTTTCACATTGTTCCATATAAGAAGTATACATGATTCTTACATAATGCTCCAAGTATCATGCCCACCGAACCAAAATTTGCAAATCCACAAAGGGCATAAGTGGCAATTGTTTCTGATCGGATCTGAAAGAAAGCAAATAAAACATAGTCACATCAATTACTTTCTCTTTGAAAAAGAAAAATAGTTTTTAGTTTCTGGCTAATGGTGTTTGAACATACAATAAAGATATAATGTATGCATTGGTTTTGGAATGAGAATAAATTCAGACTTTCTCGATGTTCTCCCGCTGCAAAGAGTTACATATGAAAAGAAACTGGAAATAGAATATCTTCATACCTTTTATAAATTTACCAGATAAAATATCTGGTTCACATGACCAGATTCCATTTTTATATGCAAATGGCGCTGAAATAGAGAACCTGAACTTCCAGTCAAAAAATCAAATTTCACTTTACTTTTTGTGTAGTCTTGTTGATGGTTTCTTGATGGTGGCTAGAATTTGTCAAAATGTAGCTAATTTCAACACTGGTATGTCTGAATCCATTAGCAGACACATGTAAGGCTTAATTGCCAAGGGCTATTTCAGATGTGCCAGCTACTTTGCATCAAAAACACTTCTGGATAGAAAACGGAACATGCGCATAGTTTGTCAATTCTGATCATGCACAGACATTTGAACTTTGTGCATAAACATGACACTCTGCATGACACTCTGCATATGGATTTCAGAAAAATGGGTAGGCCTTGCTGATATATCTGATATCTTTAAAAAAATATATTTAAGAAATTAAATGGTCTGAGAGAAACACTGCTTCCCATAGTAAATACATCTGCATTATCCTGTGGATTTCTAGGTAAACAAGTTTTGCAAGTTTTTCAAACAATAAGGTACAAAATGTTTTCCTGAATGTTTTCTCCAATTAAACTACACAACTATTATGACTATGGCTAAATTGTTCACTAGTGAACAAAATGCCTAATGGGCTAGAACCTAGATTAATTAGGGCAGGACTCTTACCCAGATGGATTAAAGACTTAGCAGTTGCATTTCCACAATGTACTTAACTTTGATTAGTATTAGCCTTGGTTAGTTTTTTTGTGACTTAGTATGTTGTGTGATCACAGGCCATTTACTAAGTATTTGATTCAACATATGTATGAATCCAGAAAATGGGTTAACACAATAGCCAGGTTATTTGTGTAAACATAGCAAATATTACAGTTGCATTATTTTTCATTTTCAAAACTTCATGCAGCTTTTGTGATCTGGATTTTACAATGCTAGTAGCAAAATCTGCCTTTCCTCCAATGAATTCATCTAATAGTGCCATCTTAATTCAAGGACAGCAAATCTATGAGCAAAGTGAGAATTCTCCCTGCTTTTTCCTGCTGTCCTCAATGCTTCAGCTGATTACAAGGTAGTAGAATTGCAGTCTTTAATATAATTTGGTTCCTTCCAGACCTCCACCAATATCTCAGAAAGTTTCATGCTGACCCATGGTCTTGCACTTCCACTGATCTTAAAATGCAGAGATGTCATTCATGGCAGTTAGTACACCCTCCCAACTGACTATAATAGTATGCAAAAACTGATATTCAGCTAGTGCTTGGTTTGGGTATTATTCACAATGAACTGGGGTAGGTGAAAATACACCTCTGCTCTATGTATTAAAGCAACAGACAAATTATAACATGAAACTACGAGGACTTAAAACTCTGTGGGGGATAGGAGGGCCCAGGATCTGATAGCAAAGGTAAAACTAAGGATCTTACCAATAGGAAAATTGCCTATTCCTAAGTCTGCAGAGCTCCAGTGCTTCTACTAGAAAACTGGTTTCAATGTGTCTTTTCTTGAACTCTAGCTACAATGGAAATAAATTAGCTTAGCTGATGAACTGATGATGTGAGATTGTATGGGCTGAGGTAGGAGTAGCACAAACTCCTGACTATATTTGCAGCTTTGCAGCAGTTTCTGAAAAAAAATCCTTCAACAACCCCCCCTTCTGACCACTGATTTATAACACACTATATATTATCAGGCAAATACATTTGCAACTTGGGTTTCATGTTGCATGCAGATAAATTCTACTAAAAATAGCTAGACTCACTTACAAATCTCAGTAAAATTTCCCAATCATAAAAACAAAACAAAACACCTTTCTCCTATTTTAGTTTTAATTCCAAAGACCTTTTTTTTTCTATCTTTGAGTTAGGAAAAGTTACTGAGAATATGTCCTTGGTCTCCTGCTTTTGCACAAAACAGGTCCAAGAACTTGAAGTCACAATGTTCTACTATACCTGTTGAAGATGTCTCATGTAAATTCCCAGAAGAAACTATTCTGATGCTATCAAACCAAATATGAAAGTATCTTCTTCCTTGTCAAAGGTCCTTTTAAAAAATTAGGACTAAGGCAATGCTGTTTATCTTATTCCTTGTTTAAAATGGTTCTCAAAAAGAACATTAGGTTACATCTAATGTTGTGTCTGTAGTAGATGTCTGATAAGTCAGACTTCTCTTTCTCTTTGCATTCCACCTTGCTTCAATGCTAAAGTCACAGAGAGGGAACTATTCCCCCAGATGTTTATTTGGTTGACTGATAGGTATTATTAAATACACCAAGATGTAATGCAGATTATGAGCCATAAGAAAATGGTGTTATAAAAATATTTACATTAATTGTAGCTTCCCACCTGTAGTAACACATACCTAACATAGTAACTTTAATTCAGACGTATATTCTACGAAAGCCCACTAGGTAAAATCTATGAAGTATTAGGTCTAATGAAACAGAGTTGTACAGGAATACTCACGCTCAAGTACTGTTTCACACCATTTATGTACATTTTTCCTCCCTTCTTTCTTAGTTGAATCAAGGCTGCAAGATGTTCATAAGCCACAAATTCATTGAAGAAAGTCTTATAACCAAGGAGCCCACCAACAATAAAACTGTCTTCCCAGTCTACCCCCATCATAAAAGAAAATGGCATAAACAGATATGAACAGATTATCTATAGGAGATAAAACAAGAACAAAAAGAAATATGAGCTATAAACCTTGTTGAGCACATATTGGCTTATTGATCACACAGCAGGTTCTTAAAGCAATGTAGAAGAGATAAATACAGTATGTCTAAAAATGTCTTGTTATCAGCTAAAGCTTTGCAGAAAAACAAAGGAAAACCTTTATCTAGCAATGCAGTCTCAAGGCTAAGTAGTCCATTCGTTACGGTCGTTACATTTTCAGTCAAGAAAGAGAAAAAAATATAACCAAAATAAAAAGCATTCCCACCCTTTAAATGGCCCTAGGAATTGGTTTAGACCCAAGAATAACATGAAGCTGAAGCAGCAAGGAAATTGAATACTACTTTCAGGGGATAGATGATTGAGTCTGCAAAATTACACATCGAGTGGAGAGAATGAATAGCATGAAATTATTATGTCATGAGTACTACATGCAGGATGATCAAATGAAATTGATTGCCAGAGTGCCAAACTAGATATTCTGTGGAAATCTACATCTTGAATCCCAGCTGTTTCACCAGAAATAGTGAAAGAGGTCCTAATTTAGAGAAAAAAAGAAGCATGTGGGGGAAAAAAAACCACTTAACCCTTTCTTACCAATAATTTAATCCTTCCTATTCCTATTGTATAGCGCTTTCTTTCTCAATCAAGACAATTGAGGAAAAAACACCAGATAAGACAAGTGTTAATGGTAAATGCATCTCTTAAAGCATCCACTCTTAAACTTTTCGCCTATTGCTAGGATGGCATCAGACTAAGATAGCAAGAAAGGACTCCTTCTTTATTCCTTTTTTTGCTTCTGTTCTGTGTTCTCCTGGGTGGAAGACTCTTAGTGGCAGGTGGGAGAATGGATAAAATTTCTAATTTCCAATCCTGTCTCTGTTCCAAATTGTACCTTCTCCTATCATTTCTTAACTGTTCTACCAAACACTACATTTCTAGATGCACATTTCATTTTGGCTAGACAGGTCAAGTTAATGAAACACTACATCTTAAATTACAAAATTCATTTACATGAGTCAGATTAATTAACATAAAGTTTTATGATGGCTGATATTGAGCTGCTGTTTCTGAAGTCCAGGCTAAATGCTCATTATCTTGTAAATACACATATGAAAAACTCACACACAAAACACACAAAGGTTCCCCAAGTCTTCAATGCTTTTGCCTTGAAAATGGTACATATACAGGTAGTCCTAAACTTACGACCATTTGTTTAGTGATGGTTTGAAGTTATGATGGCGCTGAAAAAAGTGACTTACGACCAGTCCTCACACTTATGATTGTCACAGCATCCCCATGGTCACATGATCATAATTTGGGAGCTTGGCAACCGGCATGTATTTGACTGGCATGTATTGCAGCAACCTGGGGTCATGTGATCATCATTTGCGACCTTCCCAGGGGGCTTCCAACAAGCAAAGTCAATGGGGGAAGCTGGATTCACTTAACAACCATGATTCACTTAATGACCATGGCAAAAATGGTCATAAAATTGGTCATGACTCACTTAATGACCACATGACTTAGCAATGGAAAGTCTGGTCCCAATTGTGATTGTAAGTAGAGGAATACCTGTATACCCTTTAAAGGAAAGCAGTTAAGGGCCTACACTTGTTTTTAATTTTTGGAGGAGGGTATCTGAAAGCTACAAGGGGCATAGTGATATGATAACATCACTAAAGGTAGCAGGATTGGAATTTTTGCCTTGTTTCCTCATTTAAAAAATCAACAGGACAATTAACCCTTTTACATACACCTGTTCCATTAATTAAAATATATGCTGCTGCTATTTGAGTGTCTGTCATTGAATTTTGGTAATATAATATAAGAAGACTGTTCTATCTGGTAAAAAGGGGCTCTGGGGCCATATATAGCCAACAAGTGTGGGTTGACCCACAATTCCCAAATTTTATTTCTTAATTCTTCTTCTCCTTCCATCTTACAATATTTTGTTCCAATTTCCTTTTTATTTGGAAATATATATAAAGTTCACTTTTAGGTTAATAGAAAATAAATTTACTTCCAAAATTTATTTATTCCCATGTTGACCTCCTGCATCACATGAGCAGCATTTTGTTCACATAATAGACCTTCTCTTCCCTCTGCCTTCTCTCTTGATACCTCAAAATTTGCTTCAGAACATTGAGGGGATTATCTTCTCTCAGCTTGGCTGACAGGAAATACCCACTGAATTCACCCACGATCTTTTACTCAAAGGTGAAATGATTTTATATTTCTGAGCCACTGGAAAAATTTAATGTGGATGTTGAATAAGCATTAAAAACTTATGCAGAATAATAAAGGCTTTAATGTGGTTGTGAGGGGAGACTAGGGTTCAATTCTCTTTCTACCCTACCTAGAGTCTGTGGATTGGGATGGAAGATAATTTTGCAAATAAATAAGCAAAGTGAGGAAGAAAGGCAAGAAGGATCCATGTTTTTACTAATTAGGATCTCTTTGCATGTCAGGCAGTTGGGGCCACTCTAAACTAGGTTGAATACTGTGCTCAAAATGGAGCCTTTATGTTCCATTAGAAAGCAGAAAAAAATTCTCTTGGGAAACTATCCAGACCAGCTGTATCCCTATTGTTTACTGCATTAATAAGCTCCTCACTGAGTGCTTTTATAAATGGTCCCTTGTAGCCAGAGAGATGAAGCATCATTAGATTGTTAAGCAATCCATTACTCTTTTTCTTAACGCATCAGGACTGCTGCTGCTTCTAAGGTAAGTATCTGCACACAGCTTGCCCTATTTTTCTTCTATGCTTAAAATGATATTCGTTTTGCTCTCAACGGGAATAGAACCACTTCTTTTCTTTTTTGCCATTTTAAATGTTGTTTTCCCATCAATTTATTATTTCCACAATACTGTATGTTACATTAAATGGAAGCATTTTAATGCAGAAGGTTCTGCATTCATGCATGCCCAAATAATAGGTGAATAATTGGCTGAACCTGTAATCAATTAATTCTGCCCTTTTCCTTCATTTGATCATTTCCCCTTCTATTCATTTATAGTTGCATTTTAGACCCATCTGCTCATGGTACACAGTTAAATTTAGTACAGTCATCCAGTTCTTTCCTCCTGCTTTCCATGTGATGATTCCTTGCTCATTGTGAATATGTTAACTGATTGTCTAAATTAATCAACAGTTTTTATCAAAGTGGGAACCTTTTTTCCAGGCTTGTTCAAGAGAAGTAGACATGATTTTCATGGTTTTCAAGTGGCTACATGGGGATCATAGGTGGAGTCAGGATTTTATTTCATGTATGTGTAAATTTAATTAAAATTATGTTTAATTAATATAATTCTATTCTAGTCATTTATTTAATATTTGTATCTTTCTGTCACTTAAAAAGTCAAGTTTGGTAGCAACTTTAATCATATGATTCCATAAACTTAATCATAATCAGATTATTCTATAAACTTAATTATATCAAATTATTCTATAACCTTCTAGAAGTTTCTGGGTAGTAGCTTTGAAGCCTCAGGTTGTGCACCCAGTTTTCATACAGTGATCTGGGGATATAGACCAGAGAACAATACTATATAAGTAGACCCTTTATCAGTAAACTGCAAGATATACAGTTGCAAGAAAAAGTATGTGAACCTTTTGGAATTTCATGGTGTTCTGCATTAATTTGTCATAAAATGTGATCTGACCGTCATCTAAGTCAAGAGTATTGACAAATATAATGTGCCTAAAATAATACAAAAACAATTCTGATCCTTCATGTCTTTATTGAACACACTCATTCAACATTCAAAATGCTAGTGGAAAAAGTAAGTGAACCCTTGGAATCAATAACTGGTTGACCCCCCCTTGGCAGCAATAACCGCAACCAGGCACTTCCTGTAGCCATGGATCAGACCTGCACATCGTTCAGGAGGGATTTTAGCCCATTCTTCCTGGCAGAACTGCTCTAGCTCTGTCATATTCTTTGGACGTCTCATGTGTATGGCTCTCTTCAAGTCATTCTATAGCATCTCTATTGGGTTGAGGTCTGGGCTCTGACTTGGCCACTCCAAAAGGCAGATTTTGTTTTTCTGAAGCCATTCTGTTGTGGACTTGCTCTGGTGTTTTGGGTCATTGTCCTGTTGCATCACCCAACTTCTACAGAGTTTCAGCTGATGTACAGACATTCTCACATTATCCTGAAGAATTTTTTGATACACTTGGGAATTCATCTTCCCCTCAATGACTGCAAGCTGGCCAGGCCCTGATGCAGCAAAGCAGGCCCAAATCATGATGTTTCCTCCACCATACTTTACGGTTGGGATGATGTTTTCATGATGATATGCAGTGCCCTTTTTAAGCCAGATGTAGTGCCGTGTCTTCCTTCCAAATAGTTCAATCTTTGTTTCATCAGTCCACAAAACATTTTGCCAATACCGCTGTGGAGTGTCAATGTGCTCTTTCACAAACTTCAGGCGTGCAGCAATGTTCTTTGTAGTAAGCAGCAGCTTCCTTCGTGGTGTCCTGCCATAGACACCCTGCTTGTTCAATGTTTTATGTACTGTAGACTCATGAACACAGATGTTAGCCAGTTCCAATGATGCCTTCAAATCTTTGGCTGTCACTCGGGGTTGTTTCTTTACCTCATTGATGAGTCTGTTGTGCTTTTGGGGTCATTTTGACTGGACGCCCACTTCTTGGTAGAGTAGCTACAGTCCCAAAGTGTCTCCATTTGTACATCATTTGCCTAACTGTAGACTGGTGAATTTCTAAGGTCTTTGAAATCACTTTGTAACCCTTTCCAGCTTTATGTAAATCAACAATTCTTGATCGTAGATCCTCTGAAAGCTCTTTTTGGTGAGGCATGGCTCACATAAGCGTATTCTTCTGGTGCGGAGCAAACTCAAAAAGTTTGAGTGGTTTTTATCAGTCAATGTAGCTCTAGTCCACACCTCCAAACTCATTTTCTTAACAAGACTCCAGGCAGGTATGATAACACCTGACTCCAGTTAGCTTTTTTGAGGTCAACTCAAGGGTTCACATACTTTTTACACTAGCACTATGAGGTTTTTATGGTTGTTCTCAATAAAGACATGAAGGATCAGAATTGTTTTTGTGTTATTATTTTAGGCATATTATATTTGTCAATACTGTTGACTTAGATGACGGTCAGATCACCTTTTATGACAAATTAATGCAGAACACCATGAAATTCCAAAAGGTTCACATACTTTTTCTTGCAACTGTAGAATTTGTGTGACTTAATTGTCATGACCACCTAGGTACATGGATATGGAATCAGAATTTGTTTAAGATGTCTGTGCATGTGTGTATGTGTATGTATGTATACACACACACACAAAATTGTGCCTTATCCAGGTCCCATGCATTATTTGGATCTCAGCAGTACAAATTTAAAATATAAGATGCCTTATAAGCACATTTCATGATTCTATCTCATTAAAGCTTTCTGACATGCAATTAGTGCATGAAGTAGTCATTTACTCCCTTGTATTTTGGGTACATACTCCTTACCAGTAGCTTGTATTATCACTGAATGTGTTAATTAATCATTGTATCTGATTTTTATGGTGCTTTATCTATCCCTCCAGCTGCCCCTGCTTCCTAGTTCCACATAAGGAAGTCCAGAATTAGTCACACAGGAGAACACAAATCTTTCTACCTCTCATACAGAAGGCCCCATTTTAATATCACAGCAATCTAGAATTTTTTTATGGACTCTCTGTTACAGAAAAGTGCATGGTCTATCACTTCAGTATTCAGAAGAATGCCTTTTATCTTATTACGTTGCTTCCAATAATTTTTAGAAGACAATAGGTACACCAATACAAGGAAACACAAATATCTTAAGGCATAGCCTACAATTTCAGATATTCTCTTCATAGTAGACTGAAGTGAAGTCTAGGCTGCATCTCCCACACACCTCGCTTGGGATCTGGCCTGAGCTAACAGCTGATCAGACAATACCTCAAAGCTTAGTTGTGGGTAGTCAAACATGTTCCCCAGCCAAGACAGGACTGCATTAAAGAAGGCCAACAAGGCAAGGAAGGCTATCAGATTCACAGCAATGTTTGCTACCAGGGGGATGGCGGCACTAGCACCTTGGCTGGCAGCTTCCAACAGGTTCCTGGCTTCTCTTCACCAACAAAAGAAAAAGAAAAAGTGCCCATTAATGTGAAATCTGTATGGTAAGTACAAATCTATACAACCAAACAATTAAAACAAAAATAACTTTTCCCCTACAATGACAGAATTCATCCTTTTTAAAATATTGGGAGGGCAGGGCCAGCAACCAGAATAATATTAGAAGTAATATTTACTGTTAATGTTAATAATATTTGACATTTATATAACCTTTAATGAATGTAAAAAGCTCTTATGATATGAGGGCTTTAAACATGAATACACATATTTAGCATCAGTTGGCCCTACAATTAGAGGAACAGAATAAGACAGCTACCTCAAGCTGCTATTAATTAATTTAATGTTAATTAATCATTATCATTAATTATTAGATGTTGATGAATTATTTGATCATACTTTTATTGCCTAAAAGGAGAAGTAATGCTAGGCAGCTTGAGTATTATACTGATTGTGAGTTAGGAGGTGATGATGTTTGTACTAGTGAGTTTATGGCTATGTGAGATCTGAAATGGCCAGTTCTAGTTTTCCTCATTTAAGTTCTCAGGTCACAAGACTTATGAGCTTTAATTTTTTCTAACTGATGCTTTGTGTTTTCAATTAGCTATGTGACAACTAGCAATTTAGCAGATGTCCCTTTTTCTTCTTACAGTTGGGCAGAAATTTCAGTTGATATTTGAGCTTCTGTCAGAGGTGGCAGGATCTCACTGGCATGGGATGAATAATGGCAAACTGTCCTAGGTAACTGGGAAAACTCTGTTATAAACAAACCAACTGAGTGACCAATCTCTCATAAATAATTTCAGAATGGTGAAACTCCAGTTTACAGGCTAGATCTCAGTCGTGGGTCTTTGAGCAGCATTCTGCTTATTTCTCAAGACTCTCCCTCAGAGACTCTCCGAGTTCACTGGCCATCCCATTATATTTGCTCATGCCTCTTCCTTTTCCCTTGATGGTGTTCCTGCTGGCATCTACAAGTTCATTTCCATTTTGCCAGTGCCCCTTCTATCTCCACAGTGGGAAAAAACCAAGGAATGACAAAGCTGGCAGGATTATTGGATCACACAGAAACCACCTAAAAATCCTAAGTCCATCCAATTATGCCTCCTGGACTTCCAATAACATTTAATTGCTGTCCCGGGACCTCCAAAGGT
This sequence comes from Liasis olivaceus, assembly GCA_030867105.1. Lineage (NCBI taxonomy): Eukaryota > Metazoa > Chordata > Lepidosauria > Squamata > Pythonidae > Liasis > Liasis olivaceus. Next base: position 198,769,378 of record CM061348.1, read on the forward strand.
TGCCCAATCCTGCTTAAAATTGCCCAAGTGGCTGGATACAGGTGATAGTAGGGAGAAATGGATGAGCAGTCAATTTGGGAAGAGTACATGAAATGTTCTGTTCATTACAGATGACTTTGCTCAAATCAACTAGAAGTGAATTTGTATAGTTCCCCAGGTATGTTTTCTCTAGTTTCAGTTAACTGAATTGGCCATAACTGAGCATCTATCTCTATGGTTTTTCCAAATGTTAGTAAGTCTGGTTGCCATGAAAATATAAATTGCTTACCCCCTTTCCATTTTTGTATCCTGTTGTGCACTTATCTGGGGATTCTCAGTCTCAGGCCAAAAGAGTTTGGCAACAGCTAAAGCTGCTGGTGCTGACATCACGGAAGCAGTTAATAAATGAGAAGCTGAAACCTGACAGATGAAACAAACTTTTTTTTACATTAGTGTTTCTCAACCTCAGCAACTTTAAGATGTGTGGACTTCAACTCCCAGAATTCCCCAGTCAGCATGCTTTAGGGATACGTTGCTGACACATGTTGTCTTACAAGCTGTAATAAAATATATTGAAAAATATGAATGCATCTCTTCTTGTAGTCACTTATTTCTATATAGCTCCATGTGAAAAATGGAGGCCAATAGTATTTTAAGGAGCAGAGTTTTTTAAGAGAAAGGGGAATCTTAAATAGAGAAAGAAGTCTAGAAAAGTTCTGGTAATCATGAACACCAACAGCAAATTTAATGGCCACAGTGTCAACTCTCAGCAGCAAAAATACATCATCCAGACTTAAGAGGGAGGTATCATTAGGCTCAAGGAAGCTTCAAGGTTTGAGAAAATACTACATATATATACATACATATACATGTATATACATGCATATACATATACATATACATATAAATATATATAAAATGAAAAATTCCTAAAGGGGAAAAATAGCCCAATGAAAATTAATCATGTTTAATGGCACAGACTCCTGAGTACGTGCAACATAAAATAATCATTAAGAATTACTGTGCTTCCATTCTTACCCCAAAGGAAATATATGCTCCTAAAACACTTCCAGCAATGGTGGCAAATCCTGCTGTCATGATAGCATGGAGTTCAGACTTGGTAACATAGGGCAGATAAGGCCTTACCATGAGAGGAGACTCCGACTACAAGGAAAAGAAATCAAGTAAGTGCATTCCAATTATATCTTTCTCTTATTTTTTACATGTTCTGTCAAGCCCCATACCACAGGTTATGATCCAGGAAGCAAGAATCACATGGACTACAGTGAGGAGTTTTAATGCAAAGAATTAGGGGCAAAGATCAGAATCTTGGAAGCTTAATAGAAACCTCCAGCCCTCATTTATTAGTGAGTTCATTAAGGGAGAGTCTCTTTGAACATTTTGAATCTCTTCTTCCTTGGCTTTTTGCAGCTTGTACTAGGGCTACTCTACAGGTACAAATGGTCAAAAAGTAGAATTGTACAGGTTTCTGTTTTAGGAGGAAAACTTGTCAGAGACCATAGGCTTATTTTGAACACTGTTCCATGGATTTTTGGGGCCCTTTCTCATACAATTTAATGCAAATCCAGAACTGAAAGTCAGGAGCCTGCAATGTTCTTGTGTATCAGGCAGCATCTTTGCTCTGTGAGGAATCAGTAAACATATTAGCTTGCTTCCAGAGTTGTAAGGACTGGACCCATACAAGACCAAACAAGAAAAGGAAAAAAGAATGAGGTGGTTGTTAAAACTTACTCCCCATGTTAGAATGTCTAGCAAAATTGTTGACCTACTATTAGAAAAGCTTGATCCTTCCTTCATGCCTGAACTCTAAATATTTGTATTGCTTTGTTTCTTGGGAGATGGATACTGCTTTGTGCAATGGCATTTGGAACAGATGATTTCCATGGCTGTTAATACCTAGCAGCAAAATCTAACAAAAATATTACAGCACCTTATTAAAACATTTTAAAAGTACATTTTCTTGTCTTGCTAGATGTACTATTTTCTGTTGAAATGATTTGTCCTTAAGCTATTAGCTTATTTCTCTGTTTCCCAGACTTACCATTCCCACAAATATATTGCCAGCTGCAACTAAAGATTCTACTGGACTTGTCTGTAAGGTAATTTGCATGATCCATCCAACCTACAAAAGTTACAATGCAGAAAATTAGGTTTTTGGCCACTTTCAAGCTGCTGCATGTACATAAAATACAACAAACAACTTAACCAAGTTAAGAGATGTGTAAATCCTTAAGGAATTCTCCTATGTCAGCAATCTTCTTAAGGAGGCTTTTTGGGGACATACCAAATATATGCCAATTTATTCCAATACAGGAATCCCTTGCTGAGTCAGATCTGCCTGGGAAGTGTAGAATTATTGCCAGGGACATCCATGTGTATCTTGATTTAGACAAAATGATATAAACTGGAACATAACAAGCTGCCTTCAGCTTTTATAACAGATCTATGAATAAATCAGTTTAATCTGATATATTGGCACAGGCTACATAAAGTATATATTACAGAATTTGCATAAGACTAACAGGGCTTGGATAGTGTGAATTGTACAGCTCATGAATATATAATTGTACAATACTTTGCAAGAATTACAGGAACCTGTACCTTCCAATCTCTCCAAAAACACTAACAGACCAGGAATTTGACCACAGCTCCATCACAGAATTAAGTTAATCTAATTCTATCATACCTGACTTTTTTCCTTCCAACTTGTACAAAAATGTAATGTACAAAACGAAGGCATGCAACTTTTAGTAATAATAATCTTCCTATATCTGCTGAACAGTTTAGATAGCTTTTTGTCATTACAGACTGAATGTTAACCAATTGAGATTGAAAGAATTTCAGAGAAGAGAAGACAAAGAAATAGTAGATGAGAAAAACTTTCAGTGTGGAAGTAAAATCAGAGCATTTGGACTATCTAGTAGTTTTTTTATTTTGATCATCATAAAATATAGCCCTAAGGCAATGCTTGAAAACAGAATCAGCTCAAAGTTGAATTGTTTTCAATGGCCACCAGTGGCTTGATGTTATCAAGGTAAGACTTGAGAGATGGGAAATCCCTTCTTCTCCCCAAATTCCTTCTTCTGCAGCCTTCCAGCAATCTTTCTTCCAGTGAGAAGAGGGACAGAGTACATGGGAAGGATATAATTATTCCCTGTTCCCTTTCCTTCCATGAGAATAATTGATCTTTTCTTCAGAGGAGGAGGCCTTGTAGATCACTTCCAGCCCACAGGTTGGAAGTTCATAATGCAAGACTAAGGCCATAACAAGAAGAGATCCTAGTATTGGTCCTAGAAACTGATAAAGAGATGGTGATATCCTAAGAAGATATGTATTTATTCATAATGTATCTGGTCCACATCCTCTTATCTTACATATCTTATTCTTGTTTTATTGCAGTTTGAAGTTCTGATCAACTTTTATTCTGGCAGAGGGAAGAAAGAAATTACACTCTAGAAGAGACAGTGTAGTGATATACTTTGTTTATATATTCAGAACTTCCCTAAAATGTTCTTCAGATAAATGTCTTTCAAAACGGCTAACATATTTTTAAAATATATTTTTTTAAAAAATAGTTTTCATACATTCTTGAAATATGCTTAGATCAGCTATATTTCCCAGGTAAAGTTTGGAGAGGCAGTAGTTTACTCTTTAGAGTTGCTAAGATAGGAGATCTAACCCAAAAAAGTAAATGGAATTTTACTTATTGCCGGACTTCATAGGCATGGCAATAAATCTACTCTTCCCAAACTAAATCCTACATTCAGTGACTACTTAATGAAAGAAGCTTCATAGACTTGACATGTGAAATAAGTTGCTTTACTACAGGCAAGGAGTTCATACATACAGGTGAAACTCGAAAAATTAGAATATCGTGCAAATGTTCATTTATGTCAGTATGGCAACTCAAAAGGTGAAACCAATATATGAGATAGACGCATTACATGCAAAGCGAGATATGTCAAGCCTTACTTTGGTATAATTGTGATGATTATGGCGTACAGCTTATGAAAACCCCAAATTCACAATCTCAGAAAATTAGAATAGTGTGAAAAGGTTCAATATTCTAGGCTCAAAGTGTCCCACTCTAATCAGCTAATGAATCCATAACACCTGCAAAGAGTTCCTGAGTCTTTCAATGGTCTCTCAGGCTGGTTCAGTAGGAATCACAAGCATGGGAAAGACTGCTGACCTGACAGTTGTGCAGAAAACCATCATTGACACCCTCCATAAGGAGGGAAAGTCCCAAAAGGTAATTGCAAAAGAAGTTGGATGTTCCCAAAGTGCTGTATCAAAGCACATCAATAGAAGGTTATGTGGAAGGGAAACGTGTGGTAGAAAAAGGTGCACAAGCAGCAGGGATGACCGCAGCCTGGAGAGGATTGTCAGGAAAAGGCCATTCAAAAGTGTTGGGGACTTTCACAAGGAGTGGACTGAGGCTGGAGTTAGTGCATCAAGAGCCACCACACACAGACGGATCCTGGACATGGGCTTCAAATGTCGTATTCGTCTAATCAAGCCGCTCCTGAACAACAAACAACGTCAGAAGCGTCTTACCTGGGCTACAGAAAAAAAGAACTGGTCTGTTGCCCAGTGGTCCAAAGTCCTCTTTTCTGATGAGAGCAACTTTTGCATCTCATTTGGGAACCAAGAACCCAGAGTCTGGAGGACGAATGGAGAGGCACACAATGCACGATGCTTAAAGTCCAGTGTGAAGTTTCCACAGTCTGTGTTGATTTGGGGAGCCATGTCATCTGCTGGGGTTGGTCCACTGTGCTTCATTAAGTCCAGGGTCAACGCAGCCGTCTACCAGGAGATTTTGGAGCACTTCATGCTTCCTTCCGCAGACGAGCTTTATGGGGATGCTGACTTCATTTTCCAGCAGGACTTGGCACCTGCCCACACTGCCAAAAGTACCAAAACCTGGTTCAATGACCATGGGATTACTGTGCTTGATTGGCCAGCAAACTCGCCTGACCTGAACCCCATAGAGAATCTATGGGGCATTGCCAAGAGAAAGATGAGGGACATGAGGCCGAACAATGCAGCGGAGCTGAAGGCCGCTATTGAAGCATCCTGGTCTTCCATAACACCTCAGCAGTGCCACAGGCTGATAGCATCCATGCCATGCCGCATTGTGGCAGTCATTGCTGCAAAAAGGGCCCAAACCAAGTACTGAGTACATATGCATACTTATACTTTGCAGAGGTCCGATATTGTTCTATTTCCAATCCTTGTGTTATTGATGTCATGTAATATTCTAATTTTCTGAGATTGTGAATGTGGGGTTTTCATAAGCTGTACGCCATAATCATCACAATTATAGCAAAGTAAGGCTTGACATATCTCGCTTTGCATGTAATGCGTCTATCTCATATATTGGTTTCACCTTTTGAGTTGCCATACTGACATAAATGAACATTTGCACGATATTCTAATTTTTCGAGTTTCACCTGTATACTGCAGATCTGTTTACTACAGAATACAAATTAAACCCATTTATTTTATATAAAATTCTCTTTTTCTCTCTCTCTCTCACATACACATACATAAAATCTGTGAACCTCAGGATGTAAATCCTAAGCCTTTCCTCCCACCTTTCTGAATCAATGGACTTTTGGCCACTCTTTCTTAGCCAATTGGGAGGTCCCTGCTCGGTGTTTACACAATGGTTGGTCTGAGGACCTCTGCTCCCAGCCTTGCCAGCTTCATTCCTTATAGCCACTTAAACTCAGTATACTGGGAGTTATGACCTCAGGACATTTAGAATGTTCCAGGTTAGAGAAAGCTAGTTTATGAGATGCATTAGATTTAGGAGAGGAAAATGACATATACTTTTTTTAAAAAGAAAAATAAATTTTAAAATAATAGTCTGTTCCATATATATGCTTTTATAATTAACTTCTGTAATGCTTCCCAAAGTACCAAAGGAATTGTTACCTTTTTAATAAGCCACTGCATGAATCCAACATGGTATAGCACAGACATCACTGTACTGAAGAAAATGACAATAGGCAGCACCTAATTTGGAGACAAAACTTATCTTGTTAAGAGGTTTTTCCAAGTTCTTGCAAATTATCTGAAGGCTTTCCTACATTGTAGACTTCAAACAGATCAACCCCGTAGCATCAATCTTGTTATCAAAGATTCATAGTTTGTCAGTGTTCATAAGCCAATAAAAATTAAAATTATACAAACTGTGATGGAATGGTTTGATGAAGGCCACGCTCGGGGAGATAAGCATTTCCTTAGTCCCCATCAGAAGCGTGGGAAGGTTAAGAAGATGAGACTGGCACCACCCTAAGGAATTCACAGTGTTTTGGCTGGCTGGCTGGCTGGCTTGGGAAGTGTAGATTCAGTCTGGAGGGATTCTGTCTGAGAGGCTGAAGCTAATAAATGCAACAGAACTGTATCTGTACTGTTTCATGGAGTTCTTTGGGCTGAACCTGACATAAACATTCCAGAAGCATGCTTGTCTCACAAAGATGCCTGGAGAAGGAACTCCACAGTCTGGGTACCACCAAAGAAAAAGGAGGAATCTTTGATTGCCAAACATCTGAAGGATGCCTGCAGCTGGTAACTTTAGACGCATTTAACTCCAACTCCATTAATCCTCAGGCAATATAGGCCATGATGACAGGTGATTAGGCAATTGTAGTCCAACACGTTTAGATAGTTGACTGATGAAGTCTGCTTTAATTTTCAAGGCATTCTTAGCCATTTCATAAGCATACTGCATTGGAATTACTAGTTTATATACAGTAACGTAGTGTAAGAGTAAAATGCTGGACTTAGACCATGGAAGTTAGGTAAGTTCCCATTTATTTGTGAAACACATTGGATAACTCTGTCTTCCCATCCTATTGCTAGGATTGTTGCTGTGAAAATAAAACTAGAGGAGACTCCTGTATATACCATCTTGAGCTCCCAAGAAAAGAAAGAATAAAATAAATAAATCCATATGTAGAAGTATCTTATTCTACAACTGTGCAAAACTGTTACGTTGGCCTGCATTTTGAGCTCAGTTCATAGTGTCTTATTGATAATCATAACATCCAAGGTCCATGTTTTGTACCTACATTTCTCATTCAAAGCCAGCTGCCCACAAGAAAAACAAAGTTATTGCATCAAAGTCAGGTATCTGAGGGCTATGCATGAACAAGCAGGAATATAAAGTACTTTTCAAATAAAAGGTTAGTTAGAGTAGCAAGATCAAAAGCTTAGTTTTAAAAAATGTGAAGGAATACATCTATGAGTATATGAATAACTCCTCTCACCCTTAAATCTGCTATGGACTATTGGGCAAAATTGCATATTGCGTATTTACCTATATAGTAGAAATACAGGGAGACTGAAATAAATATTTTCAATTAGTACCTCTGCAGAGCATGAGATGTTTAAAAATTTAGGGTCAGGAACATACGACAAATGTGAATAACAAAAAAAAGGCAGCATTCATAAATGAAAATAAACAGAAAAAGGGATAGGGATCCTACTCCCACTATATTTTTCCTCAGTTAATTTTATGAGAAGAGTTGGTCCTGATAGACAAGTCATCTTCTGGAGTCTCACTATGCTAACCATCACAGATAGAAATCCACATTCCTAAATATTCTTCTATGCAAAACATGACTTGAAAACCCCAAAGTAGCCAATCAAGAAACAAGCTAACCTGAAACCCTCCATCCTGATGTGTTGTTTTCTCTGTGTAGGCCTTATTAAAAGAAAGCATCAGGAATACAAGAGAGATTTGCAATACAAGTAGAACTGCTTCCTGTTCAGGATACTCCTCTGTTAGAGCTTTTGCTGCATTTCCAGGCATTATGCCTTTTTAGGGATAAAAGAGGAGCCAGTTTGGTGGTTCAGGCACCAGGCTAGGAACTGGGAGACTGTGTGTTTTAGTCCTGCCTTAGGCACGAAGCCAGCTGGGTGCCCTTGGGACAGTCACTCTCTCTCAGCCCCAGTAAGAAGACATGGGCAAACCACTTCTGAAGTCTTGCCAAGAAAACTGCAGCGACTTGCCCAGGCAGTTGCCAGGAATCAAGACTGACTCAAAGGAAAAAAAAAAAAAAAGAGGGGAGTGAGGATAAGAAAGAGGATCAGCAGGCCCCACCCTTGCCATTACATTACCTGCTGACTGTGACATCCATCCACAAAGATATATACATTTTACAGAAAGCGTTTGCATATAAGCAAAATTCTCTCTCAGGCTTTTCAACCCAATGGTTGGAGAATGGGGAAACTGAAAAAAAGGTGTGACAGTATACATGGCACCAGGGAACACAGCACCCATGCCCCCAGCATAAGACAAGTGGGACTGGGAGAGCACTTCTCTCCTAGAAGTGTAGAGACAGAAGAGACCACAGGGACTGTATGGTCATGTGATGTGGTACTTTATAGCCGCATCGCTGAGCGATGGAAATTCCAGTCCCAATTACTGTCATTAAGTGAGGACTACCTATACAATAGATAACATAAAACTGTAATTAACCAATTTGAATAGGAGAAAGGCAAATTAATATATTTCTAAAGAAATCACCAGGAAGAATTAACAAAATCAGTTGCTACTATACTGAAAGGTAAAGCTTGAGACCACAACCAAATTAAGTATTAATCAGAGCCAATCTTCTTTAGTTTTCTCAATCAACCAAAGTCAACTAGGTGCTGCCATCAAGCTAGCCAAAGTAGAATATGAGAAGAGAGGGACAAAAAACAGAAAAGGGCCATGAAGTAGGAGGAACTTTTAATATCTGCACATATGGAGGGAATGGAAGTGAGAGAAGCCAACTGACAGATAGTTGGAATCAGCTGAATTGTTTAATGGAAGATTATATTAGGAAAGAGATGTTTCATTGTGTGATTCTTCATAAAAATAAGGGCAAATGAAATAGGAATGAATACATTCATTCATTCATTCATTCTGGAATTAATACCACCCACTAAGAGTGTGAATACTGTGTCCTCACATATTGGATATGAACATCCAAGCAGTTTAATAAACATATTTTAGGTTTGATATCTTAAAATATTATTCATGTATTACTTTTGACAACATTAGAAAATTACTCTTAGTTCAGTGGACAGAAAATTGGTAATTTTTAAAAAAATCACTAAATGAGGAATCTAGAACATCAATTAGATTCTATGTAACATTTTACAGAAAGGACAGCATATTGTGAAAACACAGTCAGAGAATGTGCCTGTTATCTCACAGGTGGTATAGAAGGAAAGCTATGTGGACCTTTTTATCTTCCCTCAAGAAAAGAACCAGGTGTACTGCTATATACCTGTAAGTACCATCCAGATACTTAACTGAAAGACATGTTTCAGATGGATAGTTCAGGTTGTTACTGTTGAGGAACAAGTCACCTAATGGCACTGAAGATAATAAATTTGTGACTAATACAAGTTTCTTTCCTTTAAATGTACAAAAATGGCTCACAGAGTAACCTCAGTCAAGATATTTTCCTCATCGCTTGACAGAGCATGGAGACATAATAGGATGCAATCAGCAATCCAGCACATTCCTCTCAGCTGCATAATGCCTATGAGTCAGGCAGACTCCTGAACTAGGGAACAGGCATTACTAAGAGAAGCACCTTGCATGATTTTGAAAATCACTTCAGATATAGCCCTCCCATTTGTGAAAAGATGCAGATGTGGCCAAGGATGCAAGCAGAAGAGTATAGAGCTTGCAGTAAGCCCCTACTCTACATAGTTTTGGGTCATATATAATTTGAATGATATCTTACTCAAAACCAAGTAGCATTTAGGGCTTTAATATAGAGATGGGCAGGTTTCTTCCTTTAAGATTTGTGGCATGAACTGAAATGCACAAGGCCTAATTTCAATTTTTCCTTTCCAGTTGCTAGAGGAACTTTACAAGACATAACCATGCTAAGCTTCCTAGTAATTTAATGTACCAATTGTTGTGTTTCATTCAGAAAAAAGCAAAACCAAAGTGTAAAAACCACACTGCTGAAAATCACTATTTTGCCACTGAATTTTGGTAGCACAATCCTGAAGGCCCTAGGAGGAGCCAGGAAAAATGGATCAGGGAGACCACATGCCCCTCAGACCAGCTGGTTCTTCACATCCTTTAAAACTGGTCTAAAATTGACTTATTCAACTGAGAGCAAAAGAATTTGCTGTTTTTTTTAGTAATATTTTGTCCCTGTAAGCCAATGCTACTATATCCTGTTTTAAATTTGGTCTTTTTCAGATTCATTACTTTGGTCAATATATCATACTGTTTCAGGCAATGCCAATTAATACTTCCCCCAACAGAGAACTGGCTGAAGCTGTCTGGAACTTTAAACAGGAATATTTCCTTTAGGAAAGGAAAATACACACAAAATTAATCTGTGCTTTACCTGTTCCTTACCCACTATGGCTCAGTGACTGTTGAGCCAGGTACAACAGAAACAATGGCTACTTACCTTGAAGGCAAAGAAGTGATCAGTATACTTTTCACCAAACACAAATTTAGCACCAGCATCTGAGTATCCCAAGAAAATCTTAAAGGGAAGAGAAAGAAAGAGGGAGAATAAGTTGTTGTAAGAAAAAAACAAACCACCACCATAATTCTAATCCTGACACTTATTTCTCAAATTGTCATTGTGGATTCAGCGGTCAAGTGATTAATTGCAGTAGGGTCAACTGAAAATAAGAACGAATGAATCATGAACTCTTGGATCAAGGGAAAGTCCCTTGGTAAAGGAAGTATCAGTTTCTAGGGACTCACAGAATGTGACTTCTTCTTCTCTGAGCTTGGACTTCTTGTTAAAAGCTGGATTCTATGCACTCCACCACACAGGTAATTTGTGTAAGATGCTTTCCTGTTCTTAAATGGAAAGTAAGATTGCTGTCTTGTTTTCACTTTCACACAGACCATTCACTGCGTAAGTAGAAATCCCACCCACATACAACTGGGATTGAAAGAGAAACTTTTCACAGCTTCAGGGTAAGCAAACAATAAGCATTGTGGGACAGGCACTATTTTTCTTCTTCCTGGTTCTTAGCAGCTGATCTATTTTTCTTTGTCATTACACAGGATCAGTATCTCTGAACCCCAGGCTTTTAATGCTACAAGGGATTCTAGATTGCTTCCTCCTGCCAATGCCAAGATAAGAAGTAAATGAACTGTTGCTAGCCCTTGAGGAAATTCAGAGATTTATGTTTGTGACTGAAGCCACAGTCCAGGTATCCTGCAATTTCACGAGGAAAAAAGCACTATATTGTTCTACAAAAAAGGGATAATTATCTCTGGGACTTAAAAAAGCTAGGGCAGGACATGTAAATGCTGCAGCATTCTTCTATAATAAAAATTTGAAACCCAAAATGAATTCTGAACTTCTAACTAACATAGGAAATGTGCCAATTTAATGACCTCAGTGAAGTAAAATTTGGGGACCTTTTAATTTATCATTTGGACATATTTTAATGGCAAAAACATTGTATAAATTGCGCAGATCAAAGTGAATCTGCAAGTGAAACATTCTGGAGTTGTTTAGAAACAAAGGGCACTTCCATAGGGAGATATATAGGAAACGGAAGCAATGGTAATACAGAAGAATATTTAAAAGAAAAGGCATTACTGTATTTAAAAATGCTTCGCTGACAGTAACAAATGCTAGAGCTGTATTGACACGGGGAAGAGAAAAAAAAAATTCTGTAATACTTTGCTATGGTGCAACAGTACTGTAATATTTTATGGAAGAATGATTAATAACTTAGAGGTTTTTCTCTTCTCCTAGATACCTTATTTCTAACAGATGTTCATTGGTTATGAGAGATGAAACATTTGGAGGGCAACAGACTGTGAAAAACTGCATTAACCAGCCCATTTAAATAGTTACTGTATAATATTTGCCTGCAGAAATCCATTGCTGAATCATGATTTCAAAGGATGCAGGACTTAGGTTAAAGAATAAACGAATGTTTTTTTGTAAGTTCTCTATGTTTTTGCCTTTGGATCTTCTGCAGACTTTTGTATGAACAATTTCTAGTTAAGCTCAGGTATGCTTAAGATGTTTTTTGCTGCTTCTACAGTCAATGATATTTCCTTGATGGTTGGCAAGGAAGAGAATATTTTTTCTGCTCTTAGGATTCATCTTCATGTCCTCTGCCCATGGCATGAATATGTTCCAGTAACTGCCTTTTCCTCCCATGACTTTTGTGACTTTGTCTCATTTCCAGTCCAGAGCCAATGCAACTTAAAGTCTTCTGTAACTGTTCTAGTTTTTCCTCTTAGTCCCACCCAACTTTTGCCATGGATGAAATATGGCATGCTTCACTGATGCAGCCACTGACAGAGTCAGGAACGAAGATCTGCCAAGTAATTTCAGCGATTTTAGGCTACTGCCAGGAACTCCTTCTTTCTGGTCACTGGGAATTGTCTTGACTATTTTGGTTTGTGCTGTAGGAGAGACCAGATTTCTGTAGAGGCATCTGTCCAAGAAATGCTTGACTGGCACTTTTCAAAGTGGTTGTCCAATCTTACAAAGGGGTTTCAGCATAGAAGGAGTGCTAGACTTGTGTTTGAAAACAGTTCTACTGCTTATTTTGCTGATCCTTGTTAGAGATTTCTGCTGCTTCTGCTGACAAGGAGTTTTGCCTGGGCGTATTGTTATTGTTTTTATTACTTTGGTGGTGGTAGTTGAGGGGGACACTGCCATCTTGTCTATTCCATTCCAATGTTGATGTTATTAGTTGCCGTGGTGAGGACTGTTATTATGTGCAGGTCAATTCTATTACGTGCAAGTCAATTCTGAGCACACTAAATCTGTGCTCAGAAATAGCTGAACTATGCCCTGAAGACCTGCTGGTTGGGCAACTGACAAGTAGCTAAACATTCAGTTCCAAGCACAAACCTATATTTGTCCATCACTTCTCTACCCCACAGTAGGGCTGGGGTGACTGTTTTCCCACTGGCAAGCAATGTTTAGTGAGAGGGGAGATCAAGCTGGGGAATCCACCAACTTGTCCCACATTAAAACAGTAAGGACAGCTTAAGTTTCTGGCTTTGTTCCTGTGGCAGATCAACAATGTGGGCAGCACAGTTCATGCTGGAACATTTTTCTGCTGGCTGAAGAACTGGAGGATAGCATTATAACCCAATAGCATTGGATTAGGCTTTTAGATATTAAATAGAACAATGTTTTTATATAACATGATGGGTTTTTCAAGTGAATATGGCCCAGTCAATGTGTTTGGTTGTGAGAAACTATAGGAAGGATAACACAGCCCATATATAAGAGCCATGGGAAGAAAGTATTTCAAAGAGATTCCACCTTATTTAACTCACTATAATTCTGCCTAGGGATGTACTCTTACAGTTTTCAACCCACATTATTAATGTGCTTGAGAAATCTGTGTGATTCTTACTTCTTTAGTTTGCCAGCCATGCATCATGTTGTTTTAGCTTAATGTTACCTGCGAACTCAGCCAAATACGTTTTTTTTTTAAAACAAACCATCACTTAGCCTAGTAGGCAAGTTCAACTCTAAGTGGTGATTGAAAGTGCTCTTTTACAAACTGTAAGGCTTTAAACTGATTAAAGAAGGGGACTGTACTTTTAGAATATTTCTTTATAAAGGTAAAGTCTGCTTATCTCTATCCTTTTTTTAAGATTAAAAAGGATTATTTTTAAAATTACATTTCTTGCTTCATAAGTGCTTTTCTACATGCAGCATTAACTGATTTATAATTTAAAATGCACACAGTCAAATCAAAAGGCCCATTGCAGGTTTAATTATAGGCAGATCCCTTTAATTTAGTGAAACTTGGTCACAAGTGAAGACAGATCAGATTACTCCCCTGATATTTTCTGAAGCAGAGAATTGCCTTAACTTTTCTTGAGAATGAGTCCATATGAAATCAGAATTCAGAATTTAATTGTAAGTGAACATGCACAGGAATGAGATGTTAGCAAAATATTATAGCCGCTATTTTACTCAGTCAGATCAATTATCTGTCTAGCCTGAATTTATTTATCTTGACTTCTGGAAAATTCATCAGCATTTCAAGTAGGGCTGCTTACCAAAGACCTTTTAAGCAGAGGTGCAAATGCCTGAGTAAAGGATGCAGACGCCAAGACACACATTCCAAGCACCCTTCCACTCCAATATGCATACGATCGATCTCTTGTCACAAAAATTAAAAAGAATACATTTGCCTTTATTCAACACTTACCTGCACTTGCTTACCAAGCCAATTGAATGCATCAAATCCTACTTTGGTCCTCAAGGTTATAAGTCCAAGAACAAACTGCATTGTAATCCCCCAGATTACTGGTCTCCATACAACCTAGGCATACATAAAGAAAAACAAAACTATTAGATTTAAAAACAGCATGAATTTGACAATATTGCACCTAATACCACAGTAAATGCAGATGATGATTCCAAGTGCCACTCAAATCAATAGAAAAGGATATATGTCGCTCAGGGTTTAACTGTGGAGTCCTTGGTGCTCTCCGAGCTTGGTTGTTTGCTTGCAGACGTTTCATTACCCAACTAGATAACATCATCAGTGCTAGTGAGTGCGGGGTTTGCTCTCTGTTTATATAGCATAGCTTGCCCTGCCAGTGTTGGTGTTGGTTGGGTGTGTTGTGTAGTACTGCTTTTGTAAGACTTCACCAAATACACTAAGACTGAAATACCCAGAATCATGGACCTCATTAATCTCTACCTCACTACCTACTTTCAGTTTGGTGGACAAATATACCAACAAATCAGAGGAACACCCGTGAGATCACCACTCTCAGGACTCATTGCAGAGACTGTAATGCAGTGTCTAGAAACTATAGCACTCCCACACATACAACCAAAAGTATGGATCTGTTTGTAGATGACACCTTCGTCATAATAAAAAAGGAACAACTAGAGAAGACACATGAAACAATCCACAACATCTTCAAAGGAATAAAATTCATAAGAGAAGAAGAAAACAACACACTACCCTTCCTGGATATCCTCATCAGCAGAAGAAATGATGGCAAATTAGAAACACAAGTCTATCAAAAAACAACCCACACTAACCAAGTGCTCCATTACCAAAGAAACAACCCAACCTCCCACAAGAGGAGCTGTGTAAGAACATTATTCAGATGAGCACAAACACACTGCAGCAACCCAGAACACCAGAAAAAGGAAACAGATCACCTATACAACATCTTCCAACAAAATGGATACCCATGCAACTTTATCAGAAAGTGTCTGACCACTCAACCCACTACAGTGCAACCAACACAAGCTATGAAAAGAATAACACTGCCATACATCAGAAACATCTCAGAAACAACCAATAGACTATTACAACCACACGGTATCACCGCTAGCACATAAATCAACTAAAGCCCCCAAAATATCTTAAGTAAACCAAAAGTCAAAGTAGCCCAAGAAGAAAAAACAGGAGTCACCTACAACACACAGTGTAAGGACTGTAACAGCCACTATGTAGGACAGACAGGCAGAAGACTAGCAGAGTGCATCCATGGACACCAACTAGCAGTCAGAAGGCACGATGAAAACGCCTTAATCTTGCAACATATGGACAGACTCAACCATAGTTTCAACTGGGAAACTGTGAGCATCTTAGACAAGCTAAATCCAAAAACTTGAGGTAATTCCTGGAAGCTTGGCACTCACACACATCAGCCATCAACAGACACACAGAGATAAACCACATTTACATACCATTCAAAAGAGGCAATAAGAAAGCTAAGAAGGGAACAATAAATCCAGAACACATCCTCTTCAGCAGCCAACATGCAGATTAGTAGGCATTAACAACAGACAAACAATCAAGCAGAAAACAATACCCTAATCAAGGAACTATCAAGGAGGAAACCACACCCCCACCAACAGTGGCAGGGCAAGCTATGGTATATAAACAGGGAGCAAACCCCACACTCACTAGCACTGATGAGTTACCTAATCGGGTAATGAAATGTCTGGAAGCAAACAACCAAGCTCAGAGAGCACCAACGACTCCATATCCCACTGAAATGAGTGGAATGTGTGTGTGTGTGTGTGTGTGTTTGGAAGAAATATGTTTGCATATTTCTTCCAAACACATATACGCTTGCAAAAGAGGTCGGGGGATTTTTTAAAAAAATAATTGCAATAAATTTAGAAGTAAGACAAAAAAGTTATGTATCAAATCCTGTTTGATTTCCTTCCAGCATCTTTCCTCAGTCTGAATACCTTTCAACCTGTGCAAATTATTGGTAAAAGCCATGCTGGCTAAAGAATTCTTGGAGATGATCCACACTTCTGGAAAAGACTGGAAAAGGCGGCATTATAGTTTATAATGTCCTGGAGGAGAGGAGAGTTTAGTGGCCTGGAACCCTGGGCAAAAAGATTTGCAATAAAAGATAAGAATATTCTGCAATGTTTGTTGTAGGTTTCACTTGTTGAATGTACAGGTTGTCTCACTCACTGACCACAATTGAGATTGGCAACTCTGCCACAAAGTGGCATGGTCATTAAGTGAAACATCACATGACCATGACAACACAAATCACCATGGGTTGTTAAGCAAAACATCACATGAGTGTGACTTGCAACTTCCTCATTGACTTTGATTATCAGAAGCCAGCTGTGAAGGTTGCAAATGGCGATCACATGATCATGGGATATTGTGACTGCCATAAATGTGTGCTGGTTACCAAGCACCCGAATCACAATCATGTGACTGCAGGGACGCTGTAATGGCTGCAACTTCAAGGACTGGTCTAAGTCTCCTTTTTCAGCACTGTTGTAACTTCAAACAGTCGCTGAATGAGTGGTTGGTTAGTGAGGACTACCGTCATTTAATTATGTTCCCAAATTCAACTCTGCAGGTAATTTTCAAAAAGAATGCAATTAGATGGGTAAATTACTGTGGGTTAAATGTGGAACACCCCCCTTTCATAATGCTATGTTTAATTATTCTTGGACAATTTCTGCGTATTGGAACTTCTTACATTCAGATACCTTTGCTTTTCTTTATATATTTATGGTAGTATAAAAGAGGAAAGACCAAGAACTGTTATCTTAAGGTAGTCTTATCAGGGATGGGAGGGTGGGTGGAATATATTCCTGCTAGCTTTTGTGCCTTGGACAGCAGAATTAACTAATGAAGTTTTGGCATCGTAAGTATAAAGCCTTGTGGATATGTTCAAACTGGAAAATTGGATACCAGAAAGAGGGGGGAGAAAAAGGTAACACTACAGTTACCCCAACATGCAGTGTCCATTCAAAATTTGTGCATAAAGGCTTAACTCTGCTTACATTACAGGGAGGTCAGAAGGCACCTCTCTATTAGTTTTGGCATCTACCCCCTACAGTTTTTTAGAATACTATATGGAAGGTTTAATTTTATTAAAACTGAGGAGAATCCGGGGATAGGCTTTTGACTGATCGTCCAAGCACTGGGATCACTGGCACACAAACATACAGCCAGCACAGCAGGAATTTAGTGTGCAGGCCGTATCTCGTAAAAAGGAAAACTCCACAAAGTATGACTAGAATATACTTAATTGGTGGTATGTACAAAACATCCTGATCTAAGTTCCTTCCAACCTGCAATGAATATCAGAATGAGTCCAGCAAGAATGGTCCTATATCCCCTCTTCTATAAATTCATTTCCACACTATTTAACTGTCTACACAGGTTTATATTTAAATGGAAGAACTTCAGGCTCAAATTGGTGCTTTTAATTCAAGGTTCAATTAGAAATCAATCACCTTAAAGTAGGTTGCAGAATATTTGTGGTTTTGTATGTTGTTTTGGGTAAGCTGGCAACTTTCAGGTATGGCCACTTGGAAGAATATGACACTGTAAGCTCCATGGTTCATTTATTTAACTATATGAAGTGCCTAGTCTGAACAGCTCTTTCCCTTGACTGGTTTCCCCCTCCCTCCCCTCTATAAGCCTACGCAGTTTTCAAAGGAATAGCATCAGGTGAAGCTCTATCTGTGTTCATCTTAACTGTCATAAAATTGGCCAGGCAGGGGCAAGGAAGACTAATGGAAGAATATACTGTAGATGAAGGGCTCATAAATGTTCCTTTCTGTTGTTAGGGATGCGGGAAGCAGGTTCTGGGTAAAACATCAATCCAGTCATTTCTCCCAGAAATTAAAGTGTTGCTGGGGGCTGAGTTATCAGAGTTAGTGTCTCTGTGAAATCCCTTGCTACACTCTGTATTTCCCTAGATAGAAAGCAGCTTCTTTAAAGGTTTGGAAGCAGCTGGCTGAGACATAATGAACTAAGGAAGTGAATATGAAAATGACTTAAAAGAAAGCCTTGTCTTAGTTATGGAAGCCAGGGCAGAAAAAGTAAACCAGATTTTCTGGTAATAAAATCACATTCCTCTCATATTATGTAGCCTAGGTGATTTAGAACAGACATTCATTTTGTTCAAACAAGAAAAACAGTAAAGAAGCAAGCAAGATGGGACTTTATTAAATATGCAGCCTAGCATTCCTGCATATTCTGGAAAATCTCTACATTCTTCATTCAGCCTTTGTTTGTCTCTTAGTAGGATTTCTTTCTCACCACCCTGCAAGAAGGAACTGTATAACCCAGAAAGAGATACAGATTTGCAGTGCATTTGGATATGCTAATTTAAATGCACAGGTGCCGGATTAAAAATGATAAACATTACAAAAAATAAACAAATCTCAGTATAGCAGAGAGAAGTGTGATCAAGGGACCTCTACTTCCTCTATGTCTGGAGAGATGGGCTGTTGATGGGCAATTTAAACTTATGGCTCTTTATCCTTAAACTAGTTTTCGACTAGCAGCCCTTTAAACAGACAGGGGATTGTGTTGCTGAAACTCATCAACAAATTGATAAACGTTAGTGGCATTTTTTTCTGCCAATTCCTAACAAGATACAGAAGAAAGAAAGTATACAGGCCTTCAGATAGGCTTAGCTCAGTTTGTGCCATCTCTGAAAAAACAAAACAACTGTTGTGCAATGCAACAAGATAATTGTCTCACTCCTGAAATAGAGAATGCCTTCAAACAGAGAATTATCTAGTATGAAGTGGGATGTAACAACTTATCTCCAAAGTTAGGCTTCACATCCCAGAATCTGGGTCAACTACATAATTTTCTGCTGGAATCAGCTGGAGCCATTCAGTCACCCACTCAGCCACCCAGTTGTTAAAAAATCCAGCAATCCTCCATGGATGCCAGCCAACTTGCCACAAAGGCTTGGGTGAACCAGGGTGATAACCTTTTAAAAAACAAAGGTCTAGGTTTGGTCATAGGTAGAGTAATAATTATGATGAAAATTTAAGTTTCTGTTTTATATATTCCTTCCTGCCAAGGTCTACCTTGCATGTTGAGAATGACTCATGTAGGAAAAACTGTTTTAAAAGACATGATATACATATTAGACTTGAACAGATGCTTTTGGCCACTAACTTTGGAAGCATGTATCAAGTGGAAATCTAGGCCATCTTAGAACATTGGCTTGGACAGAGGTATTGTGGAGGAGATGAAAATCTTTCATCCTATCTTTCACAAATTTCTGCCCTTTTTTGAATGCTGATTTTTTTTATATTATAGTTTAGTCCAACCCAACATTCCCAATCTAGTATCCTTCATGTGTGTTGGAATTATACTTCCTAGAATCCCCAAATGTCATGCTATTTGGGAACTTTGGGAGTTGTCCTGACATATCTGGAGGACATTCAGTTGGGAAAGGTTAAAAAAAAGGTTAAAAAAAGTAAAATAAAGACACAAATAAAAGGTAGTCAATAAGCTATGTCATCAGGAGTCCACCCAGCACATTGCAATTAGACATTAAATGAAAGTAAATATATAAATGAAAGATTGTGAACACTCACTTTAGTTGGATATTTGGAGAAGATCAGCATCAAGAGAATATACATGATAAGTCCACCAAAGGAAATGAGCTGGTTTGTCCCTTGCTTGGCAGTATCAAAGATTAACCAGCACACAGCAGCAACTATTAAGATGATCCACACTACCCTAGAGAAAAGGTATTCAAACAATGCAATGAATGACTTATGGGAAAGATCATAACCTTGTTTTAGACTATCTCTTTTTTTTTCTGTTTTAGGCTATACCAGTACCACACTCTCTCACAACTATTTATAACTAAACACACACCATCCATGTATTTCTTCCCATCAGACACTTGATAACTTGCTTGTATTGGCCCTGGACTGTAAAAACTGTTGGTTTGTCAAACTCTTAGCAAATCAAATTGGGAGAGAGAGAGAAAGAGAAAGAGAAAGAGAGAGAGAGAGAGAGAGAGAGAGAGAGAGAGAGAGAGAGAGAGAGAGAGAGAGTCATTTGACTCCCATTAATGGGGAGAACACAACCTTCTGAATTTACTTCTGCCATCTAGTTGTCATTAAAATGCAGACTAAGGGGTTGTTTTAGTCAAGAGATTGACTAAACCTAATTTCAGAATAGTACAATGGATGCCAAGGGAAAAAAAGGTAGCCAGAAAGACTTTTTTAACAGCAGTACCATCCTTTTTTGGCACCACTTATTTTGGCTTTACTCATCGCTGCATGCGATGGAATTCCAACACTTCTGGATATGTGGGTATATGGGCATGTGGGTCTGACAGAAGAAAGTTGGATCACCAGATATAAACATTTTGCAGCAAAAGGTATAAATGTTACCAAATATATATCCATTCTGGTATTTGAACTGGATAATACTGTTGGAAAAGTTTTAGGTACAAGGCATTTTTTCAGAAAGTCAAGAAACCAATTCAATGTACTTAAAATACCAGTATAAGAGTACAGTATATACTTTAGACTTTTATAACTAGTTGGAGCTGATGCAGTTTAAGCTGCTTTAGACTGAAAGATATTTGGGAGTAAGTGTCCTCCTACTCCCAAGTAAGCAAGTATATGAGCATATCAAATGACCACTGGGATTTTTCTCTGAACATAGGCTTTCAATAATGTATGATTATAAAGTGATGTTGTCCTGCTAATTTAGCTCCAAAAATGTTTCAGAATACTCAATCTTTCCCCCACACAAGGCTACTAAATAGCTACAATTAAACTGGATTGCTTTGCTACTACTCCTATATGATCAGTTTGATGATGCATTAACTGACAGCAGGCTAAATGTTTTCATCTACTAATCATTGCCAAAGTCTTGTTAAAAACACAGCCACAGGGGCTACTTTAATATCTGGCAATGTTGTGTATTTTATAGTACATGCCTTACAAAGATACTGAATTGTACTTAATTAGGACAAAGGAAACTGAAATTTTATCCTGAGTTAATATCCCAAATCCCTTTTATTTTTTAGTAGATAGGAGGAAATGTAACATCATTTATAGCATTATATAGTACTGAAGACCACAAACAACTTCATAATCTCATTTTCGCTCTTTAAAAAAAGAAAATTTGGTTAGTTACCATTTCAGCCAAAACCATTGAGCTTTCAGAAATCTTCCAAAAGGAGAAAGTGATTCTGCAATCCTACCCTCATATCTGGCTATTAAAAAGTCCCAACAGATGAAAAAAATGGCTAGGAGAGTGAGTATGAAGAGAGCCAAGGCTCTGTGAAAATTCAAGATGCAGGCCACAATCACCATTGCCAGATAAGCTGTATGGGAAACAAGTATGATCATGTCAGATGTCCACTACATACACAATGAAACTGCAAGAGTGACCTGCAATTTTCAGACCATCAGTAATTAAACAGAAATGCTTATTCTTTGAAACAAATGAATTCTGCGTCATACTGACTATCCCTTTGAAATTATTAGATGTTTTTATAAAACAGGTGCCTATGTAAACTTAGCATTTTTATACCATCTAACCACACACCCCATCCACCAATGTTAGAGAACTGGTTTTTGACTTCTGAAACTGCAGCCACACTTAGTTTTGTTTATTTTTTCATCCTTTCCCTTTTGTTATATGTTTTAACTGGGCAAAAAGGGACATTTCTGGTTTGGAAGAACATAACGAGAAAGATTATTCCCCTCATGACCAGATTATTAACATCCCTTCTGCCTTGGTACTAACCAGCTGGAGGAAAAGGCATCTACAGAGGAGAACATGTATTATCCCTACTGGAGGAGGGAGGGCATGTTACTAAATACTCTATTTTACCCAAGCAGGCATAACAGCAGATAATGAAACTGATATGGTGACTGCCTAATCTTATTTTTTCCTCAGGAAAATTATAGTTGCTACAGGAAGCTAAGCACAAACTAGGTCAAGGTACCTTGATACCACAACCTATTCCAAGACAGAGTCAGTTATTCTAGTGCAATCTATTTATCTGGATTAACAAAAAACATCAAAGAAGTAAATAATAAAAGTACAAACATTCACTCAAGGCTGGTTATGATGGAATACAATTTTTTGGTACCTCCTATGCCATGGCATGTAAAGCAAGGGCATGTCTTTGTTAATAAGAATACATTGTGGAGGTCAGTAGGAATTGGGATTGCATACAAGCCTCCAAGTTCTTCACTCCACAGAACTGATTACAACATGGGACAATTGATCTGTGGGAGGCATTATTACAGAAACATTTGCTTATGAACTGAGCTATGCCTCGAAGCTGGCTTTAGTGCCACAGGACATCATCTGGGGCAAGAAAATATTCAAAACATATTTTGTGATGAGGATTTATTTGCACTGTCAGGCAAGTGTCTACCTGGGGAATCGAGAGAGAATAATGCATCGAATGAGGACATAATGTTGGAGTGTTCTTTTTGTTTTCATTAACAATTGAAGCAAGCCTATTCTCCAGTGACTATGCACTGAGTGCACTCTGTAGTGAATCAGCAGCTTGTGAGGATACGAGAATAGCTGAGTGCATTTACAGGCTTCACCTGTGCAAGTATTAATCTTTAGCCCTTTGTATGATTGTAGCTCATATGATCACCATGCTGAATATATGTAATGATCAGAAGTCTCTTCTCCCCACTCCCTCATTCATTTTTTACTACATGAAAGTCCAATCCTTTTAAAAATGTTTGTTCTTGATTTCTATTTTTAAATGATGATGATAATATACATGAGTGATTATGAAAGTTATTATCTTGTAATCATCAAGACTGAAGAGTATCTTCTGGGTAGGAATCAGTAACCACTGTGCACCAGTTTATGGGACTTTTCCCACTTGCGCCTAACCACATAATGAACCTGGCAACATATTTTTTCTGCTGTGGCCCCATTATGTTGTCTTCATGTCATCCCTTGCCAGTGAGTAAGGCAGGCATACATTGCCTTAGCTTCACCAGTTTTATTCTGATGTAATCTGAGTGCAGCCTTAAGATGTTCAAAATCTTTTAGGCTTTGTCACCTCTTAGCTTGGAGAGAGTCAGGTGATTACAGTTACCCATGAAACAGGCCACAGAGGTAAGTGAGGGATTGAAATGAATGCAGCAAATTTCATGTCTGTACAAAATCTCAGAGTTGGAAGAGGCCAGTTAGGC
This sequence comes from Liasis olivaceus, assembly GCA_030867105.1. NCBI lineage: Eukaryota > Metazoa > Chordata > Lepidosauria > Squamata > Pythonidae > Liasis > Liasis olivaceus. The sequence continues at coordinate 198,792,825 of CM061348.1, forward strand.
CATGGAGTCCAACCCCCTGAAATTCAGATTAAAATTTAGATTAAATTTTTGAAATTTACTGGTTTCTGCTGTTCCAAAGACAGATGGATAGCATTTTTATCCTGCAATAGGGAACGTGCTAAGCCATCATGGCATCCAGAATCGACCAATGTGCTTCAGACAACTCTTATGATCCTTTCCAGACTCCCTTCACCATATGTCTTTTTACAACAATAACAACAACAACCCCCCACCCTGAAAGCTGGGGAAGCTTGGATGTTGGAAATCAAAGTGCATTATCTTTATTTCCAAGAATGCCCTTGTGCTCTAAAGAGACCACACAAGCTTTCATATAAAATAAAAATGAGGACCAGTTGCAGTTTAGTGTTTTCTTTGAAAGTATCCCCATCTGCCCCCCAAGAGGACAAAGATAAGAAGGGAAGGCAGGAAGAGTCCTCTGGGGACTCTCTTTTGTTTTTGTAAAGATGCATTAATTACGTCCTAGACCAGTATTTCTCAACCTTGGCAAGTTTGAGATGGGTGGACTTCAACTCCCAGAATTCCCCAGCCAGCCATACTTGCTGGGGAATTCTGGGAGTTGAAGTCCACTCATCTTAAACTTGCCAAGGTTGAGAAATACTGTCCTAGATCCATGCCATCAATGCTCCCTGCCAAGGTATTAACAGCTCACTTGGCAAAGATCAAGACACAAACAGTGGGCTGAACCTCTCCAAGACTTGGTCCGTTTCCTCAGGCCAGATTATCTGCAATGGATCATGCATCACTAGAACAGATGGTGACCTAGACCCTTCCACAAGAACTATATCAATAATGACATAAAGTTCAGGGCAAATGCAAAGCACTTTCTTCTCAAAGTATCTTGCAAATTTGCCATAGCAGGCCTCCAAGGATGGCCCTGCATGGATTTACATTATTTGTAGATTTAGAAAAAAAAAATTATATCTTGATTTTTAGACCCATATTTGTTATTTTTGTTGGTATGATGTGTACTTGTCATCTGCAAAGTTTAATGATCAGCAGCCTCACTTTTTATTTTTGAAGTCTTCCATAAATATTCCAGTTTATGTAGAGTATATAACCTATGCAATTTCCCAGATAATTTTAAATGGTTAGCTAACTAGCTAACAATGTTACTTTATTTAATTTTCTGAATTTACATATTTTCTTTGTGTTCAAACTGAACACTCAAAGCACCTTACATCTTAAATCAGATGTAATTAATTTAATTTTATTCAATTAATGAAAATTGTGTGTGTGTGTGTGTGTGTGTGTGTGTGTGGAAATTAATTCAATTAAAATAAAAATAATAAACTTTAAAGTTTAAAGTCCTGACTAACGTCTAGAAATAAGGAGGACTGAGGGGAAATTGAAATCTATGAAAGGGAACTTGAAGCTTGTTGTATTTGATTGGCTTGTAGAAGGTTTGATTACGCTGTACCTATTGAATAATAATGAGAACTCTGTAATCCTATAAAAAACAATGTCAACGCTTTTTGGGGGTCCCTAAGTCTGGTTAATTGGTGAATACAGCTAGGAACAAACTCTTTCTACAAGTAATTATTTCTACAACATTAGTTGTAAGGAGGGGGCAAATACAGTTCCCCAAGGAGTACAGGTGAAACTCGAAAAATTAGAATATCATGCAAATGTTCATTTATGTCAGTATGGCAACTCAAAAGGTGAAACCAATATATGAGATAGACGCATTACATGCAAAGCGAGATATGTCAAGCCTTACTTTGCTATAATTGTGATGATTATGGCGTACAGCTTATGAAAACCCCACATTCACAATCTCAGAAAATTAGAATATTACATGACATCAATAACACAAGGATTGGAAATAGAACAATATCAGACCTCTGCAAAGTATAAGCATGCATATGTACTCAGTACTTGGTTTGGGCCCCTTTTGCAGCAATGACTTCCGCAATGCGGCGTGGCATGGATGCTATCAGCCTGTGGCACTGCTGAGGTGTTATGGAAGACCAGGATGCTTCAATAGCGGCCTTCAGCTCCGCTGCATTGTTCGGTCTCATGTCCCTCATCTTTCTCTTGGCAATGCCCCATAGATTCTCTATGGGGTTCAGGTCAGGCGAGTTTGCTGGCCAACCAAGCACAGTAATCCCATGGTCATTGAACCAGGTTTTGGTACTTTTGGCAGTGTGGGCAGGTGCCATGTCCTGCTGGAAAATGAAGTCAGCATCCCCATAAAGCTCGTCTGCGGAAGGAAGCATGAAGTGCTCCAAAATCTCCTGGTAGATGGCTGCGTTGACCCTGGACTTAATGAAGCATAGTGGACCAACACCAGCAGATGACATGGCTCCCCAAATCAACACAGACTGTGGAAACTTCACACTGGACTTCAAGCATCGTGCATTGTGTGCCTCTCCATTCTTCCTCCAGACTCTGGGTTCTTGGTTCCCAAATGAGATGCAAAAGTTGCTCTCATCAGAAAAGAGGACTTTGGACCACTGGGCAACAGACCAGTTCTTTTTTTCTGTAGCCCAGGTAAGACGCTTCTGACGTTGTTTGTTGTTCAGGAGTGGTTTGACAAGAGGAATACATTTGAAGCCCGTGTCCAGGATCTGTCTGTGTGTGGTGGCTCTTGATGCACTAAATCCAGCCTCAGTCCACTCCTTGTGAAATTCCCCAACACTTTTGAATGGCCTTTTCCTGACAATCCTCTCCAGGCTGCGGTCATCCCTGCTGCTTGTGCACCTTTTTCTACCACACTTTTCCCTTCCACATAACCTTCTATTGATGTGCTTTGATACAGCACTTTGGGAACATCCAACTTCTTTTGCAATTACCTTTTGGGACTTTCCCTCCTTATGGAGGGTGTCAGTGATGGTTTTCTGCACAACTGTCAGGTCAACAGTCTTTCCCATGCTTGTGATTCCTACTGAACCAGCCTGAGAGACCATTGAAAAGCTCAGGAACCCTTTGCAGGTGTTATGGATTCATTAGCTGATTAGAGGGGGACACTTTGAGCCTAGAATATTGAACCTTTTCACACTATTCTAATTTTCTGAGATTGTGAATTTGGGGTTTTCATAAGCTGTATGCCATAATCATCACAATTATACCAAAGTAAGGCTTGACATATCTCGCTTTGCATGTAATGCGTCTATCTCATATATTGGTTTCACCTTTTGAGTTGCCATACTGACATAAATGAACATTTGCACGATATTCTAATTTTTCGAGTTTCACCTGTATATTCCATAGCCTGGGAGTAATATTAGATGAGCCTCCAACAGTGGGACATCTTCAGAAGTTTTCTGTAGATCTTAATAGCTGGAGAAGTTAGTAATGGAAGAGATAGGCCTCATCCACCTGTCCCCCTAACCACAGCTAAACATGATAAGATAACCTCATGATATTGTGAGTGTTTCATTCCCACCCCACAGCTGAGGCAGTTGTCTTTCATTTTTCTGATTTTAAGGTAGTGTTTCCCCTCTTCCCTGATACAATATTTTCTATGGACACTGGGCTGAAGCTTTACAGAGAGAGATTCAAACTTGAAATAAGGAGGAATTTCCTGACCTTAGAGATCTTCTAATCCAATCCTTTGTCCAGGGCAAGAATCCTCATAATATTCAGGACAAATGGCTGTCCAAATTTTGCTTGATGGAGTATCAATGACTCCAGGAGACAGGATCTTTCACTGCTTAATAACTCCTTGTAACTTGCCTAACCCTGTCCCACCATATGTTTAGGAGAAAAATCAGTGGTTATTTTTCCTGCTGGCACATGATGTTCAGTGGGAAGAGAAACCAAGTCAGGGGAATCCACCAATCACTTTTTTTTATACGTCCTGCATTAAAACTATAAGGAGAGCACTACTTATCAGCTTTATTACTGAGATAGAATAAGGCTCAGCGTCAGGGCAGCACAATTTATGCGGGCCTACTTTTCTGTTAACATAAGGACTGGAGGATAGCACATTAACAAGGCCATTTGGCTGTATCCTCAGGTAGTCAGGCTATACTGCATTTAAGAATTTTAACACTAGCATATTAAAGTGTTCCAGAAAGCAATCATCAAACAGTACAGACCTTTCAAAATAGACACTGTGTAATTTCAATATCTCTTGCACTGGTCTGTACCTTAGCTGACATGTTTTGCATAAATTAGAGCTTACAGACCCTTTTCAAAGATAGCCTTACTGCCAGACGACATTGCAGTAATTAGACTGGTACATAACCAAGAGATGGATTTTATTTTATGTAATTAGTCTCACACTTTAAAAATATAATATGGACTCAAATGCTACATAAAATTGCTATTTTCTGTAATGTCCAATACATACCTGTAATTAGTATTCCATAAATTATGTACCGAATTCTAGTTTTATGTTTCCTGCAAAATTGAAGGGCCACATCATATTTCCTTGCAAGTTTCCTAGAAGGATAAAATATAAAATAAAATAAATAAATGGGGTAACTTAAACACAAAGACTATTTTGTACGTAGATAAGTGATGCAATACCCAATATATTATAATTCACAGTGTACAATACAAATTGATTATACAGGAATCTTAGATTTTTTTCCCCTGTCTTCCTCACCTAATAATTGATTAAAAGTTTTTACAACCATGTTTAGCACTGGGGATTCTTGATAGCCAAGAACATTGGCCTATTGTCCTGCCCAACGTAACCTTATGGGGGTCCTTTTCCTTTCTGCAGTTCAAGATTAAACAGCACTACATGCTGCTTAGTCCTCAACAAGCCACAGCAAAAATCCAATTGCAAACTATAGTAATTTGATTTTACACATAAGTCTAAGCCATAAAGGCTATATTCATGTATCATGCTAATCCAAAAACAAACAAATCACATGATGGCTTAGTGAGATGTGTGAAGCAGGCCATTATCTCTGAATGCTTAAGGTCCAGTTTGGTATGGTTAGGCTCCTGTGTAGTGGTCAGAAATCAAGGAGGTCCAGGTTCCAGTCCACCCTTGGCTATATAAGCAAGTGAGTTTTGGACCAGTCACTATCTCTTAACTCAACCTACCTAAAAGGTTGTTGTTATGGAAAAAATAGGGGAGAGAATGCTGTATAAGCCACCTTGAGCTCTTAGAGGAAAGATGGGATATAACTTAAATAAATAACCTTCATGTGCCAATAAGTTAGAACAACCCTCTATAGAATCCTTTATCAGAAAAGGGGCAAGGTATGACAGAGTGATCTGAGGAATGCTGTTTACAGATCAAAAAGAACCCTGAAGCTGAATACTGAACTCAGTGTGTCCAAATGCAGTAAAACTTCACTTGAAGGGGATAGTGATCAGTGGAGGACCCATAATGAAATTATTACCCCTTGCATCCAAGTTTCTTGTTTTCTTCTGATTCAGGTTGGTTTCCATGTGGCTCACTGTCGATATTGATGTTTGTCTCATGCTAGAAGAGAAAACAAAATGGTTTACCAATCCTGTGTTTTGTAATCCATTAATTGTTCTTCAAGGGCCAGATACAAGGAAAACTGGTCTTCTAGTTCCCCATGACTCTCAAGCAGTCTGTCCTCTATGTCACCATCCAATATTACCTCAGATACTGTAACTATCTTTAGGTATGTGCAACTGAAAGGGTGGGGTTTGTTTACAGGAATCTTATAACTTTCTTTCCCCATGCAACAATCATATTCTGGCTCCTTCTCAGTTCCCCTACTATTTAAAAAAAAAAAAGTGGCATGAACACTAACTTCCATAGAAAATGGCTGTGTGTTAAGTTGGGGAATTGTCAGAGGCATATTCAGCCACTCAGCACACAAAGCCAACACAAAAAACCATACAATGACTGAATGTGATCAATGAACCATCCCATTTTCTCTTACCTCATCAGGATGAAAGTCACTTCTTTCCAAGTTCCTGTTTCTTAATGCAGTACCATTTGCCTCTGGAAAATCACTATCAGTATCTTCCTACAAGGCACAACATTTGAAGACGACATGAATTGAGATAAATAGACTTCAGTCAGCACATTGGACAACAGGGGTGACATTCATCCTGCTGTGCTGTCATCCCCACTAGGTAGATCAGTCCAGGAAATCAGCTCCACATTAACTACTTTTACTGAGGTTGGCTATAATAACAGAATTTTGCAAATCTGATTGTGCTGTACATCCTCCTCATTTTCTTTATAGTTCAGTGAATTAGGCAGGCATCTGCCTGAGCTGTTTCTGAATGTTATCTCAAAGTTCTGGACTTTAAAAATGTTTCATCCCCTTTTGCCTAGGTATCAATTCCTGCATATCTCTGTCAAGGTTATCTTCCTTACTCTCTACATGTGCCTTCATATGAAAGAAGGAGAATTAAAGGCAGGCAAAAGCCTTTCCAGTCATTCAATCTATTTTAACTGTATGTGTGTACAGAATGGGATAATGGCAAGAGGATCACATTGCAACCTCTGTGATAACAAAAAGTTGGAATGAGGTAGGTAGGGGTGGATAAACTGCATCCTAGGTCTCTATATACTCCCACTTTTTGTTATTCCTGGACCCCCCTCCTCTGCACCAACGTATTTCCATATTTTTACAGTATGATGACCACTGAAAGTCAGGAGCATGGTTTCCTGCTATTTTGAGGCATGACTCATACAAAGGTTGCAGCTTAAATATTACCCCCAAGTTTTGGTTTCTCTGTTAGACTGGAATACTCCACTGGGCAGAAAAAAAATGGTGTATATATGAATGTTGGGAAACTGTTAGGGAAGTCCATAATAGTTATAGGCTATTAACATGGGATACCCATGCAAATTCTAAGTTGCCAATAACTGTTATTGTGCTATCATTGGGAATGGAGTTGTTCGTGAAAAATAATTGAAGCTTTTCATATCTTGAGAAACCAGAGAAACATTCAGACTGGCTTACCATAAAATTGCAAATAAAAACTGCAATAAAAACTTTGGACAAAGGAAGACTGCAATAAAAACTTTGGACAAAAACTTTGGACAAAGAAGATTAATTTCATTAATTGGGGTAATTTATATCATCTTGCAGTTAACTCGTTATCTGCTGAATTTTCTGTATTGTATTTCTACTTAAAGACAATTTTGCAAGTTTTGTTCTAGTCCAGTCTTGTATGACTCACAGATAAGAGATTACATAAAATGTAACATTAGCTTAACAGGTAAAAAACAAACAAAGAAAATATATGTATGATCTGATCTACACGGTATCACTGCCCAACCAATAATATTAAGTGCAGTTTCTGGCCACCAACAGGTTGCCCAATCTTTTTAGGTTCTGTTTTCATGAACATAACTTTGGCACAACCTCTTATTTCTCACAGAGAAACAAAGCCAGATTGTGACTAGGAGGGTGGAGTCGAGAGAAACAGAATGGAAAGTAAATAGGTAGAATTTGCAGTCTTCTGAGCAAGCTCAAGTTAACAATCACCAACACCCAGGCTTGGCTGGTTTCTGCTGATTTATCACTGCCAGGCCCCAAGTACTTGGGCAAGACAAAGAAGCAAGAGTATGGGTTTTAGTACGATATCTTTAATGCTAGTGTGGGGTAGATATAGAATCTTGGAAACTATAAGAGGAATTTCCTAGCCTCCTTTATAATGAGTCAATTAAGGCAGAATCTCTTTGAAATGCTTTTTTCCAAATGTCTCCCTGCCTGGGCTAAATTGCCATTTATAAATGAAATAACCTGTCAACTGATTCATCCCCACCTTTCCCAGCCTCCGTACAACTTTCAAAATCATGGTGCATGTGCAAAAAGCAGCTAATGAATTTTCTAAGCTAAATATACTGATCTGCTGTAAAGACTAGATCAGTCAATTCATTACAGTGGATCAGAGTACAGTTAAAGGGACAAATAAAAATCTGAAACCCATTACAGTCTTAGCAGCAAAGGTTCAATATTTCAGGGATCAAGAGAGCCAAAGGAGACTATTTGGTGATGTGCTATCAGAGAAAAAAGCAGTGCTGGATTTTTTTCAGCTCTTAGTTTAGGTTATTTTGAGATACTGTATTAAGGATAGGAATCAGTGGGAGGCATCTGGGAACAAACTCTTCCCATCATCAGCCTTAAATCCCACAAATATACTGTTGCTGACATGGTGATTTGGGGCCTTTGGGGGGGAGTCTTTGACATTTTAGAGGTGGAGGTGGGAATACTTTGCCTTCCAGAATCTTCCTGCTCCATTCCCATCTTTAACCCTTTCCTTAAGGGAGCCAAGATTGGGTCCAAATGATGATTTCAGGGGTTGAAGTTTGGCCATGTTGCCACTGAATTTTGGCAATGGGATCCTGAGGTGCTGGGAGGAAGTTTAAGGTGCCTCTTCCAGTTAAGAGGTGCTGGGAGCCTCTGCTAAAACTGCAGGCCACATGCTGCTGTTTAGCTGACCTCTACTGAGTATGGTTACGCTGACATTTTAAAATAAAAAAGATGGCTTTTAAGCTTAATAAATTATTTAGCTAAATTCAAAGAGGCACATTTTAAAGCTAATAGAAGCCATTTGATAATGCCACATATTTATGTATTAAAGTATTAATACAATATTAATATTAAATAGAATTAAATATATTTATTTAACAGTATTAAAATGCAACCAGTTTTGTGGATTGTAAACTTACCTTCCCTCTGATAACTATAGCCCTTGGTTGATTAAACTTATTTCTCATAGCAACAAAAGGACAAATTTAAATTTTAGTAATATAATAATGAGAGCCAGTTTGTGTAGTAGTTAAGACATCAGGCTAGAAACCAGGAGATTGTGAATTCTAGCCCTGCCTTAGGCATGAAAGCTGGCTGGGTGATTTTGGGCCAGTCACTCTTTCTCAGCCCTAAGAAGGAGGCAAAGGCAAACAGTTCTGAAAAACCTCGTCAAGAAAAGTGCAGGGACTAGTCCAGGTAGTTCCCATGAATAAAAAGCTTGACTCTTGGATACATACATAATGAACTTGTAAAATGAGGGAGATCCAGATTCAGATTTCTGCAAAGCCATGAAGGTTCTCGGTTGTCCCTGGACAGTTTCTCTCAACTCATTTCATAGAGTTGTTGTGAAGATAAAAATGGAGGAGGGGTGTGTGTGTGTGCACGTGCACACACACATACTGATCCTTGAGGGAAGTAGAGGAGATAGGCAAAGCAGAAAAATCAATTCCTAAATTCCATTTGTGTTTTGATTTTTTTTGTTTCTTTGTTTGTTTAAACAACACCCTTTATCTGCCTGCCTTGACTCTGCCACAAATGAGCAGCACTTTCACATAAGACAGTGTTGTCCAAACTTGGCCACTTTAAGATGAGTGGACTTCAACTCCCAGAATTCCATGCTGGCTGGGGAATTCTGGGAGTTGAAGTCCACTCATCTTAAAGTGGCCAGGTTTGGACAACACTGACATAAGAGGTCATACTGCAAGCCCTGGGCCTTTGCTCACTGGTTTGATATACCACAAATTTTAAGATGCAATTGCACCCCCCCCCCATTGCAGGCATGCAACTATAAATTGCAGGAATAACTGTTTGCATTTTTGCAAGGAGCATAAAGCGTAACCTTTACCTTCCTCTCATATTTTCCCCTCTGCAGTATTTTGCTGAAGATAGGGAAAGCAAAGCCCTTTTTTTTCACCTTTCAGTAGCTAGCTTTGCAACAAAGATGCAAGCACTCAGTTTTCTTGTAACTTAATTTTTTTTTAACTTCCTACAACAAATCTTGCAGAGGAAAGAGCTGCAATTGGACATCTTGCAAAACAGATTGCAAAGGGTGTTTTTCTCTTGCGTAATAAGGAAAGCTGTGCTGCACTTTCGTGATCCTTCTCACTTTCTGGTTACTTTTCCCCATCTGATCTTACTCAGCAGAATGGGAGCAGATAGGTTTGATTAATAGATGATTGGTTCCCATTATTTTAATTCTATTTATTTATTAAATTTATATGGCGCCCATCTCCCCCAGAGGGTGACTCTGGGTGGCTTACAATTAAAATCCGAGACAATAAAAACAATAAAAATATATATTTTTTTATTATCCCATCAAAGTTTTGTTTGCCACAAAAGTGCTTTTTAGAACATCATAAAGAGTTTCATTCCAATCTTGCCCCCCATTAGTAAATTCACTTTTAGCATTCACTCCTGGAGTAATTCTAATTGATTGAAAGCTACGACATGAGGGCCGAGGCCCATATCTAGTTTGCTATCACTCACACATGTCGATGGTTATTTGATTTGAACAACAAATGCATGTGTGAATGCTCCCTACAGTAGCTTCATCTTCTAGTTAGGCTCCACATTTGAAAATAGGCCAGCTAGGCAGAGGATGATGTAACCCAACTGGACACCATCCAGAGGTGGTGTAGGAATTGCACTGTGGTGTAATGGTTAGAGAAATGGAATGGGACCAGGTTCAAGTCCTCATTTTGCTGTGGAGCTCACAGTTTAACTTTAGGCATATCTCAACAGGGTTCTTGTGAGGATAAAATGAGGGTAATCCCACAGACAATGCTCAAAGGAAAGAGAGGATATATCTGGACCAGAATGCCTTGATGTCAGTCACTCATTCATCTGATCACCCCCCAGTCAGACTACAGTGCGTTCTGTGTGGGGCCACCTTTGGCTACCTAAATATGAAATGACCTTTAAAGCCATTTACAATACAGTAAAGGGATACATCAAGCAATATCTTGCAAGAATTAAATCTGCCTATCCTACCTGGTCATCTAGGGAGGGCTTGTTGGGAATTCCAACCCACGAAAAACACATGGGGATGGACTAAGCAAAAAACCTTCTCTGTGGTAGCCCCCTCTCTTTGGAAGTCACTCTCCCAGCTACCCTGCTAATATTTCAATAAACAAGTACAACCTGTTATTTCAACAAGGCTTTCCTCCCAGAAAAAGCTTTTTAATATTGATGTTTTGCTTTATATGCTGGCACAGGTTATAAACACTGTAAAATAAATAACAAAATGTGTCCCAAAAAATACCCACAATTATATAAAGTAATTGGGATTGCTGCATCTCCTAATATATATAGCATTGCTATGGGATGATTCCCAGGACCCAAATTCTTAATTTTCATTATCAGACTTTCACTCTTTCTATCTGCCCAGTGACTACAAGCCTTTTTGTTGGTTGGGTTCACATATTATTGTGACCCAGGATTCCTTTTAGCTATGGTTTATTGAATAAGTTATAGTGGCCTAGTTTACACATAATGCTCAGTCATATCAACATACCAGAAGAATCGAATTGGATTATGGTACAGTACAAAGGGGAAGAAGAAATTAGGTGATAACTGCAGAGGGCTCTAGGAAGCAGTGGATTATCTGGACCTTTGGCAATCAAGGATTCAGGTCAGGGTATAGGATGGAAACTGCATTAGCCACTCTCATTGATGACTTGTGGCAAGGCGTGGATGGTGAGAGTGCAACTACCCTTGTCCTGCTTGGTCTCTCAGCTGCCTTTGAAACTGTTAAGCGGAGCATCCTTCTGGGCCACCTGTAAATACAGGGAGTAGGAGGCATTCTTCTGCAATGGTTGTGCTCTTCTCTGAGCGGGCAGGTCAGGTTGGTGGTTGCAGGAGGGGAGAGGGTGAGTTTGAATGCACTTCAGTATGGGGTGTCCCAGGGGTCACTTCTATGCTATTTAACATCAGCATGAAGTCACTGGGAGAGGTCATGTGCCTACACGGAATGAAGTATCATCAATATGCTGATGATAGCCAGCTATGCATCTCTGCTCTGTGCTAGATGGGAGATAGAGTGGGTCCTGATTCAGTGCCTAAGGCTGCCAGGGCCCATATGGGGAGAAACAGACTCAGAGTCAGCACAAGCAAGACAGAGTACAGAAACCAGCTGATTCTGCTGTGCTGCCATATATATGTGTGTGTGTGTAATAAACTGTGAACCTAGCCATTAAGTCATAGCAGAATTGGGAGAACCCCAGTATTATAGACAGGCTTCAGTCCAGCTCAACCTGCCTCCCCCAACCAACAGCACGATTGGTCTTGGTCTTCAACTCCTGCTTGCATGCTCTTTGGAAACATTGGAGTTTGTAGGCTTTGTTCACATAACGTGTTTGCCTGCGCTTCACTGAGTCATGGATAATTCAAGTGACCTAATTTTCTGAGCCACTTTAGCCATTCATCGGACCCCTAAGCTATCTGCATTACCTGACTTCATAAAACATGCTTTTTATTGATTATGTGCTGTCATGTCAGTGTTGACTTAGTGGCCACCTAGAAAAATAAATAAATAAATAATACATAAAAATAAAAAAAATAACACATGCTAGCTATAGCTTACTTCGTATGTTTTTGTACTGGGCAGATTTCTAGTCTGATGGGGACAAGAAATAAACCACTTCCAGCATAAGCATCACTACCACCGCCACCACCAGAAAACCTGCTACTCTACATAGCTGTCTTTAAGAGAGGCTTGCGAGGCAGAAATCAGTGAGCCATGCATTGCCAATACAAAAACTCTTTTTGCCTTCGGACTAACATTAAAGAAAAAATTACAAGCATCAGTGCAAAACCTAGCAGCCCTATAAGGTAAAAAATAGCAAATGGTTAATATTTTGGATGAATTTTTAAAAACAGGTTTATTAAGACAGTATTTTATGGGAACAATATGTTAACCATGTCGACTACATGCAAAAAATTCTTGAAGCGTGGAGACCTCCTCTTTAAAGTACCAGTCAGCCAACCATGGTTTCTTCCGTGGTTCCACTCCACTCTATTCTACTTTACTCTCCCCTCCCCTGTTCTATGCCTACTGACCAAGCTCAATTATCAGGGTGCTTTGGATTGTCACCAAATAATTTTTCAAAATTATTTTTTATATGCTAGTGCAAACTTTGGGGGGTTTCATCAAGCCTCTGATAACCTTCTTGCATGTGGTAGTGCCATCTGGTTACTTTAATAATGGCACTCCCAACTCAACATGACTAATAGTGGGAATGAAGATGTCAAGAAAGAATTCATAACAAACACATGTAAGGAAGGTGGAATGAGAAACGTTTGCCAATCCTATACCTACTTCCCGCAATTGTTCATGTTAAGCTTGATAATACCTGCCAAGGGCCATTGATACAATATTTTGATCATCAGAAAACAGCTAAGTGCCACTGGGCAGTAAATATAAATTAAGAATTCTCTTATTTATTTTTTAGAATAAATAAACTGGAACAGGTTTATATTAGTGCTGATAGTCTTTGTTTAAGTTTAATAACTAAACCGTGCATCTCTGAGAATTGAAGAAATTAACTTGGAGCCAAAAGGATATGGGAGATCCAAGAAAAATGTCCCCCTTACTTCAGAGTAAAGTTTCTATCAAGCTGGGATGCTAACCTATTATTTTTCTTCTTTTTAACCACCTTCGGATTCAGGCATGATACAGATATCTGCCTTTGGTTCTTTTTTTGCTGTGGTGGGGCTAGTTCAGTCTTCTCCCATCTGGCCATGTCTCTTTCAGGTATTGTGAAATGCCACAGCCAGAATTCTAGCTGTCTGGAATTTCACTTCCAACATCTAGGAAGTACCCTAACCCTAAACTATTAGATGTAAGAGGGGATGCGATTTAGAATAGAATGAGATTTCAGGAAAAAGCTTCCTTCCTAAATGCAGTTGCTCCCATCAAAATCTGAACCTCCCCTGGTTGCCTAAAAGTTGTTTAAAAAGTAATTTTGAAGTATACTTATTCCAGTTAATTCATCAGGGCATATTTTAAGAGTTTTTTTTTTTTAAATCACAATTATTTCACATTCTCAACACTAACTAATGTGCCCTACCTTTTATTTTTCCAATGATAAAAAAAAAAATAAAAAAAAAATAAAAAAACTTTGATGCTAGTCTAAGGAATGGCAAGTGATAAACTGGGTCCTGAATCAAAGTCTCTAGTTTTATGTTAAAATAAATAAATAAGTAAATAAATAATAATAATAATATAAGAAAACATGGATATGGAGATAGTGTAAGGACTTTACTTGATTTGACTGCAAGTTGCTACATATAATGAAATAACAATTATTACGCATTGATACCCACTTACAAACCAATCAGGTATGAAGAGGTGTGGCCAAAGAAAATTTCTCTGTACATGGTATATGGGTGGGAACATGCATGTGCCCATCTTCTACACTCAGGACAATAGGTGACCTTAAAACACCTTTGAGAGCTTCCTTCCCAAATCAAGTATCAGTTTGTTTGAACCATGGTTAAACCTTTACACCTACATGCTACAGTCTTGACTATGATTATACCTCCAGAGCTGCTATTACTTTCAGAAGCATTCATGCAACTTGAATATTCATTCAGAATCACATACAGCTTGAGATCAAACACTGAGATTTATGGCTGTACTCATACTGTTTTTTTAAGGAGGAAGAATCAACACAAAGAAAAACATTGTTCTCATAAAGAAGGCTGCTTTTCTATTGGAGAAGAGATCATGGCAGGGTGCACGTGTGAATTAACCCACATAGTTGAGCTGTCGTGGACTATAAAATGCTATATTATTTTGAATCTGAAAGTAAAAAAATAGGTTGAGCTAGTATATCTGGGTTGCAAAACTCCAGGCAACCATTAGATGGCAGCAAACAGATATATAAGTATTTAACTGAAATTCCTATGTAGGTTCTTCTTCCCCAACTCGGTATGCTCCAGACATGTTAAAAATAAGAATATTATCCTCAGCTATGACAGTGGGCCATCAAGAAGGCTGACTTTTACCTATGGGAATTATTTAATCAATTGGCCTCTCCCAACAGGTGTCATCCAGATGTGATGGGCTGCAACTCCAATCATTATTTTGGCTGTGTTCTTTGGGGAATTCTGGGAGTTGTAGTCCTAACATACCTGGAAAGTGCCAGGTTGAGGAAGGTTGCACTAAATGATACTGATGCATTGTAGATATAAATATTTTCTGTCCCTATTGGTACTATTGTAGTAAAGACTAACTAGTGTTATTAGTATTAGTATGATGGTACAAGATGCTTAAATATAAATATTTTAATGATTGCAACAGAATACTTGTTGCAAAACAAGCATACAACCAAAATTGCTACCACAGTCATTATAATCTGTGTGACACAATCTAGCCTGAGAGTCTGACCAAAAAAATAAAATAAAAGGTTAAATAAGCTCAGAATGTATCTAAAAGTTGGTATTTGTAACTGATTCAGTTCCCCAGGTCAAACAGGTGCAGGACTAGTTTGCTCTACTCATATAAATAATTCACAAAGAAAAACAGTAAGTGACACTTCTGCTCACAATAGCAGAATTGTATTCAGTCTTTGAGAACAGAACATTTGTACTGACGTGATCTTTCTTGGCAGGTGTATCTGTTATTACAGAATTGTTGCTTGTGCAAAGCAGGTGACAACACTTCCTAGAAACCATGTTAAAGTATTTGAACATTCTCTAGAACGAAAGGAAAAAAAGCCAAACCCTTTTAGACTTACCTCAAATGCTGGGTTCTTGTAGCTATTGGAAAAAGTGCTGTTAACTCTGGGTATAGCTGTAGACATAATCTGAAAAAGATATTTAAAGAAACAAACACTTTTGCTTCTGCCAGAGCTCTAGCTGTGGTCCTACCCAGCCGGCAGCAATATCCAGTTAAGCCGTGCGTTCTCTGTTTCTTGATGTTTATCTGACTCTTAACCACGCCGTCAGTCCTTACATTGAGTTCATTGCTCCACTTTCCTGTGTCTCTGAGCAGTCATTCTCTCATACAAAACTGTAAAACTCCAAGCTTGTGAAATTTGAAAGATGATGATTAATGATTGCCTGTGAGCATCAAGACCTTGTTGAACAATGAAACCACCCATTCTATAATTTTGGGAGGCAGCCACATTTCTACATATTGTTATAAGTGAATGGAAAGGGCACTATTCATAGTACTGAAGTTACTACGTACCTTCCAAAGGAACTGAGGATTTGGATTGATATTTGGGATTCATCTGGGGCAGAAATGGACAGAAGGTAGATTTAGATCTTTGTAGATCGAGGTAGATCTTTGAAAGATGTTCAGTTAATGGGAAAGATTCATGACCAAGAATAGTAGCAGGGCTCAACAGCATACGAAGTCACAATGTAGCTTGTTCAATTTAGGTTTAGTATTTTGTGTGTACCCAGCCATTGTGACGTGTAAACCAATTTATGGTTGAATATAACAAATCATTGTGGCTTAATAAAAAACATGATGTGAGAACTCAGCTATCTTGAATAGTTAAGTGTATTTTGAGTCTAAGGATTGGGAGCTCTGTCCATTTCTAATATTTAGGGCAAATTTATACTTCTTTTTATATCAGTCAGCACAGTTCTATGCATATTCATGTCTCTGCATGTTCAGGACCTGAGAACAGGTCCTGGTGATGTAAGTGGGAAATCAGTGATACCGGAACATAATTACAGCAGTTGAGTATGAATATGCTAAGCATTACATTTACTTTACATGGACTTTACTTCCTCAAGGAACCTTATTCAACATTGGAAAGAATGATGTATATAATTGTTTGGCTAAAACAAGTTAAACTGAGAAGAATGTTTTAGTGAATTATGTCAAAATAAGGCACACGCATAAACATATTTTTTCATATTTTGTTTGAATAATTGTGATTGTTAAATACATTATTTTCTGTAGAAATACAGATAGAAGAACATTACGTAAAATACAGTAAAACTTGATTGTATGGTATCAGCAGAACGTCCAGTAGTAGGAACAATAAATTAACTCTCAGAATCAGGGGAGGTGAGGGTCAAAAAACGTCAAGGTGGCAGTCATGACCATGCATTCAAAGTTGTCTTCTTTTTTATATATGTCATCACATACATATTGAAAAAGAGCTGGGGGTTCCATTGGGCAGTTGTGCCTGCCATCTTGACTTTTTTGACCTCCATCAGGCACCCCCGTTCAGAATCTCTGGATTGGGTTCATAACATATACCAAGTCACAATATGGTTTGCCTGAATTTGACTTAGTATACTATGTGAACTTAATTATTACATTTCATAAACCATAGTTATGGCACATGTTGGGCAAACCTAGCCAATTGTGATTTATTCAATAAAACAGGTTTAAACAAACCATGATCATTCAGTGCATGGTCTTACTCAAACATTTGCTTTTTGAAGGAAAAAGCAGAGATGGTCACTCGCAAACCTTACCAATGAAGCATGTTTCTGAGCTTCAGGACTACTGGCAAGAGAAAAACCACTGTTTACTTTGAGGAGTATTTGTATTTTTTATGGCCGATGATGGGGGGAAAAGCACTCAGAGTGGCCTCATACACACACCCTGGGGAATACAATAATGTTGTAGGAAGTTAATTTCACAAACACAATAGTCCTACTCCTTTTGTGGTTTGTGTCCCTGCTGTCATTTCCTGCTGCTTAATAATAACATGATTGAAAAACACTTCGTAATTAAGTATGTAAATATTCCTCTCATGTGGGGATCATGTGATCAAGCAACAAGAGTCAATCACTCTGATTTGGATACAGAAGAGAAACGGTAGTTTAGAAGGCATATCGGCCTATTAAAAATCTGCATAATACTAGCTCATTCTACCTGAACTTGTACAGAGTTTGTTAGAAAGGGACTAGTCAAGAGTAATTAATCATTAGTTACCTTTTATGTTAAGGAGAGATGATTTTTAACAGCACTGGCAATGAGTAGGCAGCCTAGTAAAACATCTGAGAGATCTTAAGGAACTCTAATGTGAACTTGTTGATCTTTGAATAAAAATATGTACCTTATCTGTAGAACTGGCCTCTACATTAAAGGACTGGAAAACAGCCAATGTAATACAATTTTCAAAAAGGGCAAAGGAAGTTCCAGGAAATCACAGGTTAGATAAATGGGAGGTAAATATTATTAGCTACAAAATTATAAGCCATACAAAAGGAGAGGTAGTAACAAAACAAAGATGTCTTCTGCAAAAATCTCACTAAGTTTTTTGAGTGTGCCAATTGGCATGCCAGTGAGAGGTATTATTTGCATATTCTTTTAACAAAATTTACACCAAAGTGGCTAAAGAAACTTAGTAAACATGGAATGAGAGGATGTGTCATTTAGTAACTCATTAAAGAAACAGTAGCTGAGAGTAGAAATAAATGGATGAGCCTCCAATGGGAATATCTAAGAAATCAGTCCCCCCAAAATGGATCTTGTAATAAAGAGATCTAAAACAATGTGTCCTTACAATGGAGAGATCGAGATAGCGGGTCCCCCAAATACCTATTTGGAACTGGCTTTTTAAAATTTGTGCATAATTGGTCTAAATTTATAATTTTGATAAAGACTAGATTTTTTAAGGTGGTTAAGCAAAGGGGGAATATGAAGAACTCCAGAAGGATATTTATAAATGGGGTAAAATGACAAAATGGTAAATATGACTGAGTGTTAGCCAGGTAAAATAATACCTTTGAGGGCAAAAAAGTCCTAATATCACACATATGCACCATCTGACTAGTAGGTGGCTGTTTTTGTTGTGTCACTCTGGGATTTGTACATTGTAAAAATAATAATATCATATAGAGGTTCATTAGGAAAGGAAATAAAACCATCTTTGTTTTCTTGGCTGTCCACAGTATTGTTAGGAGTCTTCTCCAACACCAAAGTTCAAAAGCACCGATACTCTTCCTATCCTGCTTCTTCAAAGTCCAACTTTCACTTCTATCAAGTGTCACAGGGAATACCATGTGGTATAGAACATCATGGCACAATTCTGATCTTTGTAGGTATAGAACATCATGGCATCTGAATATCTTTTCCAAGGCCTTCATGACTGCTCTGCAGTATATTTCTTGATTGCTTGCTCCTTAAGTGCCCCTTAAATTTGTTGTACAGTGTTTCCCATCTCTTTGGAACAAACCATGGGTTGATGTGGGGGATGCTTTCTGCTGCTGGAAATCATGGCAGAGGATCCTACAAATCTAGAATCAATAGATTAGTTACAGTGAAGGTTTACAGTTGAAAAGAAGCCTAGATATTAAACTCCACATTACATTTATATGTTGATCTTAAATGTCTCTTGAGAAGTAGATGATTTGGAATATGCTTTAATGTTTACAAAAATAAATACAGTTACATTACAATCAGCACCATGATTAGCAATAAAACCAGCAAATGTCCCACTGC
This sequence comes from Liasis olivaceus, assembly GCA_030867105.1. Classification (NCBI taxonomy): domain Eukaryota; kingdom Metazoa; phylum Chordata; class Lepidosauria; order Squamata; family Pythonidae; genus Liasis; species Liasis olivaceus. Next base: position 198,811,914 of record CM061348.1, read on the forward strand.
ATTTGTCTCAACAAATTATGACTTGCCTTATGAAAGAGTGCCCTGCTAATATATACAATGATCAGATTAATCATAATGCAAACACATTTATCAAGAAGAAAATGCAAGATCAATTTCTCTGGAATTCAGCCCATCTAACTGGGAAGTTAAGGGGGACGCGGTGGCGCAGCGGCTTAATGACGCTGAAAGTTGCCGGCCAGAAATGGTTGACGCTTCAGCAGTTCGAGCCCAGCCTTCTGCGTAGCAGAGTGAGCTCCTGCTTGAACCCCCAGTTCCTGTCAACCCAACAGTTCGAAAACTCACGTGAGTAGATAAATGGGTACTCTCACTCCGGTGGGAGGAAAAATGCTGGCCGTGCCTTGCAAAAGGAGTCGGGAGCAGTTGCTGGGTAGCGCAACTGCGCTCGCCTGAAAAGGGTGTGAAGCAATGGAAACCCGGCCTCCTGCGCTCGCCAGCTGGGCTCTGCTCTAGGAAGGAGGCACTGGCAAACCACTTCCGAAACACCTTGTCTTGAAAACTGCAAGGACTCGTCCAAAGCAGTCACTGCAGGGTCGGTAACGACTAAGTGCAGGAAAAAAAAAAAAAACTGGGAAGTTAGGCAGACACGGAAATTGTGGGATACATAATATTTTCATATGGTTGACTATCATAGCTATATAAATATAGTGGTTAGTATACCACTATACCTGATTCGGTGCTGTCCAAATGTATTTGGCCTGCAGTTCCCAGAATTCCTGGCCAGCAGATGTCAGGTTGAAGAAGGCTGATGGGTTGTGCCATTCTTCAAGGTTGTGATTATCAGGTTGGTGTAAGGAAAACAAATAATCAAACAAAAGTTGATTTCTGTCCTAAAAGACAATAGCAAATTGCATTTATGCACATTTCATAACACTGAATGGGATATAACATCAATATATGAAAGCAATATTTTTCTATACAGAGCAGTTCATTTTGTGTTTGTTGTTGTGTTTGTTGTGTTTGTTGTTGGTCACACAGTCATCCAGATGTTTAGACTGGATTTGGCATTTTTATCCACCTATTGAGTCCTTCCCAAAGACCTGGGATAGGCAGATGTTGTTGTTTGATGGTGTTAAAGGTATCATCACAGGATGTAAGCTGTTCCAAATAAAGCTGCTTTTTGCAATTGACTGATGGTGATTTTTGTCAGTGTCAACGGTCTTCAAGTGGTACTCCAGATGTTTTGGGATTGCACCCAAGGCACCTATTACTATTGGTACTATCTTTGCTTTCTTTTGCCACAGTTGTTCTATTTCTATTTTGTATTTTGTGATTTTCTCCAGTTTTTCCTCTTCTATTCTGCTGTCTCCAGGTATTGCAATGTCCACTATCCAAACGTTTTTGTCTTTCTTATCCACAGTTGTTAGGTCTGGGGTGTTGTGTGGCAGGTGCTTGTCTGTATGAATTCTAAAGTCCCAGAGCCCTTTAGCTTCTTCATTTTCTATTACTTTGTCTGTTCTGTGGTCCCACCAATTCTTGCTTGCAGGCAGATGGTATTTCTTGCAGATATTCTTATTCTTATTTCTCCTTCTTCGCCTTCTCCTTTAAAAACCTAACCACTGAAAAAGTGTTATTAAAAGCAAAAATTCATAATGTGCCTGACTCATACTTTTTCGCTTGTATTTCACCAGAAATCCCTGTAACATTTGTACTGGTGGAATGATCTATGTGAGGAAACATGTTTCCCCTTCTTCTACTGCAAGTCTACTGAAAGGCTGAAGAAATATTCAAAACGGTTTTGTTTTTGACTTAGCAATTTATTTGGGGAAAGCTCTAATTACATACAATTGAGTATTCATTTTACACAGCTTTACCCTTAAGTACTTAAAATATCTGTCATAATTCCAAATGGAAACAGGAAATGAATTACCTTTAAAAGCTGCCTAAAGCCATTAATGAGCATGAAATTGAGCAAACTCAGGGAGGCAGTGAAAGATAGGAAGGCCTGGCGCAATATGGTTCATGGGGTCACGAAGAGTCGGACACGACTTAACGACTGAACAACAACAACAAAAGCCGTTAAAGGAAAGATTGAGCTGTCAGCATCAAACTATAATAGATGGGAAACATATTGAAGCCAAATTAATGACTGATATAGAATTATGATGTGGAATTATTGTTCTTTCCCCCAACCTAACTGGAGGTACTGTTTCAAGATGATAGGGTGAAAGTTCTCAAAGCGTTTGGAAAGAGGCTCATCTGAGTACTGAGCGCTATATATTCAGACTGTAAATATAATACCGTACCACTGAATATGCTATATTCATATCGAAGACTTTAGTTCAAGTCTTTGTATATTGCATAGAATTCTCTACAGTGATTTGAGAAATGAGACTTATAATAAATGTCTCATTTATTTTGAGAATGGGATGCGCTCCCCCACAATCGTCATTGTTTCTGGGCTTGTGGGCACATTGCTATGCTGCACCTATCTACCATTTTGACTTGTGAAGAAAGCTAGTATGCTTCTCTCTTGGAGACATTCTTGGAGGTAAAGACAATGCCTGAGTCTGGTCTGCTGCTTTGCAGAATGCCAGCTTCTCATTTTCTTTCATTAAAAGACTTCTAAAATAATATTATTTTATCCAAACGCACTGTTGATCTTGCTGTTTGTCACCGAAGACAAATTCCTTGTATATATTTTATACTCGGTCATTAAAGTATTTGTATTGTATTATTGTATTAAAAGTCAGGTGAGGCAGGGAGTATAGCTGGTGCTAAAGAAAAGATCCATTGGTGCCCTCTGGGGTTGCATTTTGGATCTCAATCTTAGAGTGTTGAGATGCTTGCTTTTTAATCTTAGTCTGGTTAAGATACCACCCATACTGTCCAACATCTAGGCTATAATGAGCCCCAAAGCATGTGTTGGTGTGTGCGCGTGCAAACGTGCATAAAGAGAAACATATGTATTGTTGAAGCCAGCGGTATACGAGATAGATAAATAAAGTAAGTAAGTAAGCAAAAAAACAAAGAGCAGCCATTAGCTCAGATATCACTACTTTGGATATGCATTAGATTTCACATAAAACCATGCACGTTAGGCTTTCCCCTGATTTATTTATGTATTTATTTAGTGGATTTATATGGGTGCCCATCTCACATACATGACTCTGGGTGGCTAACAATATTAAAAATGATAAAAGCATATACTATATATATACGTATATATACATACATATATATATAAAAATTCCCCTCTCACCCCTATGGGTGGTACATGTCTTCCTCAGTCTCGGGTCCTCTACCAGAGGCCCGGGAATTTGAGGGTTCTGCACAGTATCTTTGCTGTTCCTAGCACTGCACCATTCTGGACAGAGAGCTCTGATGTCGTTCCTGGGATCTGTTGGAGCTGCTCTCCCAGCTTAGGAGTCACAGCCCTGAGTGCTCCTACCACCACTGGGACCACTTTGGCCTTTACTTTTCACATCCTCTCTATTTCCTCCTTCAGGCCCTGGTACTTCTCCAGCTTCTCATGCTCCTTCTTCCTGATGTTGCTGTCACTTGACACTGCTACATCTATCACTACCGCTGTCTTCTGGTCTGTCTGCTACCACAATGTCTGTTTGATCTGCCTGTCTGTCTAGATCTGGAAGTCCCACAGGATCTTAGCCCTGTTACTCTTCACAACCTTCTGTGGAATCTCCCATCTGGACTTGGGGGGGTCTAGTCCATACACTGTGCAGATCTTCCTGTACACAATGCCAGCTACTTGGTTGTGCCGTTCAGTGTATGCTGTTCCTGCCTGCATCTTAAACCCTGCCACTATGTGTTGGACTGTCTCTGAGGCCTCTTTGCACAATCTGCACCTTGGGTCCTGTCTAGTGTGGTAGACCCCTACTTCTATGGATCTGGTGCTTAGTGCCTGTTCTTGTGCTGCTATGATCAGTGTCTCAGTGCTGTCTTTTAGTCCAGCCCTTTCCAGCCACTGATAGGTTTTCCCAATGTCAGCCACCTCAGCTATCTCTCGATGGTACATCCCATGAAGGGGCTTGTCTTGCCATGGTACTTCCTCCACTTGAACTTCCTCCCATGTCTGCTGCTGCCTAAGGCATTCTCTCAGCAGCTCATCTTTGGGTGCCATCTTACTGATGTACTCCTGGATGCGCCAGGTTTCATCCAGGACAGTGGCTTTGACACTCACCAGACCCCACCCACCCTCTTTGCAGCTGGTGTACAATCTCTGGGTGTTGGACTTGGGGTGGAAACCTCCATACATTGTGAGGAGCTTCCGGGTCTTCACATCGGCAACCTCCATGTCCTCCTTTGGCCAGCTCACTGTACTGGCAGGGTATCTGATGACTAGCAGGGCGTTCATGTTGATGGCATGGATCTTGTTCTTCCCATTGAGCTGGCTCTTCAGGACCTGTCTTATCCAGGTATTTACAGCTGGTCTCTATGTCTGCTATGTGGCCCGCTGGTAGTTCCACTCCATCAGTCTTAACTACCTTCCCTCTCTTTACTGTCATCCTGCCACACTTCTCCAGTCCAAATGACATCCCAGTGTCCTCACTGTAGATCCATGTTAGGTGGATCAGTGAGTCGATGTCTCGTTCACTTTTAGCATACAGCTTGATGTCATCCATGTAGAGGTGTTGACTGATGGTGATTCCACTCTTGAACTTGTACCCGTATCCAGTCCTTGTGATTATCTGGCTGAGGGGGTTTAAGCCTATGCAGAACAGCAGCGGGGGCAGTGCATCACCTTGGTATATGCCACACTTTATGGCCACTTGTGTGAGCTGTCTTGAGTTGACTTCCAGTGTTGTCTTCCACAGTCCCACTAAGTTCTTGAGGAAGGTCCTTAGTGTCTGTATAGTGCCAGGCATTCACAGATCCACATGTGTGCCATTGAGTCATACGCTTTCCTGTAGTCAATCCAGGCTGTGCTCAGATTGGTCTGCCTAGACCTTGAGTCTTGGGTGACTGCTCTATCTATGAGCAGCTGGTGTTTTGAGCCTCTGGTGTTGTTCCCAATGCCCTTCTGAGCTGTGCTCATGTACTGGCCCATATAGTCTTGTAGCTTGGTGGCTGGGATGCCTGATAGAACTTTCCATGTTGTGGGGAGGCAGGTTATTGGCCGGTAGTTGGATGGTGCTGTTCCTTGTGGGGGTCTTTCATGATCAGCACTGTCCTTCCTTGTGTTAGCCAGTCTGAGTGGCAGCCTGCTGCTAGCAGCTGGTTCATTTGTGCTGCTAGGCATTCATTACTGCTGTTAGTTTCTTTAGCCAGTAGGTGTGGATCATGTCCGGGCCAGGTGCTGTCCAGCTTTTCATGTTCTTGACCTGCTGTTGGATGTCTGCTACTATGATGGTGACTGGTTCCTGTTCTGGGAGATTGCTGTGGTCTGCTTTCAGGTCCTGCAGCCACTTTGCACTGATGTTATGTGTCTTCTCTTTGTCCCATATGTTCTTCCAGTACTGTTCAGTTTCCGCTGCTGGTGGCTCTGCTGTTACTGTGTGGTTGTACTGCAGTTGGGAGTACACTTTGGATGGTTCTTTGGAGAACAGGGCATTTATCTTCTTGGCCTCTGCTTCTCTAGTGTATCTCCTTAGCCTGGAAGCCAGTGCTGTGAGCCTTTATTTAGCAGTCTCTAGGGCTACAGATGGACTCAGGCCCATATATTTTTTCAGTAGCTGAGTCTTATCCTTAATCTCCACATCCTTCTGTAGATCCACCAGCTGACTGACTTCTCTCCGAGTTGCCTTGATTTTAGCCTCCAGTCTCATTTTCCAGAGGGGGTATGTACTGCTGTTCTTCTTGATTGTGTAGCCAAGCATTTTCAGGATTACAGCGGCTGTAGCACATACCAGTTCATTGGTTTGAGTTATGGTGGTAGTAGGGATTGTCTGGAGGGCTCTATTGGCATCTTCTGGCATACTATCCGATGGTACTTCTCCACTGAGCCTTGGTAATCGGACTCGAGGGTTGACTGTAGCTAGTTTATCCATGATCTTCAGCCTCATATCAGCTGCAGTGCTCTGTAATGGAGGGGGTTGCAGTGACGTTCCAGCTTCAGGTATTGGCTGCACATCCAGTTGTTCTTCCAGGTCTGCTTGAGTCTGGGTTGTAATGTGGAGTTGGTCTATCTCAAGTTGTGAGAGCAGCTTCCTCTTCACTATGTTGAAGCGCTGGGTAACCAGTTGTTTCTCAGTTAGTGTGAAGTAGGTCTTCTGTCTATCCATAGTTCCCTCATATGTTTCATATATCCCCTCTCATTAGGTCTGCTGTTGTAGTAGCATTCCATCAATTTCAAGTTCTCTTGCCTCATCCATGTAAGGTTTGTTCCAGTAGCCCACGTATCGTCAGATTGTCCTGGTTCCCCAACATCTGACGCGGACCTTGTTAATCTGGGCGACATCCGAGCTGGCATGACTCTCTTAGTTCATGTCACTCTCATATTTGAGGTAGGCAGGTGAAGTTTTAGGGGGTCTTTGCCCAAAGACACCTACTGGTAAGGTAGGATTTGAACCCCGGTCTCCTGCATCAGAGGCGGTGTTCTAACCACTACGCTATCCAGCTGCTATATATATCTTTGAGAGAAACTAAGAAAAAAATTACAAAGCCACAATCGAACACTCAATATAACCAAGCAATGGGCTCCATCTCACACCTGGGGCCCCTGGCTCAAGCACAGAGCCACGTCTTCAAGGCCTTATGGAAGGCCAACAGGGACTGAGTCAATCTGATCCCTTGAGGGATGACATTCCAGAGGGTGGGTGCCATGATAGAAAAGGCTCTCCTCCTGGGCCCTGCCAGCTGACAATCTTTAGCCAATGGGACCTGGAGATATTGCTTCTGCTGAACTGGATGGGATGGGTAGAACAACCAGGGAGAGACAGTCCTGCAAGTGACATGGCCCCAGACCCCTTAAAGGTGACCAACAGCACCTTGAATTGCACCTAGAAGCACACCGGTAGCCAATGCAGCTTGTGGAGTAGTGGTGTCACATATGCTGAAAAACAGGCATCACTAACTGCCTGCACCACTGCATTCTGCACCAGCTGAAGCTTCTAAATGCTCTTCAAGGGTAGCCCCATGTAGAATACATTGCAGTCTGGAGGTCACCAGAGCATGAGTGACCATGTGTATGGCTTCCCAGTTCAGGAATGGGTGCAACTGAAGCTGTGCAAAAGTCCTCCTAGCCATGGCTGTCACCTGTTCCTGTTGAGCAGGAACCATGAGTCCAGGAGGACCCCCAGATTGTGCACCAGTTCTGTCTGAGGCAGTGCAACCTTCTCCAGAAGCAAAGATGGAAGGTCCCCGGAAGTAAAAGTCCCCCAAAACCATAAGTCTGGGATATTCCACTGCCAACCTGGCCATGGCATCAAGTTGCTCAGGAAATCCAGGATATATGTGTGCATTTTTATGTCATGCCTACCCAATAAAATTAGAGCAAGAAATTAGAGAGCAGAAAAGGCCTATCTCTACTTTTCTGGAAACATGAAACAGCAGATGCTTATTATCAATCAATTAATTAATTAATTAATTATTAAATTTGTATGCCACCTATCTCCCCCCAATGGGTGACTCTGGGTGACTTAATTTCAGTACTGTATTGGCAACAGCCAGTTTGTAGGTAAGTTTAGGTGCAGATTACTTTAAATTGAGCTCAGCTCTGTGTGATTACAGAGACACATCTGTGTAGTTTTTGAAAAAATGATATATGGTTCTTTTGCTATTCCCTTCTTCCAAGTTATTATTGTTTTGTACTTCACAGCCTGGGCTATACCCTGTGATATTTCTGGTGCTCCCCTATCCAAGTACTAACCGTTTACATCCTTGCTTACTTTTTTGAGATCAACCAAGGTCAACACGTTAACTTAAACTGTATTATCCTTTGGTCTTTACAGTGTAAAAGAAATGTAGCCCTATCAACACGGAAGGAAGAAAGCATCTTTATTTAGTCTCCAATGTAAAGTAGAGGACACTTCTTTCACAATGCTTTAGCAAGTTAGTTGTTCCATGAAGGCTAAGACAGATCTTTAGGATTTAAATATTAGTCTGTAAATTATTTTCCACTGATTTGTCATTCATTTGCTTGAAAGCTCCCTTGTCTTCTCATTTTGTTATTCTAAAGGTTTATATTCCTAAAAGGCAAACTATTCAATAAATGTAAAAGATAAATTTTACTTATCTCAAGATATATGAAATACTTTGCTATTGTTTTAAGTAATTTCCCAACAAAAGACACCAATCCTGGAGTTGTCAAGAAAACACAAGCAGTAGGAGTATCTTCTACAAACACCAGCAGCTATCTAATAGAAAAAGTTAAAAACAGAATGTTCAAAATGTCAAAAAAAGCAATGTCAAGAAATAGATAATGTTAAAAATAGATAGAATGCCAAGATATGTGGTGGACACCAAGGGCAGGGAGGAAGAGGGAAACTTTATAAACCAGGAAGATCTCAAGAGCAAGATGACTGAACATCTGTACACAGCCTGAGCTTCTCTGCTTTTGCAGGAAGTATTCTGATTTTTATAAGCTAGTACTATAATATTTTCTCTTAGCAATGACAGGTATTAAACACATGATGGCAGCATTCACTTGAATTCATTCATTTTTCAAAATGCAGTAGCAAAGTAGTAATAATAACAGCAATAGTAATTCCTTTTAAATGGGAGTTTATTATATATGTGCTTCCAATTCTTAAAAGATATTTTAAAAAGAAAGGCAACAATGATAAGGTATCAAGTTAACCATAAAATGTTCAATATATTTCAAAACACAAGACAACAAGGCTTGTTATTTATTTATTTAATTTAAAACGCTTATACTTTTGAATGAGAATGCTCTGGGTGGCACACAATAAAATTAGGACATAAAAGCAGCAAGCTAGAAAACTGAACATACCCCATGCATAAAATTATCTTTAAAACTGTACTAAGTCATCAGCTGGGGTTCAAACACTGTAATGGTATGTGGGAATGACCTTGGAAGACAGGAGGAAGAGCTACAACCAGGAGAATGGTTGGACAAGAAGCATCTTAGCCCACCGAAGGAATGGGGGTGTGGCAAACATCTCAGAAGGGACCCTCCCTCGTTTCTTGGGCTGTAAAGGCGACAGGGGAGAAATACTTTCAGACTTGCAAGTTTCTGTTAATGTAACCTTACAATAAAGTAGAATTAGTTCATCTGGGTGTGCTTCCTGTCTCAAATACCTCACAAAGCTGACAAACACTGATTTAAAAAGAAAGATTTTCAATTCCTTCCTGAATGTCAAGAATAAAGGGCCCGAATGCATCTCTGAAGGTGTATATCCATAATGTGGGGGAAATCACAGAGAAGAGACTTCTAGTTCGTAACCCTCTCACTTCTTGCAGAGGTGTCACCTTAAGCAGACGTTGTCTAGATGTCCTGAGCCTTATTGGACAAGGTGCTTACTAATGTAACCCGATATCACATCACCTAGGGTTTCATGGGTAATTTCCACAGCATCTCCAGCTCAACCTACTGATAGTGCTTCAGCTGAAATCAACAGATGACCTTTCCCAGCAGATTCATATAGATGTTAAATAATATGGGGGAAAGGACTGTGCTCTCTGATACTCCATATTGAAGCACTGCTGCTCTCCCATGACTAAAGATTGGAATTGTCTGCTCAGGTAGGACCAGAACCATCACAAAGTGATGGCTCCAAACGGTCAGCCTTTCAGGCAGCCCAGAAGGTTATCGTGGTTCATAATACTGAACATCACTAAGAGGTCTAACAGAACCAGGAGGGGTATGCTTTCCCCATTCATTTCCTGATGAATCACCCACAGCATAACCAGTGCTGCTGCCATCCCATCCCATGTCTTAATCCTGACTGAAGGAGATTTATATAGTTTGTTTCTTCTAGGAACTCATGTAGCTGATTGTCTACTACCTTCTCTCTCTCTTTTTTTAAAAAAATACTTTTATTAAGGTTTTTAACAATACTAAATGATAATACAAACTAATGACAAAAAGAAAAAAGAAAGCAGAAATGAAAAGAATACAAAGAGCAAAAAGAAAAAGAAAGAAAATAGAGAAAGAATGAAAAAAGAAAAGAAATAGAAAAAGGAATATTTAAAGAAGTGACTCCCGATCTTCTTTGCAAGAAGTACAAGCAAATTTGATATTTCTCCATCCCCTATAAAATTAGATACATAATCCACTTCTTCCCATAATTTCCCCCTTTCCATTCGCAAATCCAAAAATTGTTATCATTTTTGTTCAGGTATCGACAAATAGTCCATAAAGGGTTTCCAGCATTTTATGACAGTATTTTTTATTTTACCCCTCATCAAACAAGTCAACTTTATATTCCCCTTTTTTTTTTTGCTTCTAACAATCTTGATCTTTAATTCATCAAGTTGCTGTCATGGGATTGAATCTCCTTTCAAACTTTCTTCCTCTTGTCTCAAAGATTTCTTCAAAATTTTAAAAACCCTCTTTTGTAAATCCATTAATAAGTCTTTGTCCAGGCAATTTTTCATCTCTTGGCTTATAATTTGTATTTCCACTTTAACTGTCATCTTTGCCTTAGAATCCACAATTTCTTTATTTTCTAATGTTTCTGTATCAGCTGAAATTTGTTTTACCTCTTCATTCTGTTGGTCTATAAATTCTTCCATGTTATTTACTTTTTCATCTTTCATTTCCTCTTTAGGATCTTCTTCAAGAAATGCATTAGTAAGTGCAGTAATTATTGCTGTCAGTTAAGCTATAAGCTTCTCTCCCAATTCTTCAAAGATCCTTTGAAATGTCTCAAGTGTCATACCTTTATCTTTCATTTTACAAGTAACACTGCTTTTCTTTTCTTTCAAATCCAAAATAAAAAAGAGGTTTGTCTCTTTTTTTTCTTTTTCCTTTGTTGAACTTTAGCCCCCTCTAGTGTCCAATTTCTATGGAATCTCAGATTTCTTTTTATATATATATATATATATATATATATATATATATATATATATATATTCAAATTTCAACCAATCATCTCTTTCCTGGTAGACTAAATAATTTAGGTCCTCCTGAAGATATTGTTTTATTTATTATTTCAAAAATCTTAGCAAAAGTTATTTCAAAAATCTTAGCAAAGTTTCCGTATTCCAAAATCTTCTGGTCCCTTGCTATGTTTTAAAACTTTCTTGACTAAAATTTTATTTAGCTTTTTACCCTTTATTTTATATTCTTTAAGTTCTTAAAACTTTTGTAATTTTTTCTCTATTTAGGGATGAAGTTTTACTCACCAGGTAGTTTTTCAAACTTGTTACTTGGAAGACCTCTTTTAACTTTGAAATAATTGTAAATCCAAAAGTGTTCAGAAAGTGAGGCTGACGAACCCAGTGTCCTTAAAGGCTCCTCCATGATTGAGAGCTGGCTTTCCTCATCTCCCAGCTCTCAGACCCATGGGTTGACTGCTGTCCTGCAGTCTCCTCACAAGGAGCAACTGTCTGGAGCACATGGGTGATCTCTCATCCTCTCCTTATATGGAGAAGTTCCATTACACCAGGCTCATTGCTGGTCCTTCAGCCTTTGCTGACAGCGTGGTCTCCACTTCTCCGAAGACATCCTTGTTCACCATTGCCTCACCTGGAAGTCCTGATTCTCCTCCACCATTACTGTGACAGCAAGTTCTCATATAATGGCAGGTAAAAACCTGATACCAGATCGGTCTATTACCAAACAGGAGACAGTGGATGAGGTCCACTTTTGTACAAGAGAAAATATCTTCTATACTGCACAGGCAAGAGAAAGAGGCACAAGAACCTGAACCTTGATTTCACTGTAATTTGGACTTGCATTTGATACACAATCAGAAGATTTGCATTTCAAGTCAGTGGAATTCTTTTTTTAATGGCGTCATTAACTTTGTTACAATAAATCTACTTATAAGACATTTGGTGTCCTGGGAAGTCTATTCTTGCAGTTTCTTGCCTAGTTGGCCAAGAGATGTCTGACACTTTCCCAGAAAGAGAAGGTTGTAAATTGTCCAGCATGGCTGAATCAAGAAGATGAGGTGACCCCTGATATCCATGTGGCTCCCACCCTGATAGCATTCTGGAAAGCCCTGAAGATCTGGATGTTTTCCCCAGCCTTGGGTAGGGTCGCTGTTGTATATGTTTGGTTGTGGGTGCTGTAAGCCAGACTCACCATCTGTTCTTCTTCTTTATTTCTTTTCTTCTTCCTTTGTTATTATTTTTTGAATTCTTTGTATTTTGCTTGGTTTTATTATACCCCACCCAGAGTCAGTTTGGAATAGGGTGATGCCTAAACTGAACAAATTAAATTAAATTAAAAGAGGGCCTCTTTAAAATAGGGTGCACTGCCACTGTTTTCAAGGCAAGGGCTTCTCCCCCTCCCTCAGAAAGGCATTAACCAGGTCTTAAATCCTGCCACACATACCTTGCGTGGCCACCTAAAGGAGCTAGATGAAGCTTTGATCCAGCCCTCCAATGGCAAAGCTCATACTACAGAGCATCCAACCCATTCCACAGCTTCCACACACTAACAACAAACCCTGGTAACATTGCAAGGAGTTTACTTTCTTGCCTCACATGGTATCTGTCTAGCTGGCATCTAGTTCTGAATGAATGTGAACAACTTTATGTGCAAAAAAACCCATAGAAATGTCTGGGCAGTCTGCAGGCATCTTATTCCTCCCATCCTTCTTCTAACAGGTCTAGGGCACCTTGAACAGGCCTGTTGAAGGGAATCTACGGATACAGCAAGAGTGGAGAAGTACATTCTTCACCATTTTATTGCCACTGTGAAGAGCCAAATCTTCACATACCGGTATTAGGTCATACTCAAATCCCAGTTTAACTGTTAACCTATTTTGCTTTTAAGAATTGGTACCTCTATAGATTTAGGAGTACAAGACATAACCTGTTTAGATCTATTTCCAAATATACAATTAGCCTTACCTGCACCCATAAATATGATATTTATTTCTCCCATTATCTCCCAACATTTTGAAAACTTATATACACACTTTTATAAGAATTACTAACCTGTAAGGGCTAGATAAACACAAACTACTGGACTTTTTAAAAAGAGCTATAAAGTAATATATTGTTGGGTGAACATATGTTAAAGACTTTAATTTTTGAAAAGTAGATATAGTTATCAACAGAAGTCAGACTGACCATGTTTTGTAATTACAGTAATGGCTTTATTTAAATTTTTAGTTTTAAGCATATTTATTAAAAAAAAAAAACTTGCCAGAAGTTGGCTGTATACAGAGGAAAGATAAGAAAGTGAAATCCAGTATAAGAGATGGAAAACATGCAGGGTGGATTCTCCTTGTTGCAAGAAAGTATCTGTTGCTCTCAAGTCTCAGGAAGGGAGGGAATAATAAAGATATTATACCAGCAGGATCCCATCCAAAAAACCAGTTAAGGAAGAGAGTAGAAAATGAGATTTAAGAAGAAAAAAAGGACCTCAATCCCCACCCCACCCCTGATGCTAGTGCTGGGAAAATAATGGAAATTGATTTGGTGGCTGATAAAAGTGCTGATAGGAACTCTACTGGAGTGAATGTAAAACAAAAAAGGCATCTTTCTAGTATAAGTGCAGAACTTTAGGGCAAAGACTCAAGGGCCCTCTCTGTATTAAGAACTAGCTTAACAACATATTTTAAAGCAAGGTAACAACAACAACAACAACAACAACAACAACTCCACAGGATGATTAGAACTACACTTTATTGAGAAAGGCTATAGTAATAGAATCTTGGAAGTATACCTGTGTTTCCCCCCTGCCCCAGGAGTCAGAGGGGAGCTAGTCTGGTCTTTTTCTAATACTTTCCTCCCCCCCCCCCCCCAACCTCCCAGTTTAATGCATGCTCCTTCTGTACAGAAACCTTCTGTTGCTGTCCTAAAGGCTTCTGGATGCCTTCTACAAGGGGTCCATATGATTAAATTCAGAGTTTAAAGATATCAAACCAGATAATGCCCTCTGGGACTTTTGTTAATTCCTTTGTTAATTAATGCCTTCTTTAAAACAATTATTCAAGAAACTGGAATGGTAATGAGATTGGAGGAAATGATTGCTTAGTAAATGGGTGATCTAGTGAGATCTGAAGGTCCAAGTCAAGTCTCAGGGGACTGATTATATTAAGAGAAGATAGTGAATTCATGCGTAAAATTTATATCATTTAAAAACATCTGAGAACTTTAGTGCAGGAGCAACAGGGGAAGGGTTGCTGTCAACAGTGTCAAAATGGCAGATGCAACCAGGTGATTGAAGCTCTGCCCTATTTTTACATCTGTACACACCTGCGATTTTAATTTCATAGATCCCCCATATAAGTCCCTGCTTTAGTAGACCCTGTAATAATCATTGTTATTTAAATAATAAATGCAAAGATAAGCAAGGGAATTTTGCAGGTCCTTTCCAAACAATGACCAACTTATGGAGGAGGGTCTCAAGGGGCTTCCAACTGAGGCTTTTGATACAGACATTTCTTACTGTATTCACAGAATTGTATGTGGGGCTCATCCAACAACATTACTTGACCTGTAATTCTTCCATCTTTTTCCACTCCTGGTATCATTTTAATTTCCAGAGAAAAAATGCTAAGGGGACAAAAAAGGAACTATTGCACAATGTTTTTTAATTGTTAGCACTATGATCCCTCTGTCTGGAAGCAACCTTAATAATTTGGATGAACTTGTTGCAGACACAGTAAGATGGAAAAACAAGTCCTTCTAGGACACAGAATAATGAATCTGGAACAAATTCATTTTATGAAAGAAATGTCTCAAAAATGTCTTTAAACAAGACCCAGAAGATCCAAAACTTCCCATCTGCCCCCAATCTGTTTGTGTAATGCCCCTAATTTGTCATTATCTCTGCCAGAGCCCACAAGAAGGAGCTTTGAAAGGGTGGGCCTCCTCTTGCTATGAATCTATAGACAGACAGGGAGAGCTGCTGTATCCTAATTTTCCAGGAACACAGGATTGTAGCATTTAGCTTTTTACAGTCTAAATTAAGCAAATATTGTTTGTAGAACAATTTAAATGTTTCTTGCTTGATCTTTGCATTGGTAAAGCAGGTTTAATAATCTCAAATCAATTAAGATAGGTGATGATAGGTATTCTACAATAGCCAGAATCAAAACAGGAGAGATTTCTTGCACCTTTAATAGTTGTGCAGTGATGCAGCTCAGTTATTTTAGACCCTGGTCTTACAGCCTACTTCTGTATATAAATTAAGCTGTAAAGCAGGTAATGACATTTTTCTTCTCTCTCCATCAACATCGTTGAGCACAATTCTTTCCTTGTGCTTGAAAGGGTGGACATCAGATTTTCTTTGCTGGAGGTGTAAAAAAATGAAGGTTCATGGACCCATATCATACGGTCAGGTGATCAACTGGTATCCTTTTGGAATGATATCTTAATGCATATACTCTAAGTAGTTTTATGGGAAGCTGTATCAAGCATGGAGGAAGGGAGGGGACTAAAAGAATTATACTGAGGAATTGGAAAAGTGATATTAATTCCAGACGTAAGGAATGGCTTTTGGAAATGTGTTATTTATCCCTCTTGGAAAAATCAATGTTTTCTACATATCAAAGGATGAAGTAATATGTACTACTTTGGCAGAGATTTTGGGATATTTTACAATAATATTTTGTATTAAATTACACTACAGTACTCTAAAGTATTTATTAATAAACCAGTGACTATTGATAATTTTGATATATAAGGTCATTTTTTTCCTTTGGTTTTTCTTTTCTGTTTCCATTTTTTTTAAGTTTAAGGATTGTTTATTTAATTGTATTTTTTAAAGTGTATTTAGGTATTTTGTCAATACTTTGTATTTTATTGTAAAATAAATTTTTAAAAAAGTCTTTCCTTTGACTCACATTTCAGCTCTGCAGACCCCAGTGCCAGTGTGAATCTTTTCAAAGCACACAGAATTTGGCTCAGCAGAAAGGACCACATTTGATTTGGGAACATTCTGTAGCTGATATTCGAGAGTAAGAAGATTCTGTTTGCTGGCATATAACTTTCTCATATATATTGTATGTATGTATGTTTGTCATTTTTTGCACATTTTAAATACAATGCTTTCTCAAATGATGATACAATGCTTCCAAATTCTGTTGTATCCAGGGCATTACACTTCCACAACCTGGTACCCTCCAGATATCTCAGAATTCCAGCAATGGTCATTCCAAACATTTAGAGACCATCATATTGAGTAAAGCTACCCTATATAAATTGTAACATTTTAAGAATAGGTAATAATTTGAAATAGTTCATCTGATATATGTGTTTGCACCTCTATGTCCCATAGGGGAAAACAAATATATAATATACTTTATGTAATAAGAGGTAATAGAAGCAGAAATCAGTTGAGAATTAAACTGAAAAAAAGCAAGAAAACCTGCTAATGCAGCATCTTTTGAGGAAATGTAGGAAATATGCTGCATTAGCATATTTAACACTGAAGATATTCAGAACAGATATGTTATTGCCAATTGTAAGATGCATCCTTTGGTTCAGTAGTCAATGGAAATGTGAAAACAAACACAAAATGGACTTCTTTCCAATTCTCTTCAGTGTCTTCATCCAAAGCTTCCATATATGCATTAGTATTTATTTGTAACAGCTTAAACCTGTTTAAATGTTAAATTCAAACCTCAGTGCAGGAATCAAATTGTTAGCAAAATAAACCATCAAAATGTGCATACTTAAAAATGATTATAAAGCCTGTATAAGAAGCTTTTATTATAATAAAGGACAATTCTGAACCAAATCAAGAGGCATAGCTGCATCTGTTTACCAAATGCCTGAGTAAATGCTAAACTGATATCAAATACTTAGTAACTTAAACATCAATTGTATCTGAAGATGGGAGGAAATACGCCCTCTATGGTTGCTACACAGCAAATCCCTGGAAGATATGGTTCTCCCAAAGGCCATTTCATTAGATCTTAGTTGATTGGGCATAACATAAAGGAACATGTTGTAGTGGAGGTTGTACGCAATTTGAGTCTTTCTCTGATGGAAGGCTCTTTGATCCATTAGAACTTCTTTCAGAGGAACATGGAGGAAGGTACTTTTTGGCATCTCTCCATCCTCTGAATGATTCCAAAGTGTTGGGGGACCTTCAAAGCAGGGTGGAAAATCATATAGAGAGCTGAAGAAGAAATCAACAAAAGTGACCTTGCTTTCTATAGGATGATGGAAGCCTTTGCTGGATCCAACACCTTGCTTAGCTAGGAGGGCAGTTGATTAGATTAAACCTTAGATGCAGACAAACCTAAGGTTTGAGAGAGGCAGGAGAAAAGAAACAAATTTTGCTTCAGCTCCTAAGAAGCACTCTTTCTTCTGTGCCCCCAACTATTCCCACTATTACCTAACTATCCACATGTGAGAATACTTGAATGTCTTTTAACATTGTTGAGAATTTCAGTAACTACTTTCACGAAGCTCTGTGACCTCATTATTTTGATCAACTGGGTGTTCAGCAGCATAACTTCATATCCCATAAATGATTAATTTATTGCTGAATGTTTCAAGGGAGCATAGAGGAATACTTCAGTGAGATGAAGAGATCAGCTGGAACATTATAAGCACTTGTCTAATAGAAGCTTATTGGACCCTAGCCTTGTACCTTTTAACAAAAGAGCTATGACTAAACTATGTTGTCAATATTTGAAGAATTATGAAACCAACATTGAAAGCAAATATGAAACCAATTACAACCAATATTACTCCATGGTCGTCTCTTCCTTCTAAATAATTATGCACAGTGAAAGATCAGATGTTTAGCTGTGTGTAAATATATTAATTTCTACTGGTTTTACTGGAATTTCATGAATCTTTAGCAGAAGAGGCTGGTTGTATACGTTGTATTTTCTCTACATCACTTTTCACAGTAACAAGATGTGTGTATGCATGTTTACTCAGTTAAATGTACAGGGCATGGCTGTTTATTTAGAATTATGGAATTATCCATTCTACTTTATCCCCCATATTTTGTCAAGTGACAATAAAGGTTGACAATTACTGTTCTTTCTCTCACTTAAAAGTATATAATAAGCTAATAAAAATACAAACAAAGTACTTAAATTAAAAAGAACTAAGACTAGGTGAGAGTGAGATTTAAACAGAGACAAACCTAAAGGACTATTTTCAAGTGATGGTGTAGTACTTTCAAAGGAGAGGCAAATGAATTTATCAGGGCAGGAATTCCACTTATCAAGCACTAAAATAGAAAAATGCCCTCTAGCTTTCTACTTATAACTCTACTGGGTTCCCTGCAGAGAGCATGGATTTCTCTGTGATTCTCCACTGGGCAATTTTAGTTTTATTTGGTGTTCGCAGAGTCAATGTGTCTTCTACTGATCCCTAAGTTCTGTGAGAGCTATAGCTGCAGCTAGTACTAAGGATGCAATATTGGATCCAGGTGTTAGTCAAATAAGAGTTGTGCTTAGGGCAGAATATTCTAGGTGGAAGGTTTCATACTCAGTCTAAACAAACCTTCATATGAACTTGCTTCTTTGCTTTGTCTGTTACCAATACATTAACCTTTATGAATCTTTTAAAAACTGTGTCTGACTGTATGAGCCTCCCAGAGTCACTTTGTGTGAGATGGGTGGCTATATAAATGTGACAAACAAACAAATAAACAAACAAGTAGAGCCATATCCCAAATTCTAGTAATCTTATTTGGGGGTTATTTTTAACAATGACTATGTAGAGTTCAAAAGTATACCATACATAAGAAATAATATATGATTCAGGATAAAGTGGGGCATTTGTGATATTTTCTCCTAAGAGAAAATACAGTGGTCATCCTAGATTTTTAAATAATTCCTTGACTACTACCTTATCACCCTAGGAGAGCAGACAACACTGATTTCACTTGTGGTTAACCTCTGGTGGGGCAGGATGGGGGTGATGCTTCCATCCTTCCTCTTGATCTCTCAGTGGCTTTCAATACCATCAGTCATGATATCCTCAAGAGGCTCAGGGGATTGGGAGTCAGGGGCATGGTGTAGCGGTGGTTCTTTTCCTTCCTCCAGGGCTAGTTCCAGTTGGTGTTGATAGGAGGACAGAGATCAGACCCAAGACCCCTTCTTTGTGGGGTCCCTCAGTATTTTGTCTTCTCTCCACTCTTGTTTAACCCCTATATGAAGCCACTGTGTGGGGTCATCTGCTGGCACCAGGTTTGGTATTATCAGTATGCTAATGATAATCAATTATACCTCTCTACCCCAGGCTGACCAAGTGATGCTGGAGGTTCTTTCTTAGTGCCTTAGGGCTGTGGGGTCTGGATGGGGAAGAATAGGCTTCAGCTCAACCTTAACAAGACTGGGTGGCATTGGGTTTTAAAATCCCTTGGATCTGGAAATTTTCCATCTTTAGTTTTTGACAGGGCCACACTGACAGAACTGGTGCACAATTTGGGGGTCGTCCTGGACTCACAACTCCTGTTTTGTGGCCAGGAGGCTTTTGTACAGATTCATCTTGTGTGCCAACTGCATTCTTTCCTGGAACAGGAGGTCTTATTCATGATAACTGCCTGAATGGATTATTGCAATGTGCTCTACATATCCTTAAGAAAAATTTTCAAAGTGCATTTTTATATGACAAATGAACATAATGTTTAACAAAATCTGAAAGCTTGGACAGAAACTCCTAAGAATTACAAACACAATTCTATATGCTTTGAAAGTTCCATACCAAAACCAAAGATTCATTCCATTAAAGAGGAGCTTGATTGCTCCTACAGGACAGAGAATAACAGATTCAGTGACTTGCAGTCTGCCATTAAATCAGAATTACCCAGAAATCACATTACCAATCAGTTGCCCCAATTACAGCATCTTGGGGTGATGGCGGAGAGAAGATGAGTTTAAGCATTTGCTGGCCTCATTCTTTCTCATTTCCTATCCCTAGAAACCAAGGTTGCCCTCTCGTCTACTTGACAGGTTTGTAGACTGGGTGTTTGTCTGTATGATAATTTGCCAAGATATTCCTCACAATCCATTGTCTTGATATACTATATTTCATTAGAATTCTGTTTCAAAACAAAAATATTATGGGCACTTTCTGTATAAAATCAGAATTTGAAGGAACATCATTTGGAACCTCCTGCAGTAATTTTTATTTATATTTGGCAGATTTCATTCTTTAATAGCAATCTAGCTCTCTTGTACACTTAATTCCATTCTGTTGAAAAGAAAAATCTTTATGGATGCTTTAAAAAGACAAATGTGATAAGAACCCCTGAATGTTCTATTTTTTGTGAAAGTGGACAGGTTTTCTCAATCTATAATATTCTAACATCCCTCTAAATTTCACTCCATTCTGTAACAAAGCAAAGAAGTATCAGCTGCTTATGTTCTTCCCATTCCAGGGAATGTAAACTTTACCAAATATCATCCATAAATTTGAAATGGACTGGGATGAGCTTCCACAGAGTGAAGGTGTGTTGAGCCACTTTGTGAGGTAGGAATCAGTTGCAAAGTCCTGTTAACTATAGAGTTGTATTGAAGCATGTATTGAATTTATCAGTACAGGGAAGTGGGAACTGTAGGAATTTAAAAAGAGATTTGGATTTTGCTGTATCTCATCCTCCTTCAGAATGTGGGTAAGTTTGGGAAAGAGTGACAAAGGATGGAGAGAAAGATTACAAGCAGATAAGAGGGCTGGCGCCAGTGGAAGGTTGGTGTTAAGCCAGCACTTTTTCAGCCAAAATGTAGGGGAGGATTGAATGCAGCTTATAACAGAAATGCTTTGGCAAAATCCTAAACAGAAAGGAATTTAAAATTAGGTTCAAAAAAGGAGATAATTCCTGGAATAAATTATCTATTTGTTTGTTCAACATTGTTCCCAAGTTGTACTTTCCCATGTGGTTGAACAAGTCAGAAAAATGGGCTGAATTTTAATATCACGGAACTGGTTATATTAGGAAAGTGGGAGTTTAATTGACACATGTTTGGCGTTCAGTCATCTGATATACCAAGAAACTAAAAATTCTAGGACTTTTGCCAAAGTTACCTCTTCATTTGATAGGATAAACCAAGAAAGAACATTATGGTTTACTAAGGTTAATAGACATGTATAGCCAAATCAGTAGCCTTTAGATGAACATACTTTAGTTTAAAAAGATGATTTTTTTCTTCCTTTGAACTAGTATGTGAACAAACTTCCTAGTCAATAGGATGCAGGCAAGAGCATGCTGACTTCAAAGGTTTGTAGATTAAAGACCCTAGCTTGTACAGAATAATGTGAGCATATTGGGGAAAAATTGTGGTTTGGTTGTGTTTGTGACATACTAGCCAAAATGGGATAAAATTGGTAGCAGGGAATGCTGCAGGTGGCACAGGTACAACTAGGACTGGTAACTTAGTTTGCACTTTCCCTATATTACTAAAAAGTATTATGTAAAATCCTTGATTGACCAAAGTAAAAACAGGCAATAAAGGTTAATATCTATGGATCCATCTGGTGATGTCCATGCTACATGAAAGAGGAGTAGAGTGTATAATACATACAGTATATTATATTACAGATATTGTGTGTTTATTAAACTAAGAGAAAGGGGAAGGATCTAATAAAACTGAATGATGGTCTGACCTTGAGGAGTGGAGTTGAAGAATACAGGCAGGGAAGAGAAGGTGCTGTTTTAGTTATAAATTAAAAAGCTAAAGTGCATGTCAGAGTATGAATTGGTATCATCCAAATTGTTGTGGTGGTATATGAAAGTAGGAATTGATAGGTTGATAATAGTTGTATATTACACTCCAGTGAATTGTGCTAATAGAAGAACCAGGGATGAATGGGAGAGAAATATATGCAATATTGGGCTTCTGTGGGAGGTATGGGGAACTGAAGACAGCTCTGTGAAAACGGAGCTGACAGCCACGGCAAAGAACCAAGGAACTGGTGAATAGACTGGTACCTTGGAGCCTCTCTGGATAAGGAGGGATGGGAGATCACCAACATGAGCTCCAGATGGCTTGCAAGAAGAGGAGATAAGATACTTGAATGCAAATATAAGAAACCTTCATTATGATGAAATTTAGCTTCGATAAAGGCGGGCTTCTGGAGGAAGAAATGATGGACTGAAGACGGCTCTGCGAAAAGTGGAGCTGGTGACTGCAGCAGAATGAAGAGCCAGTGAGTAGACTGGCTCTTCAAAGGAGATAGGAGAGGACTTGAGTTTGCCCACAAGTGCTCCAGACAGCTGCTCCTTTGTTGTATTTTAAGAGGAGGTGATAAGTTACTAAAATTGTTTATACATGTGATGAAGCTGGGAAATCACTTCTTTATATATTTCTTTACTATATTCTTTTCTTTCTTTTCCATTTCCCTATTTTTTCCTTTTTCCCCTTTCTTTACTGCACCTTCTACTCTTTCTTTTTATTCTTCTATCTTCTTTTTAGTTAATATTACAGTAGTTTTTACTGTTGTAATTATAATCTTTAATAAAATTCCTATATATAAAAAAGAAATTTAGTTTCTACAAAGGCTAAGAATCTGGTTCTATATATGCTAAAACAATACAGTGGTAATAGGACATTATTAGTCTATCACTATTCAAAAAAGGGGGGATGTTAATGCTGTTTATGGTCATTGTTACTTAAATTATGGGACACTGCCTAGATTTCCTTGATTGAAGTGGCACAGAAGTTGTAGTATAAATAAATATATGCCCCAATGTTTAAATCTGGAGTTTGTTTTTCCTGCTATTTTAGTATGATGGATTTTTTTTGTAGTCCATTTCTCATATTTACAAAATAATTCTGCCTGATCCCAGACTCACTTCCTGTGTTGCCAGCTGCAGCCCTCACAAATGGTGTTTTTGTCATTTATGTTTAGCTATTTTCCTTTTTCTTATCTCATGCTTTAAATTTAACTGGCTTACTATTTCTTACTCTTTTTTGGTGCTTTGTATGCTGCTTTCCTCAAAAGGGAACAGTGTGATGGGTACACACACACACACACACACACAAACACACAAACCAGGATGCTTTCTATTAATGATAGTTTCCAACTTTGTCCATAGTTTTTGAAACAAGTATTCTATTCTAGCTGAACCCTACTACTAACTCCTAACAAAAAAATGTTTTAAGATACAGTTATCGAAACCACCAAAGCCAATTTGACAGTCAACTCTCAGAAGCTCATCTTTATTTCCAAAGTTGTTACACAAGATTGCCCATTGGCCCCATTCCTTTTCTGTCAATTTTTTTTTTCAAGTTTAAAAATGACTAATTCAGATTTTTTTCTACAGGCTAAGGTATGTAGCCAAGCTGTTATCCTTGTGCTAGAAGAATTGAAATAGTTGTGGTGAAGGGTTCCTGGACAATGGACAACAGAGTGCAATAAATGGTTAATTGCATTAAGACTAGCACTGTTGGTTTTAACTGTTATCTCACTAACCACAAATGGCTACTTTATAACCAGGCAATTTAATATTCTTAATATCAACTAATTGGCAATAATATCGTCCAAAAGTCAGGGTTACGTTTTCAGCTTCCACCTGAACAGTTAAATGCTTAAAAACTGTATAGGCAATCCTGGGTCTATATAAAGCAAAGGAGCTAACTGTTTTCCTGCTTTTAGGGTAGGTTCTCCTGCAACAAGCTTTATGGTACTGAAGTTTAGAGAGAAAAAGAGAGAGAACACCTTTAAGAACTACAAAACATGTTGAAATTCTTTGTAGTTTATTTAGTTTTGGCCTAGGATGTTGTGAGCTCAGCTATTGTTCACAAATTGTGTTATATAGTTGGGTGAATCCAGCCCATTGAGACTTAATCAATCATACATTCTCCAATATGCAACCCAGTCCTTCCAGGGAAGTTGGGAAAGGTTAAAGTTGTAAGCTAAACAGCTAGCTTGCAGGAATCAGGCTCTTGTAACATGGGTTAATGGGTAAACAGAAGTAAAGGTTTTGGGAAGAGATAGGAAGATTTTCCATAGAGACATGCTGACAGGTTGTTTAACTAGCCCTAGCTCTAAAAGTTAGTCAAAGGGAGGGGAAATAAAATGAAAGAAAGGATGCTAGTTTGGTAGGGGGCAGAGAGAAAGACAGAGGGAGCTAATTAACTAGGTTAGAAACATATATAAGATATTGACTTTGTACAAAAGAAAGAAGAAAGCCCCCTGTGTTGGCAGAAAGGCTACTCATGAGCAAGAGATGAAGGAGAAAAGGCTTGAGGCTTTCTGCAAGGAATACCAGGGCAATGTTTGAGTCAATATGGTGCAAAGAGCTGGAAGTTCACTTGGAAGGAGAAGCTGAGGAGCAATTTGGAGATCTGGCCCATGATGAGAAAGATGCTAGGATGAGAGGGAGAGGAGAAAAGCAGACTGAAGGCCAGCAGCAAGCAACCAGCTACAGAAGATGGTGGCAAGACAATTAGAGTGAGGACATTTTAGAAGAGAGAATTGTTTTATTACTGGATTGTATAAAGTTCCTTTTGTAACAGTGTGTATACTGTTCACTTGCCCATATGTTGTCTTCTAATGACAAAAGTAAAAGTAAAAAGTTCACAATTAAAAGTGGAATATTCTTATTGGATGGTTCAGGAGGGAGGGAAGTTGCCCCTTACAGCTCCCCCATTGGTGGAAGGGTTGGCAGGAGGCTTTGTGGGGATAATTTCTCCTGGACTAGGAAGATTTTGCTTGGCAAATCTCTGGGACTGGCCAAACCCAGGGTTGACTCCAGGTTTTAACTGGGGAAAGTGAATCAACTCTGACAAGGAAATGAAGTGGTTAAAAAGGTAGCTAAAGAGAGCTGGATAATCGTATATGCAAAATATATCTAGAGAGGTTAGAGTGTATCCAGTGATGTTCCATTACTATCTGAAAGGGTGATGAATCATTGCCTGGAGACTTCTACCAAGACTGTTTTTTAAAAAAAACCCAATACTTCCTGTTCCTCAGCAGTTCTCAGAACTTCTCCCAGATCTTCAGAACAGCATGGAATATGCCATAGGATTTGCATGGGGGAGATGAAATTGGCAAGTCATATGATATTCCATACAATGAATGAAATGCAACACGCACAAATGTATGTCCGTGCACGTGCGCGCACACACACACACACACACACACACGTTTATTAAGTTAGAATGGAAACAGAAAGAGTTTGACAAGAGTTTGAACTGTGAACTTAAATAGGAAAGATATAACAAGGGGCTATTCTAAAACCTGTCTGAATTTGTAGAAAGACAATGTTAAACTTATGGACACAATTTTGCATGTCTGATTGTGTCTGAGTGAAAGAAGGGGATGAAGAAGGAATCTTAAATTTGGGGTCAGGAGAGGCGATGATGAAAGCCATGGAATTTAATAAAGTACTACTTGGAATACAGGTTGGAATCAGGAATTAATAGCCTTCTTTGCCTACTTCTCCAATTTTTAGAAATATTCCTGCTTTATTAAAACAGAACTAAATGAAGAACACCAAGTAGGCATAAGCAAGGCCTTATATATGATTTATTGTTCTACAAAACACAGCGATCTGGAAAGCTTGGATAAAACTTACTAGAAAGTAAACTTGTCATTCAGTTCCTAATCGTTTGTTTGCTTATTGTACTTAGTCTACCTTGGCCGATATAAAAAAAAAAAAAGCCAAGTGGGAAATCCCCAGGAGTACAAGCTACATTGGGAAGTGTGTGTGTGTGTGTGTGTGGGGGGGGGGGGGGACATGAAGGCAAACAGTTTCTCTGCCAAGAAAACTACAGAGACATGTCCACATTTGTCACAAGACAAGCTCAACTGATATGTCCTTTATATCCCCCTTCCTATTTTAAATATCCTGAAGTAGTTTATAGTAATTATAACAGCAGGACATAAAAGCAAAACAAAAGCAGGATGAAAAAAACAGTTTGTCTTCTCTTTGTATTTTATCTATAAAAATACCATTTTAGAAAGAGGTAATAGCTGGGAAGGCCAACATAAAAGTTATGCTCCCCATTCTATGGTATTCTATAGGTGGAAAAGCAGAAGCAAAATGCTATTGTTATTATTATTAGTATTTGCAGATATATTTCTGTAACCACCCAAATCATTTGCAGTGATCTAGATCCAGTACTGGTCACTCTGTAGACAGTTCCATTTTACCTCAAAGAGTCACTAAATCTGTCCAAAATGGCCGGGATCTGGGATACGGCCAATTGTGATGTGCATCCTAGCTACAATTAATTTAATCTTCGATAATTGGAGCAAGGTCTCAATACAGTAACCAAAAAAAAAACCCCTACATTTTCTTTTCTAGACAAGTTATAAATTTTATTCTCAACATTAGCATTTTCGATAACTCATCATTACATTAATGCTATGCACCCATCTGAGTTACTTTCACTAATGAATGTCAACGGTTTCCTTTTTATAGGGGGTCTTATTTTATATATTTTATGTTGAAATTAGAAAGTATGCTCTCTCAGTACTGGAGGAACATTATCATAAAAGCCATTAGATCAAAGTCTATGCATCTGTGAGTCTCAGCATGCATTTTAGAACAAGTTAATGCAGATGGTTATAATGACCTTTACAAATCTTTCCACACTTTTGGCTCTAGAAAATGTTATTGCTAGAAAACAGTAACCTGTTGTAATACTGCTCTGTTTTTTTTCTCCTAATATTTAATTAGAGGGTAGTGATCACTTATTTCCTTGAAAAATGCCATCCTTATTTGACTTGATAATGCTCATTTCTGTTTTGTGAAGCAAAAGCAAGAATAATACAATTTTTGCTTTTCTTTACTGAATAAGAAGTCACAAGCTGAATATTAATCATGTTCTTAATTTCAGTGTCCAATCTGTACTTTGCAGCTGGAGGGTAGAAAATGGAGTTTGGGTAATACAAAATCCCGAGTGAAACCATGTTAAAATGGATTTTATTTATTTATTTAAAACATTTGTAAAGCCACCTATCTTAAAACCAAACTCTGGGCAGCTTACAACCCAAGAATAAAACAATATATACAATAATAACACCAAGAACAGAAACACCGGGTGTCACAGCCACACTTCCCTGATGCAACCCACAACATTCTCATCCCTCTCTGACCTCACCCTATTCTAATTTGTCAGGGTTGACCCTTCAAGATCCAATCCCATAAGGAGTGGAAATGTTGTCACCCTTTATACAGATTTATATAAGAGGTAAGAAATGAGAAACAGCTTATTCAAACACTCTGGCCTTCTGAAACAGTAATAATAGTTCAGTGCAGTGTGTACCTAATTTGAGTTCATTAACATGAAACTGGTATGTACTATGATAATTATCTTCTAATTTCTGAAACCCATAAATGTAAGATACCACAATATCTCTCCACAATAGCCAGGAGAGATATTAGGAGGACTGAGTGATATCCAGCCTGAAAATCTGAAGAAGCTGCAGAATGTACCGATGTCAGTTCAAAATAAGAGGAATGATGGGGACAAGGCCATCAGGGAATAAGTGGTAGTCCTTACCAGAAATGTCTGCTTCTGGAAGGTAAAGACTTGGGAAACTGAAATAGAAGAGGGATGTTGGCTGGGATCCTGAAATAGTATCTGAGGAGCCAAAAAGAGGTCTGAGATTAGGCATGGAGGCCCAGAAAGCCATGGAAAGTCCCTAGAACCCATCAAACCTGCTATAAGGTAGTAGAAGGCACAAAGGCACAAATACATTCTGAGAAGATCACGGAACACCAAGGTGATAAACGATTCTGAGAAACCACAGAAAAGCCCAAAGCAAAGAAAGGAAAGATGCACACATCCATGATAGGAGATTATAAGAAAAACCACTTAAGAAGATGTGGTGGGATGTATAAAAGGGGACTATTGTGTTGTATTGTGTTGAAGTGATAATTCACAGTGGCTCAGGACCATATACTTGCAATACTTTCAGATCAAGTCTCTTGACATGTAGGAACATGAGAGATCAGTAAGTCATATGGTCCTTTATAATACAGTACGAAATTTTAGATAGAGCACTCGGGAATGGATAAGTGTTGAGGGATGATGATGATGACTTCATTTATTTTACTGATGTGTATTCCTTGGTTAGGGTAATTTTTGTTTGAATGACCATTGGAAACAGTATGGTTGTAAATGCTTGCTTGCTGTGCTCAAAAATAAAAGCAAACTGAATTTTCCACCAAATCTTGTCTCAAAGGTCCATTCTTGGATCCAGTATACAAATCCCCAGATGGTAGTGGTAAGCCTTGAATTTGGGGGGCCCTGAGCATGTGAATCATTTAGAGGCCTTTAAAAGAATAAAAGGCCATTTAGCATTGCAAAAATAATTTAATTCAAGAATTCTCAAAGTTTGTGGTGCTATGTGACCCCTAAAATAATAAATGATTATGTGTGACACCCTCTCCAAATAAAACTGTATTGGGTGTTTCACACTAATACAGTGGTTCTTAAACTGGCGGTAATTACCCCCGGGGAGTAATTTGGGCATATCCTGGGGTAATGGAACAATTTGTAATTGCTTGTTTGTGAGTCAGGGTTCCAGTTTGGGACTGCTGCTGGCAAGATGCTTGGGTAAATGATAGTGTCTGGGTTTTTTTGTGGTGATAATGACATTATTTGAGACTAAGAAAAGGAGTAACTGGGTCAAACAGTTTAAGAATCACTGCACTTATACAAGCATGCCACTTTCACCCTGGTTGTGCTCAGCCTCTGAGGTTGTTTCACCCCTTTGTTAGGAGATGAGAAGTGGCTGCTGGGAGGAGAGCTATTTCCATAACTCAAAAACAGCTAAGTTGAAAGAGTGCAGCATGTGGGAGATGCACCCCAGAAAGATCTGCTGGCTTTATGGCATGAAGCATTGTCCTCCTGCAAGAAGTAGTGCTGTTTCTATCTACCATTCCCCAAGGAGAAAGCTACGTTTAGAAGCGGGGAAGGTGGGACAAGGCAATAGCACCTTGATCCTTGGGTAGTCCTCAGGAGTGGGTTGGGGCTATTTCTGGAGACATTGCTGTGATTGCGCAGGTCAGGTGGGAGACTGACTCAGGGCCAACAGCATGGAAAAGGCAGCCCACTACTAGGTAGACGAAGAGTGTGACCCCCCTTCTCCTCATATTCAATCATAATCATGATCCACAGTTTGGGTACCCTTGTTACACATGAAGCTGCAGTGAAAATAAGGATAAACACATCATGATATGTTTACTGAATTTAATTTTTAATGCAACTGGAGTGGAAAGTAGTACATTATATTACAGCTACAATAATGAACACCACTGAGCCATGAACAAAAATAAACAAACTCTTACCTCCACCAGTAATGCTCTTCAACAGAAATAGACCAAAAAAAAGTATTCTATGAGATCTTGATATGGTGCAATTTGCAATAGCCAATTCAATATTGCTTAATATCCTTCCCTCCCTCATAAAGCTTCTCTTTCCCACTTTTTTTTTTAAACAGTTGCTATATTGTTATGTAATCCAGAGCAACTAAAATAGCCAAATTTGCATGTCTTGCATATTGGTGCCTTTCCTCAACTTCTAGAAAGCCTACAGGCTTGACTGGATTTCCATTTTTTAAAATGGATCTTTTTCTTTAGCAGTTTAAAAATGTTAACTAAAGTCAGAAGTTGACAGCTGAAAAATTAATTAGCTAATCCCATGAGTGCCTGATAAACACATGTGGTCATGGGAACGTGCTTTCTCTTGACATCTAGAAGAGAAAACACTCAAACGATGTTTCATGTTGAACTCCAGGAAGATATTTTATCTTTTGCTTCAAAAGTGAAAACAATCCTTTATGTATGCAAAGCAAATTATAAGAAACATGATCTAATATTGTTCTGTTAGGGGTAATTCAAGCCCATGTTGTTAAATGTTTACCTTAAGAAATGGTCCTATAGCTCACAGAATGAGCAGTTTGGGAAGGGAGTTTGGCTGGAGAAATTAAGTTGAAGGCATTTTTCCCCTTTTCTTTTTCTTTTCTCTCTTCTTTCAGTCCAGGCTAATCTCACCCAGCTTCTGGAGCTCATGAACAGAGCAAGCAAACAGGGAAGATTTGCACAGAAATTTGGTGAGGGGCATTGGAAGGAAAGGCTCCAAGCAACACAGACACGTCGCTGTGCCCTACAAAGTGCATGCAGAATTGGTCTTCTTGCCTGAAGAGGATCCGAACTATACCTCCTGCAATTGAAAGCTTCTTTTCTTATTCGAGAAGAAAATGAAGGGGCTTGGAGAGAGTCGCTGTACTAACTGCATCAGGAAACACAAGAGGCTTCTGGACAGGACAGCTGAAGCTCTCCAAGAGGGTGGAGAAGGGAAGACAATACCAAAACATAGGAAGAAAATCCATCCCGGTTTTAGTGCTTGTTCCACTTATTTCAATATAGAAAATAATCCATTAATGGAGACTCCTTATGTTCTTTCTCTTTTACAAATAGCTGGATTGGAATAATTGCTTGGGGAAAAGAGGCACTTAATCCTTTCCCTCTTCACCATTTTCCCTCTGATTGCCATGGGAAGCTTTTTGCCCTAGCTGAAAAAAGTATACAAGCACACAGGCAATGCACTCCTCTCTCAGTCTCGCGATTCTAATTGAGACGTCCTCTCCAGGGATGCTATTTTTGTAAAAGAAAAAAACATGGGGAGTTCTCATCTTAATTGCCCCATGTAATGCCTAGGTATGATACTGCTTTAAAGTCAAGCTTAGCTTTCTCCACCCAAATTAATGAGATTAAAAAGTGCCTACCTCTGTCTGGATTATACCATTTGTTTTCATACAGAAATACCTTTGTCTGCAAGCTCTTATGTCTTTCACCAGACACATTAAACTTCATTCCTGGCTGCCATACATTCTCTTTTAATGAAGCCTATAAAAACCATTAACTGGAGAACTAGTCTACAGTTGCTACAACCTGTTATTCCAATTTAGTTCATAGACTGGAATTATAAAGCTTCGTTGATTGCTTTCAACATAACATATTTCAGGAAAAAAAAAAAGATCCATGGACTGAAAGGCCATGGTGTAAAAAACAAAGAGTGCAAGTGAAGAATATATCTTTTAGCAGTCATTTAGACACTTTGGTAATGTTCGGTATCTCATGCAAAATATGAATTGCGGAAACATGTCTCATATACTTCTTGGAATGACTTCTTCTTGACTGTTGGTTAACAAGTAGTATTGCTCCATTTACTGATGAAACTTTAAGTTTACTGCAATCAATATTTATTTTACACACTAATGTGCCACAAGTAATCAAAAGAAAAAAAACCTATTTCAGGGGCACAGAATACAGCCATTAGGAAGCATGCAGAGAAGAATGGGAATCAGAGCATGTAATGGAGCAATGTTATCTTGGCATCTCTCAGGCAAGCGTGGAAAAGGATGATGTTTGGAAAATGAATATATATTTTTGGAGGTGCCCTTGGGCATTTAGGGAGAGTAACTTTCTAGAGCAGTGTTTCTCGACTTCAGCAACTTTAAGATGTGTGGACTCCAACTCCCAGAATTCCCCAGAAACACTGCTCTAGGGGGTAATTAGAATATTCAAGAATACTAAAGAATGTCTCCCAAAATGGATAGACTTCATTTTGCTTTCGTTCCTGACTCTTAGAATGCTTTGAAGTTACAGAGGAAAAGCCCACATGATAAAAACATTCAAGTACAAAACCAAATATGTATTTTAAAATCCTCTGGGATTGTAAGAATGTATGAATCCGGTAGATGCATAGCTGGCTATTGATGGTGCTAATAAAGCTAATGACTTCTTCATGACTGATACACAGGCCAACCATCAGTTAGCATCAAATGGTTCTTCGTCCCATTGTTTATCCACTTCGCTCCACACCACTTTAGTTCTATGGCATCTCTGTAAGCAAATATCTTGTGTAACCTCCCCAGCAGCCAATGGTGACTGGTGTTTCTTCTCTCCACTTTTAGCAGGCAGGATAAACAAGATTTCCTTCCCTGTATCTTAAAAAGAATTACCCCACAAATTGAACTGTCTGGATTATAGCTGCCATCCTGGGCCTTGCTATCCAAATGTCTTGTCCTCACAGGAAGGTTACTCATATTTTCAGACCTGTCAGGCATGGCTGGTATTTTCTCCCCACCCCCACCCCTACACATGCACATACACTGTCACTGGCCTGAGTGAGAGGAACCTGATCACTTGCCCCTTCTAACCCGAGGCCTACCTTTAGTGACACCCTGCAACAGGTCACAAGACCCCACTTCCTCCTGGATTTTTCACACTTTTGAATCAACATTCAACTCTTCAAATCTTGGGCTGTGAGTAAGATAAGGCCAGTCCTGTGATGGGCTGTGGGAAGCTGCCAGGAGAGAGCTTCAGTGCAGGGAATGCAAATATGGCCCTTCCCACCCCTGGACATAGCTTTCTTGTCTTTGGCAGAGAAGGCTGTTGGTTTGGGGTTTCTGCTGGGTCCTGAACCAGGCTTTCATCTGTAGCATGGAAATCGCCCTGCCTGTGCCCCATCCTTTCCTGGATGAGCTTGGAGAGCCAGTAGTCTCACTGTCTCCCCCCCACAAGATCCCAGCCTTCCTTTGTGAGTCCAGATGTGGGTGGAACCACCTTCTCTCCTGGTAGCCATGTAAGCAGGACAGTGTCATACGAGTTATTATGATGCCCTGCCATTCAGTGCTCCTTCTTGAGTCATTGCTGAAAAACTTCCCTTCCCAGCTGCATTTTGTTCTCAGCCAGCTCAGATAGATTCCATCCACACTGCTGAGGGTGCAGACTGAAAGCCCACTCAAGCTGAACAAAGCGTGGGGTCATAGCCCACAATTTGAGAACCATTTTAAAGAAATCTTTTCCTGGCATAGGGAAAAAATGAGGTAACTATATGACTATCCTTCATAAGAACATTTTTAATATTTGAGAAGATTTTTTTCCCAGAAGGATAAAGTTACAGCTGTCTGAAACAATAGATTACAGCTAGATCTTTAAATTAGGAGGAGTCTGGTAGCCTCTTTTCAAACTAACACATTTTATTAAAAGGTACATTTGCATTTGATGAAATGAGCTATAGCTTACAGAAGCACATGCCCTTTAATAAAAGTTGTTAGAAAAGATTATGCCAGACTTTTGTTTTTTGGCTACCATAGACTAACACAGCTCTCTTTCTCCATTACCTAGACCTTTAGCAGCAAATCTTTATGTTTGTAGAATGGTACAATCACTTGCAGCCATAATTATTCTGAAGCTTTCTATGAACAGGGGTTAATTCAGCCACTGTGCATCAACCTTGGCAACTTCCAGATATGTGGAATTCAGCTCCCCAAATTTTCAGCCATAACTAGATTGGCTGGGGAATTCTGGGAGTTGAGGTCCATCTGTCTGGAAGTTATCAAGGTCAGAAACACTGCCTTAAGCAGCCCTGCATATCTTTGCATACAGGTGAAACTCGAAAAATTAGAATATCGTGCAAATGTTCATTTATGTCAGTATGGCAACTCAAAAGGTGAAACCAATATATGAGATAGACGCATTACATGCAAAGTGAGATATGTCAAGCCTTACTTTGGTATAATTGTGATGATTATGGCATACAGCTTATGAAAACCCCACATTCACAATCTCAGAAAATTAGAATAGTGTGAAAAGGTTCAATATTCTAGGCTCAAAGTGTCCCCCTCTAATCAGCTAATGAATCCATAACACCTGCAAAGGGTTCCTCGAGCCTTTCAATGGTCTCTCAGGCTGGTTCAGTAGGAATCACAAGCATGGGAAAGACTGCTGACCTGACTGTTGTGCAGAAAATCATCATTGACACCCTCCATAAGGAGGGAAAGTCCCAAAAGGTAATTGCAAAAGAAGTTGGATGTTCCCAAAGTGCTGTATCAAAGCATATCAATAGAAGTTTATGTGGAAGGGAAAAGTGTGGTAGAAAAAGGTGCACAAGCAGCAGGGATGACCGCAGCCTGGAGAGGATTGTCAGGAAAAGGCCATTCAAAAGTGTTGGGGACTTTCACAAGGAGTGGACTGAAGCTGGAGTTAGTGGATCAAGAGCCACCACACACAGACGGATCCTGGACATGGGCTTCAAATGTTGTATTCCTCTTGTCAAGCCGCTCCTGAACAACAAACAGCGTCAGAAGCGTCTTACCTGGGCTACAGAAAAAAAGAACTGGTCTGTTGCCCAGTGGTCCAAAGTCCTCTTTTCTGATGAGAGCAACTTTTGCATCTCATTTGGGAACCAAGGACCCAGAGTCTGGAGGAAGAATGGAGAGGCACACAATGCACGATGCTTGAAGTCCAGTGTGAAGTTTCCACAGTCTGTGTTGATTTGGGGAGCCATGTCATCTGCTGGTGTTGGTCCACTGTGCTTCATTAAGTCCAGGGTCAATGCAGCCATCTACCAGGAGATTTTGGAGCACTTCATGCTTCCTTCTGCAGACGAGCTTTATGGGGATGCTGACTTCATTTTCCAGCAGGACTTGGCACCTGCCCACACTGCCAAAAGTACCAAAACCTGGTTCAATGACCATGGGATTACTGTGCTTGGTTGGCCAGCAAACTCACCTGACCTGAACCCATAGAGAATCTATGGGGCATTGCCAAGAGAAAGATGAGGGACATGAGACCGAACAATGCAGCGGAGCTGAAGGCCGCTATTGAAGCATCCTGGTCTTCCATAACACCTCAGCAGTGCCGCAGGCTGATAGCATCCATGCCACGCCGCATTGCGGCAGTCATTGCTGCAAAAGGGGCCCAAACCAAGTACTGAGTACATATGCATGCTTATACTTTGCAGAGGTCCGATATTGTTCTATTTCCAATCCTTGTGTTATTGATGTCATGTAATATTCTAATTTTCTGAGATTGTGAATGTGGGGTTTTCATAAGCTGTACGCCATAATCATTACAATTATACCAAAGTAAGGCTTGACATATCTCGCTTTGCATGTAATGCGTCTATCTCATATATTGGTTTCACCTTTTGAGTTGCCATACTGACATAAATGAACATTTGCACGATATTCTAATTTTTCGAGTTTCACCTGTATCCTAGATTTGAAATAGTGCCTTAAGTGAGTTGAGTAATGTTATATCACACAGTCTGGAAATGTGAAGAAGCTGATGAAGTAAGATCCTTAATGCCCCAATTTGTACAGGTCATCATTTAGTTTCTCCTATGTAGCCACACTGTATGTTGGTTCTATCCATTATTATTTTTTATCCCTATGTTACCCTTCCATTAATATATCTTTGTCAGTTGTCAGCTGTTTTGATGTTTGCACCCTGGTTATTATAGAACTGTTTATTCTGTGTCAAAAGGTTGGAGTGCATTGTCTTCTTTGAAAATGTGGTCAATAAATAACTGGCCCATAAACATAATTGTTCTCATTTATTTTTAAGGGAAGATAGTTAATGTGTAGAAAAATCTTTGGTACACATTAGAGTGCAGACTTGTATTCTAGTCCCTCTTTGCTTCATAGTTCTCATATATTACAAAGTCATCTATTATTTATTTTGCAGTTACCATAAACATAAAGTCTGAGCATTTGCAGGGCCCTTGAGTAATTGACAATACAGACTACCAGCAATAAATCTCTGCTTGGGAGACTTATTTTTTTTCCCCAATCTCACTGCTGACTAAAAATGTGGCAATTGAGGATTGAAAACTTGACTGTTTGTCTTCTTGTGTACAAGATAAAACAAGAGGCAGTTGGAAGTTGACTTATATTAAACAATATTATTAAAATAAGATGGAATTTAGGAGTCAGCCAGAAATGCAAACTTTTTACTTTAATCCTACCACTCACCTGTCAAATGTGTATAGATCAGCATAGATAATTCTGCATAAAAAATTAAGAGAATGTTTAAGCCTAACTTTTACAAGGAATTGATATGGAAAAGAATTTCTAGTTCTCAAAGTCTCTGCCTTAAGAGGAACATATTATTTTTCAGTGGCAGAATATGTGGAGAATGATGGTTTGGTGGACCTGAATCTTGTAGACTTGAATCTTTCAAGCTACTGCTTCCTTCTTCCTCCCATGCCCACATTTACTTTCTACTGAACAGCTGTAGACTGGGTAACTGGCTATATTTTGACTGAATCCAGAAGTCAGAGTCTGAGTACTCACTCAAGAATCTGATGTAGTAGCAATCTATCCATTTGATTGCTTGGAAGCAGGACTAGGAAATCCACAGTTACATCTGGCTCCCCAAAATCTATGCCTCTGCCAAGGTTGCCAAACCTTCATCTCCTGCAGAGTTTTCAGTAATCAGCCTGATGTCGGAGAAGTAGCAAACGACCAGTGCAGAACTTCTTTATGCAATACAGTAGGGAAAATCACTGTCACAGAAGTGTTGCATGACAGGAATCACATCACTAGGATGCAGGGATATCCATGGTGCAGCATTTCTCAACCTCAAGAACTTTAAGATGTGTGGACTTCAACTCCCAGAATTCCCCAGCCGGCATAGTGGCTGGGAAATTCTGGGAACTGAAGTCCACACATCTTAAAGTTCCTAAGATTGAGAAACACTGCCATAGGATATAGTAAAAAAAAGTTAAGGTGGCAACCGTGATGGTTGCCCATTTTTTGTGTGTGTCACTGCTGCTTGTGTGTTGGTTGCTGAGCATGCTGATTAGGACTGTTGTGTGATAATAAGCTGCCATGGACATTTTGAAATGAAAAACAGCAGTGTTACTCAAATCCCATTTTTAAGAAGTCCAGGTCAGTTTCTGTCTCAGACAGCTAAGAACTGTGGAATAGAATCAGTGTAAAACGTTAGTTACCAAACAGGTATGTTTTTCTTGAAAGCAGAAATCTGCCAGGATTTTGGAATGGGAAAAAGATACCAAACATAATTATTATTATTATTATCATTTTCATTGTCATTATCATTATCATCATTTTTATTACAGCCATAGAGCCAGAGGACACAATATATACCAAATGTATGTATCAGATATATATAGAAATACATACATCTAAAATCTATAGATATAAATAAAAATATAACATACAATAAAATAACATAATAATAAAAAGAATGCAAATAATAGTGGGGATCACCAAGATTAGTACTATTCTTCTATCATATGTTGGATGAATAGAATAAATACAGATACAGAACTGAGTAACCTGGTAATACTCTAATACATCAGAGTCCTGGTCAGATAGAAGAAGTGACAGATAAGCTTTTTACTCTTTTCTAGGATATTTCTTCAGAACTGGATAGATGAATGTCATCCGAGATTCCCTTTACAGACAGCAACAGAAGAACATGTGACTCAGGGACTCCACAGAGGTGTCCCATATGGACATAAGCGCTGATGTAGACAGATATTTTTATAATGCTCCCACAGAACTGCAGAGGGTAGCATATTCAACCTGGTTAAGGTGAAGGCCCAGTGAAATTTCAGAACTGGAATGGAGGAAAGATAGGAAGATGGCACATGCCCATTTGAAAAAAAAATGGGACTGTGGATTGGATGCTAGGCTTAGATTGAAATACAAAACCCCAGATTTGCTGTTTAAGATGGCTCCTGGCATTTTCAAACCCTAATGGGTAGAGGCTCTCCAAAGACAAACCCAAAGACTAGAGTTTGCTATAAGCTCTCTTTAGCCAAGTTGATTTAAAATGGTGTGCAAGAACCAGTGAAGCCAAGTTCTTCTAAGCCCACAAGGGGAAAAAAAAAATGACCAGAAATTAATGTGATAATATAATAGTGATGAAGACTGAATTGGACTACTGAATAATGGGCTACTATGGAAAGAAGATAAGAGGTGGGCAATTGCCACATCTAATGTCTCTGAAAGACTTTCACTTCCTTCCAGCTGTGGCATGAACATGTCTTATTAATATATGTAAAGGGATATGTCCTCATGATGTCACCTCTATCTCATCCCCTACTTGCTGCGAGTGGCAGTCTGAAGTTGTCTTTGGTTGTTCAGGTGTTAAGGCAGCATTTCCCCCCTTCTCCCAAGAAAACTCTTTCTGCATGAGCAATGCCTGGGTGAGGAGGCCAGTGGCAACCCAGTCATGGACAGGGATCTGCCCAGCTGGCTGTTAAATGTGCTGTGGGCACACTTCTTCCTCATCAGGTCACTGGGCTCAGCCCCGTCCACTTTGACTTGGGTTGTGAAAGACACCATGTAGCTTGCATGCACATCCTTTCTGTTTGTTTGTATTTGACATGGAAATGTCAGTCCCGGGAATATCTGCAAGATATGGACAAAAGTACCCACAGAGTCACTAGAAAACACACAGAAGCACTCCTGCAACCATGGCAAATTGTTTTTACAGATATCTGCCCTCACCCTTCCAGCAATTAGTATTAAAATTTAGCATTTCTATTTGGTGTGCACTTACATCTAAGTGCAATACAAGCCTTGTTAGGACTGGCTGATAATAACAATGACAATAATACTTTATTTATAGTTAGGAGAAGTGGAGAGACGAAGAAAGTAAGAAAAATTAAAAGGCCATTGTGCATTAAAAAACTCCTCCTCCCAATTCAGTCAAACATTTATGACCCCTCCTGTCTTTCAGTTCTTTTTTCCTTCTAATTAGTTACATTTCTCTTTTCATTCTAAGTTATTTGACTTTTCTCATTTGTAGTTAGCTCAAACTTCAGTATCCTATTTTAAAATATTCTTCCTGAACCTATTAAAAGAATGAAATTAAATCTGAATCTTCTCAGAGTGGGCTCTTCCAACATTCATCCAAGTCCACAGGAACCCATCCTTCCAATCTCTGCTGTGGGTTACAAAATTTAAATTTTTCTTTCATACAGTTTTTGGGCAACACAGTGGCTTTATTTTATTTCCTATTTTATTCCCTTCCTACTCTCTCTCCCCCCAAATCCCACAGCCATGCAGAAAAGAAAATAATTGGGGGAAAAAATCCACAATGACAACAATAAGTAAGCAATAAGAGAACAGCAAAACAGGCTCCATTAAGTTTAATGACCCCCTCAGGATGTGTGATAAGACTGGCCCTGCCTGAGGCAACCTGAGCCTACGGGGAGAGGCAATGGCTCCGGGGGCAGCAGAATGAGAGCACTCTTGCTTGCCTGCCTTTGCCAGCTGGCTGGCTTTCTCTACCCAAGAGAAAACTTAGCCAGATTGGTCTACTCACTAGGGAATAGTAGCCATATCTAGAAGTGCCAAAGCTGCAGGTGCAAAAAGAAAAGGGTTTTAGAAGACCCCTTTAAATAGCATTTGCCGTTATGGTGAAGCAGCTGGCAATGCTCCTACAGTTCTCTGTGCCCATCATTCCAGGGTCTTGCTCTGAGGAAGGACCCTTGAGAGGCATTTGGTAGAAGCTGTGTGTTGAACTGTAGGGGAAGAGGAGCAGGCTGAAGAGTAATGAGTAGCCCTTGCTACAGTTCCATCATGGTAGTGGACTTGCAGAAGGTAGAGAATGTGGACGGAGTGCCAGTAGGTGGCCTTTTCTATTTGCCTCCAGTGGCAAAAGGTCTTACATGATAAGCAACTCAAATGGAGAAAGGAAGCTCACATCTGTATGATTTCACTGACAATGAGAAATGTTTCATGCTAGGATCTGCAGGTCCATTGTCATGAACAGTTGTATCATCAGAACAGTTTGTATCATTCCTTTCAGCTGCTGAGTATAGACTCAGATAGACAGCCCATGACAGGTCTGTCCCACTTCTTTCTAATCTAACCTAAGTGGCTCTCTGTCTTTACACCCCTGTAATGAATGGGGAAACATCCTATTTAAAGAGACTCTAACTCTCAAACCGTTAGAGGAAATCCTGATCTGTCAATCCAGGGAAATGGGCAGCGAGGTCTGAAGCTGAGAAAATCAACTGCTAAGCAGCCAGCTGGGAGCAAGAACTTCCCCTTTCCAGTAGGCTTTTAAAAGAGGAAGGGGCAGGGCAGCTCCATTTTGTCTTGGCCTTTTCTTTTAGAGGAGCAGGAGGAGCAGGAGGAGACTTTTCTCAGGCTGGCTCAAAGCCATGTAAGCAGCACCCCAACTCTCAAGGTGGGTTGGAGATTCAAGAAAAATATGGCAATCTAGGGAACACTGTGGTAGTGTTAGGTCCAGACTAAAATGTTTATGGAAAATGTTTGGAGCCTTTATTACATTTTGTAGCTATTGTTCATTTATTTATTTATTTACCAAATTTGTATGCCTTCCAACAACTCTGGGCAGCTCACAACAACTCTCCTTTAATTGGTCAGCCTTGATAAACACTTAAATTCTTATGGATTTCTTGGAATAGAGGTAGCTCAGGTTCGCTATACATACTCAGTAGTCAGGTTCTCTGAGCTTCAGGAGATCAATAGCAAGGTATTGATTGGGTTTTTCTGCAGATGTTTTCACCTTGTCCCAGCATGGCTTCCTCAGTGCAGTGGTTCAGAAGTGGGGATTGCCTTACAGTATGTGTAGTCCGTGTAAGATTTGAATTCAGGAGGGCTGCTTGGTGCAATTTCCTGGAAGGTGTTGATTAATTGGTTGCTGGGAATGGTGGTGCCTCCATTTTCGTTGGTCTGCCTCATCTGCTTGCTGTGCATGGCCTGAATCAGACTCCTGACTAGGTGATAGATCACATGACACACACCACAAGCAAGCTTTGTTGGGATGAAATAACTGCAGAAAACCTCATCAGTACTTGAGCTACTAAGTATGTCCTCAAATTCTTACTGAATCAGTGATTCTCATTCAGAAAAGATTTCAGTCATAGTATGTGCACTTTCCCTCTTGGTTAAGCCTCAGAAAGGAAGAAAAGTAAGAGAAGAGATCACTGCTTTACTTGTTCCTGAGAAACTCAGCCCAGAGAGGGTTTCTTTGGAAAAGAGGCTGTGGCAAATAAGGTCTCCACATGAATGTCACAGAATCCAGTAAGGATTGTGGGGGAAAGGCTCAGGGAATGCCCCATGCCATTGGGGTCAACCCACCACACCCCAGACATTCATGTGTTTATATGTTCCTCTACATTTCATCTCTGCATGTTGGCATGTCCTTTTCTCCAGGGAAAACTGAGAAACCTGACTGCCCAGACAAAACCACATAAATAACATTTGAAAAAAATTCAACATGGGCTCCACAAACACTCTAATCCCAGACCTGGGAACAGAGCCAGGTCTTAAGAGACTTAAAGAGTGGGGGCCATACGTATCTCCCAGGGGATGCTCTTCCAAAGGGCAGTTACTTAGTGATATTTATGTTATGCATATATTTATGTTCCATTCTTCGTTCAAGGACCTCAGGATACATACATCTTGTTCCTTCCTTTTCCATTTTATCTTTTCAACAGCTATAAGTCATAGGTGAGACTGAGAAATTGTCAGCTGGTGAGCTTTGTAATGGAGTGAGGGTTGGAACCAGGTGTTTCCCAATCCTAGTCCAGATCTCTAACCACTACACTGTACTGACTTGCTGTAGTTGAGGGTCAGGTATTTTCTAAGTTTCAGGTTCCACTTCACTGGCAACATTCAGTTGCTTCCATTGTGTCAATATAACTCTATATAAATAGCCATGTAATGGCCTGCCATTGCATATCTAGAGCAGCCTTTCTCAACATGGTGCCCTGGACATATTGTACTACAGTTTCAATCATCCCCATCCAGCATACAAAACTATACTCAATTAAGCTGACTTCAGGTCTTTTCTCACTTGCATCTTATCACTGACAGCATGCATTTGGGGGGGGGGCAGGGTCTGTATGACACAAAAGAGGCAGGCTTAAGCACTGTACCAGAGTTAAAATAGTACTTCCCCTTTATTCTGATATATCCAAAAGCAGCGTCAAGGTGCATCTATTACTATGGAAGGATGTCATGTGCCTTGGAACAAAGACAATAGATGCTGAGTAGGAATTGGCAATGGGGCAGCTAATTTAATTGTGGGGTATCTTTCTGCTGACCCAAGTATGAGTGGAAAACACTTCAACTCAGTAGTGGGGAAAGACAATTTGTAACACGATAGGATTGCCACGTTGCAATCCAGAATAACTCTTTTCCTTTATACTTGATATGGGACAGAGAATACGGCAGATGCAACTTCCCTGCTGTCTACTTTTCTGCCAGTGAAGATCAGTCTTCCCCACCCACTTAAATATATACAGATGCTAATTCTAAATATTGGACATTACAGAAAGAGAGAGAGAGAGAAAGAGACAGTGTGTGTGTGGTGAAAGAGAATGCACACGCTGTGCATACACATAAATTGGGCACTGAAAATCAAATAGAATATGGAATTAATGATGATTTTGGTGGAGTTTTGTACTATATAAAGATGTGGGATTTCAGAGTAATTCTTGCAGAGTTCCAAGTAGTTTAATTCAACCGAAACAAGAAAATACAATCTGATCCATTATAGGTATCCTATCTGAACATACTGTTCTAAGTACTGTGCAACCAAGACTCTTTTCTTTCCTTAAGTTTAAAAATCTTTGCTCAGAGAACATTTTGATGGGTTCTGCCTTGTGGCAATGTGGGGGCGAATTATAAAATTTGCTGTGAGACAGAATTATTCTCCATACTTCAAAAGGATTTGTGGGGGGAGGGCCCTTCACTTCCATAACTATGAAGTAGAGTGATAGAATACAGTTAAAAGAAGGAAGAGATCAAAGGGAAATGCTTTAAGGTGTGGCCCCCACTATAAATATCTGTCAAACAGCTCAAGGGAAATTATGTGAAATAAATTTACTAGGACTTTTGGATAGTCAACTAGAAAAGACTGATGGATGATTGGTTTTGTATACAATTACTGCACCGAGGCTATTATATGCAGAGATGGAAAATAAAGAGATACCCACAATGGAGGAATGGATTGTGAAGATGGCGGAATTTGCTGAAATGGCCAAACTGAATTGTCAGATTAGGGAAGGAACAATAACTACTTTTTTATTAAAAAAAACCTGGAAACCCTTTATGAACTATTTGCTGAAAATGAACAAAAATGAGCTGATGATCTTGGGATTTACTGATTAAAAAGGGTTGTTTATGGGAAGACCATGATATATAATTTGGGAGGGTGAAAATGGTAATAATTATGTTTGTAACTGCTGTAAAGAAGATTGGATGTAGCTTCTTTAGATCTTTCTTTCTTTCTTTCTTTCTTTCTTTCTTTCTTTCTTTCTTTCTTTTCTCT
Source organism: Liasis olivaceus (assembly GCA_030867105.1). Taxonomy (NCBI): domain Eukaryota; kingdom Metazoa; phylum Chordata; class Lepidosauria; order Squamata; family Pythonidae; genus Liasis; species Liasis olivaceus. The sequence continues at coordinate 198,854,923 of CM061348.1, forward strand.
TTTCTTGATATTTACCATTTCTCACTTTTTCTTTAATCTTTTCATATCTTTTTCTTTTTTCTAATTCTTTCTTTATGTTTCCATAGTTTTTAATCCTGTAATTTTTTTCAATTATATATATATATATATATATATATATATATATATGATATTATGTGAAATAAATTTCATGGAGTGAGATTCTCCATTTCTAAATGTATTCATATTACAAATGATTTTTCCTGCCTTCCTGCCTGCCTGCCCATGAATTTATACTGAATTTTTCTTTGACTAATCTTAACTCCTGGAAGAGAACAGTGACAATGAGCTAGTTCAGAACTTGTGGCACCTTCACATTAATGTTTTGTATTGCTTTGGGATATGTTTTGGACCTATGGGATCTCATAATGTTGCCTATTTTGGGGAGCTGAGTTTATTTCTGACTCTTTATTTGGAATTGCAGCAAACGTAGCACATTCTTTTGAATTGCAAGGGCTCTGCAGAACTTGGGGGAAGTCTTTTTCTCATTGGTATACACTTCTACCTCACCTTGCCTGCCTGCTTCAGGGCTCCTGCTAGATTTTTTTCTCTCTCCATTCCTATCCCGTTGAAGTTCAGCATCCTTTTCCTAGAAGTTGTCTCTTGTTATATGTTTAGAATGTATGTTACTCTTTCTCCAGTCCCACTACTACAGCAACATTGAACCATGATCGCATCTATTATGAAAAATATACAGTAACACATTTCATTTTGATAACTCACAGGGACACTTAAAGGCAACTGAGGAATGAAGGCAAGGGGGCCAGGAAGAGTTCAGTGTTTTTGTTTTCAGTTTATTGAAGTTCACAATCCTATTATACGTAGGTGTGAAGTACAAATGAAAACAACTGACAAAATGTATGTTATGACACCACAACGCAAACCCCAGCCCTTTGTACTTGCATTCTGACATCAGAATTTATATATGTATATCTTTTGGTTTGTGTTTGCCCCCCCACCCCCTGGAAGGGAGTTCATTATGTTACTTCAGGACTGACCATAGTGGGGTAGACACTGATTAGATCAGGGTTCCCCAAAGTGGTCAATATCGATCCTCAAGATTCTATGGGGCTATCCCTTGTTATTGTTGTTGTTGTTATCCTTAGTACTATTAGTTAAATTAGTATTTATTAAAATACTTTCATATAATAAATGTTTGGGGGTCAATGAGCAATCTGAAACTTCATGAAGGGGTCAATGAGCTAAAGAGTTTGGAGACCCCTGAATTAGATGATAATCTGTGTGCTCTCCTATTAGTTACCTAGAGAAAAAGAGAATGAATGTGGATGTGGTATTCTGTGTCTGTTTTCTGCTTTTCAAAGCTGGCAAGAGTGAAGATGATTGAGGATTTATTTCAAATGGTTTTGTGAGGAATTGAGGAATGGAAATTCTGGAGATGTGGGTGTTATTCACCCATTGTAGTTTATATTATCTTCTCAGAAGTTTACACTTATTGTGGGTAGATGTGATATTTATTTATTTATTTATTTATTTATTTATTTATTTATTTATTATCAAACTTGTATGCTGCCCATCTCCCCCAACGGGTGACTCTGGGCGGCTCACAATAATAAAAAAGAAAAAAAAACACGAATATATGAGAAGATATGTGGAAATTGTAGTAGGCTTTGATAATATTGGATCCCATGCTCCAGAAAATATTTTCCCAAGCCCCCAGTGATTCTGGTGTTCTGAACAATGTGACCACATGCCATGTCTCACTTGATCCCCTAATATTGTCCTATAGCAGACTCCTAAAATCAAACTAACAGAGCAAACTGATACATGCCTAGTACTTCAGGACAGTTTCATGAAGTTCAGTGATGCTTAGTCTCAAGTAAGTAGGGATAGGATTCTAGCCTAAGTATATAGCTAAAATAAAAATAAATAACAAAGTTCCTGGGGGTCTTCACCAAAGGTATAGCTAGACACTGATAAAGTGTTCCTCTGTACTAATTATACTTTGGTGCAGCTAAAGGATAAGCAAAGCTTTTGTTGCAATTTCCAAACAAGATGGAAGGTGAAGTACATTGTGGTTTGGTAAATTACCTGCCAACATTTTTTAATCAACTGTCAGGGTGAAATGAATACACATGATATTTACAAGACATCTAGAGAACATTTCAGCAACTCTTTTTATTAGTCAACCATTTAACTAAAACACATTTATTATCTTAGACTTTATTTGATATCCAGAGAACAACACCATGAAGCAAAGTAGATAGAGGTATCTTTTAAGGACTGGAAATATGAGTCTAATTAAAGCTTAACCAAACTGTTGAGAAACACAGATACATTCCATGAAAGTGAAACTTAGTCCTTAAATGTGACAGGTAAGTCTTCTCTAAAGTTAATAGAGATGCTAATGCTTTTCCAGTGTACCAACTTCAAGTCCAAAGTATCCTAAAATCATCTAAAGTAGGAGTACATAAACTATGGGCCCCTGAGATTTGGGCATGTTTCCCAGATCCTCTTCAAAAGTTGCCACCAATTTGAACATTTTACTGTGGCAGAAAATGAAAATTATTACATCTTCATAAGAAGCAATGTTTTCAAAATGATTAAACTCAAAGGCATTGTGTAAACATATCTCGAGCTTGCATATGGCTATAGTTCTTAAAAAACAACAACTAAGGTTTGCATCAAAATTGTGTTTGTCTAATTTGTCCCATTCATTTAGGTCCAACAACTTCAGTTTGGATTTAATTCTGTGGCTGCATTTATACATTACACCACGACTTGGTTTGCATGTAATTTTAAGTAATAACTGATGGGCTTATATATCACACAAAGCCAAAAGTATGAAAGCCACATTTAAAAAAAAATGTTTTTAAAGACAGAAATAATGAACATATGACAATATAATATGGAAAAAAATCTTACAAGGATAAGCTGATGGTATGCACTGCATTTTTGGTATGCCAACTAGAAAATAACTGTAAAGACAAGGAAAGAAATGAACAATAGATCTCAAAATAATGTTTGATGTTTTTCAAGAAATGCTGTAAATTAAAGGAATCAATGGCTTAGGTGTATTTTCTTCTTTTATACTGAATATGAATCTGCAAAACAGCTTTTTTCCAGTGTTAAAGGGGAGATATAATAGCAGCCATAACATTATCTCCTATGGAAAATACATCAGGAGAATACAAAAAATAACAGAGCTACATTTGATTAGAAATTTTAGCAAGAACTCCTCTATGGTAAATCAGGGAGTAAAATTAGGTATTTTGTTCCCAGCAGATTCATGGTAGGAAGAATGTGAGTCAGAACAAAATCCAACGAATATTCATCTTTTTTTGGGAATAAAAATCTATGATGGAGCAGATAGGGATTATATTTACTTTCTAAAATATATGAAGTGGCCAAGAATATCATATCCTCCTGCAATGTTTAAAAAGACTTGGCATTATTATATCACATGGTGACAAAAAGAGAGTTCTGAGAATGAATAATCTTCAAACAGTTCAGTACTGTCCTGGTGAATGTTCCTGTTCCTTCAGTGCCCTCACGGTAGAAGAACCAGGTAGAAATTAAAATATGATGGTACGGATAATGATTTTGAATTAAAATTAATTGGAAAATTATCAGATCAGAGGTCTACCCCAGAAAGTGGACAGTTAAGCTGAACTGACCTACCATGGGCCACTAATCCTGGTTTTTAATTTGATATAAGTAAATGTCTCCACTGAATAAAAGACGGGATATAAATCTAATGCATACACACATACATACTAGAGCAGTAGTTTTCTGGGAGTTATACTCCAATACCTATATCTATATTGTATATATTATATATAAATATTATAATAAAATTATATATAATAATTTAATTTCACCTACTTTTTACATAATATAATTAAAAATAAATATAGTGAATTGTGATTGCTCTTGTCAGCCTTACCAGGTAGACCAGACAGGAAACATGACCAAATAAGCTCATTCTATTTTACTGTAAAGCTATATTAACAGAATCTTGCAAGTCTGAAAGTACAATTCTCCCGCCTTCACCTTTACAGCCCAAGAACTTAGGGAGGATCCCTTCTGAGCTTCTTGCTCTTCCAGCTATGCAGCTGTGGGCTATGCTGTCTCTTATCCGACTGTTCCCTAGGCAGCATCTCTTCTCCCTGTCTCCCAAGGCCTTTCCCATATACCATTACAGCTCTCCAGATCATTATTATTATCCTTCCTCCTCCTCCCACAAAAAAACAACTTCAGAGTTCTGTGATGGTCCTATTCAGGAACTACAACATGCCACCTAGCTGCCAAGTTGTGCAGCACTAACCTATGCTAATCATGTATATTTAATGTAAAGGCTGCATGTATTACTGTTTGGGAAAGAGGTTTTTTTGATAATCTCACAACATAATGGAATCAGGCTTTCTTTCCCATTTGCTAGGCCATTCCTCTAAATGAAGGACATGCCCAGATAAATAAGCTCAGATGTATACAAATGCAGATCCTAATCTGATTTCTCTATGACATTGCCTTATGCTAAATAGGTAGTATAGGAATCATCTAGAAAACATCTGATCAGATATTCAAAATCATTAATTTTCCTTGATTCAACCTTTCTGATGGTCCAGCTTTCACAGCTATATGTTACAGCTAAGAAAATTATAGTTAGGACAATATGTACTTTTGTTGTCATTGTGATGTCTCTGCACTTTACTGTTTTGTCTAGACTTGTCATAGTTTTTCTCCAAGCAGCAGATGCCTCTTTATTTCATGGCTATAATCATCATTCCTGTGAAGGTTAAGTTCTTTATTTATGTTAACACTAAGTCATGCCTAGTTCTTGAACTAACATTACCGAGCTGAAAAAAATCGACTCGTCTGGATTTTTGCAGCACAGATTCAGAAGTCCTAACTGTACAAATGCATTCGCACACTCCTTGGTGTATTCTACTTCTGACTGTACATGAGCAATGGCAAGCTATGTCTTCATTCCACAAGATATGCCTGCTTTTTGTGTTTATATATTTTAATGTGAGCATGTCTTCCTATTAAATTATATTTAGCAGCCAAATGTCCTATTGAGTTCCTGCAGGAAGATGGATTTTACACAGACCTCTTCCTGTGCTCTCATGCTAAGGAACCCTAGAATTAACTGGTCTACTCCCTTTTGTTACAACAGAGTGCCTGGAGAGGTTCCATCCTGTAGTGCTGGAGTAGAGAGTGGAGAGCAATATTCTCCAACATCACTCATCACTTTAAGAGACACCTTATGGATTCACAGCTGTCTAAGTTCTTGTAAAAGTCATGGAATGCAGCTATAATAGCTAATAGATTTGTACAAATCAGAGCATCTGGTAATCTAATACTTGGGATAAGCCTTTGCTAGGAGAAAAATTATGTGTTACAATGCCTCTTTGCGTCCTGTTCTTGGCACATGTATTATTTCAAAAATGTTTGTCCCAATGTTCAGTGGAGCTAGCTTAAAACCTTCTGATGACTCTGGTGAATATTTTATAGCAATCCTCATATCTTCTGAGACCTCAAAGAAAATGGAAATCCCTGGTCACCTCCCGTTTTGATTTCTGTAATGCACTCTACATGGGGCTGCCCTTGAAGAGTATCTGGAAGCTTCAACTGGTGCAAAATGCAGCAGCGCAGGCACTTATGTGTGCCCCTAGGGCAGTACATATTACACTTTTGCTTTGCAAGCTGCACTGGTTGCAAGTTTGCTTCCAGGTCAAATTCAAGGTGCTGTTTTTGACCTTTAAAGCCCTTCATGGCATGGGGCTGGGTTACCTGAGGAACCGCCTCTCCCTGATTACATCTGCCCGTCCCATCAGATCTGGCAGAGAAGGCATGCTGTGGATCCTGTCTGCTAGAGAATTACATTTGGCGGGTCCCAGGAGGCCAAATGTAATCTGCCGTGATGCCCACCTTGTGGAATCTTCTACCCCCAGAAGTGAGATTAGCTCCATCCCTCTTAACATTCCATAAGTCCCTCAAGACCTGGGATCAGGCCTGGGGCTCCCAGGGGACTGGGGAGATTTTATGATGGCTCCCTTATTAATTTTATCCCCTCCCATTTTGTGTGTTTTTACTGCTTTTTATATGTAGTTGTTTTTATGTATTTATTTTTTTAATTGTTGTACGCTGCCCAGAGTCACCTTGTGTGAGATGGGCGGCTATATAAATATGATAGATAGATAGATAGATAGATAGATAGATAGATAGATAGATAGATAGAGCAAGCCACTTACAGCATCTGGTATGTTTGACTGGACCACAAGAAGTTAGCCAGATTGTAGGGCAGGGAACCCAGTTCCTTGTTCACTGGGCGATGGAACCTGTGCTCTTCTGTCGAGGACAACTTTGATCTTTTTCCCACTTAGGAGAAGAGATCATCTTCATAATCTGTGATTCCCACTGATTTCTCAAATATAGGTGGCTTAACAGATGATATAATGCAGCTAAATATGGGTCTGTTCCCTACTTGAAAGAAGGATTTCTTATGCTCATTTTATAGATAAGTGAAATATAAAGACATCACTGAAATATCTCTAAGTATTATTTTGTGTTCAATTCCCTTAAAAGGGGAAGTGGGAAATGGAACCTAGTCAGATATCAAATACACCCAAATGCAAAAATAACAGACATTAGAAGGATTTATAATAGGGGCCAAAGCTCCTGGGGCAGTGACAGTGAAAGCACTTCAGATTTTTTAAAAAAATCTCTATCTGTAGTGCTTCCAACTGCTGGAGAGAACATTTCTTTCACTAAGCTCTTCTCTGGGCATTATGGAGGGAACCTTCTGCATCTCGGTTTTTAATAAAATTATGCTGAGTAACAGAGAGTTTCTCCTCTTTACTTGGATCCTAAAGGTGTTTGACAGATTTTGTTCTGAATGTGAAGTTGCTGAAAGGAAATACTTAAGCTGCTGATACATATGCATACTGCTAGTGAATATATGAGAATCCATTTCTCTTTTCATATGTCATATATAAAACAATTGAATCTCATTAGGTTATAACCTTATTCTCTGCATCCTACACTGTAAGTGAGCACAATGAACCCAGGTGCTCACTCCATATAGAAATTGCAACCTTTCTGGAATCTCCTTTCCCCTTCCAAACATTATAGTCTGAAATGTATCTACTCTTCAGTTCCTACCCTTAAGAACTCAGCCCCATCTTTTATCTCCCCATCAATGGATTTCTTCAGAACTGTGAGAGCCCCAGAAATGATACAGCCACTAAATCCATTCTTGGGCTGCCTGTAGCTTCCCCTCAAGTCCTGAGCTAGAGCCACTCCTAGACTTGCTACTAATTTTACATTTTCCGTGTGATAGATCTAGGAAAGTATTGTTTACATGAGCAGTAATAGCAGTAATAGCATGAATTCTGTTTTATCATGTTTTCGAAGTGTGGGCCAAAGTGGCATGTTCTTTGCAGGTCCAAGACTTTGGTCCCAAAATGGTTTCAACCTCTGCTAAGAAACTGTTTTGTTTTTTGCAACCTGGCTTTTAGCTCCATAACTTGAAAGGACGCTGACACTTACCTTCGAAACTCCTTGCAACTACAATTCTGACATTGTCCAGGGTATACTTTGTATTGGTGCATTCTACTCCTGTTCTGAGGGTCCCATACTAACCTTAAGGAACTGCGCATGTTCTCTCTACTTCTCTGTCGAAAGCTGGATTGCCCAGGCCAGGGCTAAGACTTGTAACCACCCTGCTCATGAATTGCACCATATTGATAATCAAAGCAAGGCTTGCCTAAGGCCCTCATTCAAGATATACCAAGGGTGTCCAGTGTTCACAAGCCCTATGTGGGCTTTCATAAATTATAATCAAGAAGGGGTTCAGGGACATGCCTTTCATGTCCAGTCCTACATTGAATAGAAAGGTCTAAAGGTAGATTGTAAAAGGATTTAAATAATTATAGTTATGGGTATTTCCATGAATAGAACCCTGCGCTTGGCTAGACTCCCCTGTTTTATGCCGGCTGAGATCGACATGGTTTTAAAGAGAAAGCCCGCAATATCCTGCTGTTTTGGAAGATCATGAATTGTATGCTTGAACCCTGCCAAGGAGGACTGTGCGGTTTGCACACAAACGCCAGTTGAATATTGGCTTCTGATACTCTGAATCATCCCGTATAGCACTTTCCCAGCTTTTTGAACTCAGCGAAGCCCTTTGTTAACAGGCATTGATGAGCCCTGACATTAGAAAGGAGACCTGTCTCCACAGCTGTGATTTACTATGGTTCATTTATATGAGCCAATTATGCGCTAGAACTACAAATGTTCCAACTTTATGGTTATGGGGACTGTACTGTGAATTATAGATGACTCTGTGTTAGATAGTATAATATGGGAGACCCTATCACAAAGGAATAGAGGTATCCAAATGTGTGTTTTGCAATTTTTAATGAATATAACGGATCACTATGCATTAAGTGTCTGCTGTCTCTAATCGATCATCGTACTGCAATTTACAAAATGCCAAAAACAGTGCAGTTATTCATTGACCTAATTATGGTTTTGGGAGTGGGGGGTTGGGGGGTGGAATGTAGCTCTTGCTATGAGAAAAGTGACACAGAAAAGCCACAACTTTTATTTGAAACAGCATGAATGGAAAATGCAATTGAAAGCCATCTGAACAATCTTGTGTGAATTAAATGATGCAAAGAAAGCTATTATTTCACTGCTTCTACAAGTGAGAAGATAAAATCTTTACACAGGCATAATACAGGAAATCTCTAGATAATGAAAATCAGTGTGCAGTTTAATTTTGTTCATATTCAGTTGCTGTTGAATATCCTGGAAAAATGAAATCACTCAATAGGTAAAATATGTTTTTGTTTAAATCAGGGTTGAAATTTAGTAGTGTATATGCAGGCAGGAAAGAGGGTTTACTTATAATCTTCTCATTCCTCCCTTCTCTTCTCATAGGAAACCAAGATTTTCTCCATTCACCCTATACATACGCAACTTTTCTGCACATTTCACTGAATGAAATGGTAGACTAAGACAGTATAGTTTGGGACTGAACCATTTCCTCCATGTTCAAGGTAACTATTCCTTGATGTACTCATTTGCTAAATGGAAATTGCATTATATTCTGAAATATTCATAAATATGGAATTCCTGCTTTGATGTGAATGGTCCAGAATTCATCCACCTTGTTCTGCATAAATACATACACTGGGTCTTAAGCCCGTTTCATATGTGTAAATCAGTGCATGGATGCATGCTTCTGAAACATCTACACAGGCACACCTTTATACCTGTTAAATTACTTGGGTGAAGGGCTTCCAATACAGATTAGTTTTTGCATGTCAACACAGTCCTACTTGGGTAAGCAGGATCACATTTCTTTTGAGGGCTTAACTTTGTCCTAAATGTACATATTCACTAAGCCACTATGTAGTTTGCTTGTCCTTGGGTTAGCACAAGGGATGGATCCAACTGACTGAGGATGGATTTCCATATCATATGCATATAAAAACAAACCATATTATGGTTTAGCACGATGCTCTCATCACCATGAAAAATGCTCACCTTGCTTGCCATAGGTAGATGATCATGTAGATTTGGAAAGATGGGTTTCTGCCTTTTAAACAGATGTTAATGATGTGGAATTTCTGGAAAAGTTTTCTTATTATACTTGATTAATCTTACCCTATAAAATATTTTAAAAATGAGGCTGTTATCATGTATCATAATAAGCATACGGCATAGATGTTTTTGTAGCTTTATTTTGCTTGTAGCCCTTCCCTTAAGAGGTAGTTGATTTTCTCCAACCATACACTAATCATTTGCATTAGTGGCTGTTAAGTCTTATCTGCATTGACTTGAACTTAGTATGGAAATGTAAGATGTTCGTGGGAAAAACATGATTCTTCTAGTTTATGAAGTGTTGCTCTTAAAGATAATGATGAACTATTGCTATCTTCACTGGATAGTTTGGTTGGGTAGAATAGCATTGCTGTGGGAAAAAATCTTTTCCTTCCTCCTTTCTTTCCTTTTTTTTCATTCATTCCAGCGCTGGAGAGAATTAGCACAATCCACAAAACATTTTGGCGTCAGTGGTGGAAAAATAAAAATTCTGATATGGCAAGAAATTCTCTGATGAACTGCAACTCATCACTTTTCTGGAAGTTTTGGACTACAGTCCCAGTATCACAAACAAGGCTGTACAATGTAGCTTAACACACATGGGAAACACCCAATTGGGAAAGATTATCCTAAAGGACACAGGTGGATTTTTCCATCTAGAACCAAATTCTTTCAGATACTGTGATTTTTCAGGTTACAGATTTTCCCCTACCATCAATCATCACTTGGCATCATGCCTCGGCAATCACCGCCTTACGTTACATTATACTTCAGCTCTGAATATTTTTCACACTGGGGAAATACGTTTTTTGGGGGAAATGAATGCATTTTTGCAGCATACTTGTTTTCTGGTAGTAAAAATAGGGGGCAGGGTGATAAAGGAGGAAGAAAAGATTGGACAATCAGCCTATAGGACAACATGCCAGGTGCAGTTTGGAAGAGCATCAGGTGGAGAACCAACTGATCAACAAATGAATGGACAGGAGGTAGGGACGTGCTCAGTTTTTTGGAGGATTTACGTGAATGGGGAAGAGGCAAGAAATGGATGGGACTGGAATAAAAATGGGTGGAACTGCATTCTATTCTAACACACTCTTTTTTCTTTCTTTCTGACAGCCTCTCCCCCCCCCCCCCCCCATTTAGTTGTTCTTTTTAAATCTTCTCTGCATCTCTCTCTCTCTCTCTTTCTCTCTCACCTCTCCATAGCAATAGGCTGTTTTAAGGGCACATATCACTTACCAGGAGTCTGAACTAATCTTTCAGAAGGTTTTGAAAGGAAGCTGAGTGCTGCATAAAATTAGGATGGGAGTGTGGGATGCATTCTTGCTATAGGAGCAGGAAATGGCTTTGATTGTATTTGTCTGGATTTGTTTTCTCTGCTGCTGAGAAAGTTAAATGAGTATTCCTTTCGGCATGGCATTGCAGAGAGCATGCGCTGTCTGGGGAATGTTTAAAAAATCTAAACCTATTGAAAAATGGCAGACAGAGATGATGGAAATGTAGAAATGGCATTTTCCCAGTTTTACCTTGCATAAATTTGCTACCTAAACATGATTTTCCTGCAATCACAAGGCTAACTGAGGGCTTGGACCTGATGGCTGCCCATTTTTGCACAATAACTCAATGATTTGGAAAGGCCTGAGAATATGTTCTGTCAGAATATGCCAGTGAACAATAGAAATTACTATAGAGGTATCTCAATCTGAAATAATCCGATTGCTGTAGGTCAGCTTTCAGATGTGCTGGATTACCACTTCCAGAACACTAAGAGTTATAATCCCACACAAATGGAGGCACATCTGGGAAGACTATGCTAGCTGATGGATTGGCAGAGTGCTAGCAAGCTCTGAATTTTGGGGTGGGGCTGACTCTGTGCAATCAGCCGCATCTGCTGTGAATCAAAATGGTATCAAAATGACATGTACATCGTATATCTTCACATGAACACCACCATTACATACTCAAGCTCCAATGTCTGGGGCAGGTTTGTAAGTTGCAGCATTTGCATACATGTCATTATCTGCAGCAGTGGCTTATTGGTATGGGCACTCTTCCAACGTTGGAAATCGTTCTCTTTCAATAGTGGAGCAAGATTTTTTTTAATAATTTGATCAAATTTCTATGAGTTGTTCTCTCAATGAGTATATATTTCCATGCAAGTAACTTTTTATTTTGGGATGATGATGATGATGATGATGATGATGATGATTTACATATCCGATATTTGTTATCTTGTCAGTTGTTTGACCTCATTTCAAATGTACTGAAATTTGTGTGGGTTTTTTTTGCTTTGTTTTAGTTTAATAAAGCAACAAAGAATATTTAGGGAGAAAGAACCTTTACTATATTTACTAGTGAGGGCCAGACCTGACATGCAAAGTATCCAATGGCAACACCCAAGGTTACAGTTGTGTGTGCCATGCAACCTATCTTACCTTCCACTCCCAAGCTAGCCTGCTGCCCTCGGGTAGGACTTTTTAGCAGTGCAGAGTACAGTAGTCAACTGCCAATTCTGTGGCCTTCCACACACGGAATGGAAGAATGCGGGGAACGCTCCTTCTCCTTAATTCAAGCCTCAAAATGTCCTAGGCCAGCCTAGATTTCACTGGCATTTATTCTTTAGTATATGAGCACAGAATGAAAGCATTCCATTCCTTATAATGTCAGTTACTCAGAAGATTACAGTGTTATATATTAGATATCTGTGTGAAAGAGGGACTATTAATACACTTGGCTTTATGAGATCAATCAGGGATATATTCTCAGGATATGGACTGGAGCAGTTGAAGAGGAAAATGTATTGCCTTGCTGAAATGTCAGCGATATTATTCAGACTGAAATAAAGATACTGGACTGAGTGTAGTTACTGCATTTAATGGAACCTTGGTCGAAGTAAGCATGTTTTCCTACCAAGAAATGAAATGGCACATCTGAATAAAACTCTTCATTATTTGTTATGAAAGGCATTATCAAAGCAGAGTCAAAATCAAATCTAAAAGAAATTTAAAGCAAAAACAATAAGATCCAAAAGTAAGACTGTTAAGGAGCAGATCAGGATCTATCATTGCCTGATCTTGGGGGAGTCACCTTTCCTTTTGCCATACTCTTTGCTTCCTACATAAGGGACTTTCAGAGCCAGACATCAAGGGTAAAATAGTCAGGGAAACAACCTCCCTCTTGTTGCAAGAAGAGACTCCTCAGAGAAGGCATCTGGGCTATGGAGGTGCTTCAGAAAGCCAATCACCTTGTTTTCTGTTCCATTGCTGCTACTGGCATGGTTCTCTGGAGTACGTTGATCAGAGTAAAACAGCTGAGCAAATTATGTAGTATTCAGAAAGTAGGTTGGTAGCTGGCAGAAGTATGCTTCCATCCTGCCTTCCCAAATCTTCTATCTGAGGAAGAAAGGTCACTGCTTTTCATGAGAAGGCTATACTTGAAAGATGTAAAACAAATTGTTGTGCTAGTAACAATGAAAAGCCAATGCAACCATGAAAATACTAGGGTAGGATTTATTGTTTATGGAGGTATATAAATTGCTGAGGTCATTCTCAGTGAGATCATCTGGGATCCCTTGAGTTTTGATTCTGAATGTCCTTCTTCAGAGATGAAATAGATGGAAATAGAAGTATGGGCCTTTTCAATTGTAGCGCCCTATTTGTGAAATGCCTTGACTCAAAGAAAGTCCTATTATTTTTGTGTTGTAGTTTTTTCTTTCATCAGAGAAATAAGCTTTTATACCACTTGGTTTCAGCTGTTTGAATGACTGCATTCTGCCTTGGATGATCACTTATTTGGTGTTTGATATATATTTAGAATGATTTATCTCTATAGGAATAGCTCTCAAAATAAATGTGTAAAATGGCATATAAATGTGAAGTGGTTTGAACACTTAGTGAGCATGAAGGATGGAATGAAGGACAGAACAGAGGGAAAGAGACTGTAATTATATTTCAGGTTGTACATATAATGGTATCCCTCATTTTCCATTTACTTTCACTGAGAACATAGAAGATGTATGTGAGCAATATTTTGTTTTCTTCTCATCTGCTCCAAAAATTGAAAGTTTTTTTAAAAAAAGATGACAGATATTCTTAGATCAAAAGAGGTAATTGTGTAATTTTACCCCTGGGTTGCTATAATGTGGATGTATAGCAAATGCTAAGCCCACCAACATAGGTAGGAAAAAATGTCATGGCATTCTTGATACATGGCATCCTTGATATTGTAAAATACAGTATTTTAATTTTACAGTATTTATATTATAATTATACAGTATTTTAATTTTTACAAACAATACAGTTTTAATACTGGATGTTCATCTTTCCTGGATGCTCATTAATCTTCCTGGCTGGTGGATTGATCAAGGCTGCCTGAGCTGATTTAGAGAGTGCAAAATGAGAAGACTCATTCACTTTCATTCACACAAAGAAGAAAACATCCAAACATTCATACCATATTTTCTTTTAAAAATCTCTGAACTATTGTAGAGTTCAGAGTCATACAAATGACATAAGCAACCCATTCTCTTTTAAAAAATTGCTTTCATGCATGGGGAAAAAAGCATTTATGATATTTTGGAGGATAGAAATATGGCTGCGCTTTTATCTGTAGAAATTTTATCTGCAGAAATTGCATTCAAATCCATAATGAAACCATTAGTAGATGGCATTGATGTGATTCCCACGACTTATGACAAAGGCATTTTTTTCAGGTGCTTCATCCGTGACCATGTTCTCTACTCCCAGGGGTTAGATTTAATATGTGCTTCTGTTTAATCTTTTCTCCACATTGCCCTGCATAGTTTAATTTCCAGAATGATGAAAGAACATTTGTCACATCACCTGGAAATAGATAGAGCACCATTTTTTAAATTTAATGTAATCTTTTTGGAGAGGAACTAAGTATAGAACTGGGTGGGCTAACTGATGATGTGTCTACTTTAGAAAAATATTTTCAAGGTTTTTTTCTTCTTTTTAATGATATTAACTGCGGGGAATTTGTGTCTGAAAAGCTAAGGAAATCTGAAGGCTAGAAGTTAAAACTAAAGTGCAGAATACTAATAAATTAAAGGTCATTACAACTCACAGAAAACAAGCAAAAGTACAACTGGGACCTCATTGCAATGCAGAGGAATTTGTTTGGGAATGTGTGAGGATAATGACTTTCTCCATGTCCATTGCCAATTATGCTTTATAAACATTGCCCTGTTTATAATATAAACAAGGACACAGATACTTGTTCTGCCCTCTGTTAACTTAAGTGCTTAAATGGATGTTATGGGACGGCCTCTTGTCCCAGCTCCAGAAAAGCTAGCTTTTACATTTGGGGGAGGATTTACTTATAAACAAGTCAAAATCTATTGATTTATTTATACTGTGTTATTGCTTTTTCCCGCTTCAATAATTCTGCTCCCAGTTTCATTTTGCAAGTCAGTTAAAAGTGAATATTAGAGGAACATGATCTAAACACAAATAGTTGCTGAAGAAGAGTAAAGAAATCCACCTATAGTATGCTTTGACAGACATAGATAGGTTCACAACAGCTATGTTACAACAGCTATGTTGTGACAGACAGTGACTACTGTCAAGTTGATGACAGTAGTTGTAACAATGAAACTTGTGGTACCTCTTTCAGAAACAATGTTTGCATACTGTTTATTGCCAGTGTGGCATGACAGTTAGGTTGGTGGACTAGGAGTGGGGAGACCCAGATTCTAATTCACCCTCATCCACAGAAACTCACTGGGTGAGCTTGGGCTATTTACACTCTCCCACCCCAGCCTACCTCACAGGGTTGTTGTTATAGGAAAAAATAGGAGGAGACAGCACTCTGTATGGTGCCTTTACCTCCTGAATGAAGGATACAAATCTAACCAAATAAACTAAAAATAAGCCATGCCCCATTCATTACAATGAAAACACCATAGTTGTGCGTCATGCAGGTTTTTAAATGCCACAGCGAGCCAAGGTCTTCTTTATACATTTCATTGATGAAGTAGCATCCAGTAAATAACATAAAAAAAAACCAATGAATCATTTAAATATATTGCCTAGCTAACAATAAGAGAGAAGCATGACATTTGTTTCTGCTTACATATGTCCTTTGTTTCATCAGAAATTAATGCAAAAAAATCAGTTTCCTTGACTTCCTTGGAAATTAACTCTAGGACCATTTTGCTCATGATATTTAACAAATCATCTTGAACTGAATTACATGTATACTTTGCACTGTGTATCTTATTTTAGACTGGAGCATCATTTGCGGCTAGCTATATGAGCTCAGAAAATTTCATCCGTTATCACTCATCTCCTCACTTTCCCAGTCTCCATGCCGAGCAATTTTTGGTTTAGAGCTGAACAAAATAATTTCTGCTAAAATAGCCATGTCATATCTACTTTCTTTTGATAAATTCTTTAAGAGTCTTACTCTTAAAAGTGCTAGTGTCAAAGTTGGGAGAAGATTGCTTTATTGTATAATCATTTTCTGTGAATAGGATTCCAATACATTAGAATGATTACAACTAAATGAATGTATATTAATATATGTTAATCAAGGTGATTGCTATTAACTTCTCCATGGACTTATTCATATGATCCCATAATGTGTTCCCCAATCAAATTATTTTCAACACTGATTTTACTTCTCTCATTATAGCACTGTGCTAGGGATATGTGGGAATATCATTCAGTTCATTTTTTTCTTTGCATATTGATTTTAAAAAATCACTAATTCCTTCATTAAAATGAGAAAAAAAGAAATGGACTGATACAGTGAGTTGAGAATTGTGCCCGTAAAATCCATGAATGTTTTTATATGTGGGACAAAGATTTTGAAAATGTACTTATTATGGCAGGTAAAGGATGAGAGGAAAATGTCTTGCCAAGGAGGATAGGGCTTGGTTTTGGGACTGGCCATGCTTATGTAAACCAGAACAAATATATATATATATATACACATGCACGCATGCACGCACATATGTACATTTAAGTGGAAATGCACTCTTCATTTCCTCCCTAAAAAAGAACTGCATCAATTTAATTGATTTAACTGCTAAAAAAGCGCTTTTTTTGGCCATGATAGTAGTAAGAAAGGGGAAAAAAGGAAGGGATGAAACCACTGCCTGGAGAAGATGGTAACAGGTGATGAAAAGAGAGCAGAACTCTTCAATTCCTATTTTTCTTCAATCTTCTTCCAAAAGGGAATTTGTCCTGGTCACTGATGTCATAAAGTATATCTATCAAAAGGAGAAGAGAACCAGTTTGGTGCAGTGTTTAAGGCAGTGTTTCTTAACCTTGGCAACTTTAAGATGTGTGGACTTCAACTCCCAGAATTCCCCAACCAGCATGGCTGGCTGGGGAATTCTGAGAGTTGAAGTCCACACATTTTAAGTTGTCAAGGTTGTGAAACACTGGTTTAAGGCATCAGGCTAGAAATGGGAAACTTAGGCACGGAACCAGCTGGGTGATCTTGGGCCAGTCACTTACTCTCAGCCCCAGGAAGGAGGCCATGGCAAACCACTTCCAAAATCTTGCCAAGAAAACTGCAGAGACTTGCCCAAGCAGTCACCAGGAGTCCACACTGACTTGAAGGCACCACCCCCCCCCCCAAAAAAAGAAAAAATCAAAAGGGGAACTATGTTCAGATAGATGTAAGCTAAACTAATGATTCAAGGAAGGAGTGACTACTCAAGGTAAGTAAAGAATATCCGGCCTGTCCCGTTAAACATATTTATAAACAATTTAGATGAGGGGTTAGAAAATATCACATTTGTTAACTACATAAAGGTAGGAGGGATAGCAGGGCTGTAGAGGACAGTATCAAGACTCAGGAGAAATCTTAATAAGCTAGAACAATGGGCAGAAACAGGCACATCTCAAGTCCTTGAGTAAGAAAAATAAATCAATGGCATGACTACAGGATGGGGTGACTATACTGTGCAGCAGTACATGCAAAAAGGATCTGGATATCTTGATCACAAGTGGAATGTGTGCTAATAGCATTATGTGGCTGTTAAAAACAAAGGAACTGTAATCTTTGGCTGTATCAACTGAAGTATAGTGCCAAGATCAAGAGAAATCATCGGTCATCTCTATTCTACGCTGGTCAGACTACACCAAGAATATATGTTCCAACAGGCATTTGGGTGGGAGCTCCTTATTATGCCTTTATAATTATTATGACTGTTATATTTTGATATGTGGATTTATTTATTGATATTTATTGATAGTTTTATGCTTGATTTGATCTATTATTGTCAATTTAGCTTTTGTAAGGCATTTCGACTTGGTTATGACTGAAAAGGTATAAAAGCATCTGAAATAAAGACACAAAATAAATACCTTGTTAGGAAGGATGCTGACAAACTGGAGGAGGGCAACCAAGATGATAAAGAACTTGAAAGAAAAACTTATCAGGAACTGTTGCAGGTGTTAATTATGCTTAGTCTGGAAAAGAGAAGACTGTGGGGAAATGGGATCTCTTATTTACTTACTTACTTACTTACTTACTTACTTACTTACTTACAAAGAGACCCATGTGGTTCTTACCCTCATGGTGTTCCAGAAGTTATTAAAAACCTGGCTGTTCTCCCAGGCCTTGGGGTAGGGGGACTGCTGAGCCCTTGCCAGAGGGTGTTTTTTGTAGTATATGGAGTTTGTCTTGTCTGGACATACCTGGTTTTCCTTGTAAATTATTTTTATTTTTTAAACTCTTCTGAAATGTAAGTCTCCCAGAATAATACTGGAGTCAGGAGGCTTTTAAATCTAATAAAATAAAAAATTCTGAAGGACTGCCGTGTAGCCAGAGTACTTTTATTTAGGGTTGTTCCAGAAGACAAAGAAAGAAAAAATGGGTTTAAATTACAAAGACGTACAGGTGGCCCTCGACTCACAACCACAATTGGGACCGGAACATCCATTGCTAAGCGATGCAGCTGAGTTGCGCCCAGTTTTATGACCTTTTTGGCCACGGTCGCTAAGCAAATCACCATGATCACTAAGTGAATCATGCAGTCCTTAAGTGAATCTGGCTTCCCCATTGACTTTGCTTGTTGGAAGCCCCCTGGGAAGGTCGCAAATGGTAATCCCGTGACCACGTTTGGCCTACAGGGAACAAAACGCACACACACACACATACCCCAAGGCATGGCTCCAGATGCAAAACCTTTGCTACTGTTGACACAGAGGCAATATGAAAAGAGGAACTTGTGTTGAAAATGTAACTGAGAAGGGCCCTCTTTAGACTTGGCTGTGTGACTTTATACAAAATGTACTTGAGCAGCTAAAGTTTCCCAAGTACTTTGCCTCTTTCATTACCTGAAAAGACTTAGTGGTGGGCATCATAATGATCATCTCATCATGATCATCAGAGAGGCTGTCCAATATATACTAACACATGCCATATTTTAGCATCAGATTGGGAAGCAAATTTCTTAGCAGTAAAATATTCCTTGGATTCTGAGCAAGTGATAGAAGAAATTAGTGCAAATTCTTCAAGAGCACAGTGGCAGCACAGGAAATAGTTAAATATCCTTCCATGTCTGTTTAGCTCCTACCACCTGAGCTGGGTCACATTTTGCATTAAAAAAACAAAAACAAATGCTTTTGAACTGAATTCAAGAAGCTCTTGAATTAACTTCATGTGTAGTTTGAATGGTTCTATTTGACTTTAAATCTAACATTCAAGAGAGAAAGCTCTCTTTCTGAATTGTAAAACAGCACCTATGGTGTGTACTTCTCACATTTGTTTGCAGGACAATCATCCCTGAATTATCTAGCAAAGGGAAAAGCTCCTTTCTTTGCTGTGTCTCTTTTTATTATTTGTCTTGCTTTTAACCACGTCTGCCCTATTGTTTTATAGGCCTGCCGTAACTTAAGTTAATACCAAGGATGTTAAGTGCATGTCTTTTAAATTTTTAACAAGAGTGATAGTTTACCCAGACAGTGCACAAGGTTTGTTGAATCACCCAGACTGGTGTGAAAAATAAACTGTGAATGTTTAACACATAACTTTAAATATTTTATCAGAAGTCACAGATGCTTTTGATTTCCCCTTCATTGCAGCATCTGCTCTTGACATTAAAAAAACCCCCACACTTGGAGCAACCTGTAAAATGAACTTTACAAATACTTACATGAACATCAACATTACACTCAGTTAAAAAGCAAAGGTTGGGGAACCCTGTTAGATTCAATATGTTTGAATTCAGATTTCCAAGATTTGTTGTGGTTGTTGTTGTTCTGGTTCTCATCCGCTAGTTGTTTGATTTGCTATGCCAGAAGTTCCATGATGATATTTGGCACATGCATGTGCTCTAGTCATGTCTCATGAGTATTTGAAGGCAGATGGTTTCCAATGAGCATCATTTTAAATTGGAAACAAAAGTATAGCAACTGCATCAGTTGGAAAGTAACTTTATCAAGGACTAAACCAAACCTCTCCAGCTTGGGCATCTACCAGATGTGCAGATTTCAGAATTCTCAGGCAGTGTCAAACCTAGCTGTGAAAATTATACATCTGCACTAAGTATTGTTTTTTTAAATTGATCGTCAAGGTGAGACAATGAGATCTCATAAGGATGTGCAGGAATAAGTGAAAATGAGTTAGTTCAGTCCTTATCAAATCAAATGAAACCATGGGGATCTGGCACAACATTTCAAATTGCAGAAAGATAGATGATGAGCCTTTCCCCATTGCTGAATTGAAATGCTCCAGGAAATAATACTGATTTGATGTTTATTGCCTCATTGTTGATCCCCATCATACTTCTACTGGGTCTGTTTCCAGTCATTGCAATCACCACACTGTCCTCCAAAGTAATGGGTGACAAAGCCTGAGTTTTTATTTGTTAAGTCTGTTCTTAGATGGTGTCAGAATAAGGGGGAAAATACTATTTTAACTCCTGGATTAACATTGGTAGGGTGACTTAAACTCATCTCACTTGTGGGCAGGAACAAGATGAATACAATATCATGGGGATACGGCACCACATTTGTGCTGTGGTTTTATTTATTTATTAGATTCCTTACCCACTGCAATCCTGAGATTGCATCAGTTTATAGTAATAAGCAACAACAACAATTTATTAAGCCTGTATGCAGCCTGACTCCCAATGACTCTGGGCAGCTCACAACAACCAAACAAAGCAATTACATTAAAATCAATAGAAGATAAAAGATGGCAAGGGTGACAGACCAGATGGAATGAAGCGAGGGGCCTCATTCTCCCTCGGCAAAAGCCTAGGTGAAGACCCAAGTCCTTAACCACTCTTCTGAACAACAGCAAAATGGGTGCCATTGAGATCATGGGGGGAACCTCATTCCAGGGGGCAAGCACTGCTACAGAGAAGGTGCGCTTCTGGGGTCTGGATAGATGACATTGTTTAATCGAAGGAACTGAGAGTGCATGAGCCCTACAAGACCAAAGTGGTTGGGCAGACACTATGGGAGACAGATGGTTGCTCAAGTAACTAGGCCCTATGCCATGTACATAAAATGTACGTAGTAAAAAATGCAAATCAAAATATAAAACCAAATATATAATCAGCCTGGATGGCATGCATCACCAAAGTGGTCAGATGAAAGTGGAGAAAGGCCCTTCAAAAACAGACCCAAAGCATTGTGGCCCTAGCAGCCAACTTCCCACCTTTCCAGACTGGGATCTGAATTTGAGAGTCATCCTAGTCTTTGTTATTTCAGAGTCACCGAGATCCTACTTTGCACAAAGAAAGCCATATTTTCTAGCACCTGTGTGCTCCCTGTCACTGTTACCTCTTCTGTCATTTGTCCCCTTAATGTTGGTATTCTCTATATCTGCCTTTCTTCAATGGCCACATGAGCTGAAGATAATGACAGTTGTAATCTAATACATCAGGAGGGCTCCAAGTTGGCAAGGACTGCTATATCCCAGTGGCCCTATTGATCTCCTGAAGCAGCTTTTAGAGGGGAGATTGAAGGCAGATAAGTAGAAAAAGGGAGAGGATCTGCTTGAGGAGGGTTACTAGATCAGCAAAACTCTGGACAACAATACTGGAAGGCAGCAAAGAGTTAGAGATCTGATAGCCCATGCTTGGTTATTTCCCCACATTATTTCACAGTTTCAAATGCCTCTGCTTCCTTCTCCAGTTCCAAATATTTCAAATATCTATTCAGTTGTGATTCTTTATTATTGATGATGACTTTATATCTTACTACCTACTTTGTAATATAGAAGAGATTATATTAGTCACTTTTGGTTTCATACTGTTGGCCAAAACAAGGGTGTGAAAAATGGTTATAATATAGTTAGAAATATTAGTTGCACAAGCATGTAGTCAGGCAGCAATTGAAATATTTATGGAATAGATATAAGGTCCAGTTGAGAGGAAGCCAGAACACAGATAATCAAACTACCCTGTTTGAATACTGTAATCATGGGCTGCAGGAAAATTGAATGCAAGCTCTTTTTGTTAAGGAAAGTGTATATTTCATTATGCTGTAGTTATAATATAAGCTGTATCTCATGGTTTATGAATTATGCATTTCCTATCCATATTAACTGGAAGTTTCTTTAAAAGTTTATTTTATGTGATAGCTTTACCATCAAAAGGACATTACTGCCTGATTATGAATAGGGTGCCAGTAGTGCATGAAAGCCTTGCTTGGAAATTAAATGCCTTAACATACAACCCCAAGGGCAGTGCAAATGGAATCCTGATAGCATTTATGCACTTTTGCTCTGAAATTCACCATTTGTGTCAGAACCATCTGCAACATTGTTCATTAAGGGATGGAAGTAGAAAGTCTGCCCATAGAATTCTACACCAATGCTTTATGTCTAGCAAGGTAATGACTATTCATTAGTTAATGATGATGTCAGCTCTGCTTAGGAAACTAATTTGTAAGCTGGAAGCTCAACCAGCAAGTTTCCCAATCACATAGTATAGCAAGTAGGGCAAAGTAGAGCAAAGTTCACTCTATAAAGATAATTTGGAGCAGTTGAAGACTTTTCCCCATTTAAAGGCACTTTTATTCAGCATTTATTGAGGTCCTGCTCTTTCAATCCTTTACTGTCACAGAAGTTTTTAAGTTAAAAGGAAAAGTGAATAAAGTACAAAGGAAGTAGGGAACGTGTGAAAAGAGACATTGTCTAACCAAAGATCCTGGTAGTTTTTGAACATAGGTGTATAAGTATACCCCACAATGATCTTTGCTTCCTTTTGACACCAGCAGCATTTTAATGATGTTGTGTAGTCTTTTTCAGCCATGCTGTCCAAGAATGCTGGGAACTGCAATCTCAGTGCATTTCAAGGGAACCTGATGAGGAAAGATCGTCTTGTGAGTGTGGAATTAATCAGACATAAATCAAGCAAAACCCAGTTGATTTAAGCAGCTTTCAGATGTACCTTTGCACAAAGCAGATAGGTTGTATGAAATAGGGTCTTTCTACCAGAGGAATAAGCATTGCTAGTAGATTTAATTTACTGGGGCAGCTCCCTTTATATTTTTGTCTGGAGAAAATTTGGAGAAGTGTATGATGTTGCAGGTTAGGAAAAGGAAATGTATCATGTGACAGGCAATCAACTTGCCTAACATTGCATTAGGCTTATTCAAGTGCAGCATTCCTTGAACTGGTGCCCTCCAGTTGGCTTGGACTACAACTTGCATTACTTCTGTCCATTGATCATGCTGGCTGAAGCTGATGGGAATTATAGACCAAACATTTGCAGGGCACCAGCTTGGGAAACAATGCCCAAGGGCTTTTTTATATTATGAAGACCTAATTATTACTTTTAGAAGAATTCTTCTGGATGACATAACTCATTTGACAATTGCCAGGGTTAGAATGTAGCATTTCTTTTCCTCCAATTGCTTATTGTTATGTACACTGGGGTGGGGGTGGGGGCATGATCTTGAGACATTAGAAAGCGTTAAGTGTATAACAAGCCACAAAAACACCAAGCTTGTTAGTGGCTTATTAAAGTCTCAGCTGGTTTGGGATAATTTAAGATTGCATTCTTTTTCTGGACAGCATGTGCAAGCTGCTTTACTGATTCCTAGCCAGATGATTCCTACAATAATTTCTCATCATTCTTCAAAGTTCAGGCTGTGTATATGTAATTTTATTGCTCCTAATGACTAGGTTATGATATAATTTTATCTGAGGGCACCCTTAGCTGTTCTAAAATTGTGAGAGTGAGTGAATCTCTATGTGTGAGAGATAGGATGGGAGAGATTGCAGTGCCAACCCCACAACATTTTGACAATGGAGTCAGGAACTCAGATAACGCCCTGTGCCCTCATGCATGGATCAAAATTTTGAAAGCTATCCATTCTGCTCTTTTCTTATTCTACCTCTCTCATGGTACTACAGTAAAGAAGAGCTAACATCATGAAATTCCTTATTCAGAAACATTTAATAACTTCCAAATGACTGAGTAACAAATGTTTGTCTGCAGAGCAAACACTGGTTTTTTAATTTGCTTAAATAATCACATTGGTGCAAAGATTTGAGCTGCTTCCTGAAGGTCCATCATCTCAGCCAGTTCATGCTCTGTTGAAATGGCTGAAAGGTCAGCCCATTTCTCCTGTGTTACTGTGGAACAAAGATGTGTTTCTATTAACTACAGCTTGGAGAGGCTGCATTCTCCAGTGACAACTGTTACAGGGAGTGTTACAGGAAACTTTTGGAAAGAAGGTGGTCATCGTATCTGTGAACTGATATTCCCGAGCAGACTTTGGAGGTGATTCTGCTGAAATCTCTCTGAAAGGGCTTTCAATTCCTTCCTAAATCAACTCACATTAATATTATGTATTGCATTATATACCCTGCATTTTTGATATAGGTCTTCCTCAGGTTTTGGGCTATCACCCAACATCCCAAATACACTGCTAGGTGCCTCGAGCTGCATGAAACAATTTTCAGCTGACTGTTTTGCATAACTTAGCACCAGGTGCTGTTGTTTGAGGTTTCTTGTGGGATTATCCCAGTCTTTGTAATAATAGAAAAGTCTCTAGTGACTTTTTTATTATTGAATGAATGGGAAAATAGGTTCAGCATGAAGTTTCTTTTCCAACCTCTGTGTACTTTTTAGACATTTTCATATCCCTTGCCTGACCAGGAAATCTGTAGCTATGACTTTGCTTTGTCCAAGGACAATATTTTGGATTTTCTTGTTTAGAACATGTCAGGCTTCATGCCAGCGTTTAACAGTAAACCTGGCTCTTCAGACACATAATTGTTTATTCAAGAATAGTTTTACTTGGCAGAAGGCTCTCAGACATGACTTGGCTGGATTAGACTCTTTACTGCAGACAAGTATGATGCCATATATTCAGAAATGTTTTGCCATCTGCAGAACAAAGAAGTCAAAAGATGTTTTATGTAGGTCTGTGCTCTAGAGCTTAAACTCTAGATGTTTTCTTGCCATATTTCTGAATTAATAGATACTTGGCGATTTGCTTGGGTGGCTTGTGGAGATCAGGCATGTTTACACAAGAGCCCTCTTTAGCTTGGGAACCATAGGTTGCTGCTTTATCAGATTTAGCCCTTTTATCACTTCCTCTTCTATTTTCTCCTCTCCATCTCTGAGTCTGCAGGTGCTCTGCAGTTGGCCCTTTCTGTTTCAGTGGGATTCTCAAACACATGGCAAAATTTTTATTAAGGCACCCCAATTGTTGAGTAATGGGCTTTTGGCTATACGATACAGGGTTTCTCAACAAGCCAAGTTTGGTGTGTTTAGGACATCTGCTTTCCTAATGCACCCTACCTTTTTTAATCATAAGTATGATACTTGGTTAATGCTTCAGAAGAGGATTCTTAATAGGATGTGTGAATTTATCTTCTGACATTTTAGTGGTGGTTTCTCTTCCCACCTGTTCTCTATCACAATTCCTTGATTCTTTTATCACTACCCAAGCAACTCTGGATTAATACTCTGGGATGCCTTTATGAATGAGTTCATCTTGTATTTCATCTGATACTTCCTGGTTAAATTGGGCAACAAACAACAAAGCCTCTTTTATTCCAGCTCACATTTGGAGTTAGCAGCTGAAAGACAGCAGCCTACTGCCAGATCAAACACCCTGTTGGAGATGACAGATTTCAGAATTGGCAATCATTTACTTGACTGGATCCTCAAAGTTAGTTCTTAGGCATGTTACACAATTAATGTACTTGTCCAAATCCATGAGTTTTGAATCTGAAGTCCAGGAGAGGTTGTCCATTTTACAATGTAGATCACTTAGATGGTGAATACAGTTTCACACATAGCCTTCCACTCTGCAATTTTAAGGAGACTTTCATTCTTTGCCACATACAGCTGATTTAACTGCCACATAATGTTAGATTTTTGTACGGACCACTCTTACAATAGCAACAATCCTTTTCAGAACATTTTTCCAGTAAAGAGACCCTGATACAATTTTCTGTTGAAGCTAATAATCTATGGAGGCCTTTTGTCTTAGTTTCATCTCAAGCTATTTCTACCTATGAAGTAGTCTTTATTGATTTGCACCATCTAATGATATGCCAGATTTCTAGCCAGATTTTTCCAATTATTTGTTCCTGAAGAATCCAGTGTAATTGGACCATTATACTGGAAGAGTTTGGAACAAAAATGTATGCAGCGTTCTGGAATTTTGAGTACATAACTCATGAACTGTATCCGCTGTCACCATTAAAGGTTTGTCCTGTGCTTGACCTGTTTGTTTTTTTCCCCCTCTTGCAAAATGGAGAAATTGCTTAAACAAGCTATCTCTTCCTGAGCAGCTTTTCTCCATGGCACAGTGCTTCCCTAATAAGCATTAACCTCAAACTAACAAGCTCCTCTTTGTGACCTTGTTTAGTCAATTAGTCTTCTCCAGCATGGCTCACAGCACTGCTAGCAACTAACAAACTTCCTGCCTTGACTTCAGGAAGTTAATAGCTGATGGCTTTCACCTCTAGAATGGTTTGTAACTTGCCACCAGGAGCGTGCTATGCAAACAGCCAGTGCTATTGCACTCCCTTCGGTGTGAATTCCCCATGGTGTACTTGTTTACTCTTTTGATATTCCTTTCCTCTTCAATGAATATAAGCACAAACATTAATTTCCTTCTAGTTAATCATCCTAATACCAGGATAAGCATCCCAACAGGTGGGGATGGGGGTGGGAGTTGGGGTAAGGGGCTATAATGTCTGCCCCATGGAACTGACTTCCTTGTGAGTTAAAGTTTGGAGACTATCCTCACTGCTCAAGCTCATGCAGCTGATTAAGAAGCCCCTAGTGCTGTGAGTATATTCAGGGAGATTTCTTTAATAAACTTTCTCAAAGTGTGTTGCTGTCCTGGCATCTCCTTTGGTGTCCTCATTCTTTGTTATCTGTCCTGCAAATTTGAAATTAAATGTTGCTGTACGAATGAGCAGAAACAAGGTTTCACGCCAATAATGTCTTAGTTGGAAACCTAAATTTTTATTGTCTTTGAGAATACAATGTTTTTTTACTTGTTGTGACCCAATAGACAAGGATGTCATTCTGGCTAAAACTCAAGTAAGTCCACAATCTTGGATCATCTACATTTAAAGAGCTATAGTCAGTAGAAGTTGTTTCTTTTACCCCTACAATTATGCTTTTCTTCAGGAATGTATGTACATTCATCTGAGATGGAGATGATGGATACTGAAGTACTGGCAGGTCTCCTGCACTCTAATGGCAAGATTGGGCATCTCCTTGGCACTCACATCTTCACAGTGGTCAGAAGACTCTCTGTAAACAACTGGGTCTATGTATTTAAGAAAACCTCTGCCTGTTCTCCTCAAGAGGGTACAGGGAAGTGAAAGGAAATAGGAAGATCTCTGAGAAACTGGAGTTAATCATTACAGGCTCCAGGAAGTGCCCGAGAGGCATATTAGCTTCCTCCTCCCCTGCTCTCTTTTATGTATATGGCATAGGGCCTAGTTACTTGAGGGATCATCTGTCTCCTATAATATCTGTCCAACCACTTTGATCTTGCAGGGTTGGCTCCAGGAAGTGCCAGAGGTAAATTAGCTTCCTCTTCCCCTGCTTCTATTATTCCTTCTCACTTCCTCCCTTGCCTGATTGTTGAGCCTTCCTCCCTCCAGCACAGCACTCTACCATCTCTGGGCATCAGAGCAGAGAGGATTCATATGTGCCAGCAGCAGACACAATTTCCTGCATTCTGGGTCCTAGTATCCCCTCATCCCATAGTCTGACACCTGAGGCAGCTGCTCCAGTTCAATTGATAGGAGAGAGAAAGGGAGGGAGGGAGATCTAAATTTCTGTAAATATAAGCTCTCTCTTTCCCTTTCTCTGCAACATTTTTGAGAAAAAAAATTACAAACCATTATATTCCTTTCCAAAGAAAGGATACCAGCCAATCACAATCTGCTGATGTCATCTTACTATAAAGCTAACTATATCAAATTGGTCATCAAAGCCCCTTTTCTTGTATGTGTAATGAATGCTGCAGCAAGCCATAAATGTGAAGAAGAGACTCAACTTGTCCATAATGTCTTAAGTCAGAGTTTTGCTACTAAATAACAGAGATGGATATGTCCAAAGTGAATGCATTGGAAGAGAAAGATCAGTTAGTTGTTTTCGTACTACATATGTAATCTTCTTTAAAAATATCCTTCTATGCACATTTAGAATATCAAAATATAATCTCAAATACGCTTGTGTGTAAACACACCAATCAAAATGTTTCTCTTTGTGTCGCTGTGTTTACAGCCTTGTGTACTTACTTCGTTTTCAGGGAACTTGCTGTTATTTTGGGGGTGGGGGTGGGGTTATGACCATGTGAAAAGCGGTCGCTTTTTTTCGATTTTACAAAGTACAGAAAAGAGCTTTAACCTCTTGCTCTGTCTTTAAATAGAATGACTGTAACCATTTTCTGAACTCCATAAATATATTATGCAAGCTTGGGGAATATGGTTCTATTTATGCACTTGGGAAAGGGAATCTAATGGACATGGATTATTGTAAGAAAATGCAATTTATATACTTGTTTATTGACAATAACAATCTATTAATAATTGAACCACAATTTCTAGTGCCATTATTTATATATGACCTGTGCTGTTATGATAGTGCAGAGGCAATGAACCCACCTGTATGTTATTCTTTAAATAGTTTTATTGAATTGTCATGTAGGAAAACATCTCGGAGAACAAAACAAACAAAAATCTGGCTGTAATTTAAGCAGAACTGAGTACCTCTATGTCTGTCTGTCTGTCTGTCTGTCTGTCTGTCTGTCTGTCTATCTATCTATCTATCTATCTATCTATCTCCCCATCATGCTATTCCATTTGGGGGTAAGCAACATTATGCAAAGTGCAGTGAAAGAATAAGAGTTGACTAAAATAAGTGAAAGGCAAGAAAGAACAGAAAATAAAGGGAAATTTAAGTAAAGCTAGTTTAAACTAGCATCATTTATTATAATTCTCTGTACTTTTTTATTCTTGCAAACTATCCTTGCTTTCACTAGTGTCAATACATTGATGTATACATTGCCTTTTGTTCTTTAAACTACTCACCTTTCTGTTTCTGAGGATCTCATCAACTCCTCACCCTCCAACCTTCAGTCCTCATTCACTCTCTCTATTTGACGAAACCACTTCAACATAATTCCTTGGCCAACATTGGTCATTTCATTTGTATTCAGTCCATATGTTCATTCAGCACCCATTTAGTCTTTATCCTATCTCTCCTTGTTTTAGCACAGATACTTCTTAAATAATCCACTTCATTCAACTTACATTTCTCCAGACACATACTAATTTCATTTCCATATAACAAAGTAGATACAAGCATATTCTCACCATAGCTACTTGTGCTCCTTTCAATAAACATTCATTCTTCACAACAGATTACATACTAAGACCTTGTTTTCTATGATCTTTTGCCTGACTTAATTTTTTTCTGCGCTTACTTAGATAAAGCTAAAAAGGTAATTAAAGAGAGGGACGTGACCCATCCCAAATATTGATGGATGTTCTCCAGAACTTAATTCAATACCCTACTGTCAGCTCTATTAGAAGATGAACTTCACAAAACTCCAGTTTTCCAGAAGTTCTGCCCACCATTAGGATGAGAATTAGTAAACTGAGGATATTCTACTATTCTGTTATTTTATTCTGGTTTACTTTAATTCAGCCTTTATGAAAACATTTCTACATCATTCAGACAAACATACATTCAATTCTTTTTAGCAGACAGTGACTCTAACATTTTGTTTCTTAAAAACAAAGACTCACTGCATGTCTATAACTCCACAGCACTGACTCAATCTGAACAGAGTTGGGATATGTAAATTTATATTTATGCTATTTTATTTTCCTGTATATTTTATTTCTTATTTTAACAACTAGTGTTTGGGATGTATTCTGGTCTAAGACTGTAATAAAGTCTGAAATTGTTTGAAGTAAAGAAAAAAATGCTTCAGTTCCTCTTTACAAAAATGGCAACAGGGATGCCTGGAAAATCCTCTGTGCTTCTGCAAAGCTGTAGTGCATTCCACATTAAAAAGCTGTAGTGCGTGCTAAACCTAAAAAGCATGTCAAGTTTTATATAAAGTTCCAAACTCTAAGCATAAGAAATAGGAATATAAAAGTTGTTCAGAGAGACCAGATGGATATGATTTGCGCGATGGGGAGCTGCACTTTTTGTGCCCATTATTCTGGATGACCAATGGCTGTATGGGGAATGAGGATGATCTAGTGATGTCACAAAAGTAGGCAGGGTCATTTTGTGAATAATTCTTTTACAGCTACCTTAATAGGGGTGTAGTGGTTAAGACACCAGGCTAGAAACCAGGAGACAGTGAGTTCTAGTCGTACCTTAGGCACAAAACCAACTGAGTGACTTTGGGCCAGTCAGTCTCTTTCAGCCCTAGGAAGATGGCAATGGCAAACTACTTCTGAAAATCTTGCCCAGAAAACTGCAGGGACAGTTTCCCCCGGTTGTTTTTTATCCATTGAACTGTCTCCAAGTATTGCTACATCAGTGAAGCACACCTTGTTTTCTATAACACTAATCTCTGGTGTCTTATATTCTAAGTGACTATCAGATTGAATTTTGAAATCCCACAAAGATTAGGTCTCATTTTGCAACTTCCAGGAAAGAAATGATGAACTGAAGATGGCTTTGCTAAAAGCAGAGCTGACAACCGCGGTGGAATGAAGAGCCGGTGAGTAGACTGGCTGTTTGTAATTCCTCTCCGGACAAGGAAATTACTTGAGATCGCCCACAAGTGCTCCAGACAGTTGCTCTTCACAAGGAGACTGCAAGACAGTGGTCTCCAATGGTCTTAGAGCTCGGGGAGACAAGGGAATAACCTCTCACTCAAACTGCAGTTGGTGCCTTTGAAAGAGGACTACGTTTGCATACTTCCTTTTCTAATCACTTTAGGAAATTGCTTGTTAACTGCCTTTCAGCTATTAGGAACTTTTGGATTGACAAGTCTGAAAACACCAGGTAAGTTTCCTTCAATCCTTAGTGAAAGAAGTTTTAAATACAAATTTAAGGACTTAATTTTATTTTTTAAATAAACAGCAAAAGGGTGACTAGAACTTTGATTTTGGAAAGTTACAAATGGACTAAGGGTCTAGATGGATTTGAAATAAGATTTTGGAATTAATTATAATAATCCTTCTCATGGGAAAATGCTTTTGTTTTGAATTCTTTAAAAAAAAAGCATGATAGGATAGGACTTTGAAGGTTGGACACTGGAGGGAGTTAGAAGGAATTAAAGATTACAGTTAAAGGAGAAGAACACTTAAATTTGACTTACTAATACAGAATGGAGCAAAAAAATTTAACATTGGACATATTGAAGGATATTTTTGAACAATGGACCCAGAAGCTCATTTTAAGAGTATCTGCCTCTATGGATAGACTGTGTCTAAAAGACGTTATGGAAGAGGGACAAGTTATACCTGACAAGATTGAGACTGAGTTGAAAGTAGATTTAAAAATGACAGGCTACAAGAATGATATGGAAAAAGATGCTACTCTAGACATACAAAAGAAACCAACTGATGTCTTAATAATGAAAAGGGATATACAAATAAATCAAGAGAGTGACCTGGATAATTTTCCTATACTGGATTTACAAAAGAGCCTTGTTAAAGCTTTGAAGAATTTTGTGAGAAAGGACAAGAAAAAATGAAAAGGAATCAAGTTCTGTGACATTATTTGGACTAAAGATCAAGATTGTTAAAAGTAAAAGGAAGGAATATAGACTTTGTTTATTTGATCAAGGTTAAAATAGATATATTGTTATCTCTGGTAACCCTTAATGGACTTTTGTTGATCAGGACTGAAATGATGAGGTTTTAAGGATTTGTTTATAGACAAGAGATGGGATATGGGGAGAAGAGATCATTTGTTGAATTTTAAGAGAAGCTGATACATTACTAAAATTGTTTATACTTGTGATGAAGGGGGAAGTCATTTCTTCATATATTTCTTTTCTTTTTCTTTCTTTTCTATTTTTCTTTCTTTTCTATTTCTTTTCTGCACCTTCTATTTTTTTATTCTTCTATTTTCTTTAGTTTGTATTAGTTTTTTATTGTTGTAATTGTAACTTTTAATAAAATTGCTATATAAAAAAAAATTAGTCTCATTTTGCAAAGCATTTTACATTTTGCAAGCAATAAAGCCAAATTTTCTACTTAAATTCCAATGTAGAATTTTTGTAACCTTGTTTCCACCCTGAGTGATTTCAGTACAGCCACTGATAAAATGATCTGGAGTTTCATCCTTACTTTTACATAATTGGCATTGAAATATGTTCAGTATTGGCTTTGATGGGATGGGTTTGCAGGACTTGTTCATTATTTATTTATTTAGTGGACTTGTCCCCGCCCATCTCTCCACAATGGGGGACTCTTCTCAACGAGAAACTTGTTCTTGAGCTGACATGATTATTCCCTCATTTTGTTTTTTAAGTGTACCAGATTTCAGCCACAAACGATGTTAGATATTGATCTGCTTTTCCTTCAGTTTCATGCATACACTGGCCATGGAGAAGTTTGCTTTTCCAGGTACTTGTCCAACTTTGAATTACTTCCTTCTGATTAGTTTTTGTTCCCTTCAGAGGCCTTTTGTTATAAACCTCTATCAGCAGAGCCTCTGTATTTTACTGACATAATCATTTAGACTATGTTTTTCTTCTTCCTGTTTGATGTATTTGCAATAGTCCTTTATTACTTCTATTTCTGGATACATTTTATTTTATTCATATATCATATTTCTATCACATTTCAATCATATGCAGTGAATGTCACTTTTTGGGTGAAGCACATCATGATTGGTTATTAGTTTCCTTGCTTTTGGATCAAGATTGTCCAATTTGGCTTGGGTCCAACGAATTATCTCAGCGGTATATCTAATTACAGGAACTGCCCAAGTGTTTATCACTTTAACAATATTTCCACCATTTAGTTTATATATATATATATTTAAAAATGGACTTGTTTGGTATAATTTGAACTAGTCGTCTTCATTTTTTTTTTAAATTTTAGAACTAGTAGTCTTTTTAAGGTGGTTGTGCTATAAGTCAGAAGCTTCCATTAAACCCAAGTGTTTTTATCCTTCTTCAGGAAACAGGTATCTAATGGCATTTCCATTTATTAGCTGTAGTCTTCTCCTATAATCTTGCCTCTTTTAATTGCCATCTAGCACATTTTTCCAGACCAAATGTCACTAAATATGTGGACAGTGTTCAACAGAGATTCATTTTCAGTTTTAGGTCATCCATATAAAGCAAATGGCTTATTCTGGGACTTTGTTTTGTGACTTGGTACCCACAACTGATTTGGTTCAGGATACTTGTGAGTGGAATCATTGTCAGTGGAAAAAGTAATGATGACAATGAGTCTCCTTGGAATATGCCTTGTTTTATTTTTACCTCCCCCAAGCCTTCCCCATTTCCCTCACGGTTGGTTTTCTATGAAATCGAGGGCTACAGCACTGAAATGGCATTGGTTGCACCTATGGATGACCTATGGAGCCTCTGTATTTTACTGACATAATCATTTAGACTATGTTTTTCTTCTTCCTATGTGGAGGGCTCAGGTTGGGAATGGTACATCTGTCCTGGATCTCTTGGCGGCTTTTGATATCATTGACCACTGTATCTTTCTGGACTGGCTCTGGTGTTTGAGAGTGGGGGACACTGTTTTGAGGTGCTTCTCCTTTTTCTGTGGCCTGAACAGTTGGCATGGGGTAGGGACAGATTGAGTCCTAGGCCCCTGCAATGTGGGGAACCTCATTTTGGGGGGTATACTTCTCCCAAATATCTGGCAGGCTCTCACCCTCCTGTTATTCTGGAAAGCTCTGAAGAGTTGGTTCTTTCCACAACAGTTGGAGTAGAATGATACTGGAGCACAGCAAAGCAAAACACTGATGTGTGAGAGAGTGTTGCTGAAGGGTGCCAGGAGTTTTTATTGTGGTTTTCTGGGTTGTGGTTCATAATATGGATGGCTATATAAGGGTTGTGGCTGTGGTTCATAATATGGGTGCCTACATAAGTCTTCTAACTAACTAAATTTCTAGGAATCGTCTAATATTTTAATTATTTCCAAAATTTCCAAGTGGTTTTGAATCCAGCTATAGGGGTGTGAGCCAAATGCTTTTAATAACACTATCCATTCATAAAAAGTTTTGTTTTTCTTTTGTTTGAGTTTTTAAGGATCACTGTCAATTAGTAGCTGATTTTTGTGCCATGTGAATTTTTGCAAGTCCCCTTTTTGTTCTGCGGGGAAAACTGCATTCTCTTTCAAATAAGCATACTATATATAATTCCGGCAACTTGAATGTTGTAGGCGGGCAAGTTATAGGTGTGTAGTTGTCAGGCTCAGTTCTTTTTCCCTTGCTTTTCTTAACTAGAAACATTCTGTTATCTGCTGTTCATTTTTTGGGTTGTTTGCAAAAGGTCATTCAGCTACATTGCTAGTCTAGAGTGTAGGCTTGTTGGGTGTTAAGCCTGTAGTTCATTGTTTCCACTCCAGTTTTTAATTTTTTGACTTGGATTTGAACCATTGCTGTTGTTATAACTTCCATTGGCTGTCTATCAAATTCTTTCCCAATTGTGTCAAACTGTTGTTCTTCTTTGTTGTGTTCTTGATCATTTTCCCACAATGTTTTCCAATATTCATTTTCTTTTCTTTATCAGGATTTGTAAGAGCTTCATATTCACTTTTTAATTTTTAGTACAGCCTGGTTTCAAGTTCATCAGGTTGTTTAGCTCTACCTGAAATGTTTTGACTTTCTGTTCAAGGTGAATTTTCCACTTTGGTTTTTCCTTCATAAATGCTTTTGTCTTCCTTTCTGTAGTTACAACATAAGCAGTGGAATACATACTTTCTTTTTGGCAATAGATTATGTTAGAATTTATTTGATTGCCATGTAAATATCATGAAAACTGGCCAAAACTTTTTTATTTATTTATTTTAGTGGCGGTAATCATATTTTTTCTGGTTCTTTCATTTGACTTTGGTTTTCTTTCCCAATTCCATTTACCAATTGGTTAACTTCTATTTCCTGAGTTACCTGCCATTCTTGTAGGTCAGAATTACATTCTTCTAAAGTTTCCACAACCTCATATACTGTTAACTGTCCAAAATTCAAAGCATCAGTAATTTCAGCTTGTTCAGATTGCAGAGTTAGTGTTTGTGACCTGCTCAATAGCTTTCAACTCGGTATCAGAGAAAATCTAGCTTTCCAGAATAATATGCTGCTGATCCACTAGCCTCTGTTTAGTAATAGCTGAGTCTGGGAATTTCTGTTTCCAAATTTGGATCATTTGCCTTTGAAATCCCCTTTCTGATGTTGTAGATTGGTAATAACATTCCATAATCAATTTGTTTTCCAGTACTGTCCACATTTTTTCATCTTGGCTTACCTTCCATTTGGCTTGCATTCCTTGCTTGGCAGCCCAGCAAAGGGAACCAAGCCCTGTAGCCACTTTTCACTTGATTGCCAGGAGCCATAGCATCAGATGCAGCCCTTGCTGACCCAGGTCAGTTTGGCACAGAAAATTGCTTATTTCATCGTTGCAAGTGGGTTGTGGCATACACTTAGTCTGGGTCTTCAGTTGAGATCTTTCTGGCATGGGTGACCCTTCTAGGGGCTGGGTTCCTACCACCCACCTCACTACCATGACAAAGTGGAATTTGATAATAGGGTTGATAATGATATTTTTATTGTTGGTCACACAGTCAGCCAGATATTTAGATGGATTTGGTATTTTTATCCACCTATCAAGTCCTTCCCAAGGATCTGGGATAGGCAGATGCTGTTTGATGGTGTTAAAGGTATCATTGGAGGATGTAAGCTGTTTCAAGTAAAGCTGCCTTTTGCAATTGACTGATGTTGATTTTATCATCATCATCATCATCATCATCATCATCATCATCATCATTTCTGGGATCTCTATTCAGCTACTGTGCCTGCTGAAAAAGGCACTGATTTATCTCTAAAGCAGAAGCTGGAAGGGTAGAGACTGGGAGTTAAGTTAGAGACTGAGACTTTCATTTCCAAACTAGTGCCAATTAGATTAAATACTCTGAAGTTAGATTTTTAATTTTTACACACACACACATACACACACACACACACAAACATGAGTCCTTAAGACTCCTAATTTGAGATTCCTGTTGGTTGAAAGCTTCATTTTTACTAGTCAAAATAAATCTTAGGCATGCACTTTTGAGCTCTAAGTTGGGTTTTCAATTTATCACTGAGTGTCTGAGACCTTTTACATTTTGATTTATCCAATCTTTTAGACATTTCCTTATATCAATTAAAATGTTGATTTTACTGGAGGGGTAGGCAAATTGTAGTACATAAAATAACTTCAGGACAGGCACAATCACACAAATCTTCCTCCACATGTGCTGCCCTCAGCAATTGTGGATATAGCTGGGATGGAGCAGTGGAAGGTGATTTACTTACAGACATCAGTTTCTGTTTTCTTTCATCCAAGTTTTTGTTTTAGTCAATTGAGTTTTTCCCCCACTTCTGATTCCATAAGGACCTTCATGGTAATGGTGCCTCAAATGAGGACTGCTCTGCTCAGGAAGCTTTATCTGGCTCCTTCTTTGATCTTCCAATTATTTCCAGATTTTTTAAATTAAATTTAGTTTCTTCAACTGGTTCTTGGTGGTGCATTTCACACACTTTTTTCAGGTATTGCTACTTTTTGTGCATTTAGGTATATACTTAATTTTTTTCAGTATGGTTGCAAAATGTGATACTTAATCCTATGTGATTGATAGGCAGCTTGTAAATCTTATAATAAATATATCAAATAATTTTGCCTCTTTTTTGTTCCCATGTTTACACTGATAGCTCGATAAGTACATTTTATGAACCAGTAGCATCATAGAATAGAATATTTTTATTTCCTGGAAGTGCCCCTCCAGGAACTTATCAGACACCAGAGTAATTCTGTATCAGAAGTTCTCAATTTTCTGAAACCATGATCCCTTAAAATGATAAATAAATTTCTGTGATTCCCCTCATGAATAAAACTAAGGAATAAAGGAATAAATAGATAACTAATAAAACCACTGTGGTTGGCAGATGGTTTTGACAGATGACTACAGCAACTCACAGGAGCGGAGGTTTGCAAAGGTAAAACATGGACCATGTGGCTTTGGTCCATGTTTTACCTTTGCAAACCTCCGCTCCTGTGAGTTTTGACCATATGCCTACTTTTCATATGCATGTGCATGCAAAGTAGAGCATTGTCAAAATTCACTCAGACCATTCTTCTCTGCTTTGCACTGCCAAAACTCACTCTGGGATTTGCCCTCTTTGTCCTGGGTCTAGCCAACTCTAAAATCTTGGCTGCGGGGGGGGGGGGGGCATTGCTCCCCACTGTACTTGGGCAAATCAGCTGCTGGCTTGCTGATGTAGAGCAGGAAGCAGTGTGAGGACAAATTCTGACAGCTCTCCAGATTTGCATGCACACCATTGTACCAGTTTTCTAAATCCTTCTTAAAATTGAATGTCCAGAACCTCTGTTTTCCTCACCGGTGCAGTGATTGGTTCCAAACAATTTGCCAGTGAAAGACAACCAAATGTGTGTACTGAGAGTTTTGTGGTAGCTGTACCAAAGCCTTTGTGGCCCTGAAGGAAACATCTGCCTTCCTTTCCCCCTTAGCCCTATTTCTTCTCTCTGCATAATGTGTCTGCTGCTGCCACCTGCCACTACTTTTGCCATCTGATAAAGTAGTCTGCACAAAAAGATCTGCTGCTCTTTATGTTCCAAAAGGTTCTCCAGTCCCTGCCCAGTAGCTGCTGGATGACTTTCCTCAACAGACATGGTGTTGCTGGTTCTCTGCTCCATTTAGAAAAGGTGTATTTTCAGGGGAAGCAGATGTCTGGCCTAGGGCATAGTGGTTGAGGGAAGGCCAACCTGATCTCCTTGGTTTGCAGACCACCCACTCCACAACACGCTCTAGGATCAGACCTCCTCACTACCCGGTCTCCTGAGGAGGTGGTACATTAGCCAGCTGCAGCAGAATCAGACAAGAACACCTCAAGATGCTCAGCTTCCACCTGCACATAAGCCTTATGCTTTACTAAACTGGGCACACAGGATCCTTGGCTCCCAGCAGAAAGGTTCTGAAGACTCCCCTCCCTCACATAGTTTGCTGGCTGCTACATGCAGAGAGCTATCAGCAGCCCCAACTATTGCTGCTTTCCTTTCTTGGGCTTTGGGTATCAAAATGGATGGCAAGTCTTCACCAACCACCCTGGAACAGAGGCAAAGATGAGTGCCACACAGCTTCACTGCTAGGGCATCAGAACTCTGTGCATGACCACTGCTGCCTCCACACTTCAATCCTGAAGAAGTGGAACCAGCTTGAGTTGCCAACACCCCCAGCCTGAATAATTCCAGCCCTCTCTAGGTCCATGGTTTGTAGACCAAGAAAGTTCTCCCTTTACTTTAGGCATTGGCTGGTGAAGAAGTACATCCCGTCCTGGCAGTCCTGAGTGCAATTCACTTTCAGCTGCCCAAAATCCAGCTTGAGTGAGATACTGGCACTGCCCCCTCCCCCAACATTTAGCTTGCAGAGAAAGCACTCTGATCCTTTCCTAGGTCTTGAAAAAGTGATGCTATCAGAATTCATTCTGAGCTTTGCACCCTGATTTCTCTGGACAAGCCAACTTTCATAATACTCCAACTTTGCATCCTTTAGCTTAAAAAACTTGCAAACCCCTTCAAAGTTGCTCCTACCCCCTGGGGGGCCATGAATCACAGCTTGAGAACTCCTGCTCTAACCAAATTGAACTATGCAACCTGATCTTTTAAATCTTTCCCTGGAGCTTGGCTTAAGCTGGTACATTTTCTCTCCTTCCATCTCTCTGCCCAGAGTTCTCACCTCACTGGGGTGGAACTCGACCCTTAGAGATGAAAAACCATATTGGTTAATTATGACAATTAATAATTTGATAGTTTGCTAAACTACTCTTTGTGGGTACTGCATAAAGAAGACAAAATATGCCCTCTCCATCAGTGGTTAACCTTAAAAGAACATTTAAATCCACAATCGATGGCCATGGATGTCAATGTTTAACAAAGCTTTTAGCCTTTTAACCACCAGGAAATCTTTCTTTCAGGATATAAGGCTCTTGGGGACTCTCCTGTGGTATTCCTGGGTTTAGTTTTCAAGGAGACTCATTTACCCACCAAATTCTTTGTTTTCCAAACTGTAAAACACCCAATAATTTTAATAGGTGCAGGTTTCTCAGAAGGAAAGGAGGTGATAAGGAAAGCTGGATGTGTGCCTTCCTAATAGGGAGTAAACAGCTCTAACTGCCCTCCCCAGATGTGTTAGAACTATCAGACCCAGATTTCTAGTCCAGCATGGTCAACAACTTTCCCTAGCCTTATGCCTGCCAGATGTGTTGGGACAATCATTCATGGAATTCTAAGCCAGATAGAATTCTGGCAGTTACAATGCTAATCCATGGTGTGGGTGTGGGTGTGCATATAAACACTACAGTTGGGGAGCTTACTGTCCTACCTCTCCCAGCATAAAAGTAAAATTCAACCAGCAGTCTGTTCAGCTTGTATCCATGAAGGGGGAGAAGGGTGCCATTTCATCCTTTACGTCACACAGCAAAATATCTTCTGTTACCCTAACCAATAGTTACCAATCATAATAATTAGATGCAATCCTGAGATTTAGATATGGTAAATATCTGTGCACCAGTTGCTAGAAAACAACAGAAGCTTGCCTCTTCCTTCTAGCATACTTCTAGAGAAAACAGGCTATATATCCTGTGGGAACTCTGTCAGGCCCAGAGAAGTTTTGCTTTCAGGCACGCCAATTTTCCTTTTTTAAAAGTAAAAAAAGTCATCTGGGGCAAAGAGCTTGGTGAACATCCAGGGGTGGTGTCTGTGACACGTTGGAGCTCATGTTGAAGACTGCAGAATGGGTCAGGATTTTGCATAGCTTAAATCTGAAAAATATCAGCCACAATGGTTTTGTTGTAGATTGGGATCATGAATGAATAAGAATAAGCTTAGCTCCTGCTTCCTGCATTATCTTCAGGCCCCAAATGACAAGTTACCATTTGAAGTCTTTCTAAATACAAATAACAGTATTGGGATCTTGGGGTTTTGGACAAAGGGATGCAAATTGTGGCATATTTTGTTCCTATGTCAAGTATTCCAAACCTGATTCCTCCCAACTAAATAAATGTATATTCACCAAAGCAAAAATCTGCAGGCAGCAGATTCTGCCCATTGCACCCAAATAGATATACTATTACGACTTTAGTGAGTTTCTTTCTCTCTCTTCCTCATTATAAAAAAACAGCTTCAGAGGCTATTCCACTACGACCAAGAGCAATCTCATGATCTCTCCTTTTTCTGGAGAGATTTCACCAGCCAGAATTCACTGTCTGGCCACCAATCTGCATTGCAATGCCATCTCCGTTCCTTTAGGGTTGTCTACTTTGCCACAAATCCTCACCAGAAGCCCCATGAAGTTGTAATTGGGCATAATTAATTTACAGCTAAAAAGAGATTTTCTGAGAGGCAGGATAAGAAAATTCCACTTGGTGAGACATTAATTTTTCTGGATTATAAAGGAATAAAGAAAAAATGGTTTTAAAGACTTTAAAACTTTTGGCAAAATCTTAACAAGGAGTCAATGTAAGAAAGTTTAAAACTGATAAAGGGGACAGTTATTTTGAAAGATTATTTTCTGGTGAAAATGCTTTTGAACAAATTGGAATTAAATTAGACAAATGAACCAGACCTTTGTGGGAATGTTTTTTGTTTATTGTTAGAGTTCAGACAATTGGTGGATTTTACAAAACAAAAGGTAAAGGTAATACGAGCCAGACTGTGATCCTAACTGTAACTATGGAGATGTTGACTATAATGCTGACTGTAACTACCGAGTGCTACTACTGTAGAGATGAAAGTATTAAGGGCACAGGAAGACCAAAAAAAAAAAGGGGCGGGGCTTGCCTTTTCTTTTTCCCTTGTTTGAGACACTTTCATTTTTGGATTATAATAACATAATGGCAACCACCAGAAAAGCAGCAAGAATGGAGGGGAGGGGAGGATCGCTAGAGCAACCTGCAGAGAGAGGAATTATACCAGATGTGCTTCATAAAAATATTTCAGCAACTGGGGAGTAAGTTAGAATCACTTGATACTAAATTGATAGCTTTTGAAAGAAAGAATGGATGAAAGACTTGTAAAGATGAAATAGGAGATGAAAGAAGAAATAAGCAGATGGAAAGCTCTGGAAAACAAGCATCCATAGAGGTAGAACAAATTAATGACAAAATGGAAACTTTGGAGAGTAAGACAGAAGTTATAGACCTAGAATTGGAAAGAGAACTAGATAATCTGGCTCTATTGGAATTGAGAGAAAAGGAATTTTGTTTGATTCTTAGAGCAATTCCAGAGGATTCTGGTGAAGATATTAGAGAAAAGATTATTAGGGTCTTAGCAATTTTTTTTGGATCAGGATGAGGATACATAGGCAGAAATTCATAAAATATATAGAACAAATACAAGATTTGTGAGAATAAGAAATGATCCCAGGGAATGTTTTAGTGCACTTTGCCAGGAAGAAGACAAGGGATCATGTTTTGCAGTAGCATTTTAATACAAGATTGAAGATTGATAATACAGATACAGTGGTACCTCGGGTCATGAACTTAATTCGTTCCATGACTCTGGTCGCGACCCAAATTGGTCGCGACCCGAATCAAATTTTCCCATAAGGTTCAATGTAAATACGGTTAATCCATTCTGACCCCTACGAATTTGGTCGCCAATCGATTTTGGTCACGACCAGAATCAAATTTTCCCATAAGGTTCAATGTAAATACGGTTAATCTGTTCTGAACCATATGTATTTTTTTTTTAAACCACAAAAATATGAAACAAAGTACAGTATAGTACAGTACGAAGAGAGAGAACGCTAACCTTGCTTGAGGCGACTTCTGGCGTGGAGGACAGGAAGGTGGGTGGGGAGGCGGTTATTGTTTGGAGGGAGAGTCCCCCTCCCTACAGGAAGCCACGACCACGTGTCATGGCAGGGAAAATGGCTGTGGATCCTGTTCATCACCCGATGCGGCGTTCGTGAACAGAAGCAAAATTTTGCGAACTGTGCTGTTCGTGACCCGAACTGGTCGTGAACAGAAGCGTTCGTGACCCGAGGTACCACTGTATAATTGTTCTTAAAGAAATTCCTATTAGACTTTTGTGTAAAAGGAAAAGGGGGGGGGGGGAGGGTTGACTGAGAGATTAAAGCAAAAAAAAAAAATGCCCCATTTAAATGGGACAAATTGGAAGGTGTGATTTTTACTTTCAAACAGCAGAGGTTTTGATTTAATTCTGTCTAGAAAGTGAAGGAATTTCTAGAAAAATTCAAAGAGGAATTGGAGAAGATTCAAATGGAAGTGTCAGAAGAGACTACACAAAAATTTAACAGATGTAATAGGATATTGAAAGGGATGGTACTGAACTAGGCATTACAGGTATTGATTTTTCTAAATTTTTGGCTTGATTATGGATTATAAATGCTTAATGTGGAATATAAATGGAGCAAATGCTCCTCAAAAGAGAAAAAAAAATTCATTATTTGAAAAAATTGAAACAAGATA
The DNA here is from genome assembly GCA_030867105.1 of Liasis olivaceus. NCBI lineage: Eukaryota > Metazoa > Chordata > Lepidosauria > Squamata > Pythonidae > Liasis > Liasis olivaceus. The sequence continues at coordinate 198,897,641 of CM061348.1, forward strand.
TAATTTGTCTACAAGAGACACATATTAGAAAAAAAGGAACATAAAATATTTGATGTATAAAAATGTGGTGAAGAATTTATTTTAGCAGGAACAACAACAACAATAAAAATTGAGCTGTTTTGTATATAAATCCCCAGCTAAAACCAGAACTTGTACTGACTGATGAGTATGGTAGGTTTGTTGGGGTGGAAGTTAATTTGCATGGGATTAAGAATTTGATACTGGGAATTATGCCCCAAATGAGAACAAAGCATTGTTTTATAAATAATTTATGGAGGGACTAATAGGTTTCTCTTATGAAAACTGGTGGTTTGATGGGGGATTGGAATGCAGTGATCTCCCCAGAACTGGATAGAACTTCTGATGAAAATATTAAAATCACTCAAGGCAAATTACCAAAAGTTTTCTTTGATTTGACGGACAATTTAGGGCTGGTTGATATACGGAGACAGAAAAATGGCAATTCAAGAGAGTATACCTACTTTTCTGAAAGACAAAGATCCTTTTCAAGAATAGATATGATTTGGATTTCAAAAAACCTGGCTACTAAGGTTTCTAAAGTAGAGATATTACCAAATACTTTTTTGGATCATAATCCTATGAGTTTGGTTTATAAAAGAAAGTCTAATCCTTTTAGATGGAGACTAAACAAAATGTTGCTACAGAAGGAAGCAATAGTGGAGGATTATAAAAAGAAATTAAAATAATGTTTTTAAAATAATTTCAGTAAAGGCACTGATTTAAGAATGGTTTGGGATGCAAATAAAGCTTTTATTAGAGGTTATTTTATACAAAATAATAGTAAACTTAAAAAGAGTCAAGAGAAAACACAAGCTATTTTGGATGAAATAAAGAGAAAAGAAGAACTGAAGAAATTTCCAGAGAAGAGCATTTCTCAACAAATTAAGCTTTTACAATGACAATTATCTATGCTAACAGTAACAGTAAGAGATGTGGAAACAAAAATGAATTATGTAAAGCAAATTTTGAGTTTGCAAATAAACCAGGGAAGTGGCTAGCTTATAAAATACAAAGAGAAAAAGAAAAAGAAAGTGAAAAGAAGAACTGAAGAAATTTCCAGAGAAGAGCATTTCTCAACAACTTAAGCTTTTACAATGACAATTATCTATGCTAACAGTAAGAGATGTGGAAACAAAAATGAATTATGTAAAGCATTTTGAGTTTGCAAATAAACCAGGGAAGTGGCTAGCTTATAAAATACAAAGAGAAAAAGAAAAAGAAAGTGATATTGAAATCACAAGAGGGAGATACTGTATTAATGGACAATGTGGCCATACACAAAGCATTTCATCAATATTATTCCAATTTGTATGAAGGAAGTGACATCTCTCTAGAGAAAATAGATGAATACCTAAAGAAACAAAATTTACTGAGGATTACAGAGGAACAGGGATAGATTATGAACAGACCTATAATAATAAAGGAAGCTTCTGAAGCTATAAAAAAGATTAAATTAGGAAAGGTGCCTGGACCAGATGGATTATAAGGTTCTTATTATAAATGTTTTGAGGATGAACTTCTACAACTTTACAAAACATGATGAACTCTATCCTACAGGGAGGTAAGATGCCAAAGAGTTGGAAAGAGGCCAGTATAGCATTAATACCTAAAAGAGGGACCAGATTTGACTTTAACTAGAAACTATAGGCTGATATCATTACTGAATAATGACTACAAGTTGTTCACAATGATTCTAGATGATAGACTGAAAATAATTTCACAAGAATGTATTCATGAGGACCAATGTGGGTTTTTACCTAAAAGACAGTTAAAAGATAATGTTAGAAATGTGTTGGACATTTTGTAATATTTGGAGCAACATAATGAAGAACAAGCTGCATTGATTTTCTTAGATGCAGAGAAGGTCTTTGACAATTTGAATTGGGCTTTCTTGTTCAACGTTTTGGAAGGTATGAATTTTGGAGAGAACTTTATAAAATAGGTAAGATCGATTTATACTTCACAGAAAGCATAAATAATTGTTAATGGAGATCTAACAAAACCCTGTGAGATACAAAAAGGAACCAGGATGCCCACTGTCTCCTCTCTAGTTTATTTTGGTTCTGGAAATACTGAATAGAGATGTAGGACAAGATGAGAGGTTGTGGGAATAAAGATTAAAAAAGAGACTTATAAGTTAAGGGCTTTTGCAGAGGACTTGGGATTGATTCTGGAAGATCCTTTAAAGGGAATTGAAATATTAATGGGCAAATTAAAAGAATTTGGTGCATTAGTAGGTTTCAAGATTAATAAACTGGAGTTGAAGATCTTAACAAAAAATATGAAAATAGAAAATAGTATAACCATTTGCATCCAAATAGATATGCTATTACTACTTTAGTGGGTTTCTTTCTCTTTCTCCCTCATTATGAAAAACAGCTTTAGAGACTACTCCACTATGACCAAGAGGATCTCTGAAAGATACGCACTCTCTTTTTGCCCCCTGCCTGTTATAATTATCGAATTTTCATGATTAAAAAATAAGGTGAAGGAGATTGCTTTTTCCATCAGATTCACTATTGATTGTACAAACATTAGCTTGTCTAACATGATTAAATGTGATCTAATCAATCAATGATATGACTACTTTGACATCAAGGCATATTCAAGTTTCTCTGTTAAACAACTCAAGTTCATGGATTCTTAGAAGTAAAAGACTGAAAACTGATATGAAACGCCTATGGGCTGAATGTTGCCCTTCCACAATTATTACAATATAATTTTGAGAGCTTTGTCTACCTTGGCTTAAACATCCCCAGAGACTGAACTTCCAGTAAGCTCTGGATTACCAGAAAATTGGCATTAAGAACAAGCTCATTTTGCTTCAGCAATTTATGTTTCAATAGTTTATACAAAGTATGTCAGTTTTTATCAGTAAACTGATAAAAAATAGCTGAAGAATATTCTATTGGTAAATTTAAATAGAATCTGCAGTAACTGGGAGCAAAAAACATTATCTAGACAGCCCCCCAGTTTTCAGTGACAGTAACCTATATATGGGCTATCCATCAGATTTTGTTCCCCAAATGTGTACCTGCCTGCTCCCAATTAAGCCAGCCCATTCATATGATGAAGAAAGCTTTTTCAAATTACACAACATAAAACTGAGGGCATGGCTAGATCATATGATGAAAAATTGATGACATTTTTATTTTTAAGGGTAAATTAAGCTGTAGGGAGAAAAAGAAATTAAGATGAGACTCCAGTGCTGAAAGGGGAGGGATTAGATTTATTTGACATACAAGGCCACCTAATTGAAAATGACTGAAGGTGACGTATAGTAGGTTTGAAAACATCATACAAATAATACAACAATAGCAGTATGTCAGGGAATACACAGAAATTAAAATAACAGACATTCAAGCAGGTTCATAAGTCTTCCAGAGCCAGGGCCTGCTGGAAGATGACAGATGCCCATCACTGTGTATCCCCCCCTTTTGCAAAAATATAATTTGGAATATTACTATCTTGGGCCACTGAAACACAATTTCAGTTGTCAACTATCCTTTTACCAGGTCTTAAAAGGCATTGCCTCAGGAAACTCACTTGGACAATAAAATATGCAAGAATTCTAAGGTACCTGTATACCACAGCTATTTCCATTCCCCAGTATCTCAATATTTGCTGCCATTCTCAATGCCAAGAATAAAGAGCAAAGAATTAACACCCTGGCCTGCCTGTAATTAAAGATCACTATAAAATTTTAGTGGCAAACTGTACTACAATTTTTCAGCAGAAAACTCAGGAGAGGTTCCAAGTAGTTCCAACAGGACCATTAGATGAATTGGGTCCAAGCTTTTAGGCACTGTGCTTCCACTCTACAGTACCATGTGAAACAACCATTGCATTATGTGGACACCATTCTCCAGAGCAGGTCCAGGCAACCATCTTCAACCCTTTTCAATCTAATGTAAAATATACCCAAAATTGGATTGTCTTGATGGCCTTCAAATTGTTCCTGAGTCTGGATGGCGAAAAACAGGCTCCAACTCAATCCTGGTAAAACCAAGTGGCTCTAGGTTTGGGGTCTGGTATTTTCTACTCCTGGCTCTAGGTGGGGTTACATGGAGCTGGTATGCAAATTTGAACTTGCAGTTCTGTTTGAAGAGCAAGTAGCAGCCATGGCCAGGAGGGTCTTTGTACAACTTCATCTTATGTGCCAATTGGGTCAATTTCTGAATTGGGAGGCCAAGATCACAGTTCCTCATGCCTTAGTCAACTCCCCATTGGATTATGTGGTGTAGTCTACATGGGGCTGCTCTTGAAGACCACCTGGAAGCTGGATCTGGTCCAGAAAGCAGAGTTGCAGGTAATAATGGGTGTACCTTGATATGGCCACTTTGCAAGCTGCCACTGGCTCCAATTGGCTTCTGGGTGCAATTTAATTTGCTGGTTGTCACCTATAAAGCCCTACATGACACAGGACTGGGTTACTTGTGGGACTGCTTTGCTAGCCATATAGGTAAACCTCCCTTCAAAACTCTTACAGCTCATATACCAGTAATTCTACATTTTGATTCCTTATCCTAATCATATCAGCATACAGGGAGGTGGAGTGAACCAACATCTCTCCATTAAAAGCACAGCTGTACACCTACAAAGTAGCAATATCCTGTCATTTTTGAAGCAGTACTGTATTCACTGTCTTGAAATGCAGTTTTCCTGTCCAAGATGCAACTCCATTGACCAGTTGAGTGATTATGTGCTAACTCTTAGCGGTCACACATAAACATTCTCCAGGATGAACAACTCCACTAGCACAGGGATATACTAGATTTCTCATAATTGCAAGTGACCAATTATGATATCATTTCAGCAGGCGAGCACATTATTGATTTTGTCTTGGGTCAGAATCTAAGCAGGATTCGGCTTGGGGAGAATTAGAAGGGGAGACCACAGGAATTCCTAGTGGAATGGAAAACATTAGAATGTTAAAAAAAAAAATCTTGGAAGAAGGTTGCTGCCATGTGGTTGTGTACTGCAGTCACCTGGAATGGAGCTGAACACAAGGAAGTTGCTACCTTTTAGTTATGATCTCAGGTGATCAGCATGGGCTAATCTTACATAAGTATTATGTGGGTCCTTAGAGCAATGCTTTATTTATTTGTTCAGTTTCAAACCTGAGGAAAGTTGGAGTCTGGACAAAAATTGTCCAGGATGGTTGGGTCCAGTGAAACCTCTTAAGGAAAGAGCACACCAATCTCCTTCAAGGCTGAGGGTACTGCTCCCTGAGAAGCAGATACCACTTCAACAGCCCAACCACAATTCACTTCCGGGGTGGACTTAATCATCCCAGAAGGATTTGGCTCTAACCAACAGGTGGCTAAGCTCATAGGTGTCATGGAATCAAACCCACTCCAGATAACCCTGCAAGACTTCTGCTAGGGAAGAAGAATCTTTGGAACATTCATGCTGAGCTCATGCTGAGCTCTTGGTCCATGGTAGGATCTGAATCCACTATGGTGATCACACCAACTCTATAAACTCTATAAGACATTGGCAATAACTGTTACACAGTAAGTCTGTCTGTCTGTCTGTCTGTCTGTCTGTCTTTCTTTCTTTCTTTCTTTCTTTCTTTCTTTCTTTCTTTCTTTCTTTCTTTCTTTCTTTCTTTCTTTCCCATCTCAAGCAAAAGTGTATGGAATTGGGCACAAATGCAACAAGCAGATTCCCCCTACCCCCCCCTTTCTCCTAGTGATGCAAAGTTTTCCTTATTTTAAAATCAAGCAGAAATTGCTTTACAAGAGGCCAGAAACCAAGGAAATTAACATATCTTCTCAGCCCCACATTAAAGCTGGAAATTGCAGAAAGAAGGATTTTCCAGGTAATAAAGCACAGAGGTAACATCTATTCTTTAGAGAAGCAGGAAAAAATAACTAAGAATTGTGCTAAATTTAATTTCTTAATGTGTGTGAGTTAATATTTTACTGTCTGTATACAAGCTCAGTCATTGTATGCTTCATCCATACTTCTTGACAGCAGTGTTGCATCATAAACTAGGAACAGATCAGCACCATCCTTTCATGGATCAAAATTTTCTTTTCCTGTATATTTTTCTGCTGTAAGTTCTTTTAAGATGCTATTATTTTAGCTATCCTTTCTCTTTTTAATAAAGATAATTTTTTTATCTATTTCTTGTAAGATCAATCTGTTTTCCAAAGGAGGGCAGGGGTGACTTCTCTACTCAAATTCTTCAATGATCCAGAGCCAGGAATGGTGATAATATGTATCTCATTTTATCAGCTTTTTTTCTTGGACTTGCTAGTAAGGTTCACAGGCTGGGGGATCCTAATATCTCACACACAAGGATGCTAAATAAAGGCATCCCCCTGGAAGATGGTGGTGACAGTAGCAAAAACTACCAAGCTCCTATACCAAGGCAGGAAGTGGAAATAAGGGGATAAACCCAGAGGGTTTCCAGGGAAGAAGGTTTGAAACTTCCAGCCTTTCACTGTATGGACTTATCCTGCTGCTGAATGGTACTGATAATTTCTGTGCAAGCATATAATTAAGTGGTATCCTAATTAGCGGTGGAACACTTATCTGCTATAGCCTACATTGCATCATTTCCTGGGATGTTCCTTCCCTTCCTATTAGATTATTTGAACCTGTTTTGACAAAGTAACATTGATCTCATGGATGTAATTCCTGATTATGAGAAACAGTATGTTAGAAATTCTGTACTATGTGTATATTCAATCAATATGCTAAATAGTCATTTTTATGCACGCATATTTTTGCCTACTCCCATAGCATCAAATAATATATTACAAAGAGAACTTTAAAATGTAAATCCTGTTGATGAAATATGCATATGTGTCAGTGAAGTCCAGTAGATAAGAAATTATGAGTTGGCCTTGTAGGTAATGTACTTCAATCCACTTTATCAAAATTAGGAATAAATCTACAGTGAAAATTGGCAAAGCCCAGAAAATGCTATACGTTGCTAATACTGCTAGGTAGCAGTGGTGGCGGCTCTCAAGTTGGGATGGATTTTATTTTAGTTGGATTCACATGAATTGTTTTCAAGAAAATTCAGTATCCCAAACACTCACAGATAAGCAGATCAAAGGTATACTTCTTTAGTTTGGCCTAAGTGTTATAGTCACAAAGGCACTGGAGTTCTATATTTGTGGAGAACAGTTTCCTGTGAGTAAACCAGAAAATGCTCTCGATATACAACTAGAACATTTATTTTTCAAAAGATCATGAAAAATATGATTCATAAAATACATTGCAAGGGGTTGCAAGTTACTCCAAACAGCATAATATATTCAGACTTATAACAAGAATCAAATGCAGCTAAATAATCATTCATCATCCTTTTTATGAAATATCGCAAGCTCCTCTGAGAAACAACTTCATAAAAATGCATGCCTTCTGCAACCATACCAAGAATTCAGAAGGCTTTTGTCAATACATTTCTTCAAGCAGGCTAACCCTATATTTGACACTGGCCAGTGGGATTTTGCTGATTCTGCATAATAGGACTGATGCGGGGCAAGATCTGTGCTTTTCCCTTTCCAGTTATATCAGGAGAGTCCTCATATTTGACAGATATCATAAGAGGATATACTTGATAAGTGGTGGGGGTTTCTCAGGCTTGCATCCTGGGAAATCAAAGATGATATTAATACAATCCCAGTGAATACTTGAATGTGTGTCTGTAGCTGGTCTATGGCCAGTACTATAAAAAAATGTAATGGGGAGGCTATGCAAAATTGGAAGGCTTTATTGCTTTTGCTGATAGTGAGATGTAGTAGTTCAGGGCACTCAGTGATGGGTCCTGAGTATAAGAGCCAGCTATCAGTAGTCTCTTTTGAGGGTTGGACAGTTGAACCTGTATGGCTTCAACTTCTGAAGACTCTGATGCATTTAAGCATGTTCTTCTAATCTGGGGATGAAAGGATGAAGGGAGGAGAAAGGGAACAGTAGCATCTTCCTTTCCTGACTATACTCATATCCTCCATTGATGCATAACTGTAACCAGTGGTGTGCTGGAGCCAGCTTGTTCTGCAGTTTTGCAAGCCAGTTGAGAACAGAACTGAACCATGATGCCTAGCTCATCTGTTTGGTGACAGAGTTGGTTATTAAAAATTTACCAGCTTACCTCTGTCTGTAACCTTCACTTTCTGATACTGTTATAGTTCAACTGAACAAATCTAGGTGTTGTCCAGTAGAGGCCACCATGTCTTATCATATAACAAGAAAAGGTGTAATCCTTAGGCAGGGTAGATCAGGAGCCTAAAGGGAACAGGCCTTTCTTATACTGACACTGTTTTATTTCCAAAACCCTTTGTTTCAGGCAAGAATGTAGAGCTCGTGAGAGCCTGAAGGCTTTCAGTTTGAACTTCAAGTAAAGGTTCTTTTAGGAGAGCTAATAAAATTGCTTAAAGTACAGAAGGCAAAGAAATACTCAAATGTTAAAGATTGGACTGTTAGGGTATCTCTGCACTGAGGAGTATTCATTGCTTGGTGAGTATTTTAACTGCATTTGTCAAAAGCATTTTTCTGAATATGCATTTAAGCAAAAAGTTGGAAATACTGCCCTGTTTAAGAACCCATGTTTTTGTGGTAACATTAGTGCAACAACTTAGTGGGCTATATAAGAAGATCTAGGTTAATGACTCTCTTACCTCTCTTCATCTCTTAAAAGTCTCTTTTTATTCCAGCTTCATCCTGAACCAACAGTTGAAACTCAAAAGCGTACTAAATGCTCATGAAATGCTTACACTGATGAAGATGATGCATTCCAGAGTTGACAGCAACTTGTTTTGCTAGATCCTCAAAGTTAGTTCTCAAGTGTGTCACAAAATTAGCCTAGTTGTACAAATCCAGGATATTCTGAATTGTGGGTGGTGGTGGTGGTGGTGGTGGTGATGGTGGTGGTGGTTCCCTCTCTCATTAGGGCAGTTACAAATCCTATTCGAGTCTGGAAGAGAATTCCTCAGGACCCAAGGAGATATAGAGTGCACATTGAGCAAGGAAGGGAGCATATTTGCTTGGATTCTCATCATGTTTGTCAAGTGGGATACGGGTATTTTGCATCAAAGGGTTGCAGTGATGACTGCAGTTGTTCCAGCAATACTAGCAGGTCTTGGAACAGCACTAGTAGGGGGACCACCAGTCGTGGCAGATTTATGTCCTATTTGCTGGGCTATCTGAATTGTTGTCTGGGTTAGATGGTCCATCTGGGTCACTACTTGATTTTGATAATGGAGTTGGTGACTTAACAGCAGGATTGTAAAAAGGGCCTGTGACCGTAATTCACCCTTGGTCTCTAGGTGCACACTCTCCTCTTGTAGTGAAGGGTGAAGAAGTAGAGTGATCTTGCTATCAGGCTTTGCAACTGGCCAGACTAGGCTCTTCATATTCTTATCTTACTTACTAAAGGTAAGTCTAGGCTCTTCATATTCTTATCTTACTTACTAAAAGGCATATAGACATGTCTGAGCTAGATTAATTAATATATTATGGACTATAGAAAAGCCATATAGAACAGAGGATCTGCCTACAGCTACATATACTGTATGTCTATCCTCCAGGTTTAAATCCTAGATGTTTTCCTCATGCCTTTCTGAGTTTTCTCTTCAAAGCCATGAGAGGCAGCTGGCATATGTTGTCATAGCAGTTCTTTCTAGCTTGCGAAGAGATGTTTCTATCTTCCAACTTCATTACCAACATTTATCTGCTAAACTGGTTGCACAACTCTGGAATGATTCTTACTAGCCTTTACTCCCCAATCATGTGGGTGGAAGTTCTATTTGTTACCCAGAGCAACAGTGTAGCAGTATTCAGATAACTTTCTAATTGACTTGTGGCTTGCTGGTGTCACCCACCACTGCAGGGAGGCAGGGCGTGTTAGATCAGCCCACATTAGGTGAATAATGGACCCAACTGGGTTTGAGAGGTAACTTTGGGTTTTGGATCTGGTAGACAGTTTAGCTGAGGCCTTGGTTGCAACCTGGAATACACATGCGATGGAGGCCTTGAACTGAATTGCTCTTAGGTGGCCTCTCCCTGTGTGCTGATTCCAGAGCACATCTTGGTTTTCTGAGGAACTCCAATATATGAAGTGCCAGAAGAGATGCCTAGAGCACCACTGGAGAAAGATGAAGAGCAAATATGATTGATCATGAGTGAGAGCCCATATTGGGGATTGAACTGTGGTGATAAGAGTGGCAAAGAATTCTTACTTTTTTGTCCTTATTGTGTCATCTGATAGCCATCTGGTGGCCCTGTTTAGGGTGACCCCTGCTGGGGTGGGACAGACTATAGGAACATCTTCAGGGCCACTGTGAGGAATATGCATGCTGTTTGGTACATAAAGTCACTCAGTTCCCTTCAGAGTTCGACTTCAATTAGGCAGGCTTAAGTGGGATACCTGGGACTTGGTCTTGGGGGATCATCCGGACTAAGTTTGAACCTGTGACTCCTGAGGAATTGGACAAAGTACTCCAAACTGTGAATTTGGCCACCTGTTTATTAGATCCAGGTCCTTCCTGGATTGTAAAAGAGGCTTGGGAGTTGACATGAAGTTAGGTCCATCAGAGGGTGTCAGCCTCTTTGAGGAAGGGACTGGTCCCTCTGACTTTGAAAGAAGTGGTAACATGTCACCTCCTCAAGGGGTCATAGCTGGAGCCAACTATTCTGGACAGTCTCCAACCTTCCCGTTCTTGGGAAGGTTGCTGAGAAGATGAGACAACAGTTGAAGAGGCTTTTGGAAGAAATGGATTATCTCAACCTATTTCAGTTGGGTTGCAAGCCAGGGTACAGTAGAAAAAAGCACTGTTCTTGTCAGTGACCTCTAGTGGTGCCAGGTTGGGGTGTGTCCATCTTTGTGCTCCTTGATTTCTCAGCAGCTTTTGATACAGTTGACGACGTATTCCTTCTGGACTGACTACAGGGATTCGGAATGGGAGGCACTGTATTACAGTGGGTCTCCTCCTTCTTCTGTAGTCAGTTCTTATCAGTGTTGACAGAGAGGGAGAGGTTGTGTCCCTGGTCCTCATTTGTGGGGTGCCTCAGCACTTCACTTTTACCCCTCCTGTTTAATATCTACATGAAACCACTGGATGAGTTCATATGTTGGTTTGTGGTCTGGTATCGTGAGTATGCTGATGATACCCAGTTGTACATCTCAACACTGGGTTGCCCAGGTGATACTGTTAATGTCAGTGTATGGATACTGTTTGTGTCTGGATGGGAGAAACAGACTTAGGCTCAATCTTGCCAAGACTGAGTGGCTGTAGCTGCTTGGGCCCCTGGATCTGGGAATTTTTCTCCTCTGGTCTTATATGGGGTGGCGCTTCCCCATTTGAGACTGGTGCCAACTTGGGGGTCTTCCTGGACTCAAAGTAGAACAGGTGGAAGTTGTGGCCAGGAGGGTCTTTGCACAGGTCCACCTTATATACCAGTTGCACCCATTCCTAGAATGGGAGGCCCTTCAGATGGTAATGCATGCTGTAGTCACCTCATGGTCGGATTACTGAAATGTATTCTACATGAGGCTGCCCTTGAAGATCACCTGCAGCTGGCCCAAAATGCAGTGGCGCAGGCAGTGATGGGTACACTTTGATATAACCTTATGTCATCAATACTTTGCAAGCTGCAATGGTTCCCAGTTTTATTCTAGGTGCAATTCAAGGTGTCACCTATAAATCCCTTCATGACATACGACCTGGACATCAAGCAATGACACTTTGGAAGCACACCTTTTCTATCATGGTGCCTGCCCTCTGGAACATCATCCTCCCAGAGATTTATACATCCTACAAGAGTTTCACAAGTCCTTGAAAATGTGGCTGTGCTCCCTGGTCTGGGTTAGGTTCATTGTTGAGCCCCCGGAAGATATTTTGTAATGCAATGTGTGTTTTATTTGGACACATGTTCTTTTCTTTTTTATTGTTTTCCCTCTTTTGATGCCCAGAGTCATTTGGGAGTTGAGTGGCCTTTTAAATCCAGTAAGATAAAATAATAATTAAAAATTGGACAAGAAGGTACATCTGAGAGCACGTTACAACACTTGCACCAAGTAGCTGCCATGACGGACTTGGCCAATCACAAAAACACCCATTTAACAGAAAGTAATCTGGCAAAGTTGTTCCCCCTCCCTCCCACCATGCTCTGTATCATAGCAGGTTACTATTATGGAAACCGAAACCGAAACCATTATGATGGGGGGTAGTTTGACACATTCCAAACAATCTAGGCCACAGCTATTCACCTCTGACTTTCTGTAGTTTATTACGGCTCAAAGGTATTGTTGAAATACATTCTGCAGTATAACTGTTTCCCTTTTATTTTGAAAAAACTCTTAAAAATGAAATCAGGTGAAGGAGGCAGCATCTCAGGAGATTTATTTATTTTATTTCCAGTATTTGTATACTGCCAAATTATAGAAACTAGGCTTTTCTAGAAGTCTGTATTCACAGTGAAAATCCCAGGTTATGTGAAATAACTATACATTGTGTATGTATCTAGGATCTTGGGATTGTCCAAAATACCTCATCTGAGCTTCATCTATTTTCTGTGGTGATGGTGGGTGTCAAAAAAGCGTAGTAGCTGCTTGAAAGGTTGCCAGGAACTGTAAAGTTATTCCATTTTCCCAGCATTGAAAGTGAACTATCTTCCCACTGACACTGGGCAATACTTTAATAAAGTTAAAAAAATAAATTAAAAAATTTGTCCTTGAAGAAATGTTGTGTGTTAAATCTACACCAGAGAGCAATTCAGGGAGTAAAATCTTTTTAAAAAGTCACTTCCTTAATGCATCCCAACTATCTTCTTGCTCAGACTAAAAGCTGCAGTGTCTGCCAGTATACATGGAGAAGACATGCTACTTCAAGATATTTCTGCTCAGTTTGAGTGGTTTTATTTTAGGTTCCAGCTTTTAAACTGCCTACTTCATTTCCCCTTCCCCTATTAAAACCTTGAATATCAGACTTCTGAGTGCCCCATGGCTTGGCTGTGCACATAGCTCTTCACAAGAGCAGTCTGTGTGAGACGTCACAATGGGGGTTAACAAAGAAAAGTGCTCACAATCTTGCCGTTTACCTCCACCAGACAATATCCCCAGAAGACGCACATATGTATTGTTTTTCGTTCCTACAAGCAGTTCGCATTTCAGGCACGGGGTGGCGCCAGACGTCGCTCCTGGGTGAAGACACTGCGGTGCATTTTCCTGCTTCTTTTTAAATTACTGCGGAAAGAGAGGGGAGGGGGAGGGAACAACCGCTAATGAAAAGACAGATTCCACGACAACTTGTTTTAATGTCAGCCATCCATCACACGTGCCCGGGTATTAAAGACGCTTAAAGAAGAATATATTCCCTATTAGAGAGAGAGAATGAGAGAGAGTGAATATGTGCTTGTGTGTGAACACCTTCCGCGGTGCGATACATTTCTCTCCAGATTCACCCGTGTGTATGTGACATGCATGCGCGTGTCTTTCAACGGAAAAAGCTGACTAGTCCGATCACCAGACCGGCTGGAATGGATGCTGGATTTTCACCCTCTCCCAGGCTCTTAATAGGGTTCCAATGCCAGCATCAGTGACCCTGATTACATCTGGCCCCGGCTTCGTCATCTCTTAGCCCGGGAGAGCCCGCAGGCCGCAGCAAAGGACCCGCAGTGGCCCGACTTGCTGCAAGCGAGCGACGAGCGCGTCGAAAGCGAAAAGCGGGGCTCGCCCGCCGTCACTTGCACCGCGGAGAGCGGCGAAACGTACGGAAGATCCACCCTCTCTTTGGGAAAGCGCCGGGCGGCGTTTCAAGCGGGTCAAGCCGGGTGCTATTCAGATCACGTCTCGGCGCGTTTGGGAAGAGAGAAGGCGCAGCTGCTATTGCCAGCGCTCGGGTTTGCACGGCGGCGGCGAGAGACTGCAGGATTAAAAAAGAGGGGGGGAGGAGGGGGGGGAGTAAGAGAGAGGGAGGCAGGCTTCGAGGTTTTTTGCCCAGGGCGACGGGCTGTCTCGCTTATCCTCACGCGTGCGCGCGTGTTATGTGTGTGTATACAGACTCTCTGCCTCACTATTGGTATCTCGTTGCCCACCCCTCTTTTCCCCTCCTCTTCCCCTCCTTAAAAAAGAATCCGGCTTTTGGGGGGATTTTCTACCCCTCCTTGCGTCAGCAGCCCAACGTCACTTCACCGGTGACAGCTCCTCGTTTGGGGCTGCAGCAGGAGCCTGGGGCGCTTTATTATCAGCAGCGCGTGGACCAGGAGGAGGCGGCGGGTGACAGCGCCTGTGTGGGGGCGCCAGCGAGAGGCGACGACGCCCCCATCGCCCCCTCCTCCCTTTTCCAGCCCTGCGCTGGAGTGGCAAGCAGGAACGGGGCAGGAGGAGCGGAGCTGGGTGGCGGCACTGCAGCTTTTGTCAAGGCTCAGCCCCCTAGGTAGGAGCAGCGGCCACCTGGCCGAGGAGGAGGAGGAGGAGGGACTGCGCCACCAATATTATTCCCATCCCGGGTCGGGCGGCGGCCAGACGCTTGCCGCGCGGGGAGCATGGCACGGCTCAGCCCGCGCCGCGCGCGCCCCCTGGTCGTAGGGTGGGAGCCGGGTCGGAGCCCGTGAGGGGAGGAAAAGAGAGGCGGCGGCGGCTCCCGACAGGTCGCTGGCTGCCCGGGTTCCGCGGGGGTTGTCCCTCACAGGGCGTCTCTTTCTTTTCCAGACGCTTGCTCCTCGGACGCTCTCTGGCGGGAGCCGGCTGCGCCCAGGAGGATTCCGCCGGCTGACCAAAACCCAGAAGTTGCTGCCTCCTCCCCTCAGAGGTGAGGAAAGAAAGAGGTAGCAGCTGCTCCCGGGCAGGGACAAGAAAGGATGCTCGAGTGACTGACTGCCCGGTGTCCCGGCAGCCGTGCTGGATTGATCGCGTTTGGCGGGAGGGAAGAACAGCCACCGAGGAGCAGCGGCGGCGGCGGCGGCGGCACCATCAGCAGCAGCGGCGACATGGGGGCCTCGCCAAGGGCATGGTGGTGGCGGCGGCAGCGGCTTCAGGGCTCGCCCCAGGCGACGGCGACTCGCTTCTGGAGCTTGTGTTGGCTGATGCTGGGCGCCTGGCGGGGGCTGCTCGCCTCCGCCTGCCCCACCTCGTGCACGTGCAGTCCGGAGCGGATCTGGTGCAGCGAAGCCGCGGCGAGCCTCGTGTCCTTCCCCGTGCTTGGCAAGAGGAGCGAGCGGGAGAAAGTCACCGACATGTGAGTGAGCGGCGCTTGGGCTGGGGACCGGGAACCGACCGGTGGGCAGGTACGGGGAGAACAGGGGAGAAAAGTAACAGGAGAGCGAGGGAGAATCGGCCGGATCGTTGGGTTTTACAGTTTTTAGTTCCCCCCCCCCCTATTATTTGTAAGAATGTGCTGTTTACTGATTTAAACAAGGTTCAGATATATATGCTAAGCAGTAATTAAATTGGCAATTCCTGCAGTTTGATATGTGGAGACATACATCTTTTTCCACTGTACATCTTGGATGCTTAAGAAACATGCATCCTTATGCTCCTTGGAGAAAGCATAACGTTTCTTACAGAGTAAATAAAATGAGGATTCAGAATAAGCATACCTCTTCTTATCTGCTTTTTATGTATCCCGTTGTGGTACTGGACACGTACAACATTTATGGGCATTTTAAGTGCCCCAGGAAAGGCAGTGATGGTGCATGCTTGCCTCCTTCTTGACAGTCCGCCGTAGCAAAAAAATAGAACCTCTGAAGTGCTTTTAACTGGAGGTTTGCTTTTTAAACACCACATTCCTTTTGCCATCCCTCCACCAAGTCTTTCAGTATTACCCAAACATTTTCAACCTGTTTTGGTGAACTGGGCAAAATAGCTTCCTAGCGGTAGACAAATAGATTTTTATTATGGGGATTCTGCCTAAGGATATGCCTATCAGTGTTTTGGAAAGGATGTGTAAGAGGAGATGGTCTCTGTATAGCAATGCACTTGCTCCACAGGCAACTAGCTGAAAGTCTAAAAGCCTGGGTTGATCTAATTTAGATTTGACTTTCCCTCAGATACAATTTTAAAAGCATTTAGCTTATAAATCTTAATTGCCCTGAGTCCAATTTCCTGGGAATCAACTAAATGATAAAGCAATAAAGCAAATAGGTTGGTGTTGGTTTTGGTTGAAGATGAGTGTTGTATTACCTCCTGTCAGATTTTACTGTGGAGAAGCTTGCTAACTTCTGTGCTCCTATTACTGACCTTTTACATTTACAAAAAAGTTACATTATGTAAATAAAGGAAAACAAGGCAGATAAAGCTGCATAGGTTGGTTCTGTGTGATAGTACTAGTAAAAGCTGTGTAGTTTGCTTATGTTCTTCTATGTATAACCAGGGAAGATAGGATTTATTCCCTCCTTACACATTTTCAGCTCTTATATTTAGTTTAACAATAGTCCTCATTTGCTAACATGTACGTTTTTTGGTATAGAATATGTTCTTATGTGTAACAGCTGGATCTGTTTGCAAATAAAGATGTTCTTACCTTCCACTTCTCTAGGATAGATTATATCTTGTGTTCAAATGCTGGGCTACTGCTTTCAGAGGCTTTACAACATATTAAGCAGGTGGATCCTTCTCTCCCCACATGAGGTAGATATAGGGAGAGTGAAGTCCAGTGGCAGAGCACTTTCTCTGATCTGTACTGGAGCTGTGAGGTGGCTGCCATCAGTCCAATCAACTGACATAAATGAGAATTTTTATCTAACCATATATCCATATATTTGAAAGAGGGGGACAGAAATGTCGTGTTCCTCTTCTCATTGGGTTCAGTCCCTCTTCTGGTATAGTAGTCAGATTATATTCCAAATCTACAATTCATGCATACGTGCCAATAATGGCATGTGAGTATCTGCAGCAGAGAGTTGATGCTGCAGTGGGGTGGTGTCAGGGAGGTAAATTTGAAAAGGAGGGAGGAAAGGATCAAGTTAATAATGCTGGAGAAACCCTGGATTAAACTATTGTGTGACTGTTTTAACAGCATGCCCTAAATTTACTTTTAGTTAAAAGTAAATATTTTAACTAAAAGTTAACCTTTTAACTAAGCCAAATGAGTCTATCTGAGATGCTAATGTGTAGCCAGTGGGACTGTTTTAATTGCTGTTAAGTTTGTATCATGGCAATTAACTTCTTTGGAATGTGGTACTATTATCTTGAACTCAAGCTTTATTCTTTCTGAAATCAGAAGCTTAGGATGGTTGACTGTAATCATGACATGTATGTGTACGTCTGTGTGTGTACAGAAGATATCTTGCTCCCTCACCAGCCTTGGCAATATTGTTACCTGCAAAATTTTTAGTATATAGGATGTTCTGTACTTCATCTTTTTTATCATTATGCTTTTTTAAAAAGCTGAAAATCAATTGCAGATATGATAATCTTCAAGTAATGCTTTACCACAAATCTTTACTACAAAAAGCAGTCCTGAACACGATCTCCTGTATCATTTATCAGTTCCTGTACCTGATAGAAAGAATTAGACTTGTTTCCTTAGACAGCATTCCAAGGCTTTTTATTTTGGCTCTTTGCTTTACGTTAAAATGAGTGCATGTTTCAGGCAGTGATTGTAATTGCTTGTTTTAATGCTTGTTTGTTGATTGTCACCATACATGACATTGATTTGATAAATCCTTTTACAGATCCCAGCAAATCTCTTCATTAAAAATGTTCCTCATTACATTTGTAAATTTGTAGCAATACATTTATCATTATGTCTTTTCTGATATCTCTATTTAATCATTTGATTTGGATTCAGCTCTAGACTAAAAATGGTTTTTTCCTCTGTCACATTCTTTGGCAGTTTTTCTCATACAAAGATTACAGATTTCCCAAGAGCTCTTATTGTATATTAATACTTTACTCTATAAGATATGAAGCATTGAAATTGGCCTTGCTATTAAAAGCTGAAAAGGCAAGGTTCATTAATACTCAATGATAATTAAACATTTAGTTGCTTTAATAGTTTAACAATATCTGCATGGCAACTACATCTTAATTAAAATACCACAAATAAAGAAAACTACACACAAAGTAAAGGCACAGCAATATTCCATGCAAGTGCTGTGGAATATTACTTGAGAGTTCATAGATTCACAAGAATAGTAACTACTTTTTTTCTACTCAGCTGCATTCTCACTCATAATGGTATCATTATGGGGTTTATACTTTTCACATGAAAAATCATTTTTTGTTTATGATGTTCTCTGTAAACAATGTTTGGAACTGATGTATTTTTGTCATATTTTATGATAAAGTCCAATTTAGGATTCATGACATTTTTTGTAGATTTGGGGGAGTTCAAGGCCTTATTATTAGAACCATGGGGGGTGGGAATCACAGTGCTTCTGAAGCAGGTACATTTCAGCTTTCTCCAACCTGGAACTCTTGAGATGTGTTGAATTTTAGTTTGTAAAAGCCGTGTTTTGTAGGCTTTATGGAAGTTGAACAAATTTATGGATGTTTGATATATCTGGAAAGTCCCATATTGAGAAAGGTACCCTAAATGAAATTGAATACTTGATCACATTCATGCTTTTCATTTAGTGCTTCTTAAGGTACGATGTAAACCAGGAAAAGGCAAAAGGTGTGGATGGAGTAGGTATCTACTGTATAGGTGAGTGAGAAAGAGAGGAGTTTTAAACCAGCTCAGAATAATTGCTGAGAGATAAAATTGCAAAGGCATAGATTTTATCTGGGGCAAAAATGTTATTGTGTTTTAAGTATCAGAAGTTCAGATAAATTACCCTCCCTTATAAACTTTATCCAGAACTCATGAATTGTAAAAAGAAACTCCTTGAGTTTTTGTTGTTTGGGTTTGGAATTAGATTGATAGAATCAGGAAGAAGATGGAATTTTTCTCACCAAGCTTTCTCTCTCTCTCTTAGTAGGTTATTCACAGACTTGCTTGTCTGTATTAATGAATAACACAGTCATGATCTTACAAACCTATGCTTATAATGAGATTGTGTTTGATCCCATTCCTTGGGGTCCTGGCATAGGCTTGAAAAGCTTTTGTTACATATATACCCTGGCAATGATTATTGCTCCATAATGGGCCATAATCTACTTCTGAAGCAATTGTTGCAGGTTATTGGTTACACAAATATTCCGATCTTTGCAGAGAGACATTTTACCACGAACGTTAATGCAGGCCTCACATAACTGCTGCTGATGCTAAGGAACATGTTTGAGATACTTCTGTTAGAAAAAGCAAAAGCAAAATCACTTTAGATTTTAGAGGCTTATGAAATCAGTTTAGAGGTTTAAGTCAGAATTTTTTCATAGTAGAATTTTAAACACTGAAATGGACATTGAGCTTTCAGGTTCTAGTTCTTGCTAATACTTCCTTTTGTACTAAAATAATGCAACTGCAAACAAATCAGTGTAACAATAGCTTATGCTATTAAATCATGTTACAGACTACTGAATGTTTTAGCAAAATTTGGTGGGGTTATGACAGAACAATATTACATTGACTTAACAACTTTTGGAACACCAATATTTGAAATTAATCACTCTGTTCTGTATGTGCTGATTATATACATCTAAAAACCACAAAACAAAAGTGTGATGTAGTTATATAAACTAATCCAAACCTTTTAATCAATACAGTGCATTATACAAATTTAAGAATAAAGTATTAATAACTATAGTAAGGTAAAGGTTTGATGAAAGGAGAGAGAAGAGAGCTTTGTTGTTGATGTCGTAGCCTTTTTCACTACTTTATTCCTTGTATGTGTGTGTGTGTGTGTGTGTGTGTGTGTGTGTATATATATATATATATATATATATTTAGGGAAAGTTCCTCTGAAAGAAGACCCATTACTTTATCTGCTTTTTTTTTTTTTAATAAGTTTATGGCCATTTTTGCCTCCACAGAAAGTTCTTTTGGGATTGAAATTTTAGTCCTCTCTGGTGAGGACAACTCAATCAGATGTTACTTTCAATGTGTGATGACAGGGAAAACTCATGCACAAAATCCTTGGCAGATTTCAATGTGTCTCCAACAGACCCAGATAAATTTTATGACAGAAATACAATCAACATCAACCAATATATTGTGGAATAGCTTACATTGGTTCTTAAGACTGGAGACAGGAACAAAAAGGCTAATCATACATGCTTATTATCCCAGTATAATTGATGTGTCTAAGATACTACATGAAAAATTGCTTGCATGCAATTTTAAAGGGACAATTCATTCTTTTTTAGCCATATTGCTCTAGAACAGATAGGAAATGGTTAGGAAAAAAGTTAAGGCATCATTATCCAGATAGGCTTTAGAAGACTGTGCTATCCCTAATAACATACCACCTTTCTTTTTCTCCAATGTTTTTCTCAATTTTTCAATAATGTGGCTTTATTTGAGCCTTTAACCTGTTACGCTCACTTTTACAGTGGGAGAACACAACTTTTAATGAGGTACTTAGCTTCTTGCAGAATTTGTTTTTCTGTGCAAGATATTAAACTCTGATTTTTAAAGAAAAGTCTTGGGTCAAAGAGTCATTAATTTATATATGATTTTCACAGGAGTATTTAAGAGGCAGAGTTCTAAAACTGCTACTTCTACAGAATTTTTCTCCTTATCCTAGAACAAAAGTGTATTTGAGATAGTTTTAAAATAAATCTAAACTACTATAAAGCAGAGTCATGAATTGGTAATTCTTGATTAGAGCTAAATAAACCCACAACTGGATTTCTGTGATTGCTAATTCATAATATTCAACCAAAATAAATAAACCAGTGAAAATTAAGAATGGCTCTGGAATATTGAATGACTGGTAGAAAAGAAAGCTAGAATGGGGTGAGGTACAAGGGACATGGAACTCTAAATAGGAGTATTCTTACTTTGAAGATACACCACAACATTTTGTTAGTTTTCATTTGCATAGGTCTGTTACTAATGATGAAGATACCACATGGCAAAAACTCTGCCTATTCTTGTTTCTTAACTTCACACAGAAATACATAAGGAGGAGCATTTGCATCATGAAGTATGTATTGTCACTTGCCCCCTCCTAGAGGTGCCAATGCCCACTTTTGAGGCAATTTAGTATCAATTCAAGAGTATATCTATGAACTAAATCATTTGATATCAATTTTGCAGTTAAAATATTGATTTTAATTTTCTTAGGATAGTGTATACTATATTTTAAAATGGATCTGGTTGAGGTGGGTAACTCCAGAAAGTTAGCATCTCTTTTCTTGTCTGTAAATGCTAGCTCAGATTTCATGATCAAAAGAAAAATACAGATCAGAATAAACCCAATCTACTTTCTTTTTTCTCTGGAGGATAGCTTTCTACTCTAGCAGATTTACATGTTGATTTTTAATGATTGACCATTAATATTGGTCGTCAATATTTGGACCAAAAATTGTTCCAGTTAAGGGGAGACAGTTTTTTTCCTTACTTTTGAAATTCACAGTATGTCCAAGTCCTCGCTTCCTATACCTACTCTGATTGTAAAACTGGATTGGATACAGCAGAAACTTTTATGCTGTATTTCAGTTATAGAGT
This sequence comes from Liasis olivaceus, assembly GCA_030867105.1. NCBI lineage: Eukaryota > Metazoa > Chordata > Lepidosauria > Squamata > Pythonidae > Liasis > Liasis olivaceus. The sequence continues at coordinate 198,919,171 of CM061348.1, forward strand.
TCATTTGCATAGGAAAGCAGTAGCCATTCCTAAAAATTTTTAGAATAACGTTGATGATATTTTCACTTAATAGTCCTATCAAACCATACTAGTCCAGACTAGCTTTACAATTCTAAATTACAGAATTTAGAATGCTTGTAATCTGCCTGAAATTAATAAAGAAAAATTAAATCTATATTTAAAAGTTATTTATTTATTGGATTTGAAGGCCATCTGACTCACAAATGACTCCTTGGGTGGCTTACAATTAAAAACAGAAAAAACAGTGTAAAGTAACTAGAGCATCTGGACAAACCATATCTTATATAACAAGATACTGATTGGGCTCCACAATCACCCTACCCAAAGGCCTGGGAGGGCAATCATGTTTTTAAAGACCTTTGGAACAATGTTAGGGTGGGAGCCATACAAATTTCTGGGGTATATCATTCTAGAAGGCAGGTGCCACAACAGAGAAGGCGTGCTTCCTAGGTCCCAAGAGTTGGCATTGTTTTATTGAAGGGACCTGAAGCACACTAGCTCTGCCTGATCTTACTGGACAGCAGAAACCATGGGAGACATGTCCTTCAGATAAGCTTGCCCTATGCCATGAAGGGCACTGCTTAGTGATGGAAATCCAGTCCCAGAATATGTTGATTGCTGCCCATCCATGGGTTTGGGAAATGCATCCTACAAAATAATGGATGGGGTAGTGAGGAAATATTGTTAGTTATTGACAATTAAGCCAGTGAAATGTTTTATTAAATATAAGCCCGTTAAGAGTATAGCAGGTTCAGTGAGCGACACTATGGGAACCTTGTCTGGAACTAGTGTGTTTGCTTTGGGTAATGGTTGGTACCATAGGGAGCATACCCTGTATTAATGGAAAAATGCCCTTGACACTTTCAAGATCTGAAGAACAAAAAAGAAAGGGAGACTAGAGGCTTAGAGTGCCATGATTGTTCGCGGGAGTTGAGGTAAAGAGAAGTACCGTGATCAAAAATTCATTTAGATCTTAATACATTGTGGATTTTCTGTCACAGGCTGTACTGATGACTGAAGCTAGATTGAAACACTTTTTCTCCAGAGACCTAAAGTTTGTACTGTATGTAAGACGTAACTTGGACAATCACTACAAAGGTTGCCAAATTTCTAGGAATAGGTGTGGCTTGCAGAACCCGGTTGATACCCTCTTCTCATTATTAATTGTTTCAGGTTTGCTTGTTTTTCTGTATTTTAAATTTATTATTATTATTATTTTTGTTTTATTGGTCTAAGACTATAAATAAATAGTTTGATTTGACTTGACTTGACTTGACTTGACTCTGTATGGCTTACAGAGGATTAAAAACAAGTACAGGTAGTCCTCATTTAGCGACTGTCTTGTACAGCGACTGTTCGCAGTTATGATGGTGATAAAAAAGTAACTTTGTGACCAATCCTCACATTTATGACCTTCACAGGTCTGTAAAGCAAAGGAAAACTGAAGTAAGATCATAAGCACAGTCATGGGTTTCCCTTGGCAGCCACTTCGCTTAACAACTGGGTTGCCAGTCCCAATTGTGGTCGCTAAACGAGGACTACCTGTAAGAACAAGTAAAAAAGACAGAAATAATAAAATGCAACCACACCAGGGAGGAGAAGCAATCTTGACTACATTACAATTGTGATGGATTCACACATCATCCTTAATCTAGTGCCTGTGGGAAGAACCAGTCTTTAAACTCCTAAAGGAATTTTTGCCATGAGCAGAGCACTTAATTACAAAACTGAGGATACTTCACTGTGTTTAAGCCTTCCTGTGCTGTACAGTTTCATTCCAGGCTTAGAACTTGTGCATGAATCTTATAATGTGTATAAAAGAAAAAAAGATAGTTGCAAAGAATTTAGTCAAAGAGGACCAGAAATAGTTAGGCTTTAAAGAGGCAGAGAAAATGCAGAGCAGTTCTGCTGGAAATAAAAAGTTGTTTTGGAAGTGGTAAAGATGGCTAAACGAGGTGCTTCCAGCAGAATAAGTGGAATTAAAAATAAAAGTAAATAAATGAATTAGGATTAAACTGAAGGGAGGGTTTGCGAGAAGAAGTATTTCAGTGATTTTTATTATAATTAATTAAAAGATGGGAACAATATATAAAAGAGGGGAATTGAAACAAATGCCATAACTATTAGTACTCAAGAACATTGGGCTATAAGAGAAAGTAATAAATACTGTGAAAATGTTGAAAACTTAATGTATCCAAGATAGTTGTATTTCACAGGGAAAATGGAGTGAACAATTGGAAGTTTTACCTAAACAGCAAAAAATTAGAGCAAGTAGATGTATTTGTGTACCTCTGTAAATTATTTATTAGGGATGGGAAATATATGGGAAAATGTTAAGGCATGCAGTAGTATATGGTCTGCTGCAGGAAATGAATATTGAAAGAAGTGAAAATGTGTATGCTTCTGTCCACTTCGTTGTACAAAGTGAGAGTTGGTATGTCAGTGGAAACATGAGAGTTATGTTAAATGCAGTGGGAATGGGTTATATGTGATAAAACCAGAAGGGATAGAGTCAAATATAAATGGGTCCTTTGAATACCAAAGTGAGTGACCACTGCAAAGTATATTCAGAAGACTTGGTCATACGGAAAGAATGAATGAGGAGTGAATCAAAACAAATATACAAAAGAGAAATCAATGGGTTAAGAGAAAGGGAAGACCCAGAAAGTTTGAGTTGGATGGGATTGAGAATAATTTTGAAAAACAGGGTGGTAAAGTAAAGAACAAAAGGCAGTGAATGAATTGGTGTATGAATTTCCCCCCACCTTTACATAGCCATTAAGGCAGGGGTTGAAGCTCAAGCTCAGATACTTTGGTCACCTAATGCGAAGAGAGGACTCTTTGGAAAAGACCCTGATGCTGGGAAAGATGGAAGGCAAAAGGAGAAGAGGACGGCAGAGGATGAGATGGCTAGATAGCATCACTGAAGCAATGAGCATGAAATTGAGCAAACTCAGGGAGGCAGTGAAAGATAGGAAGGCCTGGCGCAATATGGTTCATGGGGTCACGAAGAGTTGGACACGACTTAACGACTAAACAACAAAAAGGCAGGGGTGCTGAACCCTTTTAGCTTGATCAACATATTTGGAAGTTTGGAAATACATTGCAGGCATTCTCATAAAATGTTTGCCTTGGTGGAATGTAGCAACCCCATTTTATTTCCTAATACTGCCCCTTCGTCTGCCTGGGCCCAGGGGCATTATTGACAATACAGATAGTACCTAAGATGAATGCTTTGTGTTAGCATTCTATTTATTTTTTCATTTATTCTTTTAAATAATTGGGACTTGAGGATCTGTGAAGGTATCTGTGCACACATTGGTGCCCATGAGTTGCATTTCAAGTGGTTGAATGTTAAAGTTCAATGTGTGTTGCAAATGAGCCTGTATGTTTAGAAATATGTGCCTCTATGTATATGTCAGCCCTTCAAGGCAGACCAGACTAGGAATCCAACGTCATGTAATTCAGTATTACTTTTATTGTAAAGCTATAGTAACAGCATCTTGCAAGTCTGAATGCACTTCCCCCCTCCTCCGTTATCTTTGTGAGAACTAGGGAGTGTCTTGGTTAAATTCCTGCCCAGACTCAGTTCTGTTTTATCTAACCATTGTCTTGCTGGCATCTCTTCCTCCTGTCCCTCTTTCCTCTACAGTATAGTGCATCTTATTTGCAAGTAACTATAACTTGTATAGCAATCATGTCCTCATAAAATGTAAATATGCAGGTTTTTTTAGTAGTTGTTTGAGGTATCAATTTTCTATTACCAAATGTGAGTGCCAGCTTCTGTTAATATAAATAATAGAAAGCAAAGATGTAATGACATAGATATCCTTGAGGGATAATATAATTATGAATTCTTGGAGCAGTCACAATGATCTATATTTCAAAATTTACCACTGTGCAACTGTGCTCACATAGTCTGAAATAGAAATGAGTAAAATTAACAATAAATATTAACCGATTCTAAACCTTGCTACTGCAAGAAAATTCTCTCCCCTCCCATGTTAATAGATTGTATGTGCTGGTCTTAGATGATAGTGATCCACAATTCACACCTTGCCTTTGGCAGTTCTGGATTTACAGTAAAATGTTTTTGTCATGAATAATATGTAAGTGCATGTATATATTTTTAAGAAATTCTGACATTTCCTATTCATCTGGGATTCCCTATGTTACATTATCAGTGTTTCAATCCTCAGGCACCTCAGTTTACAAGTAGACTATGAAAATGGACAGAAGAGAAGTTCTTTAGAGATACCAATTGCATAGTGCTGATAAAGAGGAAAACAACCATATCACCATGCTGGGTTTTGCTAATTACTAAAATAATTAGGGTATCTAGTGATTGGAATGGTTCAAAGAACTTTAGATATCAGGGTTGTTTACATTTGCTGTGGTGTATTAAAAGAACACCATGATCTTCCACATGACTTCAGTATTCCCCCCCCCCCCGTGTTAGAATGATTTTTGCCTAACTTAGAAAGATGATTCAATTAAATAAAAGCCATTTCTGAGAGCAGAAAAACACACTGAATTTCTCACAATTGTGCTCAGAAAGCCACTGTAAAGCCAAAGCTTTTAGAATATTAATGTTTGATAAGTAACATCAAGGCGAAGTAGTTGTGAAAGAGCTTTTGGTCAGATAAGGTTTGTTCTTAAATCTCTTTCTGACAATATTATATTCAGAGAATTTTGTTTTCATCCATCCCCTAGTGAGATGAAGCTAAAGTGGAAGCTTTATATCAAAGTGCTCACAAAGCAGCAGCTCCCAGTTTATTCAGGCAAATTGCTACTGGGCTGGACAAAGGCAAATTTAATTCCATACCATAACCAACCAGTTCATTCTCCATGACTCTCAGCAGCGGTAAAACTTTGAGTATGCAGACAAAGCCCGTCAACAGCGTTATTTCATCCTCTGTTGAGTACATCTGGTTGGTTGAATAACATCCTATATATAAAGTGTTGTTGTGGAGTATAAGATATACAAGAGAAAAGAAACTATAGGCCTTTTAAAGTTGCTACTCTGCACCTAACCACCATGGAACACTAGAAGTTGTGACTGAGCAGTCTGATGCTCTATAGGTTCTTTGTCAAGGCTCTAATGAAACCAGCTGGGTGACTTTGGGCCAGGCGCTTTCTCAGCCCAACCCACCTCACAGCGGTGTTATAAGAAAAATAGGAACATTATATATACCCTTTTGAATTGTACAAATAAGGCAGGAAGTAAATCTAATAAGATAAATAATGTTGGAATCCTTCAAATGTATGTCTTTAATTTATTGTTTAGGCAACAATTATTGCAACTACAGTAATCTTCTAATTTAAATGCAGTAACCTTTTCCCCATACTGTGGTGTTGTTTCTTCCTCCCAGTTGTTATATGTCAACCCTTACCTTTCCATTTAAGTAGAACAGTACTTTTAAGGTTGAAGAACACTTTATATTAACTATGTAGTATGTGAATGATGTTCTATTCTTACCATGTGAAATCTAGTTCTTTATTGAGTTTGAGGGCTCAACTCTTTCCACCCAGATTCTTCAGTTTTTAATTGCCTCCAGAGCTTTAAAACAAAATAATCTTCCATTGGTACCATGCCAAGCACCTGGAAAGAGGAAAGCTTTAAGAAACCCAGGCATGTGATATCAATGTGATGCTTCCTTTGTTTGGAATTACAGTAGGTTGGTCAGTTATATGCTGTCAATAGGTGCTTTGATCTTTGTTCTCCATTTATCATACTCAGATCTCTCATTTATTCAGAAATCTTAGTTGCCCCTATTTTACTTTGTAGGTTTTCTCAACATGGACACCCATAATTTGCCATGGTATTCTAAATGAGCTTCACTAGTGTTTTATATGATGTTATTCAAGTCTTTCCATCCATACTACACATAGCATATATAATGGTTGGTGAGATATATCATAATGGTTTCACAGACCTTGGCATTAGTCTATTTCTCATAAATGACTCTCTAACAAATAGTCAAGCCCTATGCAGCTGGGTAAGATCAAATAAGCAAGAACTACATAGACTTCAGTAAAGTATATTTAATGCGAGCCTTGGAGTAAATACAGAATATTGGAAGTTATAGGAATTTCCAACCCTCATTTATAGTGAATTCAATAAGGAAAAGTCTCTTTGAATGATTTAAAATGCTACTTTATTATTTCTTGCCACCTGGACTGAGTTCAAATTTATAAGATAAGCTGCTTATGGACTCACCTTCTATCTCTATATTGTTTATTCTCCCTCTGTCTATTTTCTCAGCCTACCCACAATTTCCCACAATTATACATGGCTTTATGCTAGAATTTTTACACTGGTACAGAAAAACATCCAGCAAAACCAGCATTTTTGTGTATTATCTACCAGGTTCTTATATTACTGCAATTTTTCAAACATCTCCACTCCTAGTCAAGCTATAGATGTAACAGAATTCTTGACTTGGTATCTGGAGCTGTAGGAGCAATGTGGAAAGAAAGAAGCCAAAGCTTGTTGGAATTGCCATTTGTCTAAAATGCATATGGTACATTGTTGGTAGACTTTAACTGTAGACAAGATTGCACTCCTCATGAAGGTACAGAGCTGTGACTTGGAGTTTCTCCTAGACTCATGGCTATTGCTGGATCAGCAGGTGAAGTCTATGGACAGGGGAGCCTTCTACAGCTGTGGCTGTGTGCCACTTGTGGCCCTATTTGGGGCAGGAGATCTTGGCAACAGTAACTCATGCCTTTATCACCTCGGGGCTGGAATTACTGCAGTGCACTTTAAAGGCTGCCTTTAAAGATTACCTAGAAACTGCAGTTGTGCAGAATGCAATTGCCTGCCTACAGTGGTAGGTGAGAACCACTGTAACCATATTCCCACCTTTCAAGATATACAGTACATGGGGTGTGTGTGCACTTAAGGCAGATTTACTCGGTTTTTAAATTATTTTTTAGATTTGTTAAGGCTACCCAACTCCAAAAAGACTCTAGGTGACATACAAAATATGTTCCATCTCTTTGGTATAATCTCCCTCTGGATTTGAGGACTACCCCTACATTCTGACTCTGAGGAAGGCAATGAAAATTAATTTTTCAGAAGGCTTTCAGACTGGCTTGATGGCTTTTATTTTCTTTATGGGCAAGGTGCTGTCAAGCCCCAGATAGCTGGCAAATCAGAAAAGTGAGTACTACACAGATTTCAGAAAGGCATATCTGATGCTAATCAGGGATAAAAACATAATCTTATAAACAGTAAGAGTAAATTCCCAGGCAGACTTACAGTGAATTAATTAAGGCAGAGTCTTTTTGAAAGGCTTCTTCCCACAGTCTGTCATGCATGCTGATGCTTGATTTTTAAAATTAATTTATAACGTTTGAATTCATGTTTATCTTGATAGTTTAATGAAGTTGAATTTTACTTGGTATTTTATTATAAACCATTTAGATTATAAAGTACAAGGTGGTATTAAACAAATAATACTCTGATGCCTTTATATAAATATATGGTATGTGAACATAGTGTATACTGTTCTGCCTACCACATTTGAAAAAGAATATAACAGAGTTGGAAAAAATGTAGAAGAGGGCAGCTGAAATGATCAGGGCCTTGAACATCTTATGAAAAAAAGGCTAAAATATTTGGAGTTCTTAGCTTGGTGGTGATGAGGGCATGACTGAGGTGTATAAAATTATGCATGACATGGATAAAATGGAGGGGGAGATGTTTTTCTCCCTATCTCAACCAGATGTACTAGGACCAGACATTGTAAAATAATTGTAAAGAAGTTTAGGACTGACAAAAGAAAATCATCTTCATGGTGCATAATTAACCTGTGGAATTAATTGCCATCATACATGGTGATAGTTACTGAGATGGCATTAAAAAGGGCTTAGATAAATTCATGGAGGTCAGGTATATTAAGGTTGAATAGTATTGAAGTGTCAATGTTAGGTCAGGTGTGGGGAGGTGGCGGCATGCCTTCAAATACCAGTTGCCAGGGAATAACAGTGGCAGAGGGATATATCTCCATGTTCTGGTTGTGAGCACCCAGTGGCAACTGGTTGGCTACTATGGGAAACAAAATGTTGGACTTATTCAGAATTGTCCTTATATTCATACATGTATTGCCTAGGTCACTGATTTTGAAACTGTGCATCTTCAGGGAACATCTTCTGCAGTGAGTTTATTTGTTGTGAAATCTCTGTCCTCAGAACCCCTCTATGTTAGAAGAAACTGGAGCACATTCAGTTCATATGGAACACTGGCCAAACCTGTTAATCCTTCCTGTCACTCTGCATCAGCTAAGAATAAATCCTAAAATAACTTTCCCCAACCTGGCATGCTCTAGATGTTTTGTGACTGCAGCTTCCAAAATACCCATTGGAATTGGTAAATCATCCCAAACTGTAAATTGTTTTTTATGGAAGAGATCATGCCATTGCTGATCTTTTGATCAGGGTACAGTTGATAAGCTTCCAAGGAAACCAAGGTTTCTTGGAATACTGTTTTGAAAACAACTAGCACAGTGCATCTGGAATACATCTAGAGTAACACATCCCTCTGAATTTTAGTCACGGTGTTTTACTTATTTCAGAGAGGCTGGCAACAAATGGACAAAGTACTCTGGATGAAGAGACTCCTTTTCTCTTTCTTTTTCTCTCTGTGTATTTTTGTAAATATACTTGAATGTTCAGTGTAAGATTTGCAGTTACGTGATCTAGTGAGTGCTAGGAATTTTATCCTAGAATCTGTAGTATTATTTCATTAGTTTTGCTGTGCCCCTTAATGAGCACTAAGGGTTTTGAAGAATTTGATTTTGATACCACACAGGGGGAGACTGTGGGCAAACCATTGTGAATAAACCTCTCTTGCAATTTCTGTTTTATTTTTGATTATTTTTCTATTGCTTTCCTGTTCATGTCCTGCTGTGTTTTACTGTTACATGATGTACATGATACTTAGGTGGCACCTGATAATGACCACTTACATACACCAACCTACTTTATGCCTGAACTTCTTAAGCATCAGATAAAATAGGATTTGAGGTATGTCATACAGTAGATTTGGGGGCCGTATATAACATCAGATGCCAATACAATATTGTAGATTTGTTTAAATACACTTCAATATATAAATAATAAATAAATTCTAGAATCATAGCTATTAGAAAAACGTTGAATATCTGGTCGTGTAAGTGAGGCAGGCAATTCAATTTTGTTGTTCATTTAGTTGCTTCCAACTCTCTGTGTCCCGATGGATATCATTTGGCAAGGTCAGTCTGTCAGTAACATCTCCTTTGAGTTCTAAGAAGCTCTTGTTCGCGATGTCAGTGATGGTATCTAGCCATCTTATCTTCTGTCAGTTTCTTTTTTGATTGCCTTCGATTTTTCCAAGCATCAAGGTCTTCTCCAGTAACTCTTGACTTCACATTATGTGTCCAAAATAACTAAGCTGAAGCTTCCAATGAATAATCTGGTTTCCTTCATCTAATATTGAATGTTTTGTTCTTGCTGCAGTCCAAGGTCTTCTCCACAATTTTCTCCAGTACCACAGTTCAAAGACATTGATTTTCCTTCCTTCAGCCTTTTTGAGGATCCAGCTTTCACAACCATGTGTTTCAACTGGAAAAGCCATAGCCTTGATAATATGTATATTTGTATCAATATTCTGTTTCTGCACTTCAATATTTTGTGCAGACTTGTCATAAACTTTCTGCTAAGTAGTAAAGGTCTGTTTATTTCATGGCTATAGTCACCAGTCTGATGATTTTTTTTGCTTGTCCTAGAAAGATAAAGTCTACTATTGCTTTGACTTCTCTGTCTGTTGGCATTGGCTTGGTGTTGCTACTGACATAATCTTAGCTTTCCTTTTTTATTTTTAATACTAAGCAGTAGACCAGCCTTGCAGGCTCTTTTTTTACTTTCAACACGGGTTTCCTTGAATCTTCTTTACTCTGGCCATGAAAATTGTATAATCAGCATATCTGAGGTTGTTGGTTTTAATTTCACTTTCTATTTCTTTTAGTTAAATACTTCTCATGGTATATCTGCATATAAATTAAGTAAACAAGGTGACACCATACAACCTTGGCATATCCTTTCCCAGCTTTAAACCAATTAGTTGCTTATATGCTGTACTAACTGCTGCTACAAATTCTTCAGTAGCAAATGAGATAGCCTGGTACACCCACATTTGTAAGGACTATTTAAGCTAGACAATAAGTTTAAAATATCCCCAATCTTGCTTCCATATTGTTGCAAGGAAAACTGCTTGATTGTATCTGTGTAGTTATTGGAAGAGTATCTTTTCTTTTACCCCTATTATATTAAGACCTCATTACTGTAATTTTCAGGGTTTCTGCTATTGTTTTCAGTGATAAATATAAGTATATAAATATAACTGATTGATTTACTGACGGTATTAATGTGTCATCAAGTTTGTATTGACTCTTACTGACTACATAGATAGATTTTCTCCATGACAATCTGTACCTAACCTGGTTTTTCAAGTCTTCCAATGGTATATATGCTTTCCCTAACAATCTTAGGGCACGTTATCGGTGCATTATTATTCATGGATGGATTAGTCTGTCAGTTTTGATACCTCATTTTTCCAACCCTGAGTTCCTTTCATTCTGCTTCTGCATTTACAATTTTTAAAAAGCAAACTTCATATGAAAATGCACACATATTTTTATGTGTAATTCTATCCAAACTTTTTCAGGCAATTTTGCTTACCTAAGTTTTTTTAATGTGGTTTTACAAAATGTAATAGTTTTCTTCTATTCAGGAATTATCTTGTACTTTTTATTTTTTATTTTATTTACTTTTTCTCTTTTTATTTATTTTTTATTTCCCTGTTCTTTTTATTACGGGAGGCATTGTGAAAAGTTCAGAAAAACGAACTGAATAACTGCATTTTTTATTCATGTATTGGTTTGGCATATGCAAATTAAGAAACCTTGTATCAAAATGAGAACCAAACAAATTTCTTTTCCATTTCTGCTGTCATATAGTATACAGAATTTAATAGTTATATTATTATTTGCTAGTTATTTGTTCTGTTTAACAGAAAAAAAAGACTCAAGAGAGCAGTGGCTGAAAGCTGTTATGGTATAATATGCCAGAACTGGACTACTGAGATTCTAATATAGTGGCTCTTAAACTATTTGACCCAATTACTCCTTTTCCCAGTCTTGAATAATCCCATTTCTCTCTCTCATTCTCTCTCACTCTCACTCTCACTCACACACACACACAAAACCCAGACTCCTTGTTGTTTTGCATAAACATCTCCACAGTGGCAGTCCCAAACTGGATCCTTGACTCACAAGCAATCTATTACAAATTGCTCCATTACCCCCAGGATATACCCAAATTAACCCCTTGGGGGTTATTACCCCCAGTTTAAAAAACATTGCTCTCATCTTGCAAAGGACTTCTTAACATATTATGGTGCTTAATATGTTTCTGCAAGTCTGTCCTGCTGTATTATATTGTAATGGAGGAATGATTTATTTTTCCATTTTCCCACTTCCAAGCCAGACAAATGCTATCTGCATACCTATTATATAAATATAAATAAGAAAATAATATGGTACCACAGTAACATTACTCTCTCCCTCTTTTTTTTTTTTTGTCCTTTTAAACAGTTATATTGCAAACCAGCGGGATTTAGAAAGCATAAATGAAATAGATGTTGGACTGTACATTGGATTAAGAAATTTGTAAGTATATAGTTTAATTATGTACATTTATTATTATAAACTACATATTTTTCCCCCTTTGTGTAAGCTCTATAATGGAATATACTGAGGTCTTCCATGGGCCGTTGTCTTCATTTATTTCATTTAAAAGAAGCAACTCTGTATTTTCATGAAGTTGCCTTACTCATTGCAGTGAATAGAGAATTTTCTCACATGCACCACAGATTGCTGAATTGGGGCAATATAATAATTATTCCCGAACCAAGATTTATTCTGAAATTCCTTGAGCTACATGCTGTACTCTCCATGAATAAATGAATGGACAACAGATCACTCAATAATTGTAACTTATGCTTGTGTACTTTTACAGAACTGTGGTGGACTCAGGCTTGAAGTTTGTCTCACGCCAAGCTTTCCTGAAAAATATTAACCTGCAGTACATGTAAGTGAAAATCCACTTTATGGCTTTAGAACAAGCAGAATTGTTTAACAATTACCAGTGGGGACTTCCAATAAAATGTTATCTTCTATCCTATGTTGATGGACTCATATTTGCAACTGGTTACCACTGTTGTTGAATATATCACTATATACCAGAGTAAAAAGTGTCTGGAAAAAGAAAAATATGATCTTTCCCCTATATTAGATGAGAAGGATGTTTTTAAACTTCTTGGTTATCAGTGGTTGCTAATCAGTTTATATATGACTATACATATATACAGTATACAGTAGTACAGTATATGCACACACACACACCCTATATATATCATACACACACAGTTACAAAAGTATTGTGTCTGTTGCAGTGTTGCTGGGCATGACCTAATATTAGTTGTTGGGGAATGCAAGCTGGAGGAAGTATGGGAAGCCCAGAAGCTCATGTCTTCATATGGACATCTGACTGACCACAGTAGGAACATTAAGTTGGACTAGAAGACCTTTTGAACGAATCCAGCAACGCTCTTCTTGCTAATTATGTATCTGTCTCCTGACCTGAATTCCTCCTCCCTTTTGAGAGTATTATAAATTGTTAGAGCTGCATATGCCAGCCAATCAGTGCACGCTCATTTTCCTTTTCTGTTGTTCAAATGACATTTTCAGCAAAATGGTTAGACAGTTTACTGCCAAACAGATGGCAGTGGACTGTCCAAGTTTAGTATTAGAAGGAATGATAACTGGAAAATATCCAGCTATTTTTGGATACATATTGGAATGTTGTTTTAAATAAAGATGTGATTTACTGATTTTGCTCTTTAAGTAATTCCCACCGCCAGATATAGCAAGGGCTAAAGATCTTAGATAAGTGAATTTCTAACTTCTAACTTTAAGGACAAATAGCTAGTAAACAATTATCTGCAATGTGCTGAATCACTTGCAAAATTCACTTCTATGGAAATATCTCATCCATTAGAAAAAAGGAGGATATTGGATGACCTGGGAGGAAAGCAGAGGATGGGAGAAGTGTTGTTTTGACTATCCGCTGTCCAAGATTGTTGTGATAGTGTACTGTATGGGGAAAGGAGCTATTCCGTTGGCTATCGAAGAGGATATTGATAGCTGTGTGTATTCTACATTCCAGATCTCATAAAGAGTACTGAAAGATCTAACTTTCATTGGGAGAAGCATTGTGTGTTTTTTTTAATTTGCTTTGTTGGGACATGGGGAAATTTACATTATTATAGTGACAATGTACATAAACAATTTCCCTTTGTCTTCTCTAACATGAATTTGGCACATTTGTGGTTTAGAAAATTCTTTTGTTTTATAGACATAAATTATATGAACTTCCAAGTTAAACCCCCCCCCCCCCCCCACTATTTTGGCTTTAATCAACTCCCAGGAGAGCTCTAATTCCATTTAAAATCCTCTTTAAAATGGATATACTACAATATAAATCATACAAAAATATCAACACTAGCATAGACATATCCACCAACTTCAGTAATATCAAAAGATAAAGAACCTTAAATGAAGCATTTTTATAAACATATTTGCCTTTTTTTCCCCTTTTCCCCAGGTGAAATTTATGCAACCAAAATGGCTGTCTTTAGCTAATGTATGATTAAAAAAAATCAGTAATATGTAAACAAAGGAAATTAAACATTCCATAGACACTACTTAAATGTAAGCAGTAGTATCAGGACAACGTTCCAATGGGGAAAATCTGAAAATCTTTTGTATATTTTCACAAAAGATCAGTGCATATCTATTATAAAGACAAAATAAAGGATATCTTCTACTACTTTTGTTACATATAAGTTGGCCCATGGTCTCATAAGGGGAAAGCGTCACCAGGACTTTTTGTTGACATCTCCTTAGTCTGCTTTACAAAAAGTATTTTTTTTTGGATTTTTTTTTTTTTATCATGCCACCTTTTCATTAATTTGGCAGCTTCACATGATTGGTCAGAAAAAGGAGCCCATGATCTAAACCAGAACACTGGAAACTATTGTATACTAGGGTTACCAGATCTGGTTTGGAAAAATTTAAACAAGCACTAGTTGGCAACATTTCTGAGTTCTATTGTGGCGGGAAGCCTATATCCTATTCAGTGGGAACATATCTCCTATGAAAAAAAGAAAGGTGCTGCTAGTTTGCAAATTTTATATTTTGCCCAGTTTAAATATTCCTTAGTGAAGGAATGAATGCCTCCCACAGTGTAGGCGATCATGTGAATATAGTTGAGAGCAAGAATGCATCTGATTTTCATTGTAGTAGAAGATGCTAAAGTACATTGCAGTATGAAGCAATAAATACTTAATTGAGCTGAAAGGCCTAATGAATTCATGTTACCATTTTTCCATGATGTTTCCTGTGAACACATAGTTTAAAAAAGTATGTCTAAAAGGCTTATGATGGAGTTTGGGATATGGTCAGGGTTTGGGTAAGTACAGGCTTTGATGTAGGATCAAAGAAGATATGGTAAACATCTATTTTGCTTATGAATAAATTGAGCGTTTAGTCAACATCTGAGAACATCTTTGGAGTTAAACTTAATCCAGTGTTTTTCCTTTACATGAACTGAACTGTTCTAAGATACATGTTGCAATCAGTGTTTATCTGTGCCGAGTCTAGATGTCAAACTAGGATACAATCTGTATCAGTTTTGGAGATCATTAGCAAGAGTTGTTTGACAGAATTTAACTTCCTGGGACATAGATCTCAAGACTCTTGTTTCCAATAGTCCTCATTTTAATTATTACGCTGTTTCTTTACAGTAACTTCTCTAGAAATAAACTTTCAAGTTTGTCCAGAAAGACTTTCCGCCATCTGAATTTGACAGATCTGTAAGTAATTGCTTTTCTAAATAATCAAGTTTGTTGTTGTAGTGAATGTTATTAGCATTATTACCATGCAACAGTATTTTAGGATTTAGATTCCAGCAAGAGAATATTAAAAGTTTATGTTTCTAGGAAAAGTAAAATTTGCATTACAGTAGTGTGTGTTTTTAATATGTGTGTTGTGTGTATGTGTTTATTTTACATATGGGCCACCGTCAAGAGAGCATACAGTTAAAGGCCTCTCGTGGCTGCTCTTCCAAGCATCAAAATGTTTTTGTGTTTAGGCTAACTGCACTGGAGCAACAGAGCCATTGCTGCAGGAGTGGTTTCACTTTGCAGCTAGTCCTGGACTTTGCTTCAGTTACCATTCAAACAAATTGCTCCTTAACTCTGAACTAGCCATTAGTCCATGTTTGGACAGCATGGAAAATTACTACCAGTCCAGGTAAGCCAAGAATAATCCATAACTATAGATTGTAGATACAGGTAGTCCTTGGGTTACGACCACTCGTTCAGTGATTGTTCAAAGTTATGATGGTGCTGAATGAATGGTACTTACAACCAATCCTCAAAGTTCTGGCCATCGCAGCACCCCCACGGTTACATGATTGCGATTTGGGTGCTTGGCAACCGGCTTGCGCTTATGACAGTTGTAGCATCCCGTGGTCACACGATCACCACTTGCAACCTTCTCTGCCCGCTTCCCAAAAGGAAAGTCAATAGGAAAGCTGGCAGGGAAGGCTGCAAGTCGCTCCCATAAGTCACTCCCACTCCCTCTGCTTTTTCTCCCAGGGAACTCATACTCCTTAGTGTCTGCCCACAGCACCCTCCTGCCTGCACTCCATAGCACATGCTCACCTGGCTGTGGTCATGCTGGGTTACAGCACTGACCCCCTGCCCATGTGGTTGAGCTCATGATCGGCCATAGCACCCACCCCCCAATCACACTGCACTGCAGCACCCACCCCCCACCCACACTCGTACCCACCTGCGCGGCCATCCGCACTTTATAGTGCTCACTCCTGCTGAGCTGCACTCATGCCAGGCCGCAGCACTGACCCCCTGCTTGCCTGCCTGCACTCATGCCACACTGCGGCACCCACCCCCTTGCCCAGCCACACTCCGTAGCACTCACCTACCCACTGGCCTGCTTGCAAGCCACCTAACGAAAGGATTGTTGTGACTGGGATTTGCAACTTCCTGCTGGCTTCCCCACTGACTTTGCTTGTTGGAAGCCAGCAGGAAGTTGCAAGTCCCAGTCACATGAGGTCCTCGCTTAATGACCTGTGATCCTCACTTAACAACAGCAACAGGGACTGCTGGTATTGCCATCGCTAAGCGATGCTGTCACATGACATTGCGCTTTATGACTATATCACTTAGTGATGGAAATTCCAATCCCAAGTACCATTGTTAAGTGAGGACTACCTGTAAGACGTTGCTTTAATCACAGTGTAACCATGTATCTTATTCAGATGGCTTAGCATGTCATGTAAATGCATTTGCAGAGATTTGAGACTTCATTGATTATGTGGTATAGAAGTACAGGTAGTCCTAACTTACCAACTGCAATTGGGACTGTCAACTCTGTTGCTAAGTGATGCGGTTGTAAAGTGAAAAATCATGTCACTGTGTCCAACTTAAAATGGCAGTTTGTCAGTTCTGGCTGTGGTCATTAAGTGAATCACTGCAAATTGTTAAGATTAATGTCACATGACCGCAACTTGTGGCTTCCTGCCAGTTTCCCCATTGATTTTGCTTGTTGGAAGCTGGCTGTGAAGGTCACAAATTGTGATCATGTGACTGTGCGGTGCTGCAACTGTCATAAATGCGCGCTGGTTGCCAAGCACCCAAATCACAATCACATGACCTCAGGGATGCTGTGACAGCTTCAACTTTGAGGACCGGTCATAAGTCTCATTATTTAGCGCCATCGCTTATGCTATCATTTGTTCAAAGTTTAAGTGAAAGCAATTTCAGTTTAGGATTAAAAGAAATTTTGCTTATGGCTAAACAGAGCATATTATCAGTGTTATATACATTGATTTGATTGTGCAGTTTTTCTCTTGCTTTATACTCTAAGGATCAATTTGATTATTCTGAATCATAAATGTGAGATAGGGAATTACTGTTACAAATAGAACTAACCCAAGCCACTGTGTTGGCTGTCCTTTGACTTTGCTATAATCAAACAGTCCTATTTTAGATATTATAGCAGAGATGAAGTTTTAAAATGCTGTAGCTTTAAGAAACTTTTAAAAGATTAAATTTATGCATCTTAATGTTCTAACAATAAGCCAGTTCAGTAGATTTGTGAAGATATCGAAAAACATAATACTAACATTACAGCAGTTATTGGATGAAAGTGTTATTGGGAAAAGAGAAGACAGAAGAAATATTACTAAGAAAACAGAATAGAAGGACAAGAAGCCAGAAAATGCACACAGAACATTGAACAGGGGCTTGATCATTATACGGCAGACAAATATGTGGCTTTTGCCATTCACAATGTACTTTCTGCTAGAATATGTTGATGTACCAAAGGTAGATGAAGCATGGTTTATAAACAGCCCATTAAAATTGGACTAGCATTTATATTGGAGATGTAAATGATTTGAGTTTTAAGAAGTCAAACAAAAGTGTTGCAGACCTGTTATATATTAGATAAAGAACACAATGTGCCAGTGATCAACATGAAATAAATAAAATTCAAATTTTACTTACAATGGGAAGGGCAAAAGATAACATCATCATTTCTATTTCTATGTCCACCTAATTTCCTGCTGAGGGTAAACGAAATCCAAGGAAATGTGTTAATTAGTTTTAGGCAGTGATTAAATTATCTTTTCATTCATTCCTTCCAAAATCCTGGATTAGACTTGGTTGCAGTTTCAGTTTTTGGTGGTTATTACTTAAAGTGGCAATGCCATGATAGAAAAGTTAGACTTTGCTGGTTATTGAAGTTTTGACAGATACTACTGAAATTATCTGTTTGTAGATACTAGTAATTGTTATCTTGAAAGGCTGCCCCATAGGCATTCATTGATTCTGCATTTGATAGCTGTCCTCTGCAGTTTTACTTGAGAGTAAGGCCTACTGAATTTAGCAGGATTTGTAACAGAAAAAAATGGCTAAGATTGAACTACATATCTATTAACTAAGCCAGGGGTTTTTGTTTGTTTGTTTGACATTTACAAATCCTTACATTGTCTGTTGACTGAGGCACCTAGAATGTGTCTGTAGTATCTCTCTTGATTAAAAACGAGTTTCTATCAAGCCCAGATTGTCAAGTATTTTGATGCTTGCCTTGTCAGTTGTCTTTTCAAGGTTCTCCTACTCAGGAACATGGTAGGCTTAATACAAACTCTTTTCCTGTAGACTTGGAGGTTTTCTCCTTCCTTTTCCTGATGATTAATTCAATTATGTTGGCCTTTTTTGGCTATCACTTATACCAGAGATCAGCAGCTTTTTTAGTCACTAGCACTCCTGCACAACTTCGTACAAAATATATACATTTTAAAACATTTTAAAAAATGATATTTTAGTACAGTTTAAACCTCACTGTTTAATAGGCCTGCACAACTCATAAAGGGAAAAGAGTGAGATTGATACCTTAAAAATAGTCAGAGACCAGAAAGAAATAGCAAGTGTGCTGATCAGCTGTATGGTAGCATGGCATCAGCAAAGGAAGGCAGTGTCTATGAAGGCTGGATGTGTTGGAGCGGCTTGGCAGTGTGTCTTTCAGGGTGGAAGTGGCCGAGAAATCCATGGCAGCAGTCTGGCAGCAGTGGATTGGGTATTTTTCAGAAAATGCCAGCAGGCCGTACACGGCTGCTTGGTGGGCCTTATGTGGCCCGTGGGCTGTATGTTGTGCAGGCATGCCCTTTAGGATGAAAAAAAAAAATCCCAAAGAAGCTTGCAAGCAAGTAAAATGCTACAAGCTGGGCTTAATGATTTTTTTAAATCACCAAAATATATTTAATCAACAGAATATATTTAGTGAGTTGTTCAAAGCATAAATGCAGATTGTCCAACACACTATAGGTGGGAAGGTAGTTTGCTGAAAATCAAAGTGCTAGCCTCAGGCATCATCTTTACTTAAAAAATAAAATGCTTCTGGAACCCATCTAGAATGAAGAGGCATTCTTAGGAAATGTAAATGGTAGGGTTCTACAGCCTGGTGTCCATCTACCCAGTTAAAAATGACAAAGATAAATTGGGGTGGTAGAAATCAACCTGGAAATCTATAGAGTTCATGGAGAGCCATCTTGCTAGGTTGCTTTCTGGTAAATGTGTGTTCTGTTTCTGACCACACCTGCCATGGTGCCAGTGTCATGTACATAAAATTTCAAATTTGCTCCTTGGCCCAGAAGGATCATGAATCTGGCTGCAAGTTTGGTAGTTAAAATATTTCCTTTCCATCATCCCCAATGCCAAATCTGTTCAAATCCACCCCTTTTTACTTGCATAATAGAAACTGTATTGTTCAATGTATTAGTACGGTTAATTTCATAAGTGTCATATTTATCAGATAGGAAGACAATTTTTTCCTAAATAGTTGTAAATCAAAGCAAGGGTCAAGTGATTGCAAACCTTGTTCCTGAAAATCATGGATGCCTTTGAAGATAAGCTTTTGCTTGGCAGGGCTATTTGCTAGTGAATTTTAAGCTCTTTTAAAATGCCTAAACAGCTCTTTATTTATGAAGTTAATTGCTACAGTATTGGCCTATGTGACTTATTCTAAAAATATCTTTTCCCCCACTTCTCCTATCCTGGTATTTCTTCCCCTCACCTCATTTCCATCCAATTTGTTCCTTTCTCTTTTTCCCTCCTTGTCCACTTTCCTGTCTCTCTTCATCGTCTCTCTATCCAGTATTTTTAGAATAAGTCACATAGGCCAGTACTGTAGCAATTAACTACATAAATGGGATACTTTGTTTTGTAGACAAATAATTGTAATCAGTTAATTCCATTTATTTCCTGGACTTATATAAACTTAACCATATATGCACAAAAACATATAAGTACATTCATTGATTTATTGGGGAGGGAGAAGTCTCCAGATTTGGAAGCCATTTGGGGAGCTTCAAATGCAGGTTTGCTTTATTTTGGGGTAAATACAATAATGTGGTTTTCAAACAGTTTAACAAGTATTCTGTGATATGGGAGATAAAAAAGCCTGATGTAGTTCCCACTTTTTTCCAGTTAAAGTGTAACTGAGCTGAGAATAGAGGGTGTTTGGTGTAGGTGTATATTTATACCAAGGTCTGCATACTTTCTGCTGTTCTACATGCTGCTAAAAGCA